>OY730189.1:13136783-15536783 GCA_963422495.1 Polyommatus iphigenia
GTTGCTGCGCCTTCGCCGCTCGACCGTCTGGGCCAGGGCTGCGGTTGTCATATCCGGTATTTGTCGTCGTTATCAGTGTTATCAGTCTTTTATCAGTTTTATTGCCATCATGGGGCTTTCACCGAGACCAGTTTTTTGATGGTGGTATGGTCCCGGTTCTTGATTGCCATCTTGGCGTTGTGGTCCATGATGGCCTTTGTAGGTGTTTCCATCACTCCCTTTATAAGTTTGCCCAGCGCGTCATCTGTGTCGTCGGTGTAGTAGACAAGATGTTCCGTGTGACGCGTCAAGGCGACCACCGCGTGTGATGCACTGTGATGTAGCTGTAACTTCCTCTTCTGGTGTTTGATGACGTATACTCTCTTGTAGCACAATCCCTGGGCCTCGTGAATGGTTAGTACTTTTGAGGCCTCTCCGGTTCCGTAGCCTGACTTTCTCAGCGTTGATTTCTCCAGCTGTGTGTAAGTCAGGTACAAGGTGCTGTTATCGGTTTTAGGGATCTCCGTCCCGGTCATGGGTGCTATTGCCAGGGACTTGACGATGTTGCTTGAGGAGTAGATGCCCTTGTGTATTTGCTTGAGCGCCATGGCGACATCTTGCGGGCACCTATGTGTACAGAGAAGATCTTCAGTGACGTCTGCGAGGTGATGCGGGCGATAGTAGTACAGCTCGAAGAGATTATCTCGGTCTATGTAGGGGAGCTGGTTTACGTCCCCAATTAATAGCAGGCTCTCGGCTTTGGTGATTTGTGCCATCAGTATTATGGATCCGAAGTGACTCATGATTGCTTCATCTACAAGCAGCCTCTTGCGTTTCAGGTCTTCGAGTCCCTTCGGTCCATTTACTAGGAGAGATGCTATTGTGCGCACCCTCTTCGTAGCTTCGTGGCCTGCCTTTTCCCGGATTCTCTCCACGAGGTCTTTCTTTGCCTCTATCGTTGTCGTTACAACTACATCTTCGTCAGGATTAAAGTTTTGGACTATCCACGTCGTTTTCCCGCAACCCGGGACTCCATTTATCCAAGTTATTGCTGGGATCGTCCATTCGTCGGGGGGCTCTACCTCGGACAGGATCTGGGATGTTTGGAGGATCCTGTCCTCCAGCCATATTTCTGTCCCCCTGGTGGTGACAACGATGGGGTCGCGAGACGGGATGGTTAGGTTAGGTTAGGTTAGGTTAGGTTAGGTTAGGTTAGGTTAGGTTAGGTTAGGTTAGGTTAGGTTAGGTTAGGTTAGGTTAGGTTAGGTTAGGTTAGGTTAGGTTAGGTTAGGTTAGGTTAGGTTAGGTTAGGTTAGGTTAGGTTAGGTTAGGTTAGGTTAGGTTAGGTTAGGTTAGGTTAGGTTAGGTTAGGTTAGGTTAGGTTAGGTTAGGTTAGGTTAGGTTAGGTTAGGTTAGGTTAGGTTAGGTTAGGTTAGGTTAGGTTAGGTTAGGTTAGGTTAGGTTAGGTTAGGTTAGGTTAGGTTAGGTTAGGTTAGGTTAGGTTAGGTTAGGTTAGGTTAGGTTAGGTTAGGTTAGGTTAGGTTAGGTTAGGTTAGGTTAGGTTAGGTTAGGTTAGGTTAGGTTAGGTTAGGTTAGGTTAGGTTAGGTTAGGTTAGGTTAGGTTAGGTTAGGTTAGGTTAGGTTAGGTTAGGTTAGGTTAGGTTAGGTTAGGTTAGGTTAGGTTAGGTTAGGTTAGGTTAGGTTAGGTTAGGTTAGGTTAGGTTAGGTTAGGTTAGGTTAGGTTAGGTTAGGTTAGGTTAGGTTAGGTTAGGTTAGGTTAGGTTAGGTTAGGTTAGGTTAGGTTAGGTTAGGTTAGGTTAGGTTAGGTTAGGTTAGGTTAGGTTAGGTTAGGTTAGGTTAGGTTAGGTTAGGTTAGGTTAGGTTAGGTTAGGTTAGGTTAGGTTAGGTTAGGTTAGGTTAGGTTAGGTTAGGTTAGGTTAGGTTAGGTTAGGTTAGGTTAGGTTAGGTTAGGTTAGGTTAGGTTAGGTTAGGTTAGGTTAGGTTAGGTTAGGTTAGGTTAGGTTAGGTTAGGTTAGGTTAGGTTAGGTTAGGTTAGGTTAGGTTAGGTTAGGTTAGGTTAGGTTAGGTTAGGTTAGGTTAGGTTAGGTTAGGTTAGGTTAGGTTAGGTTAGGTTAGGTTAGGTTAGGTTAGGTTAGGTTAGGTTAGGTTAGGTTAGGTTAGGTTAGGTTAGGTTAGGTTAGGTTAGGTTAGGTTAGGTTAGGTTAGGTTAGGTTAGGTTAGGTTAGGTAAGGTAAGGTAAGGTAAGGTAAGGTAAGGTTAGGTTAGGTTAGGTTAGGTTAGGTTAGGTTAGGTTAGGTTAGGTTAGGTTAGGTTAGGTTAGGTTAGGTTAGGTTAGGTTAGGTAGGTTAGGTTAGGTTAGGTTAGGTTAGGTTAGGTTAGGTTAGGTTTGGTTAGTTTAGGTTAGGTTAGGTTAGGTTAGGTTAGGTTAGGTTAGTTTAGGTTAGGTTAGGTTAGGTTAGGTTTTTTTTTTTTTCTGTCCACGGGCCTATGTGGCCCGAGTTCTTGTTAAATTTAATGTTTGAAAATGAAGGGGCTATAGTTTTTGTACCCTCAGATGTTGTTGAGGGTTTTTAATAATTATGTTGGCCATCTGGTTGATGGCTGCTGTCGTCTCACCGGAAGTCGTCTTCTTGACTGGGCTGTCTTCGAAGTTTTGATCTTCCGGGGTGATGTCATCTTCTTGATGGTTTGCTTTTGGGCCTCTGTTGGAGCCCCGTGGGTAGGTCCGGCATTTCCCACTTCCCTCTCGATTTGCCTCCACCCTTTGCCTTTAGGTGTTTTGGCATTGGCTCGGGTGTTAAGGGGTCACCAAAGCTGGGTGGAGTTTTGGGATGTTAAAGGTGTTGGTCCATGCCGGTCCTGCTCGCTGGGTGAGGCTTATAATCTTTTGTCTTTGCCACCTGTTGGTGGCTGGTGTCGTCAGTCCTGTGTTTTGTTTTATTAGCCACCTGGTGGTGGCTGATGTCATCTGCTCTCTGATGGTGGTGAGAGTATACTCGTTGGCCACCTGTTGGTGGCTGATGTCGTCTTCTTGAGTGTTTGTTTATATCAGTTCGGTGTTTTGTCTATTTATTTGCCATCAATGGGGCTTTCACCGAGACCAGTTTTTTGATGGTGGTATGGTCCCGGTTCTTGATTGCCATCTTAGCGTTGTGATCCATGATGGCCTTTGCAGGTGTTTCCATCACTCCCTTTATAAGTTTGCCCAGCGCGTCATCTGTGTTGTCGGTGCAGTAGACAAGATGTTCCGTGTGACGCGTCAGGGCAACCACCGCGTGTGATGCACTGTGATGTAGCTGTAGCTTCCTCTTCTGGTGTTTGATGACGTATACTCTCTTGTAGCACAATCCCTGGGCCTCGTGAATGGTTAGTACTTTTGAGGCCTCTCCGGTTCCGTAACCTGACTTTTTCAGCGTTGACTTCTCCAGCTGTGTGTAAGTCATGTACAAGGTGTTGTTGTCGGTTTTAGGGATCTCCGTCCCGGTCATGGGTGCTATTGCCAGGGACTTGACGATGTTGCTTGAGGAGTAGATGCCCTTGGGTATTTGCTTGAGCGCCATGGCGACATCTTGCGGGCACCTATGTGTACAGAGAAGATCTTCAGTGACGTCTGCGAGGTGATGCGGGCGATAGTAGTACAGCTCGAAGAGATTATCTCGGTCTATGTAGGGGAGCTGGTTTACGTCCCCAATTAATAGTAGGCTCTCGGCTTTGGTGATTTGTGCCATCAGTATTATGGATCCGAAGTGACTCATGATTGCTTCATCTACAAGCAGCCTCTTGCGTTTCAGGTCTTCGAGTCCCTTCGGCCCATTTACTAGGAGAGATGCTATTGTGCGCACCCTCTTCGTAGCTTCGTGGCCTGCCTTTTCCCGGATTCTCTCCACGAGGTCTTTCTTTGCCTCTATCGTTGTCGTTACAACTACATCTTCGTCAGGATTAAAGTTTTGGACTATTCACGTCGTTTTCCCGCAACCCGGGACCCCATTTATCCAAGTTATTGCTGGGATCGTCCATTCGTCGGGGGGCTGTACCTCGGACAGGATCTGGGATGTTTGTAGGATCCTGTCCTCCAGCCATATTTCTGTCCCCCTGGTGGTGACGACGATGGGGTCGCGAGACGGGATGTTATAGACGGGTTGTCCTCTCCTTTTAGTCCGGTCTTCATCCAGGAGGACTATTCCTGAGGTGGCGCTATACGCCGCCATGTGGGTAGTCATGTCCTGTCCCCTAAGGACGGTCGCCGTGTTGTTATTATAGACCGTGGCTTGGGCCTCCTCTAGTTGGAATTGTAGGAGGCCATCTTTGCCCTTTTGGTACGACTTCATGATGTCTTCGCATTCCTTGATCCTGATGGTCTTATTGGCCTCTAGTACGGCTATGTATTCCAGGAATGCGTTGATCATATGGTCTTCCTGTCGTACCACTTTCCTTAGGGTTGGACTCTTGACCAGACCTATCTGTGCTTTTGTTGGTTGTTGGTTTATTGGTGTTCTCTGCGGTAGTTTTGGGGCTTTGGTGAATCTGCTGAGCGCGTTCGCTTGAGTATCTGGGCTTCGGAATGTGTCCGGTCGTAGGGGCAGCTGTTCCTCGAGACCTTCTTGAGGCTCTCTCCTGAAGTGTTGGCTCTCCTTTGTGACCAGCCGATGGATTTGCTGGTCGACTTTTGCGGCGGATGTTTGTTGTTTGGCCGACATGACGGTCTCTTTTTGTTTTTCAGCCGCCCTTAGTTTCCTTAGTTCCTTTTCCTTTTCAGCCCAGATTTCTGCGCTTGATTTCGGCGTCTCAGTAGATGGCCCTGGGAGTGATGGTGCACGTTCTGTGTTTTGTGTTGTTGGTGGTTTTTTCCAATTTGTCAGCGAGCTTATCTTTTTCCTGATTTTTTGCAGCACATTTGGTCTAGAGTTGGGATCGAGATTCTGCTCCACCTCTGAGGGTGTTGTAGGTTGGACTCCTGTTGTT
The DNA here is from genome assembly GCA_963422495.1 of Polyommatus iphigenia. NCBI lineage: Eukaryota > Metazoa > Arthropoda > Insecta > Lepidoptera > Lycaenidae > Polyommatus > Polyommatus iphigenia. The sequence continues at coordinate 13,141,746 of OY730189.1, forward strand.
GGGCTTCGCTGTAGTTGCGCTGTGGTCAATCTTGATGTTCTCTCGGGTGCTTTGTTGGGTACTAGGAAGCTCAGATCTTGGGATCTCCCTTCGTACACCACAATCTCGTGTTTGTCGGCTGCTCTGACGCACCCGAGATAGTCTGCCACCTCTCCTCTATCGAAGTCGACGCTCATTGTGTCCACACTGATTGTTCTTGGGCCGATGGTAGTGCCGTTGGCTTCGGCTAACTTCAACAAGAACGAGCAGGCTCTGGCAAATTGAGTTTCTTCGGTTGTTTTGTCGAATAGTAGCACGGATTTGTTTTTGGTGCGTACTATCCTACACGATTTCTCGTCGATCATCTCCTCGCCCAGTTCCTCATATCTCCTCCTCTTCATGGTCGTCCTTGTTGTGCTGCCTTTAAGTATGAGAGCCAGTCCAGGTGAAATGGCGACTCTCTTGTTGCCAACGGTGGAGCAGAAACTTATTCCCAGTCTTTCATAGCTATTGTTCATAAACAGAACCACTTTCCTTGTTCTGATCGAAGGTGTTCCACTCTCTCCCTCTCTTAACCATCTCGGAATATTGAAATGGAGAGCTGCCGATCTTTGTTGGAGTGGAACACTGGGGTCCGTGGGTTCTTTTCTTTGAAGGATACTGTTTGTGCTGTCTGTACTTTGTTGGTCTTGGAACCTCTTTTTCGCGATGTTGAAGATCTTGCCGATGTAAGCCAGGAACACTTCTTTGGCGTGCTGGTCCTCCAAATATTTATGTACGTCCGCTTCCTGAAGGTTGGTGTTCATATGTTGCTCTGCATCGTACCTTTGGTGCAGGAAGCGGGGACATTCGAAGATAATGTGCCATACCGTTTCTTCAATGTCTGGATCGCACTCGCATCCTGGGCTTCCGATCAGTTTGAAGCGGTGCAGGTAGTGAGCAAATGCACCGTGTCCGGTCATGGCCTGGATGCGGGTGGGTGTGAGAGGTGTTGTTCTTACGAATCGGTACGACTTCTGTATATCGGGCAAGAATCTTGTCGTGGTTCCTCCGGTATCCGCGTTCGTATACCTGTCCTGCCATTTTTGTATTGATTCCTTTCGGATCTTCCTCTTTATGTAGGACAGGGGGATTTGATCATAGTCCGGGATTTCTTTGGTGTTCAGAGCCGCTTGTTTTGCGAGCTCATCCGCTCTTTCATTCCCGGACGTCCCTACGTGTGCGCGGAGCCAGAAGAATCTTACTCTTCTACCCTCTTCTTCGATGTCCTTAAGCCATCTTTTGATGTCCGCCACTAGTTGAGTTTTGGGTTTGGGATTCCGAATCAGCTCTAGCGAAGATCTTGAGTCGCTTAAGATGTTAACTTCCTTATGTTCGGTTTCCTTTACCATCTCTATTGCCTTATAGAGGGTGAACATCTCTGACTGAAACACTGTGCAGTTTTGATCGAACGACAGTCTGGTGTAGTTGACTTCTTGCCCGTTCTCCCACCATGATATTGCAGCCCCTGTTTTCCGCTCGATCTTACTACCATCCGTATAGATCTGGGGGCCTCTGATGTTATTTATTTATTTATTTATTCAGGTATAATTACAGACAACAGAATAATACATTAGTATATAAAAATTAAAATTTCTTATCACATTCAGACTGAAGTCCTATTACAATTATACACATCTTTGCACTCATTAAATTATTACTGCAATATTAAAATAAAATAATTGGTAAAAAGTACATGCTCAACAATAACATAATATAAATTTATAAATAAAAACAAGCTAAAAATTTAATAATGACAATAATATAACTTAGTACAATTCATTGACTTAAAAATTATAATTATAAATATAGTATAAAATAGTACACGATAATATAATTTGACATAGAAACACTGTAAGAAGATAAACAATAAAAAAAATCGTTAAAATAATAATCAATAAAATTCATAATTCTAAAATTAAACAATTAATTAAATGCATAGTAAATGTATAGAAAACACTATTAATTATCAGTCAATTTCTTAAAAAGGGTTCTTTTAAATGTATTAAGGCTAGTGCTGAATAAATCAACGTCTCCACACATCACATTGAAAGATTTACAAATTCTATGAAGCGGATTATTCTTGGACACATTATTGTAAGATTGTGGAACGCTGAATAACTGTGGAATTCTCACTGATCGAGTAGGAATCTTAAAGGTCAATTGCTCTAACAAGGGAGTTGTGTCCATAATACCATTAGCGATTTTGTATAAATTACTTAGATCTAATATTTGTCTACGTTTTTCAAGGCTTAAAATACCAAATTTAATAAGACGATCATTGTAAGTCGGCAATTTACACCGCAAGCCACATCTATTGCTCAAAGACCTAACAAACCTACGCTGAATAGCTTCAATTCGGTCAGTGTGTACCGCGTACATTGGAGACCAAACGGATGAGCAATATTCAAGGACACTTCGAACCAAAGCAACGTACAATGTTATCCAGGTCTGGGGGTTTTTAAATGGATTAGCAGTACGAATGATAAAAGATAACATTCTATGTGCTTTACTACATATGTAGTCGTAGTGAGGCCTAAACGAAAGTGCAGCATCAAAAACAACTCCCAAATCGCGCACCACTGAAACACGAGACAGTGATACACCAGCTATATTGTAATAAAAATATATGTTATTTTTATTTCTAGTGAAAGAGATGACTTGACATTTATTTATATTAAGTGACATGCGGTTATTGCTTCACCATTCTGATAGTATGTCCAGGTCATTCTGTAAGGCCATGCAGTCGTTAAAATCGAATATAATTTTAAAATTTTTTATATCATCGGCAAATGCTAGACAGTTACTTTTTATGTATCCTAATAGGTCATTTATAAACATTAGGAACAGTAATGGTCCTAACGTAGATCCTTGCGGTATGCCTGATGTAGCCAAGAAAGGAACAGAATCGTAGCCGCTAAGGGCTACCAACTGCGTTCGATTTATTAGGTACGACGCTAGCCAACGGTGGAGATTCCCATGAATGCCTTGATAGTAAGCCTTGATCAAGAGTATATTGCGGTTCACTTTATCGAAGGCCTTGGAAAAGTCTGTATAGATTGCATCGGTTTGTTTTCTCAAATTAAAGGATTCACAAATGTAAGATGTGTAAGTCAAAAGATTTGAATTAGTCGATCTACCTTTCCAAACCCATGTTGGTTGGGATGTAAAATGTGTTTGAAGTGACTGTATATATGATCGTGGACTAGGCTTTCGAATATTCTAGCGAACCAGCTCAAAATATAGATAGGGCGATAGTTAGAAACATTCGTCCTATCACCGGACTTATAAATTGGAGTGATTTTAGTGATCTTCCACAGAGACGGAAAAAAGCCTTCAAGTAAGGATTTATTATAAATTAAGTAAAGTGGAAGAGCTAGGGCAGATGAGCATGATCTTATAAATATTGGAGGTAATCCGTCTGGACCAGCGCCTTTTGACAGATCAATATTTTTTAGTTTGTTGAGTACACTTTGAATTCCTATATTAACATTGCTAATAGAGAAATTAGGTTTTTGGAATTGAGGTTTATAGGTATCATTATAACTTATAGCATTGTTATCGTAAACGGAAGCAAAGTACTCAGCAAATAAATTTACTATTCCTTGGCCACTATCTTGAATATTATTATTAAAGAACATACGATTCGGAATGTCATTAGTTATTCTTTTATTTTTAGTATATTTCCAAAATGATTTTAAGTTAAGATTTAAATTATTTTCAATTCGAGAAATATAAGATCTATAACAGCCCTCCAACATAGCCTTCACTCTTGATCTTAATGTAGTAAACGTATCGAAGTCACGAGGATTACCATACCGCTTGAACCGTTTATGATATTTATCCTTTTCTTTGATCAACTTAATAAGTGGAAGAGAAAACCAAGCAGGATATTTGCTATATTTAACCCTAGACTTAGGAGTATGTTTCTCTATAATGGTGTAAATATTGTCATAAAATATCTGGACAAATTCATCGCAGTTTAGATTGTGGGCAAGATTCCTCCAATCGATTAGCTGAATATCATTGATACAATTGACAAAATTGGCTTTGTGGAACAATAATTTTTCGGTAACTGAGTTATTCAGTGATAGGGGAGTAGTGCTATTAACAGTTAATCCTAAAACTAACGCAGGGTGATGGGCATCTTGCCTGCTAATGGGGTCACAACTCCTTACATTAAACACTTCCGGTTGATCTGTTAAAACAATGTCCAATAATCTGTTGTTAGCATTTTTAATTTAGTTAATTTGTCTAAAATTAGATGAATGTACAAAGTCATAAAGGGATTTGGTTGCATCGTTATGATAGTTTAAAGGACAGCCAGATTCAGTGGACCATGTTAAATCACCCTGATTGAAATCGCCTATAATACATGTAACAATATTATGATGGAGAAGATTATTGTTTAAGACACTATGGCAGTTGTTTATAAAGTTTCTAAAGTAATCATGAGGTAAATAGTTTGGCAAATAAACGGTACAAAGTCTTAAAAATACATTTTTAGCTATTTTTATATCAACCCATATATCTTCTACTAAGACACATTGAAAATCTTGGCAGACTGTACTTACAAATTTTTTAGAAACTGCTATTAGCACTCCACCACCATGACCTTTATTAAAAACCCTCGAAAATTCCTTACTACGATCCCTACGCAAAACAATATACCGATGGTCGAATAATTCATGAGAAAAGACGGAATCGTCCAACCATGTTTCGCAAAGACAGATAATATCATAACTATTGCTAAGAATTGAATTATAAATATTTAACATTTTACTTTTCATCCCCCTAATATTTTGGTAATAAATCGAAACAGCCATTGTTAACCACAAATAAAATATAAAAAAAAAATACATAACATTATATTACTAACATAATTTAAAGACAAACTATAGTCTATAAACCTAAGCTATGCTACTTTATTAGTTCTAAGCTATCCTTATTTTTAATCCACAAAAATGGAGAGTCGGGAGATTTACGTACAAAAACACGACCATTTCGTACCCAGATAAACTTATAACCAAGCTTCTTTGCTTTCAGTCTAGCTGCAGCATGTAGGGATTTATTGACAGGGGACAGATGTTCAGATACATAAATAGGTCTCTTGTCACCAGATAATCCAAGATGAGCAGTGTTAAGTTTATCATTTGGTTGGGATTTATTGTATCTATGAACTGCAGAATAGAACTGATCACGGCATAAAACATTTTTAAATTTGACTATTATAGTACGCGGTTGCTTGCTGTCTTTCTTGAGCTTGGCTACTCTGGTGCAATTGCTAACATCTCCTTCATTGAGTTTGTGACCAACAAAGCTAGCACATTGGTGGACGAGGTGAGGTAGGCTCTCATTATGGTGTTCAGGTACGCCGTGTATTTCAATGTTATTGTCCCGTAGATGTTGTTCGATAGTATTTAATCGATCTGCTAAATCACTAACGGTAGATTTAAGCGACTTATTTTCAGATACCAAGGAAGCGTTGTCTTCAGATATTTTTTCAGAAGTACTCTTAAGTTCGTCATGCATGGCGCTTAGAAATTCGACCGAGTTACGTAAGTCTTGAAGTTCAGTCTTAAATGAAGCAAATTCGGCTTTGAGTGTTTGAGTTATCAATAACGGAATCTCAAGTTTAATGGCTTTCAGCACTTCATCCCTTATATTAGATATTAAATGTTCGTAACACGAGCAGGTTTTTGGTGAGCTGCTTTGGTGCGTTTTATTAGAAAGTGCGGTGGATCTGTTCCGAAATGTTATATTCATAGCGTCATTCTCAGGAATATCATTATTTTGAAGGGGTAGAGTGTTATCTCTCACATTTCTTACTGGGGTATTGGTATAACCCGTCTTCGGTTCTTTGTTTTTACATTCGTGGCACTTCCAGTTACTTAGGTTACTCCTTAGCCATTTTGTTACGGAATAGCTTCAGAGAAATATTGGCACATTCTAGGTCATATGTTTGCATACAGAGGCTGCAGGTTATATTTTCAGCTGTTTTGCTAATTTTGGTATGACAGCCTGCACAAATTATATCTTTAGCCTTTGAAGACTAGCTGTTGCTTAAGATTAGAAGTCAAGAAAAAAAATCCGGATTGTCTATGGTTCCTTTGTTGATTTTAAGTCACAAATGACATACGTCAGGACAGCTGTCAATCAGCAGCAGATGTCAATAACAGCTGATCGGCCAATCAGTTGTAATTCGATAAATGCCGTTTTAAAGTTAATGCTGTTATTGGCTTAAATTATGGTGTTAAAAGGATTCAAAAAATCGGATTTTACAGCTCTAACGACAATTTCCGTACCTTGAAGTCGATATTGATGTTGATTGTTGGGGTTATAATCCGTGATGTATTATCCAGAGCGTATGTGAGTGATGTGCACCCAATATCACATAGGTTTTACAGGTAAATTCTTGAGAAAACACAATTTTTACGAATTATTTAGTCGGAGCACGTACAGAACGATGTTTACAGTAATCTGACAGATGACATTATGAATGCTTATGCTTATGCTTTTCTATGGTTGGGGGCTTCATGTCTTCCAGCTTCTCGAAGGCGGTGATAGTGAAGTCGGAAGGGTGGGGTAGCGTGAGAATGTCGCAGGTCTTCTGTAGCGTTTTTCCGGGCGGAACGTAGTCACTCGATATTCCTCTCTTGGTTTTGTAAAGGGCTGCCGCTTCGTGTATTCTGATGTCTAGCGGCAGCAATCCTGACAGTGCCAGTGTAGATGTTAATGAGGCTGTCCTGTAGGCTTTGCAGATCTTGATTGCAAAGCTTCTCTGTATGGAGTCCAGCAACGCCTTGGTCTTGTTTAGGTCTGCGGCTGGGGCCCAGACGCTCGCAGCGTACAAGATGATCGGCTCAATAACTGAGATATATATGGTTCTAATAATCTCTCCGTTTAACCCCCACGTCACCTTGGCGGAGTGTGCTATCTGCTTGTATATGTTCGCGGCTTTCTTGCAGACTGCCGCCACGTGCGAGGTGAAGGTGAGGGATCGGTTGATTGTGACGCCTAGAAGTTTAATTTCGTCCACGAGTTTGATGTCGATTCCGGACATCTTTATTTGGGGAGCTGTGAGTTTCAGCTTACGGGTGAGCAGCATTGCGTTGGTTTTATGAGCTGCAAACCTCAACTTGTTATGTGCTCCCCACCTTTCGACGATCCGGAGCACGCGGTTCGCTTTTTCCTCTATGGCGTCAGCAGTCTCTTCGGAGAAGATTAGTGTTATGTCGTCGGCAAAAGCTTTGAAGTTTACTTGACATCTGGATAGTTGATCGAGTAGCGGGTTCAATAAGATATTCCAGAAGGTTGGTCCACCTGTTGATCCTTGGACACATCCTTTACTTGTCCCTTTTGCGCTCTTCTTGCCGGCGTAGTTGACCTCGATACCACGGTCTTCGAGGTATGAGCAGATCATCTTGTATATATTGGAGGGGCATCCTTTTCTTATCAGCTGGTGCTTCAGTGCCGGCCACCACGCATTGTCGAATGCGCCTTCTATGTCAAGTGAGATTAGGAGGACGATCTTCTTGTTCTGTACCTCCTCCTTGATGTGATCTACTAGGCTGAATAGCACATCCTCTGTGTTTCTTTGCGGGATGAAGCCGAACTGGTTTTTGTTTATTGAGGGGAGTATATGCCATTGGACTCTGGTGATCATGAGTTTCTCGACTATCTTTCCCAAGATGGGGAGTAGTCCAATGGGTCTGTACGACTTGGGGTGAGTGTAGTCTTTTTTACCCGGTTTTTTTAGAATGACCACGTGTGCCTTTTTCCATTGTCTTGGAAAGTGTCCTAATTTTAGGCATTTGTTCGCCAATTCTAGGAACACCTCCGGTGCACACATAATGGCCTCACTACAGATGTCAGCTGTGAGGCCGTCAGGGCCTGGAGCTTTCCCAGGATTCAGTGACGATAGGATTAACTCCAGTTCCGCCCTAGTGAATGGTGGGTCATCCTCTGCCAGTTGTTCTACCGGGTAGTTTTCCCTTAAGTGTTTGTGGTATTGTGAGTCGGTTTCTTCGGAATCATCGGGGTAGAACGTCTCAGCTAGGAGATCTGCAGATCTTTGCGGACTTAGCGTCTTGCCTTGTGTGTCTCTCAGTAGCACGTTCTCCTGGTTTCTTGCTGTCTTCCCAATGATTCTGTATATCCCGTCCCACATGCTTTCTTTCTCTTGAGTCGCACAGAACTCCTTCCAGCTGTTTGTTTGTGCCTCCTCCATTTCCTTCCTATACTCTTGTCTTGCGGCTCGGTATTCTTCTATGACGTGATCCTTCCTCGATGGTGCCGCGTTTCTTATCCTTCTTTTCTTTCTCAGGACGTCCTTTTTGAGGTGTTCTAAGGACTTGTCCCACCACGGCGGCATTGGTTTGCCTTTGTAAGTACCTATCTTCGGAATAGTTTCTTCACATACTTCCTGGATGTTATTTATATAGGTACTTACGGCATCTTCCAAGTCGTTGGCTGTCTTTATTGACTCCTTTATGGCATCCTTGCTTAAGTTGGTGTCCACCAGAGACTTATTAAATTTCTCCCTGAACGCTGTCCACTTCGCTTTTTTGGTGTTGTACCTCCGGGTTGTTGGTCGCGGGAGTGGTTGAAGTTTCCCTTCGACCCTGATTATATATTGGAGGGGCATCCTTTTCTTATCAGCTGGTGCTTCAGTGCCGGCCACCACGCATTGTCGAATGCGCCTTCTATGTCAAGTGAGATTAGGAGGACGATCTTCTTGTTCTGTACCTCCTCCTTGATGTGATCTACTAGGCTGAATAGCACATCCTCTGTGTTTCTTTGCGGGATGAAGCCGAACTGGTTTTTGTTTATTGAGGGGAGTATATGCCATTGGACTCTGGTGATCATGAGTTTCTCGACTATCTTTCCCAAGATGGGGAGTAGTCCAATGGGTCTGTACGACTTGGGGTGAGTGTAGTCTTTTTTACCCGGTTTTTTTAGAATGACCACGTGTGCCTTTTTCCATTGTCTTGGAAAGTGTCCTAATTTTAGGCATTTGTTCGCCAATTCTAGGAACACCTCCGGTGCACACATAATGGCCTCACTACAGATGTCAGCTGTGAGGCCGTCAGGGCCTGGAGCTTTCCCAGGATTCAGTGACGATAGGATTAACTCCAGTTCCGCCCTAGTGAATGGTGGGTCATCCTCTGCCAGTTGTTCTACCGGGTAGTTTTCCCTTAAGTGTTTGTGGTATTGTGAGTCGGTTTCTTCGGAATCATCGGGGTAGAACGTCTCAGCTAGGAGATCTGCAGATCTTTGCGGACTTAGCGTCTTGCCTTGTGTGTCTCTCAGTAGCACGTTCTCCTGGTTTCTTGCTGTCTTCCCAATGATTCTGTATATCCCGTCCCACATGCTTTCTTTCTCTTGAGTCGCACAGAACTCCTTCCAGCTGTTTGTTTGTGCCTCCTCCATTTCCTTCCTATACTCTTGTCTTGCGGCTCGGTATTCTTCTATGACGTGATCCTTCCTCGATGGTGCCGCGTTTCTTATCCTTCTTTTCTTTCTCAGGACGTCCTTTTTGAGGTGTTCTAAGGACTTGTCCCACCACGGCGGCATTGGTTTGCCTTTGTAAGTACCTATCTTCGGAATAGTTTCTTCACATACTTCCTGGATGTTATTTATATAGGTACTTACGGCATCTTCCAAGTCGTTGGCTGTCTTTATTGACTCCTTTATGGCATCCTTGCTTAAGTTGGTGTCCACCAGAGACTTATTAAATTTCTCCCTGAACGCTGTCCACTTCGCTTTTTTGGTGTTGTACCTCCGGGTTGTTGGTCGCGGGAGTGGTTGAAGTTTCCCTTCGACCCTGATCCGGAAGGTGATTGCGTTGTGGTCTGATGTCGTAGCGTCCCGGGTAACTCTCCAGTTCTCCACTATCGCTAGCATCGGCAGGCTGCACGCTGTCACGTCGACTATGCTCGTGTACATCCTGCCGTTTCTCTCCGTTTCGAAGGTGGGTATGTCTCCGGTGTTAAGGATGTGGAAGTTCATCTCATCGAGGAACGTAGAGTAGGCCTGGCCCCTCTGGCCTTCTGTGGCGCTTCCCCACCAATGGCTCCACGCGTTCACGTCACCTGCCACTATTACATTCTGAGTAGGAAGTTTGCCGATAGTGTTCCTGACTTTATTTATATTGTTGTTTATATCTTTGTCTCCCTCGAAGTATACCAATATTAACCCAAGCTCTAGGCCCGCAACTTTGATGGTTACCGCTGCCTCGGTCTCCGTGACCAGTTGTGGATCGTGCAACACCTCGATGGTGTCGCCGAATATCACGACAGCGGCTTTGTTGGGCCCTCCTCTGTTCTGGGTACACTGGATGACTTGTGTCCCTGGGTGTTGTTTGAGGGTACCTGCACTTCCTACGTAGGGTTCTTGAAGTAGGGCTATGGAGATCTTTTGTTCAGTGGCCACCCTCAACAGCTCTAGAGTGGCCGTTTTCGATCTCTGCAGGTTCGCTTGGATTACCTTGATGTACTTCGGCGGCTTCGTGGGAGATTCTGTCGCGTTGTCTGTGCTGTTGCCCTTAGCACAAGTAGGATATCTTAGATCTGGCTATATTGTCCCACTTGTGCCGCTCGGTGCACTCACTGCTGAATGCTATGTGCGCAGTGTCGAGCAGCGAAGTTGTTTTGGAGGCAACTTTACAATTGAAGCATGTAGGCGGATTCTTTGCTTTCCTATCCTCACAGTTGTCCCAGTCGTGGGAGTCCTTGCCGCAGTAACTGCAGCGGCTTTTCTCCTCCTCGCAGGTCTTCGTTGGAGGTCAATATAGACTTTTCCCACTTCCAGGAACTTTTTGTGGAGGACAGGAGACACTTCCAGTACTATATGGCATTCCTGTGTGTTTCTAGCCCTTTTCCTATATTTAATCCTACATGTCCCTTCTTCGTTTCCGACGCCGGCGAACACTTGTTTATTTTGAGCCTTTAGGTGATCTATTAGTTCGGCGTCGGTGTGGTACGACAGCACGTTTTTGATTATCAGCAGCGGGTTATTTTGTCTCGCTCGTTCTTGTTTAAGTTGGTCACAATTCTTTAGTCTATCCGTGATTAGATCTAGATCTTCTTTATTTGAGCAACTTAGAATGATCTTTTGGTTTCTCACCTTTTTTAGGCTATCCACCCTAGTACCTGTCTTCCTGGGGTCTAGCACTGTTCGAATCAGCTTTAAGGTTTTGTCACAGGTGTCATTCTTATCTTTGGATGCTATAATAACGCTGTGCTGCTCTCTCCTCTGAGGTGATGGTGGAGGTTTCTTGACAGCAGCAGCGTAAGTTGGTGGGTGCATTGCCTGTTTCTTGATCATTTCTACTAGTGCGAGCTCCGTTCCTAGACTTAGCCCCGGTTGTGGTGGGGCTTCTGATTTCTCGTTTCGAAGACTTTTGATCTCAGATGACACTATTTTGAGCCGTTCACAGATGGGCTCAAGATGAGTCTTGATATCTTCAGAACTGTTTGTCTGGTTCGCTGTAGATGTTTGTTGTAGGTTGCTTTTGACCTCATCCAGTTTCCCTGTTATCTCGTTGATTCTGTTGGTGAGCTCTTTATTTGGTGGTATTTCACTCTCTGTCGGTTTGTTCGCTATCAGGTTAGGTATTTCTTTAAGCTCCCTCAGATGGTCTTTAAGGAGCTTCGTATTTGCTTCCTCCATTTTCATAAGTTGTTTTTGGAGGTCTTCCATTTGATTTTTTAATTTGGAGATTTCCGGCTTTAGGTCCTCTTGTTGGTGGGTGCTGGTCTCCTTTTTATTCAGTATCTCAGCAGAGATTGTCTTGCTGAGGTTTGTGATATTTGTGTTTATTATTGGCGCCAATTTGTTTGTTTCCCGGACGTGTGTGTGCGGCTCCTGTGTTTCATACTCAAGCCACTTTCGCACGTCCTGAATTTCCTTCAGATTGGCCGCCGCCTGTTCTCTCAATTGAATTATCTCCTGGGTTAGGATGGAGATTTCTTTATTGTGAGCTCTCTCAATGCTCACTAACTCCCGCGCATGGCGACTTCTTTCCTTCTCCAGGTTTAGCTTATGGTATATATATGTATATATATATATATATATATATATATATATATATATATATATATATATATATATATATATATATATACGGTCGAATTGAGAAACCTCCTCCTTTTTGGAAGTCGTTTAAAAAAGAACCAGTTTAATATGCTTTTCCAGAACCAGTTTCCAGAACCAACCGTTTAGCTGGTAGAAGGGGGGGGGGGGGGGGGGGGAACCTGGACTCTAACGATTTTTTCCACTTTAAAACTTAATATTTCACAAACGGATCCCTAAATCGGAAAATGATCTATAAATACTCGCAATATTTTTAAAAAACCTATTCAACGACACCCCACATGATGTGGTGGGCGCGAAAAATAAAATTCATCCCCGCTTGATGTGTAGGAGAGGTACCATAAAAAAATATTTTTTTAAGATTTCATACGTACCATTTTGTTGCCATCACTAATATGTGTATTCATGCCAAATTACAGCTTTGTAGGTCCTATAGTCTCTGAGTAAAACCGCGGACAGACAGACAGACAGACAGACGGACAGACGGACAGACGGACAGACGGACGGACAGACCGAAACTATAAGGGTTCCTTCTTCTTCCTTGTTGACTACGGAACCCTAAAAACGAACATAACACCTTCTCCATTTTGGAAGTCGGTTAAAAATATAGCCTATGTGTTAATCTAGGATGTCAGCTAACTTCTTGTAAAAAATTTTCGAAATCGCTCCAGCCGTTTAAGCGTGAATAAGTAACAATCATACAAACTCACATACTTTCGCCTTTATAATATTAGTAGGATAGTAATTACTAATTAGTATTTGTATTGTATTATGTATAGTAATTTATTTATGTAACAAAATATTTTTAGTACCTTCGACGGAGAAGAAGTCCCCACGAGAGAACGTGGCGTGAATACCCGTGAACACTCCGCAGTCGTTGTCGATGGGGATGGAACTGCGAAGAGCCGCTTTCAACCCCTCGTTTAGTGGTGACGCCAAATTCGCTCCTGAAATGGAAAACTCACTCGAACCTCAGGCATCTAGCTGAAGGTCAACTCAAAATGAGCTACTAATGAGTCAGACGAGGTGGCCGGTACCTTCCAAATGACAGCGGAGCCTGGCCTCGTGCCAGTTCGCCGGGATGGAGTGATACTTGACCCATCCGTCAGCTGATGGGAAGTGCTTGTAATCACACCTGAACTGTTCGCCATCTGCAACAACTACACCACATACATAGTTAGCTTCGTCTTGTCACTTGTAATTGTACATGGTTGCCCTAGCAGATATTATTATGGCATTCTCATGGCATAGTCGGTCTAGTCCAGAGGAATGAATAGTCCATCCATATTATGCGGGTTTCCCTATAAGACTTTTCGTCACTGTACGAGCTTTTTTGCATTATGTACTTCATTTCTAAAGATATCTCATTCCGGGTGGAGACCCGGAATCGGATCTACACCTTCTCAAGTGCGAACCGGAAGTGTACCCACTAGGCCGCGGACGGCCGAAGTATGTCCCATAAACAACGTTAACGGTAATTCAAAAACCTCTAAAATTACTTATAATATAAGAGATGACAAAAAGTAAATTAAAAGCGACTCTCATCCTCACGCGGATTCAATATACTGTGTGACGACTGTAGCGAGCGTTCAGTTTATATAACATTAAAGCGTCACAGGTTACCTAAATTGCACTGACAAGCATACCGGAACGAATGCATGCAAACATACGCCTAGGTATGTACAACATATTATTATTATGCCTAATTCATTGTGTACAATTCCTGAATTATCAGGGCGAGCGAAGCGAACGAAGAAATTAGAGCTCTATTATAATATCCCACAACCTTAACACTTTTGTAGCACACTTTACGGAAAAACTATAGACTACTAGGTATTATTACAAACTGACATTTTATTAACATGGTATAGAAAATAGATGATTAAATTTTTAACCCTCGACCGCAAACACGTGTGTGTATGTGTGTGATTTTTTGTTTTGTTTCGTTTTTGGGGATAAGTTTGGGTTTTAATTTCTTAATTTAAGATCGCATTAGATGATAACGGTGCTGTTGGTCACACATATTAGTAGATTGCCAATCACACCTTCAAAAGTAAGTTTGAAGCTGTAATAATTTCGGTATAATGTATCAACTGTGTACGTACCCTAAGCTTGAAAGTATCAGAGATTAATACCGAATACTCCAGGGCAGAAGCACAATCAAAATGAGCACTAATTTCCAACCTTTTGTTTTTATTGTGCGAGGTAACTTTCATTTCGTCGGCTAATTGCTAGATGTCTGCAGATTTCAAAGAACTTTTCAACTTCTTTTTGTGAGATATTTTCAGTTACATTAATAGCTGTGTTTTCAATTAAGCTCTTTTAAAGTTAATTTTCTTTTCGTCTTCTAATTTATGAAACGAGATGTAAGGAGGATTACAAAATTTCAGTAAAATCGGTTCAAACAGACAGACAGAAATACACACTTTTGTATTTATAATTGATTTATAGTGGATTTATCATAGGGATTTATGATATTGGTATGCATGAAAACTAACGTTTCGTAATGGCCTTAAAGCAACACAAATTGCACTTTGAAAAATACATTTTTTTACACTTGATAAACTTATGCTTATATTTTTCTCATAATCTAATATTCCTATAGTCAGTGTGGCAAAGCAAGCCATATAGCGCCATATAGGCTCTATAATTATTCCATACTGCTGGAGCTGATTGGAGATTTCCAAAATAATAGCTATATGGCGCACTTGCTGGACGTGGCGCGCTTTGCCACACTCACTATATAAGATAAGAAAACGTGTTGCACTTCAGAAGTGCCGCAGGCAGAATTGAATAACGGCATACATTAGATCTCTGGGGTTCAGTCGTTAAAGCGTCGACACACAAACTGAAGCTGTCATGACTTCGGATCCCGTTCGAATAGTAAAATAATTATTATACCTATTAATCAAATCATAAATTAATAGTTATTACTTTAACTGTCTCTTGTACTTGTGTATTCGCTGACAAGTTCACAAACCTAGGCACAGAAGTTTAACAAAATCTTAGCTTTGTAGATAATTTTGCTACAGTTATTGGAGGATTTTAAGTCTTATCTTCTCAACAAAAGGTACAATATTCGATGGGATTAATCCAGCAGTTTTACGAAAACATTGCAGTTTTAACTGGCAATCCGCCATGCAGACTTCGAGGCGTCTACTGAATAGTTAAATCCCACCAAAACATGAAATGTAAAAGGAGCCAAGCAAAATAATGCATAGCTATTCAATACTTCTGTCGTAAAAAGTTTTCAGATCACATTCAAGCCAAGCCTTCAACTTATTTTGTAATTTAAATCAACATTCAGTAAATGTTTCAATAGATTTCTTTATTTTATAATTATTATAGTGGTTTGGCAATGAGCACAAGAGAAACAAATAAAAAACTGCATATTTGGAGGAGTTCATACTCATACAGACGGCAAGCGTAAAGTGTTTTTGTATGTAACAACGCATCATGTGGCCGATGGTACTCAATAAATCCAATTGGTCGCTGATTATTTCTCTAGTGCTCATTGCCAAGCTACTATAATAATTTTAAAATAAAGAAATCTATTGAAACATTTACTGAATGTTGATTTAAATTACAAAATAAGTTGAAGGCTTGGCTTGAATGTGATCTGAAAACTTTTTACGACAGAAGTATTGAATAGCTATGCATTATTTTGCTTGGCTCCTTTTACATTTCATGTTTTGGTGGGATTTCATTTCTTTTTTGAAGGTTTTTGTTCTTTTCTTTTCAGCACCTGTATCATGGCTACAGTAGAAATACGAAAGTATAGACAAACAGCGGAGATAAACTGATGGTGCCGTTCTGATCTTTACCGCGGCTTGCCGCGATCGTAATAAATCAAATATAATGCTACTTTTAGTAGACTATAAGTTAGTCCTAAAGATTCAAATAAAATCCTACTTTATGATGTAGACTATAATAATGTATGTCATGAAGTAGCATTTTAATTAAATTTTTGTCGATCGCGGCTATCCGCGCTAAAGATTGGAACAGCACCTTCTGTTTATCTCCGCTGTTTGTCTATACTTTCGTATTTCTACTGTAGCCATGCTACAGGTGCTGGTCACGTTATAACTTTTCTGTACTTAGCTTAGCACCCATTCTTTATCTCCTTTATATTGTTTTTGAGGCTTCGTTAGTTCTATAGGTGGACAACGTAACGTAAATACTTCTGAGTTCTGTGTCGATTATTATATTCACATATTATAGAATACTTGAAGGTGGTCATTTTTAGCATTACCGTTGAGCAGCACTGATGTAAGCGTCTCCGTTACAAACATAAAAATCTTTTCTTTTATTTAATAAAGTATTATATACTTAATATTATTTTTAGTTTTTAGGTTTTCCTAACCAAAGGATGAAAACGGGACCCTATTATTAATAAATCTTCGCTGTCTGTCCGTCGTCCATTCGTATGTCACCACTCACCAGGCTGAATCTCGAGAACCGCAATAGCTAGATAGTTGCAATTTTCACAAATTATGTATTTCTGGTGTCGTTATAAAAGCTAATAGTCCAATTAAAATAAAATAAATTATTAATGGGGGGCCTCATATAACAAACACGATTTTTTCCCCTTTTTTGCTCTACATCCATAATGGTAACAGTAAGGTTTTTGAAAATTTCAGAAAATACTCAATTGTACTTTAACTTTAATAATTAATAATAAAAATTAAATAAACTTAATATTTAAGGGGGGGTCCCATACAAATTTACGGTACGGAACCCTATGTACGTCCGACTCGCACTTGGCTGGTTTCATAATTTTTCCTTTCATTGTGAATAAAGACCTATCCGGATACCAAATTTCAAGGTTCTAAGTCTGCTAGAAGTACCTTAGAATTTTGATGATCTGTCAGTCAGTGACAAAATGTAGTAACTTTGACCATCCGTAACTATTAAACTATTTATCGGAATTTCATGTAATTTGGAGGTTAAGCTAGTTTTAATACTTGATCCTAGTGACCGAAATTCTAAATCCCTAGCTTTGTTAACATCGAAGATAAAGGGGGTGTGAAATAGCCGCGAACCGCTTCGAGAAAAGTATGGTACGGAAGTGCCTTTGCTAAAAAGCTTGGCTGGGGCACTGCCGTGCCCCCAGATTTACTATATTTTCGTTATGCATCATAATATTTCGCTTAAAAAGGCTTTGTTTTAAACGTATTGAGTTTAAAAAACTGATTTGGTAATAATCCATACTTATTTTAATAATATAAAATATTAAATCTTTCCGTTTGTCTGTTACCTCTTCACACTTAACCGCTTTGCTTTTGGTTGTTACGGTACGGTAGATTTGGAGATACTTACTATAAGGTGCTTTAAGTTGCGGGGAAAAATGATTCGATAAAAATCAACGAATAATAAAAACTATAAAAATATATTACTTAATTAATTCATGAAGCCCCAAGCGGCCACATCCGGCCGCGATAACAATGAAAAAGCTATTGTGTCTCGTTTTGCCACGACTGATGGGTAAGTTTATTATTTTTTACCGTGATAAATATATCCTGTTTTTATCCAGAAAAAATGAGTTAAGTCACCATAGGCAACACCTAGTAGCTTTATAATAATAAAAGACCGCACCAGAGTAGACAGAATTATAACCGCACTATAAAAGCGACACGACACGTCGAGTCACGAGCGACACTTCATGTTCTAAAGAATTGACGTTTGTAAAACGTCAGTGGGGCGTTTAAAAATGTCATTTGTATGAAATGTGCAGTGTCGCGTCATGTCATGTCGCTTAGTGGTGTCTAGTTCGGTCTCACGGTCGGTCTTCTAAAATACTAGAGTAGCAGCGTCTTACAAAATTCTCAGAAATGCGTAACCACTTGTGTGGGGGATCAGCTTGCGCCAATTCCCCTAGATCGCCTAGGTCAGTGATAAAGATGTAGGATTGTAGGTGATGCAGTTGAATTAAACCACACTTTCACTTTTGTTTCAGAGGTCAAGCACACAAGTTGTTCCGAAGCTGGGTAACGTTGTAGAGCGAGTGCCGCAGTATGGCGGCCGACCCATATTTATATGAGTCCTGGTACCCAGCTTCCAGAACATTCCATGCCTCACCCTCTCAGATTAAGTTTTTATTTAAATATCATTAAATTTACATTATTTCACAAAATATACATTGGTTTTATTTATACAATTTCTTACGCTATAATTTTACATAAAAAAACATGTTCGTGCCGACCTCCGTAACTGAAATATTGCAAAAAATCTATTTTCTCTATATTTATAGTACCTCATCGCCCCCTGATATAACGGTCGTCTCTGGCTGTCCCTTTCGAGCGGGTATTCCTTGTCTGGGACAAGGATAGCCCACTCGAGATGTACACTATCTCCCTTACATTTTCCGTTACGGAATTCGGCACTACCGCATAGGTTTAAGACCCATTAATTTACAAGGCACTATTTTCACTATATTCACGCACTATTATTGCCCATACACTTTTTCTATATGCACGATTTATTGTCTGTCGTGCACATTTCTCCCGCCGGTCGCGCAGGCGACACTCCCGGTAGCACGACGATCTTCTTTGTGGGCCGCCGGAGAACGTGGCCGTTCGCGGTCTCCACGTCCACGACCCGCACCACGCCGTCCTTGCCTGGATATGTCCTCTTGATCTTCCCTCGCGGCCAGATGTTGCGCGGCAGGTTTGAGTCGCATATGATAACGACGTCACCCACCGCGGGATCGGAGCCTCGGGTGTGTGGCTCCCGCCGGTGATGGAGGAGCGGGATGTACTCCTTCACCCACCGTCGCCAGAACACGTCCGCCAGGTGCTGCGCGCGCTTCCATAGCTGCCGCGCCGATGTCTTCTCCTCCTCGAATTTTCCCGGTGCAGGTACATGGCAGCCCGACCCCAGCAATATGTGGTTGGGGGTCAAGGCCTCGGGCTCCTCGGGGTCAACCGAGACATATGTAAGTGGTCTCGAGTTGATGATGTTCTCCGCCTCTACGAGTAGCGTGTAGAGGGTCTCGTCGCTCGGGCGCCTCTCGTGCAGTGTGACTCGCAGGGACTCCTTCACGCTCCGCACCAGGCGCTCCCACGCCCCGCCCATGAAGGGGGCAGACGGGGGAATGTACCGCCAGGTGATGCGGTGGGCGTTGACCTCGTTCTTGTACTTCTCCCATTCTTCTTGTAGCTCCTTTTCGGCGGCCTTGAAGCAGGTCGCGTTGTCCGACCATAGTTCAGTCGGTTGTCCTCGTCGTGCGACGAACCTCCGCAGGGCTGCGATGGCGGAGTCGGCGCTGAGAGACGTCACCACCTCCAGGTGGACGGCCCTCATGGTGAGACAGGTGAAGAGGGCCACCCATCTCTTCTCTCGGTGTCTGCCCACGGTGACCTCCACAGGGCCGAAATAGTCAAGCCCCGTGAAGGTGAACGGCCGCGCGTGGTGCGTCAGCCGGGCGACGGGCAGGTCGCCCGTGGCCGGACGCGTCGGCTTGGCTCGGCGTATGTGGCAGGCCAGGCAGGCCCGGACCACAACCTTGACTGTGGGGCGTATCCGGGTCACCCAGAACCTCTGCCGGATCTCGTTCACGGTGGCTTCCACCCCGCCGTGATGCATTTCTTCGTGTACCTGTTGGACATATAATTTCGTGTACCTGTGACTGCCGTCCAGGATAACCGGGTTGTTGGTTTCCCGGCTGATGTCTTCTGCGGCTGCCACTCGACCCCGTAGCTTGATGAGGCCCTCTTCAAGGTGGACACTCAGCGAGGCGAGGCGATCTCCCGCCGCTGGGGAACGGTTTTCTTCTATTCGTTTTCTTTCTTCACCGTAGGATTCTTCCTGCATTTGGCGCAGCCAGAGTGCCTCGGCACGAATGAGGTACTGCGCGTCGAGTGCGATGTATTTTCTTGGCGCCGACGAATTTATTCGCGTCGCCGATTTTTCTTTCTTCGTTCGCTTCGAGTCCCAGGCCGCGTCCTTTTCTTTATTCTTCTTTGTTCGTTGTCGTACAGCTGCCACGGTTTCTCGCGGGCGACGACAGAGGTCAATGAACTGCAGTACACGACCTGTAGCTCGTAGCAACGTCTTCCATTTTCCTATGCGATTGATATCGGGTAAACTGTCTTGTAACGCGATGTGTCGCGCGACAAAACATTTTTCTTCACCTGTGTTCATTTTCTCCGCCGGTTTTCCTTCTTCCGGCCAGAATTTTTCTTCCCTTTTCAAGAATTCGGGCCCGCTGAACCATCTGTGGGCGGCGCCGAAGTCCGTTGGTGTGGCGCGCGTCGCGTCGTCGGCTACGTTTTCTTTCGTCGGCACCCATCGCCACTCGCTAACTTTCGTTGTTTCTTCTATCTCGGCGAGGCGGTGCGCGACGAATGTCTTGTAGGCTCGCGGCTCGGCGCGTATCCACGCCAGTACGGTGCGGGAATCGCTCCAGTATGTTTTCCTTACCAGTTCGACTTCTAGTTCTCTCTCCACAGTCTTCGCGAGGCGGGCACCCAGCAGAGCAGCTTGCAGCTCCAGGCGCGGGATGGATGTCGGCTTCAGCGGGGCTACGCGGCTTTTGGCTGCCACGAGCGCCGTGTGTACTGCCCCGTCCTCGCGCGCCATGCGAATGTACACGGCTGCGGCGTAGGCCTCTTCACTCGCGTCGACGAAAGTATGCATTTCACTTACCATTTCAGGTTGCAGGTTGTAGCAGCGCGGAATCTTTAATTTTCTTACTTGTTGCAGGTCTCTTGCCCACGCCGTCCACTTGGGGACGAGCTGCTCGGGTATGGGTTCGTCCCACCCGGTGCCGTACCTCCAGGTCTCCTGCATGAACTTCTTGGCTGGCATGGTGAGCGGTGACAGCAGTCCCAGCGGGTCGAAAAGTGACATGACCACACTGAGGGCTTCGCGCTTCGTGGGCGCCCTCTCCTCGCTCATGGCGCGAGGTATCTTCGCCTCGTTCAGGTTGAAGCACAGCAGGTCTTCACGTGTCTCCCACCATATTCCCAGCAGACGCTGGGAATATGGTGTCTGCACAGTTTTCTCCTACAGGAACCTCCTCGGAGTCTCGGTCGTTCCCGAGATGTCGGCGTAGGGCTGCGCTGTTCGATGTCCAGCCGCGCAGCTCGAACCCGGCGTGCCGATGGACCACATCGACCTCCTGCGACGTCTTCAGGGCTTCTTCTTCGCTCGGGAAGCTGGATATGAAGTCGTCCATGTAATGGTTTTTCTTTATTTCTGCTACGGCACGCGGATATTTTACCTGGAATTCTTCTGCGTTCTTGTTTTTCACGTACAGAGCTGTGCACGGCGACGACGTGGCTCCGAAGATGAGCGACGCCATCTGGTACTCTTGCGGCTTTTCTTCTCGTTCGTTTCCTCTCCACAGGAAGCGGAGTGCGTCCCGGTCTTGTTCCCGGACGCGGATGCGCATAAACATTTCTTTGATGTCCGCGGTTACAGCCACAGGGTGTCGGCGGAACCGCATGATGACTCCTGGCAGCGACTGAAGAAGGTCGGGGCCGGAGAGCAACATGTCATTGAGGCTGCGGCCATGGGATCTGGCCGCCGCGTCGTGTACTAACCTTATTTTTTGTTTCGCTGGGTTGCACGCGGCGAAGTGAGGTAGGTACCATGTCCTCCCTGCCGTAGGCGGCTCCTGCGCTGGCACCGCGTATCCAGAGTCCAGCAGGTTGCTTATTCTTTCTTCGTATTTTTCTTTCAGGCCCGGGTCTCGGTCCAGCTTCTTTTCCAGGGACCTGAGACGCTTCCAGGCGTCGTGATAGTTGTTGGGAATGACTTCCTTCTCGTCCTTCCAGAGCAGCGCGGTTTCGAAGCGCCCTTCGGGAAGTCTTCGACTGGTTTTCTCGAGTATCTCCAGTGCACGCTTCTCCGGGTCGTTCTTCTGTTTCCTGGCTTCGATCCCGAGTGATTCCAGGTCGAAAAACCTCTTCATCATGTTTTCCATGTTGTCTTCTGTCTTTTCCTTCTTTGTGGCTACTGTGTGGCCACAGAAAGCTACAGTTTGCGTGTGCGAGGACCTGTAGCCATGCAGCACCCAACCGAGTCGCGTATGGGATGCGACCGGCTGGTTTCTTCTCCCCGTCTTCGTCTCGAGGGCCAGCAGCAACTCCCAGTTGTCTTGACCCAGTAGTATTCTCGGGCGCGCATTTTCATACATAAGGTGGTCTTCCAGGCCCCTCAGGTGCGCGCAGTCGTGCAGGTCTTCCTTGCGTATTTTCTGCGGCGTGAACAGCAGCTTTTTCACTGTTCTTGCACTGCTCACGCCGTACTCCTCGTTGCAGTGGCGCCCCCTTATCTTGAAGCTTACCTTTTTGCTGTTTTCGTACTTCTTTGTATCACTGAGGCCCTGCACCCACATGTCGTGGCGAGGCCCGTCCAGGTGGAGGAGTTCCGCCAGGTCTTCGTCGATGAGTGTCACCGTGCTGCCGTCGTCCATGAGTGCGTAGGTGTCTATCCTGGTGCTGTTCTTCCCGAAGACCGTGACCGGCGCAACCTTCAGGAAGGCCTGTCTTTCCTGGAGGCAGTTGGTGCTGCTCACTATCTCTACGGCTGTTATTTCCTCCGGTTCCATGGTCTTTGGAGGTGCCGTCGGCTGTTGCTGGTCTGCCGGTGGCCTGGAGTGGTGTAGCAGGCGATGGTGTGCCATGCCACACCCGTTGATGCTGCACTTTTTTGACCCGCAGCCCCCTCGGCGGTGATTGCTCCGCAAGCATTGGAAGCAGATGCGGTTCTTCTTTGTCACGTTCCAGCGCTCGTTCACAGGGGCCCCGATGAACTGCTTGCACTCGGTCAGGTAGTGCTCGTTCTGGCACATGGGACACCTTTTCTTGCCACTTACCTCTGTGGCGAAAGCTCGTTCCAGTCTTTTTCTCTGGGGCCTCTCCGGGTGAGGCTCGGTCTCCTCGGGCAGCGCGTATGCACTGCATTTGTCGGCTTCTTCATTGAGGAACAGGGTCATCTTCTTTAAGTCCGACGTATCCTCTTTACTTCTAGTGGCAAAGTCGTACCACTTGTTGCGCAAAATGGGCGGCAACTTTTCTACAATACTTTTCACTAATTCAGGATTAAACATATAGTGTACCTTTTTGAGTGTCTCCAGCGTAGCCACCACATTTGCTATCTTGTTAGCAAATATGCAGAGTTCGCGCGGGCTGTCGCTCAGCCTGCCCAGCGCCTTGATCTTCTGTATTTCGCCCATCGCCAGCGTGTCCGGACGGCCGAATCTCCTCTCCAGCGCCTGGATGACTGCTCGCGGCTCCGGTTGGCTGATGAGTAGACTCTCGACCGCTTTGAGGGCTGCTCCTTTGAGACTTCTTCTCAGCCTCATAGTATTTTCGGTGTGCGAGAACATTTCTTCTGTTTCGTAGTACGCCGCCCTGTAGCCTAGCCACCCCGTCGAATGTCCGGCGAACGGGGGAAGCTCCTGCAGGAACTTGGGGGCGTCTCTTGACATGCGGACGGCCTGTGTAAGCGCCGCCGCCAGCGAAGTGATGTCGCTGCTTTTCTGTTTTTCTTCAGTTTTCCTGTGTTCCGGTTCATTTTCCGAATTTTCATTTTTCTTTTCTTCACTTTCACACTGTTTTCCCTTTTCCTCGGCCGCCTGGTTACTTGTTTGCCCGTGCAGCCATTCTTCCACCATGTCCGTTTCCTTTTCTGTTACCTCGTTTCCCTCCTCGTCTTCGCAGGCCAGCATGGCCTTTTCCCTGGCCAGCTTAGCCTCTGCGAGCGCGAGCGACGCACGTGCCTCTGCCAGTTTCAGTTCCGCCAGCTTTTCCTCAGCTTCCAAAATTTTCCTGCTTCTCTTTCCCTGGGTCACACGCTTCTTCTGTTGTGAGTCCCCTTCTACTGCTGTTTCCTCGCTGGCGGCTGTAGAGGTTTGTTCCGTCGAGGTTTGTTCTGTTTCGGACGCCTCGGCGGTTTCCATATAGTTTTCCATTTCTGCTATGACCGGTGGAGGCGCGGGGCGTGTCGATGCTCCGCTCCTCGTCTGGACTCCGGTCTGACTCGCTCGTTCGGCCCCATCAGCGACGCTCGATGCTCTTGATTTGGACATCTTCACTGACCGCACTGGCTTCTATTTTCCTTGTAGACGTAGAACTTTGCGAAGGACCATGCAATGTGGGGGATCAGCTTGCGCCAATTCCCCTAGATCGCCTAGGTCAGTGATAGAGATGTAGGATTGTAGGTGATGCAGTTGAATTAAACCACACTTTCACTTTTGTTTCAGAGGTCAAGCACACATGTTGTTCCGAAGCTGGGTAACGTTGTAGAGCGAGTGCCGCAGTATGGCGGCCGACCCATATTTATATGAGTCCTGGTACCCAGCTTCCAGAACATTCCATGCCTCACCCTCTCAGATTAAGTTTTTATTTAAATATCATTAAATTTACATTATTTCACAAAATATACATTGGTTTTATTTATACAATTTCTTACGCTATAATTTTACATAAAAAACATGTTCGTGCCGACCTCCGTAACTGAAATATTGCAAAAAATCTATTTTCTCTATATTTATAGTACCTCACCGCCCCCTGATATAACGGTCGTCTCTGGCTGTCCCTTTCGAGCGGGTATTCCTTGTCTGGGACAAGGATAGCCCACTCGAGATGTACACTATCTCCCTTACATTTTCCGTTACGGAATTCGGCACTACCGCATAGGTTTAAGACCCATTAATTTACAAGGCACTATTTTCACTATATTCACGCACTATTATTGCCCATACACTTTTTCTATATGCACGATTTATTGTCTGTCGTGCACAACTTGATACGAGTAGTCCAAAACACGATGTCAAGTCCTTATGTCATTATGTAGGTAAGTCAGATATGCCTGCACTCTGCACACATCTTTGAAGTGGCAACGCGTTGCTGCCGTAAACTGCCAATCTAGTTACGTTAGTAACATAGCATTGGGCAAGGGTTAATGGCGTTTGACGACCTCCGTGGCGCAGTGGTGAGCGCGTTGGTAGCTCAAGCCGGAGGTCGCGGGTTCGAGTCCCACCGACGGAACAAAAAGTTTATAAAGTTCCTGGGTCATGGATGTGTATTAAATATGTGTATCATATAATAAAAATCTTAAATATATGTATAGTATAAAAGTATTAAATATATTTCCGTTGTCTGGTACCTGTAACACAAGTCCTTCAGTTACTTACCACGGGGCCAGACTGACATGGTGTGAAGCGTCCATAGATATTATTATATTATTATTATTAATGGCCCCCATGCATTAGGCGACCAAGCCATGCGGCCACGTCACTGCTTCCACCTCGCGCACTTTGCGGCCACGTCTGCGACCACACTCGTATGAGTAAACTTTGAATATTATTTTGTTTTCTGTATACAAAAAACGTGTGGCCGCGGCGACCAGTGCGCGCACACTGAATAATTTCATACAAATTCCTGTATCTCGTTGGCCGCGGCGGCCAAGTGGCCGCGTGTGTGTCGCGATGTTTTTCGTTGGCCGCGCGGTCAGAGCGTGGCCGCTGGCCGCTGGTCACGTAATGCGCGCACCTACATACTCGTATAATATTATAAAGAATTAGTTGGCCGCAGCGACCTGGCCGAGCGACTTGGCCGCCTGCGCGGGGGGTCTAAGCCTTATGATTTATGAATACGTATTTTGACATCTACCAGTGCGATACCTTTTCAAAGGGTGTCTCAAGACACGAGCGTAATTTTATTATATTTCTTTCATTGACTTATTGATTTCTTCGTAACGGCAATACGCCCAAAATAATAAAGTGATAAAACGGCGTGTTTTACACAATTCGTAATATTTACCTATATGTTATTTTACGTCTTCTGTGACGCAAAGGAATAAATTGGTTTAACTTCTAAAATTATACGGAAAATGTATGACTTCGTATAAATGTAGAAGGAAACAAGGAATACGAGAAAATTGTTTTACTGAAAATAAACAGTACTATAGTATAATATTAATAACTAGCTATTTGACCGAGCTTTGCTTGGTATTCGATAAAACACGAATAAAATGACATTTTCTAAAAATGATTCCTAGCTAGATCGATTTATCGCCCCCAAAACCCCCTAAATACTACAAAATTAAATGAAAATCGTTGGATCCGATTCCGAGATTTCAATTATATACAAGAATTGCTCGTTTAAAAATATCATAATTAATATAAGATATTAATTATGATATTTTTTATAACGAACTATTGAGTCAGATGTCTGCTGTCAATAAAGCAAAATAATCGGCCAAGTGCGAGTCGGACTCGCGCACGTAGGGTTATAGAGCAAAAATAGGCCAAAAATTGCGTTTTTTGTATGGGATTTTTTGTATTTTTTTTTTTTTTTGTATTATATAATTTTTATTTTATTTTAATATTATTATTAATTATAATTATATTATTAAAGTACACATATAATTAAGGCTTTTGTGAAAATTTCAAGTGCCTACCTGTTGTCATGATTGATACCGAGCAAAAAATGTTTGAAAAATCACGTTTGTTGTATGGGAGCCCCCCTTAAATATTTAATTTATTTTGTTTTTAGTATTTGTTGCTATAGCGGTAACAGAAATACATAATCTGTGACAATTTCAACTCTCTAGCTATTACCGTTCTTGAGTTACAGCCTGGAGACAGACGGACAGACGGACAGACATCGAAGTCTCAGTAATAGGGTCCCGTTTTTACCCTTTGGGTACGGAACCCTAATCGAAGTCTCAGTAATAGGGTCCCGTTTTTACCCTTTGGGTACGGAACCCTAAAAATAGACCATTACAATCTATTTCAAACGGATTTAGGTACAATATATTCGTCTACAGGGTGTAACAAAACTAAGCGATAATACCTACTTTAGACTGTATATTATGTGTTCTTTACATAGAATTCGCTGTGAAAGTAGCAGCGCTGAAAGAGCAATTTTTTGGTAATTTGTATAGGCAAGCGCCTGAGCGTCATGAGTAAAAAAGACTAACGTAAAAAAAAGTTACTCTTTCAACACTGCTACTTTCACAGTTAAATTTATGCAGGGGGCACATACACACTCTAAGGTATTATCACTTAGTTTTGTTATAACCTGTAAGTATATTTGCCTATGATCGAAGTCAGTTGTACAGGTAAAGATAGCGCAATCATGGCTATCCATCGTCGTCTAACGTGGCATTACTTTGAGATTCCGGACGTTGTTCTACCCTTGCAGAATTGTGTTTAATTAAGCTACTAAAAGAAACGCGTTCGTAATCAGATAGCGTTTCTATAGCGATTGATTGTCCTTAAACTGGGACTACACTAATCGGAATTGTTCCGATCGGTAAAAACCTAAAGCAACAACTCAGCAATATGAAAGATGAAGTTTTAATATAACATAAATATATCAGTGATAGATAAATATTTTAATACACATTACTTATACACATTATAGACTGTATACAGTTCGAGGCAAAAGGCAATTAAGACGAGATATTTAATTAGATCTGGAATATTTTTATGATTTAAAAGGTATTTTTTCTAGTTAAAAAATGGCATGTATGTTTTTCTTGTAACAAGATATTTTTATGATACCAAGTAAGTTAACAAGATATTTTTATGATTTAAAAGATATTTTGTTTGTCAACTAAACCAAGCAGACTTTATACATGCCCAATCGACATCGGTCATGTATGCAATTTTGAACGACGTTTACCTCTTTGACACATGACAGCAATAAGCTTGAAGTTAGTGTCTTTGAGTTTGGGAGTGGGTGGGAAAGGAAGACCTTCCGACCGAGCAAGACGGTATGGTCAGGCCAAAGCCCACAGCTATTTTGATTTCAGCTGTCGTATATTCCAAAATTTCGATAGCGCGATGCAGTATTGTGGCGCTAGTTGGTCAGTTTCTGTAGGCCTATTACGAAAGCGTTTTGAGACTCAAACAATCGAACGAGAATGCGGCGTCTTGCTCTAACAACCTCATTTCACGTTTGTTAGAGTAAAACGCGGCAGTCTCGTTTGATTGTTTGAGTCTCAAAACGGTTTCGTGGTAAGGCTCTAGGTTCAGGTTTTCAGCTTTGTTTTATCCGATCGGAAATTTTCCGGATAATGTAGTCCGAGTCTTAGTGTCTAAACACACTAGGCTGAATTACGCCGGCGTAATTTACGTGGCCGAAATTACGTTCAGCCGCTTACGTCTGATGCGACACACTATAAATTACGCGAAGAGCCGAAATTTCGCGGCATAATTTCCGTTGCGGAACGCGCGCGTAAGTGAGTATTTAAAATTCTCAGATGTAATGTGTGCGTTAACGCTTTGGAGATAAGGTTGGATTTCCTATGTTCGGTTTTGATAATTCCGTCGCGTAAAGTGTTTTGCTATACAATACGAGTACATTACCGCCGAATCGCTGCCGAACTTTACGCTCGACTTGGCTCGACGGAAATTCGGCTCACGACGGAATTTCGGCATAGTGTGTCTGTCGCGTTCCGCCCATATTTTGTATGGATTTGAAACGCGGCGTAAACGCGGCGGAATTTACGTCGGCGTAATTCAGCCTAGTGTGTTTAGACCCTTAGACGTTTGGAGGCTGTACCCTTGCTCATAAATCAGCAATACGTGATGTTCCTTATGTAGGTCGTAATATATTAATGCTGCTAGCAAATGTTTTCCCTCGCCAGACCCGACTGGGCCTGATAAAGATTATAGCAATATTTTGCTATCGTCGGAAGAAATACTGTCGAAATATACACGAGCCTATATTCTTTAGATTACTTTTGAACTCAAAAAAAGCTCATACTAGCCAATATATTTCTTCATCGCTTCTTTATAGAATTGACATAACATGAGTCGAATGTCGACTTTATTTTATCGAACGCTTTTGTCAATTTCATACATTTTGATCAGCGATTTTATAAAGAAGATATAAAGGAAACGTCTTGACTAGGTAATATAGATTATATGGATACCCAACATAAGATAATATTTTAATTTTATTTTGATAGTCGAAATCACGAACGTGTGACTTTCGGCGTGGGTGTTTACGATGCAACGTGACGCGTCGATGTAATGAATTTTCAAATAACCCATAAAAGTATCTATCATAGTCTTAATGCTAAGTTTATTAATTCAGTTTTGAATGATAAATGTTAATTGCATCGCATCACATCTTCGCCTCACAATGTCTTGATAATAATCTCATACATTTTTCAATATCAAACTTCAAAAAAACTAAGAATCTTGGCTTAGGACACTGGTCCTACGTATCTGGTATTTCTATTTATATTTACCAAATATAAGCATTTATTTTTCGTCAAACACACAACAATAACTAAAGGAAATATCAAATAACTAAAAGACAGTCTACCCCTTAAAGTAGTTTCTACCAAACCATTTAAGCAACCTTTTATGCCACGGACAAAGAATTTTAAGTAATTACCAACTAAAATCGTGTATTTTTCTGTCTTTATAAAGCCGTATAACAATATTTTGATATCGCTCACCGAGCAGAAATTTCTTTTGTGTGGGAAATACAGGGTGATGCTTACTGACAAGGGAATATACCAGTAAAGGAATATACCAGGGCCTATTTTGTTTCATTTCTTATTTTCTGATGAATCGTTAGGGTTTTTGTCTCCGCACAAAGTGATTAATAAACACACGGACGATTTTTAAATGTCGATATTTTAGCCCGCGCACAATATAGCAGTACCTCGAATTTGCTTTTAAAATCTAACAGCAATAACAAAAAATCGGCCAAGTGTGACTCGAACTCACGCACGAAGGGTTCCGTACTATAATAAAGCAAAGTTAGCTAAAATTGTGATCTCGCAGTGTAGCCGCGAAACCGCGCGTTCGGGCGGACGCATAGGCCGGGCGCGCACTAGCGGCCAGGTCGCCAATCGAAAGTATGGTGTGGCCGCTGGCCGCCGTGCGGCCAGGTGCGCGTGGTCTATGGCGGTTTCATACTAAGGTATCTATCTCGATGGCCGTCGCGACCAGGCCGCTAGTGCGCGCCCGGGCATATACATCGAGCTTTAAGCGGGAATTCACTATCGGGCTGACCGCGCGGGTAAAATGCAATCTCGCGGGCAGGCTGCGGGCACGGGCCAGCGGGCATGTCTGTGCCCGTACCTAGGAATTGACGAGCAGACATGCGACAGACCTGCCCGTGACGGGCAGCCCGTAGCGGGCGGCCCGCTAGTCAATTCCCCGCTTTAGGACCGCTGTCTATGACTGTCATATAATACGACATTTTCAATATGTTAGGCAAACACAAGCAGACTGAACAGGGGGTATAATTTATAACATTTTAAAATATTGCATAGCTTTTATCACGGCGACCGAATGAGGAAATACCGTAACGAAAATAAACCTGACACCTCCACTCCGGTGCGGTGCCGCGCCGTGCATCGTCTAACGTCGTTTTAGTTTGGCAGACTTCGGCATCGTGTGTGTGTGCGTGCGACAAGACGTATGCGAATTTTAATTGCATAAGTTGATAAAAAATGCTATGCAATAGCTTTGCCGCGGCAGTCCCCGAGTGCGACACGTATATTATTCATTAGTCAGTGGATATACTTATACACAAGCTCTATCGATGCACGGTCTCGAGACACACTTGACCTAACTCCTCTATTTTGTTAAGCGGGACTCATCTTTAATGTTATATATTGTGACGTCATAGAGTATTAGAGTTTATTCATAGGTTATTTCTTTGGGAAATGTCAAGTTAATATTACCCTAGTTAATGTTGAGCAGGCCATACACGCATCGTACCTGACAGGTTTGCCTGAACAGGTCAACTGTTCAGGCAAACCGAAACGTTTATGTTACATACTTAACTGTTTTTGCCTCAACTTTGCCTGACAGGTGTAAGTGGTCAGCCTTGCGTTTATGGCCTGCTTTACTGAGCTTGACAACTAAACATTGTAGGTACTCTATCTGCGTATGAATTAATTCCTCTGATGATACATAACATAACGTAAATATAATTAAGCAAGACAATAATAATATGATAAATATAAATTGTTTAATTTCTGAGTAAATTTGAAACAACTTTTCATCATCGTTTCACGCAAAAAATATAGGTACTATCCTCATAAATATGTCATAACCTTGATGAATAGCAGGATGTTGCGAGTGTGCAGGCAACAGGTAGTCGCTTTCCAACAGGTGACCCGTTTGCTCGTTTGCCCCCTTATTTTATAAAAAATGTGAACATAAGTACGCTTATGAAGTAGGTCGTGAACATACTCTTATGACAGCAGGTTGTAATTAATTAAAAATCAAAAACCCGACTGCAAAAAATGTTAACTAAAAAGAACGAAACAAGACCTAATTCTGCCGGAGGCATCGAATCCATGTTTTAATTGATACGACTCTTGCTTACGAGTTTCATGCCAGGATAAATAGAAGGTTACATAGAAAAATGTAGAAGAAGAAAGTGGATAATAAAATGCAGTCGGAGGCATGTCGCACCAAGTTTAACATTAATTCATAAATCATAAAATATTATGCCTCCGACTGCATTTTATTATCCACTTTCTTCTTCTACATTTTTCTATGTAACCTTCTATTTATCCTGGCATGAAACTCGTAAGCAAGAGTCGTATCAATTAAAACATGGATTCGATGCCTCCGGCAGAATTAGGTCTTGTTTCGTTCTTTTTAGTTAACATTTTTTGCAGTCGGGTTTTTGATTTTTAATTAATTTATTTTATTCGAGACTTTTTAGTTGTAGTCATCTAACCATTTCGACAATCAATCTAATAAAAATTGAAAAACTACCGTGCTGATATAACCATATATCGTAGGTACACTTAGAAAAGTGTACCTACAATACGTTATAATAGGTCTGTACATAGGTTTAGTACTGTTTCAATGTATGTTTCTAGTTTTAAGTACCAAATCATTGTTTTTGAAGTGAAAACTTCTTTAGCGCCGTTGAGCACTTTTGTGGGATGGGTAAAAACTGTGAAACTCGCGTCCGATTCTCGTGCTGATCGAAAAACCGTAAGACGGTTGGAGAGTAGTGTTATAACATCGAAATCGATTAATCGAACAATCGATTATTTTTTTTCGATTGTCGATATTTTTTAATCGATTGTTGGGTTTCGATTAATAAAAAAAAAACGATTTTTTTAAAATTGATTTTCATAAAAAATGGGTTAAAAATTTAATCGATTGTAAGGGTTTCGATTAATTAAAAAAAAACCGATTTTTTAAAAATCGATTTTCATAAAAAATGGGTTAAAAAAAATAATGCACAACGTTAATAATCAAGTTCTCACTTCTGCCGGCACTCCCGGAGTGCAACCTGTCTTTTTTTTTTAAATACTTTGTCAATGAATTTTCATCTTGTTTCAGTAATGTCAGTTATTTTTTAATTAATATTGGATTTATCCATGCAGGCGGATTTTGGTTTTTTCTTATTTTATTACTAGCGGTCGGCCGCGGCTCCGCCCACGTGGATGTCGGTGAGCTCTGCAAAAAGCATACTGAGGAAAGACTCGGTCAGCAAAATGATTCCCAGGTCAATTCACAGACTCCGACACTAACATCGACGACGCAGTCATTATACGCAGGCTGCACCCTGCACAGATTGTCTTCCTCCCGCACGCGCACCCGCCTTGTGACGCCAACTCTCATAATATTTTAATTTCGCCATAATTTCAAAACCAAATGTACAATTTTATTCATTCAAAGAGCAAATATTATCTACATAAACTGTATTTAGTAATTAAATAATTTATTCTGATAGGGATTAAAAGAATGAGTAAAATAAACGCGTTTAAATGTAGTCCAAAAAAATTTCAAGATTTTTAAATAAAAAAATGGTTATTGTGCCTCACTCAACATAGATAGGTATAGTGTGTCGCGGACTTTTTTGTAGATATTTGTAAGTTCTACAATTACTTAGAATTTTATGGTTCTATCTTTTATAGTTTAGGCAGCGTACGTAAAATAAATAACTTTTCTGGTTGATTTTTTACACCTTGCGTCCGAAGAACCCAAATATCTTACGGAACCTTATTTTTTCCAAAATAAAATTCAGCCTTTGTTCAGCAAAAATAATGTAGAATTCCAATGGTATAAGAATTTTTCAAATCGGTCCAGTAGCTTCCGAGCCCAACAAACAAAAAATCAAATCTTTCCTCTTTGTACTATTAGTGTAGATTTATCGTTCGATTTAATATTAAAACTGCAAGTTATATACATATTTAGAATCAGTGTTCAAAATTCTTTATTTTGATACCCCACTCGATATGCTTGGTAAATTTTTATTTTTGTTTACCTCACGATATGGCGTCAAACATCCGCCATTTTGGTTTTTTCTTAATATCACCTATCTAAAAACACTCGGGCTATTAAGACAAATCTAACGATACCTCAAATGTGAAAATCCGCTTAGCCGTTCTGAAGATACGAGGTAATAAAGAATATTACATACATAGAAGATACGCGCTAAACACATAACCTCCTGGCAATCGGGTAATAAAAAGTATTTAACTCAACTCCTATAAAAATGATCTGTGTTGCGACAAAAAGTTATACCCGACTTTTTCTTACACTCAAAATTGTCTTCACACAAGTTGTTATTAGATAAAAAACCAATTTAAATTGTAATCTCACGGTAGAAAATTGAATACGAAGCCATCGGTGGAGTAGATTAAAACGGGGAGGTGTGAGCTGGACTCGCGAGCGATGAGTTCCGTAGGAAAAAAGTTTGTTTTTGTAACCACTTTACACGCCTGTTGTTATGAGCATTTGAATATATATTTACTATGTTATTAATCATTATTTTTCTGCGATTTGTTTATGCATAATAATTATAATTCATGACAGTTCCAAGTTCACCGCACAACGCAGTAGCAGTATCGTCGTGATAGACACCGGCAGATGAAGAGTGTCAGTAATGACTAATGAGACACCTTTTTTATCTTTGAATACGGAACAGTAATAAATCGGCTAAGTGCGAGTCGGACTCGCTCACGAAGGGTGCCGTTAAAGAGCAAAAAAAGGCCAAAAATTGCGTTTTTTGTATGGTAGGACCCCTTTAATTTTATTAATTAAAGAGCACATATTATTATAATCCTACTAATCAAAGACTTTTCATGATATTTCAAAAGCCTACCTGTTCCCATTATTAATATCGAAAAAAGGCCAAAAAAATTGCGTTTGTTTTGTGGGAGCCACCCTTAAATATCAATTATATATTTTGTTTTTAGTATTTGTTGTTATAGCGGCAACAGATATAATACACAATCTGTAAAAATTTCATAAGTCTATAGTGGTTCTTGAGATACAGCCTGGAAGCAGACAGTCAGACATCGATGTGTTAGTAATAGGGTCCCGTTTTTACCCTTTGAGTACGGAACCCTTAGAACGAGACCGGCATGACCTGTGGCCAGTAATCGGCTTAGGGGATAAAAGTATGTTATCTACGTACGGCTGCCGACGGAACTGGTGTATATGTCACAGCCCACTGGTTAAAATAGGCGTTCAATCAAACAGCTAGCCCTTCGACTGAACAACGCAATTCAATCACACGGCTAAACGTCTTTTAGCCGACTTGTTGACTGCAACGTTCAACACTACAGCTAGACGACGCTTAGCCAACTGGTTAAATAGCAAATTAACTAAGGTGACCATCATAGTTAATTATTATGTAATTTGAGAGAATAGGAAAACTTTTTGTAATTTCTTGGGAGATTTACGTATATTTAGTTCTTTCTTTCCGAAAAATATTATCTTGAAACAATCACAAACACCGGTATAGTTGACGCCATTTTGTAGACAAAACGCACCTAGCGCCGCGGTGGTGAGCGCTGAACTAATTCAATCAAACGGCGGCTTTTGAATCAGCTGTAGTGTTGAACGTTTTGAGCGACTTAAATATTCAATTAAAAAGCTAGACCTGTGATTGAATGGCGTTGTTCAGTCAAAGGGCTAGCTGTTTGATTGAACGGCTATTTAAACCAGTTGGCTGCGACATATATTTCACTCTTATGACTTAGACGATAAAGTCCAAAAGTGGCGTTACAGTTGATCCATACATTACTTTATTATACTTGACTTCTTACGACGAAGGTATTAATAATTTGGCATCTAAGATAGATTGCAGCCTAAAATAACTCACCATCATTATAGTGTACAAATAACTTCGATTTTTAGCTGAAAGCTGAACATTTGTTTAGTACCTACTCAACATCAATGCTATCTACGGGTTCATATTCGAATCAAGACGATGTTGTGCACGTATTGTCCTAAAAAAGTCTAATGCTTAGTACTCACGTCTCACATACGGCTTTGCTCGATAGTTTTACTCCAAATCTAAATAATACTAATGTAAGAATTACTGTGTGGGCCCCAAAACTGACAGCTCGAAGGCTCGCATCGAGCCGCTCGAAGGATTGATGGAACCGGATCGAGCCGGACTGATGCAATGGAATGAAATTTATATTGATACAATAAAACTATCGATATAAAGCCCGAGCCGCGGGTTTTGTCGACGTTATTGCTCGATTGAGCAAAACCGTATGTGAGTACTTAGCATAAGTTTACCCAAACCACATTTATGCTTCTGAATTTGAATTGAAAACCATATTTTATTTTCAATTTTCTAACGTGACAAGTCTTGCACTAAACTTTTTGACAACGGCGGATAATGTACACGAATGAATAATAGTGAAGTATTTTTCACTCATACAAAATATATACCTTGAAAAGTCAGTGACACTCATAGGCTTTTCCTGTGGGGTGAATGAGTGCATTTGGATGTAAATTCGCCATTGTTACCCAAATTTCTTTCCTTCCTACCTTATTTTGTACGTCAAATTTTCCCTTTTTTCTATACACAGGTTTTCCAAATGTTTTTTGTATAAAAAGGATTATAAAATAAAAAAAGATGTTATTTTGATATCAAACAAGTACGATGTTGGTACAAGGTTTATCTGCTTTCTTATTAAAAAGCAGATAATATTAATATACAAGTATTAATTTCGAAATATACGGTTACATGAGTGGAACATTATTAGACAGAAACTGTATTATCGCAACATTTTTCGGAGCAATGTTTCTCAAACTTTGAGAGGTACTTAAAAAGAAGATGATCCACACGTCCAAACAAACTATAACATCCGGAATGAAATATTACTAATCTATTAGAATATAGCCTCGAACGTCGAACATAGGGAACGCGCAATAACAATAGATGGCAGCACATGTCAAGTAAATACAATAAATATAGAAGTAGTACAAATTTCGAATTTTTGAAGCCAGTGGGTAGGTATCACTTTTTTAAACATAACGTGCAGAAACTATTATTTTCCTCGCATATCTGATTAGAAAAGAATCACTAAAAGAATCGTAAAGGCCCAAAACGCCCATCTAACGCAAACTTCTCACACTTTACGATCGGAGGTAAGGATAACGCGGCATTTTTAAATACACATGGGAAAGGAAATAAAACGTCGAAATCACTTTTTTATTGCCGGATATGTACGGAATCTTAAGCTTAACTTCTTTTTTTTTTCGAGTAAAATTTGTTTTGTGTCTATAAAATACGTTTATGTTTTATTTCACAGTATTTTTACAAGAAATTTCAAAAGTGGGTTTTTAATTTTACTTTTAGGTACAAAATCTGTAAAATAAAGAATAATAAATCATTTTAGATCAACTATATTATGAACCATTAAAATATTATAAAGCTCGCGATTTTGATAAACAAAAGTTGATGTTGGTCTGACAAAAAAGTCACTATCTTAGTTTGTAAAGGGCGATTTCACCAAAGAAATGGAACGCTTTCAATGCACACTGAACCGGTTCAAAATGTATAAACGCGATTATCTTCTGAACGCCCGAAGTCCGAAGTTTAACGTCATAAAACCAGTTCAAGCCCTATCAGTGTAGTGTCATGGCGGAACGAAAAACATAGACAAAAAAAATGTCAAGATGACAGTTTTGACACATGCGTTTGGTTAGTTTATGTATTGTTTCTTGCTATTTTGTTGTTAAATTTACGTGACAAGGCTCCAAAACATGTAAAATAATTGCCTGATGTAAACTTAGACTCATTAATCGCGATCGAAATAAGTTTGTGAAATCCATTGAAACAGAACGAGACTTACGTCACCGCGTGAACGCGATCAATGAGAACTAAGTTTTATTAAACGAAGTTTTAAGTGTGCCTTAATAATAATGTGCCATAAGAACGTTTTTTTAACGCCCTTCTTTTCGGTATAGTAGGCCGTAGTATTTGAGAAGCACAGGCCTAGGTGTTCAGTCAGACGTAATTAATAGTGGCAATTCATCCCGCGTCATTGCCTAATGGTTGCATGGTCAGCTCTTATTAATCCCCGCTGGTGTCGGTAATTAGTATTGATACTCGTGTTGCTGGTACTATACCGATTAATCACACTCCTACTCATATGGAGCAGGTGATCTATCTATCTTCTTTCTTTAATATTATGTTTACGTTAGGACATAACGGTAACCATGATGAATCGAAATCGGTATAAAATATAATAAGTGTAACTTTAAAATTAGGTATTCGAATTCAAATTCGAATGTGTTGAGTTTTACTACAATTAGAATTTGGATTCGATCAATATCATTGTGGTAAAATTAATAGTAAAGTTAGTAATCAAATTATACCAAAGGTAATTTATAAAAGAATATAACAGGATTAAGAGCGACCGCAGACTTACAATTTCAAGTTGGCTGACTACCATACAACTAAATTGCGTACCTAGGTTAACAATCTAATTGGACAACTTTTTAATTGTAGGTAATCGGAAAGGAATCGCGGTTCTTATCCGATTGGTGTCCAATTATTTAGTTGTACAATTTAGTTGGAAAAATGTGCGAGCTCTCATAAGTCGCTATAGCTATTGGTTTACTATGCGATTTAGTTGGCCAACTTGAAATTGTAAGCCTGCGGTCGCTCTAAATGTTTCAAATTTGTAATTACTTCAAAAACATTATTGAGAAACAAATGAAGATCTGGCAATATACAACCTCCATTAATTAATAAAAGATTCGATAACGAGAATCTCCATTGCTTATTTTTCGGAATTCGGGTTTAAGTCGTTTCCGAGTTCTTTAATTAAAAATATTTTGAAAGCGCGCCAAATCCGGCCCTCTGCTCATCTGTCAACCGTTTTAAAATTGGAATGGGGTTACAACTGAAATGGTTAGGTCAGGTTAGTATAACAGGGTCAGACAAGAAACAAGACAAAGCTCAACACTATACCGTACTCGTCGGAACATGGTCGTTGACTCCCTGTCAAAAATTTGTCATTTTCTATACAGGCGATTGACAACATCTGACACTTCATTGTCAATCGCGGTTTATATATAGAAAATGACAAGTTTTTGACAGGGAGTCAATGACCGCTACCGCCATGTTTCGCCGAGTACAGTATAGTTACCATACAAAAATGTCAAATCATAAACGGACGAACAAAATATAACCTCCTCCTTTTTTGGAAGGAAGAGGTACATGCTTTGGCCCAATGTCATTATGATTATGGACTACATTGATCAAGGACCAAGCAGTGGATACTATAATTATTATTACTATTGTAACATAAGGGACGAAGCAAAATTTGTCGTAATGTATAGGCTAATTATAACAAGCTCATTGAGGGATTATCGATTGTGGCTGAGCGGGGCACGTGGCCAGTCAGGAATGCACATGATTAGCCATGTAATGTACCTACTCGTATGTAAAATTATGTAATCACCTACCTAACCTTTAAGGGTTCCATAGTAAATAACAATGGTCCCCTTAAATTCCGCATATTTCTTACTTTTGTCATTGATACTGCTTTGTAAGTTTATAATATCTATAAGACGTATTTTAGTGGGAATCAATTACTTGGGATCTTTTAAATCACGTAAGTTAAAGTTAACGTAACGTCAAAGTTACAACAATCTAGTTTGACTTACGAAGAGCAAAGAAGGTCGTTTAAGGGAAATTTTTTGGCTCTTTATTCTGTACAAGGAACTCAAACTATTTCCACGAACTTTGTAGGAGGATGGCAAGTATTTCATTGCTCGTTAGATATCGGTAAAGGCTCGCACAGTGATTGATTTCACGTAAAACCCACATCAAAGCAATTTACAGTAAAAAGAATCATTACGACCCATAACTGAGCACGTAAAATAAAATTGTGATCGGGTCTCGAGTGAATTATTTTGCTTTTTCAATAACATTATTGGTAAATAAATAAATAAATAAAAAAACATTTCCTGCAGGCTTAGCATCACAACATTAGAAACGGGAAATCGTAGATAAAGTAATATAGTATAGATGTAACCTTAGCCCGTCATCGCGTGGCCATTTTGTGCTTATTTTCATACAAGTAGTGTGCATTTATTTTCTTGAATATTTCTATTTGTCGATCATTTCGAAGCGTATTATAATACAGAAAAGAAAGTCATTTAGTTCATGATATCGACAAACTATAGTTCAAGTAATGAGAATCCGTAAACACACGTAAAAAGCTATGCAATTTTTGTAGACAAATTATTAATTGATGTCACATTTTTAGCACTAATGCCTTATATAGCATAAATAAGGGATTATTAAACTTGTAAATTATTTTTTTAGCTTACAAAAATACCGATTGAAAAGCCCAAAAAACGTTGTTCAAAATTTACGTATTTAATGTTAAATCCACGTGTTTGAGGCATCCTTTGGCCATTCTTATGGTTTATTGTTTAGCGAAACCATACAACTCAACAATATCTAGCATAAAATGTTCACTAAAAACCTTTATTAACACTTTTATTACATGAAATATGCAGACCGACTCCTTTGTTATATCCTAGTAAGTAGGACATAACATTACACGCTTTTGACGCTCAATACACAGATATAAGGCTCTCTCCTAGTATATAGTATCTCAATGCGGGAAATAATGGAAATACTGACAGATTTTAGTGACAAAATGGCGAATTTCCTTTGTCATTCAGTCTATTCTTCCGTAGAAAGAGACCATTTCTATAGTGACTATGCTAAGCCTGCTGGACCAAAACTCTAACGAACGAGAACGAGATTACTTTGAGCCAGTAAATTCTGCTTTAGGACCTAGGCAATAGGTTTCATTTTCTACTGACATTGGTGTAGCGACCCATGCTGCCGCTACTTTGTAGTGGCGTAGAGTAAAATAAAACCTATAGCCTAGGTCAGGGGTTCCCAAACTTATTTTGTCTGCTGCCCACTTTGAGAACAACTCATGTTTTAGCGCCCCCATTGTTTCAAATTAAAATACATCTAGATGAAATAAATCACCCCCAAGCCTCTACACAACGCCCACATTTTTTTCTGGGTCCCACACCGCCCCCTTTAGACCTTCCACGCCCACAAGGGGGCGTTATCGTCCATTTTGGGAAAGGTACTGGTCTAGGTCATTCAGTGGCATTTTATCGTCTCAAAATAATCTCGTTCTCGGCGACGATCCGGTGATGGCGGCAGTGGACCAACGCCCAAACATGTATCAGGAATTCGAAATATTGAACTGATCAAATCACTGGAAGGTCCTTACAACCTTTCATGATAGAGA
Organism: Polyommatus iphigenia; assembly: GCA_963422495.1. NCBI lineage: Eukaryota > Metazoa > Arthropoda > Insecta > Lepidoptera > Lycaenidae > Polyommatus > Polyommatus iphigenia. The sequence goes on from OY730189.1 coordinate 13,182,360, forward strand.
TAAACCTAAATCCAGCACAGAGCGGGTTGATGATGATGATCTGTTAGCTACAGCACTCTGTAACACTCGCATAAGTTTTTAGTTATTTATTAAATACCAATGTTTATTACTAAGAAGTCCGTTGGTGTCGAGAGGTAAATAGTTTCTTTATTTAAAAGCAATTTATGAAAAAAAAACAAAAATACAAAATAAATGGAATATTTTTGTACTAATGATAATAATAAATACAAACGCCTAATATTATAATATTTAAGAAAATATAACGTACTATATTACCCCATATTCATAGATCTATTTTCCTGAAGCTTAAAGCTTTTGAGGATATACCTTTCTGAAGTTTACCAAAGATTTTGAGGATAAAAGGATAATCTTGGGTTAACTTTGAACTTCTTTCAGCATAAATTACGTTCTCTCTCACTTTATACGCCGGTATCTTGACATATTATCACGTCCGCTGGAAATGCAATTTATCTTAAAGTTCGACCGTATAAAAGTTACGGGTATTTTTAACGCACTAACGCAGTGTTTTTCAACCTGTGGGTCGTGAACCCCTGGGGTTCCCGTAAACCACTGTCATGGGGGGGTCATGTCCGCTGGGCTTGATATAAAGGTGCTCCTTGCGGGAGCATTCGCGTGTATTGTAACATTATAGATTCATCTTTGAGCATTACGTTACAATACTAACTACCTCCTTGACCGACGAGCATTCTCGTGTAATATCAAATTATTCATAGGTTACAAATTATATCAAAAATATCGTTATTATTTGTATCGTTACAAGATGCGCATTGTAATGCTCGACCCTGTAACGTTACATTACACGCGAATGCTCCCGGTGAGGGAGCACTTTAACCCGACCAAAAAAAATACTTCTACTATAATAAGTCATCAATATATCTGATTGTACATTGTACATTTCACGTAACACTCATTCCTTTTTCCCCACCGTCCCCTAAATATAAATTGCTCTCAAATAAAGATTTAGAAAAAAGGTTGGGTCGTTAAGTAAATAAACAGGTCCGTTGACAAATGAGCCGGCCGCTAATGACACGGACCGTCCGGACGGACGAACGGACGGACGGACGGGATTCAATCAACGCGGAGATTGCCCACTAATGGACAAATCTTGCCGCAAACTAATATAACGAATCTCAACGAATTTTACGAGTGCTGGAAGTATTTTCTTTAACTGATGGGTGTTTAGTATAAATATCCATACTTAATATTATAAATGCGAAAGTGCGTCTGTCTGTACGTCAGTCTGTCTGTTACCTCTTCACGCTCAAACCGCTCAACCGATTTTGCTGAAATTTAGCATGGAGATATATTTAGTCCCGGGAAAGGACAGAGGATAGTTTTAAGTTAAATTTTGGCGCAAAGGTAAATTGATTTTTGATTGTTTGAGTGTTTTATTATAATACAATTATTCTTAAAAGTTAAAATGGCAAGTCCAGGCATAATTCGTAATAATTTTGATTATAGCATAGTAATTAAAAGCTAATTTCGTTTTACCGGAAGTAACGTTGAAAACGACCCAACAGCGCGATAATCGAATCGTGCTATCGAAGTATGTTTAAGCATCGGGAGGCACTGTTCAAAGTTGCTATTATAAAGTCTAAAATGACAATTCTTCCCTCTATTCCTATGACGCTCTTATATTCCCACACATTAAACGTCTGAAATGGCAACTCCTCCCTATATATTTATGCTGATGCTCTTCAGCATATTTCCACATCGTTTAAGGCAAAATAACGTCTGCCAGTTCGGCTAGTGTAGTAATATTCCGCCAACGTATCATGAGCCAGACGCGCCGTAAACTTCGCCAGCCGAGTGATTAATGATTGTATAATTTCGTTCAGAAAAGTCTAGTCCTTTTATTTCTCAAGCTTTTCCTTTGGATCGAACACAGTTACATAAAGTTGCTTAAAGTGTTGCGTAATTACTGTTTTGGGGACAAAGAGAAACGAGACGTAAGGAGACGCAACGCGATGGTGCACAATAGCGATACAAAATCATACTATTCGACTCGTCCGCTATAAGGTACGCCAAAGAGAACAAAACGGCAACCGTGGAAATTTGTATGAGTCCGCACGAATGCGCGGTTTGTCGGATACATGATCTCACGATGTGGCGGCCGAACCGCTCCTTCGCGCGGACCAATGTAAATAGAGCCTAAGTTGCCTCGCCGCGTAAAGAAATCTAAATTATTACCTCATCAAAATTGGTATACAATATACATAACTCATAAGTTTAGGGAATTTAACACAAAATAAAAGAACAATCGTTTCCTCTTTGCGAAATGTGAAAGTGTATCTCTCTGGTATCTCCTCATGCTTAAACCACTGAAACGATTTTGTTGTCATTTGTTACGGACAAAGGTTTTAGGTACGAAAGTACAGGATAGTTATTAATTACTAGCTGTTGCCCGCAACTTCGTCCGCGTGAGTGTATGTTATTATAATCGAGATTTAGAAAATTGATCACCCATCTACGACTATTTTATTTGGATCTATATAATTACACACGAATTTTTTAATTCACATCAAAGACCCAGGAAACTTGAACCACAGATACTTATCGTTTTGAAAAACCTTTCTTCGAAGACCGCTTGGCGTGGATAGGGGATGGGGGCCACAGGACAGGGGAAAGGAACATAATATTGTGACGGAGATAGAGGGAAGACTACAGAAGACGGGATTTAATGTAGGCATCTATCCCTCTTTAACCTAGTACCTGTTACTCTCAGATTTCTAGCCTACAATTAAACCAGAATAAAATAACGCTTGTAGTTGTTTACTTACTAACCCAAAGGGTAATTTCTTTATAGGCGTTGGCCCATCGGCCACCACACATTCCCACCACTGTATCTCCTGTGTCACCAGGATCGATTGCGGTATCCAACCATGAAAATCCTTTCATATGATCTCAGGGAGTCAGAGGGACACGCTCAAACTGGTTTGGGACCCGCAACGAAATTAATTAGAAGAAAATAGAAGTTTGAAGAATTGTAATAATTCCTCTTTCTATTGAAAGCGGAGACAGCAAAAAGTTGCAGTGACCGAATGTCAAATAACTTAGGAGAAGCACCACGAAAATCAACTATAATAATAATAATTGTGACTGCTTAGCTATAGCTAAATTAATATTGGAATTTGTTGTATTTGACTCTTGCCAATAATAATTGTGACAAAAACGCTTGAAGGCACGGAAGTTCCTAAAGCGCTGTCCACGATATCACCGTAGTATGCGACATCAGATTTACACTGTAGATTGTCTAGCATTGTATTTCTTTCGTCTTGGCAGAAAAAACTCTCCCAGAGAATATGATGAGTTGTTTATTCAAACATAGTGCCTTCAGTCGAGCACATATTCTACGTATGTGCTCGATCGATGCTAGTAGTATTTTAGATCCGTAAAGATCCGTAAACTTTAATATTATTTCCGTGGCCCTTAACGAATTGAGATACGCAGTGGTCGATATCCATCCAGGGTTTGGGTAATCGTTTACGAATATTAGGGAAAAGTTTTAAAGATCTACCTTTGCTAGAATTGGAATTTCGAGGAGTTCCTTCAATTCCATTATTCATAGTTCCCATTATAAAATTTCCACCTTCGCGACAATCACTGCGAAAGTCACTACATTTTCCAAAATTTGAGGAATTTCTTCAATACCTCATGGATCCCATTATGAAATTTCCATTTTCCCAACCATAGCATCAAATACAAATTATAGCCCCTAAATTAATAAAAGAATAAATTTACAAAGAAATCGCACAGAGACGGCGAAATAATTATTATCAATTTCGATTCTGATCCTTTTAATGCAAAAGAATACAAAAATAATCGGCCAAGTGCGAGTCGGACTCGCGCACGAAGGGTTCCAGACCGTTATAGTACAAAAATAAGCCAAAGATTGTGTTTTTGTATGGCCCCCAATAAAATTGGATTTTATTTAAATAATATTAGTTATTATTTATTATTAAAGTGAACTTAATATTATATCTAAGGCCTTTGTGAAAATTTCAAGTGCCTACCTGTTGCCATTATTTATTTGATATGGAGCAAAAAAGACCAAAAATCACGTTAAATATTAATATTAAATATTAATATTATTTTGTTTTTAGTAAGTATTTGTTGTTATATCGGCAACAGCTGATATACACAATTTGTGAAAAATTTCAGAAGTCCAGCTGTAGCGGTTCTTGAGATACAGCCTGGCGACATACAGACAGACAGACAGACGCACAGACAACGAAGTCTTAGTAATAGGGTCCCGTTCTTAACCTTTGGGTACGGAACCCTGAAAAAATGAATAAACGCATCATATTGTGGTTATGGATAGTGTAATGATGGTGGTGATCATGATGATTAACATAATTGACATAGCGGCATGCGCTTCCAGTGTTTTAAACAACGCTGAACCCCCTACATAATACATACAGGGTGTCAAAAGACCGCTTCCGATAACTTCGTGGGGTTATTATAGGGCATGAGATATATCCATTGGTGCAAGTAATTTTCTTTAAATCGCCAGTTTTTTAAATAGTCAAAATTTTCAACACGCAATGTATAACGCTGATGTAAATGCGCGATAGTATCGCACGCCAGTGGAGCCCCGGGCCGAGTCAGCCCCCACGCGCCGCCCGGCCCGCGCCGAGTCCCGCGTGCGCGGCCCTGCGCTAGACAAAACAGCTGATCGTGGTGTGCCCTAGCCCGTAGGTAGTGAATAAACCACCAATATTGTAATAATTATTAGATAACATAATGTTAGAATTTATTAATTACCGTTTCTTAGGTTATTAGTTTATTACTCAAAAATACTCCGTTTTTACTTCCGGCCAAAAAGGAAAAGAAATCATAATTCACATCCGAATCAGGTTGTAAAAATACAATACGCAGTTACTTACACCTATCTATGGAAAAAATACTTGATATCATGTTCACTGACCTGTGATCAGCTGTCTGCTTTTATGAAATGCAGTTCGAGCTGTGCTCCATCTAACTCAATGTAGATTGCAGAGTTTTTCAACACGAAACAAAAGTAAACAGGAGACATTCCAATTCTTTAAACACTTTTTGCTGCACTGTTTAAACCGCACTATCGTCTATCGACGACGACGCGATGTTCACCCCCGTTCCATAAAGGTTTACGAGTACTCGTATTAAAAGTTCATTCACATTTCATCGCACATTCATCGGACACGTATCATGTCACGGCCCGTTATTAATTAAATAATTACAAACATAGAAAAAATAGTTAACAATACACAAAACAAGCAATATGACCAGAACATCCGTAAAATTACAAAACTTAAACAAAAACGTCACAGTACACAGCGCGGCGCGTGTTTACAGCAGACTGAACAAAATTGAATAAAAAACTTTGTTAGATAGTAGGGATGTATCCCTGTGCATATTTTGAGTTATCGCTAATTTTTATCGATAAATTGTATTGTTTTACATACGAGTACGTTTTGATTTATAGTCAAACTAAAAATAAGCAAATACCTACTCAATGTTAAGAATAGCGACAATAATTAAAAATTATTTAATTAATTAGGTACTTATTACTAAAGTATTTTCATTGCGTACGTAGACGCGCATAACGCGTGCCATGGCTTATCAATCACTTTATCACGGTAATGTCGGTATCGAAATTATCGAATGCAACTTGACTATGTATCCCGATAAAAACTTCCTGAATTTATAACTTCTTAATAGAGTTAATTTTAAAAATGAGAATAGTATATCTAGTAAATAATAGTTATAATTTTTATTATTTAATGGTAATTTAAATATCGACTACATCGTTTTGAATTTATAGGGTACAACACTTAGATTGTCCTTGAAATGGATTAGCGACACGTGCGTCGTACACCTACAGAGCGGCCGGCGGCGCGTGCGGCGGCGCCTTTGACGTTGCCGCCAAGCGGTCTGGCCGTCCCGTCGGTATCTTTGAATTTACCGAAAGTCGATACATGTTTTTAAAGATGATTTTCGCATAATTAGACTTTAGTTCCAATTTGCATCTCCAGGTTGAAGGTTGTCCGTTGAGTTATGTTTAATTAATAAGCGTATTACGATCTTTTTAAAACGTATTATTGTGATAGCTAAATGTGTAAAATGTAAATTAATTAACTATCATTTCTTATTTGTTTGCGTTAAAAAATAAGACGTGTCGTGTAAGATATCGTGTAAAAAGAGATGTGTTGTTATTGGTGGTGTTATTGATTGGTGATATGGACTATTTTCAAAATGCATAGAGAGCACATTCAAAAATCAGAATTCAACATTTTTCACGTAAGTAATTAATTGCTAGTTTTTTTCATACTGTATCGTCTGTAGTAGATAAAAAGCGATAATTGCAGATCTAGGTACTGTCCATCCACAATCATCGTTCTGCATAACACGGAAAATGTGTTATTATTTTTTTGTTTAAACTTTGTGTTGTGTTAGATTTCATGTAAGAAACGTGTTGTGGTTGGTGGTATTATTGCTTAGTGCTAAAGAATACTTACAAAATGCATAGAGTCTAGAGAAATAAGAACACTTTAAGAACTTAACATTTTACATGTAAGTTTATTACCATAGTTTTACGTACGGAAGTTTTCATGCATCGTCTGTAATTTCGATAGAAAGCCTGACTCCTGAGATTGCGGAAGACGGTGCATCCGCATATCACACAATATCGGTTTTGTTCCTTACGAATAACTTTTTAAGTAATCGATAAATAAGTTGTTACTCATGCTCAGAAAGTTACTTACAGTTTTGTACATGAGTTAGGATTAAAGTTTTAACCCATTAAGGCCCATACGAGTACCGGTGATCGAGAGAACTCTAGAATACAATAGCATTTCCAAGAATCCGCGATCGAAGGATTAAATTAGCCTAGGTAAGAGATCATAGGTCAAAGTTCTGAGTTACTTGAGAGAGTTGAATGTCATGGTTCTTGATAGGTTAGAAAGAGCATAAGGTTAAAAACTGCCGCGACCGTACAGTATGGTCGTTTACGACCTTATGTTATTAAGCGCGCTACATTTGACACCATAGACATAACTACCAGTAGTTCGACTGCAAAGAAACGGACAGGTTTCAATATCTGTCAAATTCGTCGGGTTTCACTAGGATTATGAACGGAATGTGCCTCGCGCTGGCTGATATAATTTATTTTTAAATATTTAAAATAAAGATTTCAAAATTGGATTCTGACAATTTTAATCGCATGTGCCAAAACACAAACAACAATACGACCAAAGAGGAACACGTCCAGCGAATATGTCATAGTTTTAAATTCGTAGGTAACAAGTTAACAACCCTAGCGACGATTTTCGTCATCATACGTCAAATTTAAAAATTTCAACATCAGTTCTAAGTCGGCATACTCTATAATAATTCTGTCTACTCTGCATTTGATATCAATGACTCGCGTCTTTTACATTACGTATCGCAGTGGCGAAGAGTCCATATAACCCGATTCCCGTCGGCTTGCCTTAGAAAAATCGAATCTATGGGCCAACGACATTTTTATCCAATAAATATTTTACGTACTTAAAAAAAACTTTGAATTCACTTAAAACGCCTACAAATATTTTCATATATTCAATAAATTTTCTACTCACTTGAAATAGTTTGAATTAATAACTAAACGCCTACAAAATTGTGCAAGCGCAGAACATCTCCGATCAAGCCAATAAATTAGCGGCTTACTTCTCCATAGAACAATATTTCATAGTAAGCATCTGTCCTTTTCATTCCTGTGAACTGATCGTCATGTTCTGTTTCGTTCTAGCACGCGCTAATATACTCGGAAATAAGCCGATTTCAATGGGCTTATTACGGAGAAAGGTTAATTAGCAACGCACAGGTGCAAGCGAGAAAGATGAGTCATGACGTAAAATTGTTATGATACGAATTAAGAATGAATGTAGCGACATAATACTTTTGCTGGCGCGTAATTACACTTTATTTGGTAGGATTTTTTGTAATATGACTTTATTAGGAATGCCTTTAGCGGTATTTATTAAATATGATAGGCGCGTAATACATTTTTATTTTGCTGGTTTTTTAGTTTGACATATGGCGGATAACTGCGAATCTTAAAGAAAAAGAACTTGTTGTTTGTTTTAATTTCAGTTTTGTTTTGTCGAATTTTATTTGTTTTAGTGTTAGAAGTGTGTCATGATTTCATGAATTAAATTAATTTATATTGTGATTTGTGTGTCATACGTAATCGTGTTGTTTGGACTTCGGAAATGGCATTAATTCAGACAGACTTTAACAAACGAAACGTTTCGTTTGTTAACTCTTTATTTTGACTTTTTAAAGGCATCATTATCAAACTTGAAACTCGAACATAATATTATGTAGGTACCTACATCAGTGCTGAGCATTTTGGTAAGTAGATTTTATACTCCGGCTTCCCTTCCGAAAATATTTACCCTTCGCCACTGACGTATCGGGATAAAAATAAAATAAAAGTAAAAAAAATATTTTAAATATTTTTTGTAAATGTTTTATCGTTTTGTCTAAAGGTTATTTATTATAAAAAATATATTAATTTTTTTTTTTTTTTTTAAATTAAAAAAAATTACATTTTTGTAATCAGAAAATGTAGTATAATAATACCCCAAAGTTATCGGAAGTGGTCTTTTTACACCCTGTATATTATATTATCATACTTCACTATTGACATCTGTCGTGTCGTGTTTGCGTTTTGCAAAAATTTTAAAATCTATACATATTATAAAACAAAGTCGCTTTTTTTCCCTCATGTCCCTTTGTTCCCTTTAATCTTTAAAACTACGCAACGGATTTTGATGATTCTTTCAGTGTTAGACAGCCCATTTATTGAGGAAGGCTATAGGCTATATTTTATCACGCTAAGACTAATAGGAACGAAGAAATAGAGGAAAATGTGAAAAAAAACGGGGAAAATTATTTGAAAGGGCTAACTTGAACGCGCTAATCTCAGGAACTACTGGTCCTATTTGAAAAATTATTTCAGCGTTAGATAGCCCATTTATTGAGGAAGGCTATAGGCTATATTTTATCACGCTAAGACTAATATAAGTAGAATGTGGAAAAACGGGGGAAATTATTTGAAAGGGCTTATCTCGCGAACTACTGGAGCAATTTATATGTTATTTGGCACAGATAAGAAGTAGACCACGTGAAGGATCATAGGCTGTCGATTTTAATCATTTTCTCAGTGGCTATATATTTTCTACCCGTGCGACGCCGGAGCGGGCCGCTAGTAATATTATAAAACAAAGTCGCTTTTTTTCCCTCATGTCCTTTTGTTACCTTTAATCTTTAAAACTACGCAACGGATTTTGATGATTCTTTCAGTGTTAAATAGCCCATTTATCGAGAAAGACTATTTTATCGCGCTAAGACTAGAGCGAAGAAATAGAGGAAAATGTGGAAAAACCGGGAAAAAATATTTGAAAGGGCTAACTTGAACTCGCTAATCTTAGGAACTACTGGTCAGATTTGAAAAATTCTTTCAGTGTTAGATAGCCCATTTATTGAGGAAGGCTATAGGCTATATTTTATCACGCTAAGACTAATAGGAGAATGTGAAATAAACGGGGGAAATTATTTGAAAGGGAGTATCTCGTGAACTACTGGAGCAATTTTGTTATTTGGCACAGATAAGAAGTAGACCACGTGAAGGATCATAGGCTATCGATTTTAATCATATTTTTTCAGTGGCTATATATTTTTACCCGTGCAACGCCGGGGCGGGTCGCTAGTTATTTATAATTTAAAGAAAATATTGAGCAACGTGTTGTATTTATTTCTTACGTATTTCACCTCACCACCACACGGCGCAGGATCAAGTGATTCATTTTGTCGGGAGAGAGACGCCCGTGGCTACTAGTGCAAGCCAACAAGCTGAGTACAACTTGACTTTGGAGCATTTCGAGCAAAGCTTTAATGACCAACTTGAATCATGGAACAAAAAGATTGACTCTGCGGTATGTGAAACTATTTCCAACGTCATTAAAACCAACTTAACTAGCCAATTTTCTCAGATTAATAATTCATTGACTGAAATTAAATCCACCATGGACAAATTAAATTATGATAATTTGAATATAAAGAAATCACTTCAAGAAGTCCAAGGTCGCCTATCTGACGTGGAAACGTCGGCAAGTTTTTCTAGCGATTGGCAGGATTCCGTAAATAAACGTGTAAAATCGACTGAAGACTACATTAAAGATAACACGTACTTATCTCAGAAAATAACCTTGGAACATCAGCTGGCTTCAATGAACCAACAATCCCGTTAATGTAATATTGAAATCTCGAACTTACCCGAGCGCCGTGGGGAGAATTTACTTGAGATTGTCACTAAGTTATCTAAAGTGATAAACGTACCTATTCCTGTAGCTGACATCGTGGCCGTTCACCGCGTCCCACATGCAGACCAGAAAGACGCTCACCCTAAGAACATTGTTCTAAAACTAACTACCAGGCTTCTGCGTGATAAAATTATTACCGCTGCCCGCACCAAAAAGGGATTTAACTCTACCGACTTGAACATGGGTGGTACTTCGCAGCTCATCTACTTGAATGAGCATCTAACCCTAGATAATAAAAAGTTATTTCGCATGTGCCGGGAGGAGGCCAAGCAACACTCTTACAAGTACGTGTGGATTAAGCACGGAGTCGTACTCGCGCGCAGGTCCGATACCTGTCCGGTGGTGGCAATCCGCACGGTCAATGACCTGCAGAAAATTAAGCATTAATGCTATGCTTCCATGGTTTGGTTTGTGTGTGGTTTGGTTTGATTTCTATTTAATATTTTATGATTTAATTTCTCTTAATGTTTGTAATGTTTATGTTGTGGCAAACTTTTGTGATTATTTGTTGCACGACAGCGGTGGCTACGGATGGGTTTCATGATTGCATAATACTTATATTTATTTGGCAGGTTACATAACATACTCCTGCCTTGTTTCACAGCACAATACACTCTACATTTTTATAACACATAGCTTTTATGTTACCGTACTGTTGCTACTTACACGTATATACTATTAATTATTATGCACGCGCGCGCTTATTTCTATAAACCAAAATTTTATAAAGTACACGTTAATACTCGTTTGCCTAATATTAAGGCATCTTGCATCTAATAATAATAATAATAATTTTAATTTAATGTTCAAACACCTCTTGATAAAACTGCTTATGTTCTATACGTTCTTTAATGGCTGATAATAATATCTCCTTGTATTACCAGAACTTTCGGGGGATCCGCACAAAACTGCATCCATACTAATATTATAAATGCGAAAGTGTGTCTGTCTGTCTGTCTGTCTGTCTGTCTTTCTGTCTGTCTGTTACCTCTTCACGACCAAATCGCTGAACCGATTTTGCTGAAATTTGGCATGGAGATACTTTGAGTCCCGGGAAAGGACATAGGATACTTTTTATCCCGGAAAAATGTACGATTCCGCCGCGATAAACAAGTTTTGGCGCAACGGAGTTGCGGGAGTCATCTAGTACTTTATACATAAACATCCTGTCGCATTCTTACGATATAATTGTGATTACAGAAACATGGTTACACAGTGATATCTTAGATAGTGAGTTTATGGATGATACATAGTGTATCGCAGTGACCGTGACCGAGCGGCCACGGCGTGGCGGGACGGCGCGGCGGCGACGGCGTGCTGGTGGCGGTGGCGACGGTCGCGCCGCACACCGTCGCCGCCCGGCCGCCCCCGCCCGCGCCCATCGTTGACTACGTAATCTTGCAGCTTTGCGGGGGAAATTCAACTCACATTATATGCGCCGTCTATATTCCACCTAATCAGAAAACTGATGTGTATTCTTCTTTTTATAACTACGTGCAGGATCATTTAGATTTTAGACCATACAAATTACACAAAGTTATCAATTGTGGGAGATTTTAACTTACCTTCACTTGGTTGGTGTTTAAATGGCCCTACTTCAAGCCCTACTTCTAACGGTCATAACCCCACAAATATAGAATTAATTTCATATCTTTAAACAATCTCTGTCAATTAAATAGTATAATGAATAGCAATGAACACATCTTAGATTTATTTATTAGCAACGTAACTGACTGTAAAATTTCAGCAGCACCCACACCTCTTGTTCTACTGGACGAGCACCATCCTCCTTTCTTTATTGTTATACCACTTAGTTCTAATCTAAAATTTATGCCCAGGATGCCCTACCAGAAACTAGACTATAAAAATGCTAATTTTGACAAAATTAATGAACATATTTTAGAAATAGATTAGACTAAATAACTTTCAAACTTATCTGCTAACGAAGCTATATGTTATTTCTATGAATATATTTACAATTTAATTAAAATATATGTTCCAATTAAATTAATTAAACGATCACAATATCCATGTTGGTTTACCAAGGCATTAATACACATTTTCAATGATAAAAATCGAGCTTGGATAAAATGGAAAAAATATGGTGGTGATTCTGACTATAATGATTTCGCTATGTATAGGAGTAGATTCAAATCTGAATGTGACAAATGTTATAAAAATTACTCGTATATCGAAAATGTAGAGGATAGTATCCGGTGCAACATCAAATATTTTTGGACTTATATCTCCAACAAGAAAAATAGTTTTGCTATTCCAGACTCTGTTTTCTATAAATACGGGTAATAATCCTGAAAAAATCTGTAATTTATTTTCGACATTCTTTGAATCTGTATTTGAGCCTTCTTCAGTCCCAGGTGACTTCGACTTATCTGATAGTTCCTTTAGTTATAATGTATCATCTGATATATTTTGTTATATTATTATTACAGAGCGACAAGTACTCTCTGCTCTTAAGTCACTTGATATAGCAAAGGGTCCTGGTACAGATAATATTCCTCCGGTTTTCTTTATTGCCACTGCTCGTTATATTAGTTTTCCATTATGTTTATTATTTAATAAATACCTTCAAGAAGGAACATTTCCTAGTGTTTGGAAATCTGCTAGAATTGGGCCTTAACGTAAGGGTGGATCGAAAAAAGATGTAGAAAACTAAAGGCCAATATCCATTCTTTCTACTCTATCGAAGGTCTTCGAAAAACTAGTTTACAAAGCAATTTATCCTCATATTCATAAATTAATAATACCCCAGCAACACGGCTTTGTGAAATCTCGATCTACTACAACTAACTTACTCATTTATACTCACTGTCTTTTTGATAATTTAGATTCTAATAAACAGACTGACAGTATCTACACCGACTTTCGTAAGGCCTTTGATAGAGTAGACCACAGAATTTTACTTGAAAAATTAGCTTTTAATGATATTACAGGAAATTTATGGAGATGGTTCAAATCATATATTTCGAATCGAACACAAACTGTAGTTATTAATGGTTTCAATTCACTCAATATTAGGAACACTCTTATTTATCATTTTCATAAATGACATAGATGAATGCTTTAAAAATTGTGATTTTCTTTTGTTTGCTGATGACCTTAAAATATATCGTGAAATTATTACTGTTGAGGATCATCTAAAAATTCAAAGCGATTTAGATAGTTTTTCTAATTACTGCATAACAAATAAATTAGGTCTTAGCTTAAATAAATGTAAGTCAATATCTTTCACAAAAAAAAAGATTATAAGTAATTATATTTATTTGCTTAGTGGTACTCCTCTCGAAAATGTGAAAACCATTAAAGATCTTGGTGTTACGCTTGATACTAAACTTCATTTAGATACTCACATTCAAACTATCTTAGCGAAAGTTTATAGAATGAATGGCTTTGTTATGCGAGCTTCTACTTACTTATATATTTATAAATCACTTGTTAGAAGTCAATTGGAATATGCGGTATCAATTTGGAATCCTTTATACATTAAATACAATGACCAGGTTGAATCCGTACAAAAAAAATCCTTCGTTCTATGCAGTACAAATGTTTTAAAAATCGAATTCCCTACAACGATCTTCTGGCTAAACATAAATTGCTTAATCTAAAATCAAGACGCTTACAACTGGAGGCAATGATGCTTTACGACCTTTGTAATAATAAATACGATTGCAATTACTTAATTAACAAACTGTGTTACAGGGTACCTATTAGATCGCACTCAAGAAAACAATATAACTTTTTTGCTACTCCGTTTAGCCGAACCAACGCTGGTATCCGATCTCCCATTACTCGAATAGTTCATAACCTTAATAATCACTTCAATGATATATTTGCTCTCAAACATGCCAAATATAAAAAATGTCTTATCAAAAGACTTAAAAATTTACATATAAATAATTAAAACCTTGCATTCTTATTCAATAAATAATTTAAAAGCAGTTCTCTTACAATAAAACTAATTTGAACTTTACTACTATTTTAACTATTATTAACAAACACACTTAACACACAATTGACACACGAACATGCCTTATATTATATAATATATATATATATATATATATATATATATATATATATATATATATATATATATATCTCTAGACTCTAGAGAGCATAGGGTAGGGTAGATTATTATATATATATATATATATATATATATATATATATATATATATATATATATATATATATATATATATATATATATATATATATATATATATATATATATATATATATATATATATATATATATATATATATATATATATATATATATATATATATATATATATATATATATATATATATACATATATTATTCATCTGTGGTCACCGCCGTTGGTCTTACATTTAGTAATTCTTTTTTAAATGTATACCTTTCTTGTATGTATATTGTAAGACTGTTTGGAGACCCCAATAAACGTAAATAAATAAATAAATTCTTCTTATATAAGGAATCAGGAGTTCCGTTCAGCAACGGAACCTTCGGAAGCCCTATACCCTGGGATATGTCCTGATAATAATTATGTCCGGATATGTCCTGGGATATGTGCAAATCTTACTTTTTGGTGGCATGTTATGTTAATCTTACAAAAAAAAAATACTGTAATGTTTTTGTTGTAAAGGAGTTCCGTCAATACCTCCTGATCCCGAAATCATTATCAAGTCACCGTTTTTGTAAACATGGTATCAAATTTGGGTTAACAATCTATACAACAAAAAAAGAATTTTGAAAATCTGACCACAAAGAGTAATGTTAACATTAACTCCTCTTTTTTTGGAAGTCGGTTACAAAAAGTATATTATATGTTGACCAGGGATATAAGGTATCACCATGCCAAATTTCATTGAAATCGGTCCAGTGGATTCAGAGATTAGCCTGTACAAACAGACAGACAGAGAAACAAAAATTTCAAAAACAGTTTAAATGTGTTCTACTACTCTTCTAACATGCCCCTGACTCGTTTTTTCAAGTTTATTTTCAATGTACAAAAATTTTACCTCTACGATTTTATTATAAGTATAGATTATCTTGAAAAATGTACAGCTCCCGCGTAGGTACTCAACGAATTCAGAGCAATTATATTTAGTTAAAATACAATAATAGATTTGTTGTTAAATACATATTAAGCTATTCGTAGCTGCTGGACTTAATGAAAGTATATTATAATAAAGTAATAAACAGTTTTATTTCGTCGTAAATACTTTTCATAGTCGTAACTAAAATATTTTATGTTACCGACAGATGACTGAGGGATACCATTAATGTAATTAACAATAGCATAAACCTGGTATAAAGTCTCAATCTTATTTTTATATTATAATAAGATTTATATGCGTCCGACCGAACGCGCCGTTTTGAAGCGCGCGTTAGGCGCGCGCTTTGCTAACGCCCAGTACGTACGATTTGCTAACGTGTACCAGCTCTTAGGGCCAACTCAGACCGCAATGCGACGAGGCGAGGCAGGGCACGGCGTGGCATAAATTTGTATGGATTTGACAAATTTCGATTGCGTGAGACGTCTTACAAATCTGTCAAATCCATATAATACAACCAATTATATGTAAACTAGCTGTTGCCCGCGACTTCG
The DNA here is from genome assembly GCA_963422495.1 of Polyommatus iphigenia. Lineage (NCBI taxonomy): Eukaryota > Metazoa > Arthropoda > Insecta > Lepidoptera > Lycaenidae > Polyommatus > Polyommatus iphigenia. The sequence goes on from OY730189.1 coordinate 13,198,342, forward strand.
TCCGCTTGGACTTCAGTTTAAAGCGCGCGGTGTCAACAAAATTGTCAAATTTAAAAGCTTTTTAAAACCCCCCCTTACATCAAAATACTCAAAATAGCTGTGCAGTGTGCAAATAATATTTCATTATTTTAAATTAAACTTTATTTAAAATGCCAAATTTTACAGCTTATTTACACAACTTTACCCATAAACTATAATTTATCATTGATAGGTTTAAGGTTACGTCACTGCATGGATATTAAGTACTGAGTAGTGAGTTAAATAAAAACTTATAAAACAATCGAAAGCATCGAAAAATGTAAGTTGAGATGGTACCACTTCTTATAGAAACACGTATGAGCAAGCACTAGCGCGATGTAGACGACTCTTGGCGCCATCTATTATGAATTTTTGGAACTAACTTAATTTGAACAAATTTACGCATTTTCACCTCCTTACCAAGTTAAAAAGTAGCCTATGTCCTTTCTCAGGCTTTAGACTATCTGTGTACAAAATTTCATTACAATTGGTTCAGTAGTTTTGGCGTGAAAGCGAGACAGACAGACATACTATAGATGAAGGCACGGCCGGGCCGCTATTGAAATAAATCGTTATATGCTCTTGTTTGTGATAGACTCACGGTGTAGCGACCAGACCGTTCGTTCGCGCGGACGCGTATATACGAGTAAATCGAGCCTATGGTAAAATTAAACTTCATAAAAAGACATTAAATATTTTTATTGGGGCGTAGAATTTATGATTCGCATTAATTACTGAGATAAAATTGGGCTCCTTAATTCTTATTTTATGAAATTTTATGAAGGTACGGCCTGATTATCAAGTCAGATTTTGTATTTTAGTCCAATAAAATTACGGCTCAAAATGGGTTAAATAAACATGATCGAACACAGTTTGGGGACCTTAAGGATCGATAGGGGGGTGTATTCTGAGCATAAATTCCAATTTGAGGGGTTCTACTGAGGTCAGCTCAAGATCATTTCGATGGAAACGCGTTTAATTCGATATCTCGAGAATGATCAGTGTTAGGCAAAAAATTGTGGAGACCTTTTCTCTTCCAAATTAAATTTACTAACTTTTTTATGTCAAACTTTTTTTTTAACATTAATATTTTTCAACCTATTAAATTTAAAAAGTTAAATTTAAAAAGTTAAATTTTTGCCTTGCGGGAGGCAAGGCAAACATTTTACTTTTTTTCCATTTTTCGTCGTTTTCTCCCCAACCATTAATTTTTATTAAATTTTACCGATTACCGATACCGATACCATTAATTTTGCCTTGCGGGAGTAATAAGTTGAAAAATATTAATGTTAAAAAAAAGTTTCAGATAAAAAAGTTAGTAAATTTAATTTTGAATAAAAAAGGTCTCTACAATTTTTTGCCTAACACTGATCATTCTCGAGATATCGAATTAAACGCGTTTCTATCGAAATGACCTTGAGCTGACCCCTGTAGAACCCCTCAAATTGAAATTTATGCTCGCAATACACCCCCCTATCGATCCTTAAAATCCCCAAACTGTGTTCGTTCATGTTTATTTATTTTGTAATTTGATTGGACTATTTTTCTTTATTTCGTGGAACCAAAATTCGTAGAGCGTCTACGCTGTGTCTACGGCCTAGAGCTTCTACGAATAACTTAAAAGCGGACTGGTATTTTTTTAACCTTTTTCATTTTATTTAAGAGGGCGACTAACCCAAAAAATCAAACGTCGTCCTTCTCTCTTCATACTCACGCCCGTCTTTCGTATGCCAGGTGAAAAAGGACGACGCGAATTCATCGCCAAATTAGTTTTTTCTCAACAACTCGATAAATATACAACATTTTAAAAATCCGCTAGGTTGGTTTCTCAATGATAGAATTTTATACAATGTGTTAAAATATTAACTTAGTTCAATGCACGGTTATGGCAACAAATGAAAAATTCGTGAACATTAGATGCATCTTTGTGATTTTTTAAGAGAAAATTTTAAGATATCGTGTTTTTGCTTAGAATCCTTAGATCGAATTCTCGAAAATATAATGTAGTATCTAATTTTAGAAAATGAAACAATTCGGGGTTTATTTTCAAGTATAAAAATGAATTATAAAATCGATGGGTTAGTCGCCCCTTAAGTTAGCATTTTCAGATAAAAAACGTCGCCAATTAAGTACTGAAAAAAATTATGAAACGCATCGCACACGGCAAGATAATGAAAAAGTGCATGTCTATTTGCTCTTAATCCTTAAGGATTTAAACCCTTAAATACCGATTTAAATCATTTTTGTACACATGCTCTTTTAATCGTGTGCGTTTTGTATAAAAATATAACACAGGATAAAGAAACCAGATAATATAAACAGTTATTTTCACGCTGCTGTGTTATCGCGGTTAAGTGAACAGCAGTTTGCGTGCTCGTTAGCTAGTTATTGTTTAGTTAGATTTAACCATAGGCTGATTTTACTAAAAAAAATACGGGAATATAGTGTCTATAATCTATATTATAGTCTTGATAATGAATCTACCTGGCCATTTAGCTAAGACTTTTTCGTTATCGCTTCGTTTTAGAATCGCCGATCAAAATGTATGGAATTGACATAATCGTTCGTTAATATGACGTTGACGTTCGACTTGTCTTATGTCAATTCCATACATTTTGATTGGAATTTCTATAAAAAAGCGATAAAAAAAGGTCTAGACCATAAAGTTATTATAAGGTATATTACTTTTATGGTCTAGACTCAACTCTCCTGTATGGTCCTAAAATGTTAAGTGTGACATATTTTGGCTTTTGACTTGTTTCTAATGTGTTAATAAGAAGCACAGATTTTTTAATCTAGTGTAAAGAAAAAGATCATGTACAGCTGTGCACAGCACTCGTGGGTATTTTAAAATAAGTTCAATGTAGGCAAACGATGCAATAAAACTGTCCAGTGCCAGTGTCACCGACATCAGCATTATTATTGACCTAACCTCGTAAAGTTGTAACATTCTATGATGACCTTGTTTAGGAACGGGGTCAGACTTTGTTAGTGTTCCTAGAAGCTGGGTATTGTGCTGTAATCGTATTGTCTGAGGCGCCTCTAGGCCCTTTCATGATCGCTCACCGTGAAATTTGAAACAGTAGTCTTAAGTCGGCATTCAGAGATGTTAAATGATTACTTTACTTAAATTTAACGAAAGTGAAAGAAAATTATATCTATAATATCTGTCCCTTAGGCCGTGTTTCCTCGTGCAAGCTAACTCGCGGAAGTCTTGCGTGAGTTTCTTGCAATATTGTTTACATTTCATACTAACTCCTGAAATTTATTGCTGCAATAAATGTCATGCGAGAAGCTCGCGGATAAATGATATACGAAACTAGACCGTATATCTGCGGTAACCCGCAGCAAGATCTGTCGCGAGTCCTCGCAGAACATAGACATGCTGAAGCAACTACTCGCAGGAAGCGCTTGACAAATTGTTGCGACAGCACTTGCTACGGGGTTTACACTTGCAAGCTGCTGTCAGACAGACTGTCAGACACTTCTCGCAACAGTTGTCTTGCAGGTGGAAACACGGCCTTATACTATAGAGTTCACTGCGAATGTAGCATCTCCTATGAGCAGTTTTTTTTTAATTTGTATGGGCAAACGCCCTAGACGTGTTTTCCACACCCAGTATTGTCACTAATTCGTTTGGTTACGTGCTGTATAAAACAAAAACCTAGTCCATACTAATATTATAAATGCGAAAGTGTGTCTGTCTGTCTGTCTGTTACCTCTTCACGCTCAAACCGCTGAACCGATTTTGCTGATAATATTTGGCATGGAGATACCTTGAGTCCCCGGAAAGGACATAGGATAGTTTTTGTTCCGAAAAAATGTACGGTCCCTGCGCGATAAACGAGTTTTGGCGCAACGGAGTTGCGGGCATCATCTAGTTGTTATAATAATTTAATAAGTGATGTGAAATATGAGGAAGTATAACATTACTAGATGACGCTCGCAACTTCGTTGCGCCAAAATTCGTTTATTGCGCGAGAACCGTACATTTTTCCGGGATAAAAAGTATCTTATATCCTTTTCCGGGACTCAAAGTATCTACATACCAAATGTCAGCAAAATCAGTTTAATGGTTTGGGCGTGAAGAGGTAACAGACAGACACTTTTGCATTTATAATAATATTTCTTAAAACAGTACCTGGGTCAAAATAAAAAAAATAACGCGTCAAAATAAGAATCATAATGCTAATGTATGATGTTAATGTTGAGGGGAGGTGACTTTAATAGAATACCTACGCCAGAGTTCCATAAAGTACTCACTCTACTTTTCAGCGCAAAATGTACAGTTCAAGTACCTGTAAGGACTAGACGAAGGAACTGTGAGACAATTGTAACGTTTAATATAACTTAGTTTACGTCAAATTGAATCAGCCTCTCTGTTTACAGTCGGTCTTAGGCTGGTTGTCCATTGTAGCCGTCATAGGGACGTCACCGACAAATTTTAAAATAAAATATGTTCTTTAATAATTTTGGACGTCACGTTATCGTGGACGCCGACTTCCAATATGCCCGTTTGATTTTAGGACGTTTTGTGCGGTTCGGAAGAGCGTAAACGTCGTCATGGTCTCTAATGTGCACGTTATAAAGTTATCGTCAAATGGAAATTTAAAATCGTCTTCATAATATAATATATCCATACATTTTACTTCCCTGTGTTATCGTCAAAAATATAAAAGCGGGCAATGACACTTTATGACCGTTATGCTATAGGTTTCATTTTCTAATGACATTGTCTAGCGACCGAAGTCGAAGTCGCTACTGCTTTGCAGTAGTGTAGAGCTAAATTAAACCTATAGCCTAGGTCCTAAGTCATAAAGTGGCGTTTTATTTTAGTTTTTGTCGGTTACGTCTCTATGACGGCAGCGGTGGACACACGGTATTAGAGCAAATAACTTTACATTCAAACGACCTTGCTAATTGTGATTTGAAATTTAAATTAGGGGCAGGCTAATAAGTCGAGCATACAGGATAACTCAATAAAGCTATAACGTCGAAACGAGCTGTGGATCGCCTGATATGAAGCAACCGTCGTCGTCAAATTGCACTGCAGTGCACTCGACGACAGTGGAGTTAGAAAACAAAAATAAATGTGGTTCGACATATTAAAAGGTGTCCGTAGGTTACAAAGCTAATCGAATAATAACATCCGATAGGAATTTAACCCATTCGAGCTAAAAGTTATCATGGTCCATAAAATAGTATTTCCAACACTCATCAGTTAAAAAATTATACGTACTATGTCAATTCCCAGTACACAAAGTATGAGTGTAACCATTAATTCGGTTCACTGGCTAAAGCGTAAAACTCTTGTATCCATACTAATATTGTTAATGCGAAAGTGTGACTGTCTGTCTGTATATTACCTCTTCACGCCCAAACCGCTACCTATGTCTATTGTGCCGCTACCGACTTTGATGAAATTTAGTATAGAGATACTCGGGGAAAGGACATAGGAATCTTTTTTTCCCGGAAAAATTTACGATTCCCGCGCAATAAATGAATTAATGCGCAATGGAGTTGCGGGCATCAACTGGCTATAATAATAATTTATGAGTGTTCATGTTAAGAATTGTTTCCATCCATTTCACACTCGGTCGGAACAATTTTCTCATACGAGTTAAGCCTTTTGAATGGCGCACTCTTAAGTTGTTTATCTGAGCGTTGCATGCTTTCTATTATATTGGACACTTCTTAAATTAATAGAAAATGCGATGGCAAATGTAATAGAAAATATTATGAAAAGTCGACACAATATCATACTAATTATACCAGCGATAACGAACGGGAAAATATTTATATATAATAATCGTTGTACACGCAAGCATCGCAATCATGGCTATCTAACGTGTAGACTGTAGAGCATCTGTCTGATCAAACCTTCAAACCAAAAGAATATATTCAAAGTCAAACTCAAACTCAAAATTTTTTATTCAGAATAAATTTTTGCAAATATTTTCTGAAAGTCTACATGATGCCTACCACCGGTTCGGGAACTAACCCGGCGAGAAGAACCGGCGTAAGAAACTCGCAGGGGGCCCACTTTATTTACCAAAAAAAGTGAGAAAAAAATTAATCTTTTAAAATAAAGTTTACAATGCTGTAACTTAAAATTATACAATGTCAACATACATACATAATTTATTATTTTGATAATGTGTATGTATAAATGCAACTACTTCCTCCCTTAATTTTGATTTGTAAAGCTTACTGCCGTACTCAGAGACATTTAATTACGATTAACCTTCAATTTAATGAAGCGTTTAACAGATAATGTATGTATGTATTAATTAATGTTCGTCTCTAAGTACGACAGTTAATGTTTCAATAACTGTGGACCATCTAAGAAATTTATTCATAGGCAGATGGCGGACCTATGCAATTTGGACGGGTTATATCAATTCAATGTTACTCGTGATATTATGTCAGCTGGACTTGACATGGCCTAAACAAATTCTGTAGCTTCGGCAGTAGCAGAGAGCTACTAGCTGTACAGTAAATAATCCGACCAAAATCTGGCATGTTCTTATAATATACCTATACATAATAATTTATATTGACAGAAACGTTGTCAAACATCTAATAAAACTTTCTGCTTACTGCTTATGCTGGTGCTGCCATGAAGCGTGTAAACATTGCAGTAATAATATACCCAATAATTATTTTTTTTTAATATTTAAATTAGTCTTTTTTAAAATGAACAGAATATCGTAATACTCAAATGTACGCTACGTTTGAAATCACCTCATTTTGCGAAGTTCAATTGGGGTAATTAGGAACCTTAGAGGAAAATAATTTTCTCGCGAACTTCCATTAATGACTTTTTAAATTTTCTTTCTCGAAAACATTTTACGAGTTCCCGTTGTGAGGATGGTTATCTTAAATATTCAGATCTTACATCACGTTATTTTGTGATTTGTTACTGTCGCAAGATTTTGTCTTATTCCTATTACACTGCAAAATCTAAGCTTTTATCACAATAATATTATTTATAATTATACACCTAAAGGTGAAAGTTTGTGAGTTTGTATGTTTGTTACTTCTTCACGTCAAACGGCTGGAGTGATATTAATAGGTATGGAGTTAGTTGATACCCTGTATTAACATACTATTAGCTACTTTTTATTGTGGGAAAATATTACAATTTATTTCCCTGATAAACCACGAGTAACACCGCGAGGCACAGCTAGTTATATATAAATGTGTGTGTATATTAAAAAAGTGGACGTAGTTTTCTTGACTCAGTTGTGTTAGAAAGGATCAACTAATTCAATTTTTCTTTAATATCGAATATAGTTTTAATCATGTGCGCCGAGATAAATCTTTGGCATGCTCTACGGCCTAATACTTGTAGGATTTAAACTTGAGAGGTATCATTACATCCGTTTTGGTTCGGACATTACTGTCCGACTAGACTTATTAAAGGCGAGACCTCACAGGTGGCTATCGGATCTTTGCCGCGAGCGACCGCGACCGATAAAAAATCAAATGAAATGCTACTTTATGACATTGACTATAGGTATCATTTTCTACTGACATTTGTGTGGTGACTCATGCTGTCGCCTGCGGTGGCGTAAAAGCTAGTGGCGTAGAGTAAAATGAAACCTATAACCTATGCCATAAAGTGGCATTTTGTTTGAATTATTGTCGGTCGCAGTCGCTCGCGGCAAAGATCCGAAAGCCACCTTAAAGCAATACTACGCTGCAGCAGAGCAACGGGACACTTCCTGTTCCATAGTAGTGACGTTCTGTGTCGTGTTGCTGACGCGTTGTGCGGAAGTTTTTACGATTTCTAATATTTTGGGGCATACCCATGATGAACGATGTTCTTGCTTTTCCGCTTTAGGCAGAGCCAAAGGGTACGCGAAATATACAACCGCGACCTAAGTGTGGGTCCCTTGCCTAAAAATTGACTTATAGGGAGAAGGCGAACCTGTATTGTTTGTTGAGTTATTTCAAAGTTCAAACCCATCCGACAGATAACGACTACCATTGTCTTCTCTCCTATGGATCTGATGGCACATCGTAGTCAGTTTTTTTTAAGAATAGTTCTTTCTCGATTTTTGTGCTGAGTTTCGTCGCGTTGCGTCACGTCGGGTGTTTGTCCTGGACGCGGCAGGTGGTCCTGTATCGATCTCTGCGCAACAAGTGACGCCCCGTCACAGCCCGCTGACTGTCAGCTAATGATAACACCCCCCTACTAATAAAATGTACACTGTGTACATATAGACGTACAGATTAAGCCCGTCACAGACTTAGCTATAATATATATTAATATTTTTATAGCTAGGCATATTACTATATATTTTCTATTCTAAATCCACATGCCACAGAAATATATATTATAGCTGAGTGTGTGGTCACGCGAAAATTAGTATAGAAAATATATAGTAATATGTCTAGCTATAAAAATATTAATATATAATATTATAGCTAAGTCTGTGACGGGCTTTATATTATTATATCTAACTGCCGCTTTTAGAGATTTAAATTAATGATGATTGAAAATTACTCGTAATATAAAGTGTTGAACAGATAATGTATGTGGCTTATGTCATAATAGCTTTATCCACACTGTGCCTTTTTCTGTTCGTCAAGAGCATGCGTTATAGCGCAGTCAACAGCGAACGTGAGGCATGCCCACGACGCATGCCCTCAGACCGTCCAAAACTTTCGCTTTGTTATTAAAAATGACAGTTAGCGTTACGTTCTTTGACGCATTCAATTATTGAATGCGCCAAAACGAAAGTTGAATGAAAGAAAATGACGAAAATTGAAGATGAAAGCGCTTAGTGTGGACATAGCTATTCTTCATTAATTTATTACAGTTAAGGTGCTCCCTCACCGCGAGTATTCACGTGTAATGTAACATTAAAGATTTGGCTTTGAGCATAACCATTACTACCTCCCTGACTGACGAGCATTCACGTATAATGTAACATTAAAGATTTGGCTTTGAGCATAACCATTACTACCTCCCTGACTGACGAGCATTCACGTATAATGTAACATTAAAGATTTGGCTTTGAGCATAACCATTACTACCTCCCTGACTGACGAGCATTCACGTATAATGTAACATTAAAGATTTGGCTTTGAGCATAACCATTACAATACTACCTCCCTGACTGACGAGCATTCGCGTGTAATGTAACATTCAACTTTGAGATTTAATAGCTTCTTGATGTTACAAGTTGTATCAAGATATTACACACTGTATCATTACAAGGTGCGCATTGTAATGCTCGGCTCTCCTCACTCACTGATGTAATGCTCGACTTTTTAACGTTACATTACAAGCAAATCAGAAATCAGAAGGATGTTGGTTCCAGCTTCGCATTTCTACGAAATTAAGAGCTGACTTATATTCGATTATTCGGGGACGATTCGATGATGCCTTTCTCTACCGCTGTTTTACTGAACTTTGCCGGTGACAGTTTCCTGACACTCGAGATATTCGTGTTCCCAAATTGAAACTAAATCCAACAAAATCTAATATGTCCTCAAAGTCTTGTCTCATTTATAGAACTTAGACATCAATCAATACTTTTGCAACAACCGTTTTCATTTGGAACTATTCATAGGTACTGTATATTACTATGTTAATATACAGTAATAACTTCTACCATTTTTGCCATGTGATTCGATTGTAACGACACTTTTGTGTCGTGTCGTTACAAATTTTTCTGTCTAGCCCCCTTTTTGCAACGCACGATAAGGTTCTTTTTCACTTTCACTTCGTTCCAAAAAGTTTGGTTCTACGTATGAAAACTTTTCTGTCAATATTCTGACGGGACGTGTTCACCATGTCAGATTTTGATTGGATCATTTACTGTATGTTCTAGTAGCGCCCTCTGCTCCGACCTTTGCGTAATATTCCCCGACCTTTACGTAATATTCCCCGACCTTTGCGTAATATTCCCCGACCTTTGCGTAATATTCCCTATTTATTCAGTAATAGTATGGTCATTACGGTGACCCCGCTACGTGCCACATGCATGCCACTGCCAGACTGATGTTCGGCTAATTTTACACTGGCCTGGATCTGCCCAAGTTGCATTAAATCAACAGGTGATGCATACTCTTATTATCCTTATTCTCCGACAACACACCTGTAACTCTTCTGATATTGCGTAATGCGTATGGATGACTGTAGTTTTTTTCCAGTTTTTAGTTTGCTCGTTAGCCCAAATTTTATAAAAAAAAAATCTAAATTTACTTTAGTACTGATTTTGTGTCTACGCAAAATATGCTCAAAGAATAAATCTAAAATTTTACAGTTACTATTGTAGATGTTATTATTAAACTATTTTTATGCAAAAACCTACGATAGCCGAGCTGAGCGATAAAATGCATCCACTTTTACCGGTAAACAAAGAAAAACATCGAGCCCATAAATTGATAAATCACTGGGAACCATAAAATACCACATTAAAGTTTATTGCGCTGATTGAAAAATTCAATATGGAATTTATCTATCAGAAACAATAAACGGGAAAATGAAAATTTTTATAAGTTCGTGGAACACCTAGACGTAACTCTATTCACGTGTAGCACTGAACCACTAGCCAAAACGTTTTCTCTATCGCTTCTTTATAGATAAAAAATGTATGGAATTGATATTGTAAGCATTTAATAATATTATGATGTCGACATCCGACTCATGTCATATAAATTTCATACATTTTAATCGGCGATGAAGAAAACGTCTAGGCTAGGGGCTTTGTTTCCTTTGATTGCGATATAATATACTTACTTTTTATTGCAAGAACATTTCTCTTAATTCATATTCAATTGAGTGCTTTGTTTCGCTGTGTTTTTGTGGAAATGTAATTTTATTTCAATAACACCGAACACGCTTTGAGAAAAATTCAAACGGAACAAATAATAATAATTTATTCATTTGACCATCCATATTATAAATGTAAAAAAGTCTGTCTGTCTGATATTTTTGTATGCATAAGGGCGTTCCTTTCGGAGATAACGTAATTTACCGTATTTCAAGCCTTATAAACTCATAATTTGAAAGCTACAAAGTTATAATAAAAATACAGCTATAATCTTCAGTATATCAACATTCCTTTCCCCGTTTTAAATTTTCTATTTTTGTTTATTATACTCATGATATCAGCTTCCAAAGTAAAACCAATGTATTAAAAATCAAACATACATTCAGCATCTCCTTAGGACTTACAAATTACTTTTATTTAAAACACACGCCAATAGATCGACAATATCATAAACTACAAATTCCCCGTTTAAATTTTTTTAGGACAATTTTGAACTAAGATAAGTAAAAAAAAATAGGGTTTTGGTGCGATCTCGGCAACGCGGCAAATGTATGGCCAAGGTCGTTTGCTCGGGGGACGGTCTTAAACCACGGAAACTATTTTGATGGTTATGGATTAAACCCATAGCTACATAATTCTTTTCGTTTTACGAATGTTCGTGACACGCTCGTTTTCATAAAAATGTCGCGACATGCTGTATCTATCTTGATCTATGTCTGTGATCATTAGATTTTAGTTTTTTTTAGCCCCAATAAAAGTTTACAACGCCGAAAATTTTCGACACGAACTTTTAAAAATAATTATAGTTATCCTGTTTGATTGTCAACTGTTTGAGCTGTGCTTGTTTAGGATACCTCGTTAACAGAATAGGGTCGGCCGCGGTCAACTGTCAAATTGTATACAATTAAGGCTCCTGTTAGCACAGTTTCGGGGGGTGCTAATGAGATAAAAACTCTATTTTGTTCCCAAATTAAATAAACGAATTCGAGAAGACGTTAATTAAAATTAAATGGTGGCCTGAAAATGGCTTTTGTGGTGTGTTTTAGTTCAAACGTGGATATTAATATACCTAGCAGATTTTAAATAAAACTTGATTAATATAATATTTTTAAAATTAAATACCTCTAGAAATGTCAGACACATAAAACCGAGAGATGTAATTTAAAAAATTCATTTAGAATTCAAATATTTACATTTCTGGCCGTTTTTATTAGTGTAGTTACAGCTGGGGTAAACCATACTAATATTACAAATGTGAAAGTGTGTTAGTCAACGATGTCAATACGTGTTAGTCTGTCTGTCTGTTGCCTCTTCACACCCAATCGCTAAACCAATTTTGCTGAAATTTGGTATCAAATACTTTGAGCCCCGGGAAAGGAAAAAGGATACATTTTATCCCGGAAAAATGTTCCTACGCGATAAACTAATTTTGGCGTTACGGCATTGCGGGCGCCATCTTGGCAATGATAAATCACAACAAAGTAATAAGTAGTATACATTTTATGTTTAAAATACCTGCAGCCTTAGCAAGTGTAAGATGAACTTTAATAAACTTTATAAAACTCCATTGTAAAACTTGTTCCGGTTTAAAGGATTCTATAATTTGGCATCTAAGTTTGAAATTATCTTCAGAAATATAAATTTCAATCAAGATTTGGCTGTTTAAACTTTCATTATATTGTTTCATAATCCTAACTTTTATTTAGTCATCGCTAAGGTAATTAAAGTTAAGTTGTTCAAGTCCAAACAAATTTCAACTTCGGTTAGTCGTTTAGAACAAATAAAGCTTCGAATCTAAGCTCTGGAATTGTAAAGCCTACTTGTACTTTGACGCAACTTTTGTTTGTAACTTCCACAATCGTTATGTTCTGTAATTTTAATTAAATGTAATATTTAATTAAGCAATAGTTTCAATAACTAGAATCTAGATGTTGTCTGCGACTTCTTAATCTTAAAAGAAAATCTGTGGTAATATTTTGGCTCGATATCTTTCCCAATTTTCCAGGCATGGTGTAATTTTTTTTCAGCACTAGTACTTTTTAGGCCTTTTCAAACAATTCTACCTCCAATACTTGTGCTTTACATATGTATGTGGACTTTAATCAAAATTGGTACATTAACTTTTTTATTAAACAAGTCTTTTCCTTATAATAAGTACATTATGTGTTAGAGTGGCTATTATGTAATAGCGAATCTATTTAGTTAATAAGACACGAGCGTGGATATAAAATTTTAGATGAATCATAAAGTTTTATCGCTCCAAGTACACTCATTTGGGACGAAAAATAAGTATAATAACCACACATTAGCTTTTATTATATTTCTAGTGTGAGTGCACACACCACAAGTTGAGGTTATAGGACAACTTTTTGCTTAATTGCATTTTCTGCTCAAAAAATCTAAATTGTTGAGTTATCCATTGAGAGCTTATTCAAAGATATTAATTTTGTTTAGAATTTCGAAGGCAAAAATAACAAAATATTTAAGTTTAATAAAGTGAATTTTTTATGTTATAGTCAGGACTCAGGGAGCCCTAGAACAATTTTTTTTTGATTACTAACAAGCAAATTTTTTGTGAGTAGCAAAAAGCTTGAAAGTGGTAGCTAACAGAGATAGAAAGGATTTCATACTTTGATTTGATGGTCCTAAAATATGGATTATAGGACAATGTTACTCTTAAATTATATAACTATTAACCTACCAATTTACAAAAAATCTGCTTGTTAGGGTTCCGTTTTAGAGTTCAGTAGTCAACCAAGTTTTGTTGATTACAGAATCCTATAGTCTATACCTAGTCCTTAACGCCAGAGGCAATTTCTGTCAATATTCTGATATGAAGTGTGCATGTTGGATTTTGGTCGTATGTGTTAGTAGCGCCCTCTGCGTAATAATTATTATCATCTCACACAATTTGAATAAACGGCAACACGTCAGTATAACATCTGTATCGTAAAAGTTCAAAATTCAAGATTAATTCATGAAGCCCCAAGCGGCCACACCCGGCCGCGATAACAATGAAAAAGCTATTGTGTCTCGTTTTGCCACGATTGATGGGTTAATTGGCCAGGAAGTGGGGTAGTTTGTCAACGGAATAGATAAGATAGATAATTTTTTATTGTTCTGCAATTCTAACTAAACTGAACTAATACATTTATACAATTTTTGTCTTTTTGTCTGTAGATAGTCAGTAGATACATAGTGTCAGGGATACACATTACCAAAGTTGTTGATAATTATTAATCTTAAGTGTGCGGGGCCCTAATGGGTGAGGGGTCAAGATATACTGGTGCTCTCATCAGTAATTATGGAACTTTTCACGTTAAGCGTTGGTTCTTTTATACGTTATTTGTGTGTGTGAAAAATATGTGAAGAAGAATAGTCTCTTGATTCTGATATTTTTCATCTAAAACTAGATGACCCGTGAACTTCGTATCACATAACTCCTAATTTTTTTAGCCGTATAAATTTTTCCTGGACTTCCACGAATCTTTCAAGACCAAAATTAGCCAAATTGGCCCAGCCGTTCTTGACTTTTAGTGAGACTAACAAAATTGATTTTTTATTATATTTTAGCTATTTTCGATTAGATTGAGACAGCTTCCGATCCGGGTCCTTTATAACAGCTGAATAGTATTCTTTTGGTTTTGGTATGAATTACTTTCAGCCCCGTTAAAGAACGTAGGATTAAAGATTTTATCTTGGAAACATGTACGAATCCCGAGTGATAAGCGGCTGATTACTATCTGGTGAAAGAATATGCCAATGCTTAGTTTCTTACACATAATAATGTATTAAAATCATTAAATTATAAGCTCAAACTTGTCGAATAATTCTGTATTAAATTAAAGCTGCGTCTTCGTACTGACGCGGACGTGCTGGTCAGTACAAGTGAGATAAACTATTAGACTTTAGACTTGGAGTTATGCTTCTGTTTCAAGTGCTAGAGATAAGTTGAAGTGTTGTGTCCTCTCGGCGATGTAAAGTTTCTTAGCTTTATGCAGCTAGAGTTATATAATATGTAATTCATTTACTGCTTTTCCATTCAAATAATACAGTTTTTAGGCAGTAATTTTTAAAGAGATAAGAATCAATATTTTGCTTGCACCTTTTGTTACTCCCCATTCTCAGACCTGCAAGGCTGCGCGTAGCCTGGTAGGTCTGAGACGCTGCCATGTTGTTAATTGCTATGTAAGTGACAGAATATGTTTTAGTGTAAGTACTCACATACGGTTTTGCTCGATCGAGCAATAGCCACGTACTGACCAAGCGAGCAGCCTCGCTGCCTCGCCCGAGCGTGCCGCGGCCGAGCCAAAAGTTGGCGGTCGGACGTTTGCCGCGCACTAACACGTACTGACCGACCGAGCAAATGCGCGCGAGGCTGCCGCGGCGAGGCGGCTCGCTTGGTCAGTACGCGGCTAATCACGTAGAGTAAAACCCACGGCTCGGGCTTTCGTCCACACATTCAGCATTGCTCGATAGTTTTACTCCAGTTCGAAGGAAATTAGCTACGAATAATAAAAACTAGTGTCAAAAAATTTGTCAAGCCGGCTCGATTCGAGCCTTCGAGCTTCGAGTAAAACTATCGAGCAAAACCGTATGTGAGTACTTAGCATTACATTAAAGGTTAGACTGCACTACGCGACATCACACGATGCGACACTTTACGTTCTATAGAACTAACGTTTTATTAAAATGTTAGTTCTATAGAACGTAAAGTGTCACGTCGTGTCGTGTCACTTTAGTGCGGTCTCGTCTTAAAGTAAACATGCCAATTTCATCATAACAGTCGCGTCTAAATTATAGCAGCGTCACATCCACGCCCTCAAAACGTCGACGCGCCAAAACATTCCCGTCCTGTTTTTTCTTATAAGTGACACGAATGACGGAGCAATTTGCCAGCACCAGGGTGAAGGGTCTCCGATCAGGCAATTACACCGCGCCCAGTGCGGAAGCGTCTGTCAATTCACGCTCCAAAAAAAGATGTGTTACGCAATATTCTCGGCCTCCTTTCACTGGACGTCACAGGGTTTTCTGACCATACTCCACTCGGGCTAGCTTGTCGCTAGCGGTCATTGTCTCCCTGTCAAAAACGTCTTGACATTTTCCATATAAACCGCGTTTGACAATGAAGTGTCAGATATTGTCAATCGTGGTTTTATTCGGAGCGTGCGAAGTGGGTGGAGGGGACAAAGAAAGCGATTGGCAAAAATATGCAACCAATAGGGCTCAGATAGTAGTCAAACAAACTTGTCAATCTTGTTTTGAAATTTTTAGAAATTGGTCTTAATTGTTTTTGTATCGTAGACTGCAAAAATAACAGCAAAATATAATGGTCAATACAAATTTAATGTTTTTCCTAAATCCACTAGGAAATTAAATCAGATATCTGCTCTAAAAATGATTATTTTTAACAAAAAATTAAAACCGACTTTCAAAGTAAAAACAATAATAACATCATTTTAATATGAACTAAAAAGTATTAAATAATTTTTCCTATCTAATAGTGCCTTTTTCCGAATTCGGCTAAACCTCAACTATTTCTGTACTCAATCTTCATTATTTTGAAGTCGGTACCAGATAGCTAAATCTTCAGTTCTCACTTTTCTGACAGAATATTTGAAACTTTTGGAACTGGCACCGACTTCAAAATTATGAAGATTGAGTACAGAAATAGTTGAGGTTTAGCCGAATTCGGAAAAAGGCACTATTAGATAGGAAAAATTATCTAATACTTTTTAGTTCATATTAAAAGGATGATATTATTGTTTTTACTTTGGAAGTCGGTTTTAATTTTTTGTTAAAAATAATAATTTCACTCTTTTTACTTACCTAGTAGGTAAACCTATCCTCATCACCTTGATGAGTGGCAGTAATCCACAGTGCGTTTTTCGCGTAACTTTCTGCCGCGCACTGTAAAACTCTGGAACGAACTGTCACGAGCAGTATTTCCGGACCAATACGACCTGCAAACCTTCAAGAAAAGAGCGTATTTCCTCTTAAAAGGCCGACAACACACCTGCAGCTCTTCTGATGTTGCGAGTGTCCATGGGCGACAGTAGTTGCTTACCATCAGATGATCCGTTTGCTCGTTTGCCACCTTATTTAATAATAAAAATCATCACGTATATTCTACGTATCTTATTATAATTCGAAAAAAATCGCGTTTATACTTCAGAAACTGTGTTTATTTACGTGTTCCACGTGATTTATATTAATAAAACTAAATATGTACCTAAATTAAAACGGGAGACGCATCACGCAAGTCAACCCGACAATCGACAATCAATGTCGATTGTCGGGTTTTATTTTATAATTAAATTTTGCCCGCACGCTCCCCGGACTCTCTCGGAACTCTCGCGTCGCCATCTGGCGAAAAACTAAAGGTAGTTACCGCGGTGGCGGATGGACTTGCCTTCCCGAGGCAGTAGTTTGCGGCAACGGAATTATAGGTGGCGCTACAAAGTACGAAGTATTTTTTTACTAATTCATCTAATATCTAATATATATCTATGGACGCTTCACACCACGTCAGTCTGGCCCAGTGCTAAGTACCTGAACGACTTGTGTTACAGCCTACAGGTACCAGACAACGGAAATGTAATATTTAATACTTTTGTTCTTTTTAACTTGAATCATTTATTTTGCAACAACATTATATTTTTATTATTATAATCGCTATGAAAAGTACCAATATAATAAGGATATAACGTGATGATATAATTGTGGTGTTGTATCCATAACACTTATAAACAACCATGTGACATTGGTGACCCTGATGTGGTAATGATGACGATGATGATGATGACTATATTATGCAGGTGATGATGATGATGAATATAATTTGCATAGTAGCATATGCTTTCAGTTCTTAAAACAGCGTCTAAACCCCCAAACTTGTATCTGTCTATAAGGAATCCGGAGTTCTCTTAGTATCTTCGGAACCATTTGGTAACATATGCTTAGGATACTTCTCATGAAACCAAAATCACCATATGTTTCCATATAAATTTTGAGGAGTTCCCTCGATTACTCATAGATCCCATCATCAGGTCACCACTTTTGTGAACATGGTACCAAATAGGAGTGAAACCTAATATAACAAAACAAAAATTTTGAAAATCGGTTCACAAACGGCGAAGTAATCGTTGAACATACACAAATAAAAAAGATATAAAAAAAATATCCACAGCCGAACACTCCTCCTCCTTTTTGGAAGTCGGTTAAAAAAGTATTTGATTCGATATAAACTAAAATTGCATTATCAGTCAAGTCAATTTTATTTGAGTTGCATTTTATAAAGAGTTTTTGAGTACCTAACTATTGTTTTAGTGTTGATGGATCACCATGATGGTCTCCAAAACCCGACGACATAACTTGCAGTGATAGTTTCATAGAATATTTAATTTAAATCCAAGGTATCAGGTGGAAAAAATAGTGACTCACAAATGACGATAAGCCAGATACTACATCTGGTTTAACTGATCTTTTAGAAACTGGAGATAGAGTTTTGAATGAAAAAGGTTTTTCAAGTAAGCATGTTTTAGATGAAAGGGGTAAAAAAGTTAAAATTATTATGCCCCCATTTTGAGCAAAACAAAAACGAGTACCTACTCTTAAGAGGAAACCAAAAGGACTTATGATATTGCTCGAGTAAGAATCCATATTGAAAGCAATGATATTCTATGTTACTATTTTAGAAACTCATTGATTGAAAGTGTATTAATGCAAAGACTCAGAAACGTGAAAAATGTTTGAAGTGTTTTAGTAAATTTTTGGACTTCGATTTTCTTCAAGAGTAAAATTAATGTTGTAAAAAATAAATAAAAACAAGATTTTTAAAAACATAACATTAATTTTTTTCAAGTACCTATTGCTCGTATTTTTGTTACTGATTAAAGCAGCAATATGTTTGCACTTGCCGCTCTGGTTAAAACGCAGCTGCATTTTACTCCAGCAACAATCATTATTATCTATCTGTAAGAATGAATAATAATGTTTAGACTTGCTTTATCCAAATGTTTAGTTACGTTTTTTGGTCGGTTGAGTACTTACGTTTGAACATGGTTTGAACTTGTTTTATAGGGTGCTAAAGTAACCGATGTTCGGCGAATTATATTGGCTCGTATTAAATAACATTACCATTACGAGTACATAGTTCTTAGCTCTTCTACATCCCTTACATGTCCTGCTAACACCAATTTATTTCCTTTTAGCATAGATTGGGCCTTGAAACTTATTGAGTGTTTTACACTCTAAAAACCAGTTTTTAATGATTATATTCATTTTCCACAAGTAGTTTTTGACCGACTTCCAAATTCCAAAATTCTTTTTGTGTTGTATAGGGTTTAACTCGAATTTGGTACCATGTTCACAAAAGTGGTGATCTGATGATGGGATGCTTGAGGAATCGAGGGGACTCCTTGAAATTTGTATGGAAACATATAGTGATTTTGATTTTTTCTGAAGCATTCGAGGTAAATGCTACCAAAAAGTAAAACTTCGCACCAGGTTATACCCTAGATCCGAAGATACCGAACAGAACTTTTGAATGCTTATAGGTACAGGTTCGGGGATTTCGGCGTTGTTTAAACAACTGAAAGCATAAGCCAACACATCAATTTGAATAATTATCATCATCACAACCATAATTATACCATGGTCATCACACTATGACCCAATTATTGGTACTTTTCGTGATATTTTGCATCGAAGCAGATGTTTTTGACGATGATTTCACTGTTTGTGGACCGATTTTCGAAATTTTCGTGTTGTTGGATAGGATATATTCTTAATTTTGTATAACAATTACGAAAGTGGTAAGCTGATGATGATATCTATGAGCAATCGAGGGAAATCCTTGAAATTTATCAAAACGCTCATAGTGGTTAAAATGTTGTTTCTAGTAAGTTAAACATATATTACGAATAAGAGAAATTTCATACAAAGGTGTCTCTTGGTTCAAAGGCACTGAACAGAACTCCTGAACCTTTAACCCTGCGGTGGTCGCGCACCTGAATGTGACGGGAGTGGTCGCGCGGACTACATACGTAGTCCAATTTGAAATAAAGATAAAAACATGTTAGATAATAGTTTATTTATTTTACTTATTAAAATATATTAAGTATAAACATCTTAATCAGAAAAAAATAAAAAAATTAATCACGACCTCTGTATTAAAAGTAATTAAAATAACAAAAATAAAGAGCTTGACTGCGCTTGATACTCTTCCCTATCGCGATCGACTTCATTCAACCACGCCTCAATGTATGCAGCTTGTCGTTTGGCTATTTTTTGTCTAAAAATATAAAGTAATATTATTTTAAAACAAATCAAAATTATAAAACAGAGTTTATTTTACTAGTATGTACTAATATAATATTTAAATACCTAAACGGAAATAATAAAAAATTGAACCAAAAAAAATACTTACGTACTGGGTCGCGCGGACTACACCTGTAGTCCACGATATTTGAGGGGCTATTGCGTCACGAAAATACGCGACAGGGGCTTGCGCTGCACTGAATGTGTAGTTAGATAAGTCATTTGAAAGTACCTACAAAAAAAGTCGCAAAAGTCGCACGCTTACAGTTTTTGAGAAATTTTTGATTTTGTTTACGTGGACTACATAATGTAGTCCACGCGACCACTCCAGGGTTAAAGGTAAAAGTTTGGAAATTGCAGCATCGCTTAGATAACTGCAAGCATTTACCACAATTTCGCTTACAGTAACATAATGTGAATAGTTAACATTCGTATTAGTTATTTACGCATAAAGCCTTATTTTGTAGACGACACTAAAAAGAGTGAAATTATTATTTTTAACAAAAAAATGAAAACCGACTACCAAGGTAAAAACAATAGTAATATGAACTAAAAGTATTAAATAACTCTTACTCTTTAATAGTGCCTTTTTCAGAATTCGTCTAAATCTCAACTATTTCTGTACATACTACAGTCTTCATTACTTTGAAGTCGGTACCAGTCCCAAAAGTTTCAGATATTCTGACATTACTGAACTCACGATTAAATTAGCTGGTACCGACTTCAAAATAATGAAGACCGTAGTATGTACAGAAATAGTTGAGATTTAGACGAATTCTGAAAAAGGCACTATTAAAGAGTAAGAGTTATTTAATACTTTTTAGTTCATATTACTATTGTTTTTACCTTGGAAGTCGGTTTTCATTTTTTTGTTAAAAATAATAATTAACTAAATATAACCCAAATACCATTAATTATTGTTCTAAATATATTTTATTTGCTATAATATTTACAAAATAAACAAACTCTTGTTGTTTATTTTTTGACACGCCCCTGAAACTTCGTTTGAAATATGTACTGACGTGCACGTTCCGAATATGGAAAATTACAAGTTTTTGACAGGAAGCCATGACCGCTAGCGACAAGATAGCCTGAGTGGAGTATATCCAAATTGTTTCAAGGTTGTATGGATGTGACAGATTTGCAAGACATGTCACGCTCACGAAATCTTCCAATTCAGTACTTTAGTAATGCAACGGTAATGCATATCTAAGCGTCGCGTTGCTGTCTGATTTGACCCTTAGTCTGTAGTTGTTCTTGTTGGAGGAGCGCGACCAGACAGCCTTCTTAGTAAGGCTGGATTTATATGCACACGCCCAAACGCGCGGTTTTGCGGTTACATTGCGTCATTACAAGCAAATGTATATAACGATTTATTTAAATGGCGGCGCGATAGTGCTGTCTTTTACATACATTTGCTTATCAGTGTAGCCGCCGAACTACATGTTCGTTACGGCGCATATAAACCCAGCCTAAAAATGTACGGTGTCCTCCTGATAAACAAATTGTGGGCAAATCTACAACATCTAGTAAATAATAGCTTCAATTAAACTGTAAGGTAGGAGTAGTAATCGTGTAATAAATGATCTGAGCCAATATCGACTGTTTGCGGGGCACCAGGTGATTGCTATTGAGTGGTTCCCGACAGGCTGTGACAATATTGATTTAGTTAGGTACAGCTTAAATAACATACAGTAGAACACGATGCCCCCATGGTCTCATGGTACCTTCAAAGGAGTTCACTTCAAAGGATTTTCGTGTTGATTACGAATAACGATTGTTGATCCTGGCGGCTGGCACCCACGAGTTGCTGTGGTAGGAATGTGGGCCTTTTTATTGTTCGTTGAACAAATCAACCGTGTTACAAAATCTAATCTAGCCAAGTCTATTATATAAAATATATGCATTTTGCTACTTAAAATTATAAGAAACTAGATGACACCCGCAGCTCCATTAAAAACTATCCTATGTCCTTTGATGGGATTCAAAGTATCAGCATACCTTTCATCAAAATCGGTGCAGCGGGTCAAGCGTGAAGAGGTAACAGATAGACAGACAGACACACTTTCGCATTTATAATAATTTTACTAAGGATTACAATGTGCCCGACTCCAACGATATCAAAATACTAATTCTGTGTCCGACTCGAGTAGTATTTAAATGTGGTCTACTGTTATAATTCACATTGTAATAGTACGGTCAAATTAACTCCGGGATAATATTATTGTCCGCGACATCGAACGCTTCCATAATACTTGAAACACCGCCTACGTTTGTTGAATAACAATAATACCTCCCACATCTGTTAGGGTGGTGACAGTTTGTTGCGGTAGGTTCTATCGTACCCGCAACTCTGCCTTAAGAGGGCGACTAACCCAAAAAATCAAATATCGTCCTTCTCTCTTCACAGAAAAAAAAGAAACATTAAAATCGGTTAAGTAGTTTAGGAATCCATCGCGGACAAACATCGTGACAGGAGATTTATATATAATAGATTTTGTCGGATTAAAATATACAAAATTCTCATGTCACAATGTTTGTGCGCGAACTGCTCAAAACCTATTCAATGAAATTTTGCATAGGTAGGTACATACATTCGTTAGACTTGAGAATAATTTTTTGTCTGCTTTTTGATATAATATACTAGCGACCCGCCCCGGCGTCGCACGGGTATAAAATATATAGCCACTGAAAAAAATATGCCTATAGCCTTCCTCAATGAATGGGCTATCTAACACTGAAAAAATTTTTCAAATCGGACCAGTAGTTCCTGAGATTAGCGCATTCAAGTTAGCCCTTTCAAATAATTTTCCCCGTTTTTTCCACATTTTCCTCTATTTCTTCGCTCCTATTAGTCTTAGCGTGATAAAATATAGCCTATAACCTTCCTCGATAAATGGGCTATCTAACACTGAAAGAATCATAAAAATCCGTTGCGTAGTTTTAAAGATTAAAGGGAACAAAGGGACATGAGGGAAAAAAGCGACTTTGTTTTATAAAAAGTATAGATATATAGTCGTGTGCGTACAAGACAAAAAAAACGAGGAATACCGCTTTTGCTGAACCAAAGATTTCCTTTGGTAGGATTGATCTTTATATCCCTAAGATAGGTTTACGATGTGGAGCCACCTGAATATTTCATGCAGGGGGGGTTTTTTAGCTTTAACAAGGTATGAGGTCAATAACTGCGTGGGATTTAGGTATATGGTCGAGTTTGGTATCATTTTCGATTGAATCGAATGTTTAAATGCCAATTTCGGAATAATATTTAGATAAAAGATAGTAAAAAAAAAATAAAAAAAAATTTTGAATATATGATTTTCAACCAACGAAAACGCTCTTGACAGGGCTTAATTAATATGAGGAGGCTGATAGCCGCATTTTTCTACATGCCAAAGACATGGTGATGAATGGAGCAATAAACATATTAATTAATACTAGACGTTCCGCGCGGCCTTTTTTTTTCTTTTATTCGATATTTTTATGGTATCGAGTACGACATTCATTGAAACCAAATCGATTTTCAAATCGCTGTCATACATTAGTTTTTGTCAAAACTATATCGATTTAAAGCCGATTTATTTTTTCAATCTCTATTGCCGCGGCCGCTGATTCGTCTATCGTCACGAAGCACTACGCATGTGCGGTCGCAACATATGGGTTTGACAAATTATTTGTCATGATAACATTATTATATTTGTAAACAAATATACATAATATTTTATAGTCTGGCGTCAGGCGCGCGCGAACGCGACTGTTGACGACTGAGAGGTGAGACAAATCTAGCGGTGAAGCGCCAATGTGGTTTTTCTTAAATATCTTAAAAAATATAGAGAATATTAAAAATCCGCTAGGTTGAACCCTCGGTGATAGAATTTTATATGATGTGTAAAAATATTAACTCAGTTTAATGCATGGTTTTGGCTATATAGGAAAAAAATCGTCAAAGTTGGATGCATCTTTGTGATTTTTTTTCTATCTAGAAAATTTTACGATATCGTGTTTTCGCTCAGATCGAATTCTTGGAAATATAATGTAGTATCTATATTTAGAAAATTAAACAATTCGGGGCTTATTATCAAGTACAAAAATGATTTATAAAATCGTAAATTTTGGGTTAGTCGCCTTCTTAACATGTGAGATAAGATTCTTCAAACACTTTACTGTTAAGGTACCGTTCCGATCTTTTCCGCAAGCGACTGCGACCGACTAAAATTCAGATGAAATGCCATATAGGTTTCATTTTGCTCTTCGCCACAGAGCAGCGGTGCCATGGATCGTTGGTAGAAAAAAAAACTTCGCTTAAAACTCGAGAACGGCTAAACTGATTTAGCTAATTTTAGTATTTAAATGTTCGTGAAAGTCCAGGGAAGGTTTATATTAGAAGGAAAGTGATGCAAAGTTCATTAGATCATCTTGTTATTATATAAATCCGTGGGATTCACTTTCTTAGAATAAGTATAGACTGGTTTAAGGCTGCTCTCTCGAAAAAAGCGTGCAGATGAAACGACTTTTCATCGGCATTAACAGAGAAATTAAATCTGAAAAAAATAATTAGTAATCTACATGATATGATACGTAATTTGGTTTTGCCGTATTTTTTTTTATCGGTATCAATAAAGAAATAAAAAACCAAATCACCTCCAAATCGTTGAATGAAACCACTTTACTCCTTCATTATTTATCAAAAGAATATATAAAAAAATATCTACTGCTTTGCAATACATAAGTTTAATAATTTGGTTTGGTTACTTTTTTGAAATATGTATTATATTAAGCCTTAAAAAGGTTTTTTCTCCTATTTCGCCCTATCATGGGAGCAGCGAGCGTCGTAACAGCCACCGTACAAGGCGCGCTGTTATGAATGTTATTTTAATGTCATTTACGTCGATATTCGCACTGACAGACAATCGACCTGCTAATTTAGGAAGAGAGGGCCCTTAATAAGATATTGTTAATGTACAAAAGTAGCCCACGCGTTTGCTACAACAGATGCCCAATTACTTCGTTCAATTTGAATGAATGAATGAATATTCTTTATTGCATTTACACATTTGATATTTAAACTTTTACATAATTAGGTATTTGTAACAAAATCTTGAGGAATCTTAATAAAAGAAAGTCAATCCCTATCTACAATATGGTTTAGGCAGTGCGTTGATACCGTTAAGCCCGCTCCACATTCTCGAGTTTTGCCGAGACACAAAACTTTTGTCAAAACTTTTGTTTGGCGAGAGCACACGGGAGCGGCTCTCCACATTCTCGCTTGGCTCAGTTGAAAACAGACGCTCGTACGACATGGACGTCACAAGAATACGTATGCTACTGTAGGATTCGCTGAACCATATTATTGCTATTTGATGAATCATGAAAGAAGAATACCTAAAATACGCTGGAAAAAGCGTAGGTATAGTGTATGACCAACATACTTCGTAATAGAAAATTCTGAACGTAGTCATTAAGGAGTCCTTTTTAGGGTACCGTACCCAAAAGGTAAAAACAGAACTGATACTTCGTTGTCTGACGGTCTGTCTGTCCGTCTGTCTGTCTTCAGGCTGTAACCCAAGAACGGCTACAGTTAGGCTTCTGAAATTCTCAGAGATTGTGTATTTTTTGTGTCGCTATAACAAAAAATATATTAAAAATAAAATAAAGTTAATATTTGAGGGGGGCTCCAACGTGATTTTTTGGTCCTTTTAGGCGTATATTATTACTATTATTATTATATTTGTAATTAGGATAACATAGATAATAATAATAGTTCTAAAAAACGATAACTCCAGTTCCAATTTACTGACAGTAAAATATACGTGCATTCACAACGGGGACTGTCTGCCGACTGGCCCAAACAACAGCGGGAATGTGGAGAGATAGTTTTGCATGAACACAAAACTACACGAGACTACCCGAGAGCCCTTGATGTACCGACATCAAACGGATAGTTCGGCAAATATACACGAGACAATACGAATATAGACGAACATAGACGAATATCTTCTCCACACTCTCGTATTCGGAAAGTCTCGTGTAGTTTTGCCGAGAATGTGGAGCCCGCTTAAACTATGTCGTTTATTAAATACATAAATTATTTTATACTAGATGCCGCCTGCAACTCCATTGCGCAAAAACTTGTATATATTGCGTGAGTACCGCACATTTTTGCGGGATAAAAAGTATCCCATATCCTTTTCCGGGACTCAAGGTATATCAAATTTCAAATTTAAGCAACATCGGCTCAGCAGCTTGGGCGTGAAGAGTTAAATTAGACAGGCACACTTTCGCATATAATATTAGTGTAGATGATGTGATAGTACATAATATATTAATTTTATTAGCTTATGTATAAAAATATGACCACTTGGAAATAAATGAAATAATTTGTGCTTTATGTAAAAAACTATTTTTCGCCAATATTATTGTTTTGTAGAATAATATATTTTCATGCTATAAAAACCATTAATATAAATAAAACGACCATTATATTATCATACTGGATTATATTTATTTAAAGTATCATACACGGCAAACAGACGTTTCAGACGATACAAGGGACTATGACAATAGTTTACTGCAATACATTAACATTCTCAGGGATCTCAGGATAAGATGTAAAATTATGAACGAACAAACGAATCACCTGCCTGCCTAGCATACGCCAACGAGATATCTCACTCTACATGTTTCTCGATGTTTGATAGTTTGTATCTTCATCTCTATTGTCCCTAGCATGACAAACATTTTTTCTCGCGTAGATCTATCATCGAAATAACACATTTTCATAGAGTTTTGTCGAGATAATGTCGAGATTTTGACATTATGGGACTAGTAAGTTTTTAACTATCTCGAGAGTGAGATATCTCGTTGGCGTATGCTAGGCAGGCTAATGGCAGGAATATTCGTCTAAGGACGTAACTATACTTTACTCGGCGAAACTTGGCGGTAGCGGTCATTGACTTCCTGTCAAAAACTTGTCATTTTCTATACATGTATAAAGCCGCGATTGACAAAGGAGTTGCCAAACGCGGCTTTGTATAGAAAATGACAAGTTTTTGACAGGGAGTCAATGACCGCTACCGCCATGTTTCGCCGAGTACAGTATAATACACGATGTAATTATTTCTAAGGTTTACGCAAATACCGTTTTTTAAATCGAAGCTATATAAAACCGAAATAGATACAGAGTTCGATAATATTTCGCTACCAATCTGAATCTTAAGATTTAAAGTCAGCTCAAAGGCATCCCAAAGGTATTGTAAGTCAAAAAGGAAATTTCAGGACGACTATTAAGGTACCGTTCCGATCAACGCGATCAATTCAAATAAAATGCCACTTAATGAACTAGGCCAGTGGTTCCCAACCTGGGGTAACTACCCCCGCGAGGGTAAAATAGCTATTCTAAAGGGGTAACAGAGGTGGTACCTAAAATAAATGAATTGGCAGAAAAAAAATTATGAACTCTGTACATTTTGGAGAAAAACAGCTACAGAATACCCTATCATTGCAGACAGAGATCTGAAAATGTTGGTACCGTTAGCTACCACTTGTAAATGCGAGAGCGGCCTCTCAACTCTGGTAACATTTTAAAAAAGGCAAGAAACCGTCTGAACGTGGAGCATGATATGTGATGCGCGTTAAGTGTAACTGAAGTCTGAACCTAATTATATTAAAAAACAAAAAACATGCGAATGTACCAATACAAATGTATAAAGTTGTTTTTAATTGGGGGGGGGGGGGGGGGGTAAAATCAGTTTCTCTAACAGGAGGTTGGGAACCACTGATATAGGTTTATAGGTTTCATTCTTACCCATATTGGTCTAGAGACCGCCGTAGTGGCGTAGAGCAAGATTAAACCCACAGCCTAGGTCATAAAGTTGCATTTTATTTGAATTTTTGTAGGTCGCGGCCGCTAGCAAGGACCGGAAAGCCACCTTTGGAATAAATGCTTTACTCCCGAGATCTCTATTCCTTTTATAATATCAAATCCATTTTGTGCAATATGCAGTTTAGAAAAGGAAAACAAGAGCCGTAATATATAGGCTGCGCCAAACCTTAAGTTCACTTGGTAAAAAAGGTTCAACTTTTAGCTTTAGGTGTCTTTGGTGGGATGAGAAAGTGCCCGTCGATGGAGACACGCTATAGATAAGCGATAAGGCTGGATAGGGCCCCCGCTACCATATGTGCAATGTGTGCAATGCACACGGGCGCCATCCTCTAGGGGCGCCAAATCGCCATCTTTAAGGTACAATTCCGTGCATCGCGACAGTCGTAAGCCGCGCGCGGCCGACGAGTGTCATATAACTTTGACACGGTCGCGCGGGGCCTACGGGCTACGACTGTCGTCGGCCGCGCGCGTCTGTCGTAGGCCCCGCGCGTCCGTGTCAAAGTTATATGACACGGCCGCGCGCGGCTTACGACGGTCGCGATGCACGGAATTGTACCTTTAGGGGCGCCAAAACCAAGGACCCAAAAATTTGCCTAAAGGGGCGCCAAAATCCTTTTTTTGCACACAGGCGCCAGTAGCCCTTACTGCTGCCCTGAGGCTGGATTTATATACGTCCGCGAGAACGAGCAGCTTGGCCGCTACAGCAGGTACACCGCGAGTCGCGAGATCAGGATCTCGCGTGGATGTAGTCTATTATAATATTATGGCTATTATATATCATGGAGACACTTCACATGGCTATTTGTATTTGCGTATTTGATGTATTTGCCAAATAATCACCATGTGTAGACGGTATGTTTGACAAATATTGGCCTTATTTGCCTATTTGACAAATATGACCAATACCAAATACACGTATCCGTACCTGTGTCGGTTTTTGACGCACATCAAGTCGAGGAGTCAAATAGGCAAGTAAAGAAAATCAAGTAAAAGTTTGGTATTTGATGTCTATGTGTGGAGGGCCGTATTTGCCTATATTTGCTTGTTTGTGTATTCGTCAATAATTTTGCTAAATACAACAAATAGCCAATAGCAAATACAAATAGCCATGTGAAGTGCCTCCATTATAGTATGTAACGATTTATTTAAATAGCGGCGCGATTGCACTGTCGTTTACATACAGTTGCTTGTAGCCGACAAACTGCGCGTTCGTGCGGACGCATAATATAAATTGAGCCCAAGACGGTGCGTCATCAGTAGATGATGTAGCATCAGAGATGTTGATTTCTAGGCAGATGGGGACCTACGTAGTTTGGTCGCGTTACGTCAAACCCAGTCGACAAACCACAATTAACATGAGTTAAAATGTATCCGAGCAAATGACGTTGGTCTGTCAACTGCCTAGGAATCAATTTCCTCGATGGTACTATCAGAGAAGTTGATTCCTATGCAGATGGCGGACCTAAATAATTTCTCATCCGACCGATCACAAGTCACAACTAACATTGAATTGACATAAGCTGACCACATGACGTAGGTCCATCAACTGCCTAGGAATCAATTTCCTCGATGGTACATTATACACTCCACACATGCGCCGGGTTTCGCCAAGAACCTTTAAGTTGTCACAGCCTATACAATCTTCAAATTAACTTTACCTTCCTCCAGCTCAATTTATTTTACCATAGACTAAGGAATTGTTTTCCTTAGTCTATGATTTTACTTACTCTACACACATTTTCAAATACATCATTTAAATTTTAAATCTTCAATAAATCGCGTACAATATAGATGTACCCTTAAATATAATCTTACAATAATTTGTAGAAATAAAATGATAGTTACATAGTCTCATTGCAATTAACTATATATTTTATATCATATTCTCTCGAATTATAAAAACATATACATTTTTTGAATCATATTTTTTATTTATTTATGTAACATACATTGGACACTATTACAATATAAATTAAGAAATACACACGCTAATACGCTGACGAATATGATAAAGATATTGTTAAATAAATCGCGTAAATTATACGACATAGATTTTTCTCGCTGGGGTTTGATGGGCATTGAGACAAAATGTGTTCTAGATTATTTCAGGCTTTCAACCTAGTTCCATTTCAAAAGCACTCACAAAATGTTATACATTTAAATGATGTTAAACATGTTGAATGGAACTCAAATTAACATTTACCTTCATTTGAGTGAAAAAAATAAATTCACGATCCAACCTACCTACCCTCCTTCCTCCCTAGTCCCTATTAATAAAAAGAGCTACACAGTGCTTACAGATGTTATAATCATAGGGGGTTTATATTATTGCAATACAGTGATTCAATCCAGGATTGGTGGAATGCACTTAGTGCCTGTCCAGATGAGGCGTTTTACGCGCGAAGTCTATACGCGCGTTTCAATTTCTATTGTATCCAGATATCGCGTTTTACGCGCGTTTTGACGCTACACACATGGACTCGAAGTTATCACGCTCCAATCAAATACAGTCCACTCGCAACGGACTCGCGCGTAGTTCTGGACGCTGCAATAGTGAATAGCACCCAAATATCTCGACTCGCGCGTCGCTCGCGCGTTTTACGGGCAAGTCGAGAGTCCCACTCATTGCAAGCGTTTTAAGCGCTGGACGCTACATAATATTATCATGTAGCTCTAGTATCTCGGGTACGCGCGTGAAACGCCGCATCTGGACAGGTTCTTAATTGCATTCCAGTGCCCATTTACATTATTCCAGTAGCAATCCGCGCAATACGAGTAGCGCTAGATTGGATCACTGGATTGGGATGATAAAAACCGGGAAACAATATTTTGTCCATGTCTGATACGTTACTTGGGCTTCATATAATTGTACACATTTCTTAACCAACTGTACTTATGTACTGTTTCTGTGTTAATCGCGAAATTATAATATCATAAAAAATAGTCGATTCCCGATGTTTGTCCTTTATAAATTGTGCTCAGATCTAAAAACATGTAACGGATTTCGATACGGCTTATACAGAATGATCCAAAAGAAAGTTTCATATTATAATGCATACAAAAAAAAAAACATAATATACTATATTATAGTATAAAATAAAATGTAGTGTAGTGATATATAGTTCTTATGCCAAAACAACATTTGCCGGGTCAGCTAGTAAATATTAATGAAAACCCTATTTTCCTGTTTACATGAGCCGCACTGTATTTGGTAGCCTCAAGTTACGGGGTACTTCGAATTTCATAAGTTACAATGTTGGGGAAATATATTTTGAGTTCTTGATTTCCGCAATAAAGGTTTACGTGACCGTTTTATTACGGTTTGTGGGAAATTATCCATACTAATAATATTATAAATGTGTTTCTGTCCGTTATCCCTCTACGCACACTGATTTTGTTTGCATGAAATTCGGTAGGTGACTTTGGTTTTGGTAGGTTATGTTGAGATGATTTTCATCCCGAAAAATCCAAAATTGGATTTTAACTCATAAATCAAATCAAAGTATGAAATCCTTTCTATCTCTGTTAGCTACCACTTTCGAGATTTTTCGAAAATAAAAATGTTGTTCGTCTTATCAAAATGTAGCTACTCACAAAAAAATTAGCTTGTAAGTAATCACAAAAAAATTTGTTCTAGGGCTCCCTCACTAATATACGAGTTCAGAGAAAATTTTAAAGCAAAGAAGCGCATTGTTTTGTTGCGAGCTTAAAAGTTAATGACTCTTTAAGAGCAGCTTTTGTATGCGCGATATTACTTAGTTATTAAAAGCTTAATGCATCGCGCTTAAAGAGCTTTTTATGTTTTTTGCAGAATATTTTTAAATTTTCTAAAAATAAGTTTTAAATGAATAGTAGTAGCACAATATACTAATAGTAGTAGTAGCACAATAAATAATACAAGATATACAGTAGACCATGTTCATGCTAGACCAACCTAATTGAGGTCATTAGCGTTAAATTTGGAAATAAAGTTCGACAAGGCTATTTATGAACGTGGCGAGAAAAGGAACTAACGCTTCTATCTGACAAAAACGTCATTTTTGACAGTTCTCCTTTACCAGCAGCGCCCATTGACATCATTGACATATTCATTTAAAGCCTTGTCGGACTGTCATGTAGTTTTTCGTTTATGGGCGCTCTTCTTGTTATGCGTGTTGACTTGCGTGCGGATTGGTCCGCATGCAAGTTGCCAGCATCGCTATCATAATATTATATCATAGATGTTTTTCCTTTCGTGCGAGCAACACACGCGCGAAGGACCATGACAACATGCATGACAAGAAAAGCGGCCTAAGTGGTGTGCGTTAACTTTTATCTGTGTAAGTTTGTCTTAGTTCGATTTTAGTTTCTGAAACGTGGTCGATCTACTGTTTGACATTTATACTGTGGTCGTGTGATATCAGGGTTTGTGTGATGTTAGTTTAAAACTATTTAAAATGAGAGTTTTGAGACCCGCCACTTTGTGACAGTTGGCAAATGATTACACTCGACGGCAACATCAAAAGTTGGATCATATTTCACGAATTATGTTCTAAATTATATAATTTACGAGAACTTTATACTAACACAATATAAATAGATACAGTAGACCATCATTACACTAGACCGCCTTTGACGCAGCATGTCGCTCGCAAGCAAAATTTTAGTTTTGTTTTTGATAGAGTTGGATTTTGGGAGTTGGTTTACTGTATGTTACAAATTATATTGTGAAATTTTTAAATGAATCAGGTTTTAATGCAATAGCCAATATGTAATTCCCACTCATAGAGGTTAAGAGTTGTAACAATATAATATTTTGCATAATTTAAATACAATGATTTGTGTTGTATTTTATTTTATTAAAGTCTCTCTAATATACAGTTTATAATCACTTTTAATGTACACAAAAAAAACAATTAATTCTTTACACAGAAGGAAACAAAAGTGTGTTATTATTTATAGCAATCAAATTTGAGTGTGTTCACTCATTTATTTACAGGTTGTAGTTAATTTCACGGGATATTGCTAAAAATAATAAATTATGTTTGCAAGAAAAGGTAAAAAATACAAATATATAATAATATCTAAAAGAAATATATAAATATATATATATATATATATATATATATATATATATATATATATATATATATATATATATATATATATATATATATATATATATATATATATATTCAGGCACTTAACAAAAATAAAGTAATACATCATTATTATTTTATAATATATCTCAAACATCTGATAGATTGTCATAGACTCTAACATCGATAATTATTGTAAAAGTTTAGTGTTAATTTAAAAAATCTAACCTAGAAACGGACTTAGGTCACGATTTCGCTAGCACGTTTATAAAAGACTAGAAATACTTACTATACAGTCACCAGTCACTCTAGCACTTTATCACGAGTCCCAAACAGTTAGTCTGAAAGAGAACATAATAATAGTCGATGGAAACAACTAGAAAACTCCCTGGTCTGGTCTCTCCTGGCCCTTTAGCCAAGACCTTTTCTTTATCGGTTCTTTATAGAACCGCCAATCAAAATGTATGGAATTAACATAAGCGTTCGATAAAATGAAGTCGACATCAATTGACTCATGTCAATTCCATACATTTTGATCGGCGATTCTATAAAGAAGCGTGTGGTGTTTGTATAGAACTTTTTATATTTTACCTTTTTAATAAGTATTGTTTCTGGTCTATTGACATAGAATTGTTAGATGTCATTCCGTAAATAAATATCTTTTCATCAGCATGTCCTAAGTTGTTTAATTACTACAATACGCAGATATCTTAGTGGCGACGAGGTAAAAACGTTAAAATGTCGGTAGGTAAGTTGGCCGAGTTTAATTTGGAGACAGATTGCTGGGAGTCGTATATAGACAGACTTGAACAGTATTTTATATGCAATAGCATTAAGGATGAGCTAAAAGTGGCAACGCTGATTACGGCTGTAGGCGCCGAGACATACGAGTTGATGTCAAGCTTGTGTACTCCGCACAAACCAGCTACAAAGCAGTACTCGGAGCTCATCGAGATTGTAGGAAAACATATCAGACCTAAACCGTCGATTTTAGCCGAGAGATACAATTTTCGGAGACGTGTACAAGGTCGCGCAGAGAACGTTGCAAATTTTGTTACCGATCTTAAAAAGTTGTCCAAGAATTGTGGATTCATTGACGACTCGCTATCAGAGAACTTGAGGGATCAGTTTGTATGCGGATTAAGGAAAGACGGCATAAGACAAAGGTTATTCACCGAGGAGAATGTGACTTTTGATAAGGCGTATAATATAGCTATAGCGATGGAGTCGGCGGAGTCGGACGCGGCTCTTGTAGTTGGTGACCGGGAGTTACAGGTACCAGTCAGTACCGATCCTGCATACAGACAACCCGCCGTCTATAAGCTTGATGAGAATCGGGATTTAGATCATGGTTCAAGAAGGCACCAGTCATCATTCAAGAATAAGTCTCTAGTGACCTATAAAAGCGCTATAATCAATAATAACAAGAATAAGAGTTGTCCTACTTGCGGGTACCAACATAGTCCGGAATATTGCAAATTTAAATCTTATACATGCAAGATTTGCAACAAGGAAGGCCATCTCAAGCGAGTGTGTCCCCGCAGGAAAACAGCTAGTACTAGCCTAAACTGTCTCGAAGAAAAAGGGGACGGCAGCTCGGGTAGTGTAGATAGTGAGGAGGTATTTAATTATTCTATTTGTAATCGCTCTTTTAAGGATTTCCCCCCCTATACTATTAGTATCACCGTTAATAATAAAACTTTAGTTATGGAAATTGATACAGGAAGTGCAATTTCTTGTATTAATAAGGAGACTTACGACAGAATGTTTGACAATTGTGAAATTTTTCCTAGCGAGATTAAGCTTAGGTACTACACAGGAGAACTGAAGGAGCCTATTGGTAAAATTAGGCCTCTAGTTGTGTATAAACAGTGTAAAAAAAATTTAGACTTATTTATAGTCGAGAAAGGCAAAAGTAACCTTTTGGGTCGGCAGTGGATAAGCGAATTAAAAATATATCCGCAGTCATTTCAAGTGTGTAGCATTAGCGAGGATTTTAATTGGACGTATTTCAGTTCCAGGTTCTCTAAGGTGTTTGCGGACGGACTCGGGAAGTATACAGGTGGAACAGTCGGTTTTCGTTTACGAGAGGGGGCACAGCCAATCTTTTTACGTGCTCGCCCGTTAGCTTACGCCTTACGTGTACCAGTAGAACGGGCACTCGAACAACTGCAGCGTGATGGAGTCATTTCACCTGTGTCGAGTTCGGACTGGGCGACACCTATCGTGCCGGTAATGAAAAAGGACGGCACAATACGTATTTGTGGTGATTTCAAACTGACGTTAAATAAGTGTTTAGAAATCGATCGTTTTCCGTTACCTCGGGTTGAGGATCTATTAGCTAAATTGCATGGAGGAGATAAGTTTTCTAAAATTGACTTATCGCAGGCTTATACACAATTTGAACTCGATGAGTCCCAAAAATTCACCGTTATTAATACACATAAAGGTTTATTTAAATATAATAGATTAATTTTTGGCTTAGCATCTAGTCCGGGAATTTTTCAAAGAAAGATGGAACAGATTTTTGCGGGATTGCCCGGGGTAGGCGTCTTCTTGGACGATATTATCATAACTGGTAAAGATGATGCGTCACATTTAGCTACTTTAAAGGAAGTTTTTGCGAGATTGGAAAAATGGGGCTTAAGAGTTCGAAAAGATAAATGTACTCTTTTCGGCAACTCAGTTACGTACTTAGGCTTTGTTATCGATAAGAACGGAGTTCATACTGACCCTCATAAGGTTGAAGCTATTAAGAAAGTTAAAACACCAACTAATGTTTCCGATTTGCGGTCTTTCCTAGGGCTAGTGATCTATTATGCTAAATTTGTCCCCAATATGAGTACTATGCTAGCACCATTATACAATCTTCTAAAGAAGGATTCTAGGTTTAGGTGGGACCAGAGATGTGAGCGGGCATTTAACGATGTTAAAAATATTTTAGCTTCTAGTGAAGTCCTCGTGCACTACTCTTTAGACTTACCACTTATTTTGACGACAGATGCCAGTAGTATCGGTATAGGAGCAGTCATCTCGCATATCACGTCGCAGGGTGAGAGGCCGATCGCATACGCTTCCCGAACACTTAACTCGGCAGAGAAAAATTACTCCCAAATTGAGCGGGAAGCTCTGTCTATTATATTTGGTGTACGGAAATTTCACCAGTTTTTATATGGACGTAAATTTCTTTTGAGGACGGATCATAAGCCCCTAGTTACTATATTTGGGGATAAGGCAGGCATTCCGGTCATGGCGGCTAGTAGGATGCAAAGATGGGCCGTTATACTAGGTGGCTACGATTATAAAATCGAATATGTTAGTAGTAAGAATAACGCTGCGGATGCCTTGTCAAGGTTGCCAGTAAGCCAGCAGGTCAGTGTGAAACAGGAGAACACATACCTTTCTTTCGTGCAACCCTTTTTACCAGTCACTAGGAAGGAGGTGCAAGAGCAGGTCAGCTTAGATAGTAACCTAAGAAGGGTGATGTCGTATTTACATTCAGGCTGGCCCGATTCGTGCCCTGATTCGGAATTACGACCCTACTTCGCGCGCCGTAACGAGTTGTATATCGATATGGGGTGTGTCGTATGGGGCTATAGGTTAGTTATACCGGCTAGCTTACGGTCATATATGTTGAGCGAGTTGCATGTGGGTCATATGGGGGTAGTCAAAATGAAGAGCATAGCTCGAAGTTTCGTCTGGTGGCCAGGCATAGATGCCGATATCGAGAGAGTTTGTAGAGAATGTGCGACGTGCATAGCGGAGAGTTCGGCGCCACCCAAGGCGGCGATACAGCCGTGGCCGCATGAGCCGGAACCGTGGTCGAGGTTGCATGTTGATTTTTTGGGTCCATTAAACGGTAAAACGTTTCTAGTAATTATCGACGCGACCAGTAAGTGGCTAGAAGTCTTTCACATGTCGAGGACCAACGCTAGTGCGGTTATTAAAGTGTTGCGGGAGACGTTTGCGCGGTTCGGACTGCCGAAGCAAGTGGTGTCCGACAATGGGCCCCCTTTTTCTAGTAGGGAGTATCTGGAATTCATGGCTAATAACGGTGTCAAAATTTCTTTTTCGGCCGTTTATCACCCGGCCTCTAATGGTGCCGCCGAAGGGGCGGTTAGGATATGCAAGCGGGCGTTGAAGAAATCGGCCCGGGATGGCTGCGATCTAGATGCGGCTTTGCAGGCATATCTGCTGGCATATAGAAACGTAGAGCATAGCACCACGGGGGTGTCGCCAGCCATGATGTTGCAACGTAGGTCGTTACGTACTAGGTTAGATCATCTGAGGTGGGGTAGGCCGATTGAGGATAAGGTGCGGGTAGCTCAAGAAAAACAAATAGAGTCCGCCGGGGGTCAAGCGCGAGCTGTTCAAGTTGGGGAGGATGTCTTGGTGCGCAATTACGCGCAAGGCGAAAAATGGGTGCGTGGGAGAGTAGAAGAAGGAGTAGGTTCGCGGCACTACGTAGTGAATACGGGTCTAGGGCAACTTAAGAGGCACGTGGACCAAATCAAGCCGTGGGCAGTGCCGTATGAGCCGCCGGATTCACATACACCGGGGTCCTCGAGTGGTGCCTGTAGTCACCCAGCTGCGGGCGAGAGTGGCGCCCCTGTACTAGTAGGACCACCGCCCCTAACCGACAGTCCCGTTGCGACGGATCCGCCTCCCGCCGTTCCACCTGTACGCTTGCACCGGCCCAAACGTCTTACGAGGCCCATAGATAGGTGGGGCTATTAGTTAGTATAGGTTAATTACATATTATGTTTCATAGGCTAATTATTATGGTTGTCATGGAATTTTGTTATTTAGTGTGAGGGTGTGGTGTTTGTATAGAACTTTTTATATTTTACCTTTTTAATAAGTATTGTTTCTGGTCTATTGACATAGAATTGTTAGATGTCATTCCGTAAATAAATATCTTTTCATCAGCATGTCCTAAGTTGTTTAATTACTACAATACGCAGATATCTTAAAGCGTTAAATAAAATGCCTTGGCTATACTCGTAGAGGCTCTGGTCTCTTATGTAAAGGTATACCTTAGTATTACTTGAAGATTTGGTTTTAAACAATTTGAAATAGGTAGATGTTTTTAACATCGGATTAAGTTAGTTTTATAAGTTATAACCTTCTTCAATGATTTAGTAGACTGCAATAATTCTTTCTTGTCAGTGTTGCAGGGTGGTTATCTTACGACAGGTGAGTGTAACAGGCGTTTGTTTTGCACTACTTATATAATATTTTGCTGTCGATCGTCCGTTGCAAGGCTGCACTGTTACGAATATCGCTCTGCCGATTTCAGTAGCAGGTGCCAACTGTGATGAATTACGTACTGTACTTATTATTTCTCTGCTGTAAAGATATGTTTCAGTAAAAAGCTGTGTTTCGAAAATACCGTAGAGCACTTTAACGGTCTATTAAGTCAACTACGAGTAGATAAGGACCATAAAAATAATTGATCCCCTTTTTAGCGGTTCGGTACGGGATTTTCTAGTCGTTTCGGTCGGCGCTTAAATCTTAACTTATTGCACACGGCATTGGCGTTCAGTTACATTATTGGAATACGATTAATTACACTTAGAAGGATAGCCTTTGATATACTCTACTTACGCTATACATGGAAGGGAACGAATAGTATAAACCTGTATCTCAAACACCGAATATCTACACGGAGGTCAAAGTAATACAAAATTACAGTATAGGAAGACAAAATTTGTTATTGCGTATAGCTTAGGAGATGACGCACGAGTTTCTTTTGCTGTTCGCGTGCCGTTCCCTGATCTGCTGGAGGTGGGCGAGCTGGGCGGCCGACGGGACGTGGGGCTGGGTGGAGGCCGACGGTGATGGGGCGGACCCTGGTGGACCCTGGGGTCCCGTGGGGAGGGACTGCCGCCGCCGGCGCCGCAGCGCGGGGGACAGGTTGTACTTCACTTTGGCCTGGACCAGCAGTTCTTTGAAGATCTGGGAGACGTTGATATTTTCTTTCGCGGATGCCTCAACAAAACCGTTTTCCCAGTCCACCGTGACCACTGACTCCGTCGTGTGGAACTCCACCTGAAACAAGGAATATGAAGCTGAAATTTTTATGTTGCAACGAAACTACACTTACAGCACATTTCTAATATTATTTTGTGACTAGTACCGGATTATAATACGCTGTAGCGATTAGTCACTAATTGCTACAGCATATTATAATAGTTTAATCTGTGCATCATTTGTTAAAGCTACCCCTAGCAAATGATGCACTGATCCGGCACTGCTCGAGGCTTCGACCTTGTCGTATTATTTAGAGTTGTATTATTTGTCGTATTACTTAGTAATATACACCTAATTATTTATTTAGGTACTGTAAGACGTAATCTCTTAAAACTGTAGTTATCTAAATCAAAAAATATAAAATGTAAAATTACATAAAAATATAAAATTAAAGCCAAAATATAATATTCGAGCCTTAAATATTACACAATCCAATATTCCAAAATCACCTTCCTTTTGGTTACGTATTCAAGTAAAAAAGCAATCACCTTTATCCCTCATCGTATTTAAAAATACATTTTGCGAGGGTTAAATTCCATAAACGGATTATCTACAGGCGTGTAAATCTCAAAACATGTATTCGTGTACAAAATATACGGAAATTATAATCTCTTGATACGAAATTCATATTTTCGGTAACGTGGTATTAGGGAAATTAAATGATTACCCTAATTTGAAGCCGTAGAAAGGCCTTAGTAGAGTTTAATTCGGGCTCATATTACATTTCAAAAGCGATTACTGTCTTACATACCACCCACATCTTTGCATAGATGCTAGTATTGCCCTAGTATTATACTAGGCGCAATTTTATACCTTTGGTATATTAATAACTAGCGACCCGCCCCGGTGTCGCTCGGGTATAAAATAATAATATATAGCCACTGAAAAAATGATTAAAATCTATAGCCTGTGATCCTTCACGTGGTCTACTTATCTGTGCCAAATAACATAAAAATTGCTCCAGTAGTTCGCGAGATAAGCCCTTTCAAATAATTTCTCCCGTTTTTTCCACATTCTCCTATTAGCACAACGAATATATTCTGTGCTATTAGTCTTAGCGTCATAAAATACAGCTTAAAACCTATACATAATATAACAAAACTGTAGAAATGAAGATTCTGTACAATAAAGATATTCAAAAAATAATAAGCGGAGGGTGTCACTACATCGCTATAGAAGCCAAAAATGTGGTCAGTTTTTTTGTCTGTCTATCTGTCTGTCTGTCTGTATGTTTGTTCCACTATCACACGAAAACTACTGATTCGATTTGAATGCGGTTTTCGCAGATATATTTGTCTTCTTCCAACTTAACATCTGGTGTATAAAAAATTTCTCCCCACCCCTCTAATGGGACGAAAGAGGGTTTCAGATTATGTATAAGACTTTTGCTTTAACACGAAAACTACTGATCCGATTTGCATACGGTTTTCGCGGATATATTTGTCTTCTTCCAACTCAACATCTGGTGTATAAAAATCACCCCACCCCATCCCTCTAAGGGGACCAAAGAGGGGGGTCAGATTTTATATTAAACTTTTTTCTTTAATGGACTTACTTTATATTATTTACTGTTTTTCCAACTTAATGTCTGGTGTATAAAATTTTCCCCCCACCCCTCTTAGGGGACAAAAGAGGGGGTAAGATTTTGTATCAACAGCTGATGAAGTAGAAATACTTTAAATGGCAAAACAACGTTTGCCGGGACAGCTAGTCCTCAACAAAATGGGCTATCTAATACTGAAATAATTTTTCAAATCGAACCAGTAGTTCCTGAGATTGGCGCGTTCAAGTTAGCCCTTTCAAATAATTTTCCCCGTTTTTTCCACATTTTCCTCTATTTCTTCGCTACTATTAGCCTTAGCGTGATAAAATATAGTCTATAGCCTTCCTCGATTGATGGGCTATATAACACTGAAGGAATAGGTAGTCAAAATCCGTTCCGTAGTTTTAAAGATTAAAGAGAACAAAGGGAGATGAGGGGAAAAATGCGACTTTGTTTTATGATATGTATAGATATAATAATATGTGAATATACGCAACAGTACTATAATATTCAGGTAACTTTCTATAACCGTGAGAAAAAAGAGGAGAGATATAAGATTTACGTATCTGTCTGTATGTGTGTCTAACCGTAGGTACGTAGCATCCAAACAGTCGGTTTGATTTTGCTGGTTTTTTTGTTCTTATAAAATCTGCTGCTGAATTTGTAAAGTATGTTGTAATATTTTTTTTTATATTAACTTATATTAAATATATTAAATACTGCGTACGCGTACCTATTATAATTATTATTATATTTCTTCGCTTCATTCTTCGATACATAATTAACCAAAAATAGTACCTTTGCTTACCTTCGCGTTTTTTTAAAGACGTATGTGGGTATTTGAAAAGTTACCCGCTCGCTCGCTCGCTCACTCGACGTTCCGGCGTGCTTCATTCTTTGTTAACGCGAGGCAACGCGAGCACGTATACTTAGTAACCATGCCAAAGCGCAGCTGGTTATTATTATTAAAATGATTGAGTCAGTGTTGTAAGTAACTTAAGTCAGTGTTATTTTATCGTGTTACAAGAAAATACATGTAAGTACTATTAAATACTAACGGCTAATATAAACGGCAGGCACTACCGAGGCCTAGACGAGCCAATTATATTCAATACTAGCCGGCTTGTACTGCGACCGCGAGTCAATAAACGTACAATGTGTTGGGACTGCGAGTCTTTATACACAATCTATAATATTATGTATGCTTTATCTGTTATATAAATAGAATTATAGAACTATATGTTTGCCGGATTGGGGGAAACAACTGCAGGTGATTACTGCAATTATTTAATCAACCGGCATGTACTGCGACTGTGAGTCAATAAGTACAGTGTGTTTGAAACGCGAGTCCTTTTACACAATCTTTATTCAATATGTATCAGATTTGATTGCGGATCTCTGACGATGTTTTACCTATTCTATAAATAGAACTATATGTTTGCCCGATTGGGGGAAATAACTGCAAGTTAATTACTACAAGTGTTTAAATATATTAAGCAATTTTATAAACCGCCATAATGTGTGGATTGACCGCGGGTCTCTCAACACAATTTATATGCATCGGAATTGACTGCGAGTCTCTGATGATGTTTTATCTGTTATATAAAATATAGAACTATACGTTGGCCGGTTTGGGGGTTAACAGCGAGTTATTTTATAAACCGCCATAATTTGTGGATTGACTGCGAGTCTCTGAACACAATCCTTATGCATCGGAATCGACCGCGGGTCTCTGACGATGTTTTATCTAAAAATAGAAGTATAATATGTTGGCTAGTTTGAGAGGATGAACTGCGAGTTAATTAATATTTAAATTTAAAATAAATTGATATTTTTAAATGTATGTAGTATGGATTGACTAGGAGTCTCCGACAATGTTTTAAAAATAAAAATTAGCAACTACCGCGCGTTTTCCCGCGCTCTTTATTCTATAAATAGAACTACATAATTAATATTATAATATAAATAATATCTTTGCCGTTTTATAGAGAACAGCTTTTTCGAGCTAATAACTAGATTGACTGCGAGTCTCATCAGTTAACAACCTATGTGCGTCCCGCGCGATCCTTTTGTTCTAAATATAGAACTACGATTATAATTTACTATGTCTGCCGGTATATAATTATTATTATTAAATAAAACTTGCACCAATATTGGGACTCGGGATACACCGCGAGTGTATGACGAAACTTACTTAATATCTACGTAACGTGATAGTTACTACCCTCAATATTTTTTGTAACATATTTTATCGAAAAATAAGTCGATTATAACGAGCTACCCCAATATTTATTTTACTTACAACAATATCTGACTTATCTCGATATAAATTATTATCAAACTTATCAGATAATATATTATCAGACAAGACAACTTCGTAACGGAAACTTATAACACTCAGACTCGATAAGTCTTGTCTCAATATCAGACCGAGATTATTATTGTTTCGCTGGATAATTCCAGTATTTGTTCTCAGAGACAAATTAGTACATCCCATTTAATCGGGTACCTTTTGGGCTCTGGCAAACCCTTCCCGCTAATGTACGCAACACACGGGAAGAGCTGGTAACCGTCGGCTGGCGCCGCTAGCACTGTGCCGCTACAATCAACCTCCTTCGAGTTCGAAGAGCGTTGAGACGACTAAACGCTCAACACCGCAGCAGTTATGCTGACAGTTATTTTTATATATATTTTATAGATGTTACTATTATAATTATTGTGGGCTTTATACAGCTATCCCCAACAAGCGGCCCGCGGGCCGCATACGGGCCACCAGGACTTTATTTGTAGCCCGCGTGATGTAAAACCATTTTGAAATTCACGCCCACGGGCAAAATATTATACAGTCAACGTGAAAGTCTTTTTCACTTGTAAATCGCTAATTTTGAATAACGTTATTTTTTAAACTTAAACATGTTTTTTGCGGCCCGCGACACCAACACCATAAATGTTTGCGGCCCACATGAAAAATATAAAAATAAAAAAAATTAGGGAACTTCGTTCCAAAAACAAAAACAGGTTGAGGACCACTGGCTTAATATATTATACATCATGACATGACATCAATAAATTATTAGAATTTAAAACTATATCTTCGTGTACCCCCACCGAAGGTTACCATATTTCAAAGATTTTCTTTTCCCCAAACAAAGCGGCGGAAAATATTGTATTTTATTTTAAATACAATTTTTGAATTATTTTAAATTTGAAACCACTTTTTAAGTTTATTTTGAAATTACATGTTAATTTGGAAAATTAACCTTTAAGGCTTCCAAGCCAATACCTAAAAAAGGATATCTAGCAAAAATAGATTTAAGAGCCTACTTCTTGATTCCTAGTAACTCACTAGTCAAATGAAAGATTTTAATTTACGAATTAAGAGCCTTAAGTCTTGACGTACAGACTATCCGATGCGCTAACATTTTTTTCACAAAAATATTTTTTGTGAAAAAAATGTTAGCAGGAAATGTAAGAAGGAAACTAGACCAGGCGTAGGATTTATTCCTTCGATCGCGGAAAAACAAGACACAATGCCTTTCTATTGTTATCGCGGCCCACTTGGGCCTTACGGAAGTTGAAGCGTTATCACTACTAAATTTTAACAATATCAGTGTTCTAGGCGGGAATTCTTCAGCCTCAGGCGCCCCTTTTTTGATAACGTTTTATGGTTAATAGTGCCATGGGTGTATTAAATCCACAACAAATATGTAAATATTTAAGTCTTAACGTTTATAATATATATTATTATAACATAACTAGCTGTCCCGGCAAACATTGTTTTGCCATATAAAGTATTT
Source organism: Polyommatus iphigenia (assembly GCA_963422495.1). Taxonomy (NCBI): domain Eukaryota; kingdom Metazoa; phylum Arthropoda; class Insecta; order Lepidoptera; family Lycaenidae; genus Polyommatus; species Polyommatus iphigenia. Next base: position 13,242,804 of record OY730189.1, read on the forward strand.
CGCTCATATTATTATTTTATTGAGGTGACTAAATATGTATGTCAACATGGCAAAGTCCATGATTGCTATCCCGTCACACAAACAATGGTCGCCGTCAGTCTCGAGTTGTAACAATTTACAATAGTAATTTTATTCAACTAATTAATACACTCATCAATATAATAATATAATATTTATTCAACTAATTAATACACTCATCAATATAAAGATAGAAGAGTAGATGTTGTCCGATTCTCAACCCTAGCCGATATGCTCGCTAAGATTCACGAAAATCGGGCGAGCCGTTTCAGAGGAGTTTAACCACGCACACTGTGACGCGGGAGTTTTATATATTAGATATATTTTATAATAATGTATACCTATTAAAAACGGAATAATATAGAACAGTTAAATCAGTGTACTATTCGTAAGCTAGCTCAACTGAAAGGTGTTTTGACACCTTCATATCCTGATTCCTGACTCCCACCGCGGAATGCAACTGGTTTTCAGCGATTAAAATATTTAATACTAAATAAAATATGCAATGATATATACGATAACAGAATCACACTTATTCTTGAATAATAATTGTTAAAATATTCAGCTTGGTGGACCGAGAACACAATATTCTCGACTTTCAATCATATTTATATGCAATAATCACATTATCGACGACCACAGAGCCGGACCCAGTTAAAGCAGTAGACTCCTTAAAATTTATTCTAAAATACTTTACTTCGACTTAGATTTTGGATAAAATATGCTCTCTTCAATCTTATTAGTTAATAGATTTATTACAGGGATCTTCGTCCGCTCCATCGGAACCTTAGCCAAACAATTTGACAATGACTGTAATATAATATCTTCTACAGCCATCACTGTGCACTGTCATTGTTTATGAACAATGTTGACATTATTGGTTGGTGACATTGGTTCAGATGAATGTGTGAAGCGCCTTTTGAAAGAAGCTTTCCTGTAAAAATCCTAGCTCATACCGTACCTGAGTAGTGTAGAACCCGGGATCCACTTATAAATTATTTGTTTTTTCTTGCACTCTGTTGACTACAGCTACACCTACAGCTGAATACTGATCATTGACTTAAAACTTTCTGCCTAATAGAACTCGGCAAAATAAAAATAAAAAAAATACGGTTTTAAATAGCGGTATCGAAATTTATGTTACAAAGACATAAACTCCCGAGCGTAATCGGATGTTATTTTTTTATAAAAAAAAAGAAGAAGAGGATATAATATTTAAGTTATTACGCCCTGTGTTGGTTATTCAAGATTATATTTAATAGGATAATGCTACAGTACGGGTTATTATTGCTAACGCTGAACGCTCTGCACAGAACAGCCACCCCCCAGTCGGTCAGTTAGCCGCTGGATAAAACAGGTGCTGTGTGAGAGCGGCGCGGCGTCGACACGAGCGTCGACACGGGAATTAATACTGGACACTATTAGTAAGACGACAGTCGACAGGACTAGCGATTCCGATACTTTCACTATTTTCCTTAACCATAATTTTATTGACGAACAAAGTTTCGCTGAATCAGTTAAATAATCACCATGATCCCAGTATAACTGTTATCATTTGAATCACAAATCATAGAGGTCTCTTACGTTTCGTTTCTACTGACTTTTATTAAATTTATGGGCATAATGTTAAATTTTTTCTTGAATATATTATAATGATTACTATTCATAATGTAATCTATTGTATTTTGTAAAAAAAAATCTTTCTTTCGTTACTCTGAAAATCTACTTTTGGTTAATTATATATCGAAGAATGAAGCGAAGAAATATAATAAATGATCAAACGAACTTACCAAGTGAAGTTCGATCATTACTATATGAGTCGCTTCATTCGAAGATATAATCTCCCTCCCACCCAGTCTGCACGAAACTATGTTTGCTGCAGTACCCAAAGAAAGAAAGAAAGATTTTTTGCATTAATTACTTCTCTCTAAACATTATGAAGCACGACGGAACGTCGAGTGAGCGAGCGAGAGAGCGGGTAACTTTTCAAATACCCACATACGTCTTTAAAAAAAATGCGATTGCCTAGCAGATAAGCAAAGGTACTACTTTTGGTTAATTATATATCTTCGAATGAAGCGACTCATATAATAATGATCGAACTTTACTTGGTAAGTTCGTTTGATCATTTATTATGTCATGTTGCAAGCAAATTAGACTTTCATCAGCCAACCTTTTAGTTGCGTTAGTTTTACTCCCATGGGAAATAGGTAAACGTCTATTACAACGGACAAACTGATACTGACAACGGACAAAAAAAAAAGACAGGTTGCACTCCGGGAGTGCCGGCAGAAGTGAAAACTTGATTATTAGCGTTGTGCATTTTTTAACCCATTTTTTATGAAAATCGATTATTGAAAAATCGATTTTTTAATTAATCGAAACTCTTACTTAATCGATTAAATTTTTAACCCATTTTTTATGAAAATCGATTTTAAAAAAATCGTTTTTTTTAATTAATCGAAACCCTTACAATTAATTCGAGTTCGAGTTCGAGTTCGAGTTCGACACAAAACACTACTCTCCAACCGTCTTACGGTTTTTCCAAGGTTTTTCCATCAGCACGAGAATCTGACGCGAGTTTCACAGTTTTTACCCATCCCACAAAAGTGCTCAACGCCGCTAAAGAAGTTTTCACTTCAAAAATACGCGTGGCACTTGGGGACTGCCGCGGTAAAGTATAGCATTTTTATCAACTTATTCAATTTCGCATACGTCTTGTCGCACTGTTAGGGCCCCTTTTCGAAATGTCTTTTTAAAAAAAGATTTTTTTTTATTACACAATTTATTTCACTTTGGAATTCACAAATATTACGACTGGGACCCTTAGGCAGAACCGTCACGGATGAAGTCTCGAAGCCAACTGAGCTCCGCTCCGAACTACTGAGACCTATAACTAACCACCAAAATGCTGATACAGCTTGTTATCAGCATTTACCCTTACAGGGCTGGGATATAACACCTCCCCCCTAAGATGTAACTTCGAGGAAACGACGAAGTTACAACCGAAAATCTAAAAAGCTGAATTTTTTTTTAAATTTACTTCTTATGTTATTTATGTTTTCAAGTTCTATGACGTCCTGTTCCTGATCATTGGTTTGTATTATATTACACTGTGTATCGATAGAAATTTTATTATCTTTCTTTGCTATGCTAAATTTTACGGTTCTGCTGCCAGGTTTCACACATTTATAAATTTTAAACAAACAGTAAATAAAAATTAACACAATTATAAAAATAACAGCAATAGAGTAATGTGTCCCATATTGAACTATATGAGGATCCTCTAGGATAGTTGAGTCCTCAGGAGTTTTAAGAAATTTTTGTTTATTAAATTTAATGTTATCTAAATCAAAGTTTTGTAGTTTAATAGGGGTCACATTTTTCATACTTAAATTTAATTTCTTAATATTACAACAGCTATCATTAATAAGGTTGAAATCGGGCACTCCGATTTCAATGCTAGAGTTAAAAATATGATTGTGCTGAGTTACAAGCGTGGTACTCTGATGGTAGCCGATACAATTATTAGGGAGAGACATAATACCTGTACCTAAAATTTTAATTTCGTGTGTTTCGCTATTTCTACAGTCTATTGAGACTTTGCCGGGTACTGATTGTACAAAAATCCACTTATTGTTTTTAAGTGGTTTCCAGATATCTAAATCTCCAAATAGTTTCACAATTTTCCGGAATTGTATTAATTACTTTGCTCATAAATTCTGTTTCGCAAGTTGGTTTTGTTTTTGTTACATAAATGTTTGACACGTCACAAATATAATTTCCGTTTAAAAAGTAATCACAATTATTTAAATCTTCCAAAATGCAGTACTGGGATTTGTCCTTGGTCATTGCTATATATTTAGAATTTGGAATAATTAAACTGAAAGAATTAGGGCTAGAGTCATGCGGGGTCGGTAGTCCTATATTGTGAAATAACATAAATTCCTTAATTAATGTAAGAGCTGAATCTATATTTTCATTATGTGAATTGAAGTGGGACAGGTCCAATGGCATTAAAATGTTTAACTTTCCGTTTGTAGCGCTGAGTTTGCCGAGATAATCGAAGTAGATTCCTGGGCTTGATTTAAATTGTTCAACGTAATCATTGTGCTGATGTGCTCTGCAAGAATAAATATCTTGCTATAATTAATTGTAATAACTATGTAAAAATATGTGTGGTGTTTGTATAGAACTTTTTATATTTTACCTTTTTAATAAGTATTGTTTCTGGTCTATTGACATAGAATTGTTAGATGTCATTCCGTAAATAAATATCTTTTCATCAGCATGTCCTAAGTTGTTTAATTACTACAATACGCAGATATCTTAGTGGCGACGAGGTAAAAACGTTAAAATGTCGGTAGGTAAGTTGGCCGAGTTTAATTTGGAGACAGATTGCTGGGAGTCGTATATAGACAGACTTGAACAGTATTTTATATGCAATAGCATTAAGGATGAGCTAAAAGTGGCAACGCTGATTACGGCTGTAGGCGCCGAGACATACGAGTTGATGTCAAGCTTGTGTACTCCGCACAAACCAGCTACAAAGCAGTACTCGGAGCTCATCGAGATTGTAGGAAAACATATCAGACCTAAACCGTCGATTTTAGCCGAGAGATACAATTTTCGGAGACGTGTACAAGGTCGCGCAGAGAACGTTGCAAATTTTGTTACCGATCTTAAAAAGTTGTCCAAGAATTGTGGATTCATTGACGACTCGCTATCAGAGAACTTGAGGGATCAGTTTGTATGCGGATTAAGGAAAGACGGCATAAGACAAAGGTTATTCACCGAGGAGAATGTGACTTTTGATAAGGCGTATAATATAGCTATAGCGATGGAGTCGGCGGAGTCGGACGCGGCTCTTGTAGTTGGTGACCGGGAGTTACAGGTACCAGTCAGTACCGATCCTGCATACAGACAACCCACCGTCTATAAGCTTGATGAGAATCGGGATCTAGATCATGGTTCAAGAAGGCACCAGTCATCATTCAAGAATAAGTCTCTAGTGACCTATAAAAGCGCTATAATCAATAATAACAAGAATAAGAGTTGTCCTACTTGCGGGTACCAACATAGTCCGGAATATTGCAAATTTAAATCTTATACATGCAAGATTTGCAACAAGGAAGGCCATCTCAAGCGAGTGTGTCCCCGCAGGAAAACAGCTAGTACTAGCCTAAACTGTCTCGAAGAAAAAGGGGACGGCAGCTCGGGTAGTGTAGATAGTGAGGAGGTATTTAATTATTCAATTTGTAATCGCTCTTTTAAGGATTTTCCCCCCTATACTATTAGTATCACCGTTAATAATAAAACTTTAGTTATGGAAATTGATACAGGAAGTGCAATTTCTTGTATTAATAAGGAGACTTACGACAGAATGTTTGACAATTGTGAAATTTTTCCTAGCGAGATTAAGCTTAGGTACTACACAGGAGAACTGAAGGAGCCTATTGGTAAAATTAGGCCTCTAGTTGTGTATAAACAGTGTAAAAAAAATTTAGACTTATTTATAGTCGAGAAAGGCAAAAGTAACCTTTTGGGTCGGCAGTGGATAAGCGAATTAAAAATATATCCGCAGTCATTTCAAGTGTGTAGCATTAGCGAGGATTTTAATTGGACGTATTTCAGTTCCAGGTTCTCTAAGGTGTTTGCGGACGGACTCGGGAAGTATACAGGTGGAACAGTCGGTTTTCGTTTACGAGAGGGGGCACAACCAATCTTTTTACGTGCTCGCCCGTTAGCTTACGCCTTACGTGAACCAGTAGAACGGGCACTCGAACAACTGCAGCGTGATGGAGTCATTTCACCTGTGTCGAGTTCGGACTGGGCGACACCTATCGTGCCGGTAATGAAAAAGGACGGCACAATACGTATTTGTGGTGATTTCAAACTGACGTTAAATAAGTGTTTAGAAATCGATCGTTTTCCGTTACCTCGGGTTGAGGATCTATTAGCTAAATTGCATGGAGGAGATAAGTTTTCTAAAATTGACTTATCGCAGGCTTATACACAATTTGAACTCGATGAGTCCCAAAAATTCACCGTTATTAATACACATAAAGGTTTATTTAAATATAATAGATTAATTTTTGGCTTAGCATCTAGTCCGGGAATTTTTCAAAGAAAGATGGAACAGATTTTTGCGGGATTGCCCGGGGTAGGCGTCTTCTTGGACGATATTATCATAACTGGTAAAGATGATGCGTCACATTTAGCTACTTTAAAGGAAGTTTTTGCGAGATTGGAAAAATGGGGCTTAAGAGTTCGAAAAGATAAATGTACTCTTTTCGGCAACTCAGTTACGTACTTAGGCTTTGTTATCGATAAGAACGGAGTTCATACTGACCCTCATAAGGTTGAAGCTATTAAGAAAGTTAAAACACCAACTAATGTTTCCGATTTGCGGTCTTTCCTAGGGCTAGTGATCTATTATGCTAAATTTGTCCCCAATATGAGTACTATGCTAGCACCATTATACAATCTTCTAAAGAAGGATTCTAGGTTTAGGTGGGACCAGAGATGTGAGCGGGCATTTAACGATGTTAAAAATATTTTAGCTTCTAGTGAAGTCCTCGTGCACTACTCTTTAGACTTACCACTTATTTTGACGACAGATGCCAGTAGTATCGGTATAGGAGCAGTCATCTCGCATATCACGTCGCAGGGTGAGAGGCCGATCGCATACGCTTCCCGAACACTTAACTCGGCAGAGAAAAATTACTCCCAAATTGAGCGGGAAGCTCTGTCTATTATATTTGGTGTACGGAAATTTCACCAGTTTTTATATGGACGTAAATTTCTTTTGAGGACGGATCATAAGCCCCTAGTTACTATATTTGGGGATAAGGCAGGCATTCCGGTCATGGCGGCTAGTAGGATGCAAAGATGGGCCGTTATACTAGGTGGCTACGATTATAAAATCGAATATGTTAGTAGTAAGAATAACGCTGTGGATGCCTTGTCAAGGTTGCCAGTAAGCCAGCAGGTCAGTGTGAAACAGGAGAACACATACCTTTCTTTCGTGCAACCCTTTTTACCAGTCACTAGGAAGGAGGTGCAAGAGCAGGTCAGCTTAGATAGTAACCTAAGAAGGGTGATGTCGTATTTACATTCAGGCTGGCCCGATTCGTGCCCTGATTCGGAATTACGACCCTACTTCGCGCGCCGTAACGAGTTGTATATCGATATGGGGTGTGTCGTATGGGGCTATAGGTTAGTTATACCGGCTAGCTTACGGTCATATATGTTGAGCGAGTTGCATGTGGGTCATATGGGGGTAGTCAAAATGAAGAGCATAGCTCGAAGTTTCGTCTGGTGGCCAGGCATAGATGCCGATATCGAGAGAGTTTGTAGAGAATGTGCGACGTGCATAGCGGAGAGTTCGGCGCCACCCAAGGCGGCGATACAGCCGTGGCCGCATGAGCCGGAACCGTGGTCGAGGTTGCATGTTGATTTTTTGGGTCCATTAAACGGTAAAACGTTTCTAGTAATTATCGACGCGACCAGTAAGTGGCTAGAAGTCTTTCACATGCCGAGGACCAACGCTAGTGCGGTTATTAAAGTGTTGCGGGAGACGTTTGCGCGGTTCGGACTGCCGAAGCAAGTGGTGTCCGACAATGGGCCCCCTTTTTCTAGTAGGGAGTATCTGGAATTCATGGCTAATAACGGTGTCAAAATTTCTTTTTCGGCCGTTTATCACCCGGCCTATAATGGTGCCGCCGAAGGGGCGGTTAGGATATGCAAGCGGGCGTTGAAGAAATCGGCCCGGGATGGCTGCGATCTAGATGCGGCTTTGCAGGCATATCTGCTGGCATATAGAAACGTAGAGCATAGCACCACGGGGGTGTCGCCAGCCATGATGTTGCAACGTAGGTCGTTACGTACTAGGTTAGATCATCTGAGGTGGGGTAGGCCGATTGAGGATAAGGTGCGGGTAGCTCAAGAAAAACAAATAGAGTCCGCCGGGGGTCAAGCGCGAGCTGTTCAAGTTGGGGAGGATGTCTTGGTGCGCAATTACGCGCAAGGCGAAAAATGGGTGCGTGGGAGAGTAGAAGAAGGAGTAGGTTCGCGGCACTACGTAGTGAATACGGGTCTAGGGCAACTTAAGAGGCACGTGGACCAAATCAAGCCGTGGGCAGTGCCGTATGAGCCGCCGGATTCACATACACCGGGGTCCTCGAGTGGTGCCTGTAGTCACCCAGCTGCGGGCGAGAGTGGCGCCCCTGTACTAGTAGGACCACCGCCCCTAACCGACAGTCCCGTTGCGACGGATCCGCCTCCCGCCGTTCCACCTGTACGCTTGCACCGGCCCAAACGTCTTACGAGGCCCATAGATAGGTGGGGCTATTAGTTAGTATAGGTTAATTACATATTATGTTTCATAGGCTAATTATTATGGTTGTCATGGAATTTTGTTATTTAGTGTGAGGGTGTGGTGTTTGTATAGAACTTTTTATATTTTACCTTTTTAATAAGTATTGTTTCTGGTCTATTGACATAGAATTGTTAGATGTCATTCCGTAAATAAATATCTTTTCATCAGCATGTCCTAAGTTGTTTAATTACTACAATACGCAGATATCTTAATATGAAGTAAAAATAATTTGTAAATATAAAAATATGTACATAATATTATGAGCTGAAATTAAATTAAGTCTGCACTTGGGCAGGTTTAACTTGATCGTAGTGATGTACGACGTGTCGTCGATTAATTAATAGGGTTAACGTGTTGTTACCGTTTATTTTTATAATTTTATAGGGGCCTTTCCAGACCGGGGACAAAGCTTTACGCATTCTTAAATGGTTCTTAACATAAACATAGTCGCCAGCATGATAGCTGACTGGGCGTGATCGTGTATCATAATAAGTCTTGGAATTTTCTTTTGATTTATTAATAAATTCGATAGCCTTTTGCCTGGAATATTTAAGACGATTTTGCATCATACGGACATATTCGGGATATGTAGCTCCAGGTGACTCATCATAAATAGAATTGGGAATAAATGGTTTTGTGCCGAACATTAGTTCGTAAGGTGTAAAATGAGTTGTAGAATGGACGGATGTATTATAAGCTAGCATAGCTGTATATATGTATCGAGGCCAGTTTGACTGTTCTTCATTTATGTATGACTTTAAATATTCTTTCAGGGTTGAATGGCTACGTTATAGAGCCCCCTGCGTCTGCGGATGATAGGGTGAAGCCCAGAGATTTTTAATTTTTAAGAATTTACATGTCTCTTTGAAGAGACCCGACGTAAAATTTGTTCCTTGATCCGTAAGGATCATTTTAGGTATGCCGAAAATTGAAATATAGTGTAAGAGATATTCGCAAGTCTCTTCCGCAGTTGTACTTCTAATTGGATATGCCGAGGAAAACTTCGTAAGGTCATCTTGAACTGTTAATATATATTTTAATTTACCGGGGCCAGCTTCGGGAAGCGGGCCGACAATATCGAGAGCTACGCGTTGACAGGGTTCCGTAGAAGTACTAGTTATCTGCATTGGCGCACGATTTATTTGGCGGAACGCTTAATTTTTCTGACAAAACTTACTTTCTTTAACTTAACTTTCCAATAATATACTTCTTTTATCCTATTGTACATGCGAGCTGAGCCTAAATGGCCAGCGATCGGGATATCATGATTATCGTGTAAAATTTTCTTTATTTCAGTTGGAACTGGGAAAATAATTTTATTATGATATATCTTAATTTTAATCTGCGTGTTATGAAAAAGGTAAGTCAATATATTAAATATCTTTATAAATGAATGCTTCTCAAAAGGATTTTTCATATCGGATATACCTATCTCATTAGTGCTTCCAAATACGAGTAATTCATTACGAATTTTCTTTAGGGTTTCAAAGATTTCAGGATATGAAGCTTCATCGACATGATGAATTTTATAAAATTACAAATAGAAGGTTTTATTATCACGTTCAATTTTATAAAAACCAAAAAGTTCCCTTTCAGATTCTAATAATGTTTTCTTTGTTTCAGGATCACACAGGATTTCTTCGAGACACGGGTTGGATTCGTCGAGGTCAATGGATGTTGGTACAAGGATAATTTTAGCAGGACATTTAAGTAAACTTTCATTATATTCTTCAATCATGGTATTAAATGTTTTACTTTTATCTGACATTGATTTCAAGAGAGTAGGATAATCGTCTACAGGAGCATCTAGATTCGCGCTAGTCAAAGGAGTTGTTTCAATTATAGGTTCATCAGGAATTGGCTCAGGTAGCTCAAGAGGAATTTCAAAATCTGGTTGAGTGATAGGCTGCTCACTAGGTTCATAAGCTAAAGTGTCTTCAAGGTTGTCATTAAATAAATTAGGAGGAGTAATCAAGAGGTCCGATTGAGGCTCGGGATTTAATTCAGGGATTGAATCTGGCAAAAGGTCCATGAGGTCTCTTTCAGGATCAAAGGATGGTGGAGTTACTAATAAATCTAAGAGGTCTCTATCAGGTGAATGTGGCTGTACTTCCTGAGGCGCTAACGTCGAAGGAGATGGATTATCGGCTTGGATTGGGTTCACAGGATGCCGGGAAAGAGCATCAGCATTTGTATTTATTTTTCCCTTTTTATATTGAATTTCGTAATCGAATTCTTCGAGTATCAGTCTCCAGCGGATCAGTCTGGAGCCTGGATCTTTACAGTTAAATAACCAATTTAGAGGTTTGTGATCCGTAATAACTTTAAAGCGGCGACCGAGAAGATAAGGACAAAAAACTTTTGTGCCAAATACTATAGCGAGACATTCCTTTTCAGTAACAGAATAATTTGTTTCGGCTTTATTTAAGGTTCTAGAGGAGTAAGCTATAGGGCGATCTTGGCCGACTGGACCCTGGGATAGGATTGCTGAAATGGCATAATTTGATGCGTCGCAGGTAAGTATGAAGGGTTGGCTATAATCAGGATAAGCTAATACAGGGGCACTAATTAAGTTTTGTTTAAGAGTTTCAAAGGCAAGTTGTTGCTCTTCCTTCCAAGAAAATGGCGCATCCTTTTTTAGTAGATTAGTAAGTGATTTTGCTATTTTAGAGAAGTTAGGGATAAATCTCCGATAGTAGGATACAAGTCCAAGAAATGACTTTACGTCTTTAGGTGATTTTGGTGTAGGAAATTTAGTTACGGCTTCTGTTAATTTTGGGTTTGGCCTTACACCATCTTCACCGATTGTGTGTCCTAAATAGACTACCTCCCTACGAAGAAATTGACATTTTTCAGGTTGTAATTTCAGATTAAATTTACGGAGCCTATCGAATACGGCTTTAAGATCATCTATGTGTGATTCAAGGTCAAATGAGTAAATTACAATGTCATCTAAATAAACGAAACACCGGCTTCCTTGTAGTCCTGATAAACAGGTATTCATTCATTTTTGAAATGTACTTGGTGCGTTTTTGAGGCCAAATGGCATACGGTTAAATTGGAAGTGACCCTGAGGAACAGAAAATGCAGTTTTGGGTGCGTCATCGGCTGAAATACGAATCTGATGGAACCCGGAAGCTAAGTCGAGGGTTGTGAAATATTTACTTTTACCAAGTTGGTCTAGGATATCGGAAATTTTTGGAATAGGATATGTTTCACCTACACTTATATCGTTAAGTTTTCTGTAATCTATTACGATACGCCACTTGCGTTGACCATTGGAATCTAATTTTTTGGGAACTACCCATATGGGTGAGCTCCAAGGAGAGGATGACGGTTCTATTATATTTTGTTCAAGCATCTGATTTATTTGTTTTTCTACTTCTTGTTTGTGACATTCGGGGAACCTATATGATTTGGTATAGATGGGAACATTACTGTCTGTTCTAATTGTGTGCTCTATTGCAGAGGTATAAGTAAGCTGGTCATTAGGTAAGTGGAAAATATCTGGATATTGGCTACACAGGTTGGTAAGAGAGTTGCGCTCCTCCGAATTTAAATGTTCAGTTCTTTAATTACAGCTTCGGATCTTTCTGGAGTAAACAAATTATTCGAATTCACGGAACACATGTTATTTAAATTTAAAGGTTCAACAGTAAGGTTAAGATTTCTTTTGACATGAGCATAATTTTCAGAAGTATTGGCAACAGTTAAGGTAATGTGCATATTCCCTGTTACCATCCGTTAAAGTGTAAAATTTTTAAGTAAAAAAAAAGCTTACCTATATTGTTAATCTGCAGACTAACTGGTTTACTCACATTAATATAATAGGATGTATAGGTAGTTATAGTTGCATATTTTGTATAATATTTTATATTTCATACATAATATTATTATTATTATGTTTAGTCTTTGTTAATGTTAGCTTTGTTAGTGTAATATCGTTTTAATATAAGTAGAGTGTAAGTCAAAAGGTACATTGTTGGTAAAAGTCTTGTATGTTACTCTAAAAAAAAGTTTTGTAAGTGTAAAATGAGCGCTTCTCGCCTTCAAACATTAAAGTTTGGTGAGATTATAGTTTTTAACAACACATAAAATATTGTATTTTGTGAAATAAATAAAAAAAAAAGAAAAAAGTTAAGTTAACACGATAATTATCTTTAATTTTAACAATACAATTAGATATAAGTAAATTTTTTGTAAGATGCTGATCAGCGATAATACCTTCTTTTAAATTAGTTTGTTGCACTGAGCATTCAATAACGGCTTCGCTTCTAGGTGGAACAATAAAAAATGGCTCAGTGAAAATAATTTTATTTCTAATTTTCCTATCTTTAAAGTGTCATTTGTGTAATCTATTTTACAGCCGAACTGGGACAAAAAGTCTGTACCAATGATTCCGTCATACGGCAAACTAATATCTTTGATTACATGAAATTTAAATGCTAACGGTTTCTAATCATTAAATTTTAGTTTTAATTGAAAATGACCTTCTGTAAGGGTCGGCTCATCGCCAGGATCAATGCCTTTAAGTTTTATAGGCTCTTTAATTAATTTTTGGCTATTTAATATACGACTTTCTTTCAGTAAGCAGATCGACGAACCTGAGTCGACCAACAAGGATAAAGGAATATCTGACACCTGGGATTCTACAACCACATGAGGTAAGCGTCTTTTAGTTGTATCGATATTAATCTCATATATTTCTTTTTTTTTCAGGTTCGACTACGAGGGAGTCTTCGGTTTGGGGCTGGTTACCCTGCTGCGTGACTCGAATATTTGCATCTCCGATTTGGGGCTGGCTACCCTGCTGTGTGATGCATGATTTGGAGGCACCTCCGTTTTGGGGCTTGGTTACCCTGTTGTATGGCGCTATGGAATTTAATTTGAGCGTTTCCATTTTGGGGCTGGTTACCCTGTCGTATAACGCTAGAATAGGTTTTCGTGTCGATTTCAGACTTATTTGGTCCCGCACGACACGAGAGCGAGACGGGATTTAGTTTAAATTGTTATCATTGGATTGGGATGAGTCATTCGTTGCATTATATTCGTCATCATTATTTTCAGCTACAAAATTCATTCGGTTTGGTTGTTGGCGGAATTTATTATTGAACCGATTATTATTATATTCTCTCTTAGCGCAGTCTCTAATATCGTGGCCCGGAGTTTTACAATAACGGCAGAAGGCTGACGGAGTTTTATCAGGATTATTATTATTAAAATTACCACTCGGCGAATTGAATTTCGGTTGATACGTCGAAGGTTGGAAACGAGATGTATTCGGTTGTCCATAAGATCTAGGTTGAGATGGTCTGGCTCTAAAATTATTTTGGCTATTATTACTAGCCCTTGGTTCTAACTGAGGCCGCTTATACAAAGTTTGTTGGATACGTTCTTCGGAAATAGCAATATTTATTGCTTCATTCAAATTTCGCGGACTTTTACAACGCACAATATTTGAAATACGCGGATGTAAACCTATAAGGAAATGATGGAGCGCGAGGTCCTCCATGGCCGCGGAACGACCCGGGATTTCTTTTAAAGGACAATGCGATAGTGTTACGTCTGTTAAAAGTTGTGAAAGATAGGTTTCTACGCACAGAGAGTATTGCATAACATTTTCATTTAGACCTTGTTTACTTTCTTGCAAGTCCATGAGTATGTGGGCGTAGTGTTTACGCTCACAGAATTGATTTTGTAAAAATTCTTTTAATTGTTCCCATTTTTTGAATTCTTTAACTGAGCAGGCAGTCTCAGCCTTACCCTGCAATTGACTATAGATGTATCTGAACAAAATTATCTTTTGTGTTTCGGTAGCTAAGTCGTAGGCGTTATTTCAATTTATTATAAATGAGTTTACACTCTGGCGAGAACCATCAAACGGTTTAATAAATTTAAAGAGCGTATTTAAATCTAGTTCGATCATCGTGGCACTAGCGCCTTTTCGCGATGCTGATTGAGGTGAGGTCGGCCCAGATGGACCGGCTTCCGGATCGGTTACCAGTATCGAAAGTTTTAGCTGTTGTTCTGCTGACTATTCGCCATATTGAAAATAAAGATTTAAAATAAATTATTTAATCACAGTAACAATATACAATTAATATAAAGGTTTTAATTTATTGGACCACTGAACCCTAAGTAACCCTAGAAGGCTGAATTATATAAACAATGACCAAGACTCACAGAACTAGCGCGTGGGCGGCGACGATAAGCTGCACGGCGACTCGATGCATGCCCGACGGGATGACTCGATCACAGATTTTATTACACAACGGATTTGGTACTTAACACTTTGATACAGATTTTCTTTCTGATTTCACTAATTTTCACTGGATCACTGGATAATCACTGGATAACGGATGGAGTTGGCGGAGTTGACACATGCACTTTCACTCGAGAAAATATATATATTTTTCTGACGGATTTTTTATTCACTTTAGGTTAATTTTCCTGATAGTTTTTTTTAGACACTGGGGATTTCCGTATCCCACCGCTGCCACCAAATATGTTAGGGCCCCTTTTCGAAATGTTGTTTTAAAAAAAGATTTTTTTTTATTACACAATTTATTTCACTTTGGAATTCACAAATATTACGACTGGGACCCTTAGGCAGAACCGTCACGGATGAAGTCTCGAAGCCAACTGAGCTCCGCTCCGAACTACTGAGACCTATAACTAACCACCAAAATGCTGATACAGCTTGTGATCAGCATTTACCCTTACAGGGCTGGGATATAACAGCACGCACACAAACACCGTGCCGAACTGAAACGACAATGCACTGCAACGCTGCATCGACCGGCACAGCGTGGGAGGTGTTAGGTGTTTTTCGTTACGGAATTTCTTGATTCAAAGCTCGCGACCAATGCTATATGCTCAAAAAACTTGCGCCACAAATGAAAAAGTTTTTTATGTGTTTAATTGTCCCCACGCGAACATTGAAATTTAATAGCATGGCCTCGTTACATAATTTACATAGGCTGTTTTAATATTGGCCCAAAAGCCAGTGATAGCAATACTTCGTCATTTTATAAAATATGTTGAAAGTTTTTTTGTATATTATGACTTCTCTAGAGGCACAGAATACATAATTATTATTAGTACAAGAACAAAATAGAGGCACAGAATATATATTAGTTGATAGAGGTAAGAACGACCAGAAATTACTATGGAGTTTCGGTCGCGGTTACTTTTATAGGAGGTATCTAGTTCTAAAGGTCTACCTAACCTTCGATAAAGTACAAAGTTTTTTTTAAGTAAGGGGGCAAACGAGCAAAGTGTCACCTGATGGAAAGCAACTACCGTCGCCCATGAACACTCGCAACATTAGAGGAGCTGCAGGTGCGTTGCCGACCTTTATAAGCGCCGATTTCAAAAAAGTCTCGCTACTATCAAGAAAGGCATCTTGGCTTCGAATTATATCAAAATCTTTATAGCTTCAAGCTGTAGTCCAATACATCACTCATCAGTTACTGCATTTTAATTAACAAAATGTCTAAACGTCCACGGATAAAGATAAATTTTAAAATATTTCACGTTCCCATAATTAATCTAACAATAAAACGAAAACCAAATTTTAATCAAAAGGAACCCGCTAGTGTTTAATTAGGAGGACTAGAGGACAGCAATTTGACACCGAGCGCGACCGCGGCTCAGCCCAGTAATCCCAACTTATTCATTAAGTATAATTTACACAGAGCCAGTACTGGGTGCCAATAAGACTGGCAGCCAGTATTGGCTTGGTATATGCCGCGTGTGTACAGTTTTTCAAGCCAGGCCAAACTGTTCACACGCGGCATATGCCAAGCCAATACTGGCTGCCAGTCTTATTGGCAGCCAGTACTGGCTCTGTGTAAATTATACTCAGCTCACGGTTAATTGTTGGGAAAATCCATTTTAACCCCCGACCAAAAAGAGGGTGTTATAAGTTTGACGTGTCTGTCTGTCGGTCTGTCTGTCTGTCTGTCTGTCTGTCTGTCTGTCTGTCTGTCTGTCTGTCTGTCTGTCTGTCTGTCTGTCTGTGGCATCGTAGCATCCAAACGGGTGGACCGATTTTGATCTAGTTTTTTTTGTTTGAAAGCTGACATGACCAAGAGTGTTATTAGCTATAGTTCATCATCATCAGCCTGCTCATTGCTGAAATATCACGGTTTATCTGGTTCGTGATAGGACGATTAGCAACTTGCAGTCGCTTGATGGGTTTTATATTTTGCATTCTGGTTCGTGACACTTATGAATATAAACACATTATTGGAAAGTTGACCTGGTGCTGCAGCATCACCTGGTAATCAATAGGATACCCAACTCCTCACCAACTTAGAGCAGAGGTTTCGTGTTTGGGCTCATTTTAATTGCGACAACCAGTAAGACGTAGATAAACAGTAAATATTTGCATGCTGCTGCTGCAGCATCACCTGGATTCTATAGTGAAGGTTTCATGTTTGGGCTCATATTGACGGCCTCATCCAAGAGGACATATTTTATAGATGGTATTCATTGGAATATGATCCTGTTGATAGGAATTATCATTCTGCACAAGTTTAAAAGGTATAAAATAAATTAAATTAAGAAATTTAAAAAAACCCCCGCCAAAAAACTTTAAAAAGTAATGAAATAATATTTAGGTACTGACTTTAAGTTTAAATAATTCCTAAAGGTACAATTCCGTGCATCGCGATCGATCGCGGTCGCGCACGACCTACGACTGTCGTCGGCCGCTCGCGACCATAGTCAGCGTATGAAAATGTATTAACCGCTTCCGAGGCCCGCGACTGACGCGCGCGGTCTAAGACTGTCGTAAGCCGCGCGCGACCGTGCCATATAACTTTGACACGGTCGCGCGCGTCTGTCGTAGGCCCCGCGCGACCGTGTCAAAGTTATATCTCTGGTTATATGGCACGGTCGCGCGCGGCTTACGACAGTCGTAGGCCGCGCGCGTCAGTCGCGGGCCTCGGAAGCGGTGCCATACATTTTCATACGCTGACTATGGTCGCGAGCGGCCGACGACAGTCGTAGGTCGTGCACGACCGCGATCGATCGCGATGCACGGAATTGTACCTTAAGAGTAAAGTTATATTTTAGTCCATAAATGTTGTCAAGGTGTGTCGGGGGACCGCTAATGTAGATGTTTGATTTCACATATTATATAACATTACAGTTTAAGGGTCAGTTCACAGCGAGTAGCGACCCGAATCAGCGACTATTATGGCGTAGTTTACTTGGCGGTCCCCCGACACACCGTGACGACATTTATGGACTAAAATATAACTTTACTCTTAGGAATTATTTAAACTTAAAGTCAGTACCTAAATATTATTTCATTACTTTTTAAAGTATTTTGGCGGGGGTTTTTTTAAATTTCTTTATTTAATTTATTGTATTTCATTTTCTTTAATTATAATCAGTAGAGCAAACTTTTGTAACTAGATGACGCCCGCAACTCCGTTGCACCAAAGTTCATTTATCGGGTGGGAACCGTACATTTCCGGGATAAAAAGTATCCTATATCCTTCCTCGGGACTCAAAGTATCTCCATACTGAATTTCAACAAAATCGGTTCAGCGGTTTGGGCGTGAAGAGGTAACAGACAGACAGACACACTTTCGCATTTATAATAGTAGTAATCCTGAGGTTTTAAGTACTATTTTGTCAATTTTAATAGCATTATTGATAGGTTCTTTGATGGTAGCTCAAAACGTAGCAGCCGTGAAAACAGGTGAATTTTTATGAATGTGCATATTTAAACATTGGCAAAGTATTTTGATTTTAGAACTGTGCCACGAGGTGTTGCCCGCGGTTTATTAGATAAATTACGTTATTTTTCCGAAGTAAAACATAGCGTGTTAATACAGGATATCAGCTACCTCTGTGTAAAAAGTTTATTAAAATTTCTCGAGCCGTTTAGACGTGAAGAAGTAACAGCAACACTCATAAACTTTCTACTTCATATTATAAAAGTGTGCAGATTTTTATGCAAATTAAACATAAAACAAAAGCCCAAATATTATTAGCGCCACATTTTGCAGGTTAAAAATAGACAACGAAAACAGCAGCGAAGTTAGACAGCGGGTATTGGTTCTGTCCATCGTTGCCGGCGTGTTACGTGTTGTATTGCTGTTGTTTTGTTGCTGTTGTTCTGTTGCTGTTGTTCCGTTGTTCAACCATAGTTTAACTGTTTGCGAACTCGAACGTTTCATGGGAAAGTTGGTAACCATTTGAAAATTTTCCGTCATGCATGTTTTAACAAAACTATTATTATCCAATATCCATGTTGCTATCTTTTCCATGTGATTTGGAAAAGCTATTTTACAGACAATGGTAGCCACATGGATAAGCGTAAGTTAAGAGTAAATATTTATAAGAGGGTGAGATAATAACTATCGGTGGTGCTTTTAAGATTTTAAAGCTTGTGAATCCTAATGTGCATGGAAGATCTTAAGTACTAATTGTAATCCATCAGCCAATCTATTTGCTCGTTTACCTCATAGTTTTATATAAAAAATAAATAATAATTTACAAAAAGTTCTTCCAATCTTTACGATACTTTTGTACTCAATGCAAAAATGTTGTTCTGTTATTGATTGTTTACAATAATGAAGTTGGTTTTCCAAAGAAACAAAGGACAGGGTTTCCTTATCACTTTTTGTTGACACAATATTATGTAAGTTAGTAGGTATATTATTATGTAACTTTTTCAACCTTACAAAATTACTTTTGTTAAGTTGCGTAGGAAACGCAAAACTTTTATACGAAGTAAAGTCAATTAAATAAAACATATATACAAGTAACTAGCTTTAATCATACTGCATAGTAAACGACTTATAGAATCAACTACACTTTAACTATTTATATAGGGGCTAATACATCATACAATAATTGAATCCAGTTACATGGCGCACTGTATCAACGTGAATCGTGCCCTTAATGAAATAATTGCAGCAAACACGATGCGGCAGCCCGCAAGATAACAAGCGTATTATGCATTCGTTCACCGTTCCCGAATGAATATTCATTCACTATCAATCAATCCTCGGTTTGTAATGAATGGATTCATTCGCTCGTGACTCGACACTGCATAATGCAATTAAAACTTACTTTCCTAATTGTATATTTCAGTCTAGTCACAGTTGCAATAGGAAATATTATGTATTACGCAAATGTCGGAGCAGAGGGTGCTTGTAACACACGCAGTAAATAACCCGACCAAAGTCCGACATGTTGAAATTAATGGAAATGTTTTATTTCTAAATTGGTTAAAAATTACCACTTATAGAACATCTACAGAAGGGATAGTACGGCATACCACCGACTGGTTTGGTAACTAACCAGGCGAGAAGAACTGGCGTAAGAAACTCTCACGGGGTTGTGCTTATTTTATGTCATATCAGAATATATAATATATATAAAACTCAAAGGTGGCTGACTGACATGGTGATCTATCAACGCACAGCCCAAACCACTGGACGGATCCGGCTGAAATTTGGCATGCAGGTAGATTATATGACGTAGGAATCCGCTAAGAAAGGATTTTGATCAATTCTACCTCCAAGGGGTTTAGGTAAGGTATTTCTATTACCCATGTTTATTATAAAGCATACAGATGACGTCCGCAACTCAATTGCACCAAAATTCGTTTATCGTGCGGGAACTGAATATTTTTGCGGTACAAAAGTATCCTATGTTCTTTCCCGGGACTCAAAGTATTTCTACACCAAATTTTATCAAAATCCGTTCAGCGGGCGTGAAGAAGTAACAGACATACAAACTGAAATACACACTTTGGCACTTAAAATATTAGTATGGATGTTACGTATATTTTACCCATATTATCAATTATGTTTCTTATGAAGCTAAAGTGTAACAAACATACAGGCTTCGTCCCTTGGGTAATCACAGCTGTGTCACGACTCACGGCTTGATTCATTTCGTGTATTTCGTTAAGCGAAGATACCGGCAATAATGTAATTCATATCCATTTGCCGTGGATGAGCCATGCTTTGGGAAATGGGAAATATCCGTGACTTGTAAATAAAGCTAAGGGGAGATATTAAAGACTAGATGACTCCCGAAACACCGTTGTGCCACCACAATTCATGTATCGGTCGGAAACCGTGCAGTTTTCCGGGGCACAAAGTATCCTATGTTCCTTTCATACCAGAGTATCTTCGTACCCAGCTGAATTGGTTTAGCGGTTTCAGCATGAATATGTAACAGATATACAGACAGACAGACACTTTGGCATTTATTATATTTAGTATTAATATAGATTTAAATCTGTTAAAACTTGGACTTGGATAGCTTTAGAATATGTCAGCGATTATAGAATCGTTCAGACCACATCGACGCGACGCGCGAGTTAAGCTAGGCTCTCGTGATTTGCGTCTAGAAGCTTCATACGTGTTTTTGGCAGCCACAAATGATAGTAGGAGAGGGGAAGGTGCTAATTTTGTAGTCACTCGAGCGCGATGGAGACCTAGTAGGTTTTTTACATTAGGTAAAACTGATAAAAAAATAATGAGAGCGTTTTTTATTTTAGCGGTGGGTTCAGAAACTGCGGCCATTTTAAAGTTTTGAAAAAGAAAATCTATTCAGAAAATTGCTTTTTTCGGTCAGTTATTATTATATTTTAGACAACAAGGACTAAATCATTTAGTTTAGTGCAAAATAAAATATCTGCGAAGTTTAGTTAGGAAAATATGAAGGTTTATTTTTTTATATTTTAAAATGTTCCTACAGGCTTACCTTATCTTTGAATCGTCAGTGCTTTTTATGGAAGCTTCTTTGGGGTATACTAAACATCCCCTATCTTAATCTGACAGATCGGATGACATTTCAATATTAAAAAAAAAATTTTTTTAACCCACCACGTGAGAAATCTGATTTCTATACCATAATAACTAGACACATGTCGGAAGCCTATACAATCTGACACGCTCGAGCTACTCCCAAAATCCCCTCTTCCCCTCCTCTACTATGAGGGATGTCTGGCGCTATGTAGCCGTAGGGTCTATCGTGCTAATTGTCGTGTCAAACAGTAAATTGGCATATGTCAAGAATTAGCTTCCGCATGTCACGATATAGCTGTCATATTATGTCTGTCTGACACGACATTTGACACGAAAGACCCTACAAAGTATAAAGGATACAAATAATGGCGCCAAGTCATTGTAAAAGACGAAGTTTACATTTAGGGTCAATTCAGACTGCAACGCGACGCGTAGATGCATTTCCAAATTCGTACTGAATTAACAGCTGATTTCGTGAGCGAAATACAAATACAAATTCATAAATGCATCTACGCGTCGCGTTGCGGTCTGAATTAACCCTTATATGTACGAGTATGTAACGCCGTTGTGACTTGTGACCAACATTTGGCAAGTCGTTTAATTTCAAAAGAAAGTAACACACATTACAATACTAGCAAGGAAAGTAACTTCATTACTTATTTTTCTCGCGTTACGGGTATAATATATTTTTTAAATTAAATGTAGCACATAGATGTAACCTACGATGTAACTTAGATTTCCACCATTAAGTTGAAAAAAATCGCCATTATAATTTCAACTGTATTTTAAACACAATAAGTTCAAAATTTCATTGAAAAATGCGCCTCATTTCCAGTATTCACATACTGCACAAAGGGGAACCCCCGACGTTGACGTCTGGGAGTTAATACGAATACGTTTATAATGCAAAACTGTGACGATTTCACATTTCTACACACCATTGTGTAGAACTGTATATTGTAGAATAGATTTACCCTCGACTTCGTTATGACATTCTATTATTTAGAATTCATGGAAAAAATACTTCAGTTTTAACATATTTGAGTCCTAAGTACGACTACATATTATGTCAAAACATTCTAGGTTAGGATCCGAGGTAGTACGAAACGCGTCTAGTAGTTTCAAAGCACAAAATATCTCATAACTATCAACTTTAGAAGGGAAAGGTGCAGGAAAGACATAATGCTTCCTTTTAAGGCAGTACGGTGATAAACCTAATACTATGAACGAGAAAACCTTGTATAATTAAAAAATCAATTTATTATTAAATTGATTTTTATGTTTAGTTTGTAAGAGGCTTAGGGGAAGTAAAAAACAAACTAGCTACTAGAGGTTCAGCTAGGTTATCCCTGAGAAGCCATGCATTTTTATTTATTTTTTTAAAGTATTTAAGTCTCAATATTATAGTAGTAGTTAGTAGTAGTTTCATATATTTATTATATGCTAAAATAATACCCCTATTTTATATAGTAAAACGCTAAAATAGATTGTTATGTCATAAATTTCCCATTTAATCTAGATTGAATAAATATTTAACGACCTCAACCCGAAAATGGGTGTACACATTCTAAAATTAACCCGAAATTAGCTAACACGATATGTGCCCAACCCTTGAAGTAAACATGACATTGTAACGTAAAATTGTGAACGTATTTTACGCAGGTAAGTACGTCTATTCTACCTATTTACCGTACATTTTTCCGAGATAAAAAGTATCCTGTGTCTTCGCCCAGGGCTCAAAGTATCTCTCTACCAAATTTCAGCAAAATCAGTACAGCTGTTTGGGCGTGAAGAGGTAAACAGACAGACAGACACACTTTCACATTTATAATTCTAATACGGATAGTACGCCTATTCTACCTATTTATGCAATAGGGAATATTACGCAAAGGTCGAAGCAGAGGGCGTTACTAGCATAGTAAATAATCAAATAATGCAGAGCTTTTTTTTTTTTTAAAATCTTTATTTGAGGAGTTTCAGTTCTTACAAACTACGCCACTCCGTTAGACCATCTACATAAACTACATAATCAATAAAGCATTATACAATTGGACGACGACGAAAACCAGTAATCACAATTTTATACAGTGCTTTAGCTGTGCCAGGAGAGGAAATGCCAGAACAATGTTACACTCTCCAAGTTGTTTTAAGTCTCCAGTAATTAGTGACATTTCGTGTCGAATATCTTCGTTCCGAACACACTCCGCCATAATATGTAACACATCTTCTATGACGCCACATTCAAAACAAAGCGGTGAAACAACCTTATTCATCATAAAAGCGAATTTATTAAGCGGAAGAATAGTTACCACATAATTTACTTACTACCATTAATGTACTACCATGTCCTCTAAAACTGCACTTTAACTAACTTTTCAACAAAACTGTGACAACTAAACTGCAAGTTGTAAAGTTAGTCAATAGCTTTGTCCACACTGTGCCTTTTTCTGTTGGTCAAGGGCATGCGTTATAGCGCAGTCAACAGCGAACGTGTGGCATGCCCGCGACGCATGCCCTCTGACCGTATCTAAAAAACAAAAATGACAATGTTGGCGTTGCGTTCGTTGACGCATTCAAAATATATTGAATGCGCTAAAACGAAAGTTGAATGAAAGAAGATGACGAAAATTGAAGACGAAAGCGCATAATGTGGACATGGCTATTGATGATGATGGTAGAAAGACATTTACACGATATTCCAGTAAATATACGGGACATTAACTTATTACAAAGAATGCCAGAAACACGCACGAGAGCTTGAGAAGTAGTTAACACTTGTTCTTTCTTTTGTTGTTTATAATGGCCGTGGATTTGTTTTTGCCTAGTTCTTGATTGGGGTATTGTTAGTTATATTAGTGAATAGAACAGAAAGAATATAAAGCTAACGATTGACTTAACTTAGCACTTAGCATTAACTTAGCAGCGCCGTGGAAGTGGACAGGTCAAGTCAGTTTGTCACGTTCAGACTGTACTGTACTATAAAATATTTTTGGCTTTTATGTGACAGCATTAGATCTTTCTTTGCTTTACCATATGCTATATAATAATAATATAGTAAAGCGCAGTCTTACGGTAGCTTAAGATTAGGTAGTCTCATTCGGTGAATAGAAGTCAGGCAGTAAATAGAAGTAGGTATATCACTGGGTGTCAACAGGGTGTGACATTTACCAGACGGCCATGTAGCCCGTTTAGACACGGAAATTCAATTTATACTCGGTGCAACAGAAAATACGGAAAAACGACTTCGAGTTACATCAATTTGCCGGCTATTTTTAGAATCGATTTCAAATCGTGTTTTCTGTTAACGGAAAAATGGATTTGTAACGAAGTAATCCAGATTGGGTACTATTGATGAGTGATTGTAAGATCTTAATTAGATCTCCATACTGCGGGGCTAAAATGGTAATATTTTGCAATTCCTCCAGAAAATGAATTGTCAAAACTGTCAAACTGACAATTAATGTCAAATTAGTACAAATTGTGCAAATTACTAAAAATATGAATTGCAAGCAGAGGGATTTTTAAAAAATAAATTATATTAAACTATGATTCGTTTGTTATGAAAAATCACTCTGCTTGTCTAGTAATTTGCACAATTTGTACTAATTTGACATATTTTGTCAGTTGGACAGTTTTGACAATTATTCATTTTCTGGAGGAATTGCAAAATATTACCATTTTTAGCCCCGCTGATATTATAAATGCGAAAGTGTGTCTATCTGTCTGTTACCTCTTCACGCCCAAACCACTGAACCGATTTAGCTGAAATTAGGAATGCAAATACTTTGAGTCCCGGGAAAGGATAAAGAAATACTTTTTATCCCGAAAAATTTACGGTTCCCGCGCGATAACCGAATTTTGGCGCAACGGAGTTGCGAGTGTTATCTAGTTAAATATAATTATTTCTAGCTGTTTCACACCCATTATAATTAAACGTCATAATCATAATATTATTTAGATTTTTGTTTTGATGGCCAACCGTTTTTCTTTTAACAAAAATATGTAAAATACTATGGCACAGGGTCCCAAGAACAATTTTTTTTATTACTATCAAGCAAATTTTTCGTGAGTAGCTTCATTTTGATAAGACGAACAACAATTTCCTCTGCGAAAATTCTCGAAAGTGGCAGCGTAGAGTTCCGTTTGAGGGTTCCGTTGTCAACCAATTGTTGTTGATTACAGAACCCTAAAACGGAACCCTAACGAGCTGATTTTTTGTATATTGATATTATATAATTATTTAAGAGTATGTCCTACAAATAGAACAATCCATATTTTAGGACCATAAAATCAAATTAATATTAAATCCTTTCTTTCTCTGTTAGCTACCACTTTCGAGAATTTTCGCAGAGTACCTAAATAATTGGTGATAGTCTTATTAGTGGAGTGCCTAGAGCGTAAAAATCGAGCAAACCTCCGATTTCCATAATAGTGGATGAAAATTGAAAAGAAAAAAAGGAATGTGTAGCTGATAACATAAATAAAAAAGTTTACCTATTGAAAAGTTGTGCTTTTAATTTTTAAATTATTCTATGTACCACTTCAGTTACACTCATACATTTTAAAATTTTGAAGAAAAAGTGTGTTTCTTTCAGTTCAGTTATGTAGCAAAAATAATAAAATATATTATCATTTTTTTTATTCAAATCGTTGCTTATATTCCGAAAAAAGAAAATACGTGAAAAAATATTTAATTTAGATTTAAAAATTAATATTTTTGTATCTAGATGGGCATGCCTCCGAATATGATTGTTGTGTGCTTCGGCAGTAAGTACCTGATAAATGGCATTCCTATTTTTTTTTTGGTTTTAAATAGGAAGTTTAAAATTATTTCTTAGGCTTTACAAAGACTTGTGTTTGTTAATGCGTAATTTTTTTAGCTCTTACTTTATTAACTTTTCCGAAAATGTAGCACAAACTTTTCGCGTATATTTCGAAGAAAATCTGTGTTTCATTTCTATTGGTTATTGTTGATTACATTCGCTGAAACATACTTAAAGAAAAAAAATACAAATTAGGTTAAGAACTGATATTTTTTGTATTCAGGTAAGCATTTTCCAAACATAGGTCGTAGCATGCGTCTTTAGTATGTACGTGAGATATGTAAAACCCAATTTTTTTCTGGCTTTAATTAGGAAGTTTAAATATATTTCAAAGGCTGGAAAAAGCCTTTCGTTTGTTGATGCATCTAACGTTTTAGCTCTTAACTAAATAAATTTTCAACAAATGTAGAAAAACAATTTTGGTCTATTTTACACATTTTTGAAGATATTAAAACGTTTTAAAGTAGGACGATTCCATTATCGCGGGTGCAACAGTTTGACACACTTAAAGCTTCCTACAGGCAAAATGAAGCATATTTATTTATAAAATATCCCTTGAAGGGATACATTTTAACTAGTTTAACAATGATTTATAAATGAAAACCTTCATCAAATGTATAAAGGGCCACAAAACAGGTCTGAAGTGCCATCGCCGGTGCAACCAATTTGACCCTCCATTAAGAACTGTGATGAGGTCATATGTGAATACTGGTTATTGCGAAACTTTTACAAAATAACTTGCCTTTATTTCAAAATAGCTAATAACAAAGAAACTATGTAACTAGATAAAAGTAATTACAGTAATAAGTACTAGAAATTATTAACCATTTCTACGATCGCTCTCGCCGGTGCAACATCAAAATTCTCAAATCTCTTAAAGGTGAATTAAATCGTAATTCTCTAACAAATTTTAAAATTTTCGATATGGAATATATAATTATTAAAAACTGCACCAAATTGTATTTTTTTTTAATTTTCAGTTGTTTATTGGCCTGACAAAATTAATCGTCTAAATCACTAAAACGATTGAATAGTGTGATTTTTCAAAAGATTTCGACGTATCGCTGTATAACAATACTACAACTAAATATTAATTTGAAATATATGCAATTTTAATTAAAAAATATGGGAAAAGACATCGCGTCCCTTAGATTATATTGCTTAAAAACGCTCTAAATTATTCGAATTCCATTTTTTACCGATAAAAGTTGTTTTGTTAGTATAAATACACTACTTCTTACGTATATTCCAATTGAAAAATGTAACTAATGCCACATTTTAAAAATTCTCGTTAAGATCCGTCTGTAGCGGAATAGCCCAGTACCTACTTAAAACTCATCATTTCTCTAAAAATTAAATACGCACAATAAGTACGTGTAACACACTTTTCGCAACAACCCTTAAATCCTCCCAAAGCCTTTTATCTTGGTTACGACGAGCGTTAAGGGCCTACTGTCAAAACGATAGCCCCGCCTACACACAACGCTATCCTCCAATCGTGATACAATAATTCCATGAATCGTGCTCCCGGGTAATGTGTTTTAGGCTGCAGCTAATAGTGAACAATATCGCGTAACAACGGTTCCCGCATTATAGCACGAAAGTAAAGATCGTAAGTCCCAAAACTGTTTTTTCATGATAACTTATAAACTAAATACAATACTAATATTTCCTTTAGCTAATATTTATATATTTTGATAGTAAATCAATGAGTGTAACAGATATTTGTTTAAATGTCCAAAAATATTCATAATTTCGAAAAATAAAACTATCGAGTCAAAATAAGTGAATCGTGTTTTTCGTTAGCTATGTATCAGATCAATATACAATGATTAAATAAATCTCAATTTCATTTGAGTCAATCGTCTTCCGGGATCGTAATACTCATTAGAAAACACAGCAAAATTGCACAGCCCGCTCTTAATCTCTAAAAACTTTGCAAGACTCTTATAGTTTTATTTGGCTTAGGAAAGCAAACTTTCTTTTTTAAAAATTGTGTTTTTGGTTAATTTTTAATGTAAACAATCGGATAAGAGTCATTAAATAACAGGATCAAGAAAAAATTTTTTTCTTGACTGGTTTTATATGGTGAAATATTAATTTTTAATTAAGTAACTAAAAAATTAAAAAAACAAAATTTTTTTTGGTAAACTTTGCAAGTTATAGTGTAAAAAAGAAAATGACACCACAAAAACAAATATCCATTCACTATTACAATTTTCGGAGGCTAAAACCTCTGGCGACTCCATTATATCAAAATGAAGCTACTCACGAAAAATTAGTTTAATAGTAATAAAAAAAATGTTCTGAGGAACCCGGACTACGATACTCGTATAATATTGTAATTTAAGGCGACGCCTTGATAATTTGGCTGTAGCGATATCGATTTTTCTCAGCAATGACTAAAGCTAAGAAATTAAAGTTCATTGTCAGTATTCATCAAGTCTTTGTCTTTGAATTAGGTACCCATAGCATAACACGATTGGTCAACTTTTATAACACAGAATAATCAATCAAAAAGACCTCTGTAAAAAAAAGGGATTCCTATTTTGTCAACAGAGAAGAGTGATTTAAGCTTCCAAAATTTGTACTTTAATTTCCCATAGCTTATATGAAATGTATAAATTATGGTTTTTAAATTACGCGACAAAAACTATTTTGTCGCTTACGCCCTTTCCATTTTTTGCAGTTCCATTGCTTGTTTTCTATGAGAGGCCGAGCCGGCCTCTCATAGAAAACAAGCAATCTAAAACGTATCCAACACGGTTTCTTACTTTAACGCGGCGTCACCTTAAGATCAGAATGAATAGGAACAGAGCATTACAACATAAATACAACTGTACGAACTAAATCACTTTAGCAGCGTAAGGAAAATGTCCAAGTTATCTCATAGTCGCTCACTAAATTCCGAATTTTATCCGTTTACTTTTATTTTACCCTTGTAGGACCTTTACGTCAATAGCATAAGGATCATTTTTGACTTGAAGAAAACTTACTATACCTAGCCGGGGTGGGAAGATATAAAATATCTTGTAAGATAAGAGCAATAAATTCATGGCGTATCCCTTACTCGTATATTTGGGGAACATCAACGGATTAAATACCTAGCCAATTTATTGAGGCTCAGAATTGTTGAACAATATTCTTTATCGTATGTAACAGAACGAGAATTGGTGTAATGTGGCTTATTACTTTTACTTTGCAGTAACGATAATATAATATCATTATATTTTTTCACATTAAAAGACACTGAATTATATACTTAGCTTGTACTAAATATTTATGCTTACGTATTAGATAAACACAGCAATATTAACAAACAACAAAGAATACAGACGTTAAGTATTTTTGATGAAGAGAAATAAAAGAAAAATATCAAAATAAATAGGATTCAAGCGCTCGTAATCTAAAATTCAAATCGTTGATATCCAGCTACGGATATTACTAAGAAAAGGGAAAACATTTTTGCTGCCTAAAATCGAGGACGAAATTACCTGTCTCTCCATCTTGTTCCCTTAAATGTACGATTTATTCTAAAGCAACAGGCCGACAAATACGCAGTAAGTCAGGCGTTTTATACAAATCCTTAGTTCTGGGATCAAAGCCGCTCTATTTTATTGGGTAGCTTCAGGCTTGTATCTACTTAAGATTAGTCTTGAAACTTTCAAAATATTCATTCTTCATTTTGAGCCAATATTTATTTATTGTCAATGAGTGTAGCAGCAAGTTAGTAGTCAGCTTATTGATACCTATCGATGCAAACATTATGTCAATGAATATGAGAAGAGACACTACTTGGTTACAATCACATCACATAACACTTAAGGATAGGCGAAAGTTTGAGTGTAAGTATATTATGTTTTTATTTGTAACTTTATTACGCAAAAACTTCACAACGGTTTTTATTTTTTTATTTTGGAATTGTAGTAGTTTAGGCTACAGGTTTACTAATAAGCTACCTTTTATTTCCGAAAGTACAGTATTCCTTTGTAACACTGAAACGCGGTCGGTACGATGAACAAAATTGCAGATAAAACATTTTCAAAACTATATAGGTACCATGAACGTTGATAACGTAAAATTTTAAAGATAAAATAGATTACCTGTCTCTCTCCCTGTTCAGCCAAGTCCACTTTATTCCCGACCACCACAATTGGAACTGCCGTGCTCTCTTTCGTCTCATGTATCTGATCCCTCAGGGTTCTCACTTCGGCGAAACTCTCCGCGTCCGTTATATCATACACCAGGATGAAGGCATCAGCTGACTGCATGGATAGCACCCTCATGGCAGGAAACTCGTAGGCTCCAGATGTATCTAGGATATCTAGGGTTAGCCTAACGCCTGCGACATTGAAATCTCCATGGTGCATCTCCTCAATCGTTCTCTTATATTTAGGGGAGAATGTGTTGTAAAGGAACTGTGTTATAAGCGAGGACTTGCCGACTTTCGCCGCCCCTAGAACGACTATTTTGTGCCTGACGGTGCTATTTACTAGGTTTGTGCTGCTCGCGATTGTGTCCGTTCTTTCAGTTCTGTAACAAATAATTGATTGATTTTAGTATGTGTTAAAACTTATTGTGGTAGAAATAAATATTCGTTAAGCAGCAAACGCTCTAAAATACTTCTAAGCCGTAGGTTACACGGTCATCTGGCATCAGTTTAGTCCATCAATCTGTGACTGACGCCAGATTGGTGGCTAAAAAGTACACAATAAAAAAATTTACAGTCCATCAATCCGTGGGTTGGACGTTCAGTTTCGCGTCAATCTTTACCAGATTGATGGATTCGATTGATGAGAAACTGAACCGTGAACGTGTAACCTACGTCTAATTGTTTTTACTATTACTGTGACACCATTAAAATTACATTCATCAACGTTTTTTTCATACGGTTTTTTGGTGTATAGTTTATACACTTTCGCATTTATAAAATAAGTATGGATACACAAAAATTCAAAGCATGAAAAATGATGTGATCTAGCTAAACTTGAGAGGGTTCTACCGTACCCGTAATAAAACCACCCCTTTCTCAAATCTGTAATTCAATCCTGAAAACCCAAATCAGATTAATGCTGAGCAAAATCAGATAAAATATATCGCAAAATACACCATGTGTAAACCAATATCTCCACACCCCCACTATTAGCGTAATCCGCATAAATTAATATGTAACAGGAGCACCTGTTATTATTATTTATTAATTAAATCACGATGCAGCGCCGCTACTTAATTTTCCTAATTTGTAAGCGAGCTTGTTATTTAGAAGTTTGAGCGCCGTGAGAACTTTTCGTAAAGGCATTTTGGTCTATTACTAACTAGTTGTTCTTTAAATTTTGTGTGTCTAAAATGAATTCCTACAGGAACTGTGTATAATGTATATTTCTGCGATAAAATGTAGCGTCGATCTTCGTGCTTCACCCTATATTTTATGCAAAAAATTATCAAAATGTAACTAGACATAGGGACGGACATCGGGAAGCTTTGTTTTATAACAATATGTTGCGTCATAAAACAAAATATGAGGGCAAAGTTTGGAAATTGAAATTTATAATAAGTACAGATACGGTCTACTAAAAAAACCAAGGCTTTATTGGAATCCCTAAATTTTATCAAAGTCTACATTACCTAACAAAATAACCTGAAATACAGTTTAAAGATAAAGATAAAAGTTATTTATTTTTCACACACAACTTAACATAGTATTAAACATAGGTAACAATCTATTAAATTGGAGTGTGAACTGGAGCCTAAGCTAGGATACCCTGTGTTTCAGGTCTCCAGGTCTCACCCGCGGATATGTGAAGGACAACATTAACATTTTTTAACATAGTTGTCTGAGTTAGTGTGTGTATGGTGTGTGTGTGTGGTGTGGTGTGGTGT
The DNA here is from genome assembly GCA_963422495.1 of Polyommatus iphigenia. Classification (NCBI taxonomy): domain Eukaryota; kingdom Metazoa; phylum Arthropoda; class Insecta; order Lepidoptera; family Lycaenidae; genus Polyommatus; species Polyommatus iphigenia. Next base: position 13,274,690 of record OY730189.1, read on the forward strand.
GCGGTGTGTGTGTGTATGTGTATGTGTGTGGTGTGTGTGTGTGTGTGTGTGTGTGGTGTGCGTGTGTGTGTGTGTGTGTGTGTGTGTGTGTGTGTGTGTGTGTGTGTGTGTGTGTACTTTACGATACAGTTAATAGAAGTAATTCAGCTTCATTATAATTAAAAAGTTTACGTAGTAACTATTTAGTACAATACCCGGCAATAAATATTGCACAGCGACCTTTGGAAAGAGGCAATCGGCTAATTTCGGTTTCATAGAGCGTTATCTTTGTAGCACACACCTATTTGACATTATGTCAGTCGTTGTTCAAATTCAATAGAGTGCAGTCGCGTCCCTTTCAAAATATATATCTAGAGTTGTTAACACCCCTAAATTTGCTACAGCTGTAATTTTCCAAAAGAATTAAATACGTAAACATAATTTGAACACGCTTTTTATTTTACTTTTACCTGAACCTAAAGCCATAACTTATAGAAAATTTGGTGTATTTTATGCAAAGAATAATAAAATTGTCAAAAGAAGCAAACCATAATAATTATGGTTTTTTGAAGTGAAAACTTCTTTAGTGGCGTTGAGCACTTTTGTGGGATGGGTAAAAACTGTGAAACTCGCGCCAGATTTTCGTGTTGATCGAAAAACCATACAAAACGCGTAAGACGGTTGGAGAGTTACTAGTGTTGTAACATCGAAATTAAAATTAAATGATAATTAAAATTAAGTAATAATTATAATAATTAAGTAACATTTAAAATTAAAGGATTAAAATTAAATAATATTCAAAAATAAATATAGATTAAATAAAATTAAATAATAATTAAAATTAAATGATAATTAAAATAAAGTAATAATAAAATTAAGTAATAATTAAAATTCAGTAATGATTAAAGTTAAGAAATGATTAAAATTAAGTAATGATTAAAATAAAGTAATGATTAAAATTAAGTAATAATTAATATAATTAAGCAATGATTAAAATTAAGTAATAATTAAAATTTAGTAATGATTAAAATTAAGTAATAATTAAAATTAAGTAATGATTAAAATTAAGTAATGGTTAAAAATAAGTAATGATTAAAATTAAGTTATAATTAAAATTAAGTAATGATTAAAATTAAGCAATGATTAAAATTAAGTAATAATTAAAATTAAGTAATGATTAAAATTAAGTAATGATTAAAATTAAGTTATAATTAAAATTAAGTAATGATTAAAATTAAGTAATGATTAAAATTAAGTAATAATTAAAATTAAGTAATGATTAAAATTAAGTAATGATTAAAATTAAGTAATAATTACAATTAAGTAATACTTACAATTAAGTTGTAAAGTAATGATTAAAATTAAAATTAATTTTATAAAAGTAATGATTAAAATTAATTTTAATCGAAATTGATTAATCGAACAATCGATTGGTTTTTTTTTTCGATTGTCGATATTTTTTTTAATCGATTGTAAGGGTTTCGATTAATTAAAAATGGTTAAAAAAAATGCACAACGTTAATAATCAAGTTTTCACTTCTGCCGGCACTCCCGGAGTTGCAACCCGTCTTTTTTTTAACAGCTCCTAATATATACCGGACTTATTGTATTTCGTGCGTAAGAGATAACGCTCTACAAAACCGAAATTAGCCGACTGTCACTTTCCAAAGGTCGATTTACAATATTTATCGCCGGGTACTGTAATCTGTAATACAGTTAGGTATGTACTATCAGAGAAGTTGATTCATAGGCAGATGGCGGACCAACGTAAACTCGTCGCGTTGTGTCAAACTTATCCGACAGATCTATCACAGCTATCATTGAATTGACATTATCCGACCAAACTACGTTGCTCTGTCAACTGCCTAGAAATCAATTTCCTCGATGGTACCTACAACTACATATTAAATTGTTACACCAATTCCATTTCTTGTGTATTTTTATTTACGTACAAAGTGATATAAAATTGACGTGCCTATCATAAATCGGAAATTGGCTAATCAAAATCCAAGTGGAATGATTTCTTTATGCCATCCTCTTCAATTTTGTTGCCAGTAATGTTTTTTGGAATCTCGAGAAAATCAATGAGTTTCTCAAATACTAGAGTAGCAACGTCTTACAAACGATTCTCAGAAATGCGTAACCACTTGATAGTTCAAAAGACGATGTCAAGTCCTTATGTCATTATGTAAGTCAGATGTGCCTGCAGGCATCTTCGAAGTGGCAACGCATTGCTGCCGTAAACTGCCAATCTAGGTTAGTAACATAGAATATTATTGGAGAAAATAGCTTTGATTGTAGAGATAATTTTGCCAAGCTGATTTCAGGCGACGCCTTGATAATTTGGCTCTAGCGATATCGATTGTTCTCAGGAATGACTAAAGCTAGGAAATTAAAGTTCATTGTCGGTATTCATCATGTCTTTGTCTTTGAATTACCCATCATAGCATAACACGATTGGTCAACTTTTATAACACAGAATAATCAATCAAAAAGACCTCAGTAAAAAAAGGGATTCCTATTTTGCCAACAGAGGAGAGTGATTTAAGCTTCCAAAACTTCGTAGATTGGTTCAAGCATACACTTTAATTTGCCCATAGCTTATATGAAATGAATTAATAATTATGGTTTTTAAATTACGCGACAAAAACCATTTTGTCGCTACGTTCTTTTCAAGTTTTGCTGTTCCATTGCTTGTTTTCTATGAGAGGCCGAACATATCCAACACGGTTTTATACTTTAACGCGGCGTCATCTTAAGGATGCATGTAACAACATATGGTCATTAGCAAAAATATGTTCTTGTTACTAGTAATTTCTCAAAAATGGAGCGCAACCATTTTGATTAACGATATCGAAAGCCATTCTTGCAATTGATAGTAAAAATTTACGAGGCAAAGTTCGCTTCAGTTATTTGGCAATTGCCCCAGTGTGCACGCATAGGGAGCGAGTGCCTTCCTATATTTTATGGAGTTTATGAGTAATTTCCGCAAATAAATAAATCCATATCCATACTAATATTAATGCTAAAATGTGTCTGTCTGTCGTATAAGCTTATTTTATAACTTGAAATAGTTACGTTGCTTTACTTTCAGTTTATTTCAAAGAATTATTTGAACAACTTATTAAATAAAGCAATCTTAATACTGGCTTGTACCAGCTAGCGACATTTTATTTTCCTTGTACAAAGTTGACGAGAATTTAAATCGTATCCATTCACTCATATTTATATAATCTAAGATGAGTTTGCTGTTGACAAAATATTATACGTTTGTTTACAAAATAAACCAAATTCTGTAGGTCTGTTTAAGAAGTAAAAATAAGGAAAACGAAATATGTGAAATGCGAATGACAGGGGGGGGTGAGCCAAGATCTTTTCGTTATTGCTTCGTTATAGAATCGCCGATCAAAATGTATGGAATTGACATAAGGCGAGTCGAACGTCAACGTCATATTAACAAACGCTTACGTCAATAGCCGCGTACTGACCAAGTGAGCCGCCTCGCGCGGATGCCTCGGACATTTGCCGCGGCGCATGCCGCGCGAGGCGGCCGGCGTACGGCCGAGCCAGCTGACAGTGTTGCCAGATCAGGGGATTTCCCCCTAGATTTAGGGGGTTTTCGACCAAGATAGGGGCAAAATAGAGGCAAAATATCGGGAAAATTGTGCCAAGCAGAAATGTACAGTCGGGGAAATGAGTTGTTTAGCAGAAATGTACAGTCGAGGAAAATTGTGCTAAGCAGAAATGTACAGTCGGGGAAATGAGTTGTTTAGCAGAAATGTACAGTCGGGGAAAATTGTGCTAAGCAAAAATGTACAGTCGGGGAAAATTGTGCTTAGCAGAAATGTACAGTCGGGGAAATGAGTTGTTTAGCAGAAATGTACAGTCAGGGAAATGAGCTCTTTAGCAGACGCGCTGATTAAAGGCTCCATTCCACCGCTGCGCACGCTGTGCACGGCCACGCGCACGCGTGGACGTGCATGGATTTATTTCTTTGACTTGACACAATTCGTGCGTAGCGTGTGCGTGGGTTGCAGTGGACACAGTCACATATATTTTCTTACAAAGCGAAGCTTGACGCACGTGCGTAGCCTCTCCGTGCGCCGCGGTGGAATGGAGCCCTAAGGCCGCGTTTCCACCTGCAAGACAACTGTCGCGAGAAGTGTCTTCTGACACTTCTCGCGTCAGTCTCAGTCTGTCTGACAGCAGCTTTTTTTTCGATTGTCGATATTTTTTAATCGATTGTAAGGGTTTCGATTAATTAATTAAAACGATCGTTTTCTTTTATTTTTTTTAATCGATTTTCATAAAAAATGGGTCAAAAAAATAATGCACAACGTTAATAATCAAGTTTTCACTTCTGCCGGCACTCCCGGAGTACAACCCGTCTTTTTTTTTTCTCTCGACTTCTCCCTCCTATAAGACCCTAGTAAAGACTCAATTTTTTTCTTTAATTCAGCTATTGGAAGGTTCATTTTCCTGGCTTATTTCTCCATGCATCTTCCCTTAGTCCCCCTATTTGTGTAATCAGGACATTGCGCATCCCAAAGTCGTCTATAATCACCATATAGTTGTATTAGTTTAAAACACTGTTCTTTATCCATGACGTAAAGTTCTAACACGCAACGATTAAGCGAGGCAAAACTCCCGTCTTGAGTGAGCAAACGTACCGAGGCGCCTTTGAGCATCGACAAAAACCGACAACGCTCGGCTCGGGCCGCGGCACGCTCGGGAGGGGAGGCAACGCATGCGTTTGCTTCGGGCGAGCCACGTCCTGACCGACCGAGCAACTGCCGCGCACGACTGCCGCGCGAGACGGCTCGCTTGGTCAGTACGCGGCTAATTCCATACATTTTGATCGTCGAGCAGCCTTGCTGCCTCGCCCGAGCGTGCCGCGGCCGAGCCAAAAGTTGTCGGTTTTTGTCGATGCTCAAAGGCGCCTCGGACGTTTGCCGCGCACTAACACGTACTGACCGACCGAGCAACTTCGCGTGAGGCTGCCGCGGCGAGGCGGCTCGCTTGGTCAGTACGCGGCTAATAACGAAGCGATAACGAATGTCTTGGCTAAATGATCAGGGAGGTGAGACAAGATTTTTTCGTTTTTGATCGGCGATTCTATAACGAAGCGAAAACGAAAAAGTTTCGGCTAAATGGCGATTATGTATTACTAGATAACGCTCGCAACTCCGTTGCATCGAAATTCGTTTATCGCGCAGGAACCGTATATTTTACCGGGAAAAAATGTAGCCTGTGTCCTTTCCCGGGACTCAAAGTATCTCCATAGCAAATTTCAGCAAAATCGGTTCAGCGGTTTGGCCGTGAAGAGGTAACAGACATACTTTCGCACTTATAATGGATATGGTATCGTATGGTATGGATTGTATCTCATGATCGTTGAAATTGTGTCAGTGCTGTACAATATCTACAGAATGTAACAAAACTAAGTGATAATACTTTAGAGTTTAGGGTTTGTATGTGTTTCTTATAGAGTTTACTGTGAAAGAAGCAGTGCCGAAAGCGCAATTTTTTGTGGTACGGGAAAGCGCCCGAGCGTTATGAATTTCCCTATACAAAGGTTAAAAAAGCTCTTCTTTCAGCGCTGCTACTTTCACAGTAAACTCTATAAGTGGGACCCATACACACCCTAAAGTATTATCACTTAGCTTTGTGACAGCCTGTATAAGCAAGCACGCTGAAGTGGAGGTAAGCCAGATAGACAAACAGCCGAAGGAGCGTCTGCTTCCTAGACACTTGTCTAAGTGTTAGAGAGACCGAGATTATGCAAACGAAGACTCGTCCGGCAGTACGCTGCACCAACGAGTTTCAGATAATATCCTCACTAATATTATAAATGAGATTACCGGACACAGAAATAAGTTTTTGTAACGGAAAAATGTAAGGTTCCCGGCGCGTGATGAACTCATTTCGGCGCAATAACCTTATAGGTATACGGGTCAGTGCACATGACAACACATTAAATCCGACACCATATTGTACCGGTGTGCCAATGGTGAATGGTGAATGGTGATGTGTGAAATATCCGTAGTTCATTTTGACTGTAATGTCATAATGATATCACAAAAAAGTCATGAACGTCAATAAACTGGTCATATTTCGGAACAAATCAACAAAATGACGTCGATTCATAACGTTATAACCACTGGCTTGTATACTGTGCTATATTTCAGAACGCGCCACCCTTTGTTCGGATCGTAACGTTTGGTTTGGCAAACATACTCCCATGATAGTATCCTATTTCAATAAATCGTACCAAAATATATATTTTGTAAGCGACAGCTTTGACTTTGCAATCCTTTTCCCTCATGATAAGCCTTTTTCCTAAGTTTTCCCGCCATTTACATTTTCTCAATTGGTTTATTGTTGGGACATGTGTATGCAAACGAGAGCTATTACTTTCTGAGAAAAAATGTATATGGAATTATATACTTACAGCTTAGTATTAAAAAATTAAATCATGTTTGATAAAACAAAACAATATTTTTCGTTTGATAGTTTCGAATACATTGTATTCAAATGCTGGTGCGTGTTAAAATGTATGGACTTTCTGACAAAATCTGCACCAAATGAAATTTAGGTAATTATTTAATTTGGTAATCATTAAATAATAATCCCTCTGTATGGAGTCGTAAGTCGAAGGTGCCAATTATTATTTGAGGCGTGCCAACGATTCGAGTTTGCTCTATTATTAATTATGTAGTAATTGCTGCTTGGATACCTAAATATTATGGTAGACTGGAACTCAATTGTAAATGGGCAATAGGCATGAAGAGGTAATACCACGGTCTCCCTTATGTAAATAACCATGTACCTAACTAGAGTTGATTTCCATAGAATTATAATATCAAAGTTAGAATCAAATTATAGACTTGGTCGGGAAAAGTTTCGGCATGAATAAGAAAGGGTGAATGTGTTATGTTATTGATGTTATGGATATAAAAGTAAATTATAACTTCTTTAGATGCTTTGATAGTGAAACGAGGTTGAGTCACGAGTCGCGACTAGGGATGTAAAGCGGTAAAATTACTTTCGTAAAATTCGGTAAATTACGATATTTTACGGTAAATTACGGTAAGATTGGGTAAAAAACGATTTGATTTCGTGGCATAATTTTCATTAATAATGGGGATATAAACAGGTTACTTAATGCACGTCTAGTGCAGTCAGTCAAAACAACATAACTGCCAGCCAGCTGGCTTGCTGTATGCGCTGTCGAGCAGTGGCGAAGCCTCCATAGAACACGATTCCTACCGGCTTACCTTGGCCAATTTTAATATATACATTTTTTATTATTAATAATTATAGCTTACCCCGCTTCCTACAATTTCATAAAAATAATTCGCCATGTATTTAAAATCACGCAAACGCACACATACCCGTTTTTACGATCGCACTCAGAACGCGTACGTACTGCTCCATAGTGTGCGGCGGCGGTGGCCGGGGAACTCGCTCAAAACATCGGGAATCCAAACATTTGAAATGTATGAAATTCACGCACACATACACATTACTACTACATGCAAACGACTCGTCGATATTGTCGAACAACAAGCCGATCCCACATAGCCTACCTAGTCTTTATTTGTCATGTGTTAAGGTTTAGTTTCGCATGTTTCGCTTTAAAAGATTTCGTCCAATCACAACAGAGCTAATTGCAGCGGCCGACCGGCGCGTGCTGTCATTTCAATTCACATAAACAATTATATTACGCGCTAATTTGCACTCATTTTGTACTGTTATTATTGTAATATGCAAAATTTTGTTTATTAAGTTAGTGGGCTAGCTTGATTGTAATAATAGTTTAAAAGAATCGAAAGTAGTGAAATTTTACTTGCCAAGTGTTGTGTTGTGTTTTTGTTTGTTACATCGTAAAGGTTGGTTTGTTTTACTTACTTTGTAATTTGTCGTGACACGGTTAGGTGAGAAATGGCAGCATTAGTACAAATTGACTGTTGTCTTACGGATTACCTATTATATTTTATAATAATATTAAATAACGACGACAGACGACAAATAACAAAATTAAACATTTAGGTACGTATTTCTGCTGATATTTCTTTGCTACTAGCTTTTGCCCGCGATTTCGTCTGCGTGGACTTCAGACAGGTAGCCTATGTTCCTTTCCATGTTTGACATGGGATGCATGCAAAATTTCATCTAAATCCAGTTTTTGCATGATTGAGTAACAAACATCTACACTGGCAAGTCAGGATTCACTTATTTTTGGTGTGTGAGTGTGAGTGACGTGTGCTTAAAACGGCTTTTTTTAAAGCCACTTTTATCATACTCGACATGCACTGTTCATATAATACCAGTGATGTCATGTATGGTGAAGGTGGTGAATACTAACAACACTAACACTGCATGCAACGCACACAATGCAAGCAAAGCACCCTAGTAGTTATGGAAAAGGTAAACTAACACACTTAATACAGGTATGTAATTTATTGCACGTTTTTTTTACAAGAATTGAAATTTTGCTTATTCACGAGTTAGCCGTGTTTTGGTCCGGCTTTACCTTTATTTTTTTTCACCCCACGCCACTGCTGTCGAGTGTCGTCAGCTGCCAAAAAGTCGCGACAGCGCAAAATGTTCTGGCAAACAGCACTAATCGGCAACGTCGCACCGTGCAAAGCGCACGCAATACGCAAGTTGCAAGTTGCAACTTGCAACACGCTCGCCCCGCCCGCCGTCATAATATCACCATTCTACATACATACGTAGTCGGTAATTTTACCGTAATTTATATAAATTGCCGTAAAATACGCGTATTTTACCAGCGTTTTCGGTAAAATTACCGACTACGACTACGTATACTCACACAGGGGGCGTTCTGACCGCGTCAGAATTGCTCCTTCGTGATTGACCGCTCGAACGTCGAATTTCGAACGCAGAACGCTTCACCACGTGACCGCTCTCTGTCTGATAGGTCCCTCAGACAGAGATCGGTCACGCGGTCAAACATTCAAGCGGTCAGTTTTGCATTCTTTGTGTTGGATTACGTTACATAGATATACTCACACAGGAGGCGTTCTGACCGCGTCAGAATTGCTCCTTCGTGATTGACCGCTCGAACGTCGAATGCGAACGCAGAAGTCAGAACGCTTGGATGCGTGACTGCTCTATGTCTAATCCATTTGTATTACATGCGATCAATGTATCCCCAAATAAATGTTCTGTTTCTCATGCGTCTAGTCCTCTTTTCTATAACCACGATACAAACATTAAAATATCCTATTATTTTTATAGGTTTAATGCTCCTACTGATATGTATTTAGAAATACCTAACTAAAATACTCTCAGAATTATTGATTTCATAAGACCAATAATAAGTAATTGAAGGGAAGCTGCACAATATATAAAGATACAAACATTAAAATATTCTATTATTTTTATAGGCTTAATGCTCGTACTGATATGTATTTAGAAATAACTAAAATACGTGCTCAGAATTATTGATTTCATAAGACCAGTAATAAGTAATTGAAGGGAAGCTACACAATATATAAAGATACTTTTCTTTTAATGGCTTTTGTTGCATTTCGAAAAGAGTGGTTCCTAACGAAGGAAAAGTTTATTTATTTATTTATTTATTTCCATACTTATTTCTACCATTACAGGTTTACCCCAATGCGATAGAAATATACAAATAAAAGCTTAACATTAAATAATATTCAAAAAATCATTGTACCTTAACTAAACTGAACAGTAAGTATTGTATTTCACAATATGATAGAAAAGAGCTCCGTTCCTGTTCAAACCTTGTCCTTAACATCCCTATCCACCATACAAAATATTTTAATTCCTCCTTTACCTTTACGTCCATTTCACTTTGAAATTCTTTACCCGTTCTTATTAGGCAGGCGAAAACTTTAAATAATTTTAAGTCATTGCTGTTTAATCACTATTTTAACTTATCTGTCAATGATAATTAATTGTCCTTTGTAACGTGTAATGTATTTTATAGAATATGTATTGTATTTACAGTATGTATTGTATTGTATTTAGTAGTATATATTATATTATTTATTTATTTTATTATATAATATTATTACTGTATTTAAATCAAATGTATTGTATATGTGTTTTGTTTAATTTAGTGCTTTTGTTAGATTTTTAATTTAAATAACTATACTTTTGCACATCACCGTTTTCCTTAATGTATCACTGTTAAGAATGTTAAAAGGTTGCCTGGAAGAAATTGCTTCAAAGTAATAAGGCCGCCTTTGTGTACATGTCTGATTTATTAATAATTGTTGTTAAGTATTTTTGTAATTAATGTAAGTACCTATTTGTGTTTGTTTGTTTAAGTTAAGCCTATTTTAACAATTTCGCGTACGATGTCATCGGAAAAAGCTAGTTAATATGTTTCCAGCCCCCGGTCACTAATAACGTCTCCCGCCTCATTTCGCACCGAAACAATTTAGATAATCTTGCAAAAGTCCGCCCTCGCCTAAATAGATTTGTTACTGCAGTGGTCAAAGCCGGCGCCGTCTTTTCGTAACATCCCAAGATTAATTGTACTCGAAAATACATTGTGCTGTAGCAAATTGTAGTTGAAATTGTTATTTTGAACTTTGAAAGTAAGAGTTTACATATAACATTATCGAAACTAATATATACTAATATCTATACTAATAAATGCGAAAGTATCTCTGTCTGTCTGTCTGTCTCGCTTTCACGCCAAAACTACTGAGCCGATTGTAATGAAATTTTGTACACAGATAGTCTAAAGCCTGAGAAAGGAAAGGCTACGTTTTAACTGGAAAAAGGGGTTATAAGGGGGTGTTTATGCGTAAAGTTCAAATTAAGTTAGTTCCAAAAATGCATAACAGATGGCGCTAAGAGTCGCCTACATCGCGCTATCGCTTGCTCATATGTCTATCTATAAGAGGTGGTACCATGCCGAATTAGGTTTTTCGATTCTTTCGATTGTCATACGCGTTGATAAATAACTCACTACTCAGTACTTTATCTATGCAGTGACGTAACCTTAACCTACCAATGATAAAATATAGTTTATGGGTAAAGGTAAAGTTGTGTAATGGGGGGGGCTAAATAAGCTTTAAAATTTGGTATAAATAAAGTTTAATTAAAAAAAATGAAATGCACACTGCACAGCTGTTTTTGGGTATTTTGATTTAAGGGGTACCAGGGTTTTAAAAAGCTTTTAAATTGGACACCAATTTTGTTGAGACCGCGCGCTATAAACTGAAGCCCACGCGGACGAAGTCGCGGGCAACAGCTAGTATTATATAAATGAAAAGAGTTCTTGTCTATTTGTTACCTCATCACACCCAAACCGCTAAACTGATTTTGATCTTTAGTATGGAGATACTTTAAGTCCCGGGAAAGAACATAGGATACTTTTAATCTTAGGAAAATGTACGGTTCCCGCGCGATAAACGATTTTTCGCGAAACAGAGTTGCGGGTGACATCTAGTAGGTATAATGTACCTTAAATTAGTGGCGACATGTCTATAGTTATGATAATCTTTATCATACAGTACTTGGTTAATCGCTCGCGTATTAATTAGTCAATAGGTATAATGATATTAATAATATTATGATGCTTGACTGTATTTAGCTTGTAAACGGCTAAGTAATGATATAGCAAGAAATTTTCAGATACCAGGAAGTTCAGGTTTAACAATGAAAGGGTTATTTTTAGGTCGACATGAAATTATATTCTGTTCTTGGTAGAGTCTGATTTTAAGAAGCGTAGGAAATTGGCGTAGTTTAGCAAAAATATATTACAAAATTTCCACGTTTATACAAGCTGAAAAAACACAAATCATCAGTGATTTGTGTTTCTCAGCTTGGTCTGGTGGTTTTTCGAGTCCCGCCTTAAAGTGTTCAGGGAGAGGATATACTGCGGCTTTATTGTTTTCCTTCCAGACTATGATATTTCTCAAAAAAAAATCGATTAAATGGACCCATGTATTTACGGCTAAACGAATAGTTATCATATATTATATATATGGCTATGCGATATTATAATATCCAGTTTCAGTAGATAAATTGTGTCATGCGAAGCGAGCAGTGAATAGTTGGAAGTTGGGGGTTGTTGGAGTGGAGCTACTTGCGCAAATTACTTCGAAAACTTTAACAATGTCTCCTGACAAAGCGTCATGTTCACTATTATTTTTGTACGCAATTTATTGCTTACTAGATAAAACCGTACATTTTTCTAGGTTACTACGTTCTTCCAGGACTCAAAATATCTCTATACCCAGCAAAATCGGTTCAGCGGTTTGGTCGTGAAGAGGTAACAGACAGACAGACAGACTTTCGCATTTATAATATTACCATGGATCTAGAAATTAACTTGGAAATATAAATGCAAAACTCTGCCTAGTCTGTTGACGCTAGAATTCAGAAATCAATTTTGATGAAGTTTGGTGTGCAGATGGGTGCTTTGACTTCAAGATAGAGCAGAGCAATAGTTTTTGTCCCAGTAAAATATACGGTACAGTAGTAGGCTTTATGTGGAACCATTTTTGACACACATTTCTTCAGTATATATAGTACTAGCTAGGTGCGATTTTGTTAGTGTGAAAGGAACCCTAACGATATGTAAAATGGCGATATCGTAAGAAACAATTGATGCCGTTATAAAGTCTTTACTCTCATAGACTCCTTATAGACGACTAGATGACGCCCGCAACTCCGTTGCGCCCAAAATTTGTTTATCGCGCCAAAACCATACATTTTTCCGGGATAAAAACTATCCTATGTCCTTTCCCGGGACTCAAGGTACCTCCAAGCCAAATTTCAGCAAAATCGGTTCAGCGGTTTAAGCGTGACGAGGTAACAAACAGACAGACAGACAGATAGACAGACACACTTTCGCATTTATAATATTAGTATGGATTTTAATGGTGGTAGAAACTATCAGCCAACAAACCTGTTACACAGATAGCGTGTGTACGCTGTACAGTAAAAACCAATAATAATAATACTCCCCGCACCGGTTTCGGTGACGGTGGCCAGTTTCATTGAAACTAGGCCAGTTACGCAGGAGTAATTTTATAGTGCCCAAGTGTGTGCGCAGTACACATTACTCAAGAGCACTCTCTATTGTCTATTCCTTTCACTCTCATGGTTATGATGATCACCGACACGACTGGTGAGAGATCAGGCGCAGGACCGACTTTTTACATGCCCATCCGACGCATAGATCATCTTACTTGTCAGACAATCAGGTGATGAGCCTGCATCATCCTAACCAAACTTGGAAATAATATGTTTCCAACGCGGGAATCGAGCCCACGACCTCCGAGTCAAGAGCGACGCTCTAAACCACTAGACCACGGAGGCGTTAAAACAAAACAGGCGGTAAAAAAAAACAATAGCAGTCATTCGGCAAACATGGGAATAAACATTCTTTTTGCTTTATAAACTTTAATACGTTCGCCGTTTTGGTCGGAAAGTCGTTGAACGTGGAAATTTCTGGATCCCAGTACTTTAACGTTCCTTTTCCCCGTCATTTAATCCGTGATTACATCGCTATTGCAGGATATAGATGGATGTGTACTTATCCAGAAATTTAAACCTTATTTGAATACGGAATCACTTAAGGAAAATAAATACTTACTTTCACTTTTTTAACCTTTACGGTAAAATGTGTATAGGATGTTGCATAAAAAATGTGAACCAATTGTGAATATGGAAATTGTGAATAGGATGTTGCATAAAAATGTGTTGAATAAATTAAATAAATAAAAAAAAATCTAATGTCCTTATATACTTTTTTATTTTTTGCCAAGTAGCTTTTACAACGATCAAAGTCATCAACAAGAATTAAACATATTAATAACCGTAGAGTAAACAATAATAATCGGTTCAGCGGTTTGGGCGTGAGGAGGTAACAGACCGACATAATTACGCATTTATAATATTAGTATGGATATTTTTGTTAACAAAGCCACACAACAATTTCGCAAAGAAAAAGCGATAATAATGCAAATATTTCGAGAGGCCTTGCCAAAAATAGGCTGAGTTTTTTCACCGAGTTTTAGATAAGCAACGGGGTCATTGGATGCTTATCTAATGTGGTTTAATTATATATTGGGGGAACAAAACGCCTATTCGTGTATTTATTTTCCCCGTCCCTGCAAAAATTCTTATTTTTATTTTTATGGTTATATCTTAATTTTTCGTTTACTTTTCATTTCTTTTTATTTAGGGTCTCAATCAGTTTGTAATTGCAAAATTTTAGATTCCAACCAAAGTATTATCGTATATAGAGATCAACCACGATAACATGGCGCGCCCCTCCAAAATTCAAAACGTTTGAAGTGCGTTGTCAAAACGTTTGAAGTGCGTTGTCAAAACGTTTGAAGTGCGTTGTCTTGCGCGGTCGGCTAGTTATGATTAGTTGACCAACAAATCTTGGTAATAAGTGACATTAAGTGAAATATTACGTGTACTGTGATTGGTTGAATACTTACTACATACAAACTCTTTCATAAGGATGTGACTACACACATTGAAACAGTCATTTGGAGGGGCGCGCCATGTTATAGTAGTTGATCTCTACCTACCTAGATAAGTAATATAATATTATGTAGTATAGAATTCTTACTGTATATTATAAAGTTAATATTATACAGAAAAAATTGAGTTTGAAAGGGAATTCACAAAGATTTACAAGTCTTATTTTATTACTTTATATTGCCTGCAACCTAATTGCATCGAAATATTATAGCTCAACTATCCCTTGAGACTCAAAGTATATCTAGTCATTACCTTTAATTAAAATGGGTTCAGTGGTTTAAACATAATTAAGATGTAACAAACATAATAATATACTTTTGCATTTACAATTTTAGCATAAACAGAGTTTCTCACATGGCCATTTTGTAAATACGCCATTTTAGGATATTCCACAAATGGCAGCTGCAATTAAGCGAAGAGGTTAGTAACCATCAAACCTTTATTGTAACATTCCAAAGTTATCTTTTCATCGCATTTAAAGCGAACATTAACTGAAAACCATATTTTAACGTGGGTCGGGGCGCACATTGTACAAATATAATTTATTTCTACATTTTAAGAACACCCGAGTAAATATAATCAGCAGAAGAATTTTTATCAAAACTCCAGATGAAGCTAAGGGCTGTGTAAACCTTCCATCAATTCTCTCGATTGAGTAATGAACTTTGAATATTTGATAAATCATTGTAGACATAGAGATAAAATTGGATCTCTAAATTAACAAAAACGCTCGAAATTAAATTGGTTAAGACTCGCTAAGAAATTAGAATAAGCTAACTCAAGAAACCTCTAAAAATGAAGATCTTCACTATCATAATTATTAATACACTAGCTGTCCCGGTGAACTTCGTGTCACTTTAAAACCTTCCCTGAACTTCTACGAATATTTTAAGACTAAAATCTGCCCGATCCGTTCAGCCGTTTTCGAGTTTTAGCGCGACTAACACATTTGAAAATCCATTTTTATATATAAGAAGAAGACTAGCTGTCACGGTGAACTTCGTGTCACTTTAAAACCTTCCCTGGACTTCTACGAATATTTTAAGACTAAAATCAGCCTAATCGGTTCAACCGTTTTCGAGTTTTAGCGCGACTAACACATTTGAAAATCCATTTTTATATATATTAGACTAGCTGTCCCGGTGAAATTCGTGTCACTATAAAACCTTCCCTGGACTTGTACGAATATTTTAAGACTAAAATCAGCCCAATCCGTTCAGCCGTTTTCGAGTTTTAGCGCGACTAACACATTTGAAAATCCATTTTTATATATACTTAAGATATTTTTTTATTACTGTATGTCTGTATTTTCAAAAGCATTAAATTGGATCCGCACAAAAAATATCTTATCATTTATCGCCAACAATATATCTATGTTCGCAGAAATGTCGCCTATCAGCCAATCACGACCGATCAATACGCTTTATCGCAATATCTTCAAACTTACCCTCACCTACTGTATTGTTAACCAACTTTGATACTTGGAGGAAATTGCGCAAAGTTCGCGATATAAGTCTTGATACTCGTGTTTGCTTACGTGAAATAAGGTTTAGATATCCGCCCACTTTGAATTTTAAAGCTTCAATATATTTTAAATGTGCGGTTTCAAATTGATTGTGTGTACTTTGTAAAGTTACAAGTCACTGTACTGTATATTATACATATAATATATTTTGGTTTATTAATATTGTACTTTGTCTTTCTATATTGTATATTAACTACATGATACTACTCCGTTGCACCAAAATTCGTTTTTCGCGCGGGAACCGTACATTCTTTCGGGATGAAAAGTACCCTTTTTCCTTTCCCGGGACTCAAAGTATCTCCATACCAAATTTCAGTAAAATCAATTCAGCGGTTTGGACGTGAAGAGGTAACAGACAGACAGACAGACACACTTTCGCATTTATAATATTAGTATGGATTGTACTTTGTCTTTATAATATAACTAGATGACACTCGCTACTTCGTTGCACCAAAATTCATTTACCGCGCCGTATACCGTACCGTATGTACGGTTCCCCGTACATTCTTTCGGAATGAGAAGTACCTTTTTTCTTTAACCGGGACTCAAGGTATCTCTATGGAGATACCTTGATACCTCGATTTTGCTGAAATTTCGTATGCGAAATTTCAGCAAAATCGGTTCAGCAGTTTGGGCGTGACGAGGTGACAGCCAGACACACTTTCGCATTTATAATATTATAAATACTTGATTACTTATATTTTCTATACAATAAAATATCGCTATTTCCCTTGGTCGCGTAAACGGCTCGACCGATTTTGATATGTGCAAATATTATAAAGTAAGGGATATATATATACTTTCTGTGGGAATATGGACGGCTTTATTTTACGCATATGAAGTAGTGGGGAACAGTCACTAGGTATAATATATTTCTGTTAATATCGATAATTCTGATTCGAATTATCGCAGGCTGACCTAACTGGGCTTTTTTGCATTCTCCTGTGTGCACGCAAGTCTAGTCCGATCCGCCTGCGGTCAGTCCGAACAGGACGATTGGACGCCCCATATATTATGTACTATCAGAGAAGTAGATTTCTAGGCAGATGGCGGACCTAAGTAATTTGATCGTATTAAGTCAAACCCATCCGACCGATCGCAGCTAACATTGAATTGCCATAAGCCGATCAAATGACGTAGGTCCGTCAACTGCCTAGGAATCAATTTCCTCGATAGTATATGGAGCTTTTATTCTATCGCAATATCCAACAACGTTTTGCTGTTGATTACGGGATCAATTACATTATTTCACGAAATCTACTCTCTTTTTCTTTGAAATGTAATTTGTCGTCATATTTCTCAATTTTGGCGAAATGTAATTTTAGCGATCATGTTATTTTCCGCCCTGATTCTTATTAGAAAACCCTTTTGATTTGGAGCTGTGAAATTACTTCTACGAACACATGAAATTTGTAAATGAGTTGCTTTCTCCATATTTTGGTTTAAATACGTTAAAAGTTTTCTCAGAACATGTTAAAAAGTTAATACTGTTAGTGAGGCAGCCCTAAGATATATTTTTTTTTTTCGTTTTAGGGTACAGTAGTCAACCAAGTTTTCTTGATTACAGAACCCTAAAACGGAACCCTAACCAGCAGATTTTTTTGTATATTGGTAGGTTAATACGAGTAGTTAATATAACTTAAGAGTAACCTTGTCCTACAAATAAAACAATCCATATTTTAGGACCATCAAGTCAAAGTATGAAATCCTTTCTATCTCTGTTAGATTATACTTTCGAGATTTTTCGAAAATAAAAATGTTGTTCGCCTTATCAAAATGTAGCTACTCACAAAAAATTTGCTTGTTAATAATCACAAAAAAAAATTGTTTTATGGCTCCCGTACTATGTACTCGGCGAAACATGGCGGTAGCGGTCATTGACCCTGTCAAAAACTTGTCATTTTCTCTGACAATCTTGACTGAAATCTGAGACTTAATTGTCAAAGTTTCGCCGAGTACAGCTTAGTTCTTTTTGAAATAGTTAAATTTCGTCTGGATTTTTAGTTCCAGCCAGTAAACTTTTGAATATAGCTATCATTGGTCGTATTCTAGCTATAATTTTTACAGATTTTTGAATGACCAATTTTATAAAGAAAACACTATTGTAACAATAATATATGCTTAACAAACTACATACATAGTTTTTATATCAAGTAAGTTTAAAAACTTTAATCAGCTCGAAAATACAATTTTCATTTTCCTGCATAACGAGGTGATGTTGTGCATTTTATTTTCTTAAAAATAATTTTCTTAATTGATCTTTAAAACTTAATTTAAAACTTAGGGTCAATTCAAACCTCAACGCGACGCGTACATGCATTTCTTAATTTGTATGGATTTCACAGATTTGCAAGACGTCTCATACACGCTCACGAAATCTGTCATACGTAAAAATTTAGAAATGCATCTAGTTTGATTTAATAATAATAATAGCTACCACACCGGTTTCGGTGACGGTGGCCGGTTTCATTGAAACTATGCCTGCTACGCAGGAGTAATTTTATAGTGTCCAATTGTGTACGCAGTACACAAGAGCACTCTCTATTCCTTTACTCTCATAACCCAGTGGGACGGCAGACCGACACGACCGGCGAGAGATCAGGCGCAGGACCGACTTTTTACATGGTCTGAATTGATCCTTGACAGACTTGCGGTGTTGGGTTGCTTATTTCAAATAGTTTATTTCAAATGCTATAATCTCGTCACGTTGATATAATAATGAAACTTAATCTTTCGATCGCGGATTCTTGAAAATCTATTGTTATTCTATTGTTGTCGCGATCACCAGTGCTCTTATGGGGCTTAATAGGTTAATAAGAAATGTCCGTTAGAAAAATATTAAATTTCTCTCGTTCGTTTATCGAGCGGGAACCGTTCATTTTTCCGGGACAAAAAGTATCCTATGTCCTTTCCCGGGACTCAAAGTATCTCCATACCAAATTTCAACAAAATCGGTTCAGCGGTTTGGGGGTGAAGAGGTAACAGACAGACAGACACACTTTCGCATTTATAATATTAGTATGGATGTTAGAAGAAAAAGGAGGAAACTTAAATTGATACTAGCTATTGCAGAATAATAATGAAAACCATTTCCTTCTGACCGGCTAGCGGAGTCTAGTCCTTAAGGCCGCATATAACGAGGACTAGTGAAATTTCATGTTTTTATTTTCACTAGAACTTTGACCAGAAGTAATTATAAGCATTTTAACATTTTTTGTAGGTTTGTTACGTTCCTTACCAAGGCCCCAGTCAGCTTAGAATTTTGATTTAAATCCATTTACCACTAAAAAAAGAGTAATAAAGAATACTATTTTCAAAATTTTATTTCGACTACAATTCAGCGAAAATAAACGTAGGAAAAAATATTTTTATACAAAAATGTTTAAATTATGATTTCGAAGGTTATGGTCAGCTTCGTTTTTGATATATAATAACAATAATAAAGATAAATCGTTTTGATCACAAATTCGAACGATTTATTGATTTTCGAATGCAACGCCTGCTTTCAATATTTGCCATAACAATTCCACAGGCGTTTTGGTGGATAATAATTGAATGACATCTGCAGTGAAATCTGTCTTTCAGTGACTGATTGTCTATTACAGAAAAACTAGAGTATGTTCACAAATATATCCCAGTATACTGGCCAGAGCTCTTTAAGCCTAGAATCGTCGTGGTCCCATACTGTTGATTCGTTTCGAAATATTTGCCAGTGCATTGTCGTATACTTAAATGTGTTTATTGTGATGTGATTAAAATACGTTACACTTGTCTTACTAGTGGAATACCAGTACAATACAGTGCGGCGTCGTAAGATGACGTCTTGATCACTGGTAAGTAAACTGGGTTTTATTTCAGAACATAGGCAATATGTTTGGTTTACAAATATTACAATATTGTTTTGTAACCTAATATTTGGTGAGAGACTACCTTATTAGGTATCTTATTGATATATATTTGATAATTTACATTCGCCAAACGATCATTTATACGTTTTTGGTAGGTTTGAAAGTCATAAATGCAAAAATCACAGCTAAGTCGGATAATAATGAACAGAGTGTCTCAACACAGAGACACATTTTGAGGGATGTGTTAAAACATTGTAAAATGATAATGATATTATTATGTTAAACAACAATTTTATCGAACATGTCCAATCCATAGCAATAGAAAGATTTTTTTATTACTAACAAGCTAATTTTTTGTGAGTAGCTTTATTTTGATAAGACAAACAACTTTTTTATCTGCGAAAAAATCTTGAAAGTGGTAGCTAACAGAGATAGAAAAGATTTCATAATTTGATTTGATGGTCCTAAAATATGGATTGTTCAATTTATAGAACAATGTTACTCTTAAATTATATAACAATTAACCTACCAATATACAAAAAATCAGCTGGTTAGGGTTCATTAGGGTTCTGTAATTAACAAAACTTGGTTGACTACGGTACCCTAAAACGGAAGGTTTTTCGCAGATAAAAAAGTTGTTTGTCTTATCAAAATGAAGCTACTCACAAAAATTAGCTTGTTAGTAATCAAAAAAATCGGTTGTCTGTAAAGTCGGTTTACTGACGATAGTTGAACGTGACAACGTATGACGTTGTCACGTTCAACTATCCTTAACCCCTTAACCCTCGCTTCCGAATCTCTATAAATAGAAACAAACTTTTTCGACTGTAACCTAAAGTGATTTCGATGTATTTCTTTCAAATGATTGTCTAAAAATATTTATAATGAGTAAAATAAACTATTCGCAATACAAAACGCTACATACATTCGTGAAATCCAGTAAAGTCTTCGAACAAAGCACAAGTCATACCTTGACTAGTAGTAAATAGAGCACAATTTTAAATAGCCGAAATAATACTAATAGCTCACAGATTGTTTATTTATTTTTCATTCAGAGTGTGGTCAATGTATCAAAGGTCATAACTAACCAAACTTCTTCATACAAAAGTATTCTCTAAGTCATCGAAATACGTAATGTAATCGAAACAAAGAGCGCGGCCCAGGTGGGTTGAGTACGGTTGCTGAGAGGATAAATGGAACGCCTCAGAGCTGTCAGCGAGGCAACGCCGCATGAACTGTCATGTTTTTTGGGCGCGCACCCCATATCGAATTATAAGACGTTATCACGTCAAAAAATTGTTCTAGGGCTCCCTAACTATTAGCACTGGAGTAAAATCGTAAAAATAATATTATCAAGCGGATAGATCCAAATTCATAGATACACTATGATTTTGATACGATATTATGTTAAACTACAATTTTATCGAACATGTGAATTTCATTCTTTACACAAAAAATAATATTGATCGAAATGAAAAACCTTTAAACCTTATTTGATTTTATCAAAAATATAATATTTTGTGAATAAAACTCACGACGACACTTAAAAGTAGAGAGCAAAGAAATTACATTTTATGCAATTATTAATTTTTTACTCACGACAATCTGGTGTAATGAGTACTGGTTTATTGGAAAGTTGGAATAATATAAGTCTTGTTCACTACCATTTTTCACTCTAATTATGTTAGCAAAAATAAACAGGAGAAAAATAATATTGTAACTGCCGTACTCAGAGATGAACATTTATAACTTCAATGTATCATAAATGAAGATTTTGGCATAAATACCATATATTTTATCTTTCTAATTCTTTATTAAAATTCTTTATTAAATGTTTGACGCTATGTAGCCGCAGGGTCTTTCGTGTCAAATGTCGTGTCAAACAGCTACTAGAACAAATTGATAGCCACTATCTCGATGCAAATTCTTCAAAAAATCGTTCATAGCGTGGGAACCGTTAATTTTTTCAGGATAAAAAGTATCCTTTGTCCTTTCTTCACCAAATTTTATAAAAAATGGTTCAGTAGTTTAAGCATGAAATGACAGACAGACTATTCTAATCTAAGTATTAAACTTTGACAAATCTAAGTATTAGTTTTGTTAAAGTTTAAATAATATTATAATGAGGTATTTCGTAAGTATGTTAAACATTTACCGGTTGCCATTATTGATGTCGAGCAGAATAGGCCTAAAAATCGCGTTTTTGTTTTGAATATTTCAGACCTCTTAACATATTTATTTTATTTTGTTTCTATTTGTTGTTATGGTGACAACATAAATACATAATTGAAAATTTGAGCTCTCTTTAGCTACCGCGATACTTGATATACAGCCTGGAGATAGACAGACGGATAGACAGCGAAGCTAAGACTTACTGGGCCAAGTGTCTCTTTTGGGAACAGATTCCTTAAAAACGACAAAGAAAAGATGAATATGATCTGCATAACAATAATGAATATAATCTACTATTCATTAAAAATTGGTCAAGCGGGTCAAAAACGTTACCTGTATTGCAAGAGTTATCGTTTTTGAACTTCTGGAGGGTGTTATATAGATTCCAGAGGATGCTGCAGCGTCAGGTACAAGTAATCGTCATGGGTCTACATCCTATTTATTAAAGGTATTGCAATAAACCCAAGCACAAAAAATATTTGAACCATATTATAAAGTCATAAAATAACCTCAGCAGTGAGGAAATACTTTTTTTTCATGATCGTGAGTATAGAACAAACATACTAAAATAATCCATAGTTTTATTATAATACAAAATTCATTAAAGATTTCGTTTAGTTGTGAACATGGCCTCTCTGTTAATCATTAGTCTGTATGTCGAGTTTACCACGTGATCACATTATTTCTGAAATTTATTGAAATCAACGACGGCTTGAAAACTAAATATGTACCTATCGAGCGCCATCTATTGAGCTTGTTTTCCGCAAATTCTAAAATGTCAGTTGCCTATAATCCCGCCTTAATGGATTTGTTTGAAGTTGGAACAATAACATTATCCTTGTCTCTATTTATTTTCTTATTTACTAAATTGGTGGAGCTATTTAATATTAATGATGAAAGGGTTTTAGTTTGGTTGGTTAGAATTTAGATATTACAATTATTTCCCGAAACGGAATATGGAACGTGTACCCTAATTTAACTATAACATTATTATATTATATGAAGTGCAGCTTCGGTTATTATTATATACGAGCTTTTGCCCGCGGCTTCGCTCGCGTTAAGAAGTATTATAATATACAAACTTTCATCCCCTATTTTAACCAATTGGGGTTGGAAATTATCAAAATCCTTTCTTAGCGGATGCCTACGTCATAACATCTACCTGCATGCTAAATTTGAGCCCGATCCGTCCAGTGGTTTGGGCTGTGCGTTGATAGATCACCATGTCAGTCAGTCACTTTTGCGTTTTATATATATAGACTAGCGACCCGCCCCGGCGTCGCACGGGTATTTAGAAATATATAGCCACAGAAAAAAAAATTAAAATCGATAGCCTATGATCCTTTACGTGGTCTACTTCTTATCTGCGCCAAATAACATAAAAATTGCTCCAGTAGTTATTATGATATAAGCCCTTTCAAATAATTTCCCCCGTTTTTTCCACATTCTCCTGTTAGTTTAGCGTGATAAAATATAGCCTGTAGCCTTCCTCAATAAATGGGCTATCTAACACTGAAATAATTTTTCAAATCGGACCAGCAGTTCCTGAGATTAGCGCGTTCAAGTTAGCCCTTTCAAATAATTTTCCCCGTTTTTTCCACATTTTCCTCTATTTCTTCGCTCCTATTAGTCTAAGCGTGATAAAATATAGCCTATAGCCTTCCTCGATTGAGCAATCGAGCTATCTAACACTGAAAGAATCATCGAAATCCGTTGCGTAGTTTTAAAGATTAAAGGGAACAAAGGGACATGAGGGGAAAAAAGCGACTTTGTTTTATAATATGTACTAGCGACCCGCCCCGGCGTCGCACGGGTATATAATATATAGCCACTGAAAAAATGATTAAAATCGATAGCATATTATGATCCTTCACGTGGTCTACTTCTTATCTGTGCCAAATAACATAAAAATTGCTCCAGTAGTTCGCGAGATAAGCCCTTTCAAATAATTTCCCCCGTTTTTCCACATTCTCCTATTAGCCTTAGCGTGATAAAATATAGCCTATAGCCTTCCTCAATAGATGGGCTATCTAATACTGAAAGAATTTTTCAAATTGGACCAGTAGTTCCTGAGATTAGCGCGTTCGAGTTAGCCCTTTCAAATAATTTTCCCCGTTTTTTCCACATTTTCCTCTATTTCTTCGCTCCTATTAGTCTAAGCGTGATAAAATATAGCCTATAGCCTTCCTCAATAAATGGGCTATCTAACACTGAAATAATTTTTCAAATCGGACCAGCAGTTCCTGAGATTAGCGCGTTCAAGTTAGCCCTTTCAAATAATTTTCCCCGTTTTTTCCACATTTTCCTCTATTTCTTCGCTCCTATTAGTCTAAGCGTGATAAAATATAGCCTATAGCCTTCCTCGATTGAGCAATCGAGCTATCTAACACTGAAAGAATCATCGAAATCCGTTGCGTAGTTTTAAAGATTAAAGGGAACAAAGGGACATGAGGGGAAAAAAGCGACTTTGTTTTATAATATGTACTAGCGACCCGCCCCGGCGTCGCACGGGTATAAAATATATAGCCACTGAAAAAATGATTAAAATCGATAGCATATTATGATCCTTCACGTGGTCTACTTCTTATCTGTGCCAAATAACATAAAAATTGCTCCAGTAGTTCGCGAGATAAGCCCTTTCAAATAATTTCACCCGTTTTTCCACATTCTCCTATTAGTCTTAGCGTGATAAAATATAGCCTATAGCCTTCCTCAATAGATGGGCTATCTAATACTGAAAGAATTTTTCAAATCGGACCAGTAGTTCCTGAGATTAGCGCGTTCGAGTTAGCCCTTTCAAATAATTTTCCCCGTTTTTTCCACATTTTCCTCTATTTCTTCGCTCCTATTAGTCTTAACGTGATAAAATATAGCCTATAGCCTTTCTCGATAAATGGGCTATCTAACACTGAAAGAATCATTAAAATCCGTTTCGTACTTTTAAAGATTAAAGGGAACAAAGGGACATGATGGAAAAAAAGCGACTTTGTTTTATAATATGTATATGTTACAGTCAAAACTCTTAACCAGTCAAAAGTAGTATTGACAAGCAAAATCAGTCAAAACTACTTTTGACCGTATGCTTTAGTCAATAATGCTTGTGACTAAAATAACAGTGAAAAGTACTTTTGCCCAACGAAGCTGGTTAAAAGTACTTTTGACTAATGTGAGAAAAAGCAGAGAGTGGGTTCGATTTTAGTCGGAAAACGTGGAACTGGTTTTTCTAAGGACATTTTTGGAGTTTCTTACCCAAAGGGTAAAAACGGGGCCCTATTACTAAATGTCTGTCACTCCGTCTGAATGTCTCCAGGCTGTATATTCTAAAGAACCATTATAGATAGATTTCTGAAGTTTTAACAATTTTTGTATATCTATTGTCGCCATAACAACAGATACTAGAAACAAAATAAATGAAATATTTAAGGGTGGCTCTCATACAAAAATTATTTTTTTGCTATTTTTCGAGGCGCTCAAGTCTCTCATCAATAATTCTATTGACGTTCTGTTTCTTTTCCCGAGTGAACTCTCTTTTAAACGACCTCGAAGCAAGGATTCGAAGTCAGCAGAAGGTCCATCAGGGAAGGTTTCTGACTGTCCACATCTGGGATAGTAGGCGTAGCAACCAGTTGTGTTAGGTCGTTCGCAAGGCCAAAATCGCAGACAGATCTCCCCACATGATCAGTTTTACTAGAATTGAGCCAGTCGGCGTTTTGGGCGTTAAAGTCACCGAGTAGTATGATCTCTGCGGATGGGATCTGTTGCTGCACTATAGAAGCAGCTTGCGGGTGATCAAAGAGTTGGTCCGTCTCAGGGTCACCACTATAGGACCTATAGAGGCACGCACAGACGCGAGGGTTCAGGATTGCTGAAGTGGCGAGAGCTGATATCATCTCTGATGTAGTGGAGTGTGTGTATACACACTCCAGCTTCGGACAGAAAGAAGTGCTTGATATCTGCGTCTCGGTTATAATGAGCTAAGCTGGCTTTGCCGTCTCAGGGTGGTAATGGACGGGATGAAGGTAGGAGTGTAATCCTCTGAAATTACAGAAGTCCATGTTTACGCAGTTGGAAACCAAATTATTCTTTTTTCCTGGGGCCACAAATTGGTTTTCAACTGCGGCATTTCTAGGGGTTAGGGGATTGGGCCTCCGGTAAACTCACTCACTCGGCGAAACATGGCGCAAGCGCTGTTTCACGCCGGTTTTCTGTAAGTCCGTGGTATTTCTCCGATTGGGCCGGCCCATTCGTGCCAAAGCGGAAAACGTCGTAATCCGAAATTTTGAAATTTCGGATTACGACGGTTGTTCATATTTTTTTCTAACGAAGCAATTTACAAAAGGCGTTAATTCTAAGCTACGTAAGAATGGCGTGTCTTAATTTATACGCTTGTAAGCCACACAGAAATATGTTAGGCCGAAAACTTTTCAAACAGGCTTCGTAAGAATGAAATGACAAAAAAGTACACTAATGTTACAAATAGTACTTTTGACTCATGCTTTATTGCAGTTAAAACTACTTTTGACTAAGAGCGTCAGATAAAAGTACTTTTAACCGCAAGTTTTCAGTAAAAGTAATAATAACCAATAATTTTCAGTCAAAATCACTTTTGACCAACCTGTTCAGTCAGTAGTTTTGACTGATTTTGTTAGTCAATAGTACTTTTGAGTGGTTAAGGGTTTTGACTGTAACATATAGATTGTTATAACTGGACAATTCCATTTTTGATACAGCAAAATGTTATTCTCTTAATAGATTACAAAAAAAATAATTTCAATAGAAAATATTACGCAAAGATCAGGGTGCAGGCAGAGGGCGCCACTGGCACGTACAGTAAAAAGTCCCACCAAAGTCCGACATGTTGCAAACGTCATATCAGAATATTGACAAAAAAGTCAAACGTCGAACAAAACTTTTTGTTTACAGTCTGTGCTGGTTAACTGTCAGTGCTGGTGCCCTAGCGTGAAAACATTGCGGTAGTAAATATAATGACTCCCACGCCATTTCGGTGACGGTGGCCGGTTTCATTGAAACCAGGCCAGCTACGCAGGAGTGATTTTACAGTGCCCAATTATGTGCGCAGTACACAAGAGCACTCTTTATTCCTTTTACTCTCATAACCCAGTGGGACGGAAGACTGACACGACTGGCGAGAGATCATCCGACGCATAGATCATCTTGCTTGCCAGACAATCAGGCGATGAGCCTGAATTGTCCTAACCAAACTTGAAAATAACATGTTTCCAACGCGGGAATCGAACCCACGACCTCCGAGTCAAGAGCCACGCTCTTAACCACTGGACCACAGAGGCGTTTAACTATATTATTCGTAGATCCTATTGCAACTATTACAGTTGAAATGCCGAAAATGGATGGATATATTATATGTACCGTCAATACCCATACGGCGCGTTCAGACGTGTACATCTGCTGTAGCGTTTAGGAAAACGCATCCGTGCGCGCAGAAAACGCGCACGTATGAACGCGCCCTTAGGGTCTTATCACACTGGCGATTAGCGAGCGATTTGAAAGCGACGCGATTGCGTAGCGCGCACGCCGCGATTGCGCGCTACGCAATCGCGTCTAGGGAATTCCCTAGACGAGTGTACAAAATGGCGTCCACACCACGCCGCGACGCCGTTGCGCTGTCGCGGCGTGCACGTCGCGCAATCGCGGCGTGCGCGCTGCGCAATCGCGTCGCTTTCAAACCGCTCGCTAATCGCCAGTGTGATAAGGCCCTTAGTTTCAGGCATCAAATATTCCAAAATCAGTATGAGTACGCGAAGTCCCGGGAGATTCGCCGATATTTCCCGGACCATCGGTTATTACAACGGCTAATCGCATCAGCTCGACGCGCGGGAATTTCCAACAGTTGTACAACGTAGTATGCGCTAACTTACATCGACGACTTTGATATTTGAACATTGATATTCTTACCAGACAAACTAATGGGTGTGTTCTGAAATATAACACAGTGCACTTACCAGTGCTCATGAAACCTAGAATCACCGTAATATAATATACTTACCATATTATGCCAATACAAAGTATGCAATATATGGGCGAGGCCGCCAATTTTTGCTGATTTTGCGATTATTTTTCTCCGCGTTTTGTATTTTAAAAAGTATTGTGTTTATCTTATGCTCAAAAACTGATTCTAAAGAAGAAAACAAAGTACTCAAGCATGCATTAGAATTATTTGAGTTCCAATAATAGTCTAAAAATATATTTACAATTAAACATAAAAAAGGTAAGAAAATAGCTTAAAATATACAATCCGCCGTGGAAGAGGTGCACTTTAACTGTCGCTGTAGCAGTAAGTCTGACAGATTTGAAGATAAATTTGATATATTATGTTATGAATACTTATATAAATGGCTATTACCTCATCTAATTCTTATAGTATTTTAAGATAACTTTCTTTATAAACTTTTTAAAATCAAATGAATCGTTAGAAACATCAATTCTACCCCACATTTTAAACGTCATCAATAATACCGATTTATTGTTATCGTTGGGTGTTAGGGAAGGTAAAATCGGGAGATGGTTTTTACGTATTCTATGGAAAATCTCGTAATATCCGCCATTTCTCGACAGTTCACATTTGAACCTCAGTCGGGCTGTGTACACAGTTTTTTCAAAAGAAGGTTTTTGTGACACAAATGTAAGTATTACTGTTTCACATAAAACTATCAATGCATCATGTGAGTAGTCAAAAGGGCCATGTTTGGGGCTATAATAAAAACCACATTGTGTATTATTTACAGAGATAAGTTTGATTTTCTCAACGCTATGATAGCCTCTACGCTATCATTTTGGTGCTCCAACATCATATTTCTCAACGCTATGATAGCGTAGAGGAATAAATTCCCTACAATTTTGGTGCTACAACGTCACAAGCAGCGTAGATACTCGCCAATTTTCTTTCTCTCGCAAAATTTTTCTGCGTCATATCAGCAAAAATTGGCGGCCTCACCCATATATGCCTTTGTTGGGAATTGGGATGTCATAATAATACGTCACACTAATAATTATCTCACCAATGACACACCGGTACAATATGGAATCTGATTTAAGACGTCATGTTCTCTGGGTTAAAGTATGGAACTCGCGTGTTCACGAAAATTTGCAGATTTTGGAACATATTGTGATCGTCAACTTTGATTTATCTATTGGATACGATATTAACATAATAATAATATCTATGGACGCTTCACACCACGTCGGTCTGGCCCCGTGCTAAGGACTTGTGTTACAGGTACGATGCAGACAACGGAAATATTATATTTAATACTTTTATGCTATACATATATTATTTAAGATTTTTATTAAATCATACACATATTTAATACACATCCAGACCCGGGAATATTGAAAACTTTTTGTTCCGTCGGTGGGCCGTGGGATTCGAACCCGCGACCCCCGGCTTGAGCTGCCACACACTCAACCAATTGAGCCACAAAGGTCGTCAATACATACTACCAGACATCTCATTTTTAAAATTTATTATAATGGTACTTCATTATTTCACAATTGTTCACACTTGTTACTTTTTTATTTATTTTATTATTCGAATGAGTAACAAATAACATTTTTTTATAATCAAGACCATCGACAAAGTTCTTTCCCTAAAATGGAGCGCATAATTCAGAGTAATTTAACAACAGGTATTCTTTATTTTAATATTCCTTTAAGTCTGAAGAAGGTTCTTGTTAAAAGGAAAATTGGGTAAATCGCCGGAAAAACGTAAAAACGGATTTTTCCTTTTACAAACCAGTAAATTTGTAAGTCCTACTCGGATTTAATAGTTATTTTGATGTGTAATAATTATTACTACACGGTACACTTGAGTCTATTATGTTTATTTTTGTTTTTTTTTTTTTCTGTACTCTGTGTCTATGAATAAAACAGTGTGAGACATTTAAGAATGATTTAACTTTAACTTAACAAAGAGTTTGACAAACAATGTAAAGGGGCTTATGTTGAAATCTTCATTTAATTGAGGCGCAGCGCAGACGACAGACTATCCATGACGCACTTTTTGTCTGTGGAAACAGAACCTATGCAATTATATTGAGATCGCACACGTCACACTTTTTGTGTGATCGAGTCTGCGGCGCATAAAAGGCGCACAAATGTCGTTCGCGGATTTTTCACAGACTTAACGCACACGACGCAATTCTTCGATCATTCTGTGGAAATCGTGCCAGTGCCGTTCCATCACGCTGTGGAAATCGTGCAAAGATCGCGAAGTATTATTTTGTACTTGAAGTACAGAAAAAGAAGAAAAAATAGAAAATTTTGGGTACATCCTATAATTTCGGACAGATTATTGAAGGGACAGTTCCATATTAAACATTCAATTCTGCATTATTCTGCCTTAGAGGTCAGAGGCGGTGCGAGGCGTGGGCGGTGTGGGCGACCGCCCACGGCCTCGCGGTCCTAGGGGCCTCGCGCCCCTTGGACCACTAGGTTTTTTAAAAGGTTTTACGAGTTGTACGTGATACTCAAATATTCATAAATAAAAAGTTTTATAAATAAAACTTTAAGTACTTATCAAAAAATTATTTCTCTTAATAAATCCGTTCTATAGCGTCATCCATCAAGGGGGCCTCGCATAATATATTTTAGGGGGCCTCGCAAGATATATCTTGCCCACATAAAATTTAGGTCTTGCCCCGCGACTGTTAGAGGTATCATAAATTACTGGTCTGTTTTGTATTTCATGAGTTAACATCGTTACATCGATATCTGGCGCCATGTTAATTAAATAG
The DNA here is from genome assembly GCA_963422495.1 of Polyommatus iphigenia. NCBI lineage: Eukaryota > Metazoa > Arthropoda > Insecta > Lepidoptera > Lycaenidae > Polyommatus > Polyommatus iphigenia. The sequence continues at coordinate 13,305,502 of OY730189.1, forward strand.
ATCGCGTACGTTACGTCACTACAAATGCAGATTGTAGACTAAAAGTATGCGCCGTCTGCGTTAGCGCGTGTTGAAGCAAACGTTCTATTTTTTTCGCACACTTTTTGTGCGGCGCGGCGCGAAGCGGCGCGATGTGGTCTGCCAGAATTATACGATTTTTTTGTGCGTCGGACTTATTGCGCGTCATGTGCGTTACTGCATATAATTGCATAGGTTCTATTTTCACAGAATAAAAAGTGCGTCACGGATAGTCTGTCGTCTGCGATCTCCCATATGCAGTAACGCGGCGGACTTTTTGCGCGTCGTGTGCGTTACTGCATATAATTGCATAGATTCCATTTCCCACAGGCCACAAACTAAAAAGTGCGTCTCGGATAGTCTGTCGTCTGCGCTGCGCCTAAAATCACGTTTTAATTCGTCTCTGAGTGGGGCATATAGTAATTCAATCTATTTTTTAACGTATGTGACAATGAATACTATTAGATTATGTAACTAAAACATTGGTAAGTAATAAGTATATAGCTTTTAAGAGATTTTAGCAAGCATGAAAATTTAAGGCCTAAAATGTTTTCGTGTTTACTACAATTAACTTTTAATGATCGTTCATTGCGAAAATATTTTCCACGAAAATTCTTTATAGCACGCTATAAAAAAAGGCGTTCAAAAGTTCAATTCCTTTTGTACGGTTTGTTCTCAAAGCAAAGGCTTCGTGTCTTAGAGTGGCTGCAAGTTTTTGCTTAATGAAAAGGTCGACAGCTTCTAATGAAGTAGCTGTACAAAGAAAAACTTTAAATAAAAAAACTTTTAATTAAAACCTAGTCGTTTTTTGTTGAATTATGTAAACAGCGGTGTCAGAAGCTCGAGTACTATTAAACTATTACATAGCTTTTATCGCGGGCTTTGAGCGCGGCGACCGAATCAAGATATTCCGTAACGAAAAAAACCTAACACACTCGACGTGGCGTTGCCAGAATTCGGCACGGTGTGGTGTGCGTGCGACTAGACGTATGCAAATTATAATTGCACAAGTTAATAAAAATTGCTTTACCGCTGCAGTCCCCGAGTGCCACACGTATTTTTATAGGAAATTGATTATTTATAGAAAGCTATTAACGATATGTCGTTTCGATCTATCGTAAATTAGCCAGATATCAACAGGGACTATTAATATGTCTTATCTATTAATATAATAATAATATCTATGGACGCTTCACACCACGTCAGTCTGGCCCCGTGCTAAGTACCTGAAGAAAATGAAAATGAAATGAAAATATATTTAAGATTTTTATTATATCATACACATATTTAATACACATCCAGACCCGGGAACATTGAAAACTTTTTGTTCCGTCGGCGGGATTCGAACCCGCGACCCCCGGCTTGAGCTGCCTCAACACAAACACAAGAGCACACACTCAACCAATTGAGAAACAGAGGTCGTCAAAATTTATCTAAGACATTAGTTACATTTTCGATTGATTGAAAGTTGAAACAATCGTTTATAAATGAGTGGCCGTACTTATACGTCAAAGTTTTCGTCGCCTGGTCACGTTTTATCAATTTTTTCAATTTAAAGTGAAAATACGATCAATAATAATACCTACTTACCACGACATGAAAATGATTTCGTATTACGAACACATATTTCTAATACGAAATGATATGGGAACGAAATTGGTTGACTTCCGATTGCAGATGACACCAAAAGCCCTGAAGCAGACGAGTATTCAACGGAGGGAATATTCCTTCCCTTTTATGTACTAATGTCTCCCTCCTGCCATTGTTGAGAAATGTAAAGTATTTAGCGATTTCTTAAGTCACGACCTTCGTTACATTTTGAAATATTAACTTAGAGGTTACAATATAATGTTTTAAAGAAACACTTTTCTCTTAAAAAAATGTTTACATCCAATATGGTTTCATCGCAACCTGTTATAATATCTGAATTCAAAACACAATATTAGGTAAAAATCTGCGCATTTATTTTGACAATAAATAATATTATAATACTAAGTTTTATGAACGTAAATAACTGTCTTTGCACCGATTATTATTTAACTGAAACTACTGGGTCAATACAAAGTAAATGTTGTGAAAAAAATGAATTATTTCATTTACCTTACCATTGAAGAATTTCAAAACAGTTACGATTTACGAATCTAATGTGATGTCGATTTTAAGTCAGCTTTTATCAGTCGGCACTCGGCATACTTATAAATAGACTACAGGCCCACGTCGAAAATGGATGGGTCAAATGAACCACCTGGGGACGTATATAGGACGATATTAGAGCATAAAATAATAAGATTTAGCACTATGCCGTCACTTGTAAGCTGTCCAACTGAGTGCTGGTGAGAATTCAAAAGTGCATGTAGGGTGAGTACATTTTGGTCATATGATCCTATACGGCATTTTTACCGTCGATAGACACATGAAAAATAATAAGAAAGCCCGCAGTGCCGTACAAAAATAATGCGCCAACAAGTCGGTATTTTTATTTTATTTTCAGCCAATTTCCATGGTAAATTTGGTCATTTGATTCAATACGGCATACGTTTCATACTGTCTGGATACAGCTTGGAATCAATTATTCCGCAACGCCGTACAAAAATAATGCGACAATAGAAAAAAATCGAGGGTTACAAACAGGGGTTTTTCAGGGGTCCCCCCGGACTGTTTCAGATGACCCCCCGGTCATCTGAAACAGTACGGCTTCAGTTCCAAACATTATTTTAGCACTCAAAAGTACAATTAAAAATAATACCGTCAAAAAATTTTTGTCCATTTTAATAATAATCTTAATTACATGGTATACTTGATTTTTTAAGCTGTAAAATTATTTGATTCTGTACGGCGACTTTATTTTTAATATGATATTGTAAAATACAATTGATATAGAGTATTGCCGAACGTCTGCAATTTGCGTCTGTTTAATTTCTGTTTATTTTTTTTAGAACAGTTTCTTTTGAACAAAAGAAACTGTTCTAAAAAAAATAAACAGAAATACAAAATCTGAAATTTTAAATATTCATAGATTAATAAAATAAAGCAATTTTCTACATTTTTCCTTCGTCTTAAATAGTATTAAGATAAATAAATTAGGAAAAAATTATGCCGTACATTTTAATGCAGAGTAAGTAAAGTTCCGTACCATCATAGAACAAAATTGTGTTTTTTTGTATGGGAGCCCCCTTTAATTATTTCTTTTTTTTAAATTTTACTATTGATTTTTAAATTAAAAATAAAATTGAGTATTTTGTGAACATTTCAGGTGTCTACCTGTTGCCATTATTGATATCGAGCAAATAATTGAAAAAAAATCACGTTTGTTGTATGGGAGCCCCCCTTAAATAATTATTTTATTTTGTTATTAGTATTTGTTGTTATAAAGGCAACAGAAATACATAGTCTCTGAAAATTTTAAATCTCTAGCTATAACCGTTCTTGAGTTACAGCCTGAAGACAGACAGACATCGAAGTCTTAGGTAAAGGTATCCGTTTACACCAGAGGTTCCCAAATTTTTTTTTCTCATAGACCACTTTTAACATTTTGCTGGATCCGGTGGACCCCATAGCTACCCCAACAAGTTCATGGCCGGTCTAAAAAGCGTATTCATCCAACAGTTGGACCTTTACTTTTTTCAATAACCTTCACTTTGGAGTGGTAAACAGTAAACGCAAATATTTTCTTGTTTTGTAGCTATTTAACACAAAAATTACCACACTTTCACTTATTTCTAAATCTCCTCGCTCTGTAATATTGAATCTGCTATTAATATAATATTGTCTGCCTATATTCATAGAAGTCAAATCGGGTCACCTAATTTTTATAGACCCCCGTTAACGACTCGTAGACCCCCATTTTTTTCTCCCCAAGCGTAGACCCCTATCGGACTTCCGTGGACCCCATGGGGTCCATCTGGACCACTTTGGGAATTAATGGTTTACACCCTTCGGGTACGGAACCCTAATAAAACAACTATTTTTTAGAAAAAAAAAAACGATATATTTCGTTGTATGGACTTTTGTTACATTTCGTTCTATGGATATTTGCTTGAGTTTTTTTTCTCCTACAAACCTTTGGACCAACAAAAATGTACGGCGTACAAAAAAATATGATCTATGCATAGCATACTTTCAAAATGAATTAATTTTATGTTGGTTCAAATTACCCCCCGGACCCCTGAAAAACGGAGGTTTGTAACCCTCGATTTTTTTCTATTGTCACATTATTTTTGTACGGCGTTGTGGAATAATTGATTTCAAGCTGTATCCGAACAGTATGAAACGTATGCCGTATTGAATCAAATGACCAAATTTACCATGGAAATTGACTGAAAATAAAATAAATATACCGACTTGTTGGCGCATTATTTTTGTACGGCACTGAGGGCTTTCTTATTATTTTTAATGTGTCTATCGATGGTAAAGATGCCGTACAGGAACATATGACCAAAATGTACTCACCCTACATGCACTTTTGAATTCTCACCAGCACTCAGTTGGACAGCTTACAAGTGACGGCATAGTGCTAAATCTTATTATTTTATGCTCTAATATCGTCCTATATACGTCCCCAGGTGGTTCATTTGACCCATCCATTTTCGACGTGGGCCTGTAGTTTAAAACCGATTGGGATCAAAAGTTAAAATCCGTTGAGATCGTGCAACTGTTAAAAATTAAAAAAAAATCATGAGATTCGACTTTTGTTTAGCAATAACAGAATATATTTTTCATTTCTAACTTTGCTATAAAAATGCAAGTTGTTTCTTTACGAGTACCCTGATAAAAAATTAAAGCCATTAAGGTCACGTTAACTCGATTTGCAGCTGTCTCGTAAGGGCTTTATCTAACCGAGCTCGATTTAATTACAACACGATCAAACATATTGCTATAATTCAATGTATATTGCCTGTCTATTGAGCTGTCACGATGAAGCATCGTTATCGTTAACGATTCATCAGTCGATTTTCAGCAATTAATTACAGTTCCTGCAAACTCAGAGCTGTTAGACGTTACAATTATATATTACTAATTGTTACAAGATTATGTAATTAAGGATCTTAAAAGACATGTATTGCGTGAACCGAAAAATATTTTATAGTTTTCCAGGGCGCAAATATTTCCATAACCAATTTTGTTAATCGACTCGAATCGAAATCGATCGTTCAGTGACTCAAGCTTGTCAACAAACTGACAGGCATACTTTTACATTCATAGTTTTTGGGGGAGCATGGATATTAGTCGTGTAGGAAACATGTATATGTGCGAATGTGCGTCGATTGTCTGCAGTTTAGTGTCGAAAATACGATGCCGAATGTTAGTTTCGAGATGATAAAAGGTCAAATTTAATTCAGACTATTGAATGTTTGATTGTTGCAAACCATAGAGTGACTAGTAAGACTCTATTACAGTCCACTAGATGACGCCCACAACTCCGTTGCGCCAAAACTCGTTTATCGCGCGGGAACCGTACATTTTACCGGGACAAAAAGTATGATATGTCCTTTCCCGGGACTTAAAGTATATCCATGTCAAATTTCAGCAAAATCGGTCAGCGGTTTGGGCGTGAAGAGGTAACAGACAAACAGACAGACACACTTTCGCATTTATAATATTAGTATTGATATTAGTACGGATTCTTCGAAGAAGATGATTTGCAACGTTTTTACCCGACTGTTAGCTAACAAAGTTGCTGGATTTGCGTACAAAAACAACTCCCTTATACCATATATCTTCAAAACTGTGTCACAACTGTGAATGGTAATAAATTCTCTTGTAACGTCTACATTACTTTACAGTCGTTGGCAGCGGTTCAAAACGCACCCCATGCTTAAGGTTTTGTAAATCTACTACATAAATAACTTGTAATGTTGTTTACGGAACGTTATCTCATAGTTTTAAGAGAATTGGAACGTGGAGCATTGCCCTGTTTTTCGCCGCGTTTAAAAAGTATTGTTTGAGATTGCTTATATTACAAATTTTTTTAAATTGCAGTCGATATTATAAAAATTACATTTCATGGAAAATCTCATTTTCTACTTTATTCTAGTTAGATTAGTACTTTAATTTAGTTTAAAACAAGTGGTTAAATTTAAAAATTAAAAAAAAAATACTACAGATAACAATCCGACGTTAGTTAAAAAGTATTCTCCTAGTTACATAGCCCCGTTTCGTGCACAATAAGCACTTTTATTTTTCCAGCACGTACATTTCAGAATATCACAATGATATTGTATGTTCGTATGTCACAGGAAAATAAAATCTCTTCATCTCGCGGTTCACAGCTGGTTTGTGCGGAGTGTAGCCATATTTTATTACGCCCGCTTCGCTGCATATTTTAAGAATCCAATAAACTTTTGCATTTTGAAATATCTCGCGTGTTGTATTTTCCAGAAAATTGGATACTTTGGTTCCTCTATAGAGTCGTGAATATTTTACGACGTAAATAAAATGTGTAAGACCGGCAACTTGCGGTCCTTCTTGTGTTACGAATAGTTAGTGTCTAAACACACTAGGCTGAATTACGCCGGCGTAAATTCCGCCGCGTTTACGCCGCGTTTCAAACGCATACAAAATACGGACGGAACGCGATGGACGACACACTATGCCGCAATTCCGTCGCGAGTCGAATTTCCGTCGAGCCGAGTCGAGCGTAAAGTTCGGCAGCGATTCGGCGGTAATGTTTTGTTAAAGTTTTGATGTATGTATGGATGTATATTGTATGTATGGATGTTTGTTACTCTTTCACGCAAAAACTACTAAACGGATGTTAATAAAACAATACAATAATATAGATTAAGTATAGCTTATACATCAGAATAACACATAGGCTACAATTTTAACCGACTTTCGAAATGGGGGAGGTGTTATGTTCGTTTTTTTATGTTCAACGATTACGGGTCAATTTATATTAGCGCAGAAGTAAAGTACCAAAACCGAACATAGCAAGTCCAACCTTAACTCCAAAGCGTTAATGCACACATTACATCTGAGAATTTCTGAATCTGAGAAATTCCACCGCGTAATTTCGGCTCTTCGCGTAATTTATAGTGTTTCGTATCAGATGGATGCGGCGGAACGTAATTTCGACCACGGAAATTACGCCGGCGTAATTCAGCCTAGTGTGTTTAGACACTTATGCTTGCTATCAAGCTATCCACCTATAACTAGTAAGCGTACATTTTTGTCAAACATGCTAAGCATGCAGATTGCAGGCATTTATTGTTGAAACTATTTTACAGTTGGACTGCGGAATCCACCCGGGTTTGTCTGGTATGGATGCGCTATCGTTTGTGGACCACGCAGATGAGGTGGACTTACTGCTTACATGACAGTGAGTATATTATTTAAGTATGATTATATTTTTGTTAAGGTACCAGGCTGATTCTACATTATTATTTCTAAACTGTCCAAAATGAGGATTATTATTATTCTTTGAATATCAGTGACATGCCTTTATGAGCATGGTTGGTAAATTTTATAAATCACCATTATAGATTTACTGCAAAATGTGGTAGTATGGTAGAATATTTTGTATAAAGTCACAGTGTAGTATCCTAGTAATATCAAAAGAAATCAGGAAAGTCAAAATATAAGACGGGAAGGTGAAATAAAATGAAGGATATAAAATTAATATTTAATACCTATAGGCACTTTTAAACATTTTGATAATTTAAATTGTTTTTTTTTTCTAAGAACATTACATTAATATACTTACTGTAATTTGATGTCATTAGTCATAGTTATTAACCATGTCGTGTTAACGTTTCAGTTTCCACATAGACCATAGCGGTGTACCTACTCATTTTTCCCCTGAATTTGAACAAACCTTATAAGTTATAACTTACCTACTTCATCATCTAGCTAATATGTCTATACATAGAAATCCACATTTGTTATATTTCAAATCATTTTCCCGATACTGAAGCTTCCATTACATACATACAATAAAAAATCAACAATTTTATTTTTATAAAACAATCCGTGGCGCAGCTAATAACAAATGTGTGGGTGACATGAATTTCTCGGGGATCATGTCAACAATTACTGGTCCTATTTGCTTCATTATAATTAGAATACGTGGCAAATAATAATTATTATAGTCTATTACCTATTTTTAATTATCTTTAAAATAATTAAGACTAAATTGAAACGAAATTTAATATTATTGATCAGGGTCAGGGATACTGCATAATATTTTCTAAATGAGTATCAGCCACTCTGACTGCTGATGATAACTGATTTTTTTAGGAAATACTTAGGAAATATTTTATCGAGGGCAACCACAAATATTTTGTGTTATCGTTATGGCTTATATTTAAGCGTAATAACGTTTTTTAAAAGTTCACTTTTAAGAACTAAACCCAACGTAACTTTCTGCCACGTACTATAAAACTCTGGAACGAACTGTCACCAGCAGTATATCAGTACCAATATGACCTGCAAACCTTCAAGAAGAGAGCGTTTTCCCTCTTAAAAGGCAACGCACCTGCAACTCTTCTGATGTTGCGAGTTTCCATGGGCGATGGTAGTTGCTTTTCATCAGATGACCCGTTTGCTCGTTTGCCCCCGTAATTATAAAAAAAATAACCTAAAGTCAAATACTTTTTCCGGCCCTGCATCAAATCAATAGAGCTAATAATACACTGACAAATAAACATAATATAACGTATATTGTCATTGGATGTCTTATTAGTTATTTGTTAATAGTATTTGCTCACGTGTTGACCTGGAATTAGTGAAGTGATCTCAAATAATGAAACTGAATTTATTTGGTACTAGCGACCCGGCCCGGCGTCGCACGGGTATAAAATATATATATTATAATATAAGCCACTGAAAAAATATTTAAAATCTATCGATTTTAATTATGCCTATGATCCTTCACCTAGATCACGTGAAGGATCATAGGCTATCGATTTTACTACTGCTAATACTTCTTATCTGTGCCAAATAACATAAAAAATTCTCCAGTAATTCGCGAGATAAGCCATTCAAATAATTTCCCCCGTTTTTTCCACATTCTCCTTAGTCTTCGCGTGATAAAATATAGCCTATAGCCTTCCTCAATAAATGGGCTATCTAACACTGAAAGAATTTTTCAAATCGAACCAGTAGTTCCTGAGATTAGCGCGTTCAAGTTAGCCCTTTTAAATAATTTTCCCCGTTTATTCCACATTCTCCTCAATTTCTTCGCTCCTATTAGTCTTAGCGTGATAAAATATAGCCTATAGCCTTCGCCAATAAATGGGCTATCTAACACTGAAAGAATCACCAAAATCCGTTGCGTAGTTTTAAAGATTAAAGGGAACAAAAGGACATGAGGGAAAAAAAAGGGACTTTGTTTTATAATATAGATTTTAAAAAAAATTATGAGCTACATTCATCATCCCATAATAATTTGATAATGATGAAAACTTGACGTGTACGGTACGATACAGCAATAAATGAACAGTATTTTTCCACATGAATGATAGTACTTTTATTGAAACAAATAAATAAAGCAAATTATAAATACACAATCCTGAATTACACGATCCTAGTTTGACTGAAAGTTGGAGATTCTAAAAAGGGTTATTAAGATGCTTTATCTGTCATGCGTGTCACTCGCGCGCGGGTCTGGTCCGCATGCGGGCGAAAAACATACTCATGTTGCCCGCATGACATAAAAAGCGCGATTGCAACACCTAAACGCCCTCGCCCAACGCCCTCGTTCGGTCTAAAGATCTTTCTTTGTGGCCCTCCAAAATATTCCCACATATAATTTTATGAATTTTATATTCTCTACTTACTTCTATAATCTGTGTTCTCTACTAACAATGATGTTTGTCGAGGCGCAGCACTTCAGAAGAGGCGTTCAACAATCGCATAAAACTTAATTATCAGCCGTGTTTCGTTACCAGCGCACGCGAAACCGACATAAAATCGGAAATGATCTAATTGGACTCGTCATAAATCACACTAATTATTGTAAGGTTTCGTGCACACTGTATATGAGAAAAGTTAGTTATTATAGCTATTTTCATAATAGGAAAATTTAAGAATACTCTACCACCTTATATTACTAATTATTCAGTTGTAGCAGCACTACGAAGTTGTAGCTGATGTACGATGTCGTAGCACCACTACGACGTCGTAGCAGCACTACGATGTTGTAGCTGATGTACGATGTCGTAGCACCACTACGACGTCGTAGCAGCACTACGATGTTGTAGCTGATGTACGATGTCGTAGCACCACTACGATGCTGTAGCTGATCTACGACGTCGTAGCAGCACAACGATGCTGTAGCTGATCTACGACGTCGTAGCTGCACTACGATGTTGTAGCTGATGTACGATGTCGTAGCACCACTACGATGCTGTAGCTGATCTACGACGTCGTAGCAGCACTACGATGCTGTAGCTGATCTACGCCGTTGTAGCACCACTACGATGTTGTAGCTGATCTACGCCGTTGTAGCACCACTACGATGCTGTAGCTGACCTACGCCGTTGTAGCACCACTACGATGCTGTAGCTGATCTACGACTATGTTGTGGCTGATCTATTACGATGTCGCGTATTATCAGCACTACGATGTAACTGATCTATGACGTCATAGCAACACATTTTTTATAATTAGGGGAAAACTAGCAAACGGATCATCTGATGAAAAGCAACTACCATGGGGTAAGTGTTGTGGGTACCATGCAGGTATTCTACAACTTCGTAGCTATCACTACAATGTTGTATTTCATCAACGACCACCCAAATCTACGATGACGTACCTTCACTACAATGGCGTACCACTTACCAGCGCTTCAATAAAATAAACAAATAAATAAACTTTATTGTTTCTTATAAAATACAAATTTAGATAGGAACACAAATATTAGCATAGCACTAAGGTTTACAAATTAAAGTGCGCAACCCCCACACTAACAATATTTGTGTTGTAGTATAACAAAGGTACAAAGTAAACTAAAAACTGTGAATCCAGTCAAAGTAATCAATGTTGCTAGTAACAGCCAAAGACATTAGGAACCCATATCAAATTCGAATTAAGAACATTCAAAGTAATAAAACGTTCCAAAGAAACTCTGCAATTCAATAGAGGGAATTCTCAAACGGGCATTTACATTTTGCAGTAAAAGAATAATATTCTATTTTTAGTTACAGGAACCTTTCGTCGTAAAATCGTAACGGCTCTGTTATTGCCCTGTCTTATGAAACTTAATGATCCTAATGTAGACGTCGGCTGTCGGCTTTAAACATTTTATGTTTGAGTAATTAGAAAATACTTGAAAAAGCTTCTGACATTTGTGTCTTCGAAATTAATTCCTCTTACTCCAGGTAAAAAGATACAAATGTGACATTTTAGTGGTTTTTTTCCCACAGCAGAAAGATTTGCCTATAGTAGTACAATACCATTAAAATTTCACGCAGTATATTAAATGTGTATTGAAGTCAAAGAGAATAAAATTAATTTATATATCAACACCGCACACTATCACAGATTCACTCGCAGGACCGGTTATAAATAAATAATTTGGTACTCTGTGGCAATTAAAAACGTTAGAGTAATTGTGCCCTAATAAGGTTTACATAATACAAATTAATTTTATGAATAAAAGCTTCATATGGACAAAAATTAATCACAGGCGGACTTGTTATTTAATTATTCAATATAAATTATTCATAGTATTAACATTAATTGTCAATTATTTATGCAGGATGTTTTAATGCTAAAATATGGTTTAGGCAGTTACTAGTTATTTGTAAATTGTTACATTTAGAGACGCGATAGTAATTAAATTATATTACGGTTCGCATATTACCTGTTTATTAATTAAAAGCGTTTAATATGTGGTTGAAAGCTTTCGAATATAGCTTACTGATCCGGCAAACGTTATTTTGCCAAATACGTTGTTAGAATATGCTTATATCTACAGCTAGGGTTGCCAACTTTTATTTTTGCATTTAAAGTACATTGGTTACTCAAAGTAAGAAAAATAAAGTACACAGTATAAAAATAAAGTACATTTTATTTTTCCTTATTATTATATTATCTATACTATATAATATTATAAAGTGGAAGAGTTTGTTAGTTTGTTTGTTTGAACGCACTAATCTCAGGAACTACTACTCGTATTAATCAAGAAAGGCTATAGGCCATATTTTATCACGCTAAGACTAATAGGAGCGAAGAAATAGAGAAAAATGTCGATAAAACGGGGGGAAATTATTTGAAAGGGCTTATTTGAATGCGCTAATCTCAGGAACTACTGGTCTGATTTGAAAAATTCTTACAGTGTTAGATAGCCTATTTATCGAGAAAGGCTATAAGCTATATTTTTATTACGCTAAGACTAATAGGAGCCAAGAAACAGAGGAAAATGTGGAAAAAACGGAGGAATTTATTTGAAAGGGCTTATCTCACGAACTACTGGAGCAATTTTTCTGTTCTGAATCATAGGCTATTTTTGGTGGACTAATTTGTCTGTGAAATATCTAATTTACGCAGGCGAAGCCGCGTGGAACGTCTAGTTTAAAGATAAAATTTTACTGCTTTTTGCAGTTATAAATGTGATTCTTTCGATCGATAAATCGATAAATTTCGTTTAACGAAAAATACTAACGACTTCAACAGAAATCAAATTGTCTATACTTCTACACTTAATATAATAAAGCGGAAGAGTTTGTTTGTTTGAACGCGCTAATCTCAGGAACTACTGGTCCGATTTGAAAAATTCTTTCAGTTTTAGATAGCCCATTTATCGAAGAAGGCTATAGGCTATATTTTATCACGCTAAGACTAATAGTAGCGAAGAAATAGAGGAAAAAACGGGAGGAAATTATTTAAAAGGGCTTATTTGAACGCGCTAATCTCAGGAACTACTGGTCTGATTTGAAAAATTCTTTCAGTGTTAGATAGCCCATTTATCTAGAAAGGCTAAAGGCTACATTTTATCACGCTAAAACTAACAGGAACGAATAAATAGAGGAAAATGTGGAAAAAACGGGGGAAATTATTTGAAAGGGCTTATCTCACGAACTACTGGAGCAATTTTTCTGTTTTTTGGCACAGATAACAATTAGTAAACCACGTAAAGGATCATAGGCTATTTTTTGTGAACTAATTTGTCTGTGAAATATCTAATTTACGCGGGCGAAGCCGCACGGAACGTCTAGTGAGAAATAAAGTATTTTTGCGTACTTTATTATTAATATAAAGTACAGAGTACAATTACCTTAAATAACGTACAATACTTTATTATAAAGTACGGTTGGCAACCATATGATACAGCTGTTAAAAGATTATACATATACTATCTGTCCCGGCAAACGTTTTTTTGCCATTATTTCGGCTTTCGCCCATATTATTTTATTGAAGTGACTAAATAAGTACCTATGGCACCATGGCAACGTCCATCGCTATCCCGTCGCACAAACAATGGTCACCGTCAGTCTCGAGTTGTCATAATTTGCTATTATTCATTCAACAAATGCACTTATCAATATAAAAAGTAGTCAGTAGCCGATTTTCAGACCTACTGAATATGCATATAAAATTTGGTAAAAATCAGTAAAGCCATTTCGGAGGAGTACGGTAACTAACATTGTGACACTAAAATGTTATAAATTATAAGAAGAAGATGTCGATAAGCGCGATTAAGCAATAATGAAGATGTTGGCCGACTCTCAGACCCACAGACAGCATTAGCAGACAAAACTTAAAAATAATCGATACTGCCCTTTCGTACTCGTATGAGCTTGGCAACTGACAGCGTGGGAATTTTATATTTTACGATATATTTATTTATTAACAATTAACCTATCAACTCCAAAGCGGTCAAATTCGACCGCGTAAACAATAGATTTCAAAGAATCCGCAATCTAAGGATTACATATAATAATATTATATTCTGTTAGCAGCATCTAAAGTAATGATGGTGGATATTGATGGTAATGAACGAAGTGTACAAAATGTGATAAATAATTATTGTATAAAAGGAAGAAAAACTAAATAACTGTAGTCTGTATAATATACATTGAAGCATATTCAACGTTTCACTCGAACTCATAATTAGAACAGACTATAAACTATACAAGAGAATCGTTTAAGTAAACTACAACCACACTTGTGACGTGCAACTCACTAGCCAGAAGCGTAGCGTGCCTTGGCGGGGCCCCGTATAAAAAATTGTTGGAGGCCCTTAGGATAGTTAAAACTTTTCACAAAACAAAAAAATCACATTGGGTATTGCCAACTGTTGAACTAACGCTTTATGTAAGTTATATGTATACAAATTGCTTGTTTTAACTTTATCATTTTTAAATAAAATAATAATAATTAAAATTAATTATAATTAAAGTTTTTATTATTTTTTGCACACGCACGTTTGGGTCCCATGGTCCTGGAGCCCCGTATAATTGATACGACAGATACGCTAGCTACGCCCCTGACACTAATGTAAGCTGGAGTTTTAAGAGCACATAAAACTGGACCATTCTAAAAGCACTCCCTGACCTTTAAAAAAACATTAATACCGCGCCAATGGGCAATAATAATGTATTAGAGGGTGCGCGCCTGTCAACTGTTATTCACACATAAAGCGGATAGTTCCTAGAAATATTGTGTTTGTAGAGATAAACTACGATAACATGGCGCGCCCCTGCAAAATTCAAAACGTTTGAAGTGCGTTGTCGAAACGTTTGATGTGCGTTGTCTTGCGCGGTCGGCTAGTTATGATTAGTTGACCAACAAATCTTGGTAATAAGTGACATTGAGTGAAATATTAGGGTATGCGCGCACGGGCAACTTAGTCGCTCGGTGCTAGGTCTCCTTCCCTATCGGTTTCTATGCAAGTGCGTGCACGGGCAACAAAAAAGTCGCCGACCGGCCAGTTGCCACTCGACCGCCGCGGCGTGAGATTGTGTGTAAGCAGTGTAAGTACGCACATTCTATGTTCCGAGATGCCAAGTAAAATGCTCTCGTGCGCGCGACATGGCGACATGGCGATCATTTTTTCGAAAGAGACAAATAAATCGCCGAGCAACTAAGTTGCCCGTGCGCGCATACCCTTACGAATACTGGTTGATTGGTTGAATACTTACTACATACAAACTCTTTCATAAGGATGTGACTACACACATTGAAACAGTAATTTGGAGGGGCGCGCCATGTTATCGTAGCTTATCTCTACGGGATAATATTGTAATAGTGCTAGCTGATTCAACAAATGTTGTTTTGATGTAAACGTCATGGAAATGTAGGAAAGATCGTCAGACCGAGTGAGGAGTTTCTGATGTTTTTATGTGTCAAACCAATGCTACCTCAGAATTTACCTCAATCTTCGGCTGGAGCCAAAACTTAGGGCTCTTTTCCTGTCATGCGTGTGGTAGCCCGCGCACCGAGATGGTGACAGGTGACAATATACTCCTTGCCGCGCGCGTCTTGCCCGCATGACAGAAAAAACATCTATGAAATTATAGGATGCAAGTTACTTCCATGCGGACCATCCGCGCAAGGGGAATGACACACATAAAAGAAACGGGAGATCCCAACCAAGTTCAATCGATTTTACCTTTAAGATTAAATGTAAAATCGATTTAACTTGGTTGCAGAACCAGAAAAAAACGTATACCGTTCGCATACCAGAAAAAAACGCATTTCGACTTTATGTAGGTAATTTCTTTGGTCGCGTTATAACATTTTATGAGACATGTTGCTTGGCAATATTAAATACGCGCGGCTCGGCTACGTAGCGTATGACTTCGTTGTTCGTAAATTGGCGTCTTGTATATGAAATTCCCGTGTCACAGTGTAACCAAACTTCTTGATGGGCGAAATTATTATAAAACTGGTACATATATGTTCGGGTTTTTAACGTACAAAAATGGTATTCTAATGCAGCGCTAATTCCATGTGTAATGTTAGAATTTTCATTTGGTTTTGCTCTGATTATCCATACTAATATTATAAATGTGAATGTGTGTATACTGCAAACTCCTCACGCCCAAACGGCTAAACCGATATTGCTGAAATTTGCTATGGAGATACTTGGAGTCCCGGGAAAGAACAAAGGATACTTTTTATCACAAATAATAGAATGGTTCCCGCGCGATAAACAAATGTTGGCCCAACGGAGTTTAGTAGTTGATATTTTTCTTACTTGCGTCAATAGGTGTCTCAATACCTTGCGCTATTTTTAGTAGCTTTCATGACTATACTGAAAACTGACACTTTCACGTTACATCACAAAAACACTTCTTTAAAAAACTCTGCGCCCATGGGAGGACATTCAAGAAGGTGAAGGTTTTCACGACTGTTACCATAATCTAGATACAACGTTTATTTAACTCTGAGGAATATTTCAATAACCACAGTTTCTTAAATGTCTTCTTTGAAATAAAGAAAAACAGTTATTTTAAACTACTATGTGCTTAGATCTAAAATTCTAGAGCGTTTTAAAACCTACTTAGATGAAAGTAATGTAATAATTGATTTTCAAAGCAATTGTTGGCTAGCCGTTTTTTCACTTAATAACTTAAAATGACTATTCTAATTTCTAAGTGCCATACGAACAGTTTCATAGAAGTATCAACTTATACTACGTATAAGCACTTCCATACTTTGCAATATATTTATGGGCTTGGTAATAATTCGTTATCAACTATTACCAAGCCCATATGTTCGCTAATTTACCTAACCTTACGCAACTAGATAAACTAGAACTAACCTACATAGAAATCAAACGTTTGAACTAGCGAGGGCAATTGATCTATGCAAATGTCATAGGACTGCGGGTGATAAGCGTACGATGGGCACACGTGATGACAAATTCGATCAAAGTTTAACTATAGGACTGTTACTACTGAGTTCATGGATATTAGTGGTGGTACTAGAGTAAACAGAACTAAGATGATACTGGCGGCCCCTAGACGATCGATTTTATTGCCCAATATTACGAAATGTGCAATATTATTGACACTAGGATTGGTTTAGGGTAAATATTGAATCGCGCCATATTTTAATCTTATTGTAAAATAAATTGTACAATAAAATATTGTTTAATGTTATTGTAGGTTTAAGGGCTGGATTTAAATGCGCTTATTATTACACCATATTAATATAAGTATAAATAATACTTCATTTAGTATTAACTTATTAAGGAAATTGCTAATTAGTAGTATATACGAAGTTATGTCTGTCTGTTAACTCTTATTAATTTCATGCTGAAGCCGTTAGAAATTTAAAAAAAAACTTATGTATTTTCTAGAGGATATCCTCTAATTACTAGACTATTACTACTAGACGGCAATAGGCTGATGAAGATTATGACCCTCTAATTATAGTTATTAAAAAAAGGTAAAATAATACTTACATATTATAATTTGCATTACTTTAAAAAGATTATATATAAACATATTAATTAAAATGTTAACATAATATTATAAGACGCTAAAACATACACAAAGTTGTGACTGTAACTGCCACACTAATGATAATTAAACTTCTATTTATTCATTTAATATATAAGTTAAATCATCATAAGATTAATCATTGTAGGGTTTGATAAAATATAATATTGTATGGGGCATATATTAACATGTAACTACAAAATATAAGTAATTAATATTCGTCTCTTAATCCTGAGTGCGACAGTAAAGTAGCTAGATTTAAGGAGTGCTAATTATCCTGGGAATTCAGAACAAAGACAAACACTCAACTTCTCAATATCATCCGAAAGTTACCGGAAGCTCGATTTCTTCGGACTAACGACAGAAGTTAAACTGCGAACTTGTTGACAGCTGAAACTTTCTGCTCACTGCTTAAATAAGGCTTCGATCGTTTCTTAAGTTAAGTTAAGTGAATATAATCTATATATTATATAAGTATATAATATATTGAAAGTGTTATTATACTAACGTTAATCGCATTATTTTTAGATTTATAGGCTAGAATTAAGCAAGGCGTAAGTATATTGTATTTTGATGAAAGATTACATTACAAGAAATAAGATAATTACAAGAAATAAGATAACAGTACGTATCTTATGATTTACAAGCGACCCATCCCGGCGTCGCACGGGTATAAAATATATAACCACTGAAAATTATAAAAATCAATAGCCTATGATCCTTCACGTGGTCTACTTCTTATCTGTGCCAAATAACATAAAATTGCTCCAGTAGTTCGCAAGATAAGCCCTTTCAAATAATTTCCCCCGTTTTTTCCACATTCTCCTATTAGTCTTAGCGTGATAAAATATAGCCTATAATCTTCCTCAATGAATGGGCTATCTAACACTGAAAGAATTTTTCAAATCGGACCAGTAGTTCCTGAGACTAGCGGGTTCAAGTTAGCCCTTTCAAACAATTTTCCCCGTTTTTTCCACATTTTCCTCTATTTCTTCGCTCCTATTAGTCTTAGCGTGATAAAATATAGCCTATAACCTTCCTCGATAAATGGGCTATCTAACACTGAAAAAATCATCAAAATCCGTTGCGTAGTTTTAAAGATTAAAGGGAACAAAGGGAATGAGGGAAAAAAGCGACTTTGTTTTATAATATGTAAAGATATAGATGTAAGCTACTCTTACACTATTTTTCCTGGCACTTTTTATATATTTCATGAATAAATGCGGCATCGAGGGCAAAAGCTACTTGCACATAAAAAATGTTTAGTATATTCAAGTTTAAAATCTATCAAGAATAGTTTTAAAATTGTATCAACTTTTAAGTAAAAACTTGGTGAATCTCGCCAACAAATTGACAGCGTAGCTTATACTCATCTAGCTTTTAGCTAAACCATCTCTTCAAGTATAAAACATAATTCTCCGGGACTTAAGCGGTGTTTAGATATAGCGAGTATAATGGTAGGTGTAAGTAGTTTGGAGTTAGGGGACGATTAGTGTTAATTATGCGTATCCTTGTAAAGTCTTGGCCCTTCTGCTTTGTTGTTAAACAAACTTAATATTACCCGCAACTTCGTTCAAACGTTCGAAGTTCCGTTTTT
Source organism: Polyommatus iphigenia (assembly GCA_963422495.1). Lineage (NCBI taxonomy): Eukaryota > Metazoa > Arthropoda > Insecta > Lepidoptera > Lycaenidae > Polyommatus > Polyommatus iphigenia. Next base: position 13,324,507 of record OY730189.1, read on the forward strand.
TGTAAAATAGTGCATTTCTATATCAAAAATTTACTACACTCATTCACAAAGCCCAAGGAAATTCTACGGTTTTCATAAAATAGGTTAACCGGTTAAAGCGGGTTAGGGTGGTAGACAGATAAAAAGCATTGTGCATCTATAGCAATATCCATACTTATTTTCCAATAATCCGCGATCGAAGGATTAATAAATTAAAAATACTGGTAAAAGGTGTTTTATCTTAGATCTCCCCTACATTATTAATATAATTTATAATTAATACAATAAATATAAAAGTGTGGCTTTTTCTTCGTGGTATTATAATAATTCAGGTTTCCTATTTTTCTGGCCTGTTAATTTCTATGGGTCTAGTAAGATTCTACTAATGCCAGGGTTAAAATATAGGTACAGTTCTGGCTTCCCAAAAAGCGTTGTTATGCTATGTAGCGGCCATGATTTTGTGGCCAATGAATATTTTTACTGAAAAATTGTACGTATTTGTTTCTTTATTTTTGTTTTTGTTATTTACAAAGAATGACAGCATGGCTTACCTAGTAAACAGAGCTTAAAGGAAAGGTCTGAAAGATGTTTGCGTGAAGATATATTTTGACGACCCGTAAACTCGGCCCTAGCTCTAGGCCACTGTAAAGAAACCCTATTGATCCAGCAGACCATAAAAACAGATATTACAGATGAACAATTCAAAGATGTTAAATAATTTATAAAGTACTTGATGACGCCTGCAATTCCGTTGCGCCAAAATTCGTGTGTCGCGGGGGAACTGTCCCTTTTTCGGAACAAAAACTATCCTATGTCCTTTCACGGGACACCAAGTATCTGCATACTAAACTAGCGGCCTAATTTCAAGAGGTAACAGACACAGAGAAATATAGACTGTCACACTTTCACATGTATAACATAAGTATTACTTATGTTGTGTATATTTTTTAACCCTGGCATTAGTAGAATCTTACTAGACCCATAGAAATTAACAGGCTAGAAAAATAGGAAACCTGAATTATTATAGTACCACGAAGAAAAATCCACACTTTTATATTTATTGTATTAATAATGTAGGGGAGATCTAAGATAAAACACCTTTTACCAGTATTTTTAATTTATTAATACTTTGATCGCGGATTATTGGAAATCTATTGTTATTCTATTATTGTCGCGGTCACCGGTGTCTTTATGGGGCTTGATGGGTTAAAAGCACACAAAATTACACACTTTTCTTAGAAATGGCGTCGTGAGAGAGACACCTAATATAAAAAACCTGCATTAATATAAACAAAACTGAGTCATTTATTCAATCAAGATAATATGTTATATCGTGTACGTCCTCTGTTTATCTTCGGCCATTGTGGCATTAATTAGTTGAGCGAGTTCATTAAGCCACGTCCGACCTCCAATAGAATTCAATACTATTTATGTGGCGAACGTGAAAAGAATCGAACATTGTAACAGATGTTCGGGGAAAATGGTTTTTGTAAAACATTTTTATCGTACGGAACGTGAATATTAATACGCTAAACGCTACACGGGATTTCGTAGACAAGTAAATCCACATGGAACCATACATCTTGCTCCAATAAAATGCAGTCTACAGCGCTCCTCATAGTCTACTATTTTATCATAAGGAATGTGACGGATGGAAGAAGGAAGAATGGAAGGTTTTAATACACTAAACACATCACGCGACTTGGAAGAGACAAAAGTTAACGCTATGGTAACCGTACAACTTGCCGCTACGAAATTCAGACTATGATTTTTTCCGTAATGGCAAATTTTATCATAACGCTCCGAGGCTTTCGCAGTATGTGCCAAACAAAACCAAGAATGTTTCCTCTATAATATCAGTTTGTAGAGTTAGTGTCTAAACCAAACTTATGTCAATGGTCTAAACACACTAAGCCGAAAATACGCGGCCGAAGTTCGTCATGATTACGCCTGCAATGCGCTACGCGTACGCTGTAACGCGACGTAATTTCAGCATGGTGTGTCAGTTCAGATCAGTCATTTAAAATACATTGCAGGCGTAATCATGCCGAACTTCGGCCGCGTATTTTAGGCCTAGTGTGTTGAGAACTTTAGACACGTAGTTATCGTCAGCGTTTGTAATTAAAGTTTACAACAATTTGACAGCTATGTAGCCACTAATCAGCTCTAAGGCTGGCCGATGTAATTTAGCTCTCTGAGTTACACTTGACGTGGGTTCAAATTGTGCCCCATTATTTAACAGACAAAGGCAGTTATGGGGCCAACATAAATATTTCAGTATTTAGGAAGTGGGCGAATCAATTTACACAAATCCATACTAATATTTTAAATGTGAAAGTCTGTCTGTTACCTCTTCTCACCAAACTGCTGAACCGATTTTGCTAAAATGTAGTATGGAGATACTTCGAATCTGTAGAAAGGACATAGGATATTTGTCATCTCGTAAAAATTAACGGTTTCCACGTGGTAAACGAATTTTGGTGATATAAAAAACAGGTTGTACTCTGAGTTCTAGCAGAAGTGGAACGGAACAGCAGGCAAAATATATTTTTGCCGTACGATAGAAAGACTTTTTCTCTTACACTGCGTCGGCGGTCTATAGTCACTTTCTATCTTACGAATTCTCGATCAGGGTCAGTACGAATTGAACATTTCACGAGTTACATTTAATAGTGGTCAATTTCAAAAGTGCACCACTCCGATAAACAAGTTATTGCTTCGAAAAAATTTAATGAGTCCCACTAATTAGGGTCCTAGCTCACGACGACTCATTCAGTCGCAATGCGCGATACAAACGCCACGCAAACGCCACAAAGATCGCACGTTTGTATCATAAAGTCGCTATGTGTCAGGGCTCTAAGATAAATCTAATAAGACTCCTCGGGACATTTTATAAGTGTAAAATATGTAACAAGCGGCTTAAATCAGAGTGTAGACTCTAAAAAGGGCTAAAGAAATATACAATATACAAACATAATATTATTTTACTCGAAAAACATATTATTATTATGTAATATTATATAACAGCAGAATAAGCTAGCCCATTGGACTGAGCTTAGCTCTGCGGCTTGACTATTAATAGATTAAAAATTCCGACGCTAACCACTCAATTTATTATTAGAGCTTATATCTTCAACATATTGCCACATTCGTTCCATTAATCAAAGCGCTATTGTAAGTTATAGTCTGTCAAGAAAGTGAAGAAACTAAAAAGTGGCAACATCGTAGTGTCATCGCTTTTTTCTTAGATTGATTTGAAAGGGATGACACTACGATGTTGCCACTTTTTAATTTCTTCACTTTTTTGACAGACTATAAAAACATGCTTTTTTCTTTGAGAATTTAAGTGATACAAATGAGAAAACATGTCTGTCTGTTACCTTCATCCAACGCCCAAACCACTAAACCGATTTTGACGAAATTCTTTACTCTGCTATACGCGGAATGCGGGATTTTATTTTACGCGTACTAAGTTGTGAGAAAAAGATAGTATTCAATAATATTGTCTTTACTACCGTCTGTTTAGGTTAACTTCATATTCATATTTAGTTAAGTAAATTAAATATCTAACAATTTAAACATTTTGACTTTTATTTTGCAAAAATTGTAGCTTTAGTGGTACAGCTAGATATGAGTTAGATGATTAAATAGGTAAGTTACAAGGTTTGTTACAATTATATAGGAAAAAGCAGGTAATTGCCCTCAGGTTATGAAATGTCCTTATTTATGAAAGAAAATAAAGGTTATTTTGCCAAACGATTAGATTTAGACAGGTTCGTTGTCTGTGATCACTGATCACAGAGCTTAAAGTGTTAGACGGCGATATAATAAAATAAAAGTGGGTTACTTTCATTGCATCGGCAAATAATACAAAGGATATTTGATTTATCTTGTAAATAAACCTAGATAAAACGATTTATTGTGACTCTAATATAATATACCTAGTAAATAGCAGATAAATGTAAAGATAAGTATAATTTAATTTTGAAGTTTTGAGGTATCTTTTCCATAATAACATTATGTACGTGAAATCTATTATTATTATAGCTTATTATTATGCTTTATTCCCTTAATATTATAATGTCTTGTTTACTTTCGTTTCGTTTATAAATACTGCAATAATATGGTATAATTATAAACGACTTTATCAAGTTTTTTAAATTTATTTATATTGAAAACTAGCTGTCCCGGTGAACTTCGTGTCACTTTAAAACCTTCCCTGGACTTCTACGAATATTTTAAGACTAAAATTAGCCCAATCCGTTCAGCCGTTTTCGAGTTTTAGCGCGACTAACACATTTGAAAATCCATTTTTATATAATACTAGCTGTCCCGGTGAACTTCGTGTCACTTTAAAACCTTCCCTGGACTTCTACTAATATTTTAAGACTAAAATTAGCCCAATCCGTTCAGCCGTTTTCGAGTTTTAGCGCGACTAACACATTTGAAAATCCATTTTTATATATAAGACTTGCTGTCCCGGTGAACTTCGTGTCACTTTAAAACCTTCCCTGGACTTCTACGAATATTTTAAGACTGAAATCAGCCCAATCCGTTCAGCCGTTTTCGAGTTTTAGCGCGACTAACACATTTGAAAATCCATTTTTATATATAAGACTAGCTGTCCCGGTGAACTTTGTGTCACTTAAAAACCTTCCCTGGACTTCTACGAATATTTGAAGTCTAAAATCAGCCCAATCCGTTCAGCCGTTTTCGAGTTTTAGCGCGACTAACACATTTGAAAATCCATTTTTATATAATACTAGCTGTCCCGGTGACCTTCGTGTCACTTTAAAACCTTCCCTGGACATCTACGAATATTTTAAGACTAAAATCAGCACAATCCGTTCAGCCGTTTTCGAGTTTTAGCGCGACTAACACATTTGAAAATCCATTTATATATATATATATATATATATATATATATATATATATATATATATATATATATATATATATATATATATATATATATAGGTTCAGGTTTGTTTAGTTTAGGAATTATAGAAGTTGGTACTCTAAAGCCTACTTCGTAATAGGTTTCACGGCTATAAACAGATTTCAATTATTGTTTTGTTATATTCTATTTAATTTCTTGTTCCTGTAAGTCGACTTTAATCAATTTAGTATTTTCAATAAATAATAATAAATTATTCATTTGGGAAATGAATAATTTATTATTATCCTATCTTTGGCAGTCATCATATCATTGGCACCTTAAACTGTTTTAAAAATAATATCTGCTAAAATGCCACTGTAGTGTACATATCTAAATTTCTTTTATAAAAACCTTTTTTATATTATTTTGTACTCTTTAGTTTATGGTATTTTGACTTGTTTACTTTTTGATAGATTTTGTCATGAGATTATAATAATTCAACTGGAATATCGAGTGTGCTATTTTATCATTTTCTCCTTTGCACCTTCTAAACTGAAAGTCGGGCAAGCGATTCACCTCGCAACGACGCGAGGACCGTGCTCACTTCATTGGTGACCCCGGAAGGAACACAGGATGGAGAATCTGAAGGAGAATGTAACCAGCGAACAAGGAGACGGCGCAAGACATCGGTGACCATACACGCCATCTTCATCACCATCACTCCCCGCCCCTTCGCACCGCGTCAGCCAGCATCGCCTCATCGGGTATCTCGTCCACTAGCCGCAATGTACCGCGTCCTGGACGACTCCGCATCGGCATCAACGGGCTTTCTCACTACACCGACCGGTCAGCAAGCAGAGCACATCTCTCCTGGTCAGCACGTAGCATCGGCCCCGCACGGCAGCTATCCGACTCACTGGATCCCGTGCAGCAGCTTACAGTTCCGACTCACTGGGACTCACTGCAACAGTTCCGACTCACAGGAACTCTGGCGACTTAAGCGACAAGACTTAAAGATTCTACCTTCGGTCATGTTTACTGACTATTATCGCCCTTGACGGTCTCTGGAGGGGGGTGATGTAGTGTACATATCTAAATTTCTTTTATAAAAACCTTTTTTATATTATTTTGTACTCTTTAGTTTATGGTATTTTGACTTGTTTACTTTTTGATAGATTTTGTCATGAGATTATAATAATTCAACTGGAATATCGAGTGTGCTATTTTATCATTTTCTCCTTTGCACCTTCTAAACTGAAAGTCGGGCAAGCGATTCACCTCGCAACGACGCGAGGACCGTGCTCACTTCACCACTAATAGGATTTTCTGTAGTATGAACTCTTACGGTGCGTGCACATTTGTATCATTTGCGCGATCAGATCTCCGATCAGATCTCCGTCGCGATCATCGCGCCGTATCAAGTATGCGTATCATAGTGTGGACGCCTATTAGATCATTCTGCCGATCATGCGAGTATTTGATACGACACGTATCTGATACGCGGTTAATAGCGATCGGGGCGTATCATGATACGCGTATCATTTTGATACGCTTCGATGATACGCGATGGAGATCTGATCGGAGATCTGATCGCGCAAATGATACAAATGTGGACGCACCTATAAGATGCCTATAATTGGTTGTTTTACTCTCTTTATTGGAAATATCTGATATCCTATTTTCTTTTTTGGATTTAAAATTTTGTTTGATTTGTTGTTATCACAGAATTTAATGGCTTAACCAATTATAACATAAAATTCCTTTTAAATGTAATGTCATATTTTAAAAATTACAACCAAAAGAAAAACTTAAAATGAACTAATTTATTACACTTGTGATTTTTCTAGAATAACTTACCTAACAATAGTTGATTGATGCAATAATTATTATTATTCGAATGCGAAATCTGATTTGCGAATTTCTGTATCATCAACAATATTATTGTAGTTCGTAAAAAAAAAAACCTGAATTAGAAATCTAACTATTAACTATGCATAATATTTTACAAGAATAAATACATATTGTACAATTTAATAGATGTTATGTAGAATATCTTAGTATGTCCGCAAATATTTTTCGTAAGGTACAGACAGCTCTTTGTGTCAACGTATGATTGTAAAAATACGGTATGGACGCAACATTTTGGTAATGAAAGTATACAAATTACAGCAAAATTTGGAGAAGCTAGACCTCATAACAAAAAGCTTAATATGAAAGGATTTTATCGAAGTTTATTTTACACCACTTTTTCTACATTATAGAAAACAATTTCCCCACCAATTTGGTAAACAATTTAACATCGTGCGCCACTACACAATACAAAAACTGTTCCTCACCTATGCGGTCTCCTCTCCTCATCTGGTTCCTCCTTCATGAAGGAGGGCTGCAGGCTGAACCTGCGCCGGAACTGGTGTCGGCCCTTCATGCTGGCATCCACGAGTCACCTGTTGCGGGGCGCGAAGACGCGCGTGCGGTCCCGGCGGCGGTCGACGCGCGAATGCCGGGCCGCGCTGGGCGCTGCGTAGTACTAGCGCCCTGATTGGCGTAGTAAAAATTTTAGCCCCCAAAGATTTTTGTGTTTTGTGAACTTTATCGGTTTTGTGTAGGTGTCATTCAGTAGTGGAAAGGCAGCGGTCAACGAAAAGAGTACAATTTTTTTAGACTGAAATATTAAATATTTCAGTCTAAAAAAATTCTACTCTAAATATATTTTATCATAGAGAGAAGAAGAAACGTCTGTTTGTCCCATTATGATGGCCCACTACTGAAGTATTCGATTTCTGTCAATACAGAAATTAATTGTTAGTTTGTTCTATGTTTAACTAGCGACCCGCCCCGGCGTCGCACGGGTATGAAATAAATAGCCACTGAAAAAATGATTAAAATCGATAGCCTATATTATGATCCTTCACGTGGTCTACTTCTTATGTGTGCCAAATAACATAAAAATTGCTCCAGTAGTTCGCGAGATAAGCCCATTCAAATAATTTCCCCCGTTTTTTCCACATTCTCCTATTAGTCTTAGCGTGAAAAAATATACCTTCCTCAATAAATGGGCTATCTAACACTGAAATAATTTTTCAAATCGAACCAGTAGTTCCTGAGATTAGCGCGTTCAAGTTAGCCCTTTCAAATAATTTTCCCCGTTTTTTCCACATTTTCCTCCATTTCTTCGCTCCTATTACTCTTAGCGTGATAAAATATAGCCTATAGCCTTCCTCGATAAATGGGCTATCTAACACTGAAATAATCATTAAAATCCGTTGCGTAGTTTTAAAGATTAAAGGGAACAAAGGGACATGAGGGAAAAAAAGCGACTTTGTTTTATAATATGTATAAAAAATACACTGACCGAGTCCTAGTTCACCTAAATTCTAAAAGATACTCTAATACTTTAAGCTCTTGCATAATGCAGAGTTAAACTAGGGATTATTAATTATTAGATTTCTTCGAAAAGGAGAAAACCGTCCATGCCTAGCTTCTTATCTCTAAAGTCGTGTATTTTAGTTGCGTATAGGGATTGCAATCCCGCAAAGCGGGATCCCGCAATCCCGCGGGATCCCGCGCCAATTTTTAATCAGCTGGATCCCGCACCTACAAAACGCGGATCCGCGGATCCCGCATGACCTACATATTTGCATAATTTCTCGGGGAGTCCATGTGACGGAATGGAAGTTTTGATAGCAGCGCTTTGTGCCAAACCCGATCCAAGGCCTTCGCAATGGCTAAACTAACAGCAGAAGGGAGAGGCCCTTCGACACAATCGCCTGATCCCAACGATGAGTTAGGTACGCCAAGAGATCACCAGCCGAGCGATCCTTACGGAACCCGTACTGTTTATCCAAGTATCGAAATAGCTGGCTATTGATAATAATAATGGATTCCATATTATTGGTTTGTAATTGGATGGATTTGAGCGGTCACTTTTTTTGGGGATCGAGTACACCAAGTCTTCGAGGAAGCCGGTACAATGCCAGAAAAACAGGAGAGCCGAAAAAGACGCGTTAAGATCAGAGCCAACTCTGGAGCACACTTTTTTTTAACACAATAGGAGAGATTCCGTCAGGCCCACTCGACTTTAATTGGATATCAAGGGAAAGGAGGGCTATTTGCACTGAGCGCTGATGAAACCAAATATCCGACGTGCATCGCGGTATGGTCGGCGGTTTCTGTTCCCCGTCACTTCGGGTCAAGCTTGACGCAAAGAACTTACCCAGAAGATCGGTTTTGTCTTTTGCGTCATGGGACAAAGATCCATTTTCGACGTGTAGGGATGATAGGATTGGCTTGCAGAAATTCCCCTCAATAGCTTTGGCCAGAGACCAGAATGCACTGGTTCTCGAAGAGAGGCGCTCGAGTCTCTCACCAATTCTGTTGACGTGCTGTTTCTTTGCCCGAGTGATATCTTTCTTGAGTATTTCATAATTCTTTATTCACAAGAATGTAGTAAGTACAAGGATGGTATTTCATTTTATATGTGCTGGTATTTAAATCCCGAGCAGACACTGCATTGGCCTAGGATTGGTAAGCCTTCTACTTCCGACGAGAAGCTTTTTTGGAGGATGAACCAAACCAGGGACGAAATCTGCCGCAAGTTGGCAATACAGTCTACAGAGGACGGAATGAAAAGCTTCATCCCTTGCATCACCACATTGGCAACGGAGTTGGCAGTGTTGTCGGGATCATCCGGCGAGAAGCACAAGTGCCCCCAAGGATAGGATGCAAAAAATTACCGCATCCCATCCCAGTCCGCTAACTTGTAGAGCCACACACGACGGTATTTAACAGAACGCTGTCGCAATGCCGTTGTAAGTGGCAAGGCAATGATCCGATGAACCAAGTGGTGCGGTCATGGATGCTTGGTAGCCATCAGGATTTGAAGTCAGCAGAAGGTCCAACAGGGAAGGATTCTGACCGTCTACAGCAACCAGTTGTGTTAAGTCGTTCGCAAGAGCAAGTCGCAGACAGATCTTCCCGCATGATCAGTTTTAACTTTTACTGGAATTGAGCCAGTCGGCGTGGTAGGCGTTAAAGTCGCCAAGTATTATGATCTCTGCGGATGGGATCTGCTGCTGCACTAAATCTGAAGCTGCTTGCAGGTGTTCAAAGAGTCAGTCCGTCTCGGGATCACCACTATGGGACCTATATAGGCACGCAAAAACGCGAGGGTGGTCATCGCAATCAATGCGGAGCCATAATGTTGAGAGGCCCCTGACTTCAAGATTGCTGTGGCATTAAAAGCATTTTAATTTTACGATCTAATAAAACTAGAGTGATCACATAATTTCATTGTTGTTTTGTTACAAAACAAATATTTTTGTGGCATAATATGAGACATTTTATATGAGTAAAGTTGATTTTTAATAAAACATAAACCTATAGTTTCAATTTATTCAATTTTATAACAGAAATTCAAACATGCGGGATTGGCCAATCCCGCAAATCAATCCCGCGGGATAGAATAATGTGCGGGATTGCAATCCCTAGTTGGGTAGTTGTAATATTTTATTATTATGTATTTAGTTATTTTAATATTGCGCGATAATATTAAAATGTATGCCTCTCTCTCTCTCTCTCACTTTTCCGGCGGCACAAATTATATTTTTCCATACATTTGTATTAAAATTAAACAATTTTAATACAAAATGTTTGAAATTCTCCATAATAAATTTGAAACAAAAAATGTCTGCAGCTTTGTAAAAGTTCTTCGTATGCGAAATAACCGATAACGTGCTCATCGATTTTCGTTTTATCTCAAAGCTTATCGTGGCAGTTTCGATTTTCAACATTTCAACAATAGAGGTATTCGTCATTTTGCTCAAACAATATATTTTTGTTCGAATCGCCCCGCCATTGTTCTATAGTGAAATTTCAATATGCGTAATAAATCCTTTAGTTCGTAGTTTTATTCAGTTATGCGTTTTTCATGTTTGTCAATTTCCAATTTTAATACCAATTTCGACTATCGGTTATATTATGAAAGCTATGTTTGTGTAAAAGGATTATTTTGAATAAAATATAAAGTTGATCACTCCCCTGCGTAATAATGTGAATTGGTAACTGAAAAGCGAACAATAGAAATATATTATGATCATCTGCTATCTACATAAAAATTAAAATTGATTGTGGAACACTTAAAATTATTACACGTGTGTAGTACCTATATTATGCATCGTCTACAATGGGGATTGTCGATTTTTTTTTAATTGTGCCCATTACAAAAACATTTCGAGGAATAAGGTCAGTGATCGTTATTCTGTATATAAATTCAAAAAATATCCATTAGTTACTTATATTTTTAAACAAATATGTTAGTTTGACCTTCAATGACGTCACATTACGTTTTGAACTTTTGGTATGCTTCTCGAATCAGTTTTCACATTAATAAGAGAACTTGCATTTATTCACACCTTGTTGATACTTGACAATGCTCTTTTTTTAATTTTTATGTATTTAATGCTGCCGGTCGCCGATGATGACGTCATAGATCCGAAAACTTTAAAAATTTATTTAAAAAAAACTGGCTAATGAATTAAAAAAATATTTAATTCATATTCTTAAAATACCCTATTTCAACGAAAAAAAATATAAAAATTACATGTGATTTTTTTTGGACAATGCCCATTGTATAAGATCGACATCGATTGTGAATGCGACACACACCTTCGAAATCATGGCTCTCCATAGCCCAACATAACGTGAGTCTTATAAGTAATAAGTAACTATACAAATACAATGCTTGACAAACAAATGAAATAAGTTTGAATTGTTGAAAATTCTACTGTAACCGATTCCGAAATGTGATTCGTCGCTGTTATGGTGTAAATAATATCTTTATCTGAGCAAAGTTGTCGAAATTTTGATATGGGTTAAGCCTGTCCTGTGATATATGTTCACAATTTGTTGTGACGAGGGTCACAGTTACAACACAACACAGGTAATATATACAGTAGATTAACTCAACATAATTTTGAAACCATCATGTAACTGTGTTGCTACGTTTACAAAGCATTCTGTCGTCTCCTTTAGTCCTCCAGTATTAGAATAGTGTCGATGTCTGTCACTTTCCAGTCTGTGACCCCCATACACTGCTGTAACGAACGGACATCGGAAAACGAGCATTAAGAAGCTGATATAACATCCTTTATGACCTCAAGAAACATTAATTAACCGCTACATTCTAATGTTTTTTCAAGTTATCTATGGTCAATCTATGCACATGCCCTTCACCTGAAGGCACCACCTAGTGTAGCATGTATATGAGTCTACTGTAGTATATTATTTTTACTATGGGTTTAACTAGTTATATAACATATTTAATGATGATACGAAATAAGGTACTAATAAAGTTTTATTACATGTTATTTAAACTATCTAGTATACAAGTTTTGATTAATATTATCTGTCAGCCCATCTCAAATTGTTACATAGTTAGGAAAGTTTGTATACTAAATTGGTTATATGTTAGGTATTACTTGGAATATTGATTTGGATAATTCGACTGACTGTATACCGATCTTGTGCATACACATAGAAATACACAAAAGAATTCGGTCAGGTCGATTCGCTCAGCAGTATGAGGGGGTCGCTTCCTGAATCTAACAAAGAACATAGCTGCATTAATGTAACTTATAACAGTAGAATCAGGATACTAGTGGATATAATAATATTATGTAAACTTTAACACAATGTTTTAGACATTTTTAATGCATTTTTACATCCATGTAGATAAAACGAGAAATAGCTAGCACAAAAATACTCTTCAAAAATCAAGTTACGTAAAATTTTTAACCATTTTATTTTGCAGACAGAATGATATTTAACAACCTTTAGATTAAGGGAAAGGCAAATTGTTTTAAAAGGTTTTAGTAATTAGGATAATACTCGCAAAAAAAGATTTTAGAATAAAGCAAAGGATAGCTTTATTTAAGTTAACTTTTTAATCACTTAAAAGCGATATAACTAAGAAAGGAATTGAGCTGATAAGACTTACATTTTCTTTTATTATTGTTGAATTTGTACAATAAAAAATTAAATGAACTTTGTTTTACGATAAGTTTTATCTTGGTTATATAAAGTTCTAAATCAGCAGGGTTAGCATAACAAGTAACAACAGCAGACATGGGAAAGAATCGACATACTGACAGATTTTATCTAACTGTCACTTTGTCTTGTCTAACTGTCACTTTGTCTATTCTTCCTTAGAAAGAAACCGTTTCTATGGTGACCATGCTACGCCTACAGGGGTGGCCCCAAACTTGATTAGACCTAAGATCTACTGTTGACGAAACCCTGTGCGATCTACCAAGTTCATACTTCTCGAAATCTTAAATGATTGAGCATAGTTTAACTAGGTCTAGTAGTCTGGTATAAATATTTATATAGTGTTAAAACAAAATTTTTATCTAAACGAGGTATGGACTTACTTTGAGCCTTATAAGTCGACATGGAATAGATTTTATCCATGATACTTCCATCCATACTAATATTATAAATGCGAAAGTGTGTCTGTCTGTCTGTTACCTCTTCACGCCCAAACCGCTGAACGGATTTTGCTGAAATTTGGCATGGAGATACTTTGAGTGCCGGGAGAGGACATATGATACTTTTTGTTCCGAAAAAATGTACAGTCCCCGCGCGATAAACGAGTTTTGGCGCAACGGAGTTGCGGGCGTCATCTAGTTTTAAATAAGTTGTACGTACTCTGCAATAAACAAAGTTGCAAGCAACATTTAGTTGGTATATAAAATAAAAAAGGTAAACCAGATAAGGTAATTGTAAAAACACGTCGCTAAAAGCAGAGGACCGTAGCTAAAAGGCTTTGAAAGAGATTGGAATACAAAATTAGGTTTCATAAACTAGCTAGCCTGTTGCGCATTTCTAGCGAGTCTAGGGTTCCTAAGTTAATACATTTTGCCCGTGAGACCTAAGCGGTTTCTTTGTTATTACCTGAATAAGGGCCAGTACACATTGAAACGTAAGGAGGCGATGCGATATAATTTTATAAGTATTTTCGAACTTAGAATAGGCAGCCCAACACCACGAGCAGTTTGTCAATAATTCATAGTGTACGTTTTTGTGATGTAAATAAAGTTTGAATGCATCGTGTCGCAACTCCTCGTCACGATGCATTGTGAACTGGAGTCTGGAAGTGCAGTCAAAAGGAAAGACAACGCACTAAGAATGTGTGTATCGCCTAAGCCACTTTGATTTGAATAAGGGAGATCGCAGACGACAGACTTTTGTGCGATCAAAGTCTGTGGCTTCCATACAATCTGATGGCGCGCGCCATGTGGAATGTATGTAAGCCGCAGACTTTGATCGCACAAAAGTCTGTCGTCTGCGATCTCCCTAAATGACCTCTCCATAGGTTCTTTATAAAATTCTGGGTAACATCCATAATATCCATACTAATTCCAAGTTCCATACTAATATTATAAATGTGTGCCTGTCTGTCTGTCTGTCTGTCTGTTACCTCTTCACGCCCAAACCACTGAACCGATTTTGCTTGGTATGGAGTTACGTTGAGTCCCGGGAAAGGACATAGGATACTTTTCATCCCAGAAAAATGTACGGTTCCCGCGCGATAAACTAATTTTGGCGCAACGGTGTTGCGGGCATCATCTAGTAAACAATATTTTTGCAGTCGGTTAGTCAGAATTTCCTCACTCAGTGTAGGCTGCTCAAGCCTCAAAGTACTAAAACAATACACCTTTTTTTAACCGACTTCCAAAAAGGAGGAGGTTATATTTGCGATTAAAGTTTTGCGCAGCCAAACATCTTCCTACGTGACACAAAGGAACCCATGTAACCAAGCGTGGCTTAGTTTTCAATTGAATGAGTTAGTTTTAGAGTGGCGTGATCCGATTTGCTCCAAGTTGTTTTTTCCTCTAAGTGCGTTTTATACAAGCTAAGTGAATAATGTAATTTTAAAGTGGCTTTGCTTTTAATCCGATAGAAGCTAATTAATGTGATGTATTTGTTTTTGCTCGGTTCTCTATTTAATGTTAGAGTAAAGCTCTGTTTTTCTCAGAAACCGGTATCGTCATGTAGCGGTCGTAATAGAGTAGTGAAACACTTTTTTAATACGAATTTGAAATGCTTTCCGTCCGTATACTTTTTGTCTCTTTCGCGAAATTATTTAACAACAAGTTATTAGGTACATAGTTTTAGTCCAATACGCTTTATGATTTTTTTAACTAAATGAAATGAATACTTAGAAAACCGAGGCCGCTCAGGTTTTCCAATTAAAAAGACAATAAAGACCTAAAGCCTAAATAATAGTAGTAACTACTTAGTGTTCTTGTACATCTTATTTTCGTGAAAAGCTTTTTTCTCAAGTTTTCCGTTTTGTAAATGGCTTTCGTGGAAATATTTAAAAAAAGCCTGCTTCACCCTTGGGAGAGTTTTTTAGATTCTTTGTTTAAACCGCGTAAAAAACATTGTTTTCTTTACAAAATAAAATGGGGACGATTCTGTGGGGTTCGTGTTGCGGTCACACAAATATTTGCACCCTAAATGTTGATTCATGGTGTAAAAAGTGGGCTACAAAAAATGAACATTATAAATATTTCATTATTGGAGTAAATGAATAAGATCGAAATTACTAGTAGAGCTCTTCGCGCTCAAGCCGCCCAACCGATTTAGATAAAGTTTGAGAAAGAAATACTTTAAGTTCCGAGAAAGTATATCACATAGTTTTAATTAAGTTACAGGCTACGACTATTCAAAAATTTTTTTAAAAAGCGAAAAGCGTATTATTTACTAGCAGAGAAGTTAATTCCTAGGCAGACGGGGGACCTACGTAGTTTGGTCGCGTTAAGTCAAAAACATCTGACAGATCACAACCTGGAATTGACATGATCCGACCAAATGACGTTGGTCTGTCAACGGCCTAGGAATCAATTTCCTCTATGGTACTTGAGATTCGAAAATGTCTCATTGGTACACGCCTCCACCCGGGACTGAATCTGCACTCTCTTGAGTGCGTACCAAAAATCTACCCACTAGGCCACGGACGCTCACAAGTTATTAATTATTATTTTATAGCAACATTTAAGTGTTGTAGTAGCATAGTTAAATGAAACACAAATAATTAATTTTAATACGACCATGGCTGATGACACTTCGATTTATATAGAAATATTATTACAATTATTATTACAAACAGTGGTTTTGACATAACGTATTTCGTGTTTCCCTTTGAAAATGCATTTTGGTAATTACAAAGGATTTAGATTAGAGCTACATAGTTTTTGGTTTACGTATTTTGTCAGGGTAGAAAGTAGGTAGCTTATGAAACGGTAAAATAGGTAACGGTAATATAGACTACAATTAATTACAATTAATAATATTATTTCAATTATCCTTGGTGCGAAAAACATATATGCAAAGATAGCAAAAAAGGATATGCGCGAATAGCCCATAGACGGCCCCAAATTAAATAATAAAAAATGGTAAAATAGGGGTTAAAGTTCGTGTGAAAGTCCTATGTTTTAAAGTTTCAGAGACTTTAAATCTAAAATCTTTATAGATGGTATGGAATTTAACATTAGTGGTATAACTTATCTTCAAAATTCTCCACCCCCTGATGGGAAATGGGAAACAAAATTTTATAAGAACACTAGTGTATGTCCGCAACTCCGTTGTGCAGAAATTCCTTTATCGCGCCTATATCAATACCAAATTTTATCAAAATCTGTTCAGCGGTTTAAGCGTGAAGAGGTAACAAGTGACAAAGAGACAGACACACTTTCACATTTATAATAATATACTAGATGATGCCCGCAACTCCATTGCGCCAAAACTCGTGTATCGCGCGGAAACCGTACATTTTTCCTGGACAAAAAGTATCCTATGTCGACCTTTCCCGGGACTCAAAGTATCTCCATGACCAGCAAAATCGGTTCAGTGGTTTGGGCGTCAAGAGGTAACAGACAGACAGACAGACAGGCAGACAGACATAATTTCGCATTAATAATATTAGTGTGTATAATATAATTAGTGTGGATACATTACGTTGGAACAAGCTAGTTGTGAAACAAGTAAATGAGAAAGGTATCAAGGGATATTTCCCGTTAGGTGCATCGTGACAAAGTTCAGCGGAAATCCTAAGCTAAGCCCGCCTTAGTTCAGGATTTCGCATCAGGAAGTTCAAAGTTTCTTTGAAGATACGACTAATCTGTTTATCACATAATATACCTAGCGGAATAGAGAAACAAAGGCCAGAGCAAGCGAGATGTCACTATCAGTAACACTGCGTGCTAAAAAGAGACGTGTGATACATGACAGCAGAACTCTTTTTTTGACTTACAGTCGGCACTTATCGGCACGTTGACATTCTCACAGAAAGATGCTTGTGTAAGTGTATACGTACATGTAAATCAATTTCGGTTTCGTTTGACAGCTCGAGATTAACATTGCTCTATTCCGCTAGGTAAGGGAAAAGACCTAATGCTAGACACTGAACTAATAGATGACACTTATGACAAAAATACCATAAAAATAAGAATTACTCTAATTATTTCTCACCACTGTAAATTTTATAAGCTTCTCAAGCTATCTGTTGAATTGAAAAAATATATTAGAGACACCTTCGGGAACAAAATTTTAAAATGGGATCAGTTTTCGTAAATAATATGACCGCGTCAACACGCGCTCGGCAATTTCTTAGCAAATAGGTTAAGGAAGGCAAAATTTTGCAAGTAAGTTTTGAATACATTTATTTGATTTTTTGTGATTTATGTTGATTTCATTGGGTTAATGGTCATGTTGTATACACTAATTAATGTTTATTTAAGATTTTTTATCCATTTTCCCTAACAATATAAAGGGTGTCTACTATTAGTTCTTGAAAATGTAAAAAACCTAATAGATGACATGGATCTCATCTTTGAGTTTTGCAATACATACTAAAGTTATTTTGTACTTAATTCTACTGCAAAAATCATCACTATTCTCTGAAAATATAATTATATTAACAATTTAAGAACTTAGAACTACTGCACCTAAAAATGGACATAGTGTCTAATATTAGACCTTGTACTGATCTAAAAATCGATTGCTTTAGTTTTTTAGCAGTAAAAAGAAGAAAAAGGAGAGCTGAGAAAAGAAAGAAGAAAAAAGAAGAGGCAAAAGAAGCATGGAGATTAAAGACTGAAAATAAATTTGCTAGGAAAAAAATATGAAAAATAAAAATAAAAGGAAAGATAGTTTCAGCATGGAAGAAGAATTAATAGAATCTGGAGACAACGTGGATAATATTTCTGATGCATGTAGTTACTATGATGAAGTAAATGAAATCTTTTGAAAAATGGCAAATAAAGACCTAATAATAGGAAAAATGTAAAATGTAATGTAATGTTCTATGTCAACTATGAACTAATGTTCATATTGGTGTCTACTATTAGTGATGTTTGTTTTTTGTGATGTCATCTATTAGTACTTATGACTAAGTTTACAAAAAGACCAATAATATATTTTTTAATTGATTTATCAGAGAATAATTATAATAGTTTTATTTTGTAAGAGTTACTGAAGACATGGAAGAAGTTATCAATCCTTTATTTTCATAAATATATATTTTATAACATTCAAATGTTTCATGTTTCCTTAAAGTGTCTGCCATTAGGTCTTTTCCCTTATATTAACTTTATAGTTTATCAATTATACAGATGAGGATGTGCCTTTTCAAAGGACACTATTTTCACATTAATGTGGTTTATCCGTTATTAGTACCTATAATAATAACTAATAGTCAATTGACATCGTTTTGATTGTGAAAGAAGTTATATTTATGTGAAGGCATGCTTTCTAAATTTTGAAAATTATAGCAAATAGTTTACAATTATAGCAATTAGTTGTAATTAGCGGTACAAATAGCATAACTAGGAGTCTAAAGGCAAAGGGTGGAGCAGCATAATATCTAAGGAAATCGGAAAATGTTGGATCACTAACATTATAATTATGTAATTTATAAAACAATAAATATATATTTAATAGCTATATGACCGAGCTTAAAAAAATTCAAAAAACACACATAAAATGACATGTTATGAAAATAATTCCTAGGTATATCGATTTATCGCCCCCGAAACCCCCTATATACAAAATTTCATGAAAATCGTTGGAGCCGATTCCGAGATTCTAATTATATGTATATATATATATATATATATATATATATATATATATATATATATATATATATATATATATATATATATATATATATATATATATATATATATATATATATATATATATATATATATATATATATATATATATATATATATATATATATATATATATATATAATTATGTACTGTCCACCTTTCCCCAGAATATAGAGAATATTGAAGTGTTAAACATTGAATACCCTTCCGACCATAGACCAATCAGAACCAAAGTAAAAATCAGGCAACCTCACAAAAGCCGAACAAGCTACAATAGAAATAATAAAAACCAATTTAAGTCTGACGAACAAACCTCTACATTCCGCAACTATCTACAGAAAGAAATAAATAACCTATTACAAGACCAAACTGACTATACAACACAGCAATATTATGATAAGCTTATAAACATCATAGATACTAGCTCGCAGAAAGCCCAAAAGACAGGCAATAAGCAGACAAAACACTCCATTATCACAGACCGTACCCGACAACTAATACGCCGCCGGCACGAGCTACAGAACACCAAACCTAAAACTCGAAGCATGAGAAATGAGTTAAAAGCATTATATAAACTGACAAGTAAATATATAAAGCAAGATTATACTGCCTACAGGTCACATACAATAGAAAAACATCTAAACACAACTATATATATATATATATATATATATATACATATATATATATATATATATATATATATATATATATATATATATATAAGAATTGCTCGTTTAAAGATATAAGATTTACTATATGTCTATATTATAATCTATTCTATTAAAAAAAACGTCCATGGCGTGATGGACTACAGTTAATTAAAATTAATAATATTATTTCAATAATCCTTGGTGCGAAAAATCTATATAATAAGTTAACAAAAAAGGATATGGGCGAACAGCCCATAGACGGCCCGAAATTTTATAATAAAAAAAATAAAATAGCATAACTTGTTTTGAAATAATGAAAATGTGAATATAAGGCCCTTTTCAATATAGTAGACTTTCCGTAAAATTTAAACTTGCCCTGTTTGATTTTCCAAATGACCGATAAAGCTACACATTTTACATACATACACTGTAATACAAACATACAGACATAAATATTTATAATAATATTATTCCCAATCAACCATTTTGGGGGTACCACCGGTTACTTATTGTTATATTACCAAGAAGACCCTTTCATATTAACTACCCACTTACGGCGGTAATGGTACCAAATACCCCATGCAACTTAAAAGTAGGGGCACAAAAGCACAAGCACAAACACTTATCCTCACTTAGGGTTATTTACTGCTCTCGTCCTGTTTAATTTATTTGGGTATTTTGCATGGGACGTAAGTGGCTAAAGGGCTTACCGCTCAGGCCAACTTTTACCAAGTTCCAGTTAACCTTGAAATAAAACATCGTATCGTCTCTTTTATAAATACGAGGAACGAGAGAAATATATACGTGATACGATAAATGTGAAAGTGTATAAGTCTGTCTGTTACCTCTTCACGCCCCAGTCACAATGAAAATACTTTGAGCCCCGGAAAAGGACATAGGATGATAATATTATGTATCCCAGAAAAATGTTCCCGCGCGATAAATTGTACATAAGATTAACGGAAAGTTAACGTTAACCCAGGCTGGTGCAAGTGGCCCTCAGTGGCGTCTCACAATCAGGGCCTGATATCATCGGTCAGTGACAGGGAGAGGCCGCGGGGAGCTGAATACATTTTTCAGCCCAACTGAAAAAGGAAAACAACAAGTAGGCACTTGGTTTAAAAGTATTGAATATTGTCAATTTTGTGAGTTTAGTTTTTGAGGGTTCCGTAGTCAACAAGGAACCCTTATAGTTTCGGTATGTCCGTCCGTCTGTCTGTCCGTCTGTCTGACTGTCCGCGGTTTTGCTCAGAGACTATTAGGACCTATAATTTAGATCAAGCGGGACGTATAGTCACGTTAGGTATACCGTACCTATACCGTATCTATACAATATTATAAAGCGGAAGTTTAGTTAAGTAGGCCTTCTGTTAAGTCTTTTCATTAATAATGAAATAATATAAAAAATTAAATGTACATAGAAATATTTATTTACACTAATTAGTAATTATACAATTCTACTTAAAAACACGTTCCTTTCAACGTATAAAAAATGCGATTAAAAAAAAATAGTTGTCTCCGCGGGGTGGAAGTTAGTGGGAGGTAGTTGTATCATGGTGAAGGGAGGATCAACCCTGACATAATCTTGAGATACAGCCTGGAGACAGACAGACGGACAGACGGTGTTTGGTAATGAAAAATTAAATTACTTTTACTTTCACTGAAGGAATTTAAAAACAAAATTGTATAATAGTAATAGGAACTTTTATTCGTAATTCGAATCATTTATGTAATTAAAATGACGTAGAATAAATTAAGTACCGCCCAGCTAATGAACATTTACCTCTCTTTTCAATAAACTTGGTGTCAGTTGTCACCGCTCGCTACTAACCACAATATTAATAGAGGCAGAGACTTATATAAAGCTTACTGCCTTTTACAAAAATGAAATACAATAGAAATTCCTTTACAATAGCGAACTTCACGATCGAGGATGATATTTGATTAACATATTTTCGCTTTATTATTACGTTACGTGCAAGCGATAGCGAGATGTAGACCTGAGACAGCGCCATCTAGTTTCATAGCTTGTAGTTGTTGATAAAGGTATCATATTTTTGCAAATAGATGCACCAATATTATGACGATTCTTCATTCTGTGATAGATATTTAAATGTTAACTTTGGTTAAATTAAATGTTTTTACAATAATTTCAATGCTTAAGAAGCGTTTACACCTAATTTCAAGTTTCCATACAAACCTGCGGCGGACTATTTGTAGCA
The DNA here is from genome assembly GCA_963422495.1 of Polyommatus iphigenia. NCBI lineage: Eukaryota > Metazoa > Arthropoda > Insecta > Lepidoptera > Lycaenidae > Polyommatus > Polyommatus iphigenia. The sequence continues at coordinate 13,346,417 of OY730189.1, forward strand.
GCGATTTAAATAGTAGTTTTAAAATATTTGTAGAAAAAAATAACAAAAGATTTGTTGATATTTAAGAACATTTTTTTTAAATTAAAGTGTTCTTCTGTGATATGAAGCTATTATTATATTAAATTAAGTTAAATAAATAGGTAAAAAAAAAGTTTTAATTCCTTGATATTTCTTTGATATTTCTCATTCTTTGAATTTAAATTACATAAAGTTAAATACCTAAACGAAATATTTTATCTGCTATTTGCTTACGGATCTTGTCAATAGCATCAATAGGTTATTTTTTTTTTAATTAGATCTATCGCTGGTTTCGTAAATTTTAAGCTTCGAAACTGATACTAAAACGGAATTTAAGAAAACCTCTGTTAAGGTATCGAGATTTAATGTACAAATACTCTAATATAATAATAAATCGTATTTTTTTCTCTGGCACTAACTATATCGACAATGAAATTTCCTATAAAAATAAATTATCAACATTTTTATCAAGATAAGAAATGGTTGATGATTTTTTCAAGTTTGAAAAGTACAGTTTTAAGCCAAATTGAGCGTGTGTAAACGCTCTTAAGGTTTTTAAAATATTTAAAATAGCTGTTGCCCGCGACTTCGTCCGCGTGGACCTCAGTTTATAGCGCGCGGTGTCAACAAAATTGGTGTCAAATTTAAAAGCTTTTTAAAACCCTGGTACCCCTCAAATCAAAATACTTACCCAAAAACAGCCGTGCAGTGTGCACATAATATTTCATTTTTTTTAATTAAACTTTATTTATATCAATTTTTAAAGCTTATTTAGCCCCCCATTACACAACTTTAGCTTTACCCATAAACTATTTATCATTGGTAGGTTTAAGGTTACGTCACTGCAATCTGCATAGATAAAGTATTGATTAGTGAGTTATTTAATAACGTGTATAACAATCGAAAGAATCGAAAAACCAGTGTTGCCGCCTTGAATTTTTATAAAGCGCTAGCTCAAAAGTAAAATGTCGCCAGATTTCACAAATTTGGACTACAAAAAAAACACCAAATAACTCTAAATTATTATTGCATTAAAATATCACATTTAAAATTAATAATTTAAATACAAAACGAACAAATATGTTGTACGTGGTGCAAAAATTTGATCAATACCTATATCTATACTTATTATAAAATGAAGTCACTTTTTTTCCCTCACGTCCCTTTGTTCCCTTTAATCTTTAAAACTACGCAACGGATTTTGATGATTCTTTCAGTGTTAGATAGCCCATTTATCGAGGAAGGCTATAGGCTATATTTTATCATGCCAAGATTAATAGAAGCGAAGAAATAGAGGAAAATGTGGAAAAAACGGGGAAAATTATTTGAAAGGGCTAACTTGAACGCGCTAATCTCAGGAACTACTGGTCCGATTTGAAAAATTCTTTCAGTGTTAGATAGCCCATTTATTGAGGAAGGCTATAGGCTATACTTTATCACGCTAAGATTAATAGGAGAATGTGAAAATTATTTGAAATGGTTTAATCTCGCGAACAACTGGAGCAATTTTTATGTTATTTGGCACAGATAAGAAGTAGACCACATGAAGGATCGTGATAGGCTATCAATTTTAATCATTTTTTCAGTGGCTATATATTTTATTCCCGTGCGACGCCGGGGCGGGTCGCTAGTTAAGTATATTTATTTTTATTGGATGCTAGCTGACCCGGCAAATATTATTTTGCCATATAAATTATTTCTAGTATCAACATCAAAAGTAGATAAAAACCTTTTCTCAGGCCCAACGAATGTACCAGTAGGTACAAAATTTCATTGAAATCAGTTGAGCCGTTTTGGAGAAGTTCGCGCACAAACACTGTGACACGAGAATTTTATACATAGTATATTAGATATCATTATTGAATTGTTAGCGTAATGACTTCACACACTAGAACCTATTAAAAACGACTTTATCAAACTTCAAGATTTTAATAGCACGAACCAAATTCTACATACAGAATGTAAAAACTAAAAATTAAAATAAAACATTAACAACGACTGCGCCTTAGATTCCCCGGCTATAGAGTAACCATAGAACAATGTGAAATTCTGATTGTGTTTAGGGATTTTTCGGTCATAACAATAAATAATAACGTAGAACAGGAAATTCCTGGTAGGTATGTTGCCAGATTCCATACTGAAAAAACCGCTAAAAACCACTAAAAAAAATTAAAACGCTATACTACTAAAAAATCCTCTAAAGGGTGTAAAAAACTCCAGTTCTGGTGGAAAAACCACCAAGGTGGCAACACTGCGAAAAACCCAACTCAACATGGTACCATATCTTTGAAATACGCATGAGTAAGCTATAGCGCGATCTAGGCGACTCTTGGCGCCATCTGTTATGAATTTTTGGAACTAACTCAATTTGAACAAATTTACGCATAAACACCCCCTTACAACCCCTTTTTGGAGTTAAAAAGTAGCCTATGTCCTTTCTCAGGCATTAGACTATATGTGTACAAAATTTCATTACAATCGGTTCAGTCGTTTTGGCGTGAAAGCAAGACAGACAGACAGACAGACAAACAGAGATACTTTCGCATTTATAATATTAGTATAGATAGGAATCGCATATTTTTGTTGTAATTTCTGAATTTGGTTTTCTTGTAGGAAGTAACTTCCCAAAAGGTTTGAATAATAGGATCCAGACCAAAAAAGGGCAAAAGAACTTTATACCATAAAATATAGCTTCATACAGGTTTATTATTGCGCTGCAGTCGAGTAATCATTATTCTCCAAATGTGATAGCTGGTAAGCAACACCAGAGTACCTAGACTGTTTTATTGATGGTCTCTGTATTAACAGTATCGATTACGCCGATGATATTATGGTATTGGGCCCACAGAAATAAGATCTAGATAGAAGCGCTATGTCGCTCCATTTGTATGAACACTAGCGTGTCACTTTTTTCATACCTACTGTGACGTCACAAGAGCGCTTTAGTGATGGGAATACGGGACGCGCGGAGTCGATTCAAAGGAATCGCCGCGCCCCGCCTCTCTTGCCATTTTAATAGGTATATCGATATTTTAATCGATTATTATTCGAGTTCATAGACAGAGGAATGATAAATCTTAAGATACGTGCTTGCCAGGACAGCTAGTAATATATTATATTGTTCTAAATTAAATCACTAAACAGGAACAAATACATATTACATAACTAGCTGTCCCGGCAAACGTTGTTTTGCCATTTAAAGTATTTGTACTTCATTCAGTTGATACAAAATCTTACCCCCTCTTTGGTCCCCTTAGTGGGGTGGGGGGATTTTTTTTTATACACCAGATGTTAATTTGGAAGAAGACAACTAAATCTGCGAAAACCGCATTCAAATCGGATCAGTAGTTTTCGTGTGATAGTGGAACAAACATACAGACAGACAGACAGTAGACAAAAAACTAACTACGGTTTTGGCTTCTATAGCGATGTAGTGACACCCCCCGCTTATTATTTTTTTAATACCTTTAATGTACAGAATTTTTATTTCTACAGTTTTATTAAATGTATAGAAAATGTATAGAAATATAATTACCGAGTCACAAAATATCCCAAAGCGAACATTATCATTCCTCTGTTTCATGTCTGTTTCGAAAATCGATTAATTAGAATCGAGAATATGAACAACACTATTTGCTTCATTTGACAGAAAAATGAGAATATTGACTGTACCTCGAAACTAAGCGATGAGTGAAAGTATCGATTGTTTTATTTCCATTGCGCGCTCAATAGCGGACAAACAGAACGGGCTCTATAATTTTCTAACTAAAGCGGGATTTACATTAAATAATTGATTTTAAAATAAAGGACACATGATTTAATAGTAAAATTACTTACCGATGATAAGAAACGTGTCCACTATTTATATCAACGTTTCTATTCAAATTTCCACAGCCCAATACGGCACAATTAGGTATTTTTAGAATTCCGATTGACGTCCGATTCCGATAACGGTGGAGCGCAGACTAAAGAACAGACTTTCGAAAGAATGAAGTTTATGATCGTTTGGGGACGCGATGGCACGCGAACGCGAAGTACATACACATGCGGGATCTAATTAGATAGAAATCTGTGGTTGGGCCCGTGTTGCTCAGACCATCAATAGCCGCTACTCAGTAAAATCAAGTGTGTGTGTAAGTTACGCCAGGTCGCACGGTCTTATATACAGGGTGTAATAAAAATAAGTGTTAATACTTTAGGGTGTGTATGTGTTTCTTGTAGAGAGTTCACTGTGAAAGTAGCAGCGCTGAAAGACCAATTTTTTTTTTCACTTTTGTATGGGAAAACTCGTAACGCTCAGGCGCTTGCCCATACAAAAGTGAAAAAAAATTTTGGTTTTTCAGTGCTGATACTTTCGTAGTAAACTCTCTACAAGGAACACATACACACCCTAAAGTATTATCACTTATTTTTGTTACACCCTGTATAATATACTAGGTGTTTTTCGTTACGGAATTTCTTGATAAACGCGATCAAAGCTATACAATAGCTCAAAAAAATAAAACATTAAGAAGCACCGTATTTCTTTTTTATTTATTAACATTTTTTTAATATTTCGCACATTATTATTCATCCTGTATAAAACAACTTTAAAAATCTCCGAGATGAAAAAAGCATTCACCGATATGAAAACTATTGTCACCGAAGGTCACCGAAAGTCACCGAGTCACCATTTCCGTGATTTTTTTTCATATCGGTGATTTTTTTTTCGTTTCGGTGACCAAATAGGTCACCGAATTCACCGAAACGGAATCACCGAAATGAAAATTTGCGACAAATCGTTGAATATTTTGACACCTATAATAATTATACCGATATCTATACTACATACTGATACATATTATTAAAAGTGTTTGTAAGAAAATAAGTTAATACTTCTAGCTGGTTCAATTAACATGATAAATTGAATCACATAAATGTAGAGAAAAGTGTCGGGTGTCACCGAGACGATATACTTACGTTTTTAGCGGGAACACGCAGCGACGCAGCAAACCACCACTTGCTCCGAAGGCACAAGCATGACTGGTGCTTGAGTTCGAGAAGCGGCATTACGTTCAAAAGTACTTCTGGTCTCGACAATTCATGTTTCATTTTTATTCACCGAATCAAGACAAAATGTTGGGACAGTTTTATTTCTCCCGCTATTTTGAAAGTATAACGATTGAGATTATGAAATTTGTATTGATTATACCTCCATTCTTTAAGAATCCAATAAAAGAATCCGTTTGTTTGTACCACTAATATTTTTTCCTCGGCTGACGAAATTAGGACTAAAAAGGTCGTTGGGACAGTCACCGAGGGGCCTAATTTCCACCTTTTGAATTTTTTTTATTTTTATGTTCTAGTTATCGAATTAAAAACGTGTCTGTTGCCTCATATGGATAATCACACAAACTATGCGATGAAATTTTATTTAACCCTAAAAAGCCATTTCACACCCCCAATTTCACAGTAGCCGCGAAAAAAAAGCGGTTGGGAAATTCACCCTAGTGTTTCAGTGCATCATTGCGGAGTAATGTGGAATGGTGTCCACGAGTTGAGCCTGAAAAGGCAGAGGTGGTGGGGCTGCGGTCGTGTATCACGCGTTTCCCGTAGTCCCAACTTCAGGAGCAGGAACACCGTTGGGGTTTTAGTGGGTAGTCCCGGGTGCGGATACTACGTCCGCCTCGGGAAGTCCCACATACCTCGGTGGTCCTCCCCAGGCCCCGAGAGAAAACAAGCAATCTAAAACATATCCAACGCGGTTTTTTACTTTAACGCGGCGTCACCTTAAATTAATCATTACATAATATTATATTTGTTTCTAAATATCTCGCGGTGTAATGTTGGCGCCGTCGCATACGAATTCTTAATAAATAAGACACTCAATTGAAGGTAAAATACTCAGCGGAATATAAGTAAGTATGCTAAATATTTAGAACGATTCCCGAAACGCAAAAGGGAAGATAGAAGAAGAAATTTATCGCTACAACAGATAACAATCTTGGATTTTAGAGATTCCGAAAATGCCTCCATAACGAGAATTTATAAGAACGAGTTGTGCGTCTCGGATATGCGGATTGAAGGTGGAATCACAGTATAAATATTATATAGTAGAGTAACAAATTCTGGAAATCACTTGAACGACAAACTCATGACGAGTGCGCGACTCATTCTGTATTGTTTTCAGGTTCTTTAATGTGAAAATACCCGGTTTCTGAGATTTTTTGACTGGGTCTAATATGAAGGCGGAAAAAGCAAAGCTTTCATACATTTCAGATTTCTTATTGCATATTTACATATTATTATTTGCATAATAATATTTTAATAAAATTTTATATATTGACTAATATTTAAAATATCGCACAAATAATAATCATTACTAGTTTCCATAATGTCGACATTCAAAGCCATTAATGTACCCCTGTCTGTAGTGTACTGTACGAGTATACTTTTTATATTGTGTCGGAACTGAGGTGGAACGGAGGTGGATCGATGGCGGATCGGTGTCGGATTGGTGCCGGATTTCAGACGACACGACGGAATGCGAATCCGTCTTATATTACAAATCCCAGTCAAGTCTTTATTTAAGGTTCAGGCAACGAAATAGTTTAGGCTTAATTAGGTAACATTTTAGTGTAAAGAACTGGGTGCTATCTTCAGTGACAGTGACTACTTGATGCCCTAAGCAATCCAAACCTTAAGCGGTGGGCGGTGGGCCCCCTCTCCGTGTGTCAACTAAAATCAGTCTTTAAACTTTTACCGCCTAAATAAACTTAGTTTTTTTTTCCTAGAACCATTTTTGGCGACGTAAGAGAGTGATATTCATCACTCTTTATCTAAGGACGGTTTTTTGTGCTTCCTCTGGTGCCACTCCCTCAGACGTGATGCCCTAGGCAATTGCTTAATTTGATTAAGGGTTAATGTGTCACTGGCTATCTTTCATTATTTATTCGAGCCATGTTTTGTACGAGTGCAAACCCCTTAAAATTGTTAGACTGATTTTGATGAAATGTTTTTTGCGGTAGGTCTGTTTTATTGGAACGTAGTTCCTTATCTCGCGTTGCGCCTTGGGTTAGACTGGAAAAGTTGTAACGACACTTTTTTATTAGTACGTGGATGGTAGGGGCAGAGAGCGTTGATAGTATTCCTGGGTGTCAGTAGATGGCATTATTTTTAAATATTTTTTTTGAGCGTATACTGTATAATATTATATTGTATACAAGTATTTTGTGAACATAAAAAAGTGCAGTGTCTCTTAAAGTGTCCCAAGTTTTTTATGTGAATTATGTCACTGATCACATAATTCACATAAATTTTATACCTAAAATAACGTACATTAAGACCAAACGACAAAATATATTACATACTTAGGTCAAATATTATGACTTTTGTCATCCTTGTGCAAACACTGCATTATCAAGTATCAAAATCAGCATAGCAGTATCACAATAAATCCCTTTATAATGTAAATTTATAATATAAATAAAATTGTTTTAATCTAGCCAACCCTTAGATAACATTTTCAGTGTACAGCTTCAATATGAGATTACCTGACCTCCACCGGTCCTCATAATAATAAACTTACCAACAAATTGGAGCAGGTTTGGGATTTTGTTTTCAGGTTTATTCTCTTTAAAATACTGGTTTTTATGTAAGTGGATAGGAAAGAAGCACAAAGTTACTAGGCGTGTAGGCGTGTAGTAAAAAGGGTAGTGTTTGAGAACAAAATTGTGAACAATAATATTATGCCCAATTTCTACCGCCACGGAGTGGAACGGAAACAACTTTTCGCAATGAAACTGTATGTAGCATAATGAACTTTATATATCTACAGCATAACGTATAACATACAAATTACTAAATACGAGGCGAGAAATTGGACGCGCGTCTTCCACAGAATTCTCGAGAATTCGCCGGTGCCGCCTGTGGAATACGCGGGAAGTGGCGCGAACTAGTGAAGTTAAAGATACAGACTAAACAATGGGATGTCCTCATGACGGGGGATAATACAGTGACTGTACTCGGCGAAACATGGCGGTAGCGGTCATTGACTCCCTGTCAAAAACTTGTCATTTTCTATACAAAGCCGCGATTGATATCATCTGACACTTCATTGTCAATCACTGTTTATTATATAGAAAATGACAAGTTTTTGACAGGGAGTCAATGACCGCTACCGCCATGTTTCGCCGAGTACAGTATAGTTTAATATAACATTTAAACAACGATTTCCGTGAAATCGTTGTGTAACTTAATAAATATTCAAATTCAAATTTGGAACGTGTGTAGGGATTGCAATCCCGCAAAGCGGGAGCCCGCAATCCCGCGGGATCCCGCGCCAATTATTAGTCTGCTGGATCCCGCACCTACAAGACGCGGATCCGCGGATTCCGTATGACCCATTTGCATAATTTCTCGGGGAGCCCATATGATGGAAGCTTTGATAGCAGTGCTTTGTGCCAAACCCTATCAAAGACCATCACAATGTCCAAACTAACAGCCAATGCCTCTCCCTTCGACACGATCGCCTGAGCCCAACGATGAGTTAGGTACGCCAAGAGATCACCAGCCGAGCGACCCTTACGGAACCCGTACTGTTTGTCACTTAGAGCGCTTACAGACGAACGGCACGTGTCGGCGGCACGCGTCGGCGGCAGTCGACGGCAGACGACGGCACATGTCGGCGGCAGTCGGCGGCACGTGTCGGCGGCAGTCGGCGGCAGTTGACGGCAGCCGTCGACAGTTTATAACGCTTGCAGTTGTGACGTAACGCGTAAAGGTAAGCGTCCACAGGTCGGTATAGTACACAACGGACGTTTCGCATCAGACGGATATTTTTTTTACAGTACGCCTCACTGTATCGGCAGCGTAAGGATTACCGACTAGCTAGTATGTTTATCTTCAAATTAGTCCAAACAAAGTTCCTAAGTCAAAATTTCTGCTTTCGACTTTTCCATCCATACCCCCCTTTTGAACATTAATTTACGAGGCTAAACAGTAATCCGTACACTGCCGATTCAGCGGACGTACTGTGAAAAAAATATCCGTTTGATGCGAGATGTCCGTTGCCTACGATACCGACCTGTGGACGCTTAACTTGCGGGGGTACGTCACAACTGGGGGCCTACCACCAGTCACCACCTCTATTAACTGACATCGTTTGACAGATAAGAATTTATTACTTTAACGTCAAGCTAGCGATCTTAAGAAAGTTGAAATTTCACAGCGGATTTAACATTGTTTTGCATTTTTTACTGTTTTTTAGTAAAATCATATTTAAAAAGTGAGTACGGTAATGTTGTTGTAATCTTACAACAAAGTGTTCTGGAAACATGATAGTTTTAGGAAACTTCGTGGTAGGCCCCCTGCAAGCGTCATAAACTGTCAAAGGCTGCCGTCGGCTGCCGTCGACTGCCGCCGACTACCGCCGACACGTGCCGTCGTCTGCTGTCTACTGCCGCCGATACTTGCCGCCGACTGCCGCCGACACCTGCCACCGACATGTGCCGTTCGTCTGTAAGAAGCCTTAGTAATCCCTGGCCGTCCAAGTATCGAATGTCCATTATATTATAAATTGGTTTTAGCGATTGGTCTATAATTGGAAGGATTTGAGTAGTCACCTTTTTTGGGGATCGGGTACACCAAGGCTGTCCTCCAGGAAGCCGGTACACTGCCAGAAGAACAGGAGAGCCGAAAAAGACGCGTTAAAATCACAGCCAACTCTGGAGCACACTTTTTAACACAAATGGAGGGATTCTGTCAGGCTCAGGCCTACTCGACTTTTAGATATCAAGGGAACGGAGGGCTATTTGCACTGAGTGCTGATGAAACCAAATATCCGACATGACGCTCGTGCATCGCGGTGTGGTCGGCGGTTTCTATCCCCCGTCATCTCGGGTCAAGTTTGAAGCAAAGAACTTACCCAGAAGATCGGCATTGTCTTTTGCGTCATGGGCCAACGAACCATTTTTGTCGTGTAGGGATGGTAGGGTTGGCTAGGAGAAATTCCCTTCAATAGCATTGGCCAGAGACCAGAATGCACGGGTTCTCGAAAGGAGGCGCTCGATTCTCTCACTTGCTGCTGTTTCTTTGCCCTAGTGATCTTTTTCTTGAGTACTTCATATTTTTATATGTGCTGGTATTTGAATCCCGAGCAGATACTGCATTGGCTCATTATTGGTAAGCCTTCTGATTCCGGCGAGAAGCTTTTTTAGAGATGAACCAAACCAGGGACGAAATCTGCCGCAAGTTGGCACTACAGAGGACGGAATGAAAAGCTTCATCCTTTGCATCACCACATTGGTAACGGAGTTGGCAGTGTTGTCGGGAACATCCGGCAAAAAGCATAAGTGCCCCCAAGAATAGGTAGGATGCAAAAAACGACCGCATCCCATTCCAGTCCGCTAACTTGTAGTGCCACACACGATGGTATTTAACAGCACTAATGGTATTTAATAAGGCAATGATCCGATGATCCAAGTGGTGCGGTCATGGATGCTTGGTAGCCTTCCTTCAGGATTTGAAGTCAGCAGAAGGACCAACAGGGAAGGATTCTGACCGTCTACATCTGGGTTTCGTTAGGGCGTAGAAACCAGTTGTGTTAGTTGTTCGCAAGGGCAAAGTCGCAGATAGATCTTCCCGCATGATCGGTTTGACTGGAATTGAGCTAGAAGTGGTGGGCGTTAAAGTCGTCAAGTAGGTAGTAATATGATCTCTGCGGATGGGATCTGTTGCTGCACTAAATCTGAAGCAGCTTTCAGGTGTTCAAAGAGTCAGTCCGTCTCGGGGTCACCACTATGGTACCTATATAATAGGCACGCATAAACGCGAGGGTGGTCACCGCAATCAATCCGGAGGGTCCATAATATTGAGAGGTCCCTGACTTCAAGATTTCTTAGGCATTAAAAGCATTTTAATTTTAAGGTCTAATAACACTAGAGTGATTACATAATTTCATTGCTATTTTGTTACAAAACAAATATTTTTGTGGCATAATATGAGACATTTTCTATTAATAAAGTAGATTTTTAATAAAACAAACCTGTAATTTCAATTTATTCAATTTTATAACATAATTTCAAACGTGCGGGATCCCGCGGGATCCCGCGGGATTGGCCAATCCCGCAAATCAATCCCGCGGGATTGAATATGGTGCGGGATTGCAATACCTAAACGTGTTTTTATGTGTCGGTCAGGTAACCAGGGATCGCGGTGATGGATTAATCCGCAACCCGCTGATTTACAACCAATTGTCTTCACTAATTTATGACTTCCAAAAATATAAATTTTGAGTTACGACCTTTCCTCGCAATTAAGATTTTTTAATAATTTATGCTCAGGTTTTATTGGTATGATGAATGGGTATTTTTTAGTGTTTAGATTGTTATCTCATGTATAATATAATAATAATAACATACAACGCCGTAACAGTCTCTTTATGCTATACTAGCGACCCGCCCCGGCATCGCACGGGTATAAAATATATAGCCACTGAAAAAATGATTAAAATCGATAGCCTATGATGCTTCACGTGGTCTACTTCTTATCTGTGCCAAATAACATAAAAATTGCTCCAGTACCTAGATCGCGAGATAAGCCCTTTCGAATAATTTCCCCGTTTTGTCCACATTCTCCTATTAGTCTTAGCATGATAAAATATAGCCTATAGCCTTCCTCGATAAATGGGCTATTTAACACTGAAAGTATCATCAAAATCCGTTGCGTAGTTTTAAAGATTAAAGGGAACAAAGGGACATGAGGGAAAAAAAGTGACTTTGTTTTATAATATTATGTATATGTATGTATAATGTATATAGATATAGAAGTCACCACCTAATACAGTTTTGGCACACTTTAGGTACTTATAAAAATACGGAATGTTGAATTCTATGGACGCCATATTAATCAAATATTTAAGGCTAGAGCCTTAAATATTTGATTTAAAGCTAGAGCTTTAGAAAATTTTGTGACTTCAAATTCGCTATCCGCAAACAATTTATCAAGTCATGTCATACGGAATCCTCGAGCAAAAAGGCCGTAAGTTTCAAAGTGCAATTTTTTATCCTTTTTCGTCGGCATAGAGAGCTAGCGGAGCGGAACGGATCAGGCCTGATAGGGGAAATTAGGTTGAAAGCCTCTGTGGGTTCCTTTATTTTGACTCAATTTTACGTTCAGTCGTGTGTATAAATATATTTTTATGGTATGTTATGGTCATGAGCTTTTTGAGCGTGGTTCTTGAAAATTTTATTCTGCAAACTTTGTTCTATACGTTATTTTGGGTATGAAAATAGTTGGCAAATTTAATATTAGATAAACCTATAGGTTTAGCGGTTTAAGCGTGAATAGGCAAGAGACGGATAGATTCGAGCGCCTACGGTTACTAAATAGCAACATGGTAAAACAACCACCGGCACGCTAACATTTCTAACTACCGACAAAGTAATATTTTAACTACCTTTCGAATTGTTAATATTTTGGTATTTGCTTTGTCATTTTATCCATTCACTTTTCTATTCTCTTTGTTTTTTCAAAGTCTATCTTTAATTAGGTACTTACAACCAACCAACAAACCAATGTTAATCCAAATGACGTTACGACTAAATTAATTTACACACGATACAGAAACTTTTATAACAATTTAATGCGGAAAGTTAAACAAAAACACGAAGAGCTAGAGTTAGACAAAAATAAAAAAAATCAGAGAAAGCTCTGGGATACAATTAAAAACATTACTTACATAAATACAATCAATAGACATCCAGTAGAACTTACCTTAACTAAACCTAACTTAATAGAATCTCTTGATCACTGCAACACCTTTTTTTCTCATGTTGGACAAAATCTCGCAAATAAAATACTAACCGTTAATACTCGTAAGGGAAATGAAAAGTCGCTGGCATCCAAAGTTAATATAGCCAACTCACCTATACAGTCCCTCTTCTTCCAACCAACAGATGAAAGTGAAGTGGATTCAATTATTAAGAACCTAAAAATAGACAGTGCCCCAGGCTTAGACGGTATTACTAACAAAATACTAAAAGCTATTAAAAGTCATATCATTATCCCACTCACTTTCATTTGCAACCTCAGTTTGACAGAGGGATTTTTTCCTTCAATGTGGAAAACAGCAGCTGTTATGCCTGCTTACAAAAATGGTAGTAGATCAGATCCTAGTAACTATAGACCGATTTCTCTGCTGTGCTCATTCTCAAAAATTTTAGAAAAAATTGTCCACAAACGTCTTATTAGCTTCATAGACCAAAATAATTTACTATCCGAGAAACAATTCGGTTTCCGCGCTAATAAATCTACAGAAGACGCAATAAGGTTATTGACAGATGCTATTTCAGGACATCTTGACGAGAAACGGACATGTATTGGCGCATTTTTAGACCTTGCTAAGGCGTTAGACACAATCTCTATTAAAATTCTAATACGCAAGTTAGAGTTATTAGGTATAAGAGGAAACGCCTTAGCATGGTTCCATAGCTATTTAATTAATCGATCACAATGTGTGAAAATCAACCAACAGAAAAGTAATTTGCAGAATATCAACTTTGGCATACCGCAAGGTAGTGTCTTGGGCCCAACGCTTTTTATTTTATATATGAACGACATATTTAATACAAGCCTCCATAGAACCGAAATAATCTGTTACGCTGATGACACAGCAATAATTTTTAATGGGAACAATTGGACTGAGGTAGTTAAAACCGCTGAAAACGCACTTAAAATAGTCGCTAGGTGGCTCCAAGATAACCTACTTACATTGAGTGTCCCAAAGTCAAAACTCTTATTTTTTCATAAAACTAGAGCATCAGCACCTCCTGCAAATCTCAACGTTAAAATACATACATGTCCTATAGAGAGTGAGCAGATAGCGGAATGTAACTGTAGGCAACTAAGTAGAGCTGCTTCCATAAAATACCTAGGTGTCACGGTTGATGTAAAACTAGATTTTCAGGAACATATTGTTAATACTGCCAAAAGAATCCGGAAACTTATTTACATTTTTAAAAACTTACGTACCTCTGCTACTTTGAACTTACTGAAAACGGTTTACACATCAATTTGCCAGTCGGTAGTATCTTACTGCATACCAATTTGGGGAGGGGCAGCTACCACTAAAATTATAATTCTGGAAAGAGCACAGCGGTCAATATTGAAAGTCATATTGAAGAAGCCTGTCTGGTATTCTACAGCAAATGTGTACGAAGATATGGATGTTCCTACTGTTCGTACTCTTTTTATACTCCGCGTTATTGTCAAGGAACATCGTGCTGTTCTAAAATCTCCAGATTACGAAACATTGCGCGAAAAAAGAATATTAAAGCTACCGTTACCGCGGATATCTTCTAGTTTTGCTAGAAGATTTGGTCCATATTTATAAAAAGTAACAAGATGGCTAAAAGCTCTAGATTATGACGAGAAAGAACAAATATTAAGAGAGATATATAGATAGAAATAATCACATACATAATCACACACACACACACACACACACACACACACACACACACACACACACACACACACACACACACACACACACACACACACACACACACGCACGCACGCACACACACACACACAAACACACACAGAACGCAGCGTAGTAATGATATTTAAAATTTTATAAATTTTAGTAACTTTAATCACTCACTTATAACTTATTTTTAATTAAGATAAGTACTATTTTGGTGATCTGCAGGACAGGCTCAGCCTAGTACAGACATCAAAGAAACCCGGCAGTAAAACGTCTGTAATCTTAAAATATTATAATGTACCTATAAAAATATTTTGTAACAGATGTATGTATTGTTGTTTCAATAAATTATTATTATTATTATTATTAAGTCAGAACATTTGGCGACCGTGCAAAATACGAAACTACAATTCGAAATCGGAGGACTACGAGGAATTTCAACGAGAAATAACAATGTCGTCGGTCATTCGACGATCCAACTATTGACATCATCCTGGTCAGAGCGGCTCCAGCTAGAAAGTAATACTTATTTCTGGAAGAAGAAAGACGAAACTGAGGGCGTTGTGGAGTGATTTAGCTACGACTCGGCGTTTACAGATAAGTGTCTTCCCATTCTTCAACCCTAACCTTAATTATTATAACCCTAATAACCTTATTTCCTATCTAGATATCCTATATTCCTTTGCTCTATAACATATTCCATCAATATTTTATAATTTTATTACCCAATAAGTCAAATTAACTATTTTTAGTAAAGGATAAGGTACAAATTAACTATTTTTAGTAAAGGATAAGTACCAGGGTACAAACTTCGCCATATGCCACGTCCCAGTAACATCCCAGGTGGTCGTGGAGGCGGAGTTGGGTTCTATGTTAGGCAAGGTGTTAGCTCGCGCCTGATACCTATAGCCGAGACGCAATCTGTTGAGCAAATCTGGCTCGATCTAAAACTGAATGGATTCAAAATAGCCGTGGGAACTGCATACAGGCCTCCCTGGATGGATGTAAATCTATTCATTGATGCTCTGACTCAGACATGGTGCTCACTTGCATCACATGATTATATTATCTTAGTGGGTGATTTTAATATAAATATACTTCAGCAGTTAGATAATAAGACAAAACTACTCTCACAGTTTTTTGAATCATTGCAAATTAAGCAAATCGTTACCTCTCCCACACATTTTACAGAGCATTCTGAAACCCTCATAGATGTTATATGCACTAATGCAGTTGCACGCTCAGTGTTGGTAAACCACATTCCTGATCTGGGGAACCATGCTGTAGTGACGGCACAGTTCAATTTCAAGAAGCCCAAATACACTCCATTCCAATGTTCTTTTAGACCAGTTAACGATATTATGTTAGAATTATTTAATCACGACTTGGACCAAATTAACTGGGGACAACTGGAGAGCATTACCGACGTAAATGAAATGGTCTTAGAATTTAACACACTTATACTGCTTCTCTTCGACCTGCATGCGCCCGTTAAAAATGTTTACATTAAAAAACAATCTCCTCCCTGGCTGACAGATACCGTGAAGCAAATTATGAAACTACGTGATGAAAGTTTCTCCAAATGGAAGGCTACTAGGAACCTAACCTATAAGAAATTATATAAAGACCTTAAGTCTATTGTTATATCTGCTATTCACTCAGACAAACGTGCCTATTTTAATATAAATATAAATTGTAATATTAATAAGCCTAAAACCCTTTGGAACAATATGAAAAAACAACTTAACTTCTGTAAAAATAAAGAACTGTGTCTCCCTGATTTTTGTAATGACCCCAATGAAATAAATAAACATTTTGTAAACATCCCTGATCAATCACGCAGCCCATTAAACTCCAACTCATTATATACATATTTTGAATCCCACACAATTGGTCCATCTAGATTTAATTTCTCACTGGTATCAGAAAACGAAATTATGACTATCATTAAAAGTCTTAAATCGAACGCTGTCGGGGTTGATAATATCTCTTTACAAATGTTAAATCTTACACTGCGTAACACCCTAGAAACTATTACTAACATTGTAAATAAATCCCTACTAACCTCTACATTCCCCTCAGTCTGGAAGACAGCTCTGATCAAGCATATTCCTAAAAACCCTAATCCTTCCTCCCTCCAAGACCTCCGCCCTATTAGCATTCTTCCCTGCCTCTCTAAAATAGTCGAAAAAGTGGTGCACAAACAAATAATGAACTACCTTGAAGTTAATAAAATTTTGCCTAAGTACCAGTCTGGATTTAGGAGAAAACATAGCACTGTTACTGCTCTATTAGACGTCTTAGACAACATTCTATCTGCTCAAGATAATGGAAAGGGTACTATTTTGGTCTTATTAGACTATTCGAGGGCATTTGAGACAATATTCCCCTTCTTATTAGCAAGCTTAAATATTATGGTTTTGAACCTTCTGTAATACAGTGGTTTTCTAGCTACCTGAAACATAGATTACAGAAGGTGGAAATCATAAATCGTAATGGCAGTAAGTCTTACTCTTCGGATGCTAGTGTGGATCAAGGCGTTCCTCAAGGATCAATCCTCGGCCCTCTACTGTACATCCTATTTAATGCGGATATTTGTCAACATATAATTCACAGCAGGTATCACATGAACGCTGATGACACCCAGGTCTACCTAAGTTTTTGCCCTAAAGATATTGATGAGGCTGTTTCTAAAATAAATGAAGACCTTCTACGAATAGCTGAGTGGTCCATCTCTTGCGGTCTAGTTTTGAATGCCAGCAAAACAAAATACATCGTACTGGGCTCCAGAAAACAAGTTGCTGACATCATTGAGAAAAAACCAAAGATCATGATATCAGGACAAGAGATCGAGCAAGTAAATATAGCGCGTAACTTAGGAGTTATTTTTGATTCTAACTTAAAGTTTGAACAACACATGCTTGAGGTAGTAAGAAGCTGTTTTTATCGTCTAAAAACTCTTTACAATTATCGCGCCTACCTGAGCGAGGACATTAGAATCAGGCTCTGTGAGACGCTCATACTCTCGAAATTGAACTACGCCGACACAGTTATTGGTCATGCTATACTTGCCAGAACAGAGAGGCTTGTGCAGAGGGTCCAGAATGCCTGTATGCGTTTTTGTTTTACAATCCCCCCACGAACACATGTCACACCATTTATTAACAAGGCCAACCTACTTAAGATGAAGGAACGTAGAAAGCTTCACTTTGCTGCTCTTCTGTTTGATATAATCCTCACACAATGTCCATCCTACTTATATGAGAAGCTGGCCTGGGCAAGTGATATCAACAATCGTACTCGTGCCTTCCAATACCGGATCCTGACACCAGTTCATAAGACTGTAGCTTTTCGTGGATCATTCAGGTACGCTGCTTCCCGATGTTGGAACAACCTTCCACCTCCTCTCAGGATGCTGGAAACAAAAAAAAACATTTAGCAAACATTATAAAACACACTTGCTTCAATTACAACATCTTTTTGCGTAATATTACCTTTCGATGGATGCACCTCCGGCGGTGGTGTAGGGTTGGTCCATGGTCGGAATGCGGGACAGCCACGAGCAATCTTAGCCCATTTGTTCCACGATCTCTGTACTCTATAGGTTTATAGTTATACGCCTGTTCTCACTCCACAGGTTTAATTTTTTATTGTTATAAGATTAAGCGGTAACATCATACTATATTAGGTTATGCCACGTATGAAGCCACGTCACAGTTTTATTTTCACAGAAGGTATGCATAAAAATTAAAATCTTGTTTTTATAATCATTGTTCGAGACGTCAAACCTGTGCGTCAAACGTCATATTGACAGCTTTTTCTTTTTTTTTTCTCCCAAGGTTATAAGACCATAGTATACCTTTATTTTCTTTATTAATTTATTTAGTATTTAAGTTTTTTAATTTATTAATTTAGTATGCTCTTAGTTCCTAATTGTATTGTCTAAACTATATTATTGTGAGGTCACACATTGGTCCCAGCAGAAAATCAGTGCAGCAACTTGCTTTTGCTGCTTATGCTGAGCTGGGGTCCATTTTTGTGCGATCACACAGCAAAATGTAAATTAAGTATTGTACAGTGTCCTTGTTCTTTCGTCCTTTGTAAATATTGTGTTGTGTGACGTGCAAAATAAACTTTTCTTATTCTTATTCTTATTCAAATTAGGCTAATTTTAAAAGTGCCAGCCAACGCAAATAAACCCATTATTTAAATAGAACATAATCTTAGGAATATTTTTTATTATTACTTACATCAAAAAAATGTTGGGCTATCGAAGAAGTTCCTAATAAATCTAAGCTTACCAAAGTCGAAAGAGACTGTGAGCAACATTTCATAAAAAATACAATTCGCTTACCTAGTGGGAGATTTTAAGCTCAACTTCTTTTAATTGATACACCTGATTGTTTAGTAATTTGGCGTTGCAAAGATTTCTAAATTTAGAAAAACGTTTTATGAAGTATCCACAATTAAAAACACAATATTCCAATTTTATCAATGAATATTATGAACTAGGCCCTAGGGCATTAATTAGAGAGCTACCCAATTATACAGCTTCTCTAAAACGATTTCATTTCCTGTGTCATCACGCAGTATTTAAAGAAAATAGTGAGTCTACTAAAATTAGAGTAGTTTTTGATGGTTCAGCACCAACTACTTCAGGTTTTTCGCTTAATGATATCAAAATGGTTAGACCTAAAATTCAAGACTCTCTATTTCTATAGAAACATCAAAAAGTTGCAGTTAATTTTATGGAGAGAAAACGAAAGTGATACGATTAAAATTTTTCGCGTAATAACAGTTTTTCAAGTCATAGTTTTTTGGCCACTCGTTGTCTCTGGCAATTAGGACACGATTGTACTGATAAATTGATAGGTAAAATTATCAAACAAGATTTTTATGTTGATGACGTCATAACTGGCGCAGATAGTAAAAATGAACTTAAGCACATTCAAAGTGCATTATCAGCCACTTTAAAAGGGGCATGTTTTAATCTTCGCAAGTACAAATCTAATTGTAAATAAATTTTATAAACAGATATAGTTAACTCAACAATTTAATTTAGTATTAGTTCACAAACCAGTGCTTTAGGAATTAATTGGAATACTGAAGATGATAATTTGCGAGTTTCATTTGAGGTTCCACCAAAGGAACAAACTGTTACTAAGCGGTTAATTTTATTTTATCATTTCTAACTACCGACAAACTAAGGCCCGTATTTTTGGTCAGTACTTAAGATGCGACCCGGTCTCAAGACGTGGTTCGGCTCTGTGATTGGTCCAAATTTTGATAGCCAACCAATCACAGAGCCTGAACCGTGTCTTGAGACCGAGATGCATCTTGAGTACTAACCAAGAATACGGGCCTTATATTTTAACTACCTTTCGAATCCATACTAATATTATTATAAATGCAAAAGTGTGTCTGTCTGTCTTTCTGTCTGTTACCTCTTCACGCCCAAACCGCTGAACCGATTTTGCTGAAATTTGGTATGGAGATACTTTGAGTCCCGGGAAAGGACATAGGATACTTTTTATCCCGGAAAAATGTACGGTTTCCGCGCGATAAACTAATTTTGGCGCAACGGAGTTGCAGGTATCATCAGCTAGTTGTTAATATTTTGGTATTTGCTTTGTCATTTATTCATTCACTTTTCTATTCTCTATGTTCGCACAAGCAAGTTACTAATTTTGTCAAAGTCTATCTTTAATTACAACCAACCAAACATACAAGTCAGAACAGATAGACACACTGAACAACTGAACATACAAAATATTTATTTATTATAGTATGATCAATATTTTGTTTAACTTATGTAATCCATACTTCCACACTAATATGTGCATTAGCACAGTGTAATAAATAGTGTAATTATAGTGTAAAACAGTGTAATTATAAATGCGAAAGTGTGTCTGTCTGTCTGTTACCTCTTCACGCCCAAACCGCTGGACCGATTTTGCTGAAATTTGGCATGGAGATACTTTGTGTCCCGGGAAAGGACATAGGATACTTTTTGTCCTGGAAAAATGTACGGTTCCGGCGCAATAAACGAGTTTTGATGCACGCGAGTTCCGGGCGTCATCTAGTCTGATATATTATTTTAAGCTATTGCTTAGCTTTTATCGTGGGCTTCGAGCGCGGCGACCGAATCAATAAATTCCGTAACGAATAAAACAAACAAGTTGATAATAGTAAGGGAGCCCTAGAACAATTTTTTTGTGATTACTAACAAGCTAATTTTTGTGAGTAGCTTCATTTTGATAAGACGAACAACTTTTTTACTATCGAAAAATCTCGAAAGTGGTAGCTAACAGAGATAGAAAGGATTTCATACTTTGACTTGATGGTCCTAAAATATGGATTGTTCTATTTGTAGGATAATGTTACTCTTAAATTATATAACTATTAACCTACACCTACAAGTATACAAAAAATCAGCTGGTTAGGTTTCCATTTTAGGGTTCAGTAGTCAACCAAGTTTTGTTGATTACAGAACCCTATAACGGAACTCTACCGAGCTGTTTTTTTGTATATTGCTTGGTTAATAGTCATATAATTTAAGAATAACATTGTCCTACAAATAGAACAATCCATATTTTAGGACCATCAAGTCAAAGTATGAAATCCTTTCTATCTCTATTAGCTACCACTTTCGAGATTTTTCGAAAATAAAAATGTTGATCGTCTTATCAAAATGAAGCTACTCACAAAAAATAAACCCGTACCGTACCGTACCCGTACTATAAAAAATGCTATGCAATAACTTTACCGCGGTAGTCCGCGAGTGCCACATATTATGTATTTTTTTTTATTTATGAAAAGAATAATAAATCAAATACCTAAATATTCATACGACATTTCTGACTTTAAGAAGGCAATTTTCCGAGTATTACCTTCTAATCTGAATTAAAACGAATTCATGGTGAATGCTCAAAATTATGTAAGTCGCCGGGTGAATTCTAATGATGGCTGAAACAAAACTCGACGAAAACGTTCCGCTAATGACGGGGATTAGCGGCCATTTTGAAAATAAACGTCAAAATTTTGCTACAAAAATAAACGTAAAATTATACGTTACTACTACTAACGACTACTACTTTAAACACACTGCTAGTTTTATTAGTGTGTTTTAAATAAAAAAATATTCCTTCGTTTCGTAAAACTGAAAGTTTACCTGTTTGTAACCCTAAGGGTTGATTTACACCGCAACGTGATGCGTAGATGCATTTCTAAATTGATGTGGATTTGACTCATTCGCTAGACGTCTCACGCGCTTATCGCTCGTCTCACACACCTCCTAAAGTTACCGCGACCGAAACTCGATAGTTGCTGGTGGTTCTTAAGGCCACAAACAGGTAAACTTTCAGCTTTACGAAACGGAGGAAGGTCTGGCCATCGCGGGCTCTTACTTTATAATCCAGTGATTGAATCCAGCGTTGGATTACTGTTTTTTTTTTTTTTTTTTTTTAATTTTAGTTAAAACTTCAACAGCTTGTTCCGATTATTACTGTATTATATTAGATTGGCACGTTGAATGACACAAACACTATGTAAATGCAAATTTTTAATTAACACTACGAGCACTATAAAACAACAGAATGGGTGTATTTTCAACCTTAATATGATCGCAATAAGGTTGAAAAATCACGATTGATGTTGGCAACAGTGTACTAGGGAACACTCGATTTCATTCCCTTCAAATTCATGGAATATTTAAGCCTCTGTTTTAATTAGGATGTATAATAAATAAATTGATTGATGAATGCGGAGATTCTCAGGAATGATTTATAAATTTTACTTGTTTCGTTACTATACTGCTTAATTAAATGCGAAAACTTCTAAAGTTTGCACGTACATAATATATTTAAATATTATATTAGTCAGGGAGCCCTAGAACATTTTTTTTTATTACTATCAAGCAAATTTTTTGTGACTAGCTTCATTTTGATAAGACAAACAACATTTTTATTTGCGAAAAATCTTGAAAATGGTAGCTAACAGTGATAGAAAGGGTTCCATACTTTGATTTGAT
Organism: Polyommatus iphigenia; assembly: GCA_963422495.1. Classification (NCBI taxonomy): domain Eukaryota; kingdom Metazoa; phylum Arthropoda; class Insecta; order Lepidoptera; family Lycaenidae; genus Polyommatus; species Polyommatus iphigenia. The sequence goes on from OY730189.1 coordinate 13,368,931, forward strand.
GGTCTTAAAATATGGATTGTTCTATTTGTAGGACAATGTTACTCTTAAATTATGTAAATATTAACCTACCAATATACAAAAAATCTGCTGGTTAGGATTCTGTTTTAGGATTCTGTAATCAACAAAACTGGGTAAGAAAAAAAATTGTTCTAGGGCTCCTCACTATATTATATTTTAGAGGTTTTGGAAGGAACATAATATTGTTATTAAAAATATACGTGTGGCACTCGGTGACTGCCGCGGTAAAGCTATTGCATAGCATTTTTATCAACATTATGTACTTAATTATAAATCGTATACGTCTAGTTGCACGCACACAAACACCATGCCGAAGTCTGCCAAACTGAAAGAAACGTTAGACGATGCACGGCAACGCTGCACGCTGTGCCGGTCGGAGTGAGGGGTGTTGGTTGATTTTCGTTACAGAATTTTTTGATTCGGTCACCGTGCTCAAAGCCCGGGATGAAAGCATATGCAATAGCTTAAAAATAATAAACAACAGTGACAAAAAATATCTAAGTGATAGTAACTAATAAAATACGGTATTAAAGTTTTCTTCCCATGGGTCCTAATTCACGCGGGCAAAGCCGTAGGATAAAATAAATAAATAAAAAATAAAAAGACTTAAGTATAAATAACAAGTACCCATAACACGACATGACGTGTAAAATATTACGTAAAATTACAAATAATGTTAACACTGTAAAGGGGTGTCCTATTTTTAACTGACCTATTTTTAACCGATTTCCAAAAAGGAGGATATTATATTTTGTTCGTCTGTACTTAGATTTGCTTTCTCACCGATCACTTTATCCTACTGACTCATAGTATTACTTATCAACACTCTACTGTATTAAAAAGTCAAGTATAAAAGTTTCAGTGACCGACAAGCTGATAATTGAGTTGTCTTTACACCAGACACCAGATACGAGACACCAGACAGTGTCAGTGTCACACTTCTTTTGTTGTGATAGTCTAGAGCAGTGGTCCCCAACCTTTTTTTCATGCGGGCCACAAAGATGTTCTGGTCTTGGTGTCGCGGGCCACAACAAAATATGGTTAAAAAATAACATTCTTCAAAATTAACGATTTAAAAGTGGAAAAAAATTCACGACTATCACGACGACTTTACATTATTTTGCTGGTGGGCGTGAATTTCAAAATGGTTTAAGATAACGCGGGCCACACATAAAGTCTCGGCGGGCTGCGGGTTGAGGATAGCGGGTCTAGAGTCTAGACTGCTTGTACCTTGATACAATGTAAAGGAATAAATAAATAAATAAATAAACTTTATTGACTCTTATTAAATACAAATTTAGATAGGAACACAAATATTATCATAGCACCAAGGTTTACAAATTAAAGTGCGCAACCCCTACACTAAGAATACTTGTGTTATAGGGGTTGACTAAAATTGACCATTATAGAGCAAAATCAGGCCAAAAATTGTGTTATTTGTATGGGAGCCGCCCTTAATTTTTTATTTTATTTTATTATTATTAAATATTAAAGAAGATATATAACTAAGGACTTCGAGAAAAAATCAAGTACCTACCTGTTGCCATTTTTGATATAGAGCAAAAAAAGCCAAAAAAATCACGTTTCTTGTATGGGAGCCCCCCTTAAATATTAATTTTATTTTGTTTTTAGTATTTGTTGTTATAGCGGCAACAGATATACATAATCTCTGAAAATTTCAACTCTCTAGCTATTACCGTTATTGAGTTACAGCCTGGAGACAGACGGACAGACAGACAGACAGACAGACGGACAGACAACGAAGTCTTAGTAATAGGGTCACGTTTTTACCCTTTGGGTACGGAACCCTAAAAACAACATCTAATTTGCAAAATTCGTAGCACCTCTACGCGTTCGTAGCACCTGCTACGTTAGATGTGGTGCCACACTCCAACTGAGGTAATATTTTATAACTAGATGTTCCGCGCGGCTTCGCCCGCGTAATTTAGGAATTTGACGTAAACCGTACATTTTCCGCAAAAAATAGCCTGTCTCTTCACGTGGTCTATTCTTCATGTGTGCCAAATAATGTAAAAATTGCTCCAGTAGTTCTTACGATAATAAGCAATTATAATTTCCCCCGCTTTTTCCCTATTTCTTCACCCATATTAGTCTTAGCGTGATAAAATATAGCCTAAAACCTTCTTTGATAAATGAGCTATCTAGCACTGAAAGAATTTTTCAAATCGGACCAGTAGTTCTTGAGATGAGCGCGTTCAAACAAACAAACAAACTCTTCCGCTTTATAATATTAGTATAGTATAGATTTACTCGTAATAATATATTATACGTACTGTTATGTACAGTAGGTAGTAGGTACTGTGTTTATTAGAAGCCTAGAGCTTTTTATAAAAATATACTAGCTTTTGCATACTGATATGCTTACTTTTAGATGCACAAGACCTTATTAATAAACCGCTCTCAAGCTTCTACTTAATATCAGTGCTGATTGATACGCTCTCAGTGTCTTAAGACTGGTCTTTAATTGGTTCTGATAATATCTAGAGCGTATAGTAATTTGGCCAAGATCTAACCACACTTATGTGTCAATACAACTATTTCTACAAGTAATCAATAATAACTTTTACTTTGTAACATTTAAATGGACGTACTGTTAATCCATACTAATATTATAAATGCGAAAGTGTGTCTGTCTATCTGTCCGTCTGTCTGTCTGTCTGTCTGTCTGTCTGTCTGTCTGTCTGTCTGTCTGTCTGTCTGTCTGTCTGTCTGTTACCTCTTCACGCCCAAACCGCTGAACCGATTTTGCTGAAATTTGGCATGGATACACTTTGAGTCCCGGGAAAAGACATAGGCTACTTTTTATCCAGGAAAAATGTACGGTTCTAGCGCGATAAACGAGTTTTGGCGCAACGGAGTTGCGGGGGTCATCTAGTAATATTATACTTCAATTAACTAATCAGGGTTTGACTTACAATGTTAAATTATGATATCGCCGAAATCACAATTCAAAATTAAATCCAAAGTATATTTATTTGTGAGTTGGGTGCAAATATTACTTTCGTTTGCAAAGGGAATGTGGGTGTTACGCATAAATGTTTACAGATGAGCCCCGAGCGTGCGCCCTGCGACCTACCAGGGCTTCTCAACTAGAGGCGGCCTCGAATCAGACAATGACATATACACTAATATTACAAATGCTAATATTACAAATCCATCCATACTAATATTACAAATGCGAAAGTGTGTCTGTCTGTCACCTCTTACGCCCAAACCGCTGAACTGATTTTGCTGAAATTTGGTATGTATATACTTTGAGTCCTGGGAAAGGATATAGGATACTTTTTACTCCGGAAAAATGTACGGTTCCAGCGCAATAAACGAATTTTGGCGCAACGGAGTTGTGGGCGTCATCTAGTTTATGATAAACACATAATAATTATGCCTCCCACACCGATTCCAAGCACACAAGCGTGATTTTATAGCACACAAGTATGTGTGTAGCATACAAGAGCACACTCTGTACCTACTCTTATAGCCTTGTGATGACACGGCTGGGGAGAAATCAGGCGCAAGACATTTAAAATGCCCATCTGACACAGGGATCATCTTTCTTATCAAAAAATCAGGTCATCAGCCAGTATTGTATAGCCAGACTTAGTAACAACATTATACCAGCAAAAGGATCAAGAACGACATTTAAAATTTTTATTTAACGAGTGAAATATACTTTTTTTTTAATTGATAAAGAAAACAAAGTATTATCAAAAGTAACAAGAAAGATGGGTTTAATCATGAAGATAAGTATAATAATTCATTTTACATGGAAAAGGTTGGGAAGCCCTGACCTAATGTATTGAAAGGGCGAAAAAAAGGGAAAGTCCTTTATGTGTCACACAATCACATACTCCACCTGTTTGAATGTTACTTACTGCTTTGTTAAAAAGGTCAGCTGTCTAAAAAATGTTCAGAATATTGTGTTATCCATACTAATATTGTGTAATCCATACTAATATTGTGTAATCCATACTAATATTGTGTAATCCATACTAATAATATAAATACGAAAGTGCGTCTGTTTGTTACTTTTTCGGCAAACCGCTGAACCAATTTTCCATACCGAACCGAGTTTCAATTTGACAGCAAAATCCCCATTAACAAAATAATCCGCCATTTATTGAATACATTTTATTTTTAAATTAATAAATGGAGAATAACTCGACCGATTTTGTGCAAACTTCACATAAACTATCTACCAGTCGGAACTCGGAACAAAGCCTAAACATTCGGTTTAGTTAGATAGTTGAGCCCAAACTTGAGTTATTTTTACAACGAAAAGTGGTGTTGATTTTTATAAAATACTAGCTGTCCCGGCAAACGTTGCTTTGCCATAATATAAAGTATTTCGCCCATATTATTTTATTGAAGTGACTAAATAAGTATGTCGTCATGGCAACGTCGATCGCCATCTCGTCGCACAAACAATGGTCGCCGTCAGTCTCAGGTTGTAATAATTTACTATTATTTATTCAACAAATGCACTTATCAATATATAAAGTACCCAGTAGCCGATTCTCAGACCTACTGAATATGCATATAAAATTTGGTAAAAATCAGTAAAGCCGTTTCGGAGGAGTACGGTAACTAACATTGTGACACGAGAATTTTATATATAAGAAGATAGTTTGTCTGTCGAATACCTCTTTGTTTTCTTCTTCTCTTTTGAAATTTAATAAAGATTCCCGAGAGAAAACATACGATATTTTCTATTTCTACAATATATTTATCTCATAAGCCCGTGCGATGTAAAGCCATGAATGTGCTAATTAAAAATAATTGTTCATTATTTTTTAAAAGCTAAAACGCTTTAACAAAATGTGACATCAAAGTCACAAATAAAGTATAATTTACACAGAGCCAGTACTGGCTGCCAATAAGACTGGCAGCCAGTATTGGCTTGGCATATGCCGCGTGTGAACAGTTTGGCCTGGCTTGAAAAACTGTTCACACGCGGCATACGCCAAGCCAATACTGGCTGCCAGTCTTATTGGCAGCCAGTACTGGCTCTGTGTAAATTATACTTTATACTTGGGGTGTCCTTGACCCCAATCGGGTTGCCATAAAATCGGAACACCGCGGTTCGGTGACCACATTCAGAGATATCTTACCCTCGACCAACTCTTATGACGATGACATAAGGGTCACTTGTATGTGTCACCGTAAAACTGTAAATACTGGTAGATTGTAAAATTGCCAAAAACATCAACGGATTGTGACACGGAGTGCTCGGGCGCTGGATGAACGGAATTCAACCGGCGTCATTAATTTGTCATTAGTCATTCTCATTCGATGATTGATTTGCTAAACACTGATTACCTAAATTCTCTCAAAACTCCATGCTACATACAAACAAAACAATTCTAAAGGCGTGAGTGAAAAACTCGATTATAGAATATGATAAGATGAAGAAATAAAATATGGCGGCACTTAGTACGGGTATATTCCACGTTATATCAACGCTCAATATATTGTAAAATAGGCAGCCATCTTAAATTATACAACATCGACATAAAATAATAATATTATGTCGATGTTGTATAATCTGACTAGTTATGTATGTAATGCGAAGTGTGTCTGTCTATGTGTTACCTCTTAACGCCCAAACACCTAAACCGATTTTTCTGAAATTTGGAATGGCGATACTTTGAGTCCCGGGAAAGGGCATTTGCTACGTCTTTTTATCCCGGAAAATGTACGTTAATGATAAAAGTAAAATATGATAAACGAATTTTGACGCATCTGACTTGCGGAATGCGGGCGTCATCTAGTATAATATAGCGGTTTTTACAATTTCACGATAACATGCTCTCATAAAATGTGCTATAGGGCGCAGGTAGAAAAACGGTCGCCGCTTCAGTTCCGCCCGGGTGGAGCTTTGAATAATTTATTATTATTGCCCATTCAGAATCGAATTATTGCGGAATTGAAATGGAAAACTCCCGCAATAATAAACCTCAGCTACTTAATGTATAAACAGCGCAATAAATCGCTGCTTTGGAAGGATACTGTCGTAACTCAAAATGAGTGAATTTTTCAGTAGAGCACTTTAAAGTTTTTTCAAATCTTCAAATGGTGATATTTTTTTATTTACTTCGCTAATGTTGAATTTTAATGTTGAAATTCGCTAATGAAAAAAACTGAATAAAAACACGGAAAATATATTGCAGTTTATGTTTAATAAATGTTTTAAGAGAGTAATACTTGTTTAGTAGGTACTTAAATATTGAAGTCTTAGATTGTCTCGTATTCTGCTAAAATATGTATCTCTTATTTTAAGTTTTTCTCTGTTAACTAGTTGTGTGTACGTAAATTATTAAATAAACAAATAAAAGTATTGCTATACTACGAGTACTTAAAATATTACTTAATGTTATGATATTATGAACTATTGACCAAGAGCTCTATGGTTTTTAGCGTGGTTCTTGACTGAAATCTAGGTTCTATTCTCGCCTTGGAAAAAAATATTAATTATATTTCACTGTTTGGTATAGGACAATGAAGGCGGATCACCTGATCGTCTGATAAGAAAGATTATGCAATATTGCATCAATCTTATATAATATAGAGTCAAAGTGGTGATGGTAGCCGGTATCAATGAAACCGGTAGCCGGTACCAGGCATAATATTTTAACACAAAAATGTGTTAAAATATTTTGCCTGTTCTTTCGTAAGTAAGAGAAATTACTAAAATATGATTAACCTACAGCTGATAGCTAGCGGATCTAACTGCGATATGAATATTTCACTACGATATTAATATTATTGAATAAACTGCAATTAAACGAAGATTTTGACATAAGCCCTTCGTTAAATTAAAGTTTAATCACAATTAAATGTCTTTTAGTGCAGAGCTTAGGAAATGTAGTATGAATATTTTAGCCCATAGTATATTTTCTATATTTCTTATTTCTTCATAATAATATAACATACCTACAGCTGTTGATAATATTTTATACAAAACAGCACCTGCTTCTATATTGGACTCTTAGCGTGTTCATAAATCTTAAGTATTACAAGTAGTGGAGTTCCCAGAGCGTAAAAATCGTGCTAACCTCCGATTTTTGCAATAGTGGATGAAAATTGAAAAGAAAAAAAGGAATGTGTAGCTGATAACATAAATAATAAAGTTTACCTATTGAAAAGTTGTGCTTTTGATTTTTAAATTATTCTCTTCCACTTCAAGTAAACTCATAAACTGCAAAATTTTGAAGAAAATTTGCATATTTCTTTCTTTTAAATATATAGCAAAATAATAAAATATATTATTATTTTTTTGATTTGTATCGTTGCTTATATTCCAAAGAAAGAAAATAAGTTGAAAAAATACATAATTTAGATTTAAAATTAATATTTTTGTATGTAGATGAGCATACCTCCAAATGTGCTTGTTGTGTGCCTCGCCAGGTAAATGGCGTTCCTATTTTTCTTTGGTTTTAAATAGGAAGTTAAAAATTATTTTTTAGGCTTAAGCCTAAAAAATAACAAAGCCTTCTATTTCTTAATGTGTATAACTTTTTAGCTCTTACTTTATTAAATTTTCTGAAAATGTAGCACAAACTTTTCACGGATATTTCGAAGAAAATCTATATTTTATTTCTTTTGGTTAGGTTTTTACAGAATAAAATAGATTTTTTATGAAATTTTTTTCATTAATTATATTTGCTAAAACATACTTAAGGGAAAAAAGTACAAATTAGGTTAAGAACTGATATTTTTTGTATTCAGGTAAGCATTTTCCAAACATAGGTCGCAGCATGCGTCTTTAGTATGTACGTGAGATTTGTAGCACCCAATTTTTTTTCTGGCTTTAAGTAGGAAGTTTAAATATATTTCAAAGACTATAAAAAGTCTTTCATTTGTCGATGCATTTAAAGTTTTAGCTCTCACTTAAATAAATTTTCAACAAATATAGAAAAATATTTTCGGTCTATTTTACACATTTTTGGAGATATTCAAACGTTTTTAAGTACTTAAAAGTTATCATTTCTCTAAAAATTAAATACGCACAACAAGTAAGTTTAACACACTTTTCGTTACAACCCTTAAATCCACCCAAATCCTTTTATCTTGGTTACGAAGATTAATTTAAAAGCGTTAATCTCTAAAAACTTTACAAAAACCTTATAGTTGTATTTAGCTTAGCAAAGCAAACTTTCTTTTTTAAAAATTGTGTATTTGGTTAATTTTCAACGTAAACAATATAATATATAAATAAATAAGAGTCATTAAATAACAGGAACAAGAAAAAAAAAATTTTTCTGGACCGGTTTTATATGGTGAAATATTAATTTTTAATTAAGTAACTAAAAAATTAAAAGCACAAAAAAATTTTCGGTAAACTTTGCAAGTTATAGTGTAAAAAAGAAAATGACACCTCAAAAACAAAAATCCATTTACTAATACAATTTTCGGAGGTTAAAACCTCTGGCGACTGCAGTAAAGATATAGCAAATATATTTGCTAAACTCTTTGATTCAAAATGAATGTATATAACCTTCTGAAGGGGGGGGGGCAACCTAGTTAGGGCACCAGTCTCCTGCTATACTTTGTAACTACATCATAATAATAATTGTGTATATGTATTGTGTATTTTGTATAAATAAATAACTTATTTTAATTTCTCCCACAATAATTGTAGGATAAATTAATAAAGATTTTAATTAATAAAGACTCTTATCATAATATAAGCTTTTGGTGATTTAGCATTTTTCAAAAAAATATTGTGTACGTTGATTGGTTGAATACTTACTACATACAAACTCTTTCATAAAGGATGTGACTACACACATTGAAACAGTAATTTGGAGGGGCGTGCCATGTTATCGTAGTTTATCTCTAGGCCTTATGTTAGACGTTCTAAAGTGTTAATTTCTAACCGATTTAGAAATAAAAGATTTTTCATTTTCAAATATCGTATTACCACTCTCAGAGAAGTTCTTTCATTGGCAGATTTCTTGTATAGTACAAATTATATAAAATACCAAGGAAAGTACATAGGCTACTTTTTACTTCAACAAAAGAGACCTCTATCAAAATGACCTATTACCTAATAAAAATGATAAATTAGACCTTAGAGACACAATCAATCTCTTTCTGCGTATTCGAGCGAAATTTTGAACAAAATCGTATCCCTTCGATTAATTTAGCGTAATAAATCCGAAGAGTCTGGCCCCTTAGCCAAGACGTTTTTTTTATCGCTTCAATATAGAATTGCCGATCAAAATGTATGAAATTGACATAAGTGTAAGGGTCAATTCAGACCGCAACGCGACGCGTAGATGCATTTCTAAATTTGTACTGAATTAACAGATTTCAATAATTGTGTGAGACGTCTTGCAAATTTGTCAAATCCATACAAATTAAAAATGCACCTACACGTCGCATTACAGTCTGAATTGACCCTAAGCTAAAATTAAATCGACATTTGACTCATTACATGTTATGTCAATTCCTTATATTTCTTACATTAAAGAACGTTTGTGTACCAAAGCGTACTATAAAGTTACTGATTTCATGAATGATGGAAGTACCTCGTCGCCCCCTGCAGAGCTGTTTCTGTAAAATATGTATAATTGTACACTCGTTGTATTTTATTTAGTCATAGTGACACTGTAATTTTATATACTTTTTGTAATTTTTCATCTTTTTAGTAAAATATGGCTCCGTGCGAGTTTTTTTAATTAAACGTAATTATCTTCGTTCGACGTTCAGAGAATATTTGAAAAAAAATATTCTGAATAAAAAAAAAGAGTTTGAGTTTGAGTTTTGATCAGTGATTCTATAAAAAAGCGATAAAGAAACTTCTTGGCTGGAGGTTCTGATATTGTGTGATGGATTCCACCACCTTTCATGTTTTGGTTGAGTGTACACGAGTGATAGCTTAGCCTTTCATGAGAAGGGTTTTGCTAAGTCACCCCTTATAATATTTCGTAAGCGTTTCCAATGATCGAAATCCGATAGGGGAATCGTTTACAATATTTCATCGATGACTGCTGAACACTATGTTATATTTTTTATAGTTTGAATAAGTCAAGTAATCAAGAAGAAGAAAAGAAAAATAGTTGTAAGAGTTCATCAGGTAGGAGCTAATAGAAGATTAATATCTATGGACGCTTCACACCACGTCAGTCTGGCCCCGTGGTAAGTACCTGAAGGACTTGTGTTACAGGTACCAGACAACGGAAATATATTTAATACTTTTATACTATACATATATTTAAGATTTTTACTATATGATACACATATATAATACACATCCATGACCCAGGAACTTCATAAACTTTTTGTTCCGTCGGCGGGACTCGAACCCGCGACCTCCGGCTTGAGCTACCAACGCGCTCACCACTGCGCCACGGAGGTCGTCCAAATTCGACGTCGTCGATTAATGGTCTTAAGTTAAAAATATGACACGTCATTCATTAACAAAAGACCACTAGTTTAGTTTTAACAAAAGACGTTTACATAGTCAGACACCTATTTCGATGACGGTAGTTTCAATTAATCCTTCGATCGGTGATTCTTGGAAATGCTATTGTATTCTATTGTTGTCGTGATCACCGGTGCTCTTATGAGGCTTGATGGATTAAATAGCAGATATACGTGATCCACGCTATAAAACAACTAGACAAAAGACGTGCTCGTAGGTACACTTAGAGAAATTAATACATATAGGCTGATGGCCTACCCTACGTAATTTGTTCGAGCTATATCAAGCCTGAAAATGGCCTGAAAGATCACGAATCTATGACTCATTAGTGATTTGAATTCAGTTATAGTTGGTACTACTAATATAATATTCTGTGGTGATAGTTTGGTCAGCTGGGTTTGATATAATGCCACCGAATTACGTAAGTCCGGGTAATGAATCAACTTCACATAATATTATACAGAGTGTAACAAAAGAAAGTGAATTAAACTTTAGCACGTGTATGTGTTCCATATAAAGAGTGCACTGTGAAAGTAGCAGCGCTGAAAAACTTTTAAGAAATTTGAGATTTGTATGGGCAAGCGCCTCGGCGTGATGAATTTTCCCATACAAAAGTTTTAAAAAAGTTGCTATTCCAGCGCTGATACTTTCACAGTGAACTCTATAATATTAGGGACACACACCCCAAAGTACTATCGCTTTGTTTTGTTATACCCTATAATATACAGCTAAAACTTTTCCTTTAGACTAAAACTCTAATAGTTGGATGGAAACACAACTTTTTCTAACCTTTTTCATCAGTCTCGTCGAGCGACATTTTAATCAAGCAGTTTTCAGCAGCGCCAGTAAACCGCATCTGTTGCTCATTTATTATTCAACAGCATATTAATTAATGCTGAAAATTAATTAATCATTTCACGTATATTTATGTCACCAATGCGGTTTGAGTGATGACTATGCTAAATTATGTAATTTCGTCTGCATTTACCCATTGATACCGGTAAATATTAATGAAATCATACTTTATATTTTTGTAATCATGTTACAGCTATGATGTATCAGGCAAAAATATTAAACAATTTTTTGTTTCACAAAACATCAAAAGCAAAATCCCATAAAAATAAGAGATCTCTGTCACTTCGCTTTTTATAAAGACCAGCAACGCATCTGCAGCTCTTCTAACCTTGCGAATGTCCATGGGCAACGGTAGTTCCTTTCCATCAGGCGAAATATTATAAGGGGTGACTTAGCAAAACCCTTCTCATGGAAGGCTTAGCTATCACTCGTGTACACTCAACCAAAACATGAAAGATGGTGGAATCCATCACACAATATGAGAGCCTCTAGCCAAGGGTTTCTTTATCGCTTTTTTATAGAATCACTGATCAAAACTCAAACTCAAACTCATTTTTTTTTATTCAGAACAAATTTTTTCAAATATTCTCTGAACGTCGAACGAAGATAATTACGTCTGGTGCCTCCCAGCAAGCACACAACTTGTATATTAACCAAAACAGATACAGAATTATGTCTTGAAGTCATATTAATTCTTTAATCGTCACTATCCAAATATGAAAATGAATATGAATGACTTCTTATAAAGGCATTTATTGCATCAAATTATGCTTACTGCTATAATATAGTTAGCAAAAAAATTGTTACAATGTCAAAAATCTTAAATTAACGTAGGATAATTCTAAATTACAGCTTCTAAAACAGCTTTCAAACATATACTAAGACTATTATCTTACATTGGTAATTAGAAAAACTTTACGCTTTAAATAAGCATTAATAAACTAATTTATAGTGCTTTTGAACGTATATTGATTTTTTGTAGGAATAAAAGCTTTGCTCGTTTTATTAGCCCTATTTAAAAATAGGGCTAATAAAAACTTAGATGATTAGATACAATAAATATTCCTAAATTATAACTGTTAGGTGTACCTATACTTTAATAGAATTTTTAGGAATAAATTACATCTATTTCTCATAATATCATAACTTACCTCAAATTGAAGATATTTTAAACATTCCACAACTTAATTATAACATAACACAATTTTCTCCACTTAATTCCAAAAGGTTAATTTTGTGGATATTCAGCCCACGTACAAAATTCTTTCACTTTATTGCCTCTAACGCGTTTCAAATCAAATGTCTTCAGCTAATATTTTTACATTTTAAATTGATTTGAATATTTAAAATTGAATTATTTAGGGTAAGGTCAAACGAGCGTAATTTTAGTCGCGTAAATATTTTTTCATACAAATCATGACTCACAAAATTACGCTCGTGTGAATCAAACAGGACTTATGTTATATGAAACTGAATGTAGCAGAATTTCTGCCAGCCGAAATTCTGCGACTCACAACTCACAAATTACGCTCGTTTGGCTCACCCTTAATTACTGAGCATTGTGGTTTGAAGTTTGATGCTTATTTGAAGAAATAAAAGGTGAATTTAGATTTGCCGTCGTGAAATTCATAGCTTAAGAAACAATATTAGATATTTTGTTTATTTACATTTATCATGCAAACACTAAACTATAATTATCTGTAACTATTTTTGTCTATCAAGTAACTTTCCCAAAGTGCCATTTACGACAAAGATGTCGTTAGCATGGAGTAAACATTTTTACTAATAGTAATTTCTGATAATTAAAGACGTGTGCGGAAGAACCAGATAACTAACATTCTATAGCTTAAAGACATAAAATCCACATTGTTTTATTTTTAACCGACTTCCAAAAAACGAGGAGTGGATATTTTTTTTTAATGTATGTTCAACGATTACTCCGCCGTTTGTGAACCGATTTTCAAAATTTTTGTTTTGTTGTATTAGGTTTCACTCCAATTTGGTCCTATGTTCACAAAAGTGGTGACCTGATGATGGGATCCATGAGTAATCGAGGGAACTCTCAAAATTCAAATGGAAACATATGGTTTTTCTGGTTTCATATGAAGTATTCCAGGCATATGTTACCAAAAAGTAAGATTTTGCACCAGGATATACCATGGTTCGAAGGTGGTGAACAGAACTCCTTACTCCTTATAGATACATGTTTGGGGGTTTCGGCGTTGTTTTAAGAACTGAAAGCATATACTCCTAAGCTTATTACATTAATCATCATCATCATCATCACCACCATTCCACCATACACCTTCACGTTATGACCCTATTATAATTGGTAGGTATTTTTCATAGTATTTTAGATCAAAACGGATCACAATTGTCTATAAACATTGTTCTGTAAAAAGTTAAGCTATTTTAAAAATTATTTTATTATTTCGACCTGATGATAAGATCCATGAGTGATCGAGGGAACTCCTCAAAATTTATAGGAAACATATGGTGATTTCGATTTTATGAGAAGTATCCTAAGCATATGCTACCAAAAAGCAAAATTTTGCACTAAGATATACCTTGGTTCCGAAGGTGCCTTACCTTATAGATGCAAGTTTGAGGGTTTCGGCTTTGGTTTAAGAACTCAAAGCATATGCTACTATGCAAGTTACATTCATCATCATCATCACCACCACCACCAGTCACCACACCATGAATCATTAAATCATAACTCTTAATTTGTAGAACGACTTCAAAAATTATATTGTTATATCAAAGTAAATGATTCAAACTTGGTGATCAGGTTACCAAGTTAGCAATTTGATCATGAGATCTATGAATTATGATGTATGTCCGTATGTAGGAAACTCCTTATTATTGGGACAAAATAAATAGTTATATTAACGTAGTTCTAAGTGGCTTTTAAGCATAATATTATATGAACATTATAGTGTGCTAATGACTTTCCAGGAGTGTTGTGATAGAAAGAAAGTCACTGAACAGAACTTTAGAGATAGGCGCATGAACATTAATTTTATCATTGCTTGATTAACGCCAAGCTTATATTATTAATTATACAGTGATACGAGTATATTCTTGGAGTTGCTTATGCAATTCTCTATTCCGAGAGGGCGCTAGGTATATTAACTTTACAGAAAACCTTATAAATTACTTAAATTACTAAAAAGAGTGAAATTATTATTTTTAACAAAAAATTAAAACCGACTTCCAGAGTAAAAAACAATAATAATTATTATATAATGAACAAAAAAGTATGAAATAATTATTTCTCTTAATAGTGCCTTATGCAGAATACTCCTAAACCTCTACTATTTCTGTACACAATCTTCATAATTTTGAAGTCGGTACCAGTTGCAATCTTTAAAATTAAAAATATTTTGTCTAAGAACTCACAATTCTTAGCTGGTATCGACTTCAAAATAATGAAGATTGTGTACAGAAATAGTAGAGGTTTAGGAGTATTCTGCATAAGGCACTATTAAGAGTAAGAATTATTTCATACTTTTTTGTTCATTATATAATAATTATTATTGTTTTTTACTCTGGAAGTCGGTTTAAATTTTTTGTTAAAAATAATAATAAATCATTTATTTTAACTGTTACTTACCTGCTTAGTGCTTCTTTACGTATTCAATTACTTAAACCTTACATTGTATGCAAAAGGAAACTTTAATTCTGGATTCAATACACATTTTTACAATTCTTTATCGCTGAGATAACAATTTATTGGAGGATAAAATCAAGTCCCGGCGGTGTGGTCGACGTTAACGAGCCGTGACCGGGGTTTCAATGTAAACGGACTTTTAAACCGTAGCAAATACATTTTTCTGAGAAATATGGGCGACTAGACGTTTCGTGTAGAAAAGGGATTCAGCGGGGACCGTACACTTGCAAAAAAGTAGCCTTTGTCCGTCCCCATGGTCTGCTCTACCTACTTTGTCAAATTACATAGTTTAGTAGTTCGTTAGGGTGTTCAAACAAACAAATTCTTTAGCTTTATAGTATACTAGATGACGCCCGCAACTCCGTTGCGCCAAAATTAGTTTATCGCGTGGGAACCGTACATTTTTTCGGGATAAAAAGTATCCTATGTCCTTTCCCGGGACTCAAAGTATCTCTGTACCAAATTTCAGCCCAATCGGTTCAGCCGTTTAGGTGTGAAGAGGTAACAGACAGACGGACAGACAGACAGACACACTTTCGCATTTATAATATTAGTATGGAAGTATATAATAATTATTTTTTCCTAACTCCCAGGTAGGACTCCAAAATACTACACTTACTGCCGCAATCAGGGGCGAATGATATTTACTTATCTGTAGATTTTGACGACTATACATTCTGTATGAAACTCTTCATTAAATTTAATTTTAATTATCATTAAGACTAACCCAAAAAATCAAACATCGTCCTTCTCTTCTCACACTCACGCCCGTCTTTCATATGTCAGGTGAAAAAGGACGACGCGGATTCATCGCCAAATTAGTTTTTTCTCAATAACTCGATAAATATACAATATTTTAAAAATCCGCTAGGTCGGTTTCTCAATGATAGATTTTTATACAACGTGTTAAAATATTAACTTAGTTCAATTCACGGGTACGTCAATAAATGAAAAATTCGTGAAAATTAGATGCATCTTTGTGATTTTTTTCTATCGAGAAAATTTTGAGATAATATCGTGTTTTTGCTCAGATCTAATTCTCGGAAATATAATGTAGTATCTAATTTTATAAAATGAAACAATTCGGGGTTTATTTTTAAGTATAAAAATAAAGTAAAATCTTAAATTTTGGATTAGTCGCCCCCTTAAAATATGTATCTAAATGCGGCAATTAAACATTTAAACTCAAACTACACTTTAGAATTTAGATAACGTAATCGTAAAATCGATACGGCGTGTGGTCTGTGTGTCAGCAATTAAGGCAGGAGACTCAGTGACATTTACCGGAGCCGCAAATTACCAAGGTTGATTACTTATTAGTTAATACCTGCGACCTGCGAACGTTATGATAATATACAAACATACTAATATTATAAATGTTTAAGTATGTGTTACTATATTCTGTATTTCATCTACATAACCTATTCGCCGGCAACGCACCTGCAGCTCTTCTGATGTTGCGAGTGTCCATGGGCGACGGTAGTTGCTTACCATCAGGTGACCCGTTTGCTCGTTTGCCCCCTAATTTAATAATAAAAAATCCTTCGATCGCGGATTCTTGGAAATCTATTGTTATTCTATTGTTGTCGCGATCGCCGGTGCTCTTATGGGGCTAGAAGGATTTTTAATTAGATGAAGCCCACAATTTTATTGCGCAAGAATTCATTTATCGCGCGAACCCTAGATTTTTTGGAGTAAAAAGTATCCTGTGTCCTTTCCCGGGATTCAAAGTATCTCCATACTAAATTTCAGCTTGGTATGAGTGTGAAGAGTTAACATATTATTATAGACTGACACACCTGTTTTGAACCAAGGCGGCTTATGCTAGTTTTATTTTCCATAAAGCCATTTTACTTTTTTCTGCTAATAACTCAGCAATTATTTTTTTACTTTCGTATTTTACTATTGGTCCAATTTTAATCCATACTTCCATACTAATATTATAAATGCGAAAGTGTGTCTGTCTGTCTGCTACCTCTTCACGCCCAAACCGCTGCACCGATTTTGATGAAATTTGGCATGGATACTTTGAGTCCCAGGAAAGGACATAGGATACTTTTGATACCGGAAAATGTACGGTTTTCGCGCGATAAACGTATTTGGCGCAACGGAGTTGCGAGCGTCATTTAGTAAATAATATGCCTTTAGTAATGATACTGTTAATTAAGTTATGTTTACCTCACAACGGCTTACATTGACTGTCAAAATTACCCTCCCTTTTGGCTTAGTAGTCGGGTAAAAAAACCTGCGTCTAAAAGATGGGTGTACACGATAATTTTCTTTGTTCTTTTTGTATTTCAATCGCGTTTGTACAAATTGTATAATTGAATGATATTATCTACTATTGTTATCACAAAGGTATTTTCATTACAATAAGTTCTTTGTCTGAATAAAACATTTAAAATATACTTTGATCAATCTACTAACTATTATGAACATATTTCGATTTCAAAGGCACCAAACGATAAATATCGAAAACAATAAAATGTTGTAAAAAAACAATTGTGTTTTCTTGTAAAGACAGATATTTTTATTAATGACCTTTTATCATAGTTCGACTATGATATTATTATCGGTGAAAATAAGCTCTATAATGACTAGCTTTTCCGTACCACAATTAAAAGTTCGCATTATATTTAGTTTTCACTGTCCTCCCCCGGGGGCGATGGGGGATGACATTGGCCGTCCTTAAGAAAAAAAAAGTATATATTATTTAATCCAATTTAATTTTACCCTACCCTAAAAATTCCGATAAAACCTGCAAAATACAGGTCAACCATATTTCGCGTAACAAAATTGTATGTGGGTTAGAAGCGTTTTTTCCGTCGTAACTCGATAAAAATGGCCAGTCCGCTTGATTGAGGACAACAGCCTTTAACAACCTCCAACATAAAAGCCTTTTGTTTTATGTCAGAGGTATGTTCAGACAAAACGTGAGGTGACATCCATGTACGATAATATTAACGTCACAAAATGTAAAAATATATTTTACTTTTGCCAGTTTCTTTGTCGATTCTTTATTTTTTTTATTTTTTTTTTATTTAAGTCAGGCGTCTTGACTCATATTATAAATACATTATACATAGCCTAACATACATACAATTATACTAAAACTAACACTAACACTAAACACGTATTACCTGCGACGTGGGGTGCGGAAGTCGTCCTCGGAACCTCCTGTAGACGACTCCAATCCAATTACTAATGGTACAGGCAAAACGTTACCGATCGATTTTCAAATGTTTTCACACTATGTTACTGTGTGAAAACATATGAAATTGGTATGATATACAGCATTCGCTTAAAAAATCAAAACTATAATATTGCTCTCTCACTCAGTTCCGAAAAAAACTTTATCGCGCGGGAGCCGTACATATAGCCGTACTATCCCGGGATGAAAAGTACCTTACGGCCTTTCCCGGGATTCAAAGTAGAGATAAACTACGATAACATGGCGCGCCCCGCCAAAATTCAAAACGTTTTAAGTGCGTTGTCTTGCGCGGTCGGCTAGTTATGATTAGTTGACCAACAAATCTTGGTAATGAGTGACATTAAGTGAAAAGTGGTTGATTGATTGGTACAACTACATACAAACTCTTTCATAAGGATGTGACTACACACATTGAAACAGTAATTTGGAGCGGCGCGCCATGTTATCGTAGTTTATCTCTATGTACATACTGATTTCAGCAAAGTCAGTTCAGCCGTTTAGGCATGAAGAGTTAACAGACAGACAGACACACTTTCGCATTTAAAATATTAATATGGATTAGTATAGATATGTCTACCTGTAACGTAGAATAGAGCCTACATTTCGCTACCGTCTCGTCGAATATCCTGGAAACATAACCGCAGCGAATAGTAGCTTACGTAGCATAATATTATAGAATCCGCAGGGCTATCACGTAAAAATAGCGATCAACAACCCACTAGCAATAATCGCGCGAGCGATTGCTGGGTATAAAAACAATGGTGTCATGTATAGCGATCGATTGCAATGGTATTGTTTTGGCTAATACGTGATACGAAATTACGATTTTGGAGCAATTATCGCGCAATATAGCTATCGCATTGCTTTCGCAAGATACGTGATAAGGGGGCCGATGCTACATCCGTTACCTCGCATTATATCTATGTAGGTATTGGACACGATTAACGATATGTTACCACTGGATATACGTACTAATAATATTATAAATGCGAAAGTGTTTCTGTCTGTCCGTTACCTCTTCACGCTTAAACCGCTGAACCAATTTTACTATACTACTCTTGCTGAAAATAAATGAACGACAATATACCGAACCAAACTGAACAGCAAAGTATTAAATACCTAACCTATAAATTACCTACCACACTTTCCTCTTTAATTGAAAGTGAAGCTGTCATGAAAACATAAAGCGTTTTTAATTACAAGAATTATAGCCTTTATAAATTTAAACGCTTAGCCTAATAAATGTCTTCTTAACGCCGAGATCTCTAATGAATAGGTTCAGAGGCTTTTGTTTACAGAGTAAAAAAAAAAACTTTTTATTTGGCACAATAGGACATTACACTATTCTACAGAATATAATTACACTACAATGTGCAATACGAAACAAAACAGAGACAAAATTACATTAACAAAAAACAATTATTATAAAATAATAAAAAAAATAGCAAACAAAACAAAAAAAAATAATAATATATGAAACACAGAACACAGACAACATAAAATGTGCGTTTAAATCGTAATTGAATGGTAGGTAGTGTAATGCCATACTGCCAAAAAGGAAACCACTCAGGCGCAGCTCTGTAGCGTAGTACCCTACAGTGCCTGGTGTTTAGTTATGTGGCTCCTGGTGTTGTTGTCGTTTGACTGACAGACTTAAGCACTCAGCTGTGTGTGTAAATAAAGAGTGTGACTTGATAAACCGCCAGTCTGGGACTGAAAGCAATTGACGCCATATTGAAAATTACAATAAAATAGGTTATGAACTTCACAAAGGAAAAATCAATTTCTTTCTCTTTACAGAAGCTACAAGGTTGAAAAGTATAATTTGTATAGAATTCAACATTAATTTAAAATATGACTCATTGGAATACTGTAAATTTATGAGATAATAAAAATAAAAATGTGGATTTGAACAACAAGTATAATAATATTTTTTATATTTACAATTCATAGTTTAACTATTTTATGCACAGTATTACAATTTGATTATATACCTTACAGATGTGATATTTTTCATACAATCTTATTACTAGAACTTAAATAGATTTGGCAAACTTTAATTTAAGGCACTTCTTCTCAATGTGAGAATTTTAAATTTATATAAGAATCTCACAGTTAGCTAAAACTACTTATATAGACTAAAAAAATTAAGAATATATTATTATTAAAATTATGTTTTGATAACACGTCTTACATAAAATCTACCTTATTGAACCTACATTACGACTAATTATATTGGTCCAAAATCAATCCTATAATAATAAT
This sequence comes from Polyommatus iphigenia, assembly GCA_963422495.1. NCBI lineage: Eukaryota > Metazoa > Arthropoda > Insecta > Lepidoptera > Lycaenidae > Polyommatus > Polyommatus iphigenia. Next base: position 13,389,400 of record OY730189.1, read on the forward strand.
ATCTTAAAGTAGATACAACGTTCTCTGTACATTTTCATTACATCAACTTTATTTAAGGTCAGTTCACATTCACCCCGTCACGTTGCAATGTGATCTGACCCTTAAAGCGATTTTTATTACCTGTACATAAAGCCTATCAATACATTACAAGCTCAAATCTCAAAACTATACACTCTTATTTTCCTATACAGCTATAATATTACAATCTCAACTCTTTACCCATCAAGCCCCATAAGGACACCGGTGACCGCGACAACAATAGAATAACAATAGATTTCCAAGAATCCGCGATCAAAGGAAAGGTGAAGCCAAACGAGCGTAATTTGTGATTTGTGAGTCACAGAATTTCGGTCGCGTAAAATGTCTTTTCATACAAATCATGACTCACAAAATTACGCCCGTGTGAATCAAACAGGACTTATGTTATATGAAACTGAATGTAGCAGAATTTCTGCCAGCCGAAATTCTGCGACTCACAACTCACAAATTACGCTCGTTTGGCTTCACACCGTACATCCTTATTTTCATAATAGATAACAACAGGCACACATCAACCGATCGAATACGATCTTTTGAAGATCGCATGTCGTCTGCTTCTACAAAATCTTCTTTTAAATCTTCTTCTTGGCGGTAGCACTTTAATCTTCTCATTGCTAGTCAGCGTCTCGGCAATATTCGACCACTTTTCGTCATAATCCTCATGAGGCATATCGTTTATTAGTATTATGGGTTTTACAAAGCATACCCTGTTCTCCTCTTTGCCATTCCCTTTTAGGAACACAGAGGAGATTTCTGACCAGTCGTTGGGTGAGTCCGGGGAAGTTGTTTTGCTGGTTTCCTTGCTGGAGATGACAGATATTTCTAAATTGGCTTGGTTTTCTGATGTTCCATCTTCAGCACCTTCGGCGTTCAGCGCTGCTTCAGCGTCCAGTAACTGGAAAAGGAAACGAAAATATTATACATCTAACATTGTTTTGCCATATAAAGTATTTCGCCCATATTATTTTATTGAAGTGACTATAAATAAGTACGGCACCATGGCAACGTCCATCGCTATCCCGTCGCACAAACAATGGTCGCCGTCAGTCTCGAGTTGTAATAATTTACTATTACTCATTCAACAAATGTACTTATTAATATAAAAAGTAGCCAGTAGCCGATTCACAGACCTACTGAATATGCATATAAAGGTAAAAATCGGTAAAGCCGTTTCGGAGGAGTACGGTAACTAACATTGTGACACGAGAATTTTATATATATAAGATATTAAAAAACGTACTTTATGCACTAACGCAAAGAACAAGCATCATTGATGCTGCTTCATTCGTCTTTTGATGCAGCGTTAGCTATAAACAATAGAATAGTTAACCCATGTTATGTCAAACCAAAATTGCAGCTCTCTGCCATTAGAATAATAGAGTTCTTGGACAAATGTTTTTCAAAAAAGCTTGAGACTTATTTATCTACATAAATTAATATTATAAACGAAACAGCAGGTACATCATTTTCACCGTGAGGTAGTAAAGGAGGAGATAAGTACCTCTCACGTGTCCTACCACTAGTTCAACATTTTTCACCCACCCTAAAAAGTGTACAATGTCAAACGAAGTTTTCATTTCAAAAATAATTATTGTACGAACAACTCTGTATGTTTATGTTTCTCTATGGATCTCTATCTCAAAAATTCAAACATATTTTCTACATAGGATATGGAGTTTTGAGTCGTCGTCGCTTGAACCATAGGTGCCAGTATTTACTTTTGTTGAAAACACTACTCTGAATCTACTAAACAGAACAGACGGACAGACATCCGGTCTAATGTACTAGGAATTCATAAACAACTAGGTGTTCTAGAACAAAGCGGGTCGTAAATGGTTCGGTTTTACGGCGCTACGGTCCATAACAAAACAGATATAATTTGTACGGTTGCAGCTCAAACAGGCTTAATACATTTCGACAGTATCACTATAGCTTTAAGGTTCAAAATGAGGTAGTTGAACGGACCCGTGACTAATCTAACAACCAATTAGAATAACTGAAACTCACAACGTATGAATTATGGTTTCACTACCAAAATATTGTTCAATATTAGTGATAAAGCAAATTGTTTGCATGGATCGAAAAGAGGCAAAGAGCTAATATTGTTTTTACATCTAATCGTCCAATAATTATTGGACTACTGAAATAATTTCGATGGAATTTGGCACAAGGAGTAGGTACTCCTTGTGCCAAATTCCATCGAAATTGTATGAAAATCTAGTAATAAGATTGTATGAAAAATATCACATCTGTAAGGTATATAATCAAATTGTAATACTGTGCATAAAATAGTTAAACTATGAATTGTAAATATAAAAAATATTAATTGTTAAAGTATAATCTACTTCATCAACTTGTATTCTAAAACTCCGACAGCGAAGTAAGAAATCAAAATTGTATGGGATTTGGTAATATTATTAACCCTTACTGCCGCACTCAGAGACGAATATTAATGACTTAACTTTTAAATGAAGATTTAGACATAAGGCCCATACATTATCTCTCAAAGTCTTCAAAGCATCGCTTAGGAAATAATCGAATACAAGTTGGCTAAATACATTATACAATATAGATATATTATGTAAGTCACCGGAAAAGACTGGACTACTTTTTGCCACTAAGACGAAGGATTCCTGCAGGATTCTTCTTTCAAAGTACGGAGTCATGGTTTTAGGTTAAATCTAACGGTGATTATCGTTAATTTAGCTAAATGGCTACTTAATCTTACGTATAAGTACACTATTTCAAGCCATTTATAATTTTGACTGCAGTCGGTACGTTTAGAAGTGCCTTTGTTAACGAGAACATAATTTCACTTTAACAAACTTCTTGTCTTTATAATTGGATAATGAATAAAGTGGTTGAAATATTTTCAGCCAAGCAATCAACTCTGGTACTTTACTTGTAACTTTGACTGTATTTTAGACTGTTTTTTTTTGTAGTGTTTGTTTCTGAAAGTCGGAGGAGCAAAGGAAACAGGTGGTCAGATTTTGATGAAACTTTATATGGACATACTTTGAGTGATAAAAGGACGGCGGGTTATTTTTATCCTGGAAAAAATTACAGTTCCCGCACGTTAACGAATTTTGGAATTTGGAACACAACAGAGTAGCGGGCGTCATATATTTATTTTATATTGTGTATTGGTATTTGAGGGAAATAGGGTTAGTAAATTGTTTAGGGGACCCGTACAAACATTCCCGTTTCGTGGAAACATAATTGATTGTCGGCAATCAAGTATTAGGTAATTAGTCCTAAAATACGTTGTTTGACTTATAATTAACAATCAGGAGGGGCGTTGGCGGAAAATAAAATAAAATCATGTAGGGATGTCCAAAATTACACTAGATTTTTTTTCAAACTTTTTTACCGTCGCGTTGTTCACTTTTTTGAGATGGGTAAAAAACATTAAACTCGCGCCAGGAGAGAAAATTTGTAACTCGAATCTTTTTAATAATAAGAGGGTTAAGCTTCATCCATGTGATATGTTTTTTAACGTTGAGGAATAAAACAAGTGTTTACTATTTTTTAATCTGTGCTACAACTTTTTATAAGTCGTTTCTGTACGTAAGTAGGTACTTAGTGTATGTTTTGCGTGATATTTTATCACACTGAATGTCCAAAAAAATTAGGATTACTTTTCAATGGGTAATAAAAAGAGGATTATTTGATTTTTAGCCCAAAAAGGTCAACGTTTTTGACGCTCATAAATCATGGTTTATTTCGTAGCTTTAATATTTATGCGAAAGGCCAATGTTTTTTACATATTCCTGTGAACCGAAGTGAAGATAAATTGTACCTAAATGCGCTTGCGCCCCCACGCCTCCCAAATTTCAAGTAAAGCCTATCCGCCATTTCCCATTTATAACAGAATTTAATAACGTTTTCTGGGTTCTTGAATTAATGGATTCCTAAGAGCTGCGGCTTAAGTGTGAGGTCGAATCGTAAATTTCAATTTGCTGCTCAAAGAATATCTCAATTTTAAAGGTTTTCTTGACTTTGAAAGTTAAAATTTTCATAGGTAGAATATGCTCTACTTATATGATACACGCACTTCATTTTTTAAATAAGCTGCTACTGCCAATGATCTAAAATAACATGAATTAACGAAGTTGAGAATAGGCTGTTTTCATATTTCCCGATTCATAAAATGATTAATGAGAGATCTTTTACATGGAAAGACTTAAATAATTGTCGAGCACTATTAAATATATGAATAACCAGCTGTGCCCCGCGGTGTTCACCTCGGTTTATTAGGGAAAATAAATTGTGATATTGCCCCACGGTAAAAAGTAGTGTATGTCCATAGCCAAGTAGCATAATATGATCCAGGGTATCAACTAACTCCATACTAAATTTTATTAAAATCGCTCCAGCCACTTAGACGTGAAGAAGTAACAAACATACAAACTCACAAACTTTCGCCTTTATAATTTATATACATGTATTAGTGTGATAATATTATATTAGTGCGATTTTGAAAAGAAATAATTTTAAGTACTTCTATACAATACAATATTATAAAACAAAGTCGCTTTTTTCTCTCATGTCCCTTTGTTCCCTTTAATCTTTGAAACTACGCAACGGATTTTGATGATTCTTTCAGTGTTAGATAGCTCATTTATCGAGGAAGGCTATAGGCTATATTTTATCACGCTAAGGCTAATAGGAGCGAAGAAATAGAGGAAAATGTGGAAAAAACGGGGACAATTATTATTTGAAAGGGCTAACTTGAACGCGCTAATCTCAGGAACTACTGGTCCGATTTGAAATTATTTCAGTGTTAGATAGCCCATTTACTGAGGAAGGCTATAGGCTATATTTTATCACGCTAAGACTAATAGGAGGATGTGGAAAAAGCGGGGGAAATTATTTGAAAGAGCATATCTCGCGAACTACTGGAGCAATTTTTATGTTATTTGGCACAGATAAGAAGTAGACCACGTGAAGGATCATAGGCTATCGATTTTAATATTTTTTCAGTGGCTATATATTTTATACCCGTGCGACGCCGGGGCGGGTCGCTAGTATTATAATAAAAAGTGTTCTCTTACAGTTTAGGATTTTGTCTGAAGTTTGCAAAAAGTATTAGCGAAGAAATGAAAGTGAGTTACTAAGTAGGTCTTATCTGTCCACTGTTGGGCCTTTGGGATGTAATGAGGATCACGGCTTTGATAAATACGTGTTTGAAGAGTTTTTCGTACTAAATGAGGCTCTCAACTCCATAGCACCAAAATTAGCTTGCCGCTTGGGAACCGCATACGCAGAAAGAATACTTTTTCCGGGGTAAAAAGTATCCTTTTTACCTCGGAAAAAATAGCTTTTGGGCGTGAAGAGGTAACTGACGGTCAGACATGACACATAGTCGCATTTATAATATTAATTTGTAAAATATTAATTAGTATGGAAGTATGGATGACTATTCAGAACTTGATCGCCCCTTCTGTTTCGTTTTTACATCTGCCGGCACTCCAAGAGTGTACTGTTCATTTGTTGTTGAGAGAAAAGCATAAAACAATGTACAACTATAACATCGTTTAGCATACTTGTGGACATTTATTAGTAACTTTAGCTTATTAACTGTACTATAACTCGATTATAAACCCACGTGCACACTGAATGAAACACGGCAATCGTCAGTCGATAGACGGCGCTAGTTACGTGTAAACACTCGCGTGAATCACTGTGTTTACATTACATGTCTGTGTGTATGTATGAGTCAGGGTATGTGTGTGTGTATGCGTGTGTGTGTGTGAGCTCGATCAATTAGCAGTTTTATACAGTTTGAAGAAAATTAAAATAGGAACACGGAAGTGAAAACTTCTCTTGGCTTGTTTGTGCCCGGAGGTTTTTTAACATGAGTTTATCTGTGTAACAGTGTTGTTGATTGGTTTTGACGGTAGCCAATTAAAATTGCTATTGAAAAGATTAACTTCTGTCAAAAAACACAGGATCCGGGCATACCTAAAGATGTATTAGATAGTCATTAAAAATTTATTGAAAATGTAACCGAGAACTGTGTATTGTTTCTTTAAAACTATATTTTGGTTACTAGCTTTTTCCAGGTATGAAATTTTAAATATTTAAGTAACGAAGAGATTATTTTTAGAACTAAAATAGCACTAATTTTCTCTTTTTCCTGGCTTCTTATAATTTTGTTGTTTCACAAAACGCTAACGTCGTGGAATTCTACCTGCTGCATTCTTAACAATATGTCGACTGTGAAAGTGATGCGTACTTTTTGAGATGTATAATAAAAAGTCAAACTCGCGTCAGGACACATGACTTGATCGAAAATTCGTAAGATGGATTGTGAGTTGCCCATCAGTTCCGCTTACGAGAAGTATAATATTATGTCCCCCTCTACAAAACCGCACTACAAAAATGCTGCTGCTTCATTTTCACTCCTGCTGGCACTTCCACAGAGCAATTTAACTATCAACAGCATTTACCCGTCTCTTATCCCTCGAAGCGGTATACAGGACCCAGCCAACGTACACGAACATGATGAGCGCGGGGACCACGAGGCTAGCCACCACTGGGATCTTACGGACCCACGCGTGGTAGATGGCCAGCATCAGCAGGCAGATGCCCACCAGGATGGCGATGTAGCGACCAGTCCGTCGACGCTCCTCCTGGAATCAGGTGGTAAGAGATGAGTTGAGAGATAGCGGGAGTTTCTGATAGAATTGAAATAGAAAGATTTTGATTGAGTATGGAGAAAGTGAAAATTCTTGATTGAGTTCGGAGATTGAGTGAAACTTCTTGATAGAGTTTGAAGATTGAGTGGAACGTCTTGAATCTTGATAGAGTTTGGAGATAGGGTTAAACTTTTGAATAGCATTCAGGGATAAGGTGTAGAAATTCTAGATTGATTTTGGAGATAGACGGTACTTTTTCATTGATTTGGAGATTGAGTGGAAAGTTTTGATAGAGTTCGGAGATAGAGTGGAAATTTTTGATAGAGTTCAGAGATAGAATGGAACTTTTTGATTGAGTTCGGAGATAGAGAGTGGCACTTTCTCATTAAGTTTGGAGATAGGAGGGTAAATTCTCGACAAAGTTTGATTTTCTTCAACTTGTTTGAGATGGATAGGATAAAGTTCTTGAACTATTAACTCTACAGATTAGTTTTTTCTGTCAAAAAAATTATTTACCCTGAGTGTAGAAATCTTAAAAAAATAATGATTAGGTATGGTATTAGGTATTTTATTATATTATTACTTATTTACTTAGATTATACAGGTTGTAACAAAACTAAGTGATAATGCTTTAGGGTGTGTATGTATCCCTTGTATAGAGATGACTGTGAAAGCAGCGCTGAAAGAGCATTTATTTACTTTTGTATGGTAAAATTCATGACGCTGATGCGCTTGACCATACAAATCACAAAAAATTGCTCTTCCAGCGCCGCTACTTCCACAATGAACTCTGCATAAGAGACACATACACACCCTAAAGTATATGATCACAATAAATAAAAAATAATAAAATTTGTTTTATTTCTAAATTGAAGCAAATATTTTCGGGATGTCGGACTACATGTTGCCTACCACCTTCGTTTTATTACACCCTGTATATTACAAACTTATGTTAAAAAGCAGTTTATCGTTTTAAATTCGAAAATATTTTTGTTATTGGAATATCTATATCGATTTAGCAATAACAGGTAGTATTTCATTTCAAAGCTTACCTATTTCTATCAATAAATCATGTTATTAAAGAAAATAAAAACTTTCTAATCATTCTATTACGCTTCGAAGAGAGATTTAAATTATTCGGTGAGCCAAAATCTTGGCTTATATTGGCTTATCTGGTCAATATTTCTAAAGAACTCAGTGAGAACCCCGACATGTTTTGACTACTAATGAGCACAGGGTATAAGTATTAGAGCCTTTTTCTTATTTTCGACTCTACCACAATAATATAAAGTTACTTTTACATTGATCTTTAGTGGTGATTGTATTAAAATCAATCAACATTAAAACTACATCCAAGTCCTCTGTCGGATTTATTTGTTTAGGTTTATTTGCCATAGTACATAATCATTATTTTTCACGAATCCAATCGAAATAGGATTTGATTTTGTATATTTTTCACATAGAATTTATATTTCTCTATTTTTATTACTGACTAAAATATATTTTTAACGTGTATGTCCGTCTGTCTGTCTGGAATCGTACCTCACATAGCGATGGAACGATTTTGATGTACTTTTATTACTTGATATATATCTCTATTGGGGTACAACAATATTGTCTAAGTTATACAATATTTTAAATTAATGATGTAATAGTTTAGTATTAATTAAGTATTATTAGTCCGCCTGTTTTGTTAAAAAAAATTGTTGACGCCCGCAACTCCGTTGCGGCAAAATTCGTTTATAGCGCGGCACTCGTACATTTTTTTTAAATAAAAAACGGTTGTCTTAAAGTCGGTTTACTGACGATAGTTGAACGTGACAACGTGCCTCTTTGTCGCTCGTTCCGCGCTCTCGCTTAAACTTCAAGCCTTAAATAGAACGCCTCAGAGCGAGGTAACGCCGCATGAGTCATGTTTTTTCGTGCGTGCAGCCGGCTCCATCGAATTATAAGACGTTGTCACGTCAAAACTCATTTCCCCGACTGTACATTTCTGCTTAGCACAATTTTCCCCGACTGTACATTTCTGCCTAGCACAATTTTCCCCGACTGTACATTTCTGCTAAACAACTCATTTCCTCGACTGTACATTTCTGCTAAGCAACTCATTTCCCCGACTGTACATTTCTGCCTAGCACAATTTTCCCCGACTGTACATTTCTGCTAAACAACTCATTTCTCCGACTGTACATTTCTGCTAAACAACTCAAATGGAACGCCTCAGAGCGAGGTAACGCCGCATATTGCGTCATGTATTTTCGTGCGCGCAGCCCATATCGAATTATAAGACGTTGTCACGTCAAAAGTATCCTATGTCCTTTCACAAGAGCGCAAAGTCCCCATATGAAATTTCAGCAAGTCGGTTCAACGGTTTAGGCTTGAAGAGGTAACAGACAGACGATAGACATACTTTCGCATTAATGACATTGTAATAGATGTAGATAAATTGATCGTCATTAATTGTAACAAACATCCCATAACGAAACAAAAGCAACAAAGCTTTTAGAATTACAGCAAATTGAATACTCAGCAATTGTTTAAGTAATTTCGTTGTACGTTTACCACCCTCCGTAAAAACCAATACAGGTAGAAACCCGTACAACGTTATGTTTATTGCACGTTTACTTGTAAGAGAGATCAATCATCATCATTTTCATAACCATCAACATAATATATCACCTGTTTTCGCTTAACGGGGTTTTTCAGTATGAATGTACCTAACATATTCTTTATCCATACTAATATTATAAATGCTAAAGTGTGTCTGTCTGTCTGTCTGTCTGTCTGTCTGTCTGTCTGTCTGTTACCTCTTCACGTCCAAACCGCTTAACTGATTTTGCTGAAATCTCTTATATATAAAAATGGATTTTCAAATGTGTTAGTCGCGCTAAAACTCGAAAACGGCTGAACGGATTGGACTGATTTTAGTCTTAAAATATTCGTAGAAGTCCAGGGAAGGTTTTAAAGTGACACGAAGTTCACCGGGACAGCTAGTCTTATATATAAAAATGGATTTTCAAATGTGTTAGTCGCGCTAAAACTCGTAAACGGCTGAACGGATTGGGCTGATTTTAGTCCTTAAATATTCGTAGAAGTCCAGGGAAGGTTTTAGGCGCTTAAAGTGACACAAAGTTCACCGGGACAGCTAGTTTGGTATAATATTATGATGATGCCCGCAACTCCGTTGTGCCAAAATTCGTTTATCGTGCGGGAACCGTGCATTTTTCCGGGATAAAAAGTATTCTATGTCCTTCCTCGGGACTCAAAGTATGTGCATACCGAATTTCAGTAAAATCGGTTCAGCGGTTTGGGCGTGAAGAGGTAACAGACAGACAGACAGACGGATAGACAGACAGACACACTTTCGCATTTATAATATTAGTATGGAAATATGGATGTATTAGATACGTTTATAGCTCGGGAACCGTGCAATTTTCCGGGATAAGAAGAGCCTAGAGTAAAAGTAGAATTAGTGATCACCCTACAATAAAATTTATGGTCCTTACTCCTTAAAAACGTTGAATCTGTTTGTCTTTTTTAATTGAAACAAAATTTATTACTTTGTCTCTTGTATTCATAATATCCATACTAATATAAGTGCGAAAATGTGTATGTCTGTCTGTTAGCTGTTCGTATCGAGATACTTTGAGTCCCAGGAAAGGACATAGGATACTTTTTATGCCGAAAGTTTGTGATGTTTCCGCACGATAAACGGATTTTCTCTTTGATCTAGTTTCCTATAATTTTTAAATTGTGTTAGTAAAATATATTATACATCCACAGAAACTTAATCAGTAACACGTGATAGTGAGAATAATGGCAGAGCGAGATTCAAAGAATTTTTATAGTCCAGATGAAAGCAACTTCACACGTTGCTCAGTTTTATTGCTCTACTTACTGGTCGGAAAAATTTAACTGTTTGTCTGTTGGTCAGACTTGGAGTACAGATCTAGTTTAGTAGATTATTGTAACTGAAATATTATTTTAATGAGATTACGTTGATTAATAAAATAATTACTTAAAATTATAAAAGCTTAAATGCTGCCTTTTTATAATAAAATTGAATAACTACTATACTTTTTTATCAATTACAAAATGTTTAGTGTGATTTTTAAAATTATTGTTAATTGATTAAAAACAGAAATTTTTAACTTCTTAACAATTCAAAACACTGTTTAGAACTTTTTAATTAAAATACAATATATTGCTAAATAGCTAATTTTCTGAAACTTTATTTTACTAAGACGTCTGTTGCTTTGTACACACACAAAAATATACAAATTTCACTTTAAGTATTGTTAGTAAAACATTTGCTAGAAATTCGTGAGTAAGAAATAAAAGAAATACAAATGTTAAAATAAAATCGCGAAGAAAAGTTAAGACATAAAAAAGAAAACGTGCTTCGTTAGAACTTAGGTGTACTTATAATATCATTGTGCAAACGTAGAGTTTATTAGAATTACCTTCACGGAAGCAGGAGGCTCTTTAGTCAAGTTCACCGAGCTTCTTACCTCGTTGTTAAGTTTCAAATTCATTGCTGTTAAAAATTCTGATTAAAAAAAACAAAACGTCAAATTATTTTTTTTAATTAAATGTTAATTTAATTATTTTTGAACGATTTAACCACGTTCCTTATTTAAATCGCGACCACTTGCAAACTCCCGGCGCGTTGCGTGCGCGCTTACTGGCGCGGGCACACTGTTGCAAAATTAACGCAAATGCATAATTCTTAGTTCACTTCGCCCGTTAAAAACACATAAAACCCTCTGAACAGTATCATTCGGCCGAGAAGCTCCGCGGTAATGGCCGGCTATTTCCTACCTAACAATATACCGATTAATCATGAAATACATAAATATCGACGGCTGAAGTTTCCCAGATATTTTTTACTGACTGAACAATGTTGGCGCGTGTAAACATGCTAAAATTTACGATTTTCGAAGACGGTGATTAAAACCTGCGGGTCTGGTGAGCGACGGCCGCAGGTGATGGGGTATTTCAAGGTTGATGATGATAAGCATGTGGTTTTTTCAGCATTTTCCTCGTAAATATCTGGGAATAGATATTTTAGGTACCAAAAAGGTAGGGAAGTAATAGACATGACGTGTTAAGGCATATGACCCACGATTTTGTCATTTGAAGTAAATATTACAATATTTATTGATAATAATTAGATGATGCCCGCAACTCCGTTGCGCCAAAATTCGTTTATCCGTTTATCGCGCGGGGACCGTCCATTTTGTCGAGATAAAAAGTATCCTTTGTCCTTTCCCGGGACTCAACAACGATGTCAATACTTACGTTACGTTACGTCAATACGTTCTAGTTCTATGGGACTCAAAGTATCATCATACCAAATGTCAGCAAAATCGGTTCAAACCGCTGAACCGATTTTGTTGCTTTTCACTGCCAAAAAAGTAACAGAGAGACAGACACACTTTCGCATTCATGATATTAGTATGGATGGTGTTACTTTTTCTCCGTAGAGACGGGACAAACTACTGGATTTTACAAAATAAAAGCTGGGTGGATATTCTTTTCAGGTTTTCAAAAACACGTTACCTAGCGGAACACAAATTGGTTCCAATTTCGGCGTTCCTATTCAACGTGTTTCACCCATTGATATTTTTCTTTGAGCCACTAAAATTCTCAGAAACTCGGGATCCTGCTTACAATCACTCAATTAGGGGCTTTTAGAAACGCCATTAATAGAAAAGAAATGTTTTCATTACAAAACGCCAAGGGGAAATCTTGAAAACGACCTTTAGAGTCCTCGGATGCTTGTCTAACTACATGGGTAGATATTATGGTGCGAAAAACAGTTTTTTTTTTTTATAAAATAAATCAGGAAATTTGAAACTGGAAAAATAGGACGCTACCGGAGATTATGAATTCATAATCTTAATCTTGCAGTAAAAGTAGATTTTTCCAAGATGAGAATCACTGGTCATCTATGACCAGTCTCCAGAATCATCTCCATCCCAAACATAAAAAATCGGTTCTACAATAATTAAAGAGGTGACACAATCAGATAGATAAAAAGATTGACTTTCACATTTATATCATAAGTATGTACCTATATAAACTTTAAAAAATTTTTTTTGATTATGTATCAAGCAATTTTTTGTGAGAAGCTTCATTTTGATAAAACGAACAACATTTTTATCTGCGAAAAAAAAAGATAGAAAGGATTTCATACTTTGATTTGATGGTCCTAAAATATGGATTGTTCTATTTGTATTTTGTAGGACAATGTTACTCTTAAATTATATAACTATTAACCTATCAATATACAAAAATTCAGCTGGTTAGGGTTCAGTTTTAGGGTTCCGTAGTTAACCAACTAAACAAAGTATATCTCCATACCAAATTTCAGTATAATTTATTCAGCGGTTTAGGCATGAAAAGGTGACATACAGACAGACACACTTTCGCATTTATAATATTAGTATGAATGTTACATAGTGTGACAATTATTTCAATCTCTAAAGGCCTTTTTAAAAACAAGATGTCGCGAGTAAATTCTTTCGTTTAATCCCAACGACATGGCCGCCATTAAAACAAATGTCCCGAAAACGTAACAGGCTGTTAAGCAGGTCTCCGTAAAGTTTTACACTTCGCACAGCTTCTGTGTACATTTCTATTTAAATTTGTCAACGACCATTAGGAAGGTTTTCTTAAGCTTTATCTGGAACGCCTAAGGCCTTTTATTTGCACCCAAACTTTATTAAGTTCTGGCCATCACAGGCTATTACTCTATTGAGGCGTAACGAAGGCGAGAACGAAGCGTATTCTTTGACTCGATTAAAATTAGATTAGAGCGAAATTTTATCAAAATTGATCTAGCTGTTTCAGAGCCTATTTAATAATTTAATTCAGGTCATAACAGTGCAGAACTTGATTAAATTTATCGACTTTTATTATAATTACTTAATTAGTTTTAATCGCATTCCAACAACTTACTTTTAACAATAACATTTTCTTTTCAAAACTTGGAATTTTTGGAAAGTAACCTTATTTACCAAGAGCCTGTGATGGCCAGACCTTCATCCGTTTCGTAAAGCTGAAAGTTTACCTATTTGTGGCCTTTACAGAGGTAAGAACGACCAGCAACTATGGAGTTTCGTCGGCTTTCAGCTTTACCAAACGGTGGAAAGTCTGGTCATCGCAGGCTCTCAAAAATTCCAAGTTTTGAAAAGAAAATGATATTGTTAAAAGTAAGTTGTTGGAATGCGATTAAAACTAATTAATTACTCGTATAATAAAAGTCGTTAAATTTAAGTTAACTTCTGTTATCACCTGAACTAAATTATTAAATAGGCTCCGAAATAGCTAGATCAATTTTGATGAAATTTCGCTCTAATCTAATGCTAATCGAGTAAACGTATACGTTCATACGCGTGTTTACGATTTACGTTTAAGTGCTACTTACCATACTTACCTTTACCTTCGTACGTTTGTACTTTGAAAGTCCCATCCATTTTGTATTTCCGATGAAAATTAATGAAGTTTATGTATTTACACGTTCGTAAATTAATTTACAAGGCGAGATGTGATTGGTTATATCCGCACAATCTCAGGCGGACCATAAATTCAATAAATTATTGCTTCGCATCAAACGTTTTATCTTTTCAATTCGGGGCGTCGAGTAAACGGGGAAAAATAGACCGTAATTAATTATTTCACGAAAAAACTTCGCAAAGGCTAAGAAATTACAAAGTTTGATAACAATTTGTGAAAGAATGATGAAAAAATTTTAAAGATATTTTTTGCGTTTGGTGCAGAAGCTGAAGATGTATCAAGTATTAAAAATTTACGCGTTTTCATTTTCATTCCGTAACGAATAACATATGTCTAACGTCGTTTCAGTTCGGCAGACTTCGGCACGGTCTTTGTGTGCGTGCGACTAGACGTATGCGTGTAGTCTATAATATACAGCTTTACCGCGGCAGTCCCCGAGTGCCACACGTATTTTTATATAAAATAAGGGGGCAAATGAGCTAACGGGTCACCTGATGGAAAGCAACTACGGTCGCCCATGGACACTCATAACATCAGAAGAGTTGCAGGTGCGTTGCCGGCCTTTTAAAATGAAATCTCTTCTTGAAGGTTTTCTGATCGTATTGCAGTAAAATAGTAAATTTATACAAAAAAAAAAGGTTTTTTAGTTGTTTTTGTTACCGTTTTCTTTCTTCGCTTTTATTACACACGCAATTTCTACAGGGGCTGTGTAGGTCTGACACTTGATAAAGGTCTAGACTCTAGAATGTTCGTTAAGTTTCGTTAAGCAAATGTTAATCTTATTTCTCGATGTCTGTGTTGCATTTTGTAGAGTTGGTGCAATCGTGTCTGGAAACGCAGCACTACAGAATATATTATAGTTAGGGCGGATTCGACCAAACATGGAGTACAATTTTACTCGAGTATAACTGTGTCCTAATCTAAGAGTAAGCTGGTTTTGCGTTTACCAACTTCTAATCCAAGAGTAAGGTAGTTACACGGGACTAAATATAACACGGCCGATTTTGATGGAGTAAATATTAAACTGAGAATAGTTGCACAGCAGGGTGTCAACATCTGTGGTGTCAACCTTTGAAGAATCCAACTGTTACGGTCGCTGTCATTGTGATGGGCCAATTTGAAAAAAAGAAGTGTTATCATGTTTATATATTATGTTTATTTTATGTTTAATTTTAATTGTTCCTAAAAATTCGACGCAATGGAACGTTTAATTATTGTATTAAAACGGCTATTGTATTCTATGGATATTACTTGCCATTCCGCGAGTTTGAATTTGATCGTAACGCCATCCGTTTTTTTTAATTTTCAATTTAGTAGGTATATTAAAAATATGATTATCTACCAGATCTATTAAAAGTTGTTTTTTGATGGAAGCCAATTTGGACTTCGTTTTCTTTTTTCGTTGCTCATCTTTATTACCTATACCTATGTTATATTATGTACACTGCGGTCAGCGAAAAAATCGAACAAAACAAACACAACCTATGAAAAATAACGGATTTTTTTTAATTTTTTACATTGAACAGTTTATGCCATAAGGAAAAATAAACATAAGACCTAGCATAAGACTTATGCATTGCACGTCAACGTCATGCATTTGACATTGACATTTTACTCTATTACTCTACGAAATTAAATTGTTGTGGCGTACAAGTCATTCTAATACAAACAATAGCACATGAATTTTTGTCGGTTTACACATTCGTTCATTGTTCATTTTAAACCTATGAGTAATAATACCGAGCATAGTATACTCTTCGAGTAACGTGGTAAAACGTAAACGAAGATATCCTAGAGTAAATTGAAGGAGTAAAATTATTCTCAGTATAGTTACACTCGTGGAACTTCAAGTTTGGTCGAATCGGGCCTTAATATCACTGTTCTATTGTTGTAATAATATAATTATAGTTAAATAAGTAATAAACTTTATTATTCAAGTACAATCATCAGTCAGAAACTTATCTTAGCTGCTAAGATTTATTGCAAAGTTAAAAAAAATATACCTATTGTACCTACCTGCTAGGTTGTAATTTATAAACTTTTTGAAGTTTAAAAGATAACTTTATACTGGGATAACTTTATACTGGGACTCAAAGTATATCCATGCCAAAATTTTAGCAAAATCGGTTGATCGATTAGGGCGTGAAGAGGTAACAGACGGACAGACACACTTTCGCATATATATAATACTAGCTGTTGCCCGCGACTTCGTCCGCGTGGCCTTCAGTTTATAGCGCGCGGTGTCAACAAAATTGTTGTCAAAAGCTTTTTAAAATAAATCAAAATACCCAAAAACAGATGTGCAGTGTGCACATAATATTTCATTATTTTAAATTAAACTTTATTTATGACAAATTTTAAAGCTTATATTTTAGCCCCCCCATTACACAACTTTACCCATAAACTATAATATATCATTGATCTAGGTTTAAGGTTACGTCACTACATAGATAAAGTCAGTACTTTATCTATGCAGTGACGTACTACTCAGTAGTAGTTAGTTATATTATGCACTTGCGTGTTTAACAATCAAAAGAATCAAAAGAATCAAAAGTTATAAACTGAGATGGTACCACCTCTTATAGAAACACATAAGAGCAAGCGATAGCGCGATGAAGACGCGATGTTAGCGACATCTTTTATGAATTTTTGGAACTAACTTAATTTGACAGTAGATTCAAGACTGATAAGTTTTCTATACAATACGTAACTTTTTAGTCATTTATGAGCTATCGGTCAGATTCTTTTTGGCTCATTTATTTAAGTACTAATTTACTTTAATTTTTAGACTTTTTAAACTTTATGTATCTGTTGCCCGCGACTACGTCCGCGTGGACTTTAGTTTATAGCGTACGGTGGTTCCCGTTTCCGTGGGAATGCCGTGATAAATTGTCCAAAGTAAAATATTCTAATCATGGGCGTATATAAGGGGGGGGGGTCCTGGGGGTCCGGACCCCCCCCCCCCCCCCCCCTCCATTACTATCCATCTTACTTGTCCAATCGACAATATATTATGTACCGCACCGATTTTAAACGGCGAGGTAGGTACATGTATTTTTTCTATTCACAGTATAATAATAATTTATACTTTAGAGTTTATTAACCTTTGTTACTTTTTTAGGGTTCCGTACCCAAAGGGTAAAAACGGGACCCTATTACTAAGACTTCGATGTCTGTCTGTCCGTCTGTCTGTCAGCAGGCTGTATCTCAGACAACAGATATACACAATCTGTGAAAATTTCAGAAGTCTAGCTGTAACGGTTCTTGAGATACAGCCTGGAAACAGACAGACGGACAGACAACAAAGTCTTAGTAATAGGGCCTCGTTTTTACCCTTTGGGTACGGAACCCTAAAATTCTTTTGATTTCCTAAACACGTTACCTATATTTGCTGCTGCGGAACCCTTCATGGGCGAGTCCAACTCGCACTTGGCCGCTTTTTTACGTTAGGGACCTCCCCCTTGTCAAAGCTATATATTATACGCCCGTGAATTTCTAATTTTAAAATTAACTTAATAAATGTCCAAATAGCGCCATCTGTTGTCATATAATAAAACTAAAATAATAGGCTATCGAACTAAAATAATGCCCTATTGACTGCCGATATTTTTATTTGGTGGGAATTGGGATAGCTCTGCACTGTAATCATGTTTACAATACTTATTACTATTTTATAAAATTATCATACTTATCCGTATTAAACATTGTTTAATACGGATGTCGGACAGGTATGAGCATGTTTAAATATTACGAATGAATAATAATAATAATAATATTTATGGACACTTCACACCACGTCAGTCAGCTAAGTGCCTGCAGGACAGTTAAAACAGCTTACACCTGTGCCAGACAACGGAAATAATATGGGTACATTTTAATACTTTTATAATATTTATACATAAAATATATTTAAGATTTTTAAAATATTATTATGATACATATTATATAATATTTAATACACATCCAAGACCCAGAAACATTGAAAACTTTTTGTTCCGTCGGCGGGACTCGAACCCAGGACCCCCGGGATGAGCGCTGACCACGCGCTTAAGCGTCCCCTTAAGGGGCCGGGGTACCCTTGGAATTTCTCATACAAACGTAATTCCAAAATAATTTTCTCATACGAAAATATTTAACATGTTTGAGTTATTTTTCAGTTTAAGATAGTAATTACCTAGGTTCCTACACAAAAATTTACTTCAAAATATTTAAACAATTTTTTTTTTTTTTGTAAATTTACTACTAAATATTTAAACACTAAAAAATAGAGTAAAACACTAAAAAATATATAAATAAATAGTAAA
This sequence comes from Polyommatus iphigenia, assembly GCA_963422495.1. Lineage (NCBI taxonomy): Eukaryota > Metazoa > Arthropoda > Insecta > Lepidoptera > Lycaenidae > Polyommatus > Polyommatus iphigenia. The sequence goes on from OY730189.1 coordinate 13,407,905, forward strand.
TTTACTACAAAATATTTAAATACTAAAAAATATTTTTTAGAGTTTAAATGCAAATTGCCCTCATGGGCAATAAAAACGACATCTGCTGTCACGTATAAGAACTACAATGCGAATTAATTTTCATCGATATTTTCATGGAAATAAGATATTTTCCCTCATCAAAATGTAGCCTATGTCCTTTCTCAGGCTCTAGAATATCTGTGTACAAAATTTCATTGCAATCGGTTCAGTAGTTTTGGCGTGAAAGGGAGACAGACAGACAGACAGACAGACAGACAGACAGACAGAGATACTTTCGCATTTATAATATTAGTATGGAAGTATGGATTAGTAGGTATATGGATCATAATATTTCTAAAATACTAACATAATATTATTGGTACACATATTATAATTTAAATTGCACACTTTAGTGGTGATAATGATAAATGATAATAGTGAAAAATAGTACGCACATAACGCAAGTGTCATTGAACTATTATACTTCTGATGATGCCAAGTGTGTGACACCATAACTGCAAGCTGGCAGCGCTGCCAACTTGCAAATAGAATTCACAGCTTAATGTCGCCTGTACTCATTGTGAGTGGCGTTGCTGACCGTATTATGTTTCAGATAGGTCGACACGTGAGGAAACACGGCGATGCACTTTTAAGATTGCGTTTTAAAACTGTATAATTAGATACACTGAATCATTGAGGTTTAAATTTTGTGCACTGCTGTCTAGAGCGATGCAACGATGCTGCTTTTACATCTTCTTAATGTAGGGAATAAAGTAAAATTTAGCATTGCTATCCATTTAATGTTTTGTCGTTTTTCGATGTGGGCTCACATTGAAAATTTCAAGAATTAAAAACGGTTTAACCTTACCAAAGATTCAAAGCGCAAGATACGTCCTGTCACACGAAAACTGTAGCACTTTTTACGGTCGATGATCGTAAGAACCTTTCGATTATTCGATAGCGGTTAGTGTAAAACACGTAAAAAAATAGTGTATTATCTAATTTTGTATTAACTGTTTCAAAAATACGTAGGTATCTGTAGATTGTAAGGTAGAACACTATTGAGAAATTAGAATGGGCATTTGCTACAAATTATAATAATTTGCTAATTTGTTTTGGATTAAGTAAATACCTATTATCGGTCTTACTATAAAAGATTTAAACACCTGTTGAACAGTTAATTAGAAAAAAAATCAGTAAGTACATAATTGTCTCAAAACAAGTGTTCAATAGATGTTTAGTTTTTTGTGGTTTTATTGATTTTGGCATGCACTGTCGACTGATCTCTTATTAAATCTTTGGCTAAAAACTTACACATCAGCTCAATTCAAACAAACGTTGCGTTGATATCGTAATAGCAAACAAGCCCACGTTAAAAATATCTTAAAAACGTCTGTTCTTTCAATTAGCAATGATTCAGGTTCCTTAAATATAGATTTTTGTTCGACGCAACGCTCTACGTAGCGGGTGTGACGTCATCATTAATCATAATACCTATGTGTTTCTTAACTTCTGTATTTCATGATTGTTTTGATAAATAAGATAAAAAGTTACATAGTTACCTTTTCTTTGTTCCGACATGCTTTTACATCATGCTGTTGAAAGGGGTCCAGGTCACAACAGAGGTTGTGCCTGAAAGATAATTGTACGCAGTGTCTTTCCCACTAAGCTCGGTGGAACTCCACGCTAGGCCTTCGGTCTGCCTAATCTTCTGAGATCGCATGAACCTGCACCACGACTCCGACTCCGATTAGGAAAGATAATGAAGAGAAGGAATTGGATCACCTGAAAATGATTAATAAAGACTGCATGTTTTCATTCTTTACTTCTTTTTATTTGTCTCTATATTTTTATGTCTCGTATCAAATAATCAAAAACACTAAGTTGATAAGTACTTATGAGAGAATTTGAGGACTATCCCAATCGAAGAAAAACTTGAGGAGGTTTTAAAGTTTTAGGTAAAGTATATTATTTTCATACTCCTTGAATAAAAAAGCATAACTATAAGCAGAGCTTGACCCAATTTTTACTAATCTTACGAGTAAACAACCATAAAAACCTACTTAAAACAACCAAGTCTACACAACTTGTCTTAAGTTAACAATAAAAAGTAAGTTTAACATTGTAACAGACGAAGTTTGCTGGTTTTATCTAATCAACTTTGGTATAAAGATACATTTAAGCCTTCGGGATGTCGCCTTGGCTAAACTTGTGTTTTGAATCAAAATTATGTTCAAAATAATTTATTAAGAATTTAAAGCTTTAAATCCGACTACTTTAAGATGGCCTTTTCTATCAAGGAATAAATCTTTTGATCGTATTTATTAAAATCCGATCAGTTTTCCGTGTTCGATTTCAGAAAAAACGTGTTGCTTCGAGCCGATTTTCCGTAGGCCGGTGCAGCGATCCGATGGAGCTGTCCAATTCGTGCCGAAAGCTCTAACATTTAAGTTTTTCCTGCTCGGTAACAGCACGTAGTACGTTCTTTACGTTAACGATCAAATTACTAACGTGACGTAAAGTGCGTAATACACAATGCGTAATAGTTTGTGTTGACAGATCCGAAACAGCTGGTTATAAGCAAGACCGACAGTATTATAAGTCTATGAGCAAGACTCATTGATATTTACGCAAATTATGCCATCGTATTTTTCAACAGTTACTACGCATAATGGTAATTGGTAACGAGTTTTGTTTTTTTTTTTTTTTTGAGAAAAAATAGCTTTTTGACCAATTGAAATTTATTTGTATTACCACATAAGGATTAAGGGGTCGACATAATATTATGTAACACAAACATTTTTATTATTTTAACGCGTGGGATCAGGGATACCTACATTTTTAACCACCTTCCAAAAAAAATATCCTATATCAGGCACATGGGTTTAGCGGTTTAAGTACCAGAGGTAAACTGTCTATTACTAGACAGATAGACAGGACATACAAACATTCGAATTTATAATATACTTAAGTATGGTAATGAATAATTTTCTCTAATGCTCAAGTTAATTTTACTTCATCCCGTTTTAGACTTTTATTGTCAAATACGTACTTAATTAAATTAAAGTAAAGTAATCATTAAATATATCTAAGTGCGAAGGTCAGATCTTTAAAATTTAACTTTAATTATTGTATCCTCTAGAACTCAAAGTGGGGGTTAAATTGTCTATCACGTAGCCACTCTGTACTTTGGCGTGATCGTGCTCAGAACTTTCGGGATACATTTCATTTGAGAGTAATTGTACTTAAATTGTTTAGGATCAGATGATATGACTTAACAGCTGTAAAACAAGGACAGAATATCTACAAAGCTTGTGAAGAACTGTGGTGCTATTTGTTCTTCATTAGCATTTGTATATGTAATTATATCCACTATCGAAGTTTTCTAAGTAACGGCACTTAGAAAATAAGAGGTAAAAAAGTTACATGTCTTTCAGTGCTGCTTCCTTCTTTCTTTCTCACAGCGAACTCTATGTAAGGGACACTATATACATCTATAGTGTATATACATACCCTAAAGTATGCAGTTAGAATCACTTTGTGTTGTTACACCCTGTAACGACAGCTGAATTCAACATAATCAAAATATATAACGAAGACGATTAAAAAAGAGAATTACGTGACCAGACACCCTTAAACTTTCTTAAAGTATTACGCTTTGTGGGTGTCTGGTAGTGGGAAGCAACTGTCAAAAATGTCCGGCACTGGAAGACGAGATTCCCCCACTTACCGCGAAGAATATAAGCTATGAAATTGAGCTTTATTCCTACTCTAAGGTCAGGTAGACCTTCAGAACTGGATACCTTCTAAAGTAACCGCGACCGAAACTCCATAGTTGCTGGTCGTTCTTACCTCTGTAAAGGCCGCAAACAGGTAAACTTTCAGCTTTACGAAACAAAGGAAGGTCTGGCCCTCGCGGGCTCTTACCCTATAGGCACAATTGGAGAAGATAACAAAAACATGAAAAAAATTTATACGCCTACGAAAATCGTTTCAAAAGCTTTCCTCGCGTTTTCTTCAAAACGCTCGATTAAGTATAAATTGTAATTAATTGGATTGGAGCGTAGTCTAGGTCAATTATTCATTTGGAAATAAATTCATTAGAAATCATTTATCACAAAAATCGAGTGATATTTTTTGTAGCAAGCAACGCTAAAGAAATAGTACATTACGCACCTCGGGCAGGAAAATAAGAAATGTCTCAGATCACATGTAATTGTTGGCCGAGGCGAAGCCGAGGTCAACAAACATGTGATCTGAGGCTTTCTTATTTACTGCCCATTGGTGCGTATACTATTTTTCTCATCGACGGAGGCGGAAAACGGCAACATCGGTAAGCGCAGTGGGAAGAAAGTTGACGCTTTCCGCCCGGAGCTCAAAAAGTATTTTTTGAACACGGTTTAACTTTGTTCAAAATTTTACTACTTCCGTACGCGCAAACGTTCGTTTTTTTCTTGCTCGCTCTTGAAACGTACGTACGGAATTCGGATTCGGAAAAAAGCTAACGTGTGCGCCAGTTAATGTATTTTCTACTGACTTCATGCATTCGGATTTCCGAATACGGAAAACGCATTCGTAAATCGAATACGGAAAACGTGTGTAAGCGGCCAGCCTAAATAGTAACGTGGTAAATCTTTTTCCTTTTTTACCCCCGCTTCTAGTTGTACCTTTACCTAATTACCTAACTGCCAACTCAACTTAATATTGTTCTAGATTTTAAATGGAACAGCAACTTTCTGCGATACTTTAAATTAATCTCGCGACTACAAATAACAACTTTAAAACAAAACAGAAATCGCCGAAGTTCGAGGAGATATCTTTGAAATTATACTCGGTTGTTCTAAACAGAACAATTTAATGAGTACTAAAACTCAGGTAATGTTATACAGACGAGCATGTTCCTGACCTGGTTAACGAAATTCATTTATTCCTGTCATAATTATTACTCTCTCATTAATGTGCTTATGACTTGCATCTTGCTGAATAATAAGCGTTTTTTTCGGATGTTGTTGCAAATTTCAATTTAGTTTGTAGTTGAGCTGCTGCCTGCTGGCGATATTTTATTGTAGAAATGACAAATGTGCATTCCTTCCTTACCACAGTTCTACTGCATTTATTCTATAAGCTTTTGCGGTGTGTCTAGTTTACACTAGGCCAGATTATGAACAGAATCAAACTTTGGAAGGAAAATTGGTATTCTTTCTACTCCTCCTATTTTCTTCTGATTGATTCATCAAGCCCCATACGCTCACCGGTGAACGAGACACAATAGAATATCTATCGTGTCTCGTTTTCCCACGATCGACGGGTTAATTTCGTCCCAAGACAGCTTTAGCATGTCCCTCGGGCTCCCTGAGATCATATCAAAGGGTTTTCGTGATTGGACACCGCTATCGATCCTGGCGACACAGGAGATACAATGGTAGGAATGTGTGGTGGGCCAACACCCGATTAAAAAAAGGAAACTACCAAATTAGTTTACGGACTACCGTATCCCTACCTAATTTGGTGTTAGACAATAAAAAAATTATCACTAACATTAGTAAAATCAGAACGAACGCTCTTGGATACAATGACGAAAACAAAATATTTAAAGTATTTAATAACTAAGTGAAGAACTTTTGAGTTTTATCACAAAAATGCAAGTTTCTGCAAAGTTTGTACGAAATTTTATACCAGCGACAATGTTCCAAGGCATTATTATATCGCTCGTTCAAAAACTTTATGAAATCATAATCTGGGACATATTTCCAGCGGCTTTTTAAATTTTAACAAGAGACAGGATGAGCCAATTGTTCTTTACAATGTCGTTTTATGACCGGGGTCGTTAAGACCCAGTTTAACCCCCAGTCACCTATAAACGAGAAACATTGTAAAATTATTGTTTAATAAATTTTTCACGTGACCCCGCTTACAGGTTAAGCCCATTTTCAGTATCTCCATAAAATTCTAATGCTTTAAGAAATACATAAACTTGGAACATGTTTTGTTGTTGGTAGAGATTTCTTTTAAATATGACTTCCATAACTGTTGTTGTTTAGCTAGGGGTTATTACCTATAATTGCTTAGCATGCCTAATCGATTGAAAGTAATATTATGGTATTAATAATTAATGTCAATGAAAAAAGTAGAGTTGAAGTTTTTACTTATGAACCGTCCGCAATGTATAACAATAATAATAATAATATCCTATGGACGCTTCACACCACGTCAGTCTGGCCCCGTGCTAAGTAACTAAAGGACTTGTGTTACAGGACTTACAGGTACCAGACAATGGAAATATATTTAATACTTTTATAATAGTATAAAAGTATAAAATATATATTTAAGATTTTTATTAAATCATACACATATTTAATACACATCCAGACCCGGGAACATTGAAAACTTTTTGGAGTTTACTCCTTAAGAATCGATTTTCATATATAAGGCGCCCGGTATGAGAAAAATCCGAGGGGTAAAACCTACTAACAAGTAACGAAAAATCGTGTCACGTTTTTGGTGCGCACCTTTAGTGCGCAACTTTCTAATTTGGCTGTGAGTGTATTAAGACCATGAAGGTTATATACCTATCGAAATTTTTATATATATATATATATATATATATATATATATTTGGTGAGTAGGGTTGTTTTATTGAGTAGACACCCACTAAGGAAGGAATTTTGAAAATTTTACCCCGAAGGGGGTGAAATAGGGGTTGAAAGTTTCAATGAAAGTCCGTCATTTACACGGTCATTTCTTGAGTTAGAAACATGAAATTTTATGTTTGGGCTACTGATTAAAAATAATTGGACACATGTTTAAGTGTTTTTGGAAATTCTACCCCCAAGGGGGTGAAATAGGGGTTGAAAGTTTTAAGGAAAGTCCGTCATTTCTTAAGTTGGAAACATGAAAGTTTAATTTTAGACTGCTGATTGAAAATGAATGGATAGGTATTTAAGCGTTTTTAGAAATTCTACCCCCAAGGGGGTGAAATGGGGGTTGAAAGTTTTAAGGAAAGTCCGTCATTTCTTAAGTTAGAAACATGAAAGTTTATTTTTGGACTGCTGATTAAAAATGAATGGATAGGTTTTTAAAGCGTTTTTGAAAATTCTACCCCCAAGGGGGTGAAATAGGGGTTGCAATTTTTAAGGAAAGTCCGTCATTTCTTAAGTTACAAACATGAAAGTTTATTTTTGGACTGCTGATTAAAAATTTATGGATAGGTATTTTAGCGTTTTTGGAAATTCTACCCCCAAGGGGGTGAAATTGGGGTTAAAAATTTGAATGAAAGTCCGTCATTTCTTGAGTTAGAACCATGAAACTTTATTTTTGTGCTACTAATTAAAAATGAATGGATACGTATATTTAAGCGTTTCTGGTAATTCTACCCCCAAGGGGGTGAAATTGGGGTAGAAAGTTTCAGTGAAAGTCCGTCATTTCTTGAGTTAGAAACATGAAAGTTTATGGACGTTTGCTTAAATAGGGTCCCATTTTTACCCTTTGTATAAGGTCCACAAAAAGGGGAAAACTATCCATCTTTAACTATTATACTATTTTAACGCGGACGAAGTCGCGGGCAACAGCTAGTACACGCGGGCAACAGTTAGTACAGCTTAGCACACGAGCCACGGCCAAACGACAGTATAATGCCCAAGTGTACGCCGCACGATGAAAGACACAGACAAGAAGGTTGAGAGAGATGACAAGGAGAAGCAGCGAAGCCCTTATTTCATACCGGCTACATTTTATTTATTTGAATTATTATTTAGTTAATCTTATTATTATTTATTTTCCTTCTTTTATCTTTACTTTGTAATTTATGTAAATTATAAATAAAATATATTCTAAGGTTCTAGTTTAAGTTACATTTTAGTATAATGTCTGTGGATGTTAATGACAGCAGCCAGGGCATCGCATGCCCGCACTGCCCCTGCTCAAGTCGTCGTTTCAACGGCGTTCACGGGTTGAATATACATATCAGCCGCAAGCATAAAAACCTGCTCCCGCAACCTTCGTCTGATTCATTCTGTATCTCGACATCCCCCGGCAGCTCCGCTCAGCCCAACCAGGTCAGTGCCGACTCCTTCGATTTAGACAGCCTTTCGATGTTCAAGCGTAGTGTTCGCGAACTGAAACACGTGCCCAAAGGAGCCAGAAGTCTTGCAGCTGGCAGACTTGCGGACCTGATTGATGCCTGTGTCGATAAAAATACCAAAGCGGCTTGGTACGATTTTCTATCATTTGCTTTCTTTGCACTCAGAGTACCAGATCAGACAACCAACTCATCCCTCACGTCGAAAGTGAAACACAATATCTACAGCTCCTGTCCCCCGCCTTGCGAGATCCCAACTCGGCTGCCCTTCAATCTGTGCAAAAGGGTTGAAATAAAAGTACACGAAGGTGATTTAGCAGGCGCGGCACGTCTGCTCGTCTCAGACTGTAAAATCGCCCCCGCCGACACAAGCACCCTAGAGTCTCTGATCCAAAAACACCCCACACCATCGCGCCCACTGTCCATACCCCTTTTGTCCTCAGTAGGGTCCATAGCTCCTCTAGTACTGTCCCCCGCAGACGTCGTTTCCGCTATACAAAGCTTCAGTAACTCATCTGCCTCTGGCCCCGACGGCATCCGCCCGCAACACCTTAAAGAATTATTGTCGCCTTCCGCAGGCAATAGCGGCTCGCGTCTGCTAAAATCACTTGCAAATCTCTGCAACTTCCTACTGCAAAGCGAGTTAAACCCTTATGTAGCTCCACACCTATATGGAGCGACACTCTGTGCCCTCTTAAAAAAAGATGGTGGCATACGGCCTATAGCCGTAGGTTCAATCTTTAGACGCCTCGTGGCGAAGTGCGCATGCCGAGCCGTCAGGGAACCTATGGCGACACATCGTCAGCCCACCCAAGTTGGCTTCGGAACTGCCCTCGGCTGCGAGGCTGCAATTCACGCGACGCGGGCCTTTGCGTTAAACCCCGCTAACAACGACTGTGTCATCGTCAAGGTAGATCTTAAAAATGCTTTCAACCCCGTTGAAAGGGATTCCATCCTAAACGAGGTCAAAGAACTAATTCCTTCTCTATATCCATTTCTTTACCAGTGCTACGCTTCACCCAGTCACTTAACATACAACGGTCATAAAATTTCATCACAGATAGGAGCGCAACAGGGTGATCCCCTGGGTCCCCTTATATTCAGCTTAGCCATTCAAACGAAAATATCATTGATTAAGTCTCCCCTGAATGTCTGGTACCTCGACGATGGCACAATTGGAGGAAGTCCAGAGGTTGTCGCAGAAGACATCCGAACGCTCAGTAGGAGTCTTCAAGAATTGGGTCTCGCTATTAACACCAGCAAATGCGAATTATTCGCTTGCGGCGAGACAGACTTAGCCAAAATCACCACCTTCGATTCTCTGCTCCCCGGAATAAAAACCCTCAATAAATCGACATTCTCCCTACTAGGCGCGCCGATACTCCCAAATGGCATTCCGTTGGCCCTAGAAAATAAAAGTAAAACCCTGACGCAAGTCCGGGAGCTTCTCAGCAGTTTATCCTCCCACGTCGCCTTAATACTTTACCGCTGTTGCTTCTCCCTACCTAAACTCACTTATATCATTAGAACGGCTCCAACCTGGCAATTCCCTAAAGAGGTCTCCCAGTTGGACGCTATCATCCGATCCACGCTGGAGGATATACTCAACATCTCTCTCGATGATCTGCAATGGCAACAAGCAGCATTACCGGTAAATTACGGTGGTTTGGGTATCAGAAGTATGGGTTCTGTCGGTTTGCCCGCATTCCTGGCGTCGTCGAATGGGGTTGCTGATCTTGTCACTAGCATCTTAACCCATCGATGGTGGCAAAACGAGACACAATAGCTTTTTCATTGTTATCGCGGCCGGATGTGGCCGCTTGGGGCTTCATGAATTAAAAGTCCAAGGTGCAAGATGTAGCATCCCCTTTATGAACGACGCAGTAAATGCCTGGCACGAAAGTTATCCCGGAATTAGCCCCCCCCGTAGATGTCACCTCCCAGCGTGCCTGGGACGAACTCTGCTCCAGATCCACATTAGTGCAAATGGGTAATTCATTTTCGGAAACTGCGCTGGCCCGAATTGAGGCAGCTAGCTGCCCGGAATCAGGCGCTTGGCTCCAGGCGTTACCATCACCACACCTCGGCACCCGTCTCGATGATAACACCCTTCGAGTAGCAGTGGCGTTGAGACTGGGTTGCGTGGTGTGCGAGCCTCACTGCTGCCCCTGTGGTACTGAGACTGATGCCTTCGGTTACCACGGGCTTAGCTGCGTTAAAGCAGCCGGTCGTTTTGCCAGATACCATGCACTCAATGACATTCTTCGTCGAGCTTTGGTGTCAGCAGACGTACCGTGTGTTCTCGAGCCCCCCGGTTTGAGTAGGAGCGACGGCAAACGCCCGGACGGCCTTACTTTGATACCATGGGAAAAAGGTCGTTGCCTCCTATGGGATGCCACGTGCGTAAGTACATACGCCGCTTCGCACATTTCCGGCACCGCTCGAACCGTGGGGTCTGCCGCCGAGTACGCAGCCAAGCAGAAACACACTAAGTATGCGGATCTGGAGCAGAAATACCATTTCGTTCCTTTTGCCGTGGAAACAGGAGGTACCTGGTGTGACGAAGCGAAAGCTTTCGTTCGCCAGCTCGGACGTCGGTTGCGGGAATCGGGTAACGATCCCCGCTACGGGGCGTACCTGGCCCAACACGTCTCCCTAGCCATTCAGCGCGGTAACGCGGCCAGTGTGATGGGGACGTTTGAGCATGGTACGCTGCGGGGTGGCCTTTTTGATTAAGATCTTTAGTTTTTCATATTATTTTTTATTTTAATTAATTATTATCATTGTTATATTATTTTTTTATTTAAGCTTCTGTAGATTATTGTTATTGTTAATTTTATATTCTGAATATGTTACCATATTACTTATAAGTTGGTATATACTTTACCATATAAATTGTTTAAGTTATTTCTTTTATTTTATTTTATTGTTAATTTCAAAAATATGATACTTACTTATTTGAGTTACAGAAGCCTGAATAGTGAAGTTGCTAAGTGTTATTTTTAATTACTAAAAAGTAAACAAAATATAAGCAATCAGAAATAACATAATCACTAATATTAGACCAAATGTTTGTAAACCCTGACTTGGGGCAAGTGTGACATATAGACACACTTGCCTCATGCAAAGTAGGCACACTTCCCCAGCACTAAAATTTTGAGGTCAGATTTTTCTAATTGACATAAATCTCTTATTTGCAACAATTCCAACAAAATTTTAAAAGAAATAATAAGTTTAGTTAGTAAAATAACAACTTACCGGTTTACAATATCAGGTTCTTCAAAATCACCAAGATTTTTATTGATTGAAAAAACACATGTGAATTAGAGTTCGTCTTAAAAAATGTGACAGATTTCAAAATGGCGACAACTTCGAAAGTGCTTGACAGTTCCATCTGGATTGAGATTGTGTACATTGAAATTAGTTTTACTCACAACAACAGATGTCGCTGCCACCATAAGCTCAAACAGTTTTTCGAAAAATTAAAGCAGTCACACTTGCCCCCCAGCTACATTTCCCTGCACTGACCTTACCTAATTATGTTGTCTACTCCGTTCAGATAATATTATAATAAGTACCTAATAGATAATTATCCATCAAAACAATACTTTGTTCATATCGAAACAATTACTTGTCGAATTACCAGCTGGTATTTACGATTAAGGTGACGCAGCGTTAAAGTAAGAAACCGTGTTGGATATGTTTTAGATTGCTTGATTTCTATGAGAGGCCGGCCCGGCCTCTCATAGAAATCAAACAAGCAATGGAACAGCAAAAAATGGAAAGGGCGTAAGCGACAAAATGGTTTTTGTCGCATAATTTAAAAACCATAAATACATTTCATATAAGCTATGCACAAATTAAAATGCATGCTTGAACCAATTTATGTACAAATTTTGGAACCTTAAATCACTCTCCTCTGTTGGAAAAATAGGAATCCCTTTTTTTACAGAGGTCTTTTCGATTGATTATTCTGTGCTATAAAAGTTGTCCAATCGTGTTATGCTATGGGCAATTCAAAGACGAAGACATGATGAATACTGACAACGAACTTCAATTTCTTAGCTTTAGTCATTGCTGAGAAAAATCGGCATCGCTACAGCCAAATTATCAAGGCGTCGCCTTAAGGCCGTCCCCCGAGCAAACGACCTTGGCCATACATTTGCCGCATTGCCTCTGTGGCTCAGTGGTAAGCGCGTTGGACGCTCAAGCCGGGGGTTGCGGGTTCGAATCCCGCCGACGGAACAAAAAGTTTTCAATGTTCCCGGGTCTGGATGTGTATTAAATATGTGTATTATATAATAAAAATCTTAAATATATGTATAGTATAAAAGTATTAAATATATTTCCGTTGTCTGGTACCTGTAACACAAGTCCTTTAGGTACTTAGCACGGGGCCAGACTGACGTGGTGTGAAGCGTCCATAAATATTATTATTATTATTATTATTATTATTGCCGAGATCGCGCCAAAACCCTATTATTTTTACTTAACTTAGTTCAAAATGGCCCTAAAAAAAATTAAAACGGGGAATATGTAGTTTATGATATTGTCGATCTATTGGCGTGAGTTTCAATTAAAAGTAATTTGTAAATGCTAAGGAGATGCTGAATGTATGCTTGAATTTTAATAAATTGGTATTACTTTGGAAGCTGATATCATGAGTATATTAAACAAAAATAGAAAATTTAAAACGGGGAAAGGAATGTTGATATACTGAAGATTATTGCTGTATTTTTATTAAAACTTTGTAGCTTTCAGATTATGAGTTTATAAAGTTTTAAATACGGTAAATTACGGAATCTCCGGAAGGAACGCCCTTAAGCAATTATTTACACCGCAAATAAATATGTCGTATGTAACCTAATTAATACTTTATTATATTTATAGTCGACCTCCAGTATTTGACGCACCCAGACGGCCTAGACGCTAGATAGACTAGTGTGAATGACCTAACAATGCTAGCCTAAAATAATTCTAGACTTCGCACCTACGTATATGGCTGCTGAGTGCTGACCTATGGTAACTATTAATTGCTTTCAAGGATTGTAAGTAGGTACTGTCAGACAAATATAAATTATTTCACGAACCGCTAGAATAAATTGCGACGAGGATTCAAAATCGCGGAGCATGTAGAATTTGGTATCAAAGAAGTCGATGCATAGGCTGATTTATAATAGTTTTATTATTAACTAGCTGTTGCCCACGACTTCGTCCGCGTTAACATAGTATAATAACAAAGATGGATAGTTTTCCCCTCTTTGTGGTTCCTTATAAAAAGGGTAAAAACGGGACCCTATTTAAGCAAACGTCAAATGCAAACGTCAATAAACTTTCATGTTTCTTACTCAAGAAATGACGGACTTTCATTGAAACTTTCTACCCCAATTTCACCCCATTGGGGGTAGAATTACCAGAAACGCTTAAATACGTATCCATTCATTTTTAATCAGTAGCACAAAAATAAAGTTTCATGTTTCTAACTCAAGAAATGACGGACTTTAATTCAAACTTTCAACCCCAATTTCACCCCCTTGGGGGTAGAATTTCCAAAAACGCTTAAATACGTATCCATTCATTTTTAATCAGTAACCCAAAAATAAAGTTTCATGTTTCTAACTCAAGAAATGGCGGACTTTCATTCAAACTTTCAACCCCTATTTCACCCCCTTCGGGGTAAAATTTTCAAAATTCCTTCCTTAGTGGGTGTCTACTTAATAAAACAACCCTACTCACCAAATTTCGTGGCTGTAACTTTAACAGTTTTTGCTCAGCGATGATGAATCAGTCAGTCAGTCAATCAGTCAGTCAGTCAGTCAGTCAGGACATGTAATTTTATAAGTATAGATTATTATTATATTAAATTATATAACTTATCCACTCGACAGTGGCATGCAAAATGGCAGATTTAGTCATGTCTGTGGCGCCCTGAGGGGGTTTCGCCAAAAAAAAAATTTCGTAAAAGATATCTCTTTTGTTCATGAAAAATCCTACCTTGATACTAATGTAATTTACGAAATAAGTAGTAACTTTTAGCCACAGAAGTTTGATTTTCTTATAATTATAATAAACAAAGTACAAAATAAAATCCTCCAAATTACATGAATTAAAGGAAAACTGAGTAGAAACATGAAAAGAAAACTTGCAAAAATGCGAAAATTTTCTTAAGTGAGTGTAAGATTAGTATGGATAAGACCTTTTTCATCTAGTACTTGGATGCATTGTGCAAGCGTTTGTAACCCAAAATGTAACCCAAAATCAATGCCTCTTTTATTGCACAGCCAACTACTTCTATTTCAGTCACAAATATCATGCACGCGGGAGAGCCATGCTTCGGCACGAATGGGCCGGCTCGACCGGAGAAATACCACGTTCTCACAGAAAACCGGCGTGAAACAGCGCTTGCGCTGTGTTTCGTCGAGTGAGTGAGTTTACCGGAGGCCCAATCAAAAATAAAAATAAAATCCTGTATATTTCATTAATAAATATTTATTAATTCTTCATAATATTCCATATATATTTTTTTTTTATCAAAAAGTAATAAATAAATTTCGACTCGCACTTGTCCGTTTATTTTTAAGTCTTTTTGTCTCAATGCCTCCTTTCTTGTAATCCAACAACAAAATGATTCCGGCTATTCCATGTTATGCGAACATTCTAATATCAGCCATTAAAACTCAGAGGAGGCGTCTGTGGGGCCGCCCGATACGGGTTGTCACCTGTCTGTGACGAAACCCTTTCGGGGCTCTAATCGGACGGTACTAGTTTTCGTCATTATTTATAAAATATAGAACGTTCTATTAGTGGTAGAGTTTAGTTAAACGAAACTACGTTAAATTATCATTACAGTAAAGTAATATGAACTGCATAAATATGTTATTTAATGTTCGAAAAGCCAAAATCATTGTGCGAGTAAGGGCCAGGCACGGGTTAGATTGCCGTTTTAACTCTTTTTGTTGTTCTACTTAAAACAACGAGTTGAACAACGAGTCCATCCCATTCTACCAGCTAAACGGTTGCTTCTGTAAATGTAAAAAATTCACGGGAATAGGAAATATGCTGAATTTAAAAGGATTTGCTTCTGTTAATGTGAAAAAATTTACGGGAGTAGGAAATATGCTGAATTTAAAAGGAAAACCATCACGGCTAAGAAGACTTAATAAGTTATTTTTTTAGTAATAGTCGGTCACCCAAACAAAATGTATTCGGAAAAGTAACTATATAAAGGAATTTTTCGATAAGATTCCTTTGAATGCTACTAATATGATGTTGTTACTTGTTAGTAGTGTAAAATACGTTTTATAAATGTAAATTCATTGACCGTACAAAAATGATCAAAAACTAGCGTTACAACGGAACCCTATATTGTGCGTGGCCCGATACGCACTTGGCCAGTTTTCTGAAGGATTTCAAACATAATATTATATTATACCAAAAAGCTGGTTCCGAAGGTGCTGTACAGAAACTGAGGAAAAAGGACTCGCGGAATGGCAAGTAATATTACAATAGCCGTTTTAATACAATAATTAAACGTTCCATTGCGTGAATTCGCTAGAACGGCGAATTCGCTCGAATTCACTCGAACGGCGAATTCGCTGGAACGGCAAATTCGCTGGAACGGCGAATTCGCTCGAACGGCGAATTCGCTCGAACGGCGAATTCGCTCGAACTGCGAATTCGCTCGAAAAGCGAATTCGCTCGAATTCGCTCGAACGGCGAATTCGCTCAGATTCGCTCGAATTCGAGCGAATTCGCTCGAACGGCGAATTCGCTCGAATTCGCGCGAACGGCGAATTCGCTCAGATTCGCTCGAATTCGAGCGAATTCGCTCGAACGGCGAATTCGCTCGAACGGCGAATTCGCTCGAATTCGCTCGAACGGCGAATTCGCTCGAATTCGCGCGAACGGCAAATTCGCTCGAATTCGCGCGAACGGCGAATTCGCTCGAATTCGCTCGAACGGCGAATTCGCTCAAATTCGCTCGAACGACGAATCAAATCAAATCAAAATATTTTTATTCGGAGTAATTTTTTTACAAAAACATTACCGAACGTCGATATATATATATATATATATATATATATATATATATATATATATATATATATATATATATATATATATATATATATATATATATATATATATATATATATATATATATATATATATATATATATATATATATATATATATATATATATATATATATATATATATATATATATATATATATATATATATATATATATATATATATATATATATATATATATATATATATATATATATATATATATATCGACGTTCGGTAATGTTTTTTATATATATATATATATATATATATATATATATATATATATATATATATATATATATATATATATATATATATATATATATATATATATATATATATATATATATATATATATATATATATATATATATATATATATATATATATATATATATATATATATATATATATATATATATATATATATATATATATATATATATATATATATATATATATATATATATATATATATATATATGTATATATAAAGGCAACTGTTTAACAAAATAAAGTATTACTCATATGCATTATCATATGGTAAAGTGCGTAATCAGGGTTACTATTAGTTTGAAATAAAAAGTCTATTTTCGTAAAATTCGTCGATTGGCCATTCAAGCACTAGGGCGGCGATAAGTTTATGTTAAGAGCGGGCTGCCAAATTTTGCTCTTTTCTAACGACGACTTTTTTTACGATCCCGGAAGACGATTGACTCAAATGAAATTGAGATTTATTTAATCATTGTATATTTATCTGATATTTGGCTAACGGAAAATACGATTCACTTATTTTGACTCGATAGTTATATTTTTCGAAATTATGAATATTTCTGGGCTTTTCAACAAATACATGTTACACTTATTGAGTTACTATCATTAAATAACTTGCACTACTACAATCACTTTATAAAATAATAGCTAAAGGAAATATTAGTATTGTATTTAATTTTTAAGCACCTAATCATCAAAAGCATTTTTGGGACTTACGACCTTTGCTTTCGTGCTATAATGCAGAAATCGTTGTCACGCGATATAAGGGAAAAGACCTAATGCTAGACACTGAACTAATAGATGACACTTATGACAAAAATACCATAAAAATAAGAATTACTCTAATTATTTCTCACCACTGTAAATTTTATAAGCTTCTCAAGCTATCTGTTGAATTGAAAAAATATATTAGAGACGCCTTCGGGAACAAAATTTTAAAATGGGATCAGTTTTCGTAAATAATATGACCGCGTCAACACGCGCTCGGCAATTTCTTAGCAAATAGGTTAAGGAAGGCGAAATTTTGCACGTAAGTTTTGAATACATTTATTTGATTTTTTGTAATTTCTATTGATTTCATTGGATTAATGGTCATGTTGTATACACTAATTAATGTTTATTTAAGATTTTTTATCCATTTTCCCTACCAATATAAAGGGTGTCTACTATTAGTTCTTGAAAATGTAAAAAACCTAATAGACGACATGGATCTCATCTTTGAGTTTTGCAATACATACTAAAGTTATTTTGTACTTTATTCTACTGCAAAAATCATCACTATTCTCTGAAAATATAATTCTAAATAGTTAATGGAATCAGGCGTTACTTTGCGGAAATCCATAGCTTAAAATTTAGTTTGTTATTATTTTTAGCAATATTCCGCGAAATAAACTTCCACCTTTAAGTAAATGAGTGAGTGTACGCATAGGCATGCGTACAGCACCTCCCTCCTCCCACACTGCCTATGCGTACACTCGCATGCAAGAACTTGCAAACACCACCACCACACAAGCAATAATGTTGGCAAATCCGTGCAAGGCCCCTCACCACCATGCAGGTTGAAAACCTCGACGCGCGTTTCGCTCCAACACCGGAGTATCCTCAGGATGTGGACTCTACGAACAACGTCCGACAAGTGCCGCCACCGGCCAAAACACCGCCTTTTATACCCTATCGAGCCCCTCTACTACCCCCACTACCCTCACCAGTACCCCCGAACATATTAATAAGCGGTGACGTAGTCAAGCAAGTTTGGTCATTCAACAATGCAAATCTGTTATTTTTCTTTTCTTTTATAATCTCTAATTGTTCCAACACGCTCAGCCGAAAGCCTTTATCGCATTTATATAAAACTTTATAGGAATGGCCATCGGGCACGGTATGATTACTATCTAAAAGATGTTTAGCAAAATGTGACTTATCAGGATGACCATTCCTATAAGCCGCGATATGTTCTTTATACCGAGTCTCAAAGCTGCGTCTAGTCTGACCCACATATACACTATCGCATTCAGGACAATCGATCTTATAGACACCGGACTGATATTTTTCATCAATCCGGTCTTTGTTATGACATAAATGATGTTTTAAAAGTATTATTTGTCCTGAATGCGACATGCATATCGTTGTTTTTCATTATTTTGGATAAGCGTGCAGATACCTCTCCCATGTAGGTCAAACTGGACTTATATCTAACTACCTCCTTATCAATAGGACCTGCGTACAAAAACTTAACCAGTTCTTTCTTGTTTTTATTTTTCAAATTATTATTAATAATTTTTGGACTATACCCGTTGGATATCGCAATTTGGAAAATGGTATTAAGCTCATTTTGATAATTATCTTTACTAAGAGGGATCGATAATAATCTATGAATGTAACTATAAAAGGCCGCGAGTTTGTGTTGCCAAGGATGACATGACGATGCATGAATAGTAGTATTAGTATATTATGTCGACTTGCGAAAGATTCCAAAACTGTGTTTATTATTAACTCTAGTAATAGATAAATCGAGAAAATTTAGGGTGTTATTATCTTCACATTCTAATTTGAATTTAATTTTAATATGTTTTTTATTTAGTTCTTTTACAAATACGTCCAGTTGTCTCTGTGTACCCGTCCAACCTTGATGAGTGGCAGTCTTCCACCGTGCGTTTTTCGCGTAACTTTCTGCCGCACACTGTAAAACTCTGGAACGAACTGTCACCAGTAGTATTTCCGGACCTATACGACTTGCAAACCTTCAAGAAGAGAGCGTATTCCCTCTTAAAAAGCCGGACAGCTGCAGGCTGCAGAGTTGCATGTTGCGAGTGTCCATGGGCGACGGCAGTTGCTTTTCATCAGGTGACCCGTTTGCTCGTTTGCCCCCTTATTTTATAAAAAAATAGAAATTCCTAAGTGTAAAAAGTAATATTTTAGTCCATAATAATTGTTGTCACGGTGTGTCGGGGGACCGCCAAGTAAACTGCGACAACAGCGACTTTTGCTTTTGTATCGCCAAGTCGCTGTTTGTCTCGATTCGGTTCGATGTGAACTGACTCTTAAACTATAATGTTATGTGAAAATATCAAACATGTACATTAGCGGTCCCCCGACACACCTTGACAACAATTATGGGCTAAAATATTACTTTTTACACTTAGGAATTATTTAAACTTAAAATCACTAAATATTATTTTATTACTTTTTAAAGTTTTTTGGCGGGGTTTTTTTTAAATTTCTAAATTTAATTTTATTTCATGCTTTTTAAACTTTTATTGGTTATAGGGCAGAATAATATGCAAAGAATACCGTCTATTAATGTCCTCTTGGATGAGCCCGTCAATTTGAGCCCAAACATGAAACCTCCACTTTGGGTTCATATGGAGCTCGGCTCCTATAGAATCCAGGTGATGCTGCAGCAGTAGCATGCAAATATTTAGTGTTTATCTACGTCTTACTGACTGTCGCAATTAAAATGAGCCCAAACCTCGAAACGAAACCTCTGCTCTAAGTTGGTGAGCAGTTGGGTATCCTATTGATTACCAGGTGATGCTGCAGCACCAGGTCAACTTTTGTATCAATTTCCTCGATGATATGTTGCAGATAGACGCACAAGGATTGTTCGAATTATCTGAGAGATTGATTTATATTTCCCGAACCGGTAAGCATCATTGTTGACTGGACCAAATATAAACTAGTGGACTGGATGTTCCAAAACATTTTTTTAAAGATAAATTGATTTACAGACTCAATGTCCTATGTGATTGGTCGGGTTATGTTAAGTCAATGTTAGTCGTGATCTGTCTGTTGAACTTGAGGCAACTCGACCAAATGAGGTCATCCGACCGCCACCTTTTTATAAATCAGTTCCTCAGATGATTCGACAATCGTGCGAGTCTCGACAATCTCAGCGCTCAGTAACATCGTGGATTCCATGGTGCTAACATGTCTAGGAATGCAAACTTATGATTTTGAATCAATAGTTGGTAGTAGGTATCCTTCTACATTTCTGCTTTGAAAGATAGGATCGATCGGTTCTCTATTTTCATAATATAGCAACAACAGCTCGTCAGCATTTCGACCATGATTTTGACTTCGGTAGACACACGTCTAGAGGGAACTGACGAACAACACTGACTAACTTCAAGACACGACCGCCTGCCGCGCGCGGCTCTCAACGTTCGTCGGCCGCGCGCGTCTGTCGCGGGCCTCGGAAGCGGTGCCATACGTTTTCATACAATGACTATTGTCGCGAGCGACCGACGACTGTCGTCGGCCGCGCGCGTCAGTCGCGGGCCTCGGAAGCGGTGCCATACATTTTCATACAATGACTATTGTCGCGAGCGACCGACGACTGTCGTCGGCCGCGCGCGTCTGTCGCGGGCCTCGGAAGCGGTGCCATACATTTTTATACTCTGACTATTGTCGCAAGCGACCGACGACTGTCGTCGGCCGCGCGCGTCTGTCGCGGGCCTCGGAAGCGGTGCCATACATTTTCATACAATGACTATTGTCGCGAGCGACCGACGACTGTCGTCGGCGGCGCGCGTCTGTCGCGGGCCTCGGAAGCGGTGCCATACATTTTCATACTCTGACTATTGTCGCGAGCGACCGACGACGATGCACGGAATTGTACCTTTAACAACACAGAGCTTAACTATGGTCTTTGTGTGCAGTTGTTGTGTTCAAAAACGTGTAACGTCGTAGCTCAAAAGGCAAAATTGCGGAAACAGACAGTTACTTATACTTTTGCATTAATAATATTAGTAGATAGAGATTCTAATCTAAAAACTTACAAATGATCCAATTAAAACAATACTTACTAAAATTATATATTATTAAAGCTTGCAAATAATTTCATTTAATGTTATTGTAAATAATAAATTCAATTAATTGAACACATTTCATCGAAATCACATTTGTGTATGGAATCTTGGAAGTATTTCTTCAAATGCTCAAGCGGGCAGAGCTCATTGTCACACATAGACAGCTTCACGATTTTCTCCTGATGTAGAGTTAGCATTCGTTGCTCACCGCCACATCTACAACAATAAAAAATAATAGTTTAAAAAGTAAAAAACACGCTTATTTATTTTTGTTTCAAAAATCTTACAAATTATTGCATTGTCATTGGCTCTTAATACGTATGCGAAGTTTCGAATTAATGAAACTACTGGAGATAGATAAAAATCGTGCTCAAACATTCTGTTACATACTAGCTATAAGCTAAATAACCTAAGCTACTCGTAGTAAAAGTGTGTAAAAAGTTGACGTCAAGTAACACCAGCTGGCTAAGCATAGTCACCATAGAAGCGGTTTCTTTGTAAGGGTGCGGCCACATTTGTATCATTTGCGCGATCAGATCTCCGATCAGATCTCCGTCGCGTATCATCGAAGCGTGTCAAAATGATACGCGTATCATGATACGCGTATCATGATACGCCTCGATCGCTATTAACCGCGTACCTGATACGTGTCTTATCAAATACACGCATGATCGGCAGAATGATCTAATAGGCGTCCACACTATGATACGCATACTTGATACGGCGCGATGATCGCGACGGAGATCTGATCGTGCAAATGATACAAATGTGGACGCACCGTAAGGCTTCACGAGAGAGCGAGATTTTTCTCGTCTCGTCTCGTTCTCGTCTCGTAAAAGCGAGACGTTTTGGAAAATATTATCGGCAATACCGAGACCACATACAGGGCAACCCGAGAGTCTCGTTTTGAGTCTCGTTAATTTTTTTTAATGAAGTTTTTATTCGAAAAATCAGAAAAGGTCTACTTAGAAAACAATATATTTTACAAAAAATAAAATCTTTTAACCATCCAAACTGCATTTTATCATATAAATACGTTAGTTATAAAATATTCCTTATTCTCTTTATTATATTTATAGAAATAAATCATTATTTACAACTAAGCGAGACGAGACGAGACAACTGGTAACGAGACGAGACCAAGACTTGAACGAGATTAAATTTTTTGAGGGTTGACGAGACCGAGACGAGATTTTTGTTACTCTCGCTTACTCTCGTCTCGTGTGAAGCCCTATTTCTTTCTACGGAAGAATAGACAAAGTGATAGATTGACAAAGGAAATCCGCCATTTTGTCACTGGAATCTGTCAGTATTTCCATTCTTTTCTGTTTCTAATGCTATAACAGCATTAGAAACAGCATATAAGCATATGCTGCTGGTGGTAATTTTCTTTATAGCAAACAACCTGCCCCAATAAGGATAACAACACATAATATCAACTCGTAAACGGATCGGATCGGATCTCCTCGCCCAGTCAACTAAGCGTCAACCTAACCTTAAGGCTTCTTAAAGACGAACGGCACTTGTCGACGGCACGCGTCTATGGCAGCCGTCGACAGTTGACGGCTGTCGTTCACTGCCGTCGGCGCGTGCCCACGACAATTAGTGTCAGTCGTCTGTAAGCACTCTAAGGCCGGCCATAGATGGACCGCATCTTACAGTCAAAACCGACTGCAAAATGCAGTCGCCGCACAGCGATAGCAGTTTTCATACTAAATTCATATCCGCCATACACGGACCGCTCGAGCAGTTCTTGAGCGGTCGGCATATAAATTTCAACGCGACTGCTCTAAAGCAGTCGGTCCCCACTGCAACTTGCGGTCCGTCTATAGCCAGACTAACTCTGCTACGGCTAGGCGACACCGCGCTTACGGCTCGCCAAACGCTGGCTGCCGTTTATGCAGCCAACGCAAATACGACATACTCCGTTGTGAGACGAGTCGCAATGCATCAGAGCAGTCACCTATCTCTCTCATTATCCCTCTAAAAGACGCAGATCAGTCACGGAGCATGTTTGATTTTGTTACTTGCTCGTTAGAGCCTGTCCACACGGGTGTTACGTCGACGTAGCGCTGCCGTTTGACGCATAGCCGGCCACACGGGCGCTGCATCATCGCAGCGTTATTACGAAGCAGTCCGTCAACACCCCCTCCCGCTTCGTCTCGGGGCTGCTGTGCGTTATGTGTGCGTTGCGACGACGCAGCGCGCCGTGTGAACATCTTAATAATAATAATATCTATGGACGCTTCACACCACGTCAGTCTGGCCCCGTGCTAAGTACCTATAGGACTTGTGTTACAGGTACCAGACAACGGAAATATATTTAATACTTTTATACTATACATATATTTAATCTTGGTTATTTGTATGTAAAACAACGCAACGGCAGCGCTGCGCCGACGCAACGCTGACGCAATGCGCCGTGTGGACTGGCTCTTACTGTCAATCTTATTACTAGTCTCCTTCATGCACGAAAATATTGCTATTTTATGCAGATACAGTAAAAGCGCGATACCAATAGTATAGCATAAAATATAATATGTTTATGGGACAAGTAGTGATTAAAGTCAATGTAATTTTTACGTGCTGTCCTACGAATAACAAAACTACAGGAAACGTAGCTCCCATACTTCAACCGTTTTAAATTTGGCTCCTTTTCGAACACTAAAATATGACAATTCAGATTCTCGCCAAGGTCGTTTCCCAGGTAACGTATCATAATATTGCGCGCTGGACGACAGCCTGCGCGGTTATTATCACTGTCACAGTTATGAAACAAAGCCGTGGACAATAATTTCAAAAGCGGATGGCATTATGCAGTATACACCAAACATATCTATTATCACGA
The DNA here is from genome assembly GCA_963422495.1 of Polyommatus iphigenia. Lineage (NCBI taxonomy): Eukaryota > Metazoa > Arthropoda > Insecta > Lepidoptera > Lycaenidae > Polyommatus > Polyommatus iphigenia. The sequence goes on from OY730189.1 coordinate 13,431,988, forward strand.
AGAAAGGAGTACATAATTATTATTTTAAAATCAAACATTTTCCTCTGATCCTTAAGTCATCGATAATAATAATATATAATAATTTTGAACAAACCTTGTACGACTCGAACGAATTTAAAACTATCCAGGAGCACCTAGACAAGACGTTTTCAGATTACAAAAATCTATGTGCTAAATTATTACAGAATTATTACAGAATTGAAATAAAAAACTTACGGTGCAAAAGCAGATTTTCGTAATCTCTTTAATTTTCGGTCATTACTCATACAAAATATATCATGACTATTAAAGTGTATGCTACATAAACGAGTAATCTGGCTCGGCACACAATTCGGTTCGTTTCTTACTAAACGAAGTACGAACGGCATTATAAAAATAAGATACTCCATACTGATTTCAGTCAGACCCTCGTTTATGAATTTTAATTAAATTGTTACATCTTGCATGACACTGTCCATGGCGACTTTCTAAAAATTTTGTAATTATATTATTTTTTGATTATTGCATTTTTACAATAACATGTAAACTTAATAAGACAAACACAAAGAGACCAGCTTAATTTTACTCAAATACCCTGGCATCCAACTTAAATAAACCATCTTTTTGTTCATGTTTTTGGGTCGGAAAAAATACAAGAACTTTACCTAAGCATAATTTTAAAAAATTCACTTACTGATGAAACTTGAAAGGTTATTCCTGTATTAAAAGTCGTATCTGTATGACTTCTACACCATTTCACAGGGCATTTAGGCATTTTAACAACGAAAATTTTGTAAAAAGCTACGTAAAAAGTAAGTAAACAAATTGTAAAATGAGTTTGACAATAATTATCATGTCAACCTGGTTGAATGTCACTCGTGTATATATACACGAAAAATGTGTACCGAACACATGCATAAAGTATACATGTATTCGGGTCACATTTTGTAGCCTTTTGGTGCACTTTTTTTGACGGAGTTACTCTTCCTGTAGTTTAAAGTTCACTGGTGCTGTCTTAAAAATTAATAACATACCATAATACTCACTCATACAAAACAAACGCCAAATTAGCAGCGAAGCAGTCAATATCGGAGGTCTTAAAGGGCCTCTCGTCATCCATGTAGTCGGCCCTTAACGGAACTTCCGGTTTGTACAGCTGTAAGTGTGTGAGCAGCTTGAGTAGCGTCCCGGAATGTGCGAACAGGAATGTAGCTTTTGGACCCTCGTCGTTACTGGAAAATTAAGAAATATAATAAGACTAGATGAATCACTCCTTTGAACGAAAATTCGTTCATCGCGCGGGAACCGTACATTTTTCCGAGATAAAAGTCCTATGTCTATATCCTATGTCCTTTCCTGGGACTCAAAGTATCTCCATACCAAATTTCAGCAAAATCGGTTTAGCGGTTTGGGCGTAAAGAGGTAACAGATAGACAGACAGATCTTTCGCATTTATAATATTAGTATGGAAGTAAGGATTGGTACTTGGTAGAAAGAGTCCTGTAGGGTTTAGTGATGATTAGGGCCCGGATTTATATGTAAATACATATTTTTATTTTACGTGATTTTCGGCCTAGAATGTGTTTTTTACACGAATTATCATGTTTAGACTGTGAAAAACCAAGTTTTATTTTCCATATTTTTCCATATTTTAGGGTTTTACAAAGATAAGTCCATATTTTGCAAAAAAATGTCACAATCGTCCATATTTTCACAAAAATACAAAAAAAATACTTTCCCGCCACCATGTATACGTATGTGCGGCTGCGTATTTCGTTCCTCTCGGGTTTTATCGTCGTTCCAAAGAAGATTATTGAAGAAATAGAAAATAAAGTTACAGTTACTGTTGCTGACATGGCTAAACAAAAACTGAAGTAGGTATGTTTCGGCCTTCGGGTAAAATAAAGAATTTAAGTAACACACAAAAAAAAATCTGTGCCGATTTTTGATGTTTAAAAGTACATATGCACCCATCACGTCATGTGAATTGTGAGTTGTGACGTGCACAGTGCAGGGATCACATTTTAGCCAATATTAAGCGAACCCAAGACGATCATGCAGCATGACGTTGCGTTACGTGCTGTCATGCTTACAATATGATCGGCATGTCAATTAATCCTTCAAGCCCCATAAGAGCACCGGTGATCGCGACAACAATAGAATACAATAGCATTTCCAAGAATCCCCGATCGAAGGATTAATACGGCATTGCACAATTAATAGTGTCACGTAAATGCATGTGCATGCTTGGGTCCGATTAAGCCATTATAGCTATATTTATTTTAGAACAATATATTTTTAGTATTATTGTAGTCAGTGGCGGATTTGCAGTCCTGGCCGCTGTAGGCCCCAGGCCATGTGCCGCCCCTTTCTCAGCACCCATCATTTCTAGATGTAATATAATTCATGAATTACTTTATTCCCATTTTTAATTGATTCCGAAAATTGTATAACTAAAAGTATTAGCTTATAAAGCTTGTTTAGAATATTTTTGGAAAAAATAAAACATAAAGGTTTTAGGTTTTATTTTTAACACGTTAGCTGCGAGACTGATTTTTGTAGCATACCATGCGATACCAGGTATTTTCGATCTGGTAATAAGGTTTCATCGTATGCGAACGAGATTTTAATGGCCTGCTATATGCTAGAAGGCCATAGAAATATGAACCCAAGAACAACAATGCTAGGATTGAATAAATGAAATTTCACGTGTATAAAGTTCATTACTGGACCTATTTGAAACTATCTTCGCCCGGGAATTGGACAGAAACGTGATGCCTTTTAAAAAAAAAAGAGATGCCAGGTTTATCAGACCTGTTCAAGCGCTACAAAGATATAATAATAGGGATTAGGGATGGGACAGTAAAACAAATGCATCATATCGACAAATTTTTAAAAACTAGACGCACGCATCTTCGTTGTGCCAAAATTGGTTTATCGCGCGGGAACCGTACATTTTTCCAGGATGAAAAGTATCCTATGTCCTTTCCTGGGAGCCAGAGTATCTCCATAACAGATTTCAGCAAAATCGGTTCAACAGTTTGGGCGCAAAGGGGTAACAGACAGACACACTTTCGTATTTATAATATTAAGGATGGATAATGATAAGAAAAAACTGATTCAATGCTGTGATGATGCTTTTCTTGAGCTGCATTCTTCTTTTCGATTTTTTTGGCTTAATAACAGGTCTAACAGGAAATAATATATCAAAGACTTTGTCACTACTCGAAACAATATTACTTCACGTCATTTCACAACACTTTAATATTTACCACGCGATTAAAATGTAAATATCACAACTGCAAGCACTTGCGCACTATCGACAACAAACAAAGCATTCGAGAGCACTAGCCGCGACGCGCACGCCCCTCGCCCGTTCAGCGCGGCTACCAGGCCTACAAATTAAGGCCTGGTATTCACACTGAGCTTATTCAATTTTAATTCAGTGCGAACTATGTTTAAAAAACCTGGTGCATTTTTTAAACGACTTCCAAAAAGGAGGAGGTTTTTAATGGTTAAACGTCATGCGCTTTAAAAATGGGTGTTAGATAATATTATAAAACTATCTTTCTCGTACTTACTATCTCTCTAGTACTTCTCGAGTTACAGCGCCCGCACCTTGCAAAAAGACACGATTTTAGAGCGCGCAGTCAGACTAAAATCAATCAACCAGGCATATAATGCCTTGCTTCACAGCGAACGTGTTAATTATCCACCTATAACCCACCCATTCTTAATAGATTACTTGTATTATACTTAAAAATTATGACGTCCTGTGAAATTGTTCTTAGGCGCGAATAGCATTAGTTGTGACTTATGAGCCACTGAAGAGAGGTGTACCTCGAGTGGTGTCCTGGGCCAAACGTACGAACTATTTTGAACGATGTACGAAATTATTTATAATTTTGAAACGCAAAAATAGGAAGATCGCAGGCCTTAAATATCTCACCAAAAACAGCCATCTGGCTATACAAAAACCCGCGCAAAATTTTAATAGGGCCCGAGAAGCCACCATGCATCTTTGCTGCACACAACAGCTGAGAGTTGAGACCTTGTAGTTTGTATGTATTTTAATTCCCAAAATTTCGTTTGTTAAAAACAAAAAACATATTATAATGAAATGATTCCAGTACGTTTTATTTATATATATGGAGATTCGGATATGAGACCTTATTCACTATCAAAATATAGCGTCTGTCCAGACTCCAGATTCGCGCCCATTGCCACTAGCTTCACACTGCACCGCACCCATTACAAAATTTTTTTGCCCGATTTGCCGCCCTTTATATCTGGCCGCCCTAGGCCCGGGCCTACTGGGCCTTAGGGCAAATCCGCCACTGATTGTAGTCAGACTTTTAATTTTGATAATTTAAAGAAGCGCGTCATTGTGTATTGCAATTTGCAACCAATTTATTAAGCCGGGTCCAGACGAGTGTAACGTGTAATGTAAGATTACGTGTAATTTAGCGTCAACAGTGTGGACGGCACACGAACTCAAAGCGAATTGTCCAAACAAGCCTTTGTGCTCGCGCGAAAAACGACAGCCGATGGATAAACCCCGAGCGTTTCATGTAATGCTCGTAGTGCCGTCCACACGTAGATTTCGTGTTACATTACAAGGTGAATTACATTACACGTTACACTCGTCTGGACCCGGCTTTAAGGCTAATGTACTGGAAGTTGAATAAAACTGTTCTTTTTTCTTGAAATAATAATTTCGCTATCTTTTTTATAGGTTTTTTGTAATGCAGCCGTAATTAATAATTATGTAGGGTACAGTAATTATTTCCTATATGAAAGACTAAAACAATGTTTAATTATTGTAATTTTATACTCCATATTTTTTCCATATTTCTATTTTATACTCCATATTTTTCCATATTTTCGATTTTTTAGTCCATATTTTATGTACATATTTTGGATTTTTTAATACATATTTTTCCGGGCCCTAGTGATGATAAAGGTATTCCACAAAGGATGTAATATTATTATATTTCCATGACAGTTTAAAATGATAGAAAGTCTTTTTTTCCTAAAATTAAGGAAGCAATTAAAAAGTATTTACTTTATAAATTATAATTTACTTTCCCATTAACAGAACGTTAATAATTAATAATAGAGATATTACGGTAACCACACTTTATTACGAAACATCTTTTGTAATTTGTTTTTAACTAGCCTTTCTTAAAATTTATGAAGAAATATTTATTTATTATCTTAATATTGAATTTTAATGAAACTGATGAATAATATTTTAAAGTCACCTAGAAGCTTTTAAATTATTAAATAATATACAAAATATGTTCTTTTATAGGGTTCCGTACCCAAAAGGTTAAAATGTGACCCTTTTACTATAAGCCTTCGCTGTTTGTCCGTCTGTCCATGTCTTTCACCAGGCGGTATGACAAGAACCGCAAGAGCAGTTGACAGTTAACATTTTCAGAAATTACGCGACCCTACATGCGCAAGATCAACTCGCACTTTGCCGATTTTATAATAACAAATAAAACTAAATATATTTCTGTCCTTACCTAAAAAATTGGAACATATCCTTCACTATCATACACGCCACACGGTATGTCAGCTTATGTCCGTAGCCATCCAACCAGTAGTTCCTCAAATCGTGATAATATTCTAGGTCCTGAAAATGTTAACAGTAAATGAAATATCATATAATCAACAACACATCTATACATATTATAAAACAAAGTCGCTTTTTTTCCCTCATGTCCCTTTGTTCCCTTTAATCTTTAAAACTACGCAACGGATTTTGATGATTCTTTCAGTGTTAGATAGCCCATTTATCGAGGAAGGCTATAGGCTATATTTTATCACGCTAAGACTAATAGGAGCGAAGAAATAGAGGAAAATGTGGAAAAACGGGGAAAATTATTTGAAAGGGCTAACTTGAACGCGCTAATCTCAGGAACTACTGGTCCGATTTGAAAAATTCTTTCAGTGTTAGATAGCCCATTTATTGAGGAAGGCTATAGGCTATATTTTATCACGCTAAGACTAATAGGGGAATGTAGAAGAAACGGGGGAAATTATTTGAAAGGGCTTATCTCGCGAACTACTGGAGTAATTTTTATGTTATTTGGCACAGATGAAGTAGACCACGTGAAGGATCATAGATCATATTGATTTTAATCATTTTTTCAGTGGCTATATATTTTATACCCGTGCGACGCCGGGGCGGGTCGCTAGTTCTCATATAAAAGTTTAAAAAATCCTTTAAGTTAACATGCTTATTGCTTGGCCATGTCATTTTATCTTATCCATTAGACTTTAGAGCAGCTTAACTTCTAATGTATCATTATGATTGTATCTTACCTTTATGCTGTCTAAATCAAATGCATAGCACCAAGGAGATTCAAAATGCTTGTGCCAAGCAGTCTCAAACCCACAAGTTTTGTACATCAAAACTACTGCATCTGTAAAAACAAATATTTCATTATTTCTGCAAAGCTTTTAATATGCATAAATAAGAAAAAGCAAAAAGCACTCTGAAGGTCAACTAAATGATAGTGAAAAATAATAATAATAAAAATATAATACATTATTATACTAGTTTATATTGTGATGTAAAAAGCTAACTAAAAACGATTCTTAACGCTATATTGTTAGTATGACGAATGGTTGGTTAAACTGCTACAAATTATGTGCTATTAAAACTTCCAACTATGCGCTATGTGGTATAATGCCCCAAACGTACAAGCAACCACAATTACACACCCAAACTTAAAACCCTATCCAGCCCCAATCTCTTTGAAACCGACTCCAAGGTTTCATTCATTTTCTGACTTATTCCAAACAAACGCTGCTCCTTGTATGTGTCAGGATTTTTCTTTACTTGCTTTTGCCACTTGTCACAATGCTTATAAAACTGAAAAGTCCAGGTAAAATATTGTACTCCAAATCATATAAAAAAATTTTTGGAGGTCAAAAAATGGGTGAAATTATTTTTAACTTGAGAAGAATAGGAAGAATTTTATAACATTATGAATAATGCACATAAATGTTAAAATAAACTATTAAAACAGGGCAGGCACACTAATAAACTAAATAGCATGAAAACCATACCCTCAATGTTGTATCCACTTTTTTTGGGGGGTCAAATATAATCACATCAGAAACTTTCTTGTCGAATAAACCAAGACTAAAATATCTTGCACTCTGTTGTGTTCTTTGCTTGGCTGTGTAGCGAAACTGAAAATAAAAGCAAAATACATAAATAAAAGATATTTTTAGTAAATCTATATAGCAGATACTGATAAAAGAGTTCTTATTTATAAATTATAATGCATATATAAAATCCAAAAAGTGACCTGTTTGCCTGAAAATTAAGGGGCAACCCTTAATTTTATATAAAAAAATACCTGATAAGTTTTGTTGCTGTACTCCTCTGTTATGATATTAGGAAATCTTTTTTGCATTCTCTCGGCTGTAAGTATCATCTCATCTTGCCCTTCATAAGTTAAAAACTTTTGTTCTTCTGGTGACAGGTTAATATCCCAATTTTCAAATGTTTTTAATTGTTCTTTACTGAGCATAACTAATAAAAGTTAATCAAAATTGAATGACAGTAAAATTAACAAAAAGCTTACATAATAATACAAGTTTTGCACAAAGAACTATGTTAAGTCATAAAAATGTTAGGACACACTTACCTTTTTCAATATTTTGTGACAAAATCTCTAATTTCAGATCTTTTAATTTTATATTCATGTTGTTTATGTCTTTTGTGCTTGGCTGCCGAGTCCCATGTCTCAACAGCATCCATACTTTCTTTGCTTTACAATCTAAAAATTTAAAATTATTTTCTTAAGAAAAATAAAACTAAATTAAAAGATAAAGAAAACAGAAGAAATCAAGTTAACATTATCATTTTAACATAATTCATAAGTTATTGTAACGTTTTCTTACCAGGATATATGATTTGCGACTCATTTGTATTATACTTGAATCTATAAGGTGTGCGCGTGGATAAATAGTTTCGAATATCATTTGTATGAAGAATATTTGCATAAAGAGTACCAAACAGTGTAACAATTATAAATATCAATGGTGTGAACATTTTGTATATTAACATAATTCATTCAAGATTTAACAATAATTTCACACAAACACTTTCATTGTATCTTTTGTATACAGTAAAAAATTATTTTTACGATTTCCAGAATTTTATATCATTTTTAGAATTTTCAATCATTTGAAATTTTGTCCACATTTAAAAATTAAATGTCATTGTCATTATCATTTATCTGTCAGGCGTCAGCTGTGTAATAATGTCAAAGTGACATGATTTTTTCTTAATAATTATTATTGGGACTTTGCTCTTAGGCTGTGTGCTTGTTACAAGTGTTCGGACTATTTGTAAAGTTTTCTTGTGTGATTTCTATTATTAAATTTATTATCCCGCTTCAATGATACTGGAATGGGCATGTCTGATACTCTCCGTGAAAACTTGACTAAGCTTATAAACATTACAATGATAAACACTAAACATAATGGGTCAGAGGACTCTAGTACAATGGAAATGTCGTAGCATTAGAAATAAATCCGATGATATTTTATACTTTGTAAATAAATTTAACCCCATTATTTTTGCCATTCAGGAGTCTTGGTTGAAGCCGGGTTCTCAATTCAGAGTTCCTGGCTTCTCCTGTCTCCGGGATGACAGAAATGATGGAAGAGCTGGTTCAGCTATTTTAGTTTCTATGTCTGTGATGTTTAATTCTATCCCTCTCCCTCCACATAGTAATTTTAACATTACTGCCGTTCGAATTCACAATATTTCCTTCCTGTCTGTATACCTTCCTGACCTCACCCCCTCAGTCCTTTCCGATCTTTTTTCCATGATCAACCTCATTCCCCCTCCTCTCTTCCTCTTAGGAGACTTCAATTTGCAACATCATGCCTGGGGCTCTCATAATCGTGACTCCCTTGCAGATTTACTAATTAGTCACCTTGATGACCTTAACTTAGTTATCTTAAATAATGGAGCTCCTACCCGTCGAGTTCTCCCATCCCAGAACCCTAGAACGGCAGTAGATTTATCTATATGTTCCCCTTCCTTATCTTCCCAGGTCTCATGGTCAGTTGAGTCAAATTCCTGTGGCAGTGACCACTTTCCCATCATCATTACTTGGCACCTTTCCTCCATTCCCAATATAGTCAGGAATCCTCCTAGACTTAAATTGAAAACTTCCGAGGATGATTGGCCTTTATTTAAAATCCGTACTGAAGACCTTACTGCCTCTTTTCCTCCTGTTAACAGCAATAATGTACATGTCCTGTATCCCCAGCTAACGCAGGCGCTTCTTGAAAGCGCGCAGGCTGCTATTCCTACACGTAGTTCTCATTTTGACCGTATCTCCTCTCCTCCATGGTGGGATCAAGAGTGTACCTCTGCATGTAAAAAACGCAAAGAGGCAGAGAGAACTTTTTCATCCAACATGACCTTGGAAAACTATAATGACTACAAAAGAGTAGCAGCGGAAACAAAACGGCTGCTGTCTCACAAGAAGCGTCTGGGTTGGCATAATTTTTGTCAGAGCCTGTCTCCCCAGTCCCTCCCGTCTTTAGTTTGGAGCAATTTAAAAAAGTTCCGTGGATCCTTTTCCACCATCTCTAATCCTCTATCTAATGATCCTTCTCCTTGGTTACATGAATTTTCCCAAAAACTTGCCCCTCCTTGGGTTCCGACATATGAAGAGTCCCAAAAATTCATGTCCCCTTCTTCATCCCCTTCCACTGAATTTGATGCCCCATTTTCCTTTGAAGAGTTTAAATTAGTTATCAATTCTCTTAAAGATTTTGCTCCGGGAGCTGACGGTATCCCATACTCTTTTGTTGTTAATAGCAGTCTTAGTACACAAAAATTAATCCTCGACTTTCTTAACTCCACCTTTGAATCAGAATGCCCGCCAGATTAATGGAAATGGCAAATTATTCTCCCTATTTTGAAGCCGGGCAAGTCTGTAAATAATCCAACTAGTTATCGTCCCATAGCTCTCTCTTCCACCCTCTCAAAAATATTGGAGCATTTAATTAAAAACAGACTTGATTGGTTCTTGGAGAGTAAAGGTATTTTTTCTGGAAATCAATTCGGGTTTCGTAAAGGCTTTTGTACCATGGATAACGTGTGTACATTAGTTTCAGACATCCGAATTGCTTTCTCGAATGAAGAGACTCTGGTGGGGGTATTTTTGGATGTGTCGTCCGCATATGATAGCGTCCTACTTACGGTGCTCAGGCAGACCATGTTAGAGCTGAGTATTCCTGTAAAGATACCTAACTACGTTTGTAATTCCCTCTCCGGTCGGTCCATAGTTATTTCCCATGAAAATTCTCCTCCCATCTCTAGACTGGTTTGGAAAGGTCTCCCCCAAGGTTGGGTCCTTAGTCCCTCCCTATATAACCTTTACTCTTATAATTTACATTTATCCGTCTTGTCCTTTTGCAAAATCTCCCAATATGCGGACGACATAACCATTTATGCTTCTTCCAAAATTGTTTCAGAGGCGGAGGGACGTCTTAATTCTGCCCTTTTTTACCTTTGCGAGTGGCTGACTGATCATGGTCTTAGCATTTCCGTGGAAAAGAGCAACGTTGTCGTTTTTTCTAGGCGTAGGTCTATCCCTGACGTTTGCATATCTTTTGATGGTATGGTTTTTCCAGTTTCTAATAACACCAAATTCCTTGGGGTTTACTTAGATTCCAAAATGACAGGGGCTCATCATGTAAACCATATCATCAAAAAATGTGAAAAAAACATTAATATCATCAGATGTCTCTCTGGTGTATGGTGGGGCTCTCACCCTTACACTCAGAAATTAATTTATAACGCGTTAATTAGAAGTCACTTAGATTACGGATCTATAATTCTAGAGCCCTGTAACAAGTCTGCTCTGAAAGAATTGGACAAAATCCAATCTAAGTGCCTCCGTCTGATAGTTGGGGCGATGAAATCAACTGCAAATAATGCCCTACAGGTTGAGTGTGCAGATCCTCCCCTAAGCTTGCGACGTCAATATCTATCGGATAGATTCCTCTTCAAGGCCCTTCAATTCGCCCATCACCCTCTCATTTCTAAGTTACATACCCTATCTCAACTGTTCCACTCTTCATCTTACTGGACTCATAAAGACCCTCCCTGTTTACTTAAAAGTTACCAAAAATTCACTAGTTTACCCTGTCCCGTGTACCAAAATAAATTGCTCCCTATTTATGAAGTTCCTTATAAATCCCTTGTTAATTCTCCTTGTATTTCACTTAGCTCTGGTATCCCTAAAAACTCTCCATCTGCCAATAGTCTATTTAAAGATATTATTAATTCGGTATATAAAAACTGGTATCACATCTACACTGATGCGTCTAAACTTGACAATCAAGGTTGTGTGGGTTCAGCAGTGTGGATACCAAAAGTCAATGTTATCCTTAATTTCAAACTGCCTGCTACATCTTCTGTGTTTTCTGGGGAAGCTGTGGCAATTCTTGAAGCTCTATCATTTATAGAATCTCACCGCCTTAATAATTCTGTCATCTTTTCTGACTCACAAAGTTGCCTTCAGGCTATTTTGGCCAACCCTTTTCGGTCTAAATTTAAATACCCTTTTATAGTTAAAATTAGACATATTCTTTTTAAATGCCACTCGCAAAATATACGGGTTGAGATGGTTTGGATCCCCGGGCACAGCGGTATAGTTGGCAATGAAAGCGCTGACTTTTATGCAAAACAGGCTATTCACACGGGTGGTCCTGGCCACTCCAAAATTTACTGTAACGATCTTATCCCATTAGCTAAAGAACATATTTTGCTGACTGATTGGAATGCATATTGGACTGCATCAGGAAGGATTAAGGGTACATTTAATTTTCATTGCAAAGTGAGGTACCAGTAAAGCCTTGGTTTTCAAAAAGTCTGTAACCTCCACAGTTTGCCGATTACGTTTAGGCCACTCCTGTACTCCTGTCTTCCTCAACAAAATTAGGGTTAGAGATTCGTCGATATATAATTGTTGCTTTCTCATAATAATATATTCTTATTATTTATTGTAAAATAAGGTATTTTAATTAAATATTTAACAAAAAATGACATCAAAAACTTAAAATTCTTACCAATATTACATAGGTAGTACTATTGTAACGACTAATATTATAACTTTATGAGTATGAAAGTCTGTTCGTCTGTCTGTCTGTCAATTACTTCTTCACGCTCAAACCACTGAACGGATTTTGCAAAAATTTGGTATGGAGACACTGATTCCCGGGAAAGGAAAAATAGTACTTTTGGTCCCGGGAAAATGTACGGTATCCACCCGATAAAGTATAAACGGACTTTGACGCAATGGAGTTACGGCCGTCATAGCTATTAATATTATAGATGTGAAAGGATATCCATCTCTTTATCTGTACGTCTGTATATTACATTGTTCAGGTAAAACGTAACTCAAATAGTTACAGATTTCAGATTGTCCTCATCGAGCCAATCGGCATACTCAGACAATATTTCAATATGGAGCACAATGCATAGCAGCTCATTTGCCTGTCGCTGTGGCCGTACTCTACTTTCAGGAGGAAGTTGGACTTGTCTAATAGATCCCAAAGGTTGCACACGTTCTTGAGTCTGGATTATACTGATGGGTAGCAAAAATTGTATGGCATTTGTTTAATTTAATTCATTATACACAAAGTCGAAGGATTTCATGAAAATGTATAAACTAAAGGCTTGCCATTTGCCTACTTCAGCGACAAAAATAATAGGAATGTACTACACAATCCAGGGATTTCCTAATAAAACATTAAACAAAAAGGGTAGCTGATTTTGACAATTCTTATTTCTCTATAAAACCGAAAAAAATTAAAGCGTTGTTTAAATATCAGCCCTTGTCCAACGCACCGTAGCATTTTACAAGGCCCCCAAATTGCGTTCCCTTATTCATTCCATGCAATACAACTAAAGGGCCCCCGAGACGATCAAACGGTTTGATTCAAACCTTACGTGTTTGATGCAACGGTTTGATGTCGGTTTGAACGGTTTGTCAAACGACACTGCGCAGTTTGGTTCAATATCCGAGACGGTCAAACGGTTTGACTCAAACACGTAAATTTTGGTTTGACTCAAACCATTTTGATCGTTTACAAAGCTAGTTTGAACGGTTTGTCAAACATTTACGTGTTTGAAGCTCGTTTGATGAAATTTCATATTTTTGTTGTGTTTGACGCGCCGTTTGATTGTGTTCCAATGCGTTTGGACAAACTTTGTACCATTTTTTGGAGTACCTACATTATTTTTAACCGACTAAAAAAGAGGAGGTTATCAATTCGACGCGTATGTATGTAATATTTCCAGAACTGCCCTGTTTCGTATATGTTAGTCTATATCAGCATCTGAATAAATGTACAAAATTTCAAAAGTGTATGTATGTTTTTATGTTTGTGTTCACATATCTCCGGAACTACAAGTCCGATTTAAATATTTTTTTTTGTTGTACTATATAGGTATTGTTTAACTTGGGAGACTTCTGCAAATTTCATCAAAATAGGTTTAGTGGTTTTTGAGATAGGGAATTTAATTCTCAATTTCGTACAATTTTTAAGTTGATTTTATCTTTTAAAAAATAATATTCATTCGTCACAAGACGTGCACTCCACAGTGCGTATTGAACCAAACCTCGCAGTGTCGTTTGACAAACCGTTCAAACCGACATCAAACGGTTGCATCAAACACGTAAAGTTTGAATCAAACCGTTTGATCGTCTCGGGGGCCCTGAACGCGGCAACAAGTATGTTTTTGAAGTACCTATTCAGAAAACACAAGTCAGCTGCAAACTTACTTTCGTATTGAATAATACTATCATCTTTCGAATATTATATATCAAGTAGATCAGTATTATTTCATCTAATAACATCTAATAACTGTTTTTCAGCATTTTTACAATACCAGTAGTAGGACAGGCCAAAAAAACCTTTAAATGAGATAAAAGGTTATTAAGAATGTACAAAAAATACTAAATAGATTGTTATTTATACAATAACACGTTTATAATAGCATACATGACAATGTGTATAATAAAAAATATTATTAAAAACTTTAGCATGTTTCTAAATTTTTTCTTTTCATTTGCAAAACCAAGGCGCACGCGATGACCATGGCGACAAAAAGATGTTTTATTTTGGTTACACCGCAACCTGATAAAAAATACTCTATTTTTATTGTAGCGTGAATGCCCCTCAATATTAATTTCATTATTATTTACATCGTATAAAAACCACAAACTTTTATTTTTACGATCAAAGTGTAAAGTGTCCCTCTACTGAAAAATTCTAATGACTCGTCATTTACCCTATACTACGTATAACTGGAAAGCTCACTGTGCATTTAGATGCACAGTGACTTAGGCAGAGTGCTTAGGCACGTGCCGAGTGAGAGGTCATAAACTTTGGTCCGTCTCTCTCTAACTAGTGTAACCATTCCTATGACCTATCTGTAGGGCATTCAATTATAATGCAAGTGCAATGCAGTGCCTATAATTGTCCTATCGGTCAATCTCGGCGATAGCGGCTACGAATAATGAAGTTTTTATTATTCGTAGGGTAGCGGTCAATAACCCTCTGTCATTTTTTTCATATTTCCTAGTTTTCTATACAAACCACGATTGACAATAAAGTGACAAAATATGTTTCTAGTTGAGGTTATATCGTGTTTTGCTTAACTCGATGTGAACTGAATATGAAGTTACACTTCGAACTTATAAAAAGTTGGAAATTATCATTTTAAGAGTTACCCATTATAGGCCATAGGGTTTTCTTTCAATCTATAATAGCCTGTGTCTCTTTAAGAGTAAAATTTTTGGTTAAAGTTAACAAAATACAGTGAAGGCATTTTCCACTTAGCAACTAGACTAGTAAGGTCAACAACCGCTACCGCCAACTTTGAACGATTTGAAATGAAAATACGACTATTGAAATTAAATAACATTAATATGAAGCAGAAATATGTTTTATTTACTTTGAACTAAACAATTAAGTATTAATTTTTGATTTTCTTTGGAAAAAGGCAATTTCATAAATAAAGGTGAAAAATAATAAAACACAGTCAATATTTAATTTTAAAACTTAATACATTTTAATTTTTAAATCTCTTCTTATGATTTTCTGTTTAAGATTTTTTAACTCTCGCTTTATTTTTCTTGGGGTTGCAACTTGCAAGCAAAGTACCTAGATGTTTGTGTAGTTACGTAAATTCTTATTTATTTTCTTCCTTGGAGAACTTTTAGAAGATCCAGGTTGTGTGTTTTCTAAAGTATTGAAGCGTATAATGCATAACACTTTAATTTTATTTTCGGGAAAAATCTGTAATGCAATTACATAAAAATAAGTAGGTATTGTTACAAATTGCTGTTCAGTAACTTTTTATTAGGATACAATGTTGCTTATTTCAAATATTTTTAAATTACCTTTGGAAAGATAGATGGAGTCAAAGGTTTCAATCTTTTCCGATGTTCTGTTCGATAATCTTCAGGTTAGAAATGAAGTGAACAAACTACAGAGCTTTGACGTAAGTTCCCGGGTATCACCTCTAACCACTTTTTCTTTAGCTCTAAATTAAATTAAATACCATTTTCTATTATACTATTTTTAACTATTTGGTTTTGTTTGGCGTGGTAAAGAATATTCATTAAAGCTTCTACATGTTTTTGATGCAGCAGGTACATGCAAATAGTGAATTTCCAAGGTATTTAGTGACACAACAAGTGCAAATTTAGTACATAATTAGGTAATACATAACAATAACAAAACAAAAACGTAAAGTTCAAAATACGTGGTCACTCTAATTCATACTGAATGTCAAACTTACCTGTGAAAAGATAATCCAGTCAGGGTACGATTCTTTCACACAGCCATCACAGCACATACATTTTTAACAATTTTACAATCCAATACAAAAAAAAACACTATTTTTAAGCCGTACAAAATGACAGCTATTTCTTGTGCCGATTTGAAGCGCCGCAGTGAGCGTACTGTGAACTAATTACATAGAAAATTGCAACCGCCATTTGCAAAATATTAGTTCCAAGTACACTCACCACTGCTTTCACATAGCAATCAGCGCCAATCATGGAATTAATTTAAACTACGAAGTATATATTAATTCCATGGCGCCAATATGGCGATTTTCAAATAGGAACATTTTATTGATAGCGATCGCCTGTCCAGTGTATTATTATAGAGGTCAGTGATCGCAAAGGTTTAACTATATTGCCATATTGGAAAATAATCTTGTCAATGTCAATTGTCAAATCAAAATTGACATTATGACTAAATTTCTGCCAATTCCATTGTAATTTAGGTTTTTTGTGATATTTATGTATTGCTTTAATTATAAAATCCTTTCTATAACCAAAAAAAGTGGTAGTTAAAGTGGTTATTACTCTTTTTGTATGTTGTTGTATTCATTGTAAACAAGCTACAAATCTTTTATAACCTAAAAGGATGGCAGCAGCATATGGTATTCATCTTGGTAACAGCTCCGGTTGTTTAGCAGTTTATGCAAACGGAGCAGCATCGATATTAGCCAACGATGCTGGAGATAGAGTGACTCCCGCAGTCGTCGCGTTAAACGGCACAGAATGGGAAATCGGACTGCCCGCAAAGTCAGGCCAACCTTCCGCCAAATCGATCATAAAACATAATAAACGTTTGATGAACTGTAAATTTACAGAAGAAGACTTGTCGTACGTGGAATCGTCTTCGTCCTGTCGAATTCAAAATGACGAGAAACTAGTATACGAGTTTGAGACAAGTGAAACAAAACAATATTCCAATCCAGATTCCATCGCTACCAAGATTTACGCTAAGTTGTTTACAATCGCGAGTCACTCTCAAAGTGAAGGTGATCTTAAACTAGTATTAGCTGCCCCATTACATTGGTCCGTCTCCAGCAGGGATAGGCTAGTCAAATGTGCCGAGTTAGCAGGATTTGATGTGCTTCAAATTATAAGTGAACCTGCCGCTGCTATTTTAGCTTACAATATTGAAGACACACAGGAGGATGTGAATGTACTCGTGTACAGACTCGGTGGCTCAACCTGCGATGCCTCCATAGTACAAGTATCGGAAGGATTCATGTCTGTCCAGAAAAATGTTTTCCGAACAGACTTGGGTGGGCAATGCCTCACAAAGGACTTAGCTGATTACATAGCCCAGGAGTTTAAACAGAAATGGAAGTTGGATCCTCATGAGAGCCGCCGTGCTATGGCTAAGCTCTTACATCATGCCGATAACTGCAAACATGTTTTATCAACTTTGAACTCGGCTCATGTTTTTATTGAATCACTACTTGATGGTGTCGACTGGAGTCAAAACATATCAAGAGCGAGATTTGAAAATATAATATCGTCCAAAATATCATCCTACTTGGAGCCGGTTAAGAATGTGATTGAGAGTTTTGATGGAAAAATCTCCAAGATTGTTTTATGTGGTGGTAGCATGAAAATACCTAAGCTACAGTCTGCAGTGGCCAGTTTGTTGCCAGAGGCTGAAGTCATGTCCGGAATAAACCCGGACGAGGTGATAGCTGCAGGGTGTGCAAAGCAGGCGGGAATGATACTAGAGCTTCCTGAACTGAACCTATGTGATATGAATACCGATGTGGAATTTTTGGGCAGTGACATTTACATGAAATACTTGGATCAAACTGTCCAACTATTCAAGGAGGGTGCAGCACCATACACCCAAACTATTCAAAATATTGACGCTAATGAAGATGTTAAAGATATTAGCTTTACTCTACATGAGGATCCGAATAGTGAGCAATTTGCAGAAGAAACCTTCAACGTGGAAAGCCTAAATAAGCCATTCAAATTAAAAGCTACATTGCAAGACTCAAATGTTTTGTTACAAGTTGAATAAAAATATTTATGAAATACCTGTTTTTTTTTAACACTTCTTATGACTAAGTTATTTAAAGATTAGCAGTATTTTATTTTCATGTAGATACTAGATATAAGCATAGTAAATACACGTAAATACTTGTCTAACTCTAAATTATGAACTTTGCTATAACTAGCTGAAGCACCATACAATACACCCATCTACCCTCCATACAATACACCATGCATTGATGATGCATTGTGTTCTCTATGTTATAATAATTATATTATTATAAAATTAAATAATTCTACCATAACATTTTTAAATATTTTTTTATACCTGATTTTTCAGGTACTTACCACTGTTAAACTATTGTCATTAAAAAAAATGAAAAAAAAATCGGCAATTTTGGCGGGAAACGCATTTTTTTCAATGTCAATCAAAGTTAAGAATTTATTTTTAACGATTTCAGTAATTTATTTTAAATAACTTAATTAGGTAATGGCGGGGCAGAATGGATTCAACTCAGAACTTTAAAAAATTCTCAGATGAACAAATAAAAAATTTAGTTAACAACCTGTCTAAATGTAAACTTGTAAGTATGAAAAAAGTTAAATTATTTTTTTTACTGTATTAGGCAGAGTGAAATTTAATGACAGTAAATTATGTATTTTAGGAATACATAAACTGGAAAGAAGAGTGTAAGAAACTAGAGGAAACGAAAAAGAAGTTAGAAATTGAATTGAAAGAGGCAGTTGAACTTGAGAAGTCCCATCGCTACCATTTGTTAACTTCTCGAGAGATGATAGGTAACCTGCAAGACACTGTAACACAGTTGCTCTATTTGAAGAGAGATGTGAAAAAATTGAAGGAAGAAATTGGTTCTAGGGATATCACAATCACTTCAATGGAAAAGGTAAAAGGTAAACATAATTTTCTAATATCCTAGTAATCTACCGGCTTACCTTATTACAATTTTATGCTTATTTTAGGAAAAAGAAAACATTTTGAAACAATACAACCACAAAATAGAGGAGTTACGTAGTCAGCATGAAAATGAAATTGAAGAAATAAAATCCATGCATGATGAAAAAGGTAAGAAAGTAATATCATAAATTAATAATAAGCAGTTAATATGAATAATTGAAATATGTAACTAGTTACTTGCGTATTTGTTGTAAGAAGATAATTAAAGCTCTTTAATCCTTCGATCGGAGGTTCTAGGAATTCCCATTGTATTCTTTTGTTCTCGCGATCACCGGTGCTCGCGCGGGGCCTGAAAGATTAATTAATTATTTTTCCTAGGAAGTAGAACTTTACTTTTCTACCGCCTAAGCTTTTGAACAAGCCGTGTCTTATTATCGTTGTGCTCGTATTATTTTCGTAGGTGTTTGCTAAATATAAAGTACTTAGGTTTGAATTGTAGTTTGTATGTACTATCAGAGAAAGTGATTCCTAGGCAGATGTGTTTTTTGAGTTTCTTGTGGAGGACCTATGTAGTTTGGTTGCGTTACGTCAAACTCAACCGACAGATCACAATAGCTTTGTCCACACTGTGCCTTTTTTTGTTCATCAAGGGCATGCGTTAAAGCGCAGTCATCAGCGCACGTGAGGCATGCCCGCGACGCATGCCCTCTGACCGTATCCAAAACTTTCGCTTTGTTCTATATATTCATTTGTTCTATATGGCATTGCGTTTGTTGACGCATAAAATTATTGAATGCGTCAAAACTCAAAACGAAAGTTGAATGAAAGAAGATGACGAAAATTGAAGATGAAAGTGCATAATGTGGACATAGCTTAACATTGAATTGACATGATCCGACCAAATGACGTTGGTCTGTCAACTGCCTAGGAATCAATTTCCTTGATGGTAGGTAGGTACTAGCTGTACTTACTTCTTCGTTTGTTAGGTTGTGTACACTTTATAATTTACATGCAAAGATAAATCTAAAAATTATCATTTTTTAAAAGTCCAACAGGCGCAAAATGACTCTGAAACCCAAATAGCACAATGTAACTGCCTCATTGAAGAGTTACGAGCCAAAATGAATGATATGGAAGACGAACATAAGGAAAAGGTAACTTATCTATAGTCTTCTAGTTTTAAGAAATATGTAGTTTGTATTACATAATATTTGCAAATAAACTAAAATATTGAAAACCTACTGATTCCATAAATCCAACTTACCTTTCAAGGTTCTCAAGTAACTCCAACATATCCTCACTTACTCCAGTTCCTCTTTACAGATGAACATTCTGGTGCTGGAGTACGAGGAGACGATTCAGCGCAGCGCCGCCCAGATGGTCCACCTGCAGGAGCAGCTGGAACACCAGACGAGCCGCACTGACGCCAACATCGACGCCTACAGACGGGTAAGAGGCGGGAGGGATAATGATGAACATAGGCACTTGGGAGCGTCCCATAGGCCCTTCCAAGTGCCTATGCCCCATCCTATTTTGTGTACAAGTAATAGAGGAATCTCAACTTCTAAGATGAGAGACAAAACTGCCCGAGCACTTGCGATGAACACATCTCAGGGCAATCAGCGTCTTTGAATAGTTCTATTTTTATTATTTTTTTATTTCAAGAAATTTAAAAAAAATACATTTAAGGGTCTATACAGACGGACCGCATTTTAACTGCAATCCAACCGCAAATTGCAGTTCAAGTGCAGTTTGAGTGCAGTTGACACGACTGCAATACGACTGCAATAGAACTGCAAACCAAAGTTCACACGACTGCACGCCAACTGCAACTGAATTGCAATCCGACTGCGCGTTTGGTTTGCAGTTCTATTGCAGTCGTGTCAACTGCATTCAAACTGCACTTGAACTGCAATTTGCGGTTGGATTGCAGTTGAAATGCGGTCCGTCTGTATAGACCCTAAGCCTCGCCAAACCAAGGTTTACCGGCGAGATACGATCTCAACTATTTGTTTTAGAAATTGGAAGACCTAGAAGAGAAACTCAAGCAGAGCCAATTCAAAGAGTATCTTGCCCAAAGTACCTATCCCTCATTTGAGAACAGAGTAGAGAGGCCATATTCCGAAACCAGGGAGTACACTGAACCAGAGACAATAGTTCTACAAAGCCCAAGTGATAGAAATAGATCTCTCTATGACAAACAGAAGAAAGCAACGCCTATGTATAGAGAGAACAAACCTAAAGTAGACAAGAAAGGTCCATTCAATATTACAAAGAAAAGAAAACTTTATACTGATAAAGATTTTATGAATTAAATTTTGGTAAGAGTATAATATTATAGTTGATATTATAGTTCGGTCACAGGCCAAATAACAATTTAATCTTTTTCTTATCGCTATTTCTTTCACACACACATTATGTATTAGCTGGATCTAACAGGATATATTAGTGTAATGTTTTTACGTTAGAGGCAACACCAGCATAGACAGTAAACTAAAAGTTTAATGATTTCTTAAGTTTTCGCGAGTATCACTCATGATATTATAAGTTTAAACACTTACGGATTTTGTCGCGGAGCACTTTTATTAATCCGATATTATAATCTGATATTACTATTCTCCGCGCAGACAAAGGTAATGCCACGGTGATTATGGATACTACAGATTACAGTGAAAAAATAAAACATCTTTTATCGGACGAGAACACGTACAAAAAAGTCAAAACAGACCCCACCAACAAAGTTTTTAATACAACTCAAAACCTTATAAAGAAGTACTCCGACTCACTGAATCTGGATCCCAAATTCTTGTTGCCTTCATGCCCTAAACCTCCAAAGTTGTATGGTTTGCCAAAGATACACAAAGCCAATGCTCCTCTTCGACCAATTGTAAGCCAAATTGACTCACCAACCTACAAATTGGCTCAGCTGGTGGCTAATGTACTCTCGCCTCTACGCGGACAGACCAAGGCCCATGTAAAGGATTCTTACCACTTTGTCGATGAGATTAAACATCTACGCCTCAGAGACAATGAACAACTGGTCAGTTTCGATATACAGTCCCTGTTCACGTGCCTACCAATACAACAGTGTATCGAAATTGTTACAAGAAGGCTGAGAGAGAATGACTTACCGGTTGAATATGCGGACTTGTTAGAACACTGCCTTACATCTGGCTATATGTTGTGGAATTATGACTTTTACAGGCAAGTAGATGGTGTTGCGATGGGCTCACCTGTTTCACCTGTTGTGGCTGATATTTTTATGGAAGACTTCGAGAAGTTAGCCCTTGAGTCCTCACCTGTACAACCCACCTTCTACAAGCGGTATGTAGATGATACTTTCACAATATTACCATCAGACAAAGTATCCATATTCCTTGAGCACCTGAACAGCCTCAACTCCAAAATACAGTTCACAATGGAGTTGGAGAGAGATAATTCCTTAGCTTTCTTGGACGTATTAGTAATAAGGAGTCCTGATGGCACATTAGGTCATACGGTGTATCGGAAACCTACACACACAAACAGATATTTAAATGGTGATTCCCATCATCACCCAGCACAGTTAAGTACTGTTGGAAAATCGTTATTTCAAAGAGCACGAGGAATCTGCGATGAACAGCATGTGGACACCGAACTTCATCATGTTGCACAAGTTTTACGCGACAATAAGCTTCGGGTACCACGCAAACAGAGCAGCAACCGAGTGAAGCCGGCAACAGTGGAAAGATTACCTGCAGTGTTACCATTTATAAAGGGAGTCACTGATAAAGTGAGCTACATTCTAAGGAAAGCTTCAATAAAAACATACTTTAAGCCGCCCAAAAAGATCAGCCAATGTTTACCATCAGTGAAATGCAACTTACCCCTTCAAGATGCAGGAATCTACAAACTCGACTGTGATTGTGGCCTCTCTTATATAGGGCAAACCAAAAGGGCCATCAAAACCCGTATCAAGGAACACATTGCAGATGTCAAACACCGTAGGAACAACAAGTCCGCAATTTGTGAACACACACTGGATCAACCTCGCCATTACATAAGATTTGATAAGCCACAAGTACTGGCAAAAGAAGCACGATACCGCCCAAGAATGATACGCGAGGCCATAGAAATTAAAAAACACCCTAATTTCAACCGCGAAGATGGTTGGGTGCTGCCATCTAGTTGGGATCCAGTGATAAACAAACTAAAGCACAAATCTATGATACCTCGGCTTCAAGACACTGTGAGTTCGTTCTGCGTAGATCGGAACGCAAACAAATATTGATGAGTCGTCGGGTAGTTGGATAACTTCAAGAAATTGGACACCTGTCACCTCAGTCCGCCCGTGACCACGGCCGCTGTAAAGTAGCCGAAACGTCGGGATTAATAAAAGTGCTCCGCGACAAAATCCGTAAGTGTTTAAACTTATAATATCAAAACTAAAAGTTTTGTACGACGTTTGATGACGTTTCTGTAGAGTGTAGATATATTCTGATATGATAGGGTTGCCAACCGTCCTGTTTTCCCAGGACAGTTTTTGTAGTGTCCTGGGACGTCCTGAATAGTTTTTTAAGCAGCGTCCAGGGTTGTCCTGGGTTTTTAAATGTTAAAATTTGCGCGCCTCTTCTCAAATTTTAACGCTACGAGCGGCTTCACGGCCCGCAAGTAATTGCGTTGCAGCGCCGGAATGCCGTTTCAAAATGTGTTAATTTCTAATTTACTAGAGATCGCC
Organism: Polyommatus iphigenia; assembly: GCA_963422495.1. Classification (NCBI taxonomy): domain Eukaryota; kingdom Metazoa; phylum Arthropoda; class Insecta; order Lepidoptera; family Lycaenidae; genus Polyommatus; species Polyommatus iphigenia. The sequence goes on from OY730189.1 coordinate 13,455,491, forward strand.
CAATGGTCGAAATTCGGCATCAAATAAAAAATTAAATTATAAGTTTCAAACAACGCTTTTCTATTGATATTCTAAATTTTCAAAATATTGACTTCATTATTTTTTTGACATAATTCCTGTGACTCAGGCGTCCTGTTTTTAAACTGAATTGTCCTGGTTTTTCCAACTCCAAATACTGTTTTTTTTTAAATTTGAGGTTGTTAACCCTATGATATGACGTGTGCTACAGCCTACTGTATGTCGGATTTTGGCTGAATGTGCTAGAAGCGCCCTCTGCTCTGACCTTGTATAATATTCCCAATTTCGTGCGCGTCGGAAAGAGATAATGGAGACGAATTCAATGGCCTTTTTCTATATCCGGCGACTGGATTTTTAATTTAAACTATTTTGTGTAATAAAAAGTTATAGCGACATTGAGGTTCATTAAAATGTAGGTAATGTTGCTTGTTTTTCTTCACTTTTAGGGCGAATAAAAATAATATTTATTAAAATAATAATATTTATTCAATTTTAATACCTATAATAATAGTTATTTCAGTTAATTTTTAAATCCATTTTTGTAATTTTATTAACTTGGTAAAAGTTACTCACTTGAATTACTTTTACGATTCCCTGCATCGCCTACACCACATGAACTAGGTACCTAGACCTACTATATTCGAAACATATTTAAGTAAGTACCTAAGGTTCTTCACAGACGGACCGCATTTCAACTGCAATCCAACCGCAAATTTCGGTTCAAGTGCAGTTTGAATGCAGTTGACAGGACTGCAATAGAACTGCAAACCAAACAGTTCACACGACTGCACGCCGACTGCAACTGAACTGCAATCCGACTGCGCGTTTGGTTTGCAGTTCTATTGCAGTCGTGTCAACTGCATTCAAACTGCACTTGAACTGCAATTTGCGATTGGATTGCAGTTGAAATGCGGTCCGTCTGTGTAGACCCTAAAACTTTTCATAATAATCTATATATATAAAAATGGATTTCCAATTGTGTTAGTAACGCTATAACTCGATGACGGCTGAACCGATTCTGCTAATTTTAGTCTTAAAATAATCCTTGAAGTCCAGGGAAGGTTTTAAAGTGACACGAAGTTCACCGGGACAGCTAGTTTTACTATAATATTATAATCATTGGTACAAAATTTTATTTGTTTATTATGAACTCCTAACAGCAACCGTGTAGGTACTAGAAAACACAACAACACAGTTTAACCCACATACCTAATTGACAATTAATATGCTAAATTAAATAATTAAAGTAATTAAAACATATTAAAAATCATTGCACGATTCTCGTTGATACTTTCCATACTTTCACTGTCAAGATGCCGCTAGTTAACAATGACAAGAGATAAAGAATTCACGCGAACAACTGACTGTAATGTAAATTGATATTAGCATGATAATATGTACATACAACTTGTGTATCCATACTAATATTTGTGAAACACCTTCGTGGTTCAGTGGTAAAGAGGGTGCAGGCTTTTGATTCGGCGGTTCGATTTGGAATGTTGTTTGGTTAGGTCCGTTAGGACAATGCAAGCTGATCACCATTGTCTGACAAGATGATCCATAATAATTATATGTCGGATATAATAATTCTTGCTTGATGCTTCTAGCCAGTCAGTCATCCCTGACCATCCATTACATGATCCATTATATTACAAGAAACTCAGTGGTCTGTGAATAGCTGGAATTTGGAAAAGGATACCTACATGATAAAACACTGTGTCACTGAAAAAATTACGGTTTTTTGCGCAATAAACTGCGCTTACGAAACTTCAAGAAATATCTAGTAGAGTTTACACATGGATCATCGGAAATTCTGCTTGACACTTCAACTAAAAGTGTTAAAAATATCAAAGTCATGGCATACTAATTTTTAACGCGTATCTGCCAGAATAACGTGTTCAAGTTACATAAACCAAAAGTGATCAGTATAATTAATGGTAATTTGCCGAACAACTAACAAGTGGGTTACCTTAGATTACGTTAGACGAAATATGAAACTTGAAAGTAATTTTAAAAATAATACATCTTGGTATTTTTCTGTAGGTGTCGGTTGGCAGCGGACGACATGAAACAGCCGCAGACGACGTGTCGTCGCGACACTACTGGTTTCTATGTATTTCTATGAAGCTAGCGACACGAAGCTAGCGACACTTATTCATAGAAATACATAGAAACCAGTGGTGTCGCGACGACACGTCGTCTGCTGCAACTTCATGTAGCCGGCTTCCAACTTGTACCGCTCAACCTTCATACGTAGGTTATACGAAAATAATCGGCCAAGTGCGAGTTAGACTCGCGCACGAAGGGTTACGTACCGTTATAGAGCAAAAATAGGTCAAAATGGTGTTTTTTGTATGGGAGCCCCCCTTAAATTTTTATTTAATTTAATTATTATTATTAGTAATTATAGTACACATATAATGAAGGCTTTTCTGAAAATTTTAAGCGCTTACCTGTTGTCATCATTGATATCGAGCAAAAAATGTTTGAAAAATCACGTTTGTTGTATGGGAGCCCCCCTAAAATACTTAATTTATTTTGTTTTTAGTATTTGTTGTTATAGCGGCAACAGAAATACATAATCTGTGAAAATTTCAACTCTCTAGCTATTACCGTTCTTGAGTTATAGCCTGGAGACAGACGGACAGACAGACAGACATCGAAGTCTCAGTAATAGGGTCCCGTTTTTACCCTTTGGGTACGGAACCCTAAAAATTAGGTTCTTGGTTGTAACTTGTACCACAGATTACTAAATAGTTAAAGTACACGAAGTTGAAAGTAGACTAAATTTATTGGGTGTGAATTATGAATTTATTACCTAATAGATTACTTTACTGCAGTACTTAATCTGTAAAATGTTAGTAAAATAATTTATTTATTACTAAAATTTTATTACTTTAACGTGTAATGTTTGTATTTAACTGACTTCCGCGTGTTACAAAATATGTCTGAATTAAAAAAGTCAAGTGCGAGCGCAAATAATCGCGATGTAGGATTTCGTGTAAACTGTAATTATACTTTAGCTGATGCCCGCAACTCCGTTGCGCCAAAATTCGTTTATCGCGCAGGAACCGTAATTTTTTCCAGGATAAAAATTATCCTATCTCCTTTCCCGGGACTCAAAGTATATCCATACCAAATTTCAGCTAAATCGGTTCAGCGGTTTGGGCGTGAAGAGGTAACAGACAGACACACTTTCGCATTTATTATACCTATTAGTATGGATATTTTTCGGCAGCTCTAATCTCTGCCGCAAAATGCGTTTTTAATTTTAAAGTTAATTATTCCATCAAGCCCCATACGAGCACCGGTGATCGCGACAACAATAGAATACAATTTAGCATTTCCAAGAATCCGCGATCGAAGGATTAATACTATATGAATGAAGCATAAGGTATAACCTGCCTTGTTTAAAAAGATTTTTTTTTATATTTTTAAATATCTAACAGTATATACCTACCTAAGGAAATAAAATAATACAGTCGCCAAAGGCATTACTTTACCCAAAAATATCCACAGCCGAACATATAACCTCCTCCTTTTTAGAAGTCGGTTAAAAACTAGCCCATACTTAGCGTTATTTAAGTATGGGCTAGTAGCAAGCACAACATAAGCTCATATTTTAGGGGTTTTCTATTGTCACCTACGGAACCCTAGAGAGATGGAGTGATGGCATAGTTTCACAGTTTCATAATGTGTGCATTACTTACTGTTACGATTACAAGTGCTACTTATGGGTACTATTATGTACGCTGATTATTTTATTACCTACTTATGATAATTTTAACACCTATTACTCATTACATAATACGTAGTATTCTTATCTTTGATTCTTTAAAATATATAAAAAGGTGTTTAGTTCAGACTTTAGTTTATTACGTACTGGATATCGTTTTCGTTTCGCTCTTCTGATGTTGCTAGTGTCCATGGGCGACGGTAGTTGCATCAGGTGACCTGTTTACTTGTTTGCCCCCCAAATTTTATTTAAAAAAATGTATGAAAGTCTGTATGCCTCGTTAATTTGATTATATTCGAGATTCTTTTAAGAAGTATAGGTAACCTTTATTTAATCCTTCGTTCGGGGATTCTTGGAAATGCTATTGTATTATATTGTTGTCGCAATCACCGGTACACTCTTATGGGGCTTGAAGGATTAAATTTTTAAGTATCTAAATCAGTGGTTCTTAACCGGTGGTCCGCGGACCACTGGTGGCATTCCAAGTGGTCCGCAAAGCCATCCTAATAATATGTGAGAATTCAGAAGTTAGCAAAGAAGTCACAAAAAATTAAAATCTGTAACTTTTACATTTTTGCCAAATAAAAAAAATTGTGCTAATTACAAAGATGTGCTTGTTTTCTTTATCAAACAACCCTTAGTTTAGGTAAACCAGCTGGGTGGTCCCCGACTAGACAAACATTTGGTAAAATGGTCCCTCATAACGTTACTGATCTAAATACTATAAACACAAGGTATGTGTAATGTGTATAGTACCCACTGGCCGCTTATATATACTTTTATAACTTGACTAGCTGTCCCGGCAAACGTTGTTTTGCCATATTATAAAGTATTTCGATTTTCGCCCTTATTATTTTATTAAAGTGACTAAATAAGTATGTTACCATAGTAACGTCCGTCCGTCCCGTCCCGTCGCACAAACAATGGCCGCCGTCAGTCTCGAGTTGTAATAATTTACTATTATCTATTCAAAAAATGCACTTATCAATATATAAAGTACCGAGTAGCCGATTCTCAGACCCACTGAATATGCATGTAAAATTAGGTAAAAATCAGTAAAGCCGTTTCGGAGGAGTACGGTAACTAACATTGTGACACGAGAATTTTATTTATAAGACTTATTGACTACGAGTAGTCAATAATTTTTCACTTAACTAAAGTACTTACAGTAGGTTCAAAAAGTCGCATTGCTCTTTTAAAGTAGTACTTTAATATAATATCGTCCCACGCACTAGGAAGAGAAAGTGTCAACTCTCCTTAATAAGCTTGAAGATAATCTAATGGAAAGTGAACCGCAAGCAAAGAAATTCGTGTTATTATCAGTTTTCCATACGATACTCACTTATTACAGCATATAAAAGAAAGTGATATTAAAACGCAAAACCTCTTAAGCGGTCTCTCTACATGGGAAGTGGCCGATTCGTCTAAGATTGCCCATCAACATTGATTGTTCTAGATCTAGACAGATTCGCAATCATGGTTATCCATTAGGGACCAACGTGAAAAGGGGCTTATATACATTTTTAAGTTACCTAAACTGTGCCCACAAGATAGGTACTTATCAAAAATTTTTCGCCTTGTACCTAAGCCGAAAGATTTTGTGCCATTGTAGCCCTATATAGGCTATAAGTGCATATGCAGCTTTTCTCTTCTTAGGATCTTTACAAAATATATTATATTAATTACTAGACGTTCCGTGCGGCTTCGCCCGCGTAAATTAGATATTTCACAGACAAATTAGTCCACAAAAAATTGCCTATGATCCTTCACGTGGTCTACTTCTTATCTGTGCCAAATAACATAAAAATTGCTCCAGTAGTTCGTGAGATAAGCCCTTTCAAATAATTTCCCCCGTTATTTCGACATTTTCCTCTATTTATTCGGTCGTACTAGTTTAAGCGTGATAAAATATAGCCTATAGCCTTCCTCGATAAATGGGCTATCTAACACTGAAAGAATTTTTCAAATCGGACCAGTATGTAGTTCCTGAGATTAGCGCGTTCAAACAAACTCTTACGCTTTATAATATTAACTAGCTTTTGCCCGTGACTTCGTCCGCGTTAGCATAGTATAATAACTGTCAACCCCTATTTTACCCCCTTGGGGGTTGAATTTCCAGAAACGCTTAAACACATATCCAGTAACTTTTAATTATTAGCCCAAAATTAAAGTTTCATGTTTCTAACTCAAAAAATAACGGACTTTCATTCACACTTTCAACCCCAATTTCACCCCCTTCGGGGTATAATTTCCAAAAACGCTTAAATATGTATTCATTTATTTTTAATCAGTAATCCAAAAACAAAGTTTCATGTTCCTAACTTAAGAAATGACGGACTTTCATTCAAATTTTCAACCCCTATTTCACCCCCTTCGGGGTAAAATTTTCAAAATTCCTTCCTTAGTGGGTGTCTACATAATAAAACAACCCTACTCACCAAATTTCGTGGCTGTAACTTCAACAGTTTTTGCTCAGCGATGATGAATAAGTCAGTCAGTCAGTCAGGACATGTAATTTTATAAGTAAGAAACTCGTAATATATAGACTACAGAAAACCGTAATATTCAAAGGGAACCTTCCACAGTCCAATGCACGCTGTTTTATTTAATCTGCATTTCATAAAAACAGCTTTATCTAAATGATGTTTCATTCAATTCAATTTCAAGTTACATTGAAATTTGAAAATAGGTGTGCACGCGTTGAACTCTTTTCCTTCGTGCAAACTTTTGACCTCAAAACTAAGATTGTTTCGAGTTGTAGGTATAGAACTATAGATTAATTATTCTAATGTATTATTTTGATTTTTATTTTATTTAACGTAGTTCGAATAAGCTTAAAATACAATTTAGTATTCATTAAAATAAAATTCTGAAATGCTCTGAAATAAATTTACGAAGGGAAAATAAGAAAAAAGGTGTTGATATAAATTTTATTAATCTCTTTGGCCAGTGCATAAAAATTGTATTTAGTTATCATTACTTATTAAAATAGTACAGATGAATAATTACAAAAATATGAATCTAGGCAGTACATAGATACCTACTGAAAAGATACATAATAATATTACTTACTCATTTAAACATTATTTTGTATCAAACAATGAATTTGATACCTCTCTATTCTCCAAACTACCTACGTAAAACACTAAAACTCATTTCATATTACAAAATTCAACGGAAAAGAAACAAAAATATAATAAAATCAAACAAAAATTTGATACAGCCATGTGAGATTCATTTCAATGATGTAAACTCTAAAAATATTAAAACTGACAATCATAAACTAAAATACAAGAATTTAGAATACTTAGAAAATTAATTATATGACAAATTACTTTTATTAGGACAAACTTAATCTAAAATAGGATGTTTACTAACATTAAAGTAAATAGGTATGAAGTAGGTATATAAGGAAGTAAAAACTGACTGACTTCAATGCTTGGTGATGAAAATTATCTATATCTATTCTAGCGTCTAGGTCGGTAACCTAGTCTTAAAAATTCTATCTGCGAAAATATCCGCATCGTGATTGCAAACTCAGCATGGACACAATAGAAATATAGAAAAGATTGAAGAATATGTGAGGTATAATTATTATCTTGGTGTCTAAACACATTATGCTGAAATTCCGCGGCGGAGTTTCCGCATAATTCCTCCTGCAATGTATGGCACACTATGCCGAAATTGCGTATTCATATTGTATGCGTTTGACATTGCTGACGTAATCATGCGGAATTTCCGCCGCGGAACTTCGGCATAGAGTGTTAAGACACTTATGAATAAACTGACGGATTTCATTTGTCTATGCAGCATGCTGTTACTTTGCCTGTTTCATAGAGAGAAATCTTTTCTATGGTGCTCATGCTAATTTTGCTGTACATAGACATTTAAAGTTTAAACAAAGTCTATATTAAAAATTATAACCTTTGGCTCATCTCACACTAGAGCAGAATAAAAGCGACAGAGCATATTCATCTCTAGTTCTATATTTGGGTTACAAAATATTACTAAGTAGGTATAAACTATAAACCCATAGAGATGAACATGCTGTAGGCAAAAAAAAAAGAGTTCAGAGGCGCATCGACTCTGCCCCAGTGTGAGTTGAGCCTTTGCCTAAAATAAGGTTGCCATTCGTAACAGCTACAGGCCCTTTAGCCAAGACGACTTTATCGCTGCTTTATAAAACTGTCGACCAAAGTGTATGAAATTAACGTAAGCGTTCGATGAAATAAAACTCCATAAGTACATTTTGAACGGAGATTTTATGAAGACGTGATAAAGAGTCTTGGCTAGGGGCTCAATTCTTAGTTACTTCTTGACGCCGTAATGGTTGGGTACAGATCTTCAGTTCTTATTGGTTCCGTATAATCCTGTCGAGCGAGTTCCAGCTGCAGGAGTAGTCGATGCGCAGGTGTCCGTATCGTGACAGGTGGAAGTTGTCTGGCGCCGCCTTGGGTGCCGGCCGCGCCCAGTCCTCGTACTCCGGGTTGACAGCTTCGTACGCGTATTGCTCGTACACGTCGGCAAGTCTGTGGAGGGAAATGAAGTAAATAATGGCTTTCTAAAGTCCGGTCGCTCTATAGCGAGAAATTTGGACGAATTTCTAGGGAAATTAAGTAAATAATGGGTTTGTAAAGTCCGGTCGCTCTAAAGTGAGAAATTTGGACGAATTTCTAGGGAAATTAAGTAAATAATGGCTTTCTAAAGTCCGGTCGCTGCAAAGTGAGAAATTCGTCCATTTATTGATTATTTGTGTCCGGCATAGTGTGGGAACATGTCAATGATTTTGTGTGTAAAGAAGACAAGTTTGATGATCTGGTCTAGAAGCCATGGCGGCTGTTATTTTCTTTAATATTGCTTATGTTTTTGGGCATTGTAATACTAATTGTTTACTATTGACACCTTATTCGTTTCAAATTATGCACGGTGAAATGAAGGTGACTAGATTGACCGGTTTATATTATTCCAATCCAGTGATCCAATCCAGAGCTTATTTGCAAAATTCAATTTCAGTGCATTCCATTGCCCGTTTACATTTTTCCGCTTTACTCTATTCTAATGGAGGGGTCAAACCAGCGCTGATAAAAACTACTAGGTATTTGAATAATGTAAACAGGCATTGGAACTCAATTTTGCAAAAAAAAAAACGATGTATTAGATCACCGGATTGGAATAATTTGAACCGGCCATCCTTCCTTCCGATCCTTCGATCGCGGATTCTTGGTTATCGTGATCACCGGTGCTCGTATGGGGCTTGATAGATAGGTTATTGCAATAGAAATCCACAGCTGGAAGGATGGGATCACTGAATGGAAAAAATGTAAACCGGCCATAAGTATTTGCTTTGTTCTGTTCGACGGTCATTCTTGACATTAGGAAAATTGATTAGATAATTGTTTAATAATAATTTATGTATTATTAATGATTAATTAATTGCGAAATATCTTAATTACAATCCCAGTAAATAAATCTGGCGATTAGAAAACGACCTTCGATCTTATCGAGGTGGAGCTGCATAATTTGTTTGTTACGTGCAAGCAATTTTAATTGAACTTTATCGAGTGATACTTGAAGATTAGGCAATGGAATGCAACACCTAAAAAAATTAAGTGCAGTAGTTATCTAAAAAAAAATACACTTACTGCATCACGACAAATTAATAACAGCCAGATTTCTATCAATGTATTCCTACGCACGTCCTACATGAATCTTAATAATTTTTGTGACATAAGTATGCTACAAGTCCAACAATAAGTTTATGATAAAAAAGTTGTTGCAAAACATAATATTCTGTAAAGTGTAGAGTGTAGACTAAAGCATCTCAAGACCTAACTTCTAGTTGAACAGATTTTGATGCAGTTATTTGTGAAAGCTGAAGTCTTTAAACTTGAAGAACGCGTGTCTACGCCGTAAACCGTTTCGGTTTAAAAATAAGAAACAGATGAAACTAATAAACTCTATAACTATTATATCCGTTTATCGCTGATAATAATGATTGTTAACATTTTTCACTGCAATTAGTTCTCTCTGGAGAAAGAAATGTGCCACGCTTCGGTAGTCCCATGCTATTGATAGAGGATCGCTTAGTTTTAAAATTACGTTTTATCTGGTCTCGAAGAATGCACCATCATTAAAAACCTTGGATAGTGAACAACTAGCTTTTACCCGCAGCATCGCAAAACCTATAGGGGCGTCCATAAATTACGTGGGGTTTTCTGGGGGGGGGGAGGGGTTCAAGCTTTATATTTCCAAATAAAGTTTACAAATCTCACCAAGGGCGGAGAGGGTGTCAAAATATCCTCAAAAACGCCTCACGCAAATAATGGACGCCCTCAGTTATCCTAACTCTTGGGATAACAAATCGGTAATTCTAGTGATTGTGTATCTTGCAACAACAATGCAATAGGAGTTTGACAGAAGATAATATAGTATTGCTCGATTTGCGGGACCAAACTTCTGCGCAAGTGGGGCACAAAAAAAATGAAGCTCAAAAACTACTTTCATTATTCTTTCTATTAATACAAGACACAATTTAGACCTTCTAGGTATACCTCCTAGGTAGGTATCGTTTTAGACAAAAATGTTTATTTCATTAGTTAACTCTACTGACCTGCGCCAATTAAACGCGTTACAAAACATTAACGATCGCATGTATTTCACATACATACCCCAAACGATATTAGATAACTGTTACGACTCCAACAATGACGAGCAAACCCTGACTTTCTACTACGTAACCTGTCACAATTAGGTCTCATTGTTTCCTGAATACTAATCTACATGCAAATCCATCAATACAGGTGATGCAAAACAAATCGCAGAGAAATCACGTCGGGAGAAATGAGTGTTTACTCCCACTTTTCATTGACAATCTGCGGAAGTTGAAATAACCTGTTTGACAGAAGTTAGCCTAAAATAGAAACGACATAGATTAAGCCAGATAAACTACGATAACATGGCGCGCCCCTCCAAATTATTGTTTCAATGTGTGTAGTCACATCCTTATGAAAGAGTTTGCATGTAGTAAGTATTCAACCAATCGACCAGTACTCGTAATATTTCACTTAATATCACTTATTACCAAGATTTGTTGGTCAACTAATCATAACTAGCCGACCGCGCAAGACAACGCACTTCAAATGTTTTGACAACTATGCAAATAAAAATTTTGAATTTGAAAAAAAAACTACACTTCAAACGTTTTGAATTTTGGAGGGGGCATAACATGGCGCGTTATCGTAGTTTATACTAGCGAATACATTTCCCCAATATTTTGGCTTTACTTTTGGAAGTATAAAGAATGTTATACATTACCCGTTGCCCGCGGGCCGCGACGCTTAAATGCGCTTTGCGTAACCAAAAATCCCGGTGGCATCATTATTAGCATGTGATAAACTTTATTCTTGTGCCAAATCTCATGAAAATTAGTCCAGACTTCAAAAATTTCGGAGCCTAGCTTCAATGCAAATTTTTCCCTTTACCTTAATTACTCGTAATAAGACAGCATACTTTTTTGTCCAAAAATATAAATTAAATTTCGACAATGTAGAACAAGACCATTTTCAAAACTTTAAACCATCTTGATCTAAGTCATGATGAACGTCACAGTGTTATCTAATTGTCTGAAGTAAGGTCAATGCTATGAACAAGTTTCTCCGGTAAGCAAAAAGTCGCCAAGTTTCTCACATGTAACTTTCATTTGGCCAAACAAGAACTTGGCTCGGTCGCACGCTCAATTGTTTCTGAAATAAGGTAAAGAACTACAATGGATATAAAAACACTTGGACTGCATGTAAGTACGTGATTACTATGTATAGCAACGACACGCCTGACTAGCGATTGCACTGCAGTGGACCAAGACTAAACTATTTAACTATCATTTAATCTGTTTAGCTATCATAAAAATTACGTAATTTGTTGCTATGGCAGCAAATTAGTAAATAAATAGTCCCAAAAACTTCCAAATGGGAGGGATACTAATTAATATTAGGTACTCATTCATACATTATTCAGCTGTATCATTTTTGAAACCTTTGACAAAGCTAGAATATTTTTTCATGCTAAATGTGCTACTTACTTTCTAAGAATGTCCTTTTAAAGGTACCTTGTATTTCAGACTCTAAGTATATTTTATCTTTCATTTGAGCTCTCTTTCCCGCTTTAAGTCAAAGTAGATTTTAAAAGTTTACTTAATGGATCTTTTTTTAAATAAAATAAGAGGGCAAACGAGCAAACGTGTCACCTGATGGAAAGCAACTACCGTCGCCCATGGACACTCGCAACATCAGAAGAGCTGCAGGTGCGTTGCCGGCCTTTTAAGAGGGAATATACTCTCTTCTTGAAGGTTTGCAGGTCGTATCTTACGAAAACAAGTTCGCACTTTAAACGATGCACATTCAGACCAAATTTTCTCATTTATCTCCAAGTTTGTAGTTGAGTGTTAATGTTTCATTAAACTTAATGTCACGCTTTATTGTGGGAATGAGAACGTAAGAGTTACTGTAGCAACCACGATTGTGATTTATCTGTTATTAGTGCGATTAAGTAAAAGTTTAGATGTAACTCTATAGTATACTCGTAGAGTATAGATTATTCGATCGATTTTATATGCGAAAGTGTGTCTGTCTGGCTGTTACCTCTTCACGCCCAAACCGCTAAACAGATTTCACTGAAATTTCGTATAAAGATACTTTGAGTCTCAGAAATGGACAAAGGTTACTTTTTATCCCGGAAAAATGTATTGTTCCTGCGCGACAAATGAATTTTGGTGCAACGGAGTTGTGGGCATCATCTAGTAATTCAATAAAAGTATGTAAGTAGCTTAAAAGCATAAATTATAAAAGCCTAAATGAAATATCGTAAGAGATGTACTTAAATTCAGGACTCAATGAAGTCAAAAATTTGAACTTAAATTTAACGTAGCTTAGGTTAGTCCTAAAGTGTCTGCTTCATGTTTTGTCTCTTGGCTTGACCTTTTAATGTCATGAACTCATGAGAAACATTTGAGTTACTTTAGATTAAGCTCTGAATGTATCTATTGACTAAAATATTGTGATCTTACAGTAAGAGTAAACAAAGCAACTTTTACATACCAGAGGTCACGCCAGTCTGTCTGCCAGTCTGTCAGTTTTATTGAATTCATAAATCGTGCGTAAAGTATTGTGGTGGATTAATTATTATTTATTTCTCTAATTTCTTTTTATTTTTACATTATGAGACCATCCTTTAAAAATAACCAAAATTGGCTGTGATTAAGGTGACGAAGTACGAAATTACTCTTATTTAAACTCTTTCCCTTTACAGTTTACACTTCCAACTTCCAAGATGAATAATTTTATTGAAAACATAATATGGTATCTAACTTGATAACAATATGCCTGAACAGATGACTTGGTTAGATGATTTTGATCCCATCGTGGACTCATAACGCGTAACCGAGCGTTATGGCTGGATTATACGAACCGAGTACAGTGGCGAGACAGTGCCCTCGGCCGAGCACATCCGTACAAAGCATACCGAGTGCTTGGCCGAGAGCACTGTCTTGCCACTAAACTCGGTAGGTGTGATTTATGCCTGGGTTACAACTTACATGGTGCGAGCTGACATGCAAGCTGGCCTAGTCAGTTGCTATTAGGTGCAGCTTCTTGCACCGTGTGAGGGTATCATACAAGTTTCTTTCATGTACGAGTGAGTCAGTTGCTTGGAGCGAGTTACTAAACGTTTTTTGTTTTCACTCGCCACTCGCCTTCCCCACCACTGATACAACTCGACTAGGCGATGTCACTGGGGCATTACCTATCTATCTACTGAGATGTCAGCAGCTTGCAGCATCTTGCCCAGGGAGGCGAGTCAAGTTGTTCTCGTGCGAGTACACAGGCACAGTAGCTGCCTGCTGTCACTTCAGCTGCTCGCACTGTGTTACCTATCCTTTAGACGTTATGGACATAATATCGTTAAGACTCAGGGCGCATGTAGGCAAGATGATTTATTACATTATCTAAGATTTTCCGATTGTTACGCTTGGAAATTGAGCTTGGAGATTTCTTCAGTCCATATTTTTAAACGGAAAATATACATTTCTTGTATTTTTCTAGGTAATTAATGGCTTCTTTTTGCATACTTAATACCTAAGTTTGGTCTTCATATTTTAAATAATTCTTCGACTTTTGTATCAAAACTACAACCTGGCAAAAACATCTACATGTACCTACAACTGCTGGACAGACATGGACAAGACATTGTATAACTGTTACGTTTTCATACCCAGTTCAAATCAATTGCAAGGCGCTTGCAACTCTTATTATGTTGCGAGTGTGCGGAATGTCCATGGTCGACGGTACTTACTTTCAATAGCCGCGTACTGACCAAGCGAGCAGCCTCGCTGCCTCGCCCGAGCGTGCCGCGGCCGAGCCAAAAGTTGTCGGTTTTTGTCGATGCTCAAAGGCGCCTCGGACGTTTGCCGCGCACACACGTACTGACCGACCGAGTAACTGCGCGCGAGGCTGCCGCGGCGAGGCGGCTCGCTTGGTCAGTACGCGGCTAATTAGGTGGCCCGTTTGCTCGCTTGCCCCCAAACTTTATAAAAAAATATGTACCTGGAATGTCTCCTATGTGGCCCATACACGTTAGCTACATACTCCGGATGGTGCTGCATGGAGACCCGGTGTCTAGGGTGGATGTACGGCATTGGCGCGTAGATGCTCTCGTACAGTATAGGATGTGGTGCATATATTGGCTCCTCTATGTACATCGACTGTCTTCTTTCGGCTGTAAAAAAATCTCAATAAGATGGGTTCAGTCGAATGTTTTTCGCCGGTTTTCTTCGGCGGGCTGGTACCCGAACTAAATATATATGGTAGGTATCATTGTAGATTCGACATCAAAAAAGAGTACCTACCGTACTGTCAGAGAAAATTGGTCCAAGTTATGTCAAGTCAATGAATGGATAACTTGGCTGGATTCATGAATTAATACCAACAACTAAAGTAGGTAAGTATATGAAATAGAAAATATAATCGATGATACAGAATTAACTAGTTATCCATACTTTACTAATAGTATAATAGTGTGTGTGTCTGTCTTTCTGTCTGTCAGTCTGTCTGTTATCTCTTCACGCCCAAACCGCTGAACCGATTTTACCGAAATTTTGTATAAGTAGAGATACTTTGTGTCCCGGAAAAGGACATAATTAGGATATTTTTTATCCCGGAAAAATGTACGGTTCCACCGCGATAAACTAATTTTGGTGCAACGGAGTTGCAGGCGTTATCTAGTAAATCATAACCCTTAGCACCAGTGGACCCTTAGTAAATGAAAAATCTTTCTCGAATTACAGTTAATTAATCCGAGGAAGCTTGGTGTTTTTAACAGAGCGAGACTTAGCTTCACTCTGCATCCTCTATCGGTTGTATCACGGGGAGTGCTCTGAGGAATTGTTCGGAATCATACCATCTGCAACTTTTCGCCATCGTCCCACGCGAAAAACATACCATCCTCATCACCTTGATGAGTGGCAGTCTTCCACAGTGCGTTTTTCGCGTAACTTTCTGCCGCGCACTGTAAAACTCTGGAACGAACTGTCACCAGCAGTATTTCCGGACCTATACGACCTGTAGCGCTAGCACGGCGACCACCGGAAATGCGAAAGTATAGACAAACTGTGGAAATAAACCTAAGGTGCCGTTCCGATCTTTTTTCGTTCCGAAAAATTCAATTAAAATGCCATTTTATGACAGATTATAGTCACAAACTGTGGAGATAAACTTAAGGTGCCGTTCCGATCTTTTTTAGTTCCGAAAAATTCAATTAAAATAGCCACTTTATGACAGACTATATTCCTAAAAATTCAAATATTATCCCCTACATTATGACTATACTATAGTCTGTCATAAAGTGGCATTTTAATTGAATTTTTGTCGGTCGCGATTAGCCGCGGTAAAGATCGGAACGGCACCTTTGGTTTATTTCCACAGTTTGTCTATACTTTCGCATTTCCGCAGGTCGCCGTGCTAGCGCTACAGCAAACCTTCAAGAAAAGAGCGTATTCCCACTTAAAAGGCCGGCAACGCACCTGCAGCTCTTCTGATGTTGCGAGTGTCCATGGGCGACGGTTGCTCGTTTGCCCCCTTATTATTATTTTTTTTTTAAGAGCCTATGCTGTCCCACTGCTGGGCAAAGGCCTCCCCCAAAGTCTTCCAGTTCTCTCGATTCAACGCAGCCGTAGGCCAACCTGGCTCGTATTTGTCTAACTCATCGCGCCATCTTTTTCGAGGCCGGCCACGGCGGCGTCGTCCATCATTTGGTACCCATTCTGTGGTGATCTTTGCCCAGCGGTCAGGATGCATACGGCTTGTATGGCCCGCCCAGTCCCATTATTTAATTAAAAAAAAACGTAGGGGAGAGGGGGGGCTAGATTTAACGGGGGTAAGTATTAACAAGTCTATAACTACTAAATTAAATGACGATACGGTACGACGTTGAATGTTATGAGTTCGGGCGACGTCGGCGAACGATTTGCGACAGTTAAGTTGCTCACCGGCCGCCGCGTTATGAAGTTATTGTACGTCGGTGCAAAAATATACCTCAGCGAACATTTTTACGTTTCTAATTTTTTGATTCTATATAATTAATGGTTATTTAGCTGTTAATTACATTTCCGTTTTATTTTATTAAATATACCTATAGTTTTTTTTTAATAATTAGTTATATCTAAAAAGGTCCTCGGGGGCTAGTTTTAACAAAAGGAACGGGGTAAGTATTAACCCGTATTACAAGCCAGTTGGAGCTGCCACACCTGCCAAAAGAGGTACTTCGATCACTCTGGCGGCAGCCGTAAACGCTATCGGCAACACCATACCACCGATTATCATATTTTCGAGGATCAGATTCAATTTTTGTTGCAAACGGTCCACCAGAATCCATAGGGGCTGGAAACAGCTCAGGGTGGATGTCAGAAAATGAAATTTATGTTATTTGAGAGAAGTTTTTATTGTTATTTGACATTTTGTATGTCAAAAAATAAATAAATTATCATTTTAATATTGTTTTGTTTTTTACTTCCATATGGCTAAATGAAATTCTAACAAGTTTTGCTAGCGTTAATACTTACCCCGTCACTGTTAATATTTGCCCCCGAAACGGGGCAAGTTTTAACCGCTGACTTTTTTTTAAAGAAAATGCGTCTCCCTTCGAATCCAAGTAATTTAGATGAATTTTTAGCTTAGTATATTATGCAAGTCATATAAATTTCCGTTACTCGGGCATAAAAATAATAACATAAAGTTATCAAATTTAGCATATAAATGACAATATTTAAAATCTGTTAGAACCCTCTCCCCTACCACTAGAAAAGACGTCTTAGTGGTCAGTAATGATGATGATGAGTGATGGCTGGATGATGGATGGAATCGGTGCTATCTTTTAAAGATAAGGAAGTGACGGTATGAACAAGAATTCCAGCAGTGCTTTATTGTCTACGCATCTGATTTTCTCAGGAATTTAAATAGAATTTTTGATTGTGTTATTATCCCTGAGAAAAGATGATATCTTCAACGAATTAATAATCTTTGACCTACATTTGCATTTTACATCCGAAATATTGAGGAAATCTTGTAGTTTCGTCTTAGAAGTTAGAGGATTTAATAATGGCGTCTGTTGGGACATTGGGTCCAATTAGGCACTTCCAGAGACCAGACAGTACGTCTTAGATATCTAGATATATTGTATCTATATCTTATCTCTAGATATTGAATTTGAGCTCGTACATATAGCAACAGCCCCGGATTTGTAAATAGGCCGTCCTAGGGGGCCGGTAGATTTCGTACATGGGTCGGCGGAAATAAAATGGCCTACACTCATAAAAAAATATTAATTCGGCACTGTTTAATGTAGTTGCATTATTATATCAGACTTAAATTATTTCTTCTCTAGCGACTCTATCAAAATATTATATCTAAGTCGTGCTAGTTGCTACACGGGAGACCATTCTAAAAGTTTTTCTTTTAACCCTAATCAACTTGTTTCAATGAAATTAATACCACTTGAAACTCCAGCATTAGTTGGGCGTAGCTAGACACGCATTTAACCAGTTTAGTAAAAAAACTAAGACACTGTTTACCTACATAATGTATGAAGTAATTTTTGTAATTCACGTTGTTGAAAACCGGCTAAGACTTAGTCGGACACACGCAACCAGTTCCGTACAAAACGCCTAAAATATACCTAGCTTAAAATATTTTCATTTTCCAAATCCCGTGATTATTAGTTATTACGTATACGTATTTTGTTCCTTTAATTTAAATAATTAAAAACAAACCAAAAGAGGTTCGTCCATCATGATAGAGTGTAATTTTTTGCTGTTTAGGTACGGTTAAAAAAAGCTATGGCACAGACAGACAGACGGCTATCCTAGGTTCCGGGTTAATAGATCTAGGTTCCATTTTGTCTTCTCTACGGAACCCTGAAAACGAGTTGTATCTGAAACCTTTTACCCCAGTTCATGAATAACTAGTTGACCATTGCGTTGCAATAATTTTCCACCTAATTTACACTCATTAAAGGAAATTATTTGAACCAGTATTCTATTGCTGTAATGTCGATATTAATTAGAACTATTGTATTGTGTCGTTAAAATTCCTTTTACTTATTAGTTTTTAATTTATCGATTTTGTTTGCAACTTTGAAGTTATGGTAAATACGACACACAATAAATAAGTTAAACTTAAATCACAACGTAGACCAGTAGGGTTAGTTCAGCCTTGTATGGGAATCTGAAATTAATTATAGTCAGAAATTTTTTTGCACCAGTGTTTAGAGGAGGTCACAAATAGCTTAAATTCAAAAACTCGACCAGCCACGACGTGTGCGTTAACCGCCATATTGGTTTGAAGATCAAATCTTTGTTTAGACATATCTCCTTTATTTTATTTACTAAACTTGTTGTAAATTTAATTTTCTACATTTTGAGTGCTTATAATTTTCATTGTAAAATCAATATTTACGGAGATAAATGTAAAAAACAATTCAAAGTATAATTTCGCTTGTATGTCAATTATTATCGAATTTAACGAAAATAATTGTAGAAACAAAGTTGTAGGTGATAGATCATTAAAATTCCTACAAATTTGATAAATAAGCTTTATTTTTAGAAATCAATATTTAAGCTCCTACACCTATGGTAAATGTACCGGGACCCAAGCGACTGGATAAAACTGAATATATCTGATCATGAATTAGACCTTTTAACAATTACGGCACAACCTACACCTGAATAATTATTTAAAAAATGGCCAAGTGCGAGTCGGACTCGCTCATGAGGGTTCCGTACCATTATAAGGCAAAGATAGACAAAAATTTGTGCTTTTTGTATGGGAGCCCCCCCCTAAATATTTATTTTATTTTAATTTTATTATTAATTATTAAAGTACAAATACAATTAAATATTTTATGCATATTTTAATTGTCTTAGTACTGCTATTTTTGATAAAGAGCAAAAAAGGCCACTAAAATCCTGTTTGTTATATGGGAGCCCCATCAAATATTAAATATAATATGTTTTTTAGTATTTGTTGTTATAGAGAGAAACAAAATACATAATATCTGAAAATTTCAAGTCTCTACCTATCACCGTTCTTGAAGCCTGGAGACAGACAGACGGACAGACAGCGAAGTCTTAATTTTAATTGTGGTTAATGTAACTACAAGTAGCTACAAGTTTATTTCTGTTTTTTTTCTGTATTTGACAATAATCGCGATACGTCGAACGAATTGGTCGAACAGGTCGAAATTATACTTTGACTTGTTTTTTGCAGTTATATCCTTAAATATTGATTTTACAATAAAAATTATAAGGACTAAAGTTGTAGAAAATCAAATTTTCGACAAATTTGATCCTAATCATTTTCTTAAAAAAATATAAATTATAGGAGATATACCTAAAAAAAGATTGGACCTTCAAACCAATATGGCGGCTAACGCACACTTCGTGGCTGGTCGAGTTTTCGAATTTAAGCTATTTGTGACCTCCTCTAAACACTGGTGCAAAAAAAATTCTGACTATAATTAATTTAAAAAAAAATCTAACCCTACTGGGCTAAAATGATTTATCCTATCGGCCGCGACAACAATAGAATAACAATAGATTTCCAAGAAACCGCGATCGAAGGATTAATTTTTGTAACATTTACTTAGGACTCAGCTGGTTTTTTTCATTCATAGGTAGGCAAATAAAAAAAATGTAGCGAATAATGTTCAACTTAGGGAACGCTGCAAGTTTCAACAAAATAGCTTCAGTAGTTTTTGAGATAGGGAATTTTAATTCTCGATTATAATTTTGAAATCGGTTTTATCCACTTATCTTTTTAAAAATGTACTATTATTACATCTATCATGAGTACCTACAGATTATAACAGCTGCAGTGTGGCAAGGCTGCTAAAAGCAATACTTAATACTTATTATTCTTTTTGCAAACTTGATGGTGAAAAACTACGCCTGCCATTTCCATAGAAAAACGAAGATAATTCTTCGCATGCTACAGCTTCGCATAAATTGTTTTTGATAATATTATAATGGGTAACTATAGAACATAAGTATTAATTTGTTGCGATTTCAATTTAAGAATTTTTGAGTGGCTATAAGTCGATTCAAGTTGCGGTGTCATTATTTTTAGAACACAAACAATGCGCACACACAAACCTTGAATCGGCTAAAACAAGCCTGTGCGGTAATTTGACAAAACTAATAAAAGTATTCAAAAACGTATACACAGAATCGCCTAGGGTGTGCTAAATCTAGCTGGCTTTTGGGGGTAATATGTCACATACTGAATCGCTAAAAACAATCCTAAAACCGGTAATTAGGCAAAACTAATAAACGGATTAAAAAACACGCACATTCAGAATCGGCTAAACTGTGCTTGAAAAATAGCTCTGGGGGTAATATAGCAAAACCAAAAACAACTTACGAATTCGCTTCTGATAAATCGGAATATTGTCCTGCAAGTTCGGCGCGTGGCGGGATATTCGTCTGCTGTACCCGTAAACTGGTTCAATCACTTCCTCCTGGACGATCGACCTCCTCGGGACCTTCGGGGTCTCATCACAGGTCTTAGTTGGGACGTAATAGAAGCTGGCGCTGACCGGCTCCCCGGCGAAGGAATTCATGTTATCCTGACTGGAATCCGACTCCCTCTGGGATACCCCCAAAGCCTCGTTATCCCAGGGATCGACGTACACTCTGTGGCTGGATGCGGGGGATTTCTCCTCCTCCTCACTGTCGAAATCCACGGCGGCCCAATACGGACTACTCGCGTGCCCCGGCATCGTCACAAACACATTATCAGTTTGGGCATGTGAGCACACTTTATTTGTTTTTCTCGACGGCACTCATTAACATTCGAAACACGGAGCGAGACCAGCGTGTACGCGCGCAGGTTGGCGCGCCCGCTTGTGAAGTAAGCATGTATGCTCAGCTGTTTTTTGCGTGTACATCGCCGTTCTATTGTAATAGTGGGGGTACAAATGCAAGAGTTTTGACTTCGGGGTGTGATTGAACGTATAATTGAGTACATAATTTCTTCTAAATATAATAAGGCCTTAGCTTAAATATTGACATAAATTAATAACAATAATTACCCTAGTAATATATTTTTAAGTAGATGCGAAAGTGTGTCTGTCTGTGACCTTTTCACGCCCAAACCGCTGAACCGATTTTGCTGAAATTTGGTTTGGTGATACTTTGGGTCCCGAGAAAGGACATAAGATACTTTTTATCCTGGAAACATGTAGGTACGGTTCTCGCACGATAAACGAATTTAGGCGCAACGGAGTTGCGGGCGTCTCTAGTAGGATTATAATATAATTTATTGCCCGGCAGAAGAGCGCCCGGTGCCTCCTGCGGAGGAGTCGCCGCTAACTGGGCTGCCGCCTGCCGCAGATATCGCCCTCAGGCGGGTCCGGTGGCCCAGCAGCGCGCCGTGGGCTTTAGTGGGTAACCCCGGGTGTACTCCTTACCGCAGCACCTGGGGAGTCCCACATAACCCGGCGGCCATTCCCCCGGGCCGGATGCGTAACGCATTTCCCACCGTAAAAAAAGGATAATAATACAGCTTCTTTACATCCTCATTGGCAGCTTCAATCAACTATTGAAGGTTATTATGAATCATAATAATAAACGATTCATTTTTTTAATCGCAAAATGGTTGTACGTATTTCGTATTTAGGCTTCTTACAGACGAACGGCACGTGTCGACGGCATGTGTCGGCGGCAGTCGACGGCAGTCGGCGGCACGTGTCGGCGGCAGTCGACGGCACGTGTCGGCGGCAGTCGACGGTAGCCGTTGACAGTTTATGACGCTTGCAGGGCACCTACCACGACCTTTCCTAAAACTATCATGTTTCCAGAACACTTTGTTGTACCTAAGATTGCAATAACATTATCGTACTCACTTTTTGAATATAATTTTACTAAAACAGTAAAAAATGCAAAACATTGTTAAATCCGCTGTGAAATATCAACTTTTTAAGATCGCTAACTTGACGTTAAAGTAATAAATGTTTATCTGTCAAACGGTGTCGCTTAGTCAGGCTTAGTAGTGGTGGTGGTAGGCCCCAATTGTGACGTACTCCCGCAAGGTAAGCGTCCACAGGTCGGTATCGTACGCAACGGCCTAGAAAATGAATGCTCAAAAAGGGGGTGTGGATGGAAAAGTCGAAAGCAGAAATTTTGACTTAGGAATGTTTGGACTAATTTGAAGATAAACATACTGGCTAGTCGATAATCCGTACGCTGCCGATACAGTGGACGTACTGTAAAAAAAATATCCGTTCGATGCGAGACGTCCGTTGCGTACGATACAGACCTGTGGACGCTTACCTTTACGCGTTACGTCACAACTGCAAGCGTGATAAACTGTCGACGGCTGCCGTCGACTGCCGCCGACACGTGCCGTCGTCTGCCGTCGACTACCGCCGACGCATGCCGCCGACACGTGCCGTTCGTCTGTAAGCGCTCTAATTTGACATTCCTCAGTTTGAACTTTGACAGTTTTGACAATTCATTTGCTGAATAATTGATGCTAAATGATGGCTAAAGCTGCGCGTGCACTGGATCGGAATCGGAGCGTACGGAGCGTACGGATTTGTTGCTTTGTATTGATTTGTATGGTACTGCGTGCACTGGATCGGCATTTCTGCGCCTTATGCCGATGACGTCATCCGCAGCCGCGTCTATGGGTCAATTTATATATTTAGTGCAGAGTCAAAGCGCATCGAAACAAAGTATCAAAACTGAACATAGCAAATCCAACCTTAACTCTAAAGCGTTAACGCACACATTTCATATATACATTAATAACTTAATTGCCGATGCGGAATCCGAATGCAGTGGACGCACACCATCGGCATTTCGTAAATGACGACGCTCCGTCCGCTCCGTACGCTCCGATTTCGATCCAGTGGACGCGCAGCTTTAATGGCGCAGATTACACGTATCAATATTATCATGATTCCGTGATAATATTGATGGTGTAAGCGGCCGAATCGCAGAATCATGATAATATCACAGAGATTTTAAAAATTCTTGAAATCCACGCGATACTGGGGGGCGTAGCTTCCACAGATTATGCGATCTCGTATTTAATCTGTGCTCAGTATTCACTTGCAAATATAGCAGAATATGTTTTTTAGCCTTTTTATATACAGAATTCGTAAATTTAATATAATTTTGATAATAAACATACATAATAATTAGATAAGGAATTCTTATAACAATTAGAGCCTGATGACCTCAAGGAGTTTATTCTTTTGTAAGAAACATGCCCATTTTTATGGAATCCGAAAGATGTTTTTAAATATAATTGTTGTGTAATTGAAATGCATTTTGTAACGTAGTACTTTTATTGTAAGAATATTTTATTGAAGTCTGAAGTAAATAAGTTCGGTGCTATGGCAACGACCCAAGGTAGCATAGATAAAGTATATGTCAGCTCTCCCCCGCTATTCCAGAATGCCTTGTGTAGGCAAGAGCTGCTGTAGGTTACTTCATACAGCAAACTGCTACAGCATCAGTAATGGACCTGGTAGTGTTGTAGGCTCAGGCGACGTAAAATAGGTTGGTATCTACAGCATCAGTAAGGACCAGGTAGTATTGTAGGCCCAGGCGACGTAAACTAGTTAGGTTGGTATCCTTTTCTTTCCATTTATGCTTACGTATCTTGAACTTGTTTTCTATTTCTTTGGAATATATCAGATTTGTATCGTTTTTGAATCTAATCATAGTATAGGAGATAGTATTTTTCGATCCTCCTTGCATAATAGGTAGTATTTTGTTGTAGTTCCGTTCTATATATTTTCTTTTCCGAGTGTCGTTTGAATCTTTTTCTTGCTTCAATGTAGTATATTGTAGTCTATCAGAGGGATCGTATTCGCATCGTGTATTCATATCATTTTCTTCTAGTAAGATTTCGCTCTGTGTGTTCGGCTCCGTAGGTGTAACTGTTAATGGCTCATGTATGATGCCATCAGCGTTATTCTCGGGGTAAACTGTAGCTGGATCCTCAAAATATTTAGTGGACTGTACTTTTTCTTTGGTTGAATATTCTTCTGATGCATTGCAGCGTGTAGGTTTATTCTCAGTATGTAATTGAAATCTTGTGTAATCTGCGCCTATGTGACTATTTTAGCCCCGCTGAAATTCGAATAATGTGTGGCTGGACCAAAGATATTTTACTTCAATAATCCATATCCATATACTTCCATACTTCCATACTAATATTATAAATGCGAAAGTGTGTCTGTCTGTCTGTCTGTCTGTCTGTCTGTCTGTCTGTCTGTCTGTCTGTCTGTCTGTCTGTCTGTCTGTCTGTTACCTCTTCACGCCCGAACCGCTGAACCGATTTAGCTGAAATTTGGTATGGAGATACTTTGAGTCTCGGGAAAGGACATAGGATACTTTTTATCCCGGAAAAATGTACGGTTCTCGCGCGATAAACGAATTTTGGCGCAACGGAGTTGCGGGCGTCATCTAGTATCTAGTATATAATTAAGGCCCTATATTCCCCAGAAGGGGACGATTTTCAAGATTTAAACATGTGACAAGGAGAATAAAAATACAGTAATCTAAATTCTGAATAATCGGCCAAGTGCGAGTCGGACTCGCGCACGAAGGGTTCCGTACCGTTATAGAGCAAAAATAGGCCAAAATTGTGTTTTTGTATCGGAGCCCCCCTTAAATATTAATTTTACTCAAATATTATTATTAATTATTAAAGTACACACATAATTAAGGTCTTTGTGAAATTTTCAAGTGCCTACCTGTTGTCATCATTGATACCGAGAAAAAAAATGTTTGAAAAATCACATTTGTTGTATAGGAGCCCCCCTAAAATATTTAATTTATTTTGTTTTTAGTATTTGTTGTTATAGCGGCAACAGAAATACATAATCTGTGAAAATTTCAACTCTCTAGCTATTATCGTTCTTGAGTTACAGCCTGGAGACAGACGGACAGACATCGAAGTCTCAGTAATAGGGTCCCGCTTTTACCCTTTGGGTACGGAAGCCTAAAAAAATATAGAATCTAACACATTGGAATTTGTATTCCATTACACAATATCATAAACTTCACTCGATAGAAAAAAAATCCCGAAGTTACTCGTTGGTAGGTAACCTTCGTAGTAGGTACCTCTGCTTTTAACGAAATTGTCATACTACGAGTATGTTCAAATTACTTGGAATTTTCAGGTAATTTTTGTACTGAACGAAAGACAAAGAATATATCTAGGGGTTATCGGTTTTTTTGACTCGATTGAATTATGTATACCCAGGGATGGGTAAGCTACTGAGTATTTACTCAGACCAGAGTAGATACTCAGTAAAAATGAATTTAGACACTCAGTATTTACTTATAACTGAGTATTTATGTTTTACTAACCACAATTGAATTATTTAAGGTTAATATTTTAAGTAGCTATGTTCTTTTTAAGTATTTAAACCAGTATAAATGAAAATAAAATTATATAATATAAGTACTGAATGCTAAAATATTTTGTTTTAATATTTTTTGGACTCAGTAACGAAAAATTAGGTAGGTACCTCAGCTATAGAATAGGTACCTAATTTTGAGATATTTAGGTAGACGATTTTTACAGTGTCGGCGTTATCAAAAAATGTCATAGGTAGCTGTATTCGGAACGTGCACGTCAGTAGTGACATATTATTTCAAACGGAGTTTCAGGGGCGTCTCAAAAAATAAACAACAAGAGTTTGTTTATTTTGTAAATATTATAGCAAATAAAATATATTTAGAACAATAATTAATGGTATTTGGGTTATATTTAGTTAAAAACTACTTGTGGAAAATGAATATAATCATAAAAAACTGGTTTTTAGAGTGTAAAACACTCAATAAGTTTCAAGGCCCAATCTATGCTAAAAGGAAATAAATTGGTGTTAGCAGGACATGTAAGGGATGTAGAAGAGCTAAGAATTAATGGCAATGTTATTTAATACGAGTCAATGTAATTCGCCGAACATCGGTTTCTTTAGCACCCTATAAAACAAGTTCAAACGTAAGTACTCAACCGACCAAAAAACGTAACTAAACATTTGGATAAAGCAAGTCTAAACATTATTATTCATTCTTACAGATAGATAATAATTATTGTTGCTGGAGTAAAATGCAGCTGCGTTTTAACCAGAGCGGCAAGTGCAAATATATTGCTGCTTTAATCTGTAGCAAAAATACGAGCAATTTAGGTACTTGAAAAAAATAAATGTTATGTTTTTAAAAATCTTGTTTTTATTTATTTTTTACAACATTACATAATTATACTCTTGAAGAAATTCGGAGTCCAAAAATTTACTAAAACACTGCAAACATTTTTCACGTTTCTGAGTCTTTGCATTAATATTTAATACACTTTCAATCAATGAGTTTCTAAAATAGTAACATAGAATATCATTGCTTTCAATATGGATTCTTACTCGAAAATATCATAAGTCCTTTCGGTTTCCTCTCGAGAGTAGGGGAATTGTGCTTAAGATGACATACTTTTTGTTTGAAGGTAAATATTTAAAATAAAATAAGTCACATGAGATCAGTAACTTACTTTTATAAATAAATGATTCATAAACAACGAAATTAAACAGTTTTAGAAAAACCAACTTAATATAACAGTGAAAAAAAACATAAATTGCACGCCAGGTCGACGAGTGTAAGATGACAATATATCGATATGGTAAGACGACATACTATGATTCCTTAAGTAGCCCGCAAACGATCAAACATCAAACACGTCAAACATGTCAAATACGTACAAAATACGTGTTTGACGTGTTTGAAGAAAATTTGGATTACTATGTGTTTGACGTGTTTGACGTGTTTGATATTTGATCGTTTGCGGGAGCCATTAGACTTTGATGGTATGTCGTTTTATACAATACGTAAATCTAAACTGCATTATCATCCCTCTAGTTGTCAGTGGTGTAAGGATTCTTCATTATCATCAAAAATATACAATGCTTTTGTTACCGATTTAGCAGAAACATAAGTAACTTCGTAAGACGTCTAGTATGTCATCTTACCAAATGAGTAATAGTGGATATATTTAAATTTTGTAAAAAAATACTTAACGTTAGAACACGCTTTTATTAATATTTGTGGCCTATAAGAATCCATGCCCATAATAACAATTTGTTATAAGAAAAGATTCTGACCTTATACGTTTTTTCACCACAAAACAAAAATGTAAGAAAAATTTTCTCTCATCAAAATTAGGAAAACCTTTATTACTTTGTAAAGTACGGTCCCTGTCCGGCATACTAAGTTGGGCTACTAGGGGCATACTGAGGTGCTCCATAAAACGTCACAAGTTCACAGAAAACACTATTATTTCATCGAATTTTGCCGATGTGTCATCTTACCTGACTATGCCAATTCCACTAGGTAGGTACTCGTTTTGTTTTGCTCATTATTATTTTTAACAAAAAATTAAAACCGACTTCCAAGGTAAAAACAATAGTAATATGAACTAAAAAGTATTAAATAACTCTTACTCTTTAATAGTGCCTTTTTCAGAATTCGTCTTAATCTCAACTATTTCTGTACTGTATACTACAGTCTTCTTTATTTTGAAGTCGGTACCAGCTAATTTAATCGTCAGTTCAGTAATGTCAGATTATCTGAAACTTTTGGGACTGGTACCGACTTCAATGTAATGAAGATTGTAGTATACAGTACAGAAATAGTTGAGATTTAGACGAATTTTGAAAAAGGCACTAATAAAGAGTAAGAGTTGTTTAATACTTTTTAGTTCATATTACTGTTGTTTTTACCTTGGAAGTCGGTTTTAATTTTTTGTTAAGAATAATAATTTCACTCTTTTTAGTTAAGTATCTACAAAATTAGGCTTTATGCGTAAATAACCAATACGAATGTTACCTATTCACATTATGTCACTGTAAGCGAAATTATGGTAAATGCTTGCAGTTATCTAAGCGATGCTGCAATTTCCATACTTTTATCTTTAAAGATTCAGGAGTTCTGTTCAGTGCCTTTGGACCAAGAGACACCTTCGTATAAAATTTCTCTTATTCGTAACATATATGTTTAACTTACTAGAAACAACATTTTAACCACTTTGAGTGTTTTGATAAAATTCAATTTTCCTCGATTGCTCATAGATCCCATCATCAGCTCACCACTTTCGTAATTGTTATACAAAATTAAGATTAGGTATATCCTATACAACAAAACGAGAATTTTGAAAATCGGTCCACAAACAGCGAAATCATTATCAAAACGTCTGCTTCGATGCAAAATATCACGAAAAGTACCAATAATTGGGTCATAGTGTCATCACACTATGGGTCATAGTGTCATAGTGTCATCACACTATGGGTCATCACCCATGGTATAATTATGGTTGTGATGATGATTAATCAGATTGATGTATTAGCTTATGCTTTCAATTGTTTAAACAACGCCGAAATCCCCGAACCTGGACCTATAAGCATTCAAAAGTTCTGTTCGGTACCTTCGGATCCAGGGTATAACCTGGTGCGAAGTCTTACTTTTTGGTAGCATTTACCTCGAATGCTTCAGAAAAAATCGAAATCACTATATGTTTCCATACAAATTTCAAGAAGCCCCCTCGATTCCTCAAGGATCCCATCATCAGATCACCACTTTTGTGAACATGGTACCAAATTCGAGTTAAACCCTATACAACACAAAACGAATTTTGAAAATCGGACCACAAACGGCTGAGTAATCGTGGAACATACAAAAAAAAAGATACATACAGCCGAACATATTACCTCCTCCTTTTTGGAAGTCGGTCAAAAATGGGGGCATAATAATTTTAACTTTTTTACCCCTTTCATCTAAAACTTGCTTACTTGAAAAACCTTTTTCATTCAAAACTATCTCCAGCTTCTAAAAGATCAGTTAACCAGATGTAGTATCTGATTTATCGTCATTTGTGAGTCACTATTTCTTCCACCTGATACTTTGGATTGAAATGAAATATTCTATGAAACTGTCACTGCAAGTTATGTCGTCGGGTTTTGGAGACCATCATGGTGATCCATCAACACTAAAACAATGGTAAGATTATAAGATACTCAAAAACTCTTTATAAAATGCAACTCAAATAAAATTGACTTGACTGATCGAAATTATTATTATTCATTTAAAGCCTTGTCGAACTGTAGTTTGCAGCCAACATGTTGAGAAGCTCGTGAAAAAAAAAAGTTTATTGACAGCTGTTTTCTGTCATTTTTCGTTTACGCGCCAGAAAAACGTTAACGTCAAAAAGTCAAAACTCATTCATTTATATGTAATTTTAATAAATAAGTGTTGTAAAGCAATCCATTTAATGTAGTTTTGTTTATTAAAATACTATTAGTCATATAAATTTAAGGTGTGTATATTTATATTTCTCGAAATGCGATACGTCTAACGTCAGTAGGTAAATATATCCATTCCATGTTAAGCATCACACAATACCTGTTTCATTACTTCGGAGTTCGGTACTGGATAGGGCTTCTTTGTTACGGTTTTCATCAAAGTGTGGCGTTTTCAGGTTATTTAAAATAAAAGTATTGGATTTAAAGATATTATTATAAATGGTAGAATAAAGTACTTAGTATGGTGTGTGAAATTAACGTGATTGTTTTACGTTATAATCAGGTACTCACCTCGAGATACTATGTCGGGGGAAATAGCAGCCGGATTGGAAGAAGTTCTGGATCAACTAGCCGATTATACACTCAATACACACAACTTTCAGTCCATACACAATGCCTTAAATACCGAGAAAAGTGTAAAAACATCGGTGATCGATAAACTGTTATCAATATGCATACGTGCCTTAAAAGAAGACAGAAAATACACAGCTAACACTTTAAATATTATACTGTCAATTATAAAAAAAGTCAATGTAAGTATTTCACAATATTCTCATCCAAGACTTCTCTCATGTTTGTTACTGTATCACGCCAAAGGTGGCTTGGTCTTAGGCTGTGCTTACACCAAACGGACTGTGAGCCGCCGAATGAATGTGAGCAGGCTCAGTGAACGTGAAAATATACGGTATCAATCGTCCGCGCCTACGCCTACCGTAATAGAGTATTGTCGGTTAGGTGTGAACGAAAAAGTGAATATGCATGGAAATACAATAAACTGCGTAACGTTCGCTCACATTCGGCAGCTCACAGTCGGTTTGGTGTGCACACGGCCTTAAAATCTAGTCTTGGTTGTAAAATGTAGATTTAACTTACTTTTTTCACTTAATTACAATAGATTTCTTAATGAAATTTGGTACATTTACATACTCTTCAATATTTCTATGCTCTCTAGGGTTCTGTGCTTCCTTTTGCAATATCTGCTGTGCTACCTGTTTCCTGCTTTAGAAGCATTGACTGGGGTCTTCATCTAAAGGGGTGTACTAAATACTACAACTTTTTTTCTTTTGTAGGATGGACAATGTACACCAGTACCTGACTTGGTACCATCAGCATTAGCTGTTCTTCATTTACTACAAACCACAGTTCTCTTCACTAAGGTGGAGGTGCTGAAGATATTATGTTTTGAAATATTACTGTCTTATCCTGATGAAACACTTGTATCAATAGCGGTGAACCAAGGCACTGAGTTTATGGAGCTATTCAATTCTTATTGTCATCAAAAGATACCCGTTGATATAAGATTACAGGTAAAATATATCTTAAATTAATCCATACTAATATTATAAATGCGAAAGTGTGTCTGTCTGTCTGTCTGTTACCTCTTCATGCCTAAATGGCTGAACCGATTGGGCTGAAATTTGGTATGGAGATACTTTGAATCCTGGGAAAGGACATAGGATACATTTTATCCCGAAAAAATGTATGGTTCCCACGCGACAAACGAATTTTGGCGCAATGGTTGCGGGAGTCATCTAGTGTTTAAATAAGGTTGACTGCATTTTTATTATGACAAACTCAAATATTTAAACATAAATATTTAAGTTATTTTGTTGTAATAAGAAAATATAATTATCAATAAGTTAATCAAATTTTATCTAGTAATAGCATAGTAGCTTTTAGCATTTTTGTTGTGCAAGTTGGTACTATCGCTTTCGTTCCCAAGTGGTCGCATGAGACCGCGAGAACAAAAGATTTCCAAGAATCCGCGATCTAGGTGCTATATTTGGTGTTTGGTTTTTTGATAGTTCTAATTGTATTTGGCTTGCTATTGCAGGGCAAATCTAATGTATATCATGTATAATATATACTAGCTATATGACCGAGCTTCGCTCGGTATTCAAAAAATTAAAAAACACACATAAAATGACATTTTATGAAAATGATTCCTAGCTAGATCGATTTATCGCCCCCGAAAAACCCCTATATACTAAATTTCATGAAAATCGTTGGAGCCGATTCTGAGATTCCAATTATATACATACAAGAATTGCTCGTTTAAAGATATAAGACTTAATGATGAGATGATGATTTTGAACAATAAGTATTATATTTTCAGCCTGTTAACTTACTTGCCAAACTACTTAAAATATTGCCACCGGACAGGAGGCAGCAATTTGTGAAACATGGTGTCAGTGTGTGGTTCTCAAAAATTGTACCAACAGTAGTATTATATGTTAATTCCACGAATGCCAAAGCTGATATGCCCATAGAAGCTTTAGAGATGTTGACGGAGGAGTTAGAGCATATTGACTATGTTGACAATCCTCAGTGGCAAATAGTACTGGAATGTATTTACACACCACAGAGGTAAGAACTATTATATCAAATCTACCAGCCAAAATCTTATCATATTTAATCTAAAGAATAATATTGTTTGCTGTACATTTTATGTGACTCTATAATAAATATTATAAATAATATATAAAAGCTTGTTTTACTGTATAATATTCTATTAGGGGCTATAATCTTTATAATTTTTATTAAATTATTTCAGGTATCCTTCAATCATGAAAAGTCTATTAGAAAAGGACAATGTTGTCTGGTACCATTTGTGGGTCATATTTATCAAGCTACTAAAAAATCAAATAACTAAAGTGACCAACACGGTTAAGGGAAGCCCAATAAACTCAATGCTGCCAGTCGTTGAGTTGGCATTCAAAATGAACCCTCAGAATAGATGCAGAGCGTTTGAATGCTGGAATGTATTGATAGACAACTTCTCCACTGAAATGAGCGATTTGTACATTAACAAGAGAATAAAGCTACTGATAATACCGCTGGCATCAAATAATGCTAAAGTAGTGGAGACTGCGGCGGCTAAACTGAACACATGGTGGCATCTCATCATCAAATTCAATGGAAAACTGCAAAATGTTGCAGATTTAGCTTTAATACCGTTTTTATATTTTTGTTTTGGTAAACCGAATACAGATAAACCAATGTTGATACCTGGATTCCTTTCGGAGGAGTTGAAAATGCAATGCGTTGAGGCTATCACCGAAATATTTGGACATACAAGTGATTGTGACTGTAAAATAGACTTGCCTAGGCTTAATGGTAAACTTGTTACCGGAAATTTGATAGTGAGTCACTGGAAAGAATGGATCCATGCTGTTGACAATACAATAAAATTATTTGTTGCGACAAATTCAAAGCAAATTGAGTCTTATGTTAAATGTATTTGGTGCTCTCTTCTGTCTACGATAAGTGATGTAACGGAAAGTAAATTAAAAAAGGATTTGTACTATGAAGTACTTAGTTATTTAGACAACCTTTGTTCGGTAAGTTCTTTTACGAAGTGTTTTAATCATCAAAATATGTGATTTTCCATTACAATATTCTTTTGTTGTATCAACTAGAATTCTATCATATCTTATTTTGTTAACTCAGTTTGCATATTTCAGGGTGTCACAAATGCTATGGGAAAAGTGATATTGGAAACTTTTATACCATCTTTATTCAACAATCAGAAAGGACTTGTAACATCAAAAATTAGGATAGATGAATGTCCACTTGAACAGAAAGTAATATCTATGCTGCTGCGGTTGCCAAGAGATGTATTAATTGTTAGGTAAGTTTTCGGGTTCTCTGCCTAAAAGTAAAAATGGAATCCTTATCATATTGTATGATTTAAGAATTGGGTAAGTAGTACCTATAAACTTGGGCCTATAACAAAATCTTTACTGTCTTTTTTTCTATCCTTGAAATTCTGGTTCCCACCAGGACATATCTTAATCTTATTTTGTTTGATGCTTTATAATTTTATCTTTTTTTTACAGACCTGAATATGTGGATGAACTCAAAATCGTAACAGATTGATGCTTTATAATTTTATCTTTTTTTTACAGACCTGAATATGTGGATGAACTCAAAATCGTAACAGATCTATTCCTAGAAGAGAAATCTCCTCTAACGCTTAATACAATTGAACTTGTTATAAAAGAAGTTCCGACTAAGGGCCTTCTTGTATGGACGGCACTAGCTCAGAGTATGTGTAAAACAAAATATAATGCGAACTCAAAAGCGCTAAGTCAATTGCTACTGTGTCCGTTAGAAAAATCTACTCTCAATGTAAGTTTCAAGTTTTCTATAGACTGCTTCCCATTAGGCATTTCTTCATTGTCTGGAGCCTTTCATGTTCTTACAAAAATATTGATAGTGTGCACCTGTAGAGAAGCAATATATCAAAGCTTAAGGCGAAGACAGCTGCCAATTCGACATCTTTGTGCAGTTTTCTAGACGTATGTATTTCATTGATTGGCACAAAAAAAATATATGTGATTTTTGATTATATTTGAAAAAGCTTCTTTATTAATAATAAAATAATGTATTCCTACTGGATGAAAAAAAATACCAAAGTCACATCTTCCAGGAACTTTAAACAGTTCGATGCCTTTTACAAAAATCCAAAGCTTGTAAGATTTAATTTTCGGTTCTGACATCTAGATTTCCCATAATATTTATTTTTTCCTCTAACAAACGAAAAATGTATCCACGCTACCGAGTGAACATTTCACATCTCTGTCTCTCTGGCATGAAAATCGACAGTGGCGCGAGAGTGATGCGAGATCAAGGTCATTGGCAGTTGTTAGCGCCTTAAGGGCCAACGCTAAAACACGGACAGACGCGGGCGCGGACGCACGCGTCGGAAGACCGCCGCGGGCGAGCGGGCACCCGTCGCGTGCGCCCATCTCATTTAGCGCTGCTAGTATAATTTTTATCTCAAGCGTGTGCAGTTGTGTTGAGTAGATTACCATGGACTATTTACTAATTTATTATTTGGCAAAGAGACGTCAACGGAAACAACGTCGACTGCGAAAAGCGTGCGCCCGCGCCGTGTGCCCGCCGTCCGCCGCGCGTGTGACAGTCCGTCGCCCGCGTCCGCGCTCCGTCGCACGCGCCTGCGCTGCTCATACTATTTTTCATTATACACACTCGAGCGTGCGCCTGCGCGAGTTTTAGCGTTGGCCCTTAAACCTTTTTGATTCAAGCAATCAAATTTTATCTCCTTATAATATTGTAAAGATCTTTATAATAATGTAGAATGTAGTAATATAATTAAGATTCATAATATTTTTTTTTTTTTTTGCAGGTGATTTCACTCTCATCTTGGCTAGATTTGTATAGGCATGTGTTAGACCAAAATTCTGAAATAAATGATCATATTTTAAATATTATATCACATAACGACAAGTTGGATTATTGCTATGCTATGACAATTTCTCTGGAAATGCTGAAACAAAAAATTCAAAACACTGATGACAAAGGTTTGTGAAATATTTTTTTTGGAACAATGAAATTAAATTGTTTTGTAATGCTCAGATCAAAATATAAAGATCAAAATGGTGCACGAGTACATGAACGACCATTGTAATATTTGACGCGTCTACGCGCACTTATACATAAAACTAGGCTATTTTGCTTTATCTATACTAATATTATAAAGAGGTAAACTTTGTTTATTTGTTTGTTTAATTGTAATGAATAGGCTCAAAAACTACTGGACCGATTTTAAAAATTCTTTCACCATTCGAAAGCTACATTATTCACGAGTAACATAGGCTACTTTTTATTTTGGAAAATATAGGGTTCCGTAAGATATTTAGGATTTTCTGACACAAGGTGAAAAAAATCAACCAGAAAAGTTGCTTATATTGCGTACGCTGCCTAAACTATAAAAGATAGAACCATACAATGTTCTAAGTAAATGTAGAACTCATAAATATCTACAAAAATGTCCGCGACACACTATACCTATCTATATCAAGTGAGGCACAACAACAATTTTTTTATTTAAGATTCTTGATATTTTTTTTGGACGACATTTAAACGCATTTATTTTACTCATGCTAATAATCCTTATCAAAATAAATTATTTCATCACTAAGTACAGTTTGTGTAGAAAATATTTGGTGTTTAAATGATTAAAATTGGACGTTTGGTTTAGAAGTTATGGCGAAATTAAAAATTGCGATTTACGCCCGTTTCGAAGTGGGCAAGGCGGGGCTATTGTCTATACCCTGCAAAAGGCTCCAATTTCCTGTGAGACGTAGCTTTTGCGGAGGTACCGACCAATGCGGGCCACGGGTAGTAATAACGAATATAAATCGAAACTGCTGAATCAATTTTAATCATTTTTTCAGTGGCTATATATTTTATACCCGTGCGAAGCCGGGGCGGGTCGCTAGTTTTTCATATACAGCGTGACTGGTGAGACATCTTCAATACTCGAGGACTTGGTCAATTGATCACTGAGTAAATGTAGCTAAATAA
The DNA here is from genome assembly GCA_963422495.1 of Polyommatus iphigenia. Lineage (NCBI taxonomy): Eukaryota > Metazoa > Arthropoda > Insecta > Lepidoptera > Lycaenidae > Polyommatus > Polyommatus iphigenia. The sequence continues at coordinate 13,491,483 of OY730189.1, forward strand.
GTAGTTAAATAATTATTTACCCAACGCATGGACACCGCGCGCGGGAGGGGTAGCGCGCGGCGCAAGGCGCACGCCGCACAGTGGTCCGAAATCGCTAAATAGTGGACATTCGCAAAAAAGTTCGATTTTGGTGTGGAAAAAAATACCATCCGATAGACTTTAAGAGGAGTAACAATAAATCCTTATTAAGTTTTTTATAAAAATGTATATTTAAGGTGAAAAAAAATAATTACGAAAATGTTGTATGGGAAAGAATCTATAAAAAGATTTTTTGCAAAAACTACTAGGTCATTCTAGTTCATTTTTGAAACAAGTAAAGTTCTAGGGGTATTTAAGGTTTAGAAAAAAAATTACGAAAATTTACGTGCAGCCTTTTGCAGTAGAGGGGTTCAAAATTTTGAAATAATTTTACTAACTTTTTAGGTGTGGAAAAAATACTATTCGAAAGACTTCCTAAAGAGTAACAATAAATCCTTATAAATTTTTTTGTAAAAATGTATTTTTAAGGTGAAAAAAAAAATAATTACTAAAATGTTGTATGGGAAAGAATCTATAAAGACTTTTTGCAAAAACCACTAAGTCGTTCTGGTTCATTTTTGAAACAAGTAAAGTTCTAGTAGTATATAAGGTTCAGAAGAAAAAATACGAAAATTTACGTACAGCCTTTTGCAGTAGAGGGGTTCAAAATTTTTAAATCATTTTACCAACTTTTTAGGCGTGGAAAAAAATACTATTCGATAGATTTCCTAAAGAGTAACAAGTTTCCTTAATAAGTTTTGTACAAAAATGAATTTTTTAGGCAAAAAAAAAATAATTACGAAAATTGTATGCGTATAATATATTATATAAAACGAGTCCTTAAAAAGCAACAATACTTATATTTACAAACATGGATAGCAAAAACAAAATTAAACTAAAACTAACTACTTGCTGACTAAAATATTGTAATTATAATAAAATAAAAATTTTTACACACACCTTTATAACTCAAATAATTTCAAATGAAACTTATAAATAAACAATAATAAATAATAATCAATTAAACCAACGCGCTTTACAAATAATATAGTGGATCTCCAATGCTATCATCGCCTTGTAATGACACAACTTCACTTTCTTCGTAATCTTCTGATAAAAGAGGTCTTTCAAGCAACAGGTCGACTGTGTCTGGATGAAATTCTTGGTGTTTATTTTTAGACAACTTTGGACGAATGTGAGACAAATATGGATCAGAGCTTATTAAGAAGTTGTGCAACGAATCTTCATTAGTTTCTGCTCGACTCGTCTTTCTAGTATGCATCTCTCTAGTATTTCTAAACTCTTTATTCCTTGCCTCTGAAGCTTCTTCACTCAAATAGCCAATTGGAATAAATCCAAAATGCTTACAAATATCAGCACCATGTATAAGGAGTTTGTGAACACTTGCAGGCATGTAGTACCATGGATAAAGCTTTACATACAGCTCTGCTGTTTCCCTAGAATAATTTCGAAAGTGATCTATATTGATAGGCTTCCCAGAAGAAACTGTCTGCAATACAACGTATAATCTCTATTAATTCTAAATCTATTTTCGTTATTTCAGATGTTGTCCTAAAGTCCTGAAAAGAGAGAGATTTAGAATTAATAATAAGTTATGCAACGAATCTTCATTAGTTTCTGCTCGACTCGTCTTTCTAGTATACACCTCTCTAGTATTTCTAAATTCTTTATTCCTTGCCTCTGAAGCTTCTTCACTCAAATAGCCAATTGGAAGAAAGCCAAAATGCTTACAAATATCAGCACCATGTATAAGGAGTTTGTGAACACTTGCAGGCATGTAGTACCATGGATAAAGCTTTACATACAGCTCTGCTGTTTCCCTAGAATAATTTCGAAAGTGATCTATATTGACAGGCTTCCCAGAAGAAACTGTCTGCAATACAACGTATAATCTCTTTATTAATTCTAAATCTATTTTCGTTATTTCAGATGTTGTCCTAAAGTCCTGAAAAGAGAGAGCTTTAGAATTAATAAAGAGATTGTACGTTGTATTGCAGACAGTTTCTTCTGGGAAGCTTATCAATATAGATCACTTTCGAAATTTTTCTAGGGAAACAGCAGAGCTGTATGTAAAGCTTTATCCGTGGTACTACATGCTTCAAGTGTTCACAAACTCCTTATACATGGTGCTGATATTTGTAAGTATTTTGGCTTTATTCCAATTGGCTATTTGAGTGAAGAAGCTTCAGAGGCTAGGAATAAAGAATTTAGAAATACTAGAGAGATGCATACTAGAAAGACGAGTTGAGCAGAAACTAATGAAGATTCGTTGCACAACTTCTTAATAAGCTCTGATCCATATTTGTCTCACATTCGTCCAAAGTTGTCTAAAAATAAACACCAAGAATTTCATCCAGACACAGTCGACCTGTTGCTTGAAAGACCTCTTTTATCAGAAGATTACGAAGAAAGTGAAGTTGTGTCATTACAAGGCGATGATAGCATTGGAGATCCACTATATTTGTAAAGCGCGTTGGTTTAATTGATTATTATTTATTATTGTTCATTTATAAGTTTCATTTGAAATTGTTTAAGTTATAAGGGTGTGTGTAACAATTTTTATTTTATTATAATTACAATAGTTTAGTCAGCAAGTAGTTAGTTTTAGTTTAATTTTGTTTTTGCTATCCATATTTGTAAATATAAGTATTGTTGCTTTTGAAGGACTCGTTTTATATAATATATTATACGCATACAATTTTCGTAATTATTTTTTTTCGCCTTAAAAATTAATTTTTGTACAAAACTTATTAAGGATTTATTGTTACTCTTTAGGAAATCTATCGAATAGCATTTTTTTCCACGCCTAAAAAGTTGGTAAAATGATTTCAAAATTTTGAACCCCTCTACTGCAAAAGGCTGCACGTAAATTTTCGTATTTTTTCTTCTGAACCTTATATACTACTAGAACTTTACTTGTTTCAAAAATGAACCAGAACGACTTAGTGGTTTTTGCAAAAAGTCTATTTATAGATTCTTTCCCATACAACATTTTAGTAATTTTTTTTTTCACCTTAAAAATACATTTTTATAAAAAACTTAATAAGGATTTATTGTTACTCTTTAGGAAGTCTTTCGAATAGTATTTTTTTCACACCTAAAAAGTTAGTAAAATTATTTCAAAATTTTGAACCCCTCTACTGGAAAAGGCTGCACGTAAATTTTCGTAATTTTTTTTTCTAAACCTTAAATACCCCTAGAACTTTACTTGCTTCAAAAATGAACTAGAATGACCTAGTAGTTTTTGCAAAAAATCTATATATAGATTCATTCCCATACAACATTTTCGTAATTATTTTTTTTCACCTTAAATATACATTTTTATAAAAAACTTAATAAGGATTTATTGTTACTCCTCTTAAAATCTATCGGATGGTATTTTTTTCCACACCAAAATCTAACTTTTTTGCGAATGTCCACTATTTAGCGTTTTCGGACCACTGTGCGCCGCCGCGCCGGCCACATAGTAATTTAATAAGTGTCCATGATTCATTTATTTAAAGGGAAATTTGGTCAAAATTTAAATACCTAATTTGAGAATCGAGTACCGAGTACTCTCATTAAGTATTGATCATGTCTCACCAGTCATGCTGTATATGTTACGCCATAGACGAATTATTACGCTCAAAGACCGAAAACGCTCATTAAGCGGAAAAATAGCTCACATCGCCTTGTGGTCACAGTAAAACAACAAAGGATATTTTACTGTGACCACAACGTGATGTGAGCTATTTTTTCTTTCAATAAGCAATTTCGATCGTTGAGCGTAACATAATAGATCAACTGTTATTGTACTCATAGTTGATTTTAACTCACCTAAAAATGAATTTACCAGTCATACTTGGTTGTTTAATTATGACTATATTTTTTATTTGGTCTGAGTTTATGAGTATTAAAATGATTAGAAAGGCGTGCTGAAATCAACCCAGCGTGGATATTGAGGCTTGCCAACACTTAAATACCTCTCATTGGAATCTTGGTGGCAGTAGTCAGACATCTAATTACCATCGTAAAGGCAGTGAGGCATTAATGAAACAAAGTTATTGCATTTTAATCTACTTTAACACCTCCATCGTGGGTATCGCAGACCCAATAGATTTTCAATTGTTATGCGGCAGCCGGCTGCCGCTTGGGGATTGATGGTTTAATTTATTTTTCTTGTATTTTAGATTTTTTTCTTTTAACCAATAGTAAAGCATTGTTAAACAGTTTAGACGAAATTGCAATAGTTTTGCTCAATGATATTACAGTAGAATTCTAAAACTATTTTAAGTTTTAATAGTTTTTCAAGTTCAATATCATACAGCTATATTTAATCGGTGATTTAAGTGTTAAGCTTTTTTACCTCGTTGAAAATTTGATGATTCTTTAGTAATATGATTTTCTTCACAGCCTTACAAAAGTATACATTATTTTGGCCCTTTGTTAAAATTATAAATCTCTTTTTCAGGCACATGTTACAATAAGGAACTTGAAAATCTTCGTAAATTGTCTGCTTCTAAAGATCAAACTGTTTGGTTTTGTGACAAGAAAAATTATGAAGCTATTATTGAAGTTATAATAGACGTCTTCCCAAAATTAAACCCTACCAATGATACTGCTATTGAAAATGCTATCGGGATTGCTACTAATGTCTTGGGACAACCTTTGCAACATATTCTTGAGGTATGTTTGTTTACCAAATTAAAAATAACAAGTCCTTAAAAATTATAATAATACTCGGAGGTTAATTATTTCAAATAAATATTTCAGGAATCCAGAATATGTGACGATTTGGAAAATCTATTTAAAAGTATAGAACTGGTAGTAAACAAAGAAAAACACACAAAGTCCAAACTACAAATTATAAATGAAATTAAAGACGTCGGTACTAAGTTTTTATGCAAACTAGAGCCCCACCATAATGAGGAAATTATTAAAAAATTAAAAACTCTTTTGGATTCAATTTATAGCAATGGTAAAACTGTAACAGACAATAATACAAGTTTTGCAGAACCTGAAAAAAAGTTTGCAAAGAAAAAGTCTAAGAAAAAAGAAGCAACTATTGTTAATACTGTTACAGATCAGGGAGAAGAATATGTAGTAGTTAAATCAAACTGGAAATTTAATCCAAAAAAATTGACCGACAATCAAAAAGAAAAGTTTAAAAGAAAGAGGGAAGATATTCCAGCCTTGTACCAAGATCTATCACAATCCCAAGATGAATTCAAATTAATGGTTTGGAAAACTGATTCACAAGATACATCCTCAACAAGTAAATCAACAACTGTGTCTGTGAACGAAGATGTGTCTTCAATTCTCAAAAACTTTCCTAATTCGGAAATTGTTCCTAAAATTTTAGAAAATATGAAGCCTACAAGTGAAAATAATATTACTAATCATACTGACAATGTAGTAGTTCACACTAAAACTAATGATGTTGAATTAAAATTTAAAAAAGATCTTATAACGACTTCAACAGCAAGAGAAACTAAATCGCCTAGAATGGCACTAAAAGATCGCGTTTTTAGGAATGTTAAAAATCTCATTGAAAAGTCAAACGTTCCAAATGATAATATTAGCTTAAACTCCAATTTAATTGAAATTGATCCTAAAACTCCTGTATCAAAGAAACCTGTTAATATGAGCGGCGTCGTTAATTCCGCGCCACCGAAGATAAGCGCAGAACGGCCGAGTCGGCAAAAAAGGAAGCCAAAAAAGTTTGATGATGTAGAATTATTTGGTATGAAAAAGAGACGACAATCTGCAGGGCAAAATGATTCTCCTTCAGAAATAGATACCGGTGAAGAAAAAGACGAACGCATTGCGGATAGTAAAAATGAAAACATTTCCAGCGAAAAACCAGTTGGTGTTGAAGGCGTTCATAATAATAAAATAGTACAAGAGTCAGAAAATTTGATATCGGTAAGTATAGAACCTTCATTGAATACCGGTACCGAAGAACAAGACAATATCCCAATAGAACCTAAACTAGATGATATTAAAGACAATCCTGAGACTGCTAAAAAGCAACAAAACGCGGCTGAAAATACGGAAATCGTAAGTGATACAGATAAAACTGGACCCAGCACTGAAAACGAGAAGAAAAACACCAGTCTAGACGATTTCAAAACAGAAGTATCAACACCTAAATTAAAGAATAAAGAGCAAAAAGTTTCTGAATCTACAAAGTCATCAACCAAAAAAAGCTGTTCCAAAAAATCTCGAATTGAAAAAGAATTAGCTATTGATATGGTCGAAGGTCATCCTTTATTAAATTCTGCAGCTGAAACTAGAGTTACTAGAAAAAGACTTTTAAATACACCAAGTTCAAGAAGAAGTAAATTGGAAAAGACACCTAATAATAAACTCGAGACAAGAGAGTTAAAATCTAAAAGTGACGAAAAACTCAAAGAAAAACCTAAGGAAAATTTGCCACTTCAAAGAGAGGGTACATTTAGTTCCGATGACACGCCTTCATCACAGGACATCATAGAAAGTTCACAAGATTCCAGCATTACTACAATATCCGTAAAATCAAGCATTTCCAGCAAGAAAATACCCACTGTTGTAATCAACAAATTAAACGTTGATACTACTGAAACTCAAAATTTGATTAAAGATAATATCATTGATGAGTTACAATTTGCAGATTACAATAAAGATAAACCAGAGATAACAAACGTAACATTCAATATAGATGGCAAGAATAAAGACGATACAGAGTTACCTAGAAATAAAACTGCAGTGGATGATTTGACGTTTATAGACTTAACAGAAAATATAGACACAGAACCAATCTCGCAAAATAAGACTTTGGATGATGTCGTGGTTATTGAAGACGACCCGCCTGAAGTAGTAGAAACTATAAGCACAGAAGTAGGCCCAGAAACCCAAGAAATAGCAGAAGCAGACACTCAATCCATGGATCCATGTGCTGCCGTGGAACCAGAAAATCCAGAAAATATTCCTGAATATATTATCGACAATACGGCAAATAATGTAACGGAAGCAATAGATAATGTACTAGACGTAACATCAGATATAACACAAACGATCGAAGATGTAGAAAATAAAGGAAAACCTAAATTTTCATCGTTTAAAGACGAAGAACAAAGGAAAAAAGACTTTTTAAATAACACAATAGAAATATCTCCAATAAAAACGCTCAGTCCAGTCGGGGAAACAAAAACGTCGGCTCAAGACACGAGCGGCGATTTTGTTGTGATTAAACTAAAATCGCCTGTGCAATGCGACGGCGAACCATTTGATAAGTGTGACTCGCCTGAGATATTTACAGAAGAGCAAAAGATTTCACCAGATAAAAGAAATATGTCGCCGCCGAGAGAAGAAATAACAGTTACAAACACAAGTCCAAGCTCATCGTTGTCGTTAAAAAAGAGACCGCAAGTCCGTTCGGGTGGTAGGGGAGCACAAATGCTAGGATTATGTGTTCCGAATCGACTGCAAACTAGTGACAAGACAGATGTTGAAGAAAAGAAGTCCACCCCTATAAATACATCGGCTAGACGTAATTTGAGGATAATGTATAATGCAACGACTGAAAATAATGAAACAACCGAGGAAGAGGACAATGACAATTTTCTGAAGTTGAAGAGAAGTTTGCCCTCAACAGATTGTAGTCCAGCCGTTCCTATCTTGAAACGGAAATTATCGGAGATTACTGATGATGCTACTGTTTCACCAGCAAGTAAAGTAAGTTTCTTACATCTTTATACTATCAATTTCAAAACACTGTAAGGAAAAAAATTCAAACTCGATTTTTCAGTCTAGCAAAATTGATTGGTAAATTTTATTTGTGTCCCTTCCTTAAATGTGGCAGCCGTTCAAGCTACAAGGCTTCAAACATCGATTAATTGTTATTTAATATTTTCAATTCAAACATTGCTTGGAATACTTGCTTTTAACATTCAGTTAACCTGTGACTTATAATTTTCAGAGAAAGCGAGTAAGCTTCCATGACCCGCCGGTGTCGACGACAATATGCGTGAAGAAATACATTGAACCATGTGGCATACGTTCACCGCAGAACTCCGCAATCAAACGCCAAGAAAGGCAGCTGCGATCTCAAATTGCGACGAAATCACCAAAGCGGCTGGACAATCTCTTCAAATTAGATACCGTACTGACTAAAGCTGTAGAGAGTTTTGTTGAAGAAAACACCAGCACCAATGAAGATACAGAAATGAGTTTAGATCCAACACCGGTCGTAGAAATCGTTAAAACTAGTGAACTTAACGACACTGATCCGATATGCTTAGAACTAATAGATTGTGAGGATTCTATTGAGAAAGTAGCTGGAGAGCTGTCTTCGAATACAATGAAGGCGCTGTTAGTCAAAGAATTCGAAGGCAAAATCAACACAGTGGGTGATTTAGCAAAAATGACAGAACTGGAAGTGAATAGATTATGTATAAAGGCGCCTAAAGTTGAAGTAGCGAGGAAGGTACTGTCGGAGTATGCATCGATGATAAAACAAGCTAGTGAGGAAATAACGCCTACGGTTGAAGAGGCCATGTCTGAATCTATGGTTCCTGAATTCATGGCCATGGAGGTCCAAACCGATCAGGTTTTACTTGACAATGTTGCTATGCAGACTGACGTTCTAGAAACTTCGGAAAAACATGTTCAAAGCGACCCATTGTCAGTTTCACATTGCAGTGCGCAAACTGACGAATCTGGTACCAAATCTACAGAAGACTTGGTGAAGTCATGTTTAGAGGTAAGAATTAATTATTTACGGTGTATTAGAAAAACTCATTATATAAGGAGTAACTTAAAAATAAAGTAACTTGCTGTCAATTTGCTTTTAAATGACGTAAAGTTTCCTATACCTTACACTTAATTTTCTACCAAAATTATTAATTTCTGCTAAAGTATCAAGTCACGTTTAGAGCCCCTACATTTTGATCGGCGATTCTATAAGGAAGCTTTCTATAAAGAAAACGTCTTGGCTAAAGGGCCAGATGTTCTTGTTTGAAGAAGTAACAAACATACCTTCAACCTTTTTATTATATGATTTATGTTGTCTTTTTCTTACAGGGAAGCCATACTTTTTTAATAACAAATTAAAATTATTGTCGAAAAAATGTAAGTAATAATTTTTATAATTTTTCAGAGAGACGATTTTACAACGCATCTTTGCGATCAAACAGACGATATTTTCAAGAAGGACATTGCTGAGAAATTACCTGCAAATACTCTTACAGATTTAGTATTGAAGGAGATGACAAGTACTAACTTAACAGAGGTAGTATATAAAATATTGGACCATAGACTAAGTACGAATAGTAAGGAAGAAAATCTCTTCTTGCTGAGAGAGTTTATATGTGACAAATTCGAATCGAAAGACCTCATTTTATTCTGTAGTGAGATTCTTAAGAATGCCCACGGTAAAATCACATAATCAGGTGATTATTATTTTGATTATGAATTAAGTAGTTTCTAGCGTTTCTAGTTTTACTATTCTCCTTATTTTTAGATTTATTTTTATTACTTTTTCTAAAATGTGTAAAATATAGATTATTCCCCATTTTAATACCTGTCTTACGTTGTCTTTAACAATATGCAGTTTTTTTACTGATTTGTATATTATAATCATTTTATGATTTTCTTACCCTAAGGGAAACAAAATTTGTATTTGAAATTACTAGCCATAGTATTGTAAAAAATATATAGAAATAGAATACACATGAGACTGATTATAAAGTATTTATTATTTAACTCCTTTAAAGATTTAGAAATAGAAATTAAACTCTTATCTCCTAAGATAATGTCGTTTTATCTGAACACTTTCTTAGATGCAAAACTGTCGTACTCGTTCTTGCCGTATAAGTGCCTTATAATTTAGTAAAATTAAAATAGTCTATATCACGGTTTTACAGAATAAAAGTAATGACATTGCTCTGTAGTGTCACGTCCTCGCGACGAAAACGCATCAATTTGTATTTGCCGCATCTGAGTTGCTTCGACGTGCGACAGCATAATGCAATGCTACAGAGCCAATCCACACGGCGCGTCGTCGCAACGCAAATATTTTGACGAATAGCCGGCCTCACGAGCGCTGCACCCTCCCGCTTCGTCTCGGGGGCTGCTGTCCCGTCATGTGTGCGTTGCGACGACGCAGCGCGCCGTGTGAACACCTTGGTTATTTGTATGTAGAACAATGCAACGGCAGCGCTGCGTCGACGCATCACGCAACGCGTCGTGTGGACTGGCTCTTAAACGCTGCGACGACGCAACTATGTTTTGCTATTTAACCGACTTCCAAAAAGGAGGAGGCTATACGTTCGGCTGTGGATATTTTTTCTATGAAATCGTTATACAGACAAAGGCATATTGGTGCGTGGCCAAAACTTGACACATAATAATATTAATGTTGGCGTGAGTATAACATCGTTCTATAGTAAAACACAAGTATATAAAAAAACTTATTTATTTGATACAAAATAAAACAAGTATTTACAGTATCAGTCAATCTGACCCGACAGTCGCCGGCGATCATTCATACATAACAATATCCGAATATTGTATGTCGTTACGATATGAATGAGTTGGACAATACAACTTTTAGTCACAATTTATTAGGACAAAGACAGGGCATGTCGACATATTTAGGCGAAAGATTCTACATACAAGAAAATTCTGTCTACGCGTTGTAACTTACTACAATACATAATTTCATCCGCTATCATAGGACAATATTTATTAATAATGTGATTCTTCTATTATTATTTATTATATTAATCTTTCAGGCCCCGCGCGAGCACCGGTGATCGCGAGAACAAAAGAATACAATGGGAATTCCTAGAACCTCCGATCGAAGGATTAAATCATCCCTTTTCTTACCTGTTCTTTGTCATTTTGAATTACTGTGCTTCACTGATCTCTGAACAAATGTGCCAGTCATTTTCAATTTAAGTGCCCGTAAGGGGCACTCAATTTAAAGACGTTTATAGCTTCGACATGCCCTGTCCTAATGTTATACACGTTGTATAGTTAGTACGTATAGGTACCCAATTTGTTAACAACGCTAAAAATTATGATCGAACAAGATAATACATACACTCATAAGTTATAGGCTTGTAAACTTGTGTTACATTGGCAAGTTTACTTTCAATATTGGACTTGAAAAAAACACAAAAAGACTTATAAATTAATAATATATACAAAAACAAGTACTTATTAATAATATATAAAATAGTATATTTGACTTTTGATATGAGATTCCAAAATGAAAATGGCATCCGAAGTATTTACAGATATTTAAAGCTTTATTACATTACTTTGTTCGTTTTCAGATTTAGAGAACCGTTTTACAAATATAAATCAACATAAGGCTCTAGAGATTACTATCAAATTATGATAATAGATAAAAATATTAGTGGATTAATATTTAATAAGTATATTGGAAATAAGTAAAAAAAGGTAGGAACATTTTACATAAATACATAATAATAATATTATCATTACGCTAAAATTTATTTCAATAAATATTGCCTTACTTTTTTCAAATTAAATATGGCTGGACGATATAATAATATAAAATATATAATCCTTATGATGTCACAATTTAAAAACACAGGATAGTATATTAATTAATTTCTAAATGATAGCATAAATATTTATACAAAATGATTTATTGTGATGTTCAGTGTAGAGAAAGGTAAAATAATCTACTTAGGCGATAAAAACTATTATTTTACCTGAACTAACAAAAAATATGTTATAATTTAGGTCTTATCTTATGACACAAAAACTTAGTCACCTTAAAATCTGATAGATGGAGCTACGTAGTCCTTCAGTAAACTACACCATTGTGGCGGTATCCACAATTCGCCTAACATAACGTCGAAGAAAAATGTTTGTTCATTTTCACTCAAAATATAGTAATACAAAACAAAACTATTTATATAAGCCTAACAGTCAATTAGAAATAATTGTACAAAATGCTGTCAGGGTAAAACAGTTTTCAGTAACACTAGGAATCCTTAAAAATAAAAAAATTAACTAGATTTGACTTAACGTAGACCCAAAATTCACTAAACCAAGTTACCACTTAAAAATAGTCGCATTATACACAATTAAAATGTAATACTTTGGTCCACATTTGAGCACACTTAAACTCTAGTTTGTTGATTGACTGTCAAGGAAACCGCATTTCCGAGACGTAGTCTAAATGTTCTAAGCTATGGTGTGAATTGCTACGTCTGGGCGCTCGGGTCTTCTGAAGATTGTGGTGGGAGTGAGTCCTGGTCACTCTGTAGGCGCCCTCTCTAGGGTTTGAATCGCTCCCCTTTCTTTCTTCGTCTCTATGTCTTCTGTTGTCGAATGCTCGCCGATTCGCATCGTACCGCTGTCTTTGCCAGACCCGTTCTGCGTCCTGCCCATATAGATCTAACTCTCCCGAGGTTTGGAATTGGCTGCCTCCTTGGCAGTAGTTGAATTTCTTCCAACCTTCGTCGTATTTCTTTCTAGTATCATCGTTGCCTATTTGGCGACGTTGGGATTGGTTGGAGCTGCTCTCGCTTGTATCCTCGCCTGATGTTCCCAAACCTAGGTCTTTGTCGTCGCCGTATATCTTGTAAATGCCGTTCGGGTTTATATTCTTTCCGTTACACATTTTATCGTGTAGCATCAGTTGGGGATGTGGCATGTACGGGTTGGGGTAACACTTTTCTGCTTTCGTGATTTTCAAATCGGCATCTTTCGTTCGAGTACAGGAGCCCGGACCAAACAGTGATAGAAGCACCGGTAGCAGGAATAGACCGTGCATCGCCCCGAAGAATATAACCATGAACACCATTTTGAAGAACACAGAGAATATGTAGCTGTCTGCCAAAAGTAGTGCGACCACTCCAAGAATCGTACTGAATGATCCTTGAACGATTGGCAGTCCAAGAGAGTACAGACATTCGCTGACTCTCTCCTTAGGATCCTTGGCCTTAGACGCCATGTATGCATAGCAAATGTGGGCAGTAAAGTCTACGGAGAATCCGATGCACATGATCAAGTTTATCATCGATATGGAATCCAAATTGATGTCCCATAACGCCATGTAGCCGACAACTCCGATTTCTATTGATATTATGCTGAATGCGACCCACAACGAGCATAGGATATTTGGTATGAATATGAAGGACGTTATCATCATCATGAGAGCTCCGTAGCAGAGATTCTGGATGGATGTGGGTCTGACGAGCTCGAACTGAAAATGAATACAATAGACATTAGAATCGGAAGTCTTAAAAAGGTAACATCAGCATGGGAAATCCCTGCTGATTGGAGAATCAAGACAAATGAAGCCGCATGGACATAAAAATAAATGTTAATGAGATGGGAAATATGCGACGGTGTAATCAAATAATTTGTAGTACATATTCTTATTACCATAAGAAAGGAAGCTATTTCCAGATCTGAGCTCTACATTGTCAAGATAACAATACAAAACGTTTACCTGATCGAAGAATACGAAGTATGGATGGAACACGGAGGCGTTGAGCGGAGATTCAGCGACGATTTCTCTAAGAGCCTTAACCATCTCCTTCTCGTGATTAGTTCCACTGATATTGATGGCTTGTACCAAGAATCTGGACGCTAGTATCTGATCTCCCTTTTCGTTAAACCTCACGTCTAATGAAAATGGATTTGCTGGGAATAGCCACAACTGAAAAAAAAACAATTATTTGTGTTATTATTTGGTTTGGATTACAACTTCGATTTTTTGTAACCGCAAAGAGTGGATGGATTAAATAATTAGGCATAAAGTAAGCCGAGTCAATTCGATTCTACTTAAGTAAATCTTTCAGAATAAACTACACAATTGCAACCGCGTCCAAATATCTGTTGGCAGTGTTATCGATCCAACCGATTCTACAGTTTGCCCTTCACGTAGTTCCTTATAAAGTTTATTACCTCTTTGAGATTCCTGATGAAGTCTTCTTCGCTTTCGATCGATACGTTCAGATAGTCGTTGTTTCTGTCGACGTACGTGATAAACGTCCTCAGCCAAGACTCTGTGTATAACGAGTTGGATATGTACGAAGTGTTCTCCAGCCTCTGCGTCAATAACTCCACTTCGTTCTGGATATTCGGATCGGAATAGTTATATTTTCCACTTATTACAACCTGGAATTAAAATATATGATTATTTTATGTAACATTCAAGTTACTTTTATTCGTTGGCAGTATAGATCTCTTGAATTTGAGAAAATATCGCCATTAGTGCTATTGCTCCTCTTTAACTTAAAAAGAATTCGCACCTTACCAGTTACCGAATATTTCTTTTAATAATTAACTTTTGATCATTGCTAGTATATTACCTGTATTCTATACGGGAACTCTCTGTAATATAAGTCTTCGCGATCAAAGAACTCGACAGAGTATGAGTCCACTTTCGACAGCTTCCGTCTTTCCAAACCTTCATTGAGATTGGTAACTCCATAACCAGCACCCGCTAAGTAGCACAAGAATACGACAATGACTAAGGCTTTAACGAGGCTGTTATTGAGCAAGTCAGCGACGGTGGTTTTGAAGAACGCCATAATGCAATGCTCCTTGTTGTCAATTGGATTGTCTGGATCGGCAAGATCTATTCCACCGCTGCAGAACATTCGGTACAGCCAAGACTTTTCTTCTGAAACAAAAAGTGAGTGTATTATCCTGATACGGAAACTTTTCAGACAACTTTTGAGACTTTGCAGTGTCAGTTTTCTGATTTCTTTAAGATCATTGTAATCTTTTTTTGTATAAATTATAATGTTGTTAGCGTAGGCAACAATAATTGTTGCCTACACTAGGGGTGATACTTTTGTAGTTACCTTTTATGGCTCTAGACTCAGGTAGCACCTTAAACCAGGTGATGGTATGTCTGTTCTGTTTCTCCCTGTAACCGGACACAGCGACACAACCAGCGAAGAATGTCAGATGCCATACGAAAGTGAAGCAGACTGCTAGACCTGCAAAACAAAGTAATTGTTGAGGATATTTTCCTTAACACAAGCAAGAATCATAATATTTAAATAAGACATTACTTTGAATATGTCATGTAACATCATATCACTAGAACTTCCCATATAGACCACACACCTATTCCAATCCCATAGCTCATAAACGTCAGCACCTTAACGACCTTAAAACAATCAGGTGGCTTTGACAATGGGTCATAAAACCCGGTAAGATGGTAACGGATACACAAACCACTATTAAAGCTTACAATCTAATTTAATGTGCTGTTATGATTTCTTCGGTCTTCTTTTATGTTTTCTTCGTTTTTCTTACGTAGTGTTACATAAGTTTTTGGTTAAATCGTATTTCGTAATCGTATTAGTCGTATTCAGTTGAAAATGTTGAAGAGTTCCTTTCAAACATTTCGGTAGAGTTAGATAACTTTCCTCTACCATACCAGATAACGCTGCCATATTTCCAAGAGTCCATAGTTTTTTTTAAATCAGCAATTATATTTTAATCACAATTCGTGATTAAAATGTAATTGCCGATAAAAAAAAAAACTACTGGCTACTTCAGGAACAACAAAAGTAATATCACTTACCAGAATACATGCAGAAGATTTGCACGGAGGGGAACGGTGAGAAGATACCGATGAAGAACGAGAGCATATCGGTAACAGAGGTGATGGTTATGGAGACAGCGGCTTCTGACAACATGATGGCCATCCGCTCAGGAACAGGCAGACGTGGTGAGGTGCGCCGCCATGCTGCCAGCATTACGAAAGTGTCGTCGATTCCGATACCTGCAAATGTTTCGTAATGTTATGGTGTCTTACGGCTTTAATGGTATGGTGTATCGGATGTGAATTTTCAAGTTGACAAGTATAATTCGGACATGCTTGGTTACTAGCGTAAGACTCTCAAGGTTCAGATGCCTAACGCATTACAATGTATTCTGTTTAATGTTTTCAATAGATCGTATAGTATTTCTTAAATAAATAAGAAGACTAATCTGCAAGAACACTTACCGATCATTAAAAATGGGGCAGCCAAGTTGATTCCAATAAAGGAAATGCCCAAGTATATCGCACAGCCGAACGCTGCTAACGTAGCCATCACTGCAGATATATTTCCTAGCAGACCCAACCAAGGCTTTGATCGCACCCAATCCCCCATCATACATGTGACTATGGAGAATATCCCCATGAGGATGAAGGTGGAACTGAAGAACGGTATGACGGTTTGGGCGTTTTTCTCCAATTCATGGTCGAGGGTGCGTGAAGCGAATCTCGCTATTGAGATGTGTTTGAATCGGCCCGTGTCTTCCGCTTCGCCCACGCCATCCAAAAACGCGTCCTCCCAATCTGCTCCTCTGTGAAAAAGAACAAAGTCGTTAGATTTAGCGATGAAAAATATTAAAATCTTGTTTTGGGAAAAATTATGCAGAACCATCAGATCATTAGATATTATATAGAGTTTTGTAGATTCGAATTGCAGTAACGGACTGAAAGACTAAAAGCAGATATTTTTAAGGATTACCTACTGCAAATGGTAGGTAATTTACTATCTCAATATCTTGTGATTCATATACCTAAGACTCTAGAATTTAGCACAAGAAATAATTCTTTCCGCATTGAATTTGGACTAGTTAGTAGTTACCTATTTGCTCTTGGAAGGATATAAGTACTTATTTGCTATAACTAGGGCACGAAAACGATATAACTTCCTTTACAATGGTACCATTAATATTAAAACCGCGTCTGAAGTATTCGCAAAGCCTAATTACCGTGACTTACAAATAATACAACAAAAGAAACAGGGTTTTTGTTAATTTTAACGCTTCAATTCTATGAGTGTGTATTGTGACATGTTCTTTAGTCAAATTATATTTTATGACGATAAATCTAATAAGTATAATAACTACCTATTGTACACGATTAATTTTAATTACAATATTCTCAAAACCACAAATTATTGTAGATATCTAATATTATAATTCCTTGAGTGGGAAGTATATTGGGTAGGTGCTTTGAACTTACGTTGACCTGTGATATCAAGATAAATAGTGAATAATTTAATAATTACAACATTACAGAACATATCAAGAGTGTAACACAAATATTTTCCTACATAATCAATTGTGTAAACACTGCATTAGTATTCAATAATTTCAACACAATCAATACGTTGGTACCAAGTTGGTACGTTCTATTGTAAATGTGTATAAAAAGCAACAAAATTATAATATAATAGGAAGTACATGAGAAAATAACACGCACATAGTTTAATTACTATTTGTAAAAAAAATTAATTAGATAATAATATTATAGTCGAGAGTCAAGCATAGGTAGAGAAATATTGTTAACATGTTTTTTACTTGTGGATATTAACTCCGTATTCAAAGCGATTATTGAAGACTGCTAAGGATGGTAACGAAGTGGTTAAGACTCGTACGATACTATATTTGTATGTAGGCGAGCAACTTATCGTATAGTATTATGCTGCAGTATGCTAAGTACTTAGCCGCTTAGTGCTCGCAAATATAATCGATGTCCTGTTGAAAATTGGAATAAATAGTTCCTTCCGCATTGTCTTATCCCTCCCTGTACCTTACCTACTGCCAAATCTCACCAAAATCTGTCATTTCTTATGTAGCACATTATATTTTAAAAATAGTTCTGGCTATACCCATCCCATTTTACATATTCTGTGGATACCTAATACCAGTTCTAATTCTACACAGTATCACAAAAAGAAGTTTAAGATTGAAGGGTTCCATTCTTTCGGCAATTAAACATTTATTTCAATCTGCTTCCACATCAACCTAGCTCCGCCCATGCAATTAAGAGAAATTGTAAAGTGTCAATATTCAATCTGAGTGCCTTTTGCGATTGTAATCTATTGCCATTAATGAAGTAATAAACTGACCACCTTTCTATTCGTATTCTCGGTTCGTATTCGACACCGTTTGTAACCGTGTCAAGATCGATCTATTATCTTTTACTAATTGTTAGAAATTGACAAGAAAAAATACAATGGGACTTATCTTATGGCGTTCTTTTTAGGGACGTAACAGCCAAAACCTCGATCCTTTAGTTTGTGAGAGGTATAAAAATATTTCAAGGAAAGAAGTTCCTTTGAAACTTCGAGTTACAAATGACAGCTATAAAGTTATAAAAGGTGTATAGAAATTTAACGACTGCATTAAAGTATAATAGATGGTGATTAATTTTTAAAAGAACTAGTAATTAGCAAGGCTAGTATAATGGGTTTCCAAGTTTCCTTTCGCGTCTATGCATGTCAACAAGGTTAGCTAACTAGCAGCTTTAAAATTTTAACATTAATCAATGCGGAAATAATAAATATTTTAATAATAATAATATTACTTAATCGATGTCGAAATATTCAATAAACTTTGGTGTTTGACCTAGCTGCTAGGTCAAAAGATTACCTAGGTATGTCTTTAAATCAAGGTCTTTTTTGAACCCGCCAGTTCTATATTATGGCTCTATTAACTGTATTTAACTGGCTTTCAGGAGGTTTATATTTTATTTGATCTTATAAGACGATGTAAGTAAAATATAATTCTTAGAACCTAGCATAATATATTAATTAAATAGTTTGAACTATGCTTCGCTATACTAAATATTATTGTTTTCTGCTTCGAATTTATGGCTTTTGCTGTCTATGTCCGATTATGCTTTAATAGCATTCTTCCTCAATAATAATTATCAAGTTGGCAAGCCCCAAAGAAAGATTTTCCGACCGAATGATGCTTATTCGGTCAGAATAAAACTTTGATACTGTATCACTTAGGCTGGTATAAATAGTACTTAAGGTGCGACACGGTCTCAAGACGCGGTTCGGCTCTATGATTGGTCCAAATTTTGACAGCCAACCAATCACAGAGCCTGAAACGTGTCTTGAGACCGAGATGCATCTTGAGTACTGACTATTTATACCAGCCTTAATATAATACTAGCTATTTGACCGAGCTTCGCTCAGTATTCGATAAAACACGAATAAATTACATTTTCTAAAAATTATTCCTAGCTAGATCGATTATATATAGGTATATATATATATATATATATATATATATATATATATATATATATATATATATATATATATATATATATATATATATATATAGGTATATATATATACCTATATATAATCGATCTTCTTTAAACGAGCAATTCTTGTATATATATATATATATATATATATATATATATATATATATATATATATATATATATATATATATATATATATATATATATATATATATATATATATATATATATATATATATATATATATATATATATACAAGAATTGCTCGTTTAAAGATATAAGATATAAAGTCATCTATGTCATATTCAGTCAGACCAAAACTTCAATACCTACTTCGCTTTATATATATTATTTAATAGATTGATATGTCATATTCGGTACGACCAATTCGATACTTCGCTTCCCAGTTTCGCGCTGTTTGGCATAATTCCTCACCTCTGCTGCTGCAATGGCGTATCAGTCCTCAGGAACCACACCAGCTGCACCGCGGGGACTGACACTATGATGTCGTCCACCACTGTTGAGCCGCCGAAAAACACGGGGAAAGCGTGGGCCTCCCACGTCACCGGGTTGAACATGATGGGGAAGGTCAGGTTGAGCTCGCCTCGCTCCACCTGGAAATGTGAGTATGGTTGAATAACCATTTAACATTATGGTAGTAGGCACCAGTAGTAACGACGTTCTGAAAGTATTCAGAAATACACTTTTTTTAGGCAAACGGAGGAAAAGAATAAGAGCTAAAGGTACCAGATATTAATATGTTATAAGAATGATTGGGTTTGCACTTGAAAATCAAGGCAATTGAGCTGATCCGCGTCCTACTAATTGGAATATCACAGATCTCGAACCTACGTAATTTGGCCGCGTTCTGTGAAACCTAGCCGAAAACGAAACAGATGACGACTTACATTGAATTGATATAATTGGACCAAATGACATAGGTCCGACAACAGCCTATGAATCAATTTCTTCGATGGTACCATCTTATCCACTGACCTGCAACATTTTTTGGCAAACTCTCGGAGCTCGCGTGCTATTACCTGCTTACGTTGAATTTTTTATGGCTTTATAATGATTGTGATGAAAGATAGACATGACCTTTAGGTCATTACCAAACTATTACGGTACCACCATAATCTACCCAGGTCGAATTAACCGCTAAACACAAAGGATGGTTAATTTATACAGAGCTAATCGACGTTGATAAGATAACTGACATGAGACAAAACAGTAAACTTTTTGTTGAACATCTTTCATGTATTTGTTAAACAATTGAATGCTAACGGTATCCAGTCATTGGTATTGCTTATGTGACTAATCCCGGCGGATTTGTAAACTCATCAACTTATTATTCCAATCAGATATGACTGGGAGTAATGAAGACTGAATCAAGCAAATCTGCACATTCAAGAGACGTTAGAATAACTTTTATGGTCCCGGAAATAAACGAGTTGGACAGATTTGAATAAAAAATATGTTGGAATTTGGATCTTGAAGGATTCTTTTTTTAGGGTTCCGTAGTCAACAATGAACAAGGTACCCTTATAGTTTCGGTCTGTCCGTCCGTCTGTCCGTTCCGTTCTCCGTCCGTTCGCATTTTCCAATTTAGGGATCCATTTGTGAAATATGAAGTCTTAAAGTGGAAAAAATCCTTAGTCGTCCCCCCCTTCTACCAGCTAAACGGTTGCTTGAACTGGAAATGTGAAAAAAATTATGGGAGTAGGAAATATGCTGAATTTAAAATGAAAATTATGACGGCTACTAGAAGACTTCGTTATATTGAGTAATAGTCGATCAACTAAAAAAAAAAGAATTCGGAGGAACTTTTTATGAAATTCCTGTTCAAATGATGTTGTTAGTAGTATAAAAAACGTTATAAATGTACATTCATTGACCATTAAAAAATATCAAAAACTAACGGTACTACGGACCCTATATTGCGCGTAGCCCGACACGCCCTTGGCCGGTTTTTTTTACTCTTGTTTTTGCTAAAGTAAAGGAGTAAAGACAATGCAAGTCATCTCAATGGAAAGATGTTTTACACGAATGGCTATCTTGAATCAAAAGTCTAAAGTATAGAACCATAACAAAATTTAATAATACAATGTAGTTCCGGATGTTACGAAGACCGAGTCAAGTATGGAACATTCAGATGAAGACAATGATACTATTTCAGGTAAATAGTTCGAGGTTTGTGAACAATAACAACAGGTAGAAAATAAACGAAATCTCTTTTGATACTGAATAAAAAATACCCCTTTTGTCACAACAAAGAACTATTAAGGAGAAAAACGAGAAACACTTTGTTAATAACATAAAACTTGGGTATGAGCTGATATTAATACAGGATAATAATTTTTAATTAAGTATTTCAATGACTCAGAAAAATGGTAAAGGCGTTAATAAATTCCGCCTTGACACAATATTACATTACGATTATTTTTAAAGGGCTTAATATGTGGTATTTACGATTGTTGCTTATAAGGATACCGTGTACTTTCAAGAAAACTCAACATCTATTGTTTAATATACCGCAAATCGATTGTTTTTCTTTTACATTGAGTCATTGTGTGTCATTGGTGTACGAGTGAACGGCTTTTAAAATATTGACTGGTACTTTTTGTTAAGGCAGTGCTTGGTAGGTCGACAACCTAAGTTGCAGATAACAAAGATCATCAAAGATGTTCCATCCTTTGACATGGAGTAAGTATCACTGCTCCGAATATCACTGCTCCGAATTTATTTGACTGCGTCGCACGCTCCTTCCTGTGACCATCTTCAATTCAACGCTGCGGCTGGGAGGAAGCACAGTACCTCCAGCGCCCCAGATTCACATCATACCAGGAGAGTAGCTCCCTACGATCCATAAGTGACGACCAAGTAGGCCTTACCACGACTATAAATTTTTGTGTCTCACCTACCGGACATATTTAGTATTTGTAATTTTTGTCAATATAATATATTAAGTTTTTATCTACTTACTTGTAATTTTATTAACCCTGTACTGTAACGTCGGTAGGTGTTACACTGGCCTACTTACGTAGGCCAGTAGGCCAGATCGTCACTTATGGATCGTAGGGAGCTACTCTCCTGGTATGATGTGAATCTGGGGCGCTGGAAGTACTGTGCTTCCTCCCAGCCGCAGCGTTGAATTGAAGATGGTCACAGGAAGGAGCGTGCGACGCAGTCAAATAAATTCGGAGCAGTGATATTCGGAACTAATCTCAGCATTCAATAACAATTAAGAATATTTTTTTTAAAAGAACGCGTTAAATACTTATTTATACATTGAGCATTGGCTCAAATATACTTTTAAGGTTTTTTTTTATTGCTTTTCGGTAGTTGATATTGATGTCAAGGCACCTATCATGGTCGAAAATTGAAATCGCCCTAAACTAAATAGATTTTATTAGCCCTTTAAATATGATATTTTTACGACTTTACTAACTACATTCTTATCTAAGCCTATTTATCACAATAAAAAAAAGACGGGTTGCACTCCGGGAGTGCCGGCAGAAGTGAAAACTTGATTATTAACGTTGTGCATTATTTTTTTTGACCCATTTTTTTAGAAAATCGATTTTTAAAAATCGATTTTTTTAATTAATCGAATCCCTTACAATCGATTAAATTTTTAACCCATTTTTTATGAAAATCGATTTTTAAAAAATCGATTTTTTTAATTAGTCGAAACCCTTACAATTTTTTTAACCCATTTTTTATGAAAATCGATTTTTTTAATTAATCGAAACCGAAACCCTTACAATCGATTAAATTTTTAACCCATTTTTTATGAAAATCGATTTTTAAAAAATCGATTTTTTAATTAATCGAAACCCTTACAATCGATTAAAAAATATCGACAATCCAAATAAAACAATCGATTGTTCGATTAATCGATTTCGATGTTACAACACTACTCTCCAACCGTCTTACGGTTTTTCGATCAGCACGAGAATCTGACGCGAGTTTCACAGTTTTTACCCATCCCACAAAAGTGCTCAACGCCGCTAAAGAAGTTTTCACTTCAATAAAAATGTTGAGCAAAACATTATTATAAGTACTCCAATTAACACTAAATTCTAAGTGCTTACTAGATACGTTAATAATAATAACATTAAGCAGTGCTTCAACTGCTTCAATGTTTTAACGTACCTATCTTGTAAAAACTCTTTGAACGCATTACGCAATGTTATGACGAAATTACAGACAGAACTCTTTGCCTCTCTAGGCTCATAATAAAAAACAACAAACCTCTCCAATAATCTTGTCCAGGTTTAATATATCATTGGTGAAGCACTGCCCCTCCCATCTCGCGCACTCCTCTCTGTAGGAGAAGGTTTCTCCTGTAGGCAGGGTGACCGTTATATTCCTTACGAGCTCGTCAAGTTCTCGTAACTCCCGAAACACTTCGGTCCGGAGGAGGTTTGTGTTGTTGTCCTTGGCTACGACGATCACGCGACCGAATCTACCTGTAACAATATCATGATCGTTTTATGCTAGTTCTTGTTGGGTTAGTTCCCGAACCTGTAGTCATCATGAAAATTGAAAATACTCGATTATTTTTTATGAAAGGCACATACTGTGTATATGAATTAGACTGCAGTGAAAGACAACCTACTTCTATAGGTACGGACACGACTGGTGTCGAGAGATCAGGCTCAAGACTTCCTTTTACATGCCCAAATGCCCATCCGACGCACGAGTCACCTCTATGAGTCACCTTTATTGTTAGACAGTCTTGACAAATTGCGGTTCAAATTCGAATCACCGTCATTGTGTTAACATTGTGGAGACAACAGTTTTGTTAGCTTTACGCGGGAATTAAACTTCATGACATCCGAGTAAACATCTATATAAAATTACTTTTGGTTTCGAACTTGTATTATTACAAATTCTAAACAACTAGACCAGTGGTCCCCAACCTTTTTTTCATGCGGGCCACAAACATGTTTTGGTCTTGGTGTCGCGGGCCGCAACAAAAATTTTTTAGGGTTAAAAAATAACATTCTTAAAAATTAACGATTTAAAAGTGGAAAAAATTTAATGACTATCACGTAGACTACGTTATTTTGAACGTTATGAATTTCAAAATTGTTTAACATCACGAGGGCCACAAATAAAGTCCCGGCGGGCCGCATGCGGCCCGCGTGCCGCGGGTTGGGGATAGCGGAACTAGACTAATCAGGTAATAAAGTCAATACATACCAGCCCGTGTTATCCGTCCCACGCTGAACCGATGGCTGTAGTTGACCTTGAAGTGTTCCTCCACTATCCTCCTCTCCATCTTGCCCGGGCCGCTGACCGGCGAGAAGAGGTACTCCGGGTCCATCTCATAGTAGATCCTCTGGAAGCCCGTGATCATGAGCAGAGTGAGCAGGATGGGGATGATGATGAAGTAGCCCGGTCTCTTTCCTACTATTAGGCCCAGTTTGTAGAAGGATTTGTTGAGCATCGTGTCGACGAACGTTAGACTGCAACCCATCTGTAACAAGAAATTATTTGTTAAATACTTTGTAACGCACGGGTTACGGCACGGGTATTTAAGGGGTCGGGTACCCTTGGAATTCCTCATACAAACGTAATTCCAAAATCATTTTCTCATACGAAAATATTTAACATGTTTGAGTTATTTTTCAGTTTAAGATAGTAATTACCTAGGTTCCTACACAAAAATTTACTTCAAAATATTTAAACAAAAAAAATTATTTTTTTTGTTTTTACTCTAAAAAATATTTTTTAGTATTTAAATATTTTGTAGTAAATTTACTATTTATTTATATATTTTTTAGTGTTTTACTCTATTTTTTAGTATTTAAATATTTAGTAGTAAATTTACTAAAAAAATTTTTTTTGTTTAAATATTTTGAAGTAAATTTTTGTGTAGGAACCTAGGTAATTACTATCTTAAACTAAAAAATAACTCAAACATGTTGAATATTTTCGTATGAGAAAATGATTTTGGAATTACGTTTGTATGAGAAATTCCAAGGGTACCCGGCCTCTTAAGAGTCCGTATACGAAATTTTTCCGATTTTGCCGAAATTGCAAAGGTTCGCTACAGAAATATTATTAGGTTTTTTCCCCTTATTAGACTTAAAAAAATATATACTTATTAATTATTAGATTTAAAATATATTTAAGCGCGGAAAGCCGACTCGAACTTGCGGCGAGTAATATAATGTGAGATTTAGGTTGTTTTGAATCGTGTTTCTTTGGCACAATTTGTTTTTTTTTCTTTTTTCTCGAATTGGATAGAATTTTATCTATAGATTATTTCTGTCGTTTTCTTTTTATGAATTACAGATCCAAGTTGCCGAAATTAATAGCAATTCTTTGCCCGTTTTTTTTTTTTAATTTTGCCGAGTTACATATTTTTTTACTCAACTATTTTATTAAAGTGGTAAAGTAATTCCAACATTTTATAGACGACTTTCTCAACAGTACATTGTATTTTTTTCATACCGTTAAGACGTCAATACAATCCATAAACAGGTGATATTCTAAACCTTTTACAGCAAAAATCACAAAACTGTCGCGGGTTTGAGTTGGATTATTTAAAAATACTTAAAAAAATAAAAAATCTAGCTCCAACATTAGATTAAAATTGAAATGATCTTACATGTTGTGCATTAAAACTTATAGAAATACTGTATTTTAACTGTTAAATCACGTCTGTAAAATCAGCGAAATCGGCAAATTTCGTATACGGACTCTTAACAAAGTTGACGGCATGAGTTGAAAATTACTTTTTAACGTCACGGTAGTAGAATCACGCGCAAACATTGTTGAACCACCAAAATAACAGTCGTTGCGGTTTTTAATTTTTATAGTGTCTTTGCCGCGGTGTTTTAGATTTCTTCTTATTTTTTTACATTTCGGGAACAATAATAATTGTTGAATCTGCGGGTAGTTGAACAACTACAGCGAGTTGGACGTCTGTCACCTCAGTCCACCCGTGACCACGGCCGCTGGAGAGCAGCCGAAACGTCGGGAATAAGAAAAGTGCTCCGTGACCAAATCCGTAAGTGATTGAATATTATTATTATTAAGTAGTTATGTGTAATACTCGCACTCGCGTAAACATAAGAAATCATTATCTAGTGTTGATATCAATTTAAATAAGGTTAGTTTTTATTAGGGTTCCGTACACAAAGGGTAAAAACGGGACCCTATTACTAAGACTTCGATGTCTGTCCGTCCGTCCGTCCGTCCGTCCGTCCGTCCGTCTGTCTGTCTCCAGGCTGTAACTAAAGAACCGCTATAGCTAGACTTCTGAAATTTTCACAGATTGTGTATTTCGGTTGCCGCTATAACAGCAAATGCTAAAAACAAAATAAAATTAATATTTAAGGGTGGCTCCGATACAACAAACATGATTTTTTAACCTTTTTTGCTCTTTATCAGTAATGGCAACAGAATAGGCACATGATATTTTCACGAAGGCCCTTATTGTATGTTTATGTCAATAATTAATAATAATATTAAAATAAAATAAAAATTTAAGGGGGGCTCCCATACAAAAAACACAATTTTGGCCTATTTTTGCTCTATAACGGTACGGAACCCTTCGTGCGTGAGTCCAACTCGCACTTGGCCGATTATTTTTATAGCGTTTGACGGCATAGAGGTATGCTGAAAATAACCTATTTATAAATCGAGAAAACATTAATTGTGAAATCTAAAAAACACGTAATTTTCCATCGTTACGCATCCATAATAAAAAAAGGAAACTATTAACGTTAACGTTTTTAACGAAAGATACTTTGTCTAGGGAGGATTGTTTTTTATCTACATTTTCTACTTATCTACATTAAATAGCTGAGGCTGTTTTCCTATAGCGCAAGTTAAATGTTAAGTGTAATTTAATTACATGATGCTTTAATCCTTTTAGCCCCATAAGGACACCGGTGACCGCGACAACAATAGAATACAATAGCATTTCCAAGAATCCCCGATCGAAGGATTAAGTTGTTTTTGGTTAGAATATCTGGCCTTCTTCAATGTCTGGCTACTGACCTCAAAATAATTAATGTTTAACATTAATCTATTATAATTTATTTATTAATCAGTTCAAGTTATTTCGGATTAATTTATTTGCCTGTCAATATATTTTGCAATCTATTTTTGCTACTTTAACGAAATAAAGTTATTCCTCTATTTCAATGTCAATAAGATTTTAAACATCGAAAAGGCTATAAGTATCTGCTACTAAATTGATTATAAAAATCGATCCTATAATTTTTTAATTATAATTTAGTAGCTATATAGTTTTTAAACAAAATTTTAAAATGATAAAAAATGCTATAACGTGAATTTAACATATCCAGCCCCATAAGAGCACCGGTGATCGCGACAACAATAGAATAACAATAGATTTCCAAGAAACCGTGATCGAAGTATAAGAAAAACATACATTATATGTTACGTTAAAATTTTTTTCGAACATCAACGGTCTTACTACAAAAGATTTAAACATCCGTTGAACAGTTGATTAAAGAAAGATTCAGTACAAAATGGTCTCAAAACAACTGTTCAACGGATGTTTAATCTTTTGTGGTAAGACCGCAAATATTTTGTTCTAATCGACTTCAAAGTGGAGCCTCCTAGACCAGCCATTCTCAAAGTGTACTCTGCAGACGCCTGGGGCTATGCAAAAACCTTGTACCTAGGGGCTCCGTAAGCGATAAATATAATATTTGTTTTTAAAAAAAGTCATCAGACGCAAGCAATCAGCATGGGGCCAATTCATTCAAAAATAAAACATTTCTATTTTTGGATGGTCCGTCAAAGATGACGCTTTTTAATAAAGTACCGCGACCAAAAAAGTTTTGAGAACCACTATTCTTGACTATATTTTTGCCTCGACATGTCTACCATGTTGCGGTTTAAAGTCTTGTTTTTAACAACTTTAAAAACCTAGCGATGCCTTTATAAGGGTTTTAGGTCACAAAATAATTTTCCTCAACGTTTCACAAATACAGTATAGATGTTTCGAGGTGATTCTAAGATATATGTAAAACACCAGACGCGGTCTGCCTTGACCAGCACCTGTCCTGCCTTTCACTAAGACCATTAAATTACATAAATCTGTTATAATTATTATTGACCACGAACACTTGAAGTTTAAAAAAAGCTTTACCGTTTGGTAAATGCAGGTAAGGGTAGTGACGTCATAATATGGGTATTGTGTTCCTATGTAAGTAATAAGTATGTTTGGGTTTTGAGTGAAAATAATATTTCTTAATATTTTGTTGTGTCCTGGCTATTATTAGGTATATGATTGTCATGACTATAAAATACCAGAAATAAGCTTCTTTATGACGCCAAAATGAGTTTTTTAAGCTGTATGCCAATTTTGTAAGCTGTATGCGGCATGTCCAAGATCTTGAGGAGACGAATGACGACTCACAAAACTACACATTAATTTTCAAAAGTATAAAAATTGTTACTTACTCGTTTCCTGACTTAGACCATAGTTATAATCGGCGGCAAAATCACAGTAGCACGGGTTCGAATCGTCCAGTAATTTGAATACCGGGGTCACACATAATTACATAAGCAAAACGTGTTATCTAACGACTAACTTATTTCTAGTATCCATGAACACACTGGTTTAACCGTGGACGGTGGAAACAGATGTACGTGGTGTGAATGGCTAAATAGAGGGATATCATACAGCATCTTTGAATTTTTAAGGCTCCTTGTGCCAGTCTGCTCTAATTTATTTAATTATTTATTTATTACGGTACAGTTACAGACCACAGAATAACAGCATACAGTAAAATAACAATAACAACACACGGCATTTAGACTGAGGTCCAATTATAACTACACCAGCATTGAAGGTAACAATATTAGCATAAGGTTTACTTATTGTTACCTTATGCCTTATAGTACTTTAATACAGTTCTGATGTCAAGCTGTTAATAATAATAACAACCTAGTTTTGATTGGTAAGAAAATTAAAAATAAAAACTTAATCGTGGCTTAAGTAAATAAAACATTTTCATAATCATGTAGCAAAATTTTTGCAAATTATTGAGCCTGGGACGGTCGTTGAAATCTTTTACACTAACGCATTATAAAATGGTTTGCGTGATCTTATATTATAATATTTGTTTTTTTTTTTGTCTGGGGAAAATAAATGTTTATGCGAGGGGCAAACCATGTACAAATATATTATTTAAAAAATAAAAATAAAATATGTAAATGAAACAAAATATAAGGGATCGTCAGTTTAGTTCTCGAGGGAGGTAACTGGTAAATATTTATACTGCCTAATACGAGTACTTGTACGAACTACGAGGGAGAAACCCAATTTAACCGGTCTAAACATGACGTAAAATGTATCTAATTATAATTTTCATACAGAAGCAGTGTTATGAAATTGATTGTATACACTCAGACATTAACTTACTAGATACAAGAAGCCTTTTTAGTTTCGTTTTATCCATCTATCCGTCCTCCATTGCTAAAGCCCACTGCGCTGTAGGCACACATTGGGCCAACGCATTGAGCTAACGACGTGTAGATCCGGGCGGGCGGACGGGCGTCCACAAATTACGTGAGGTGTAAGAAAAAAAATGGGGGCGTTGTGTAGAGGCTTGGGGGTGATTAATTTCATCAGGATGCATTTTAAATTGAAACATTGCCCGGGCGATAAAATATAATTTGTTCTTAAAGTGGTAGACAAAATAAGTTTGGGAACCTCTGGTTTTATCAGTACGATGGATACGATGGTTTCGGAACGCATCATTTCGCGGCTTTTCTATGTTGGTCCAAGCGATCATGATATAGATGGGATTATTCGTCTAAGATTACCATGATCGACGTCATTTGTGCATGCTATAGATGACTTAGTAATCATGATGACAATCATGGTAACCAACATGGAGAACTCTCTCCAGTCTTCTTCTTTAGGTACATTGCTGACATGTTTTTGGCTAGATTTAGCGCACCAAAGAATATTTTTTGAGCAGTTTTAATTGGAATGTGCGCCACAACCAAAATTGTCCATGTCGTCATATTGTCATTACTGGCAACAAATTATGGTATATGTAATAGGTATGTAACTACATAATATTATGTAAGGCTGTTGCATTAACGTTTGGCGCCACTTGAAAGGTACCTCATCAGCGTAATCTATTAATCTGTGTAGGGTTGCCAGGTCGCTAAACCGAAAAGCCGGACAAGGCAGCCACCTTGGCCGGACATTTGTACAAGAAAGTCCTTTTATCGAATACTTAGAATCTGAAATCTTAGTAATTTTCTGTTTTATTAAAACAATTTAACATACAATTTTACATTTTATTAGGTGTAAAACCTTCTAAAATTAGTAGGTTTTCATATAAAATAATTGATTCGAGGCTCTACAAAAGCCGGACTCCTCTTAATTTTGGCCGGACACGCAATCAAAAAGCCTGACTGTGTCCGGCTTTATCTGGACGCCTGGCAACCCTAAATCTGTGTAATAGGAAGACCGAAATGACTAGGCAGATCAAATATTTGCAACTGTAAGCTTTTCTTTTTCTATTAGATGACGCCCGCAGTTCGTTTATAGCGCGGGAACCATATATTTTTTCAGAATAAAAAGTATCCTATGTCCTTTCCGGGCACTCAAACAATCTCCGTACCAAATTTCATCAGAATCGGTTCAGTGGTTTGACCGTGACAGACAGACTTTCGCATTTATAATATTATTAGTATTAATTGTAAGCTATAACTTTGAATCTACGTGTTCAAAGTTCAAACTACGACGAGTAACAAAATTTCATACGTGAATAAAGCATCTGAAGGTTTTAAATCCGAAATAACTCTCTTTGTTTCTTCTTCATTGTTATCAGTATTTATCTGTCTATTTTATTTTTATTCAACTTTGTTACAGGCACATGTAGTTAAAAAATAAAATGTATATTATGTATATTGAAAAAAAAATACTCATAAAATATTTTCGTATCAGAAATATCAGAAATTGTAGATAATTTATGTGTTAAGAACATAATAAATTAACGAGGTAAATAATGATCAGATACAATGTTATGTACTGTAATTACATACAATAATTGAAGTATATTTTACATTTTAAAACACAATTAAAACTTGTTTACCCGAGAGTTATTAGGTCAAGATTGAAGTTTTGGAATAAATACAATTTTAAACAGGGTTTACCTGACTTCGGTAGTATAGGTATAAAGTATTACCAAAATATAACTAAGATAACTTCAACTAAAAAAAGTAAAAATAGGCATTGGTTTTCACCAATGCCTTGATAATCAAGGAAATTACATACTGTGTGTGATTATAGTGCTATTAAGGGAATACCATTCCCTTTTTTTGTTGAGGGGGGGGGGAAATACGTTACGTATCCCCCGCCGCGCACGGGGGTGGACGACGGGGGTATGTGGGACTCCCTACAAGAGGTTTACCCACTAAAACCCCCCCAGCCCTCCATCATGCGCCTAGTGCGGGAGGCACGGGTACCGCAGAGCAATTCAACTCCGCCCCATCCCGCGCGCAGCCGCAACCGGCAACCTCTTCAAGCGGCTTGAGCCGCGTACCTCACCGAGAGCCCCCCGGGCTATAGGGGGCTGTCTACTCGGGACCCTTTATGCGGGCGGGGATCCCCCGATCGCCACCCGCGGGTCTAGGCCTCCGTCTCCATTGCGGCTGAGACGGGCGGAGCCCGCGCGCCCTTAGGCTTCAGCTTTTGCCGAGCCTTTTTGGACGGGGCCTTCTCTTCTCTGGGGGCCGGCTTTTTCGCGGCAGACGGACAACCTCTGCCGCCCAGCACGTGCCCCTTTCGGCCCTGCCAGCGGCCTCGCACAGAGCACAGTTTAATGCTGAAGCCTCGCACTCCGCCGCCTTGTGCCCCGGTTTCCCGCACCGGAAACAAGTCCGGCTACGGTCCACCGGGCACTGGCACTTGGCAGCCACGTGGCCGGTGTCCTGGCAGCGAAAGCAGCGCAAGCAGCGCGTCGGCCTCGCGGCCAACAACGTCACTCTCGCCAACACCCAGCCAACACGCAACCGCCCAGAGCTCGAGAGCTTCTTGGCGGCCGCGACTGGGAGGCGAATCCAACACGACCCGTCCCCCCGTGGCCCCTCTCTCATAGGCCCCACCCGGACATCGCCGGCCAGGCACTCTCCTTCAAGTGCGACCGCTTCCTAAGGGAATACTATTCCCTAGCACTAAGAAATACCAAAAAAAAAACGGTTGTCTGTAAAGTCGGTTTACTGACGATAGGTGAACGTGACAACGTGCCTCTTTGTCGCTCGTTCCGCGCTCTCGCTTGCACTTCAAGCCTTAAATGGAACGCCTCAGAGCGAGGTAACGCCGCATATTGCGTCATGTTTTTTCGTGCGCGCAGCCCATATCGAATTATAAGACGTTGTCACGTCAAAAAAATAATTAACAATTGATGGTGTCAATAAAAACGACCATTATTTTGTTTATAGATTTCTAGCTCTACATAATAAGTTATTACTTAATATTATTATTGTAATCTAGTTTCTAGAATAACGTAGTCTAGTGAAAATATCGGGAAAAACTAACTGGACATTATTTTCTAGTAACATACGAGTATAGGATGAATAAACAATAGTTGAACACGCGATTGTGAAAGTAAATATTATTGTGGGCGACGGCACGCGACTCAAACACGTCTGACTTGACTGACGTGTATCTTAAGAGATGATGGCTTTATTGGAACATACTAACACGCTCTCGAAAACATTTAATGATTACTCAACTTTAAATTAATGAAGATTTTAGAGCCGTAAAACTCTGGATTAAATTAAAGATTAACCTTACAAAATTAATTAAACAATCATTTTATGTACCATCGAGGAAATTGATTCCTAGGCAGTTGACAGACCAACGTCATTTGGTCGGATCATGTCATTTCAATGTTTGTTGTGACTTGTGATCTGTCGGCTGGGTTTGATGTAACGCGACCAAAAATTACGTAGGTCCCCCGTAAGGCCTAGGAATCAAGTTCTCGTGATAGTACCATCACAGAAATTGATTCATAGCCCCATAGGGCAGATGGCAGATCAATGTGAATTTGGTCGAGTTATGTCAAGTCAATATGTTAAGTATTCTCTGACGGCTGATTTTGACACGACTCGTCCAAATTACGTGGGTCCGTAAATTGCCTAGGAGTCAATTACTTTGATGGTACATAAAACATTGAATACTTTTGTGGACAACAATTAGTGGTAAACACAATATGTTATAATTATACTAAGTAATTGTGGTAACAGGTTCCCCAACTTTATATTATGACCCCTCTGATATCATAAATTAGGACAGTAGGAAATAGTGTATAGATAATATGTACTGGCGACAGTCATTAGGTAGGTACATCAAAAACGTTCAAGTTCTATTAAAAAAATGATGTTGATAAAATGAAAACATAATAATATTATGTACTTATCTAGATTTTTCGTAGACCGTAATTTTGTATGAAAAAAAATTTTTTTTAAAACAATAATGGCAGGTATGTTTTTCATTGTTCCTGCCCTTCAATTATTTTATTGTTAACACGTGAACTTGTTATTATTTTGATGATGGCAATAAAAATAATTGTTTTGAAAAGTTCCTGACATTTTCAATTTATTGACCCACGGCCACAATTCTTACTTCCACTTCCTGTTACAATAAATCATACGTTACAATTATTTTAAATCACTGGTATACGTATAAATTTCTTGAGGAAGCTAGGAAGTAGCCATTTTGATTTTTTTTTATTAAACTTCAAGAATAAAAACGATTCTTCCATCTGGTTATAATTTAATTGCATCTATAATCTCTACATTTCATTTCAATACCTTTTGGGTCCTTAAATTTAAATTTTAACTTAGTTGTATTGCAGCCGTAAAGCGACGAATTTAAATGTTAAGTACTTATTATTATATCCCTGCCGTAAGGAAATGTAATGATACAATATAATAATTTGGTCCAGTTTGATTTCTTTTGTTTAGATTCAGATTAAATACAAATACAAATATCTTTATTGCAGACTACTATGGTCCATTGGTTAGTATTAAGTACATACTTACATTATTATTTTTTAGGGTTAGTTAAAAAACAAAACATAACTTAAAATAAACATTTAACACGAATACAAATAAAACTAAATCATGCACCAAATTAGAACTATGAGCGGATGTCTCCTGGAGGTCTGCTCTCGAATTCATTCATTATCCGCACATAGTTCTTCAATATAGGTGCATGCGGATTTAGGGTGCTGTTTTCACTTCCCCTTACGCGATTAATTAGAGATGCAGCTTTCTTGCGCATGAGTGCCCGGAAACCATCCGTCCTTGCTTGCGCAAACATCTCGGACGCACTACAAAATCGGGGAAGTTTCAGCATCATCCTGAAGATATATAAGATAAGCGAAGGGTATTTAGGGATGCTTTGGTATAGCTGATTCTGACTGAACGTTTTTAAAGAATGTGATCTTCACTTCATCCGTACAACGTGCGAACCTGCGGGCCAGCATATCAAAATAGATAAATTGACATAATACAATTTAGGTAGAAAATATTATTGTGCTTTTAAGTTGAGTACTTATATAGCTGTGTTCTAATGGGACAAAAAAAGGTTCATCGTATAGATTACCTAAGTGTAATCTCAATTATGTCATACAATGGGAAGTCATTTGATGAGAAAAATATTATGCTCTACTTTATACACATACTAGCGACACGCCCCAGCGTCGCACGGATATAAAATATATAGCCACTGAAAAAATGATTAAAATCGATAGCCTATGATCCTTCACGTGGTCTACTTCTTATCTGTGCCAAATAACATAAAAATTGCTCCAGTAGTTCGCAAGATAAGCCCTTTCAAATAATTTCCCCCGTTTTTCCACATTCTCCTATTAGTCTTAGCGTGATAAAATATAGTCTATGCCCTATAGCCTTCCTCAATAAATGGGCTATCTAACACCGAAAGAATTTTTCAAATCGGACCAGTAGTTCCTGAGATTAGTGCGTTCAAGATAGCCCTTTCAAATAATTTTCCCCGTTTTTCCACATTTTCCTCTATTTCTTCGCTCCTATTAGCCTAAGCGTGATAAAATATACCCTATAGTCTTCTTCGATAAATGGGCTATCTAACACTGAAAGAATCATCAAAACCCGTTGCGTAGTTTTAAAGATTAAAGGGAACAAAGGGACATGAGGGAAAAAAGCGACTTTGTTTTATAATATGTATAGATGTATAGATAGAATATGGGCTTACGCCTATCGCGTAGAGTGGCGAGACAGTGCTCTCGGCCAAGCATTCGATATTATGTTTATGGATATGCTCGGTAGATGCAATCAGGCGCTTTATGTTAATAAAAGAAGCAAAGAAAATAATTGCAACTCTAAGGGCCTATCTTACAACTTCCTGATAAGTTCCGGATAGGCTATCCACAACTTATCTGACAGATACTATTTTATAAGTTGTGGATAGCCTATCCAACACTCATCAGGAAGTAGTGAAATAGCCCCTTAATGTAATATGATAGGTAAGTTTAGTTAAGACTATTATAAAGTTACCGTTTTAAGTCATTGACATAGTAGCTAGACGCTTAAGTAGGCTATTTAGTATTTACAATTCTTAGGTTTAATACTCCTAACTGTAGTAGGAATATTTAAAATGTAACAAAAAAGTAAATCAATTAGCTACATTTTCTTTATGTAAGTACTTCATTTGTGTTTTTGACGACACTTTTCTAACAGTCCATGGCCTATAGTCACAATTAATGCATTTTTAACTGTACAAAATTGCATCAGCAATGAACATTGTTTTTTGAGGGTTCTATACCGTTAGGAAAGAATACCTTGACATCTGTCATTTGGGGTAAATGTTTCTTAATCTTGGACAGATGAACTTGGTGGCTTCAAGGCTGTCTAGCCATTCTTGTTATGCTAATGACCTAAGTATTTAGGAGATCTAGGCAACCCAGGTTCTTGGAAATAAGTCAAGTTGCATACGATAATTTCGAAAGCAAAGTTAGATGTCGTTTGTGTGTGGAATTATTAGGCATCGCAAGCGTTATATCCTAATCACTTTAGCGATACGGTTAAGAGCATACGCTAACACTGTTTTTTCCATACAAACGTATTCCTCAATTTACCCCCAGGACAATGCGTCTGCCGTCTAGACTCTAGACAAATGATTTTTTTATACAATATTGGGATCTGTTAATTCGATTTTTTTCGATTTTTTTCGAGTTCGATTTTTTCTAAATTTACTAATATATAAAAAAAATATGACCCTTCAAAAATTGCAAAAAATGAATGCGCCGTACCCCGCCAATCCACCGACCGTAAAACAATTAAAGACATGAGTGGAAGAATCGAACAAGTAACACATTTCGAATTTCGAGTAAATCGCGTTTAAAGTTTTGAAAAAACTTTTTATGATTTCTCATCACAAATCAAGTAATGGCTTATGTTAATTGTATCAGGAGGTGTATTTACACCTCCTGATACAATTAACGTTCTTCCGTTTTTAATATTATGTTAAAAATATATAAAAAATTCTCCATTCTAGGATAAATTAAGAAAAATATGAAGTTATTCAGTTCCACACTTTTATATGCAACAAAATCTGTAAAGACTGTCATGCACGAAGTAAACAATAAACATAAATAATTTTTTTTATTGAGATGAAACAAAAGTCAAAACTCAATTGAAAAGACAAGAAACTCACGGCCAAACAGACAGGCCAAAAAGAAATTTGGATTATACTTTGGAAATTTAATTGGTATCCATTACCCAGTAAATGATTAATGTGTAATGTGTGGTCCTCCATTACACATTAAAAAAAGTAATGAGTAATGTGAATATTCACATTACTCGTTACAAAAAAAAATTAGTAATGGAGTATCTTACATTGCCATTTTACAAAATAATGAGCCATTATCGGACCTTCATTGTCCATTAAATGCAAAGAATGAGTAATGTAAAATTTGTCCATTACATTACTATTAAAAGTATTGTAAGTATAGTGGAAGACACCTAATTATGTTAATAAAAAAATTATTAGGATGGTATAGTTAAGGAGTTTTTTTTTAATTTTGATGAGTAGGTATACAAACTATTACCGTGTAATTTTCATATTCAGGAGAACAGCGAGGGTACCGCACAAGTACCTTCGGGCAAGCAAACTTTCAAGACTTCACCAACATCACTCTCGTGAAACTTGCCCCCCCCCTCCCCCTGGAAGAAAACCCCACGGCTCATAAGTCATAACCCTGGTCCTGGACCCCCCGAGTGAGGGCTCATTTTAATCAGGACGATGAGATCTACAACTTGGCCCCAACATAATTCCCGAATTCCCAATTCACGATCAGGGAAGAAGGAATTTTCCGAAAAAAAAATCCTCAATTTTGAGGCCAGGATCGTATAGAGGGGAAAAATCCAGGAAGAACAAGCCGAAGAACCCCATATCCAGGACAAACAGTTGCCAAGTTATAAGCACTCAAACTTTGACATTGACAGCTCGGCAACTGTCAAACGTCGAACAAAAGCGGCCATAACTCCGCTTCCAATAGGCCTAGAGGAACGGGGTTTCTTCTAACATCAAAGGCAACACCTCGGCTACCACCTCCCTGTATTTGAACTAAATCAGAGACATCAATTTTTTTTTCTTAATTCTAAGGCCAGAATCGAATAGAGGAGAAAAATCCAGGAAGATCAAGCCGAAGAAACCCATATCCAGGACAAATAGTTGCCAAGTTACAAGCATTCAAACTTTGACATTGACAGCTCGGCAACTGTCAAACGTCTTACTAAAGTAGACATAACTCCGCT
Source organism: Polyommatus iphigenia (assembly GCA_963422495.1). Lineage (NCBI taxonomy): Eukaryota > Metazoa > Arthropoda > Insecta > Lepidoptera > Lycaenidae > Polyommatus > Polyommatus iphigenia. The sequence goes on from OY730189.1 coordinate 13,529,372, forward strand.
CCCAATAGGCCTAGAGGAACGGGGTTTCTTCTAACATCAAAGGCAACACCTCGGCTACCCCCTCCCCGAATTTGAACTATAATCTACTTTAATACTACTTTTTTATCTGAATGATGTGTACATTCTATATGTATACCTAATACTAGATAATGCCCGAAACTTCGTTGCGCCAAAATTCGTTTATCGCGCGGGAACCGTACATTTTTCTGGGATAAAAACTATCCTATGTCCTTTCTCGGGACTCAAAGAATCTCCATGCCAAATTTCAGCAAAATCGGTTCAGCGGTTCGAGCGTGAAGAGGTAACAGACAGACAGACACACTTTCGCATTTATAATATTAGTATGGATTTACCCGGGAATACCCACTCTTTAAACTTTAAAGGATTGTGCATTCAAATCTTGTTAAAAAAAATACAGTTGTACTTAGTACTTTTTTATCTGAATAATGTGTACATCTATCTTCTATCTTATTATATATATATATATATATATATATATATATATATATATATATATATATATATATATATATATATATATATATATATATATATATATATATATATATATATATATATATATATATATATATATATATATATATATATATTCTATATATATATATAAATTTCAGCCCGATCCGTCCAGTGGTTTGGGCTGTGCGTTGATAGATCACCATGTCAGTCAGTCACTTTTGAGGTTTATATATATATAAAAACCTCAAAAGTGACTGACTGACATGGTGATCTATCAACGCACAGCCCAAACCACTGGACGGATCGGGCTGAAATTTGGCATGCAGGATGCGAAATTTGGCACGTTATGACGTAGGCATCCGCTAAGAAATGATTTTGATCAATTCTACCTCCTAGGGGTTAAAATACGGGATCAAAGTTTGTATATAATAATATTTATTAATAATACTTTTTAACGCGAGCGAAGCCGCGGGCAAAAGCTCGTTCTATATAATTTAATCTATGCCTTTGACCACCTTTGACCAATAGAATAAAAAAAAAGTCGACATATTGCTTAAAAAGTAAAATATTCAAGCGATCTCCCATAATACAACACATATAATGGTTGTTACCCGCTTCTCGCATAGTCATTTGGACGAACCTTGTTACTTACCTGCTTCATCATCTGGCTAACTTTGTAAGTATACGTAAAATTCAAAAAAAAAATTATTGCAAATCGTTTTCCAAGTCCTAAAAGCTACATTTATGCAAAAAAACGTAAATTTTCAAAAATGTTACTTAACTCATTCATCCACTCACCTCTTCAATTATTTTGAAAGATCTTTAAGATAAAATAAAAACGTAGAGGCATAGACTTACTCTTCCTAAAGATATTTAAAAAAATAATAATTAGATAGGCTCTATTTTGAAGGAGGAATCAAAGGAAAACGTAACCTCGATTTATTGTGTCTGTCTCTATCACAATACACGTGCCGGCGCAGGGTGAAGCGTGATGGCAATACATAGTTTCTTCGTTTAAATTCTACTGTACCGGCGTTTCTTAACGGTATGTCAAATTATACAGAGTCAAGAGTGTTATGAAACTTAGTGATAATAATAGGTACTTTAGGGTGTGTATGGGTCTCCTATACAGAGTCCGATGTAAAAGTAGCAGGCAGCAGCGCTGAAAGCTTAACTTTTTTTAAATTTTGTATCGGAAAATTCATGACGCTGGCTGGCTGGCTGGCATGACGAAAAAAAATGCAATTTCAGCGCTGTTATTTTTACAGTGAACTCCTATGTAAGGGACTCAATACTCACCCTAAAGTGTTATCACTTATCACTTTGTTTTGCTACACTCTGTAACTGTATACATTATGATATCTTAATTCGCGTATTATCGAATGCAACTGATATGAACACCGACTCCAAGATAACTATTTCTTTTTACGATATTACTTTTTCTCTGAAAATTACGAATGCCATTTTTCTTGCAAGCTAACACCACTGTATCTTGTATGGCACACATCGAGGTGAAGGACACTATGTTATATAAGCTTATTCGCAAGAGTTGTATAACAAAAAACCAATGTCAATGCTTAACCTGCTTGCTATGGGCGATGCGTATTGCAGCAGTGGCCAACATACTTTGTTTGCCAATGATAGTTGCTGATTTGATGTTTGATAGTAGTTTTTTAATTGCTCCCTAATTAAACGGAGGGTAATTTTTAACGTGTAACATTTCATTTATTAATAATACTTACCTTATAATGTGTGTTATAATTATTATTTCCTGATATTTTCACAGAATTGATTTTGCTATCGATTGATTTTAGGTTGTTATTTAAAACATCAATATAGTGAATATAATATGATAATTATTAGCTAATTTTAAACAGCTAAACGCACAGATGACGATGCCTTGAATTATTCCAGACTAATCACTGGACAGGATTTAAGTATAGCGATTAAATAACTGTTTATTGGTAAAATATAATAAAGATGACGATTAAGATAAAATCTGTTGTCACCCTGGTTCTGAAGCTACTTGAACATTTTGTAGAGCTACTTGCTGAATTGTGATCCATTCACTGCCAACCACAAGCAATTATTGCTTTACATAAAATTGATACAATCTAAAAATATTGTTTTGACCTTACCGTTTCGTGTCTGACATCGTTTATGTAATGTAGCATAATTCCACGGTAACACTTGTAATATCTTGCCAAATTAATATTGTGTAATTATTAATGCAAATTACACATCGTTCCGAATTATTTCACCTCTGACAGGACCCTATGCCGAGGTTATATAAGGATCAGTATTGTAGAACTATTAGACAAATTCGGAATAAATATTCCGAACGGACAGCAATAATGATGCCGATTTGACTAACTAATCTAATATTATGGCGTCCTTGTGCTTAAAATATAATATTTTTAACCAGAACTGCAAAAAAACAAGTCTGAATTTTAACAATTTTAATGAAAATATTTTTTTCCTTAAATGCTAGGTCAGTGTCGCAGGAAAATTTTAAAATTTCATAATAATATTATGTATAATAACATGTTGAATGACAAATGTGGGCAAATGTACCAAAGGAACAAGAATGATTTAATTATAATATTATACTCAATATTTATGGATGCGAGTAGCAGGAGATCGGTCATCTTGGCGTTCATTGAGAGAGGCCTATGTCCAGCAGTGGACGAATATACGCTGACATGATAGTGTTTAGTCGTTAACTCTACATAAGCCTGTAGTTAGTTATAACTTGACGTAGCATGGCTTATAATATCAATTAAATCTTTTAACACTCAAAAGTAAAAAGTTTTATTTTTCTCAGCCTAAAAAAAAATATAAAATCATCAAAACTGTCTAACAATTTTGACAGATTCTGTCAACAGATGGCGTTGTTTTGAAAACAATCGCGCTATAACATAACGTTTACTTTCTTCAATACTCGCATAGGATTTAAGGCCGGCCTAGAGGTTTCTACATAATATTAAGGTCGCACGCATTCGCGTGATCACAATCATGTGCAATTTGTTCCTCTCGAAATTAAGTGTAAATATCTCTAACCGCTAACGCAAACACATATTTATACTTCATTATTTTTGTGAATTATCTCAGTAACTTACTATAGTAGCGAATTATAAAGTTCTTAAGTAGGTAACTATTGCTTCTAGAACTAAAATTGAAGTAGAACTTTTACTGTTTAGTGTTTACCAAACTTAATTAAAGTATATTTTTTTATTATGCTTTTGGAGCTATGACCAATCAGAAGCTTTTTAATTTCTTAAACGCCTTCTGATTAGTCAAAATTGTGTGGTGTGGTAGGACATTGTTCATGTTAAATTAATTGTTTTCATTTAAAGAACCAATCCTTCACTACCAAAGGAATGTTCATAATACTATATTAGTTTTCTGTGCTTTTACTTCAAAATAATATTCCTAAAATTTATGCTAGATATTGCCGCAATTTCTTTGTACAAAAATTCAAATTATTCGATTCCAGCTCTGGATAATTACAGATGGATGCACTTTCGCATTAAGGCCGTCCCCCGAGCAAACGACCTTGGCCATACATTTGCCGCGTTGACGAGATCGAGCCAAAAGCCTATTATTTTTACTTAACTAAGTTCAAAATTGTCCTAAAAAAAATTTAAAACGGGGAATATGTAGTTTATGATATCGTCGATCTATTGGCGTGAGTTTCAAATAAAAGTAATTTGTAAATGCTAAGGAGATGCTGAATGTATGCTTGAATTTTAATAAATTGGCATTGCTTTGGAAGCTGATATCATGAGTATAATAAACAAAAATAGAAAATTTAAAACGGGGAAAGGAATGTTGATATACTGAAGATTATTGCTGTATTTTTATTATAACTTTGTAGCTTTCAGATTATGAGTTTATAAGGCTTTAAATACGGTCAATTACGAAATCTCCGGAGGGGACGCCCTTAAGCTTGTGATAAATATAATAGCTCCCACACCGGTTTCGGTGACGGTGGCCGGTTTCATTGAAACCAGGCCAGCTACGCAGGAGTAATTTTATAGTGCCCAAGTGTGTGCGCAGTACACAAGAGCACTCTCTATTCCTTTACTCTCATAACCCAGTGGGACGGACGACCGACACGACTGGCGAGAGATCAGGCGCAGGACCTACTTTTTACATGCCCATCCGACGCATGGATCATCTTACTTGTCAGACAATCAGGTGATCAGCCTGCTTTGTCCTAACCAAACATGGAAATAACATGTTTCCAACGCGATAATCGAACTCACGACCTCCGAGTCAAGAGCCACTATACCACTAGACCACGGAGGCGTTAAGTTGTGATAAATATATTATCTTTGCTGTTGTATTTTGTTACATATCTACCTACATTTATCCTCTCCGTCTCCGCATTTTGCAATTCTTCCAGGATACAGTTTTCAGAACCATTGCAAAAGTGATCAGGTGGGGCTTTACCCATTAGTAAAAGTTGTTCCATGTCAACATTAATTACAACACGATGAGGTAAATGCCCCACTATTTAAACGGCCTTGATTCCTCAAACGATAGTAAAAATAAGTGGCGCTCACTTTCTTATTAGCATTTTTAACATTCAAAAAGAAAAAATAGAGCTAAGTGTTTTAAAAATTTCAAGTCCAGTAAAAAAACTTCTTTAAAAAATTACCGTACTGGTAAAGGTGCAAATCATTTATCTAAACGAGAAAATTTTTGAAGTGAAAACTTCTTTAGCGGCGTTGAGCACTTTTGTGGGATGGGTAAAAACTGTGAAACTCGCGTCAGATTCTCGTGCTGATCGAAAAACCGTAAGACGGTTGGAGAGTAGTGTTGTAAGTTGTAACATCGAAATCGATTAATCGAACAATCGATTGTTTTTTTTCGATTGTCGATATTTTTTTAAACGATTGTAAGGGTTTCGATTAATTAAAAAAATCGATTTTTTAACAATCGATTTTCATAAAAATTGGGTTAAAAAAATAATGCACAACGTTAATAATCAAGTTTTCACTTCTGCCGGCACTCCCGGAGTGCAACCCGTCTTTTTACAATTATTTCTTTGTAAGTAACATTACATCACAATTTTACAACTTTTTCAACAATTACAATTTAAAACTTTGTAAACTAGTTGCACTTTTAACAAACAGAAAATCTTACTCGTAAGTCGTCTTCAAACATGTTAATTGCTCGGGTCAAGTGTACCATATACAGTAAAATCCGTTTAAACAACGATAAACTGTGTACACTAACCATTTGTTAAGATTACGAGTTTACTCGACCGTGTGATTAGCTAATTATGTACAGACAGAGTATGTACTTTAGTTACTTACTTGCATGATGAAACTGATATTGGCCATTGCTACTGCGTGCTGTCTCCGATTTGTTTGGAGAGGAAAATTAGATTGGACTTTTTCCTACTCCTTATGGGAAAACACCGTCGCCCATGGACACTCGCAACATCAGAATAGTTGCAGGTGCGTTGTCGGCCCTTTAAGAGAGGTTCTCTCTTCATGAAGGTTTGCTTCAAGGTTTTGTTTCTACTAAGTAGATAACAATTTCCTCGGGTTCCCTGAGATCATGTCAAAGGGTTTTCGTAGTCGGAGGAGATGTAGAGTGGGAATATGTGGTAGGCCAATGCATGACATGAAAATTGCTTAACAGAACAATTATTGAATTAATACGCGCCCAGTGGCCACACACATGTCCGTAGTTTAACCACGTTCAGTCGTTGCGGTCACAATTTATGCCAAGAAACTATACAAACTAAGTTATTATTCGTCGAACAAAAACCGTAAAATAATAATTTTAAAGTATTTACTAACATTAACAATGTTTCTGAAATACTATATCCCGGATAATAATGTGTGCATAACAAGTGCATAATACATATAAGCCCATGTTAAACTTAATATTACTACATCCAACTATTATGTTCATCTAATATACGTACCTACTTGTTAGTTTTAATTTGTGAGGTTACTATGATGAAACTCACGTGTTGCCCAGGGTCACTTTAGGGTCGATTTATTGAGGAAAGACTTGACCTTAAGGACACATTGTAAAAGCATTAGTCTGTCAGTGACTGGAATATTTTCCCAGGTAATTAGTAAACTAATTACTCATTATTTTATCTGTCTACCCACTTACCTCAATTAGGTTCTATAAGCGATTCTAGGTAGTGAATATCTGTTTTGGGTATTCATATCTAGAAATTAAAAAGTGGCATCATCGTAGTGTCATCCCTTTCAAATCAATCTAAGAAAAAAGGGATGACACTACGATGTTGCCACTTTTTAATTTCTTCACTTTCTTGACGCACTATATTTGTTACTTTTTCACGCTTAAACCACTTAATTATCTGACTTATTTGATGGGTTTAGGTATACCTAAATTGGTATGTATACGGTATACCGTATACATACCAACTTTGCGTCCCAGGAGAGGATATGAAAATATAGTTATTTCAGTATCCCACAGAAAATTTGTATTAAGCTTAGGCATTGTATAGAATTTTCGAGAAGATTCAAGTCTGTTTGTACATCAATATCCATAAAACACGTGTGTATGATCCGTGTAAAGGGCTTTTGTGTTGTGCAAAAGAGGTTAATGTATACCAACCGCAAAGGTTTATGTGTCACCATAAAGACATTTATTTAAAGGACATGCAATATTATTTACCTCTTATTTTAAATGGTAACTATACTAATATTGCAAAGTTTTGTATGTTGGTTACTTTTTCATGTAAAACAGCCTCTCCCAAAGTGGGCGATAACGCCCCCTTGTGGGCGCTGAAGGTCTAAAGGGGGGCGTTGTGGTACTCAGAAAAAAATGGGGACGTTGTGTAGAGGCTTGGGGGGTGATTTGTATTTTATCTATTTATTTATTAAACATATATTGTAATTTCATTAATTCATCTAGATACATTTTAAATTGAAACAATGGGGGGCGCTAAAACAAAATTTGTTCTCAAAGTGGGCGGTAGACAAAATAAGTTTGGGAACCCCTGATGTAAAGTACAGAAGTTAACAGAATTAGATAAAAGTAATATTAAAGACTGTAGAGTCTGTATTTTTAGCTGTAGATCTTGTCCCGAAAAGTAGATTGTTACCGTTGGCTACTGTTGTGAGTAGTTTCCCTAAAATTATCTTTTTGAAGCAAAAAAGATATAAGTAGGTATATTGTCCTACTAATTTTATCGAAGCGTGGCTATCCTAGCACATATTACTGATTAAGTACTTACTAAGTAAATTCTAGTCCTTAGTCCTTACTTACTTTAGCTAAGCATATTCATAATTATTTTTTTCATTTGTGCATAACTCGACCCCACGTAAAGTGGGAAAGAGCTAAGAAGAAGAATTTATGACTTATGTATAGATTTATAGAAGTTTCATCTCGAATTTTATGTATACTTCTATAGTAAATTATTACCCATATATTACAAAAAAATTGTTTGTTTACATAGTATAGGTTTCGAAACTATTGGACCGACTGAGATGAAATTTAGAACAAAATATTTAAAGTGCATAACTAGAATGGATATAGGCTACTTTTTCGCTAAAAATGTACAAATTTGCAGATACCTAGGTATATTAACGATAAAATGGGTTAAAACTACGCAAGCACTTAAAATTCGTAAAATTTAATATTTTTTACTGACGCAAGTTTAAGAATTCAAGTCTGACAAAACTCGGTCATGATTTGTAAACACCGGATACTCAAATTTTCGCATCATAGCCGTCACTCTTGTAAGGTTGTCTGTTGGTTCATTTTCATTGATACATCGAGTTAAAACACTTTGATTATAACACAGTATAAATATATAGTAGACTTAGTTTATGTAGACCGCCCGAAAAACACACACACATAAATATATTTTACGTCACTGCAAATAACTTAAAAGATTAGAGTGAGATGTTATAATAGTCATAAGTAGTAATCGTAACATGATCTGAAATTATTTGTGTATTTTTTTAGGGTTCCGTACCCAAAGGGTAAAAACGGGACCCTATTACTAAGACTTCCGTCCGTCTGTCTGTCTCCAGGCTGTATCTCAAGCACCGCTATAGCTAGACTTCTGCAGATTATGTAAGAATATCTGTTGCTGCTATAACAACAAATACTAAAAACAAAATAAAATCAATATTTTAGGGGGACTCCCATACAACAAACGTGATTTTTTTTTAATTTTTTGCTCAATATCAATAATATCTACAGGTAGGCAATTGAAATGTTCACAAAATACCTACTCAGTTTTATTTAAACTTTAACAATGAAAAATAAAATAAAATAAACTATATAATAAAGGGTTCCCATACAAAAAAGCACAATTTTTTGTCTATTTTTTCTCTTTTATGGTACGGAACCCTTCGTGCGCGATTCCGACTCGCACTTGGCCGATTTTTAAATATCTCGCATTTATTTTGTATACGTAGCGGTCTACAAATACTCATATTTACCTCCCAGAATAATCAGCATGCGCACTGCGCACGTAAAACTTGTCAGTAAGTACTTTAATACTATGTTCTCAAGAAGTTGAGTTACTCTACTGTATATTATAATGTAGAGGTTGTTCCGAAGGCTGCACCGAACGTACGACGAGGTTGTGGCGCTTTCCTCATGATGACACTTCCGTCGTTAGAAATACAAATTACAGGATATGGCTTCGGAAATAATTTGATAATGTTCAAGTTGGTAAAGTTTACTTAAGAATTTAAAAAATTGTTGTTCATAGTCCGCAAGGACCTTGCTTACTTCAGTACATTTCAACTGTTTCGCTCTGTATTCATGAAAAATATCGTTATCTCTTTCACTCCTATGAAAACTATCGACTACGCGATCCCGTGACGTCATCCACGACCAAACCACAGAAAGTTCTAGAACAAAACAAAAGAACATGAAGAACGTTCCATTATGATGCTTTATATAAATATCGATTATTCGACATCAACAAAATATTAACGCAAGATAATATTATATACATATTATTATACTTAATAAATTAGATTATATTATTATATTAAATTATTATATTTTATTTGAACAGAACACTTAATAAATGCTAACCACAATGATATCCATACTAATATTATAAATGCGAAAGTGTGTCTGTCTGTCTGTCTGTCTGTTACCTCTTCACGCCCAAACCGCTGAACCGATTTTGCTGAAAGAATCATGGCCAAATTTGTATAGGAGCTGGACTCGACTTTTATTTTTGATGTCCCAAAATAAACTATAGTTAGATTTGGTTGTTCTTATGCTCTAAACATAATTCCGTTTGAGAATTATGTCTATTTAGACATAATTCTATCATCACGATTTTTTATAATAATTAATAACGTTTACAATTATTTTGAGGTTAGACTTAAGAACTACCTTTTTCCCGACTGCGGTGTAGCCTATAAGTGTATTCGGCGATCTCGTTTCTAATTATTTCAATTTTTCCTAGAGTATTACCCAAAAAATAGAACGAATGCGAATGATCGCCGGCTGTCAGAACATAACGAAACTAAATTATATTGATCTTTTTTTTTGTGGCTATTTATAGACACATTTCTAATGATTTTCGATGCCTTAAAATATAAGGGAATTTTTGCTACTAATGGCATATCGGGACGCCACCGCCCACCTGGTACGATTTGGCCATTGTTCTTTGGCATGGAGATACTTTGAGTCCCGGGAAAGGACATAGGATACTTTTTATCCCGGAAAAATGTACGGTTCCCGCGCGATAAACGAGTTTTGGCGCAACGAAGTTGCGGGCGTCATCTAGTTCTACATATTTTTCATATATACTTAATATCATTGGCTAACCAGAAAAAGATGTGTACCTACATTGAGATGTATACCTATAAAACATTGGTGGGTATATTTTTATAAGTAGCAGATAACTAATTATTACACAGGTCAGCAAAAAGGTCACAATTTCTATTTGCATATTATTTTGGAATATTATCAAGAAATATCTAATAATAAATATAAATTGCATCTCTACTGTTTCCGATGATTTGTTACTCTAACAGGTGTAAATGTATCTCATCACTTTTTATATTTTTTATAGAGTAGAAATACATAAAGATACTTATCTATTATTCAAATCGCTCATATTCAGACCGTAGCGGTCATTGACTTCCTGTCAAAATACTTGTCAAATTTCATATTCGGTGTGAACTCAAACTCATAAAATATAGAGCTGCAGAATATTATACTAAGAGTTACCAAGAGGTTTTCCGAGGAATATAATAGTCAGTGTCTTAATAAGAATAATTTTTTTCTGTGCGATAGTATTTACAGTGAGAGCATTTTTTACATAGCTCCTAGACTAGAAAGGTCAATGACCGCTGGTACCTTAAATTATTTTGACTTTAGATCGACATCTTTGCACACTTGTTCATGCTTCTATTATAATCATTTATTTACAATACTTTAATAACATCATTATAATTTTAATTATTACATGTTTTAAACATAATTTTCCGCAAAAATATTTTTATATCCCCTAATTGTGTGAACCATTTTTACAGAGAATATGAACAGATTATTTTCGGTATTATAATTTTACTGCCAATTATTTATTTTATTTTATTTACTATTTCATTGTTTTGGGTCCTTTAACCTTTTTAGTAAGGAATAAGAGGATGTGTCGACCTCCATTAGGTATAGCGACCTCTCTCAAGAACGCAGAGGTTAGAATAAAATAAAAACATTGATATTCAGCGGTTGTAATTTGAGATGAAACGGGTATCCGGCAACTATCCGGTATCCGGCCTATCCGGCGGTCTTAATACTATCCGGCCGAATACCGGATAGCTGCTATTCAGCCGGATAGGCATCCGGCCGAATACAAAAAAGATCTGGATAAAAAAAATATTTTTAAGTAATTATTTACTTGTCCTGGTCTTTGACAGCTTCACAGAAGTCCCGACTCGGAGTTTGCCAACGAGCTATGGAACGCAGCATTCTAGGTATAAAAAGGATTGACCGCGTCCGGAATACCACCCTGCGTTCCCAAACGAAGCTCGTTGACGTAAGCAGAAAGGCAGCTAACCTTAAGTGGAGCTGGGCAGGGCACGTCTCCCGTATGCACCCGGACAGATGGGCGTGTCTGGTTTCGGAGTGGCAACCGACTGGTCGGCGTGACAGAGGCCGACCCAAAAAAAAGGTGGCGCGACGAACTGGATGCGTTCGATAAAGAGTGGCCAGCAACATCACAGGATCGTGAACTTTGGAAAGAAAGAGGGGAGGCCTTTGCCCAGCAGTGGGACACTGTAGGCTGTCAATAAATAAATAAATAATTTACTTTATTTAGTTAGTCTTAAGAAATATAAGTAGTTTTAGTTTAAAGTAGAAAATGAATTAATTAGTACTCATACTGCACTAAGGGCAAATTATGGTGAATAAAAACCAACTTCTCTGCATTGAGAGGTAGCGGTTTCGCTTCTCTTCATAAATAAGGCCAGCTTCAGAAAAAGTCTTTCGCTGAACGCACTGCTACAAGGTGCTGAAAGTATGTGTGCTTTGCACCAAACGGCTAAGTACCGCCGGATATTCGGCGGCCGGATATCCGGCTATCCGGCCAGGTGGCTGGCCGAATATCCGGTATCTGGTATCCGGCCAAACTACTATCCGTTTCATCTCTAGTTGTAATCCACCGAGCTCACCAGTTATGATGGTAAATCGAAATAAAACATGGATTTTGATAACGTAACCTTTTTTAAACTATATCGATATGATATAGTTTAGTTAGTTAGTTTTATGTTAAATACAGGGTGCAATTAAACCTTCCTGCCAAATTTTGATATATTGATCCTTGTTCAAAATAAAAATACACCCTGTATAACGATAAATGAATTTATCTAGTGTGTTATAAAAATATTTTGCAAAGTGTGGGGAGAATTCATTGAACAAAAAAACTCCCCCATGGCAATAAGAACCACAGAAAAAAAACTTAACTTTAAATCGATTTCTCTACATAACTGGTACTGGTATTTTTTATTAATGACTAAGTTGAATAAGGTTTTTGAACTTTAAAATACCATCACGGGTTCAAGGCCTTAATAAATCATCCTTCATCATAAAACTTTTTTTACAGTAGATACCTACCAATCAAACATTAATTTTACAACGCCAAATGCCAAATGATGAATACAAATACTTTTTGACCTAAAAAATATATGTTTTTAAAGTGATCCTGATTAATCCTTCAAGCCCCAGCACCGGTGATCGCGACAACAATAGAATACAATAGCATTTCCAAGAATCCGCGATCGAAGGATTAATGATCAAGTACCCATACGAAAGCCACTTTAAGAGACTGCAACTTTAAGCCACTAAACTGATTTAAGGATGGTATGGAGATACTTTGACCTATGATGGTTGCAGGTGGAAAGTGTCGGAAATTTTTTATGGATTGTTTTCGAAACCACTTAGCCACCAGTAGCCCTAGAACGGCGACCAGTAGAAATACGAAAGTATAGACAAACTGTGGACATAAACTTAAAGGTGCAGTTCCGATCTTTACCGCGGATAATCGCGACCGACAAAATTCAATTAAAATGCCACTTTATGACAGACTACAGTATATGTTAAAAGTAGGATATTATTTGAATTTTTAGGACTATAAGTCTGTCATAAAGTGGCATTTTAATTGAATTTTTCGGAACGAAAAAAGATCGGAACGGCACCTTAAGTTTATCTCCACAGTTTGCCTATACTTTCGCATTTCCACTGGTCGCCGTGCTAGGGCTACAGGTGTTTTTACAGTGCGTAAACGACAAATTAGATACCATTTTTCTTAAGGGACTGTTTTACGTCAAAATGTTACACTTGACTTTTCACAGTAAGAACTAAGAAGAGATAACAACTTTCGTTTATTTAACACATTTTACATAACAATCAATTTGGCTTTACTAAAGGTAGGTCCACTACAGATGCAGGCATCAGTCTTCTATGTAGTATATTTGAAGCTTGGGAGGGGTCGCAGGATGCACTTGGTATCTTCTGCGACCTATCCAAAGCATTTGATTGCGTTGAACATGCTACATTAATCAGAAAATTGTATCATTATGGTATAAGGGACACGGCCCTAAAACTGTGAAGTTCTTACCTTGCAAATAGAACGCAAAGAGTTGAAGTTAATTCTAAAAGGTCTAATGGTAGTAAAATAAAGCTAGGTGTTCCACAAGGATCTATTTTAGGTCCCTTTGTTTTTCTCATTTACATAAATGACCTACCTTATCTAGTTAAAGATAAGCATGATGTAGTACTTTTTGCTGATGACACTTCACTAATTTTTAATGTGAAGCGACAACAATTTAATTACGACGAGGTAAATAGTGCTCTCTCAAAAATAGTACAATGGTTTAATGCTAATAATTTACTATTAAATTCTAACAAAACGAAATGTTTAAAGTTCAGTTTGCCAAATGTTAGGCAAGTACAAACCAATGTACTATTAAATGATGAGAAAATGAAATTAGTGGACACCACTGTTTTCCTAGGTATAACTTTAGACAGTAAATTACAGTGGAGTCCGCATATTGCAAATCTGGCGGATAGGCTCAGTTCTGCAGCATATGCTGTTAAAAAAATCAGAGAAATAACTGATGTAGAAACAGCGCGACTTGTTTACTTTAGTTACTTCCACAGTATTATGTCCTATGGAATCCTTCTATGGGGAAATGCAGCGGATATTAATTCAATATTCGTGCTGCAGAAGCGAGCCATACGTTCTATTTATAAGATGTCATCGTGTGAATCCTTAAGAGAAAAGTTTAAGGAAATAAATATTCTGACCGTCGCATCTCAATACGTCTTGGATAATGTACTGTATGTAAGAAAGAACTTAAATAATTTCAAAAAGAAAAGCGACAATCATTGTTTTAACACTAGGAATAAGAACAAACTAGAAATACCAGTGATCAGACTCAGCAAAGTCAGCAAATCTTTTAAAGGCCAGTGTATACGCCTGTACAATAGAATCCCAGAAAACGTTCAAAATCTCTCTGTCAATAAATTTAAAAATGTAGTAAAAGAACGTTTGTGTACTAAAGCTTATTATAAAATCAACGATTTTATTATTCCTATTGTAAACAGCTCTAAGTTATAATATTGTTATATAACACGGTCAAATTAACTAGACGCACGGTGATGGCATATTGCATTCCAGTGGTGCATCAGGTTAATGTGACCGTGTTGTACTGTATATGTTTTTAATTGTAATTTTCCATCTTTTTAGCAAAAGATGGACCCGTGCGAATTTCTTACGCCGGTTCTTCTCGACGGGTTAGTTCCCGAACCGGTGGTAGGCACCGTAGTATCGACGTTCGGTAATGTTTTTGTAAAAAAATTACTCCGAATAAAAATATTTTGATTTGATTTGATTTAACATATTTTACAAAAGGTTCCATTGTACCATGTTCCACCAGACCTACAACATAGAGCTGTATAAACATAGCCACGGCCAATCACTGAGGCCGCCATAATTAAAGAAAAAGAGGAAGAAGATAGAAACTTACACTGCTTCCTAGCGGCAAAAGAAAAATCGAAAACTCTCCTTTCGAGTGCAATTATAATCGCGTGTAACAACTAGTTAATTTAACTTATATAGCGTTAATTAATAGTGTTGTAACGTGATCTGTCGTAACACGCGCCGCGGTGGCGATCGTAAACATTCTTGTGGAAGGTTGGCCGAATTGCGGGCGTAGACTCAGATATTGTAGCTAAAGTAGTAAGAGTGTACGAATGACGAATCAGTACGTAGTAGGTACGTAGAGCTAGGGACTGTAAGCCGTAAGGGCCAGGCCACTAAACTGCGTTGCGGCGACGTATCTCAGAAACTACATCACACATAAATGAGATGCGATGTCGCAACGCAAACATTTCATATAGCATAAGCACTCTTTACATCGGAAATTTTCACGGTGCGTTCTGCGGCGTCGTAGATTTATACGATGCGACGCCGCAACGCAGTGATTGTGGCCTGGCCCTAATTTACAACGTGGCGAGCAGATTCGTTGAGAATATACGACGCATTTTAGATGAGCCACTCAAAACTGAAATGTATGAAGTCATAAGAAAATACACATCGAATTGACAGACTTGGCGCTCGCGGCGTTGGGCTGAAATCTGAATGATCAAATTTTGAATAGGGTAACCATGTTTAAATATAACCTCCTCCTTTTTGGAAGTCGGTTAAAAATGTATCGCATTGCATCGCCTCGCCGCGTCCCTAAGTTAAGGTAGGTACATACAGCTAATTTACCCTTTCCCTATAAGCTAACGGCCACAGAGACATTTTAGAGATGTTTAAACTTCAATTTAATGAAGAGTTTGACAGTTTATGGGGTTTATGTCAAAATCTTCATACATAACAATACTGTTATGTAACTAACATTCATCTCTAAGGGCTGGTTTACACGTATTAAGTAGATAAGTAGTTAACTAAATTTTAACTTAATTTTAAGTTTTTTGTTACATGTAAACACAAAATTTAGTAGCAAGTAAAAATTTAGTTAAGTACTAAACAAGGAAATTAGAATTTTGACTATTTTCTGTTAAGTATACGTCGGAGAGAGACTATTGTCTGATACATGGGAGAGCCATGCTTCGGCACGAATGGGCCGGCTCGACCGGAGAAATACCACGTTCTCACAGAAAACCGGCGTGAAACAGCGCTTGCACTGTGTTTCGTCGAGTGAGTGAGTTTACCGGAGGCCCAATCCCCTATCCTATTCCCTTCCCTACCCTCCCCTATTACCCTATTCCCTCTTAACAGGCCGGCAACGCACCTGCAGCTTTTCTGATGCAGCGAGTGTCCATGGGCGACGGAAGTTGCTTTCCATCAGGTGACTCGTTTGCTCGTTTGCCCCCTTATTACATTTAAAAAAAAAGTTGGCAGGCGGGGCTTGTCACTTGACACATTTCGGGCAGGCACTTCAAATTAAGTTAAAATTTAGTTTCTACTTAATACGTGTAAACCAGCCATTAGTGTAGCAATAAGCGTAATAAAAAATTCAATGCAAACAATAAAATAGTTGCAGCACGAATGTTATTGTTCTTGTTGAGCTAATAAGAAATGATTGAAAGTAACAGTGGCGGCGCGGCGTATGCGCAGTGCAAAGCCCTCTGCGTCCGGAGAAAGTTCGTTCTTGACCTACGGGCACATGACGGTCCTACACTGTCCACGTCCTACTGCGAGAAGGTGTCAAATGCACGCTTAGGCCGTGTTTTCACCTGCAAGACATTAACTGTCGAGAGAAGTGTCTGACAGTCTGTCTGACAGCAGCTTGCAAGTGTAACCGCCGTAGCAAGTGCTGTCGCGACAATTTGTCAAGCGCTTCCTGCGAGTAGTTGCGAAAGCATGTCTAAACACGTCTGCATGGACTCGCGACAGATCTCGCTGCTATATCTCGCAGAAAGTTATCGTACGGCTTGTGTTTTTGTTTAAAATAATGATATAGTTCCTATCGCGACATTCGTAAGCTCTCGTGTGTAAATACCTCCGCGATAAGTTGCGATAGTATTATCCGCAAGCTTCTCGCAAGATATTTATTGCAGCAATAAATTGAAGGAATTAGTACCAAATGTAAACACTATTGCAAGAAACTCACGCAAGACTTCCGCGAGTTTGCTTGCAGGTGGAAACACGGCCTTACAAAGATGATGCAGATGTCATTTTCATGGAGGCATGGATGAAATAGCTGTCACTCAAAGTAACACCGGTGTAAAAAATATTTTCTAATTAAATTCGGAAAGAATCCTTTGGAAATGACTGTTATTTTATTTTTACTTTAAGTAGGTAACTGTTCGTCCGTTTGTATATTTTGTATCTTTTAAATGCATCGTCTATTAGTTACCTCTTCACGCTGAAAATTTGGTAATTTGGTATACATTGAGTCAATTTGAGTCCCGGTAAAGAACAAACTAATAAATTGATTTACGGTTTGTGCACGATAAACGAATTTCGACGCAAGCAAATCGCGGGCAACATTGAGTCATAATAATAATATAATATGTAATATGTATGTAATTCAGACTTTAGACAGATAAAATTAAGAAACGATTTCTGTAAAGCGCATCACACACGGTGAAGATAATATAATATTTTATCTTAAGATGCCCAAATATAAAATATTATAGTATCTTAAGCTATCACACACGGCTAAGATACGATAAAATTAAAAATCTGTTCATTTCCTTACGAGTCTGCGTTGGTGCCACACGTATTCCTTGTTAGAGTTCTATATACAGAGTGATTGACTGTGAGTGATAACTGATACTGCCTTACTTCTTGATTTGTTAGACAACTCCTCAGACGATGATTCTAATATAGAATGTGAAATGCAGATTGCAGTAGCACATTCCAAAAGGAGAAACGTTTGGATAGAGCCTCACATAAAAAAGAGAAAAACCTGCGGCGAATTAAACCTTTATCAATATATTCTGTCAAAGAAGAAGTTTCAGGAGTATTTCAGAAATTCAAGAGAAACATTCATTTCGATTCATGAGCTTTTTAAGTGCTAGCTTAAAAAGCTCATGAAAATTATAAGTCAATTTTATTTAAAATTATCCGAAATGTTACTTTTTCCCTCAAAATGTTACTTTTCGAATTAGACTTGAGAGTATGTAACTTTCTAACATACAGCACTGGCAACACTGCATCCACTAGTGCGTCCGATCACCGATGAGCCCGCTGCCCGACACAAAAACACCCTGTATTCATAAAGATGTATATATTTCGCATCTTAAGATAACATATTAAGATACGAAATATATATTTCGTATCTTAAGATAACATCTTAAGATACGAAATATATATTTCCATATCGCTCGGTATCTTAAGATACAAAATATAAAATATAAATTAACTTCGTCGTGTGTGATGGTTAGCGATATTCTAAAATATGTTCTAAGATAATATATATTTTATATTATCTTCACCGTCTGTGATGCGCTTTAACGTTAAAAAGATTCTCAGCAGTAAGTACTAAGTATACAATATTCATAGACAAAAAAAAAAAAACTTAATTAATCACGGACTAGTATATTAACCTTCTAGTATAACCATAATAATGTAAACCCGCTTTATAGGCTATTTGCGTTAAGAAGGCAATAAACAAACGTACATGCAGCTGTTGTAGTGTGTAGCTTATGTCAACCTAAAAATTGTACCACCGAGGAAATTGATTCCTAGGCAGATGGCGGACCTAAGTAATTTGGTCGCGTTATGTCAAACCCAGCCTATAAGGTCAGAGCTAACATTGAATTCACATAATCCGGCCAAATGACGTAGGTGCGTCAACTGCCTAGGAATCAAGTTCCTCGATGGTACATCTAGATTCTAGATGTACCATCGAGGAACTTGATTCCAGAATGTTCCAGCAAGTACGATTGTCAAATAAAAATGGCGACCCACTTATGTCAAATAGTCATTATCCACTTGGGGGACTCATTAAAGCGATGCTATTTGCTGATAAAACTATTTTCGCTCACTCCTACGTCAATCAAGCAATGAAAAATATTAGAGAGAGCAGATAATAAAAATTGAGAACTTCCTGTAAAATCATGTCGTTAAACACCATCATTATTGGTTCAGGGAAGTTTTTAGGACTTGATGGCAAATATTTTATGTTAACTCACAGCCAGACTGACCAGACAGACTTCAGGAAGACTTTTAATGAAGAGTTTGTGTCAAATTATATTGTATTCATTCAACTATAATTCAGCTAATAAAAGTTTTTAAAAATTACAGTTGTGCAAAGTATCTACTAAAGTGATATCAAATAATTATCTTGTGACAAAAATAAATTCAACCTGCTGTAACAGGATGATCGACAAATCATTATTAAAATAACGTGTTATTATCATCAATTCATCAATCAATCAATCAACCGTCGGGCACTTATATTATTATTAATCTTGTATTACTAAACAGAAATAAATTGCGGTAATCCTAACGTATTGCAAAAATGTTGACGATTTTTGTGTAACAGTAATTAGTCAAATGTTTTTTTAACTGCAAAAAGTCAGACTTGATATTTTTGTTAATTTTGTGTTGCATGAGTCATTGCAAATTTTCTCTTTATTTTTATTTGTTTTATGGTTACTTATTTCGACTCTAACTATAAGGCTAAGTACTAATAGGTCATAGAAGTTATACAATAATATTTTCCTGTTTCAAAATTTTGTGTACTTACTAATGATAATTTTCGTACGAAGAAAATAATTTACATAATAGCAAGTGCGTAATTCTGTAAGAAGGGTTAAAGATCAAAATGGAAATGACGGTAGTGTTACTGAAACTTTGCTTCTTGTTAACAGATTAGGAAAAAAACTACAACTATAAATACAAATCTACCTTAGAAAAACCTTACCCCACCTTGCTAGAGATAACGCTAGTTTTAGTATCATCGAGTATCAAGAGACTTACTGCTACGAGTCATCAGTAATAATCTGCAAACTAGAGACGATTATTGTGAAGTACGACTGTGAACCTTATCTGCAAACAACCCTTGTGAACCCAAACCAAAGACTACGAATAAAAGTGTTAGGGACTACGAAAAGAAGATTAATAATCATGAGTGAACCTCTACCCCGTAACGCCCGTAACGCCCGTGGTGTAACCGCCACGCCGACACAAGGCACAACAATGGCATTTTCTTTTTCTGTATAATAATTATAAATTGTACTACTAAATTGTGGAATAAAATATGAGAATAGAAAGGTGACGAAGAAATCACAACTCTGTGGACTTCTCGACATCTTTATGACGATTCTCTTGCGATTGTGATTGGGAATAAAAAGTCGTAAGTATGGAACTTCCTTAAAAACTAATTTCATACTTCGAATCGCTACACTTTTTATAATAGATGTGGACTTCAATGTGTTTTTACACCTTTATCTATTGCGGAAATTAAAAAAAGTCTTGCACGGACTTTGTCGTGTTGTTACACGTTATAACGAGTACTCTGGTGTTTCGTCCCAAGGGTTTTGGGCCCACTGGGACCAATGACCAGATATGAATTTTTAACATTTTTTCATCTAGCGATTGGTCCCAAGTAATTATTTTTTATAACTGTCGGGTTTATGTCCGTAGGGCTAACAAAAAAGTTGTAGATTTGAATAAAAAACCAAATAATTACTTTGTATGAAAACATTTACCTATTGACATAGGTCAAGGCTCAAGACAAATTAAAACTTCAAACAATTAGTAAAAATAATAGGAAATAAATCAATACTTGGTCAATAATAAAATAAAGTAGTATAAAAACCAATAACATATATGATTCTTAGTACTTCTTTTATTTGAAAACTTTGAAATAAAAGTAAAGTAGGTAATTATCTTACATCAGTTAAAATCACAAGTTTTATTATGAAAAGGTGAACCTTGTAATTGTGAGCTTATTGCTAATAATACAATTTACTAAGTTTAAAAATATTAGAATTGCCAGTTGGTCACTCAATATTATTACTTATGTAATAATATAAAATTATTGAAGTATAAGTAATACTTTTCCTACATTATTTTTTCTAATTTTCAATAATATTTCAATTTTTTCATAAAAATAATCATATGTTATTATTAAGTAATTTCTGTGGTTATAAATTTTTATGTTTTTTAATTTTATATAATAATATCTAATTATAAATCAAGTATTAAATGCCTTAAATGCCATAATTTATCACAGACCGGGCAAACTTGTTAAATGAATGCCATCTCTCTCGCACACATTAAACTTATTGTGCAAATTATTGCACTTTTTATGTAAGGCGGGCAAACAAGTAAAAAGGGCATGGCACAGGCGGCGGGCGCCCGCGCCGATCGACTAGTTAAGACTTTGACCAATGATATTATGTGAATATTTAAACAGTAATTAACGTTAGTTTAAACACTAAGTATGTACTTTAAATATTATTATGACATTTAAGATTAAATATAGAGCAGTATTTTTTTAAAACCTAATTCGAAGCAGTATGTTTAGTTAATAATAATATTAATTGTAATATACGGTTTAAGGTAAAAGTGTTCTGTTTGTTTAAATGTACAAAACAATATTATGGTTATGTATAAATAATTATTTTTGTGCCAACCCTACTTCAAAATTTCTTGCCAGAAAACAATAGATCATAAAAGTGGGACCAATTGCTAGATGAAAAAATGATAAAAATTCATATCTGGTCATTGGTCCCAATGGGCCCAAAAACTTTGGGACGAAACACCATAGTACTTGTTATAACACCTCTATCCTTTCGAAGTTTAGCATGACGAATTTCTCGTCGAAATGCCCTGCCCGATTACCTAGACCCTCTACCCGCTGTGTCTGTAGAATGCGTCGAGATTTGGTAATTTTATATTGGTACTCTTTTGGTGCTATCGCCTCTCTGTAGTCTATGAAAAACCCGCGACGTCAGTTTTTGGCATGGTTGAACTCATCAAGTAATTTTACACCTTCGTCTATAGTTGCGCAGATTAACAAAAAATCCTGTGGGTATTCATCGTGTACATCTTCTTTATTTTTGAGATTTTCTCGTCATAGAAAGCCATATTTCCTAGACTCGCTACAGTTTTTATGCTGTGTGAGCAACAGATTTCCTCGAAGGCGGTGAATGACCAAATGTCGCAAGTTGGTTCTGCAACAGCTGACGTAACGCTGCGAATCCAATGCAACGCGAGCCGTAACCGACGAATAACGTCCTACCGTCGAGTATCCTACGGCTAGTAGAAATATGTCCTACAGCTAGTAGAATATTAATGTCCTACAACTTTTAGAATTATAGAGCCGTCCCAAGGTACGTAATTAGGGGATTTGTAGTTTGTTTCTAAGATTAAATATTATGTCTGTTAAAAACTGTCCCACAGATTCTGTTTAAAAAATACTCGCAGACAATGGACTTAAAAAAATCGGGAATTTTTTAGGGAAATTCAATTGGTTTTGACATGAAACAGATAATTATTAAAACTTCTATAGTTTCTCATTTTAATAACCACGAAACCGAAGACATTTGGTCAGTAGTTTCCAATATAAATACGTGTGTTATATAAAGAAATAGGATCTAAGTAATTATGCAGTTTACCTCAAAAGGACCTTACCGGAGGTTGTGAGAAGGCAAATGTTCATGTTAAACTATATTTGCATGTCCTTTGTTGGGTCAAGAGACATTCTCTACAGCAATGTCCTTGAAAATTATGTACGGTAATAATTAAACATGGTGTATGTACAAAAAGTAAGAGAAATTTGTTGCTTTTGCCTCTATAGAATGTAGAGGTAGATTGGACTGTCTGGACTCTGGAATCATGAACACTTAAAGACATTTTAAAATAACTACAAAAAATGACTTATTTATTTAAAATGACTACAACAAAGCGTTTATAGTCAGGGAGCCCTAGAACAAATATTTTTTTGATTACTATCAAGCTAATTTTTTGTGAGTAGCTTCATTTTGATAAGATAAACAACATTTTATCTGCGAAAAATCTTGAAAGTGGTAGCTAATAAATAGAAAGGGTACCGTAGTCAACCAAGTTTTGTTGATTACAGAACCATAAAAGGGAACCCTAACCAGCATTGGTAGGTTAATAGTTATATAATTTAAGAGCAACATTGTCCTACAAATAAAACAATCCATATTTTAGGACCATCAAATCAAAGTATGAAATCCTTTCTACCTGTGTTAGCTACCACTTTCAAGATTTTTCACAAATAAAAATGTTGTTTGTCTTATCAAAATGAAGCTACTCACATAAAATTAGCTTGTTAGTAATAATAAAAAAAAAATGTTCTAGGGCTCCCTGACTATTACCTATATTGCGTAAGTTTGATTCTTTTGGTAAACGCATAAATTGGCTTTACGTACCAGCTTAGTCACACAAAACATTCTACTTTCAAAATCAAAACGTTCTACCTACGCTCTGGTCAAACTAACGCGATCGAACGCCGAGATTGTGTCATTCTAGTGACAGTTATGTAGGATCCAAGTACCGCAAGATCCTTGCGGGACTGCCTACGGCTTAAAACTATAAACATAATAAAGATGAAGTAAATCATTAGATGTCGAAAGGTGCATTAAGTCGACCCTATTGCACGCTGCAGTTGCAACACGCGTTAATCACATACATCACATTATCAAATGTAAGTTGTATTTGTTGTACTATTTTTTGATCGCTATTAGATATAACAATGGGTTCGCAAGTTCTATCCGAATCCGAAATTACGAATCTAGAAAACTCCGACTTCCGACCGAATTCGGATATTTCTCACTAGTCCGAACACCTGATCCAAGTCCATTGCCCATTGATAAAAGGGAGGCCTCTAAAAAGTCCCCTACTTTTTAGGGACCATCCTTTTACAAATGGTCAATTTTGTCATTCATATTCTGTCTTTTTTACGGGTTCGGTTTAAATTCGGATCGCATCTACATCTGTACTTAAGTGTATCACAAACATCGCTACATTTATGCTCGGTTTCCAAGGTTTATTAAAAGAAGTTCATCTATCCATTAGCGCTTTCAAGTTTCAGTCGACAAGTTTGAACTCGTTAATAATTAACCAATCAACAACTTTGTTTAGTACATACACTCTTGTCAAAAAGCCGTAGTAACCGGGCAGAGTAAAGAAATAGTAACATTTTATTGTCTAATTTATACAAGTTACTGTCACGTGTCTAATTCTTTATCAATTATTACTAGCGACCCGCCCCGGCGTCGCACGGGTATAAAATATATAGCCACTGAAAAAATGATTAAAATCGATAGCCTATGAACCTTCACGTCGTCTACTTCTTATCTGTGCCAAATAACATAAAAATTGCTCCAGTAGTTCGCGAGATAAGCCCTTTCAAATAATTTCCCCCGTTTTTTCCACATTCTCTCATTAGTCTTAGCGTGACAAAATATAGCCTTATAGTCTTCCTCAATAAATGGGCTTTCTAACACTGAAAGAATTTTTCAAAACGGACCAGTAGTTCCTGAGATCAGCGCGTTCAAGTTAGCCCTTTCAAAAACATTTCCCCGTTTTTTCCACATTTTATTCAATTTCTTCGCTCCTATTAGTCTTAACGTGATAAAATATAGCCTATAGCCTTCCTCGATAAATGGGCTATTTAACACTAAAAGGGACATGAGGGAAAAAAGCGACTTTGTTTTATAATAATATGTATAGAAGATATAGATATAGATAAGCATCAAAATGAGATCATTTTGTACTCAGAAACAGTAAGAACAGGGACAACTAAAGTACTTTCGATATTTTAAGAAAAATGTGAAATTTTTCTTCATTTTTAAACAATATTTGCATCTTGTACGCAAAGATTTTATCTTGTCTCTCAAGCAGTGTTTTGTTCATCTTACAATTAAGTAAAAGGAGAAAGTATTATTCCAAATACACCGATTATCTCTGAAATGCTAAAAATATGCGCTTTCACTTACAATTTTTAATAAAAAAACAATCTTTTGTATTGCAGAATATTTTATATATATATATATATATATATATCGTTCTAACTAGAGTTTACTAAAGTCTGGCTATATCAAAGCAAAAGTCCCAACTCCCAACACATAAGTACGTCATACAGATACACTAAGCATGAATGTAATTATTATAGAGATTGCCTTTAAATTGTTTTTAGTGGCCTAGTTTACTTACTAAAACATTTATAACCAAAAAATAGTAATATAAACTACATAACGGTATATTTGCAAAAAAATATTATCCACCAAATCTGTACTAATATTATATTTGTTTGTTTGAACTCGCTAATCTCAGGAACTACTGGTCCGATTTGAAAAATTCTTTCAGTGTTAGATAGCCCATTTATTGAGGAAGGCTAAAGACTATATTATATTATCACGCTAATACTACAATACATAATAGAAGAAGAAACGGGGAAAATTATTTGAAAGGGCTTATCCCACGAACTGGAGCAATTTTTATGTTATTTGGCATAGATATAGAGAGGACCACGTGAGGGGACATGGCTATTTTTTGTGTGAAAATGTACGGTTTCCGTGAAATTCCAAATTTACGCGGGTGAAGCCGCACGAAACTTCATATTCACATTATATTTTCATTTGATGTAGAGCGTAATGTGTATCTTCCGCGTGCGAGCGTCGCTATCGCCTGATCTGACCACGGACCGTGTAATTAATAAATCTGCTGGCTTTCATACAATGTATCACAATATTACTAATAATATATTTTTTGATTGAAGTTGGAATAACAATTGTCAATTTTTTGCGGAGTTGCCGGAGAATTGGGACTTCTACCGCGGATAACTAGGACTAGCCAGCAATACTTCCTATACAAAAATCTCAACAACAACAGCTCTGGATTTTGTATAGGCGCTAGGCAGTATAGGCCATGGCCTATGGGCGGCAGCGTCCTATGGCGTCCTAGGGCAGCGTCCTAGGATGCCGGCAGAGTGATGAGAGATGCCGCACGTAGGGGCGGCAAAATTAAAGTGATACCTACTCATAACTAATACCTCTATCGGTTGTGTCACGGGGAGTGCTCTGAGGAATTGTTCGGAATCATACCACCTGCAACTTTTCGCCATCGTCCCACGCGAAAAGCCGCGTACTGACCAAGCGAGCAGCGTCGCTGCCTCGCCCGAGCGTGCCGCGGCCGAGCCAAAAGTTGTCGGCTTTTGGTCGATGCCCAAAGGCGCCTCGGACGTTTGCCTCGCACTAACACGTACTGACCGGCTACGCGGCTAAAAACATACCATCCTCATCATCTTGATTCCACCGTGCGTTTTTCGCGTAACTTTCTGCCGCGCACTGTAAAACTCTGGAACGAACTATCACCAGCAGTATTTCCGGACCTATACGACCTGCAAACCTTCAAGAAGAGAGCGTATTCCTTCTTAAAAGGCCAGCAACGCGCCTGCAGCTCTTCTGATGTTGCGAGTGTCCATGGGCGACGGTAGTTGCTTACCATCAGGTGACCCGTTTGCTCGTTTGCCCCCTTATTTAATAAAAAAAATATATAAATCCGGCCCTGCTAGCCACTAAAATGGGGAACTCAAATCCAAGGGAACTTTAAGACCTCCGGCAACAAATCGAAGTTCTAATAAAATACATATACAACTTTAGCCACCACATTGTTCCGACTTCCGAATATAGAAACTCAAACTGAAACAGTTCTGTTACAATATTGTACTATCGGAGAAGTTGATTCCTATGCAGATGGCGGACCTAAGTAATTTGGTCGCGTTAAGTCCAACTCATCCGGCCGATAACAATTATTCACAGCTAACATTGAATTTACATAAGCCGACCAAACGACGTAGGTCCGTCAACTGCCTAGGAATCAATTTCCTCGATGGTACATTTTTACAAAAAAGTCTTTGTTTTAACGCAAAGATATTGAAACAAAAACTTAATTATTTACAGAATTAGATGTAGAGCAAAGTTTTTCTTAATATAACTTTTTATGAGCTATAAAAATAAAATATGAATACCAACATATTAATATTTCCGCATAACTAATGCCCTTGCTTTTTAATATGAAATCAAGGTTTGGACAATCGCCGTAGTCCGTGTAATTTTATGTAACAGCAGTCGTACCTTCTGGTACAATATATTCTAAATTCTAAGTAGGTACTATCAAAGAAGTTGATTCCTAGGTTGATGGCGGACCTAAGTAATTTGGTCGCATTAAGTCAAACCCATCAGACCGATCTCAGCTAACAGTAGGCCACTTTTTTCCGCCGCCGCATATACGAAATCTGTCGCCCTCCTAGGACGCTGCCGGTCCCCCCAGGACACTGCCGCCCCTAGGCTGCGGCTTATACCTACGGCCTATAAAGGTACAATTCCGTGCATCGCGATCGATCGCGGCCGCGCACGACCTACGACTGTCGTCGGTCGCTCGCGACCATAGTCAGCGTATGAAAATGTATGGCACCGCTTCCGAGGCCCGCGACAGACGCGCGCGGCCTACGACTGTCGTAAGCCGCGCGCGATCGTGTCTTGAAGTTATATGTCATATTAACTTCAAGACACGGTCGCGCACGGCCTACGACTGTCGTAGGCCACGCGCGACCGTGTCTTGAAGTTTATTATGTTCAAGACACGATCGCGCGCGGCTTACGACAGTCGTAGGCCGCGCGCGATTGTCGCGGGCCTCGGAAGTGGTGCCATACATTTTCATACGCTGACTATGGTCGCGAGCGACCGACGACAGTCGTAGGTCGTGCGCGGCCTCGATCGATCGCGATGCACGGAATTGTACCTTAACCAATTTATAAATCCAGGGCTGCCTCTACTTCTCTAGTGAATATACGAGTATATAATATGGAAAATTTTAAATTTTATACTTACTATATAACGAGGCAGCGTTAGTTAGACAGCTCTAACTTCTCAGATTTTTTCGAAAGCCCATAAAGAATCTTTTATATTTCTAACCTTGATGTTTTCGTCACATTCGCCGAGTTCAATTTTAACGAGCTACGTGATGTGGGTACGAATTGCGTATTGTACCATGGTGAAATAAATCAATTCGATTAGCAAACCAACGGGTCCTATTCTCAATACTCGAATCTCGCTTCGATCGCAGGTGGCACGCGCATCCAGGTATAATAGTGGTAGAAGAGCAGTACCATCGAGGAAATTGATTCCTAGGCAGTTTACAGTCCAACGTCATTTGGTCGAATCACGCCAATTCAAATATATTAATTGTGATCTGTCGGCTGTGTTTGACATAACTCCTTACTCGACCAAATTACTTAGGTCCGCCATCTGTCTAGGTATCAACTTCTCTGATAGTACATTAAGGTAGAGCATAGGGTTCAATTTTCATGCACTCGATCTTTAATTGTGCTTCTTTCATTCTTATTTCTTATTGATAGTAGTAACGTAGTAGTAGGTAATATACTTTTTTCCCAAAGATTTTGCCATCAGCATAATTTTATTTTCACTCAAAATTCTACTTTTTATAGACATCTAACTAACATAAATTCACATACTTAATTAATTTAATCATAATATTATCATAAAAAAATAATAATGGCGGCACACCTGTTCCACGTCCTGTTTAAAGCAAAAAAAAAAATATTTTAATGTGTGAAAAAATAATTTGAATATCTTTCAAATCATAAAAAATATTGCTGAATCATAATTATATTTTGAACCGGTCGTTAATTGTAATAAAGCAAGTTTCTTGTAAAATCGCAAAGAATGAAATAACAATTTTGGAAAATTCTACGTGGTGAATTTTCTTTAATATATTTGAAAGATTTATGTCAGGAAATAAATTAGATAGATAATTCACCCAAGAATTTTAAGTAAGTACAGTAAGTACCTGCCTTACAAAAAGCTGGCAAGATATGAATTCAAACAAAATTAATTGACGAACAAAGCAAAGTGCCTCATTACATCTTTATGAATCACAATAATTAGATTATGCAATGAAAACAGTAATTTATCTTGGTTATTTATGTAAATTACACAAAAAATGGTACCGTACATTATGTCATTATAAATCACAGTTACTTAATATTTTTAATGTATACGAAAATAAACATTTTATGTACAAAACGCAGAAATTAACTTGGCATTTGTTTTTGTAGACTCTATATTATAGAGTTTCCTTAGAACAAACTCTGCGTGTAAAATAAAACTTAAATATATAAAGAATTAAATGTTCGATAAAGTTACTAAGAATTCAGATTTTTTTCTTCTTTTTTATTTTAATTTTTAAGTGAAAACTTCTTTAGTAAACTTTAAACTCACTTTAATAAAAAAAACTGACCGAAAATGAGTAACTTGGAGGAAGTATAAGCCGGCGGCGCGGCGTAGGAAAAACATAATTAATTATATTTATCCCTCTTTTTCCCCTCTGCCGGCACTCATGAAGTGCAAAACTTTCATTTTTTATTCTTTATTTAGAAGCGGTACTAGGTATAAAGTAAAAACAAATAAGAAAAAAGACTAAACAGTCGTAGTTACCTAATACTAAATGGCTTTCTAGATGTCTTTCAGATTAAGCAGTAATCACTCTATTTTATTTCTCTCTACTAGACAAAATTAATTTATGATCACAGCATTCGTCATGATGTAATCTTAGCTGGTTTCTGATAACGTATTTGTGACAAAAGCTATAAAAATGTAAATGTCGTGTCGTAACTACAATATGGGTATACTTGCATTACAAAATGTCTCCGAAGGTAGCGTCGGCAAAATGAGCAATTAACACAACATTAACACTTGAATATTGCTAGATGCTGCTAAAATAACATTTTATTTAGTAAGTTGTTAACAGGACTACGAAGGCGTAAGGTTACTACTAGTTAAACCCAAAGGCAGACGGCTTTGTAGTCCAGTGGTTTACGGTTTTGACACGTGTCGTGGGTTCGACTGCCGCATTGGAAAAATGTTTTTTCCAAGTTTTAGAATATTATGCAGGCTGATATTATCTAATCATAGTATAACAAGAAAGATAATGCATTCTTGCTTTGGATGGGCATGTAAAAAGTCGGTCCTGCGCCTGATCTCTCGCCAGTCGTGTCAGTCATCAGTCCTACTAGGTTTTGACAGCAAAGGAATAGAAATTCAACTTTCTATTTTACAATACGAGTAATAGCGTCATTTCTTAATTCAACAAAAGTGTAGATAGTGCACACCGAAACGTCTGACAAAATGGAACGGAACCCATCTTAGCAACACAAAATTAAAATGTCGTATCACGCTATTTTAATTTTTTTTTTATTGCTTATATGCATCAAGCCACGCCTCATCTAATTAGTTTCCATGTGGATAGAACCTTATTGCTTAAAGCATTTATGCCGTCTGTACACCTTTCTTCGTTACGTAAGAGTGTATGGCTAGGCAAATGACCTGTGCGGCGCTACGGTGATACACTTTCTTTAGATTGAGATTAACTTTCGACGAGATTGTCACTAGACAGTAGATACGACAAGTAGAATAGTACGTTGTTTTGCCGTACGTTATTACGTGTAAGAAAAAATAGGTTGATTTTCAGATCTATCCAATAAGTACACAACAATCCAGCAATTTCGGAGAAGTTTCGCAACAAACATCGAGACACGGGAATTATACATAATACATATTTAAACATTGACTTGGTAGAGATATCGATGCAAAATAATTATTATCTCTTGAGTATTTCTTAGTAACAGCCTAACAGGACACTGGACATTGGACAAGGGTTTCAAACTTCAAAGTCAAGAAAACCCGTAATAAAAATGCGTTACTTTTAACATTTAAAAAGGTACTTAAGATTAACAATAAAGAATTATACGATTAAAGCTACACATACCTTTGACGATGTAAAAAGGCGATTATTTTCAACAGAATGAAAAGCGACTGGCATTGTTTATCGATAATTTAAAACTGAAGATCAAATAAGAAATTATTCTTTTTTAATTGAGGGAATTTCCCGCCAGCAAAATTGAGCTGGGAAAGTAATTATAGTGACGTCACTTAATCTAATATATATAAATCTCCTGTCACGATGTTTGTCCGCGATGGATTTAACCGATTCTAATATTGTTTTTTTTAAATGTGTGCTTTTTTCCAACTTGAGAGATAGGATAGCTTAGATCTTTAATAATAGTCGCAATTTTATTTTATTGCAAATTATTTGTCTATAAAGAGCGACCATTGTTTATGCGACGCGGGTCACGGGATAGCGATGGACGTTGCCATGGTGACATACTTATTAAGTCACTAATTCAATAAAGTAATACGGGCGAATGGCGATATACTTTATATAATATGGCAAAGAAACGTTTGCCGGGACAGCTAGTAATATATATGTTCTCATCGTCAACATTAATCGATGTGAAATGCCCTTTAGGATACACTTTGTATCTTCAGGGATTCCCTTACAAAACCCGGAAAAGTATTATGAACAAGGAAGTAGAAGATAGTCTATGGATTTAAAAGAAAATAATAAACAGTATAATAGCTGGTATAGTTGTATAATATAACTCAATCGTTGGCCCTCATCCTTATATATGCACCTTAGATTTTTGTTTAAAAATACTAGAAATACTAAAAATAATATAATTTTCTGTAATATTGAATAATAATTGGGTGTTTCACCTTAACACTTTTTTCATGACGAGTTCATTACGTGGTAATTCTATCAGGAAATTGTAGGATAAAAAACAACAGCAAAAGGTATTTTACAAATTTGCATGTAATTTAACTAAAATTAATGATCTCAAAAAACAAATAGGAAATATTTACATTCAAATATATTTAACCGGTACTGTAATTTGTTAACTTTAGCAAAATACTATCAGTCTGCATGTCTTCGCACGGGCGTAATGTTGATAGTAAAACCTGACTAATCCTTACTAAGCCTCTGAACCGATTTTGGTAAACTTTGGTATGTAGATACTTTGAGTCCCGGGAAAGGATATAGAGTACTTTTTATCCCGGAAAAATGTACGGTTACCGCGCGATAAACGAATTTCTGCGACAACGAACTTGTGTGTATCAACTGCTATACTATAAAATATCTACGATTTTTATCAGTATGTCACTACTTTGTTATGCAAGTATTTAAATACATACAAAACTTTCGCTACAATCACTTTATCTTAAAAAAACTGCATTAAAATCCGTTGCGTATTATTTATTAAAGATCTAAGCATACTTAATTACCTTGATAAGGACATACAACGGGAAGCGATTTTGTTAGTATGTATGTTGTGATGACAACAAAATCGTGACAAGCTTTTGAATTAGGAATTAAAAGAAGTCACGAAGTTTTTTTTAATTCAAGATTGATCATGAGGAACATCAATTTGTTAATAGCATGAATGAATTTAAAATATTACAACTAGCAAAACCTGTGGCAATTAGCAACAGAAACCATAATTGATAGATTTATGTGCTAATGATGGATGTTCAAAGTTTGAAGGTTGAGGTAGTAAAAGCTATGAGATTTTCCTAACTCTTCAGTTCTAATAATGTTTCAAAGTAGTAGGTACATTATCTACGCTTTAACTTTGTTATGTCACTATTATATTGCACGGGCGTTTTGTGTGAAAATCCGACTGTAATTAACTAATTACATGTGATCTGAGACATTTCTTATTTTCCTGCCCTAGGTGCGTAATGTACTATTTTAGTAATCTTTTGTTTAATATTAGCTAAATTCATCGTAATGAAATTGTTTTTGTTATTTTGCGGCCATACTCGAACTTAGCTGCGTCGTGAAGAGTTCTTATTATGCGAAGATTTTGGTTGGCGATATCAGATATGAATGATGATTATGATAACCTTATATAGTTAGCACAATCGACGCCATACGTTAGTTATCGCTTATATTGGTCCACTAGATGACGCCCGCAACTCCGTTGCACCCAAACTCGTTTATCAAGGAGGAACCGTACATTTTTTCGGGATAAAAAATATCTTATGTCCCTTCCCGAAACTCAAAGTATCCCCATATCAAATTTCCAAATTTTAGCAAAATCGGTTCAGCGGTTTGGGCGTGAAGAGGCAACAGACAGACACACTTTTGCATTTATATTATTAGTATGGATAGGCCAACGTGGGATCCTTATTTTAAAGGTACAAGTCAAGTAGTAAATCAAGATTAGTCCAGGTATTGTTACATACAATGGACCCACCTGGCTCCACCTGTACCCATCTACCTGCTTATTGTTTGCTCTGAGATTTGTGATGCTGTCTGTCCGTCGCCACTCGTATCAGGGTAGCTAATGTATTTAATCTTTATGGCTTAAAACTCTTCGTTAATGTTTTATAAAGCACTTAAGACTGTAGCTAAAAGATATTGGAGCTAAATAACAAAAAAATACAGTTTGGTAAAAAATATTAGAGATATGAAGTGTTGCATTGTAAATTCGTTAAAATGTTTGAGTTATAACGTATTTTTGGAGTTTATGATACATATTTTCATTTAATAATATATTTCATATTTTCGTTTGGTTGATGGTTGGCGTGATTAGATGCTACCTTGTTAGCGAGGAATATAGACAAAAAACCGTACCCTTTTAGAAGTTGGCTAAATCCATACCGTGTTAATGTTATACATCCGCATATTAATATTATAAAAACGAAAACGTGTCTGTTTGTTACCTTTTCACGCCCAAATCGCAAAACAGATTTTGCTGTTTGTATGGAGATACTTTGAGTCCAGGAAAAGGACATGGGATACTTTTCATCCCGGAAAACGAATGAGTGATAAACGAATTTTTGCGCAACGGAGTCGTTACTCCGTTGGAGTAGCGGGCGTCATCTAGTATTTTATAATGTCCAGTTTCTGAGTTTTTTTTTTTAACCAGATTTCGTCTTTTTTTTACAATTGCTTTTAGTTGGCTAGCCAATCAACTTTATGACACTAGCGTCAAAAAAGTAACCAATCAACAACTGTAGTAAAAAAAAAAAAAAACTCCTGTCAAAAAACCTGAAACCGGGCTAAGGCAATCAGTGCTCAGGACAGACTTAAAAGTATGCCAGTGTGGTAATTTCTCGACGTGCAAATATTTTTAAAGCTTAAAACTTATCTTGAGATCAGGTGTAAATAATTCTGTGCCGATTTTATTGGAAAGGAGGACCGGACATGTAACGGTTAACACAAAAACCGAGAAGATTCTTAAATGTTTTGTATCCTCATTTTTTTGTTGGGCCTCTAAGAATTTCACAATACAATCACTTTACTATTTAAAAAACATGTATATTTTACATTAAACCACACTTGTTAAAATTATGTACGACTAGATGACGCCCGCAACTCCGTTGCGCCAAAATCCGTTTATCACGCGGGAACTGTACATTTTTACGGGATAAAAAGTATTCTATGTCCTGTCCCGGTTCTCAAAGTATCTCTAAACCAAATTCAAGCAAAAGCAGCTCAGCCATTTAGACGTAAAGAGACAACACTCATAGAGACACTTTCACATTTATAATATTAATTTATTATATTGTTTTGTTTGCAAGGTTTTTTGATAGCAATTTATCTAGTCAACAAAAAAGTTGACTTTACCCTATTAAAAGCGCTGGTCATCAGATAAACTTTACTCAAAAAACGCCGAAAACTGGCCATAAATCAATTAAACAAAAAAGCATTTAAGTTTTCATTCAATGCACCTAGTATTTCTTCTTGATTCCTGTAGTCAGAATCAGAACCATGCATTAAAAAATGCGAAATTTTATCATATACTTATCTATCTAATATAGTCACTTCTTATCACCTAAACCACTGATTTTAATAATTATTACATTTGATATTATATTGTTACTTTGAGTCCAATGAATGGACAAAGAAGTTAAAACAGATTTTATCGCCGTATAATGTACGGTGACAGAAGAAATTCTGCGCGAACGAAGCTAGACTTATAAGTACTCGTATGTAGAATAACGGAGTACTATTATAATAAATATATTCTGTGGTAGAATTATAAAGAAAGTTTTAGACAAAACTCAGAGAAACTTTGTAGCCAAGAAGTCGAAGAATTATTTTAGTAAAAAAATATTGTTACCTAATCAATGTCGGATGCTTGATCAGGCAAGAGTTCTTGTTTCAATCTATTTTTACACTTTAATCTTTTGTTTTCTTTCTTATCTTTTAGAGTATAAAATTAAAAGTTCTTCATTACATTTTAAGATTATAACTTTATATTGTGTTTTTATGCTTAAAATAAAGCGATGCTATAATTTCACATATAATATTATATAGACATAATATAGCCCTATTAAACTCATAAAATTACAAGGTACATAAATATAATAATTAAAACATCCTGCATCCCTCTCTTTTGAAGGGTTATAAATAATTATAATTATTCGTTGAACTCTTTTACAGGGAAACTAGTCGTTTAAAAATGTTTCGTAGAATTATTTTATCTTAAATGTATAAAATTAAATTTATAAAAATTTGAATTATTTCTGAATTTCTAAGATGATTACCTAAGCAGGTATAAAAATGTAAAAAGTAATATTATTCTGGTGCTTGTATGTAGTATTTTCTGTATCATTCTTGCAAGTACGCCGTAAAAAATACAAGATAGCAATTATTCTGTACTTATTTTCTCATAATTAAAAATTGTGTTATTTATATCATTGATATTATTATTGATACAAACAATAATTATTTTCATTCACAACGTGAAAGTAGGTGACCGGACGCGAAGGAGTTTATGCGATCGTGTTGCAATAACAATAATAAATAATAATAAAAAATTACCTTGGATGATCACTAAAAATCCTAAGTCGGTTACACTGAAAAAAAAAAACACAAACACGTATCACCTGAGCACTTCGGAAAACATTATTCGAATTTGGAACGAGAACCTGCGCGTGCGCAGTGCGGCCCCGAGCGCGGTAGAGCACGGAATGTTCACTTACTCCCCCACTCTCGCAGATAAGGACTAGAACTGCTTTGGATAAGTTTTTGTAAAGATAAGGCCACTACTAAGCCGCTGGAGTGTTGGAGCAAGTGAGTTTGGAGATAATATCACACTTAAACCTACCAACACTACCAACAAGTGTTGGTAGGTTTAAGTGTGATATGATGACATAAGTTTGTTACTAATTAATAGTCGACAGATCGCAATTAACATTAAATTGACATGATCCAACCAAATGACGTTGGCCTGTCAACTGCCTAGGAATCAATTTCCTCGGATATACATTATGTACCTAGATTTATGGTTTACCTACATACTTGTATATTATTTAAATGTCTGATAAATGATTCCTAAAGCAAAAAGGCGATTATAGTAATTAAAAATATTTTTAATTGCTATCATCATCATATTTGGTAGTTATAAATTATAATATTCGCAAGCATTTATTTCCCTTTGGCAATAATTTTTTTGCGCATAAAAAAAACGTAAAGGTTTTTAACATCCATAAAGGTTTTAACTATAACTAGTTTTACATGATTAAGTATCGGTTTAATAAAATTAATAGTGACACGCAAAAGTGTTATTATAAAAAAAAATTATGAATAATTATTTCTGAATGAATACTACTTTACGTAAAACCCTATTATTAATTGCTAAATAGTTTACAATGACGTCATCCAAACCAGCATATTAATTACTAAAAGCGGGAGCTATTTATTTTCAAGAAAATGTATACGATTTAAAAAATAAATATATGTAGATATCGCATTCGATATCGCTTGAAAAATAAAATTCTGTTTAGCGGTTCAAATTATACGGGCGGTCTACACATTACAAAACAACAGACAAAATAATATTGTAGACAAGTATTTTTGAATATTTGTAATATAAAGTCTTTTCATTAGCAATCAAAATATAGTTCAGTCAATTCCTTTTTTTCCTAGGCCACTTATACTAATATTATACAAAATATTATGTATTATATTATATACCAGCTTGTTTTTGCGACCACCCATGTCGCGCCTTTATGGAAATTTTAGGGACAGTCCTTAAAGGGACGTGCGTAACTCAATAGAGAAGTGATGTGACAGTATCGGTTACAGCGACGATAACAATAATTATTATTATGTAACGATCAGCTTTCTGTGAGGTCTTTTCTGGGTACATGAAGAGCTCTTTGGGGACTAAACTCATCATGATAAGTGGCAGTCTTCCACCATGCGTTTTTCGCGTAACTTTCCACAGTAAAACTCTAGAACGAACTGTCACCATATCTCCTGACTAATACGACCTGCAAACCATTAATAATAGAGCGTAGTTCCTCTTAAAAGGCCGGCAACGTATCTGCAACTCTTCTGATGTTGCGAGTGCCCATTGGGCGGCGGTAGTTGCTTTCCATCAGGTGACCGGCTGTTTGCTCATTTGCCCCTGATTTTATAAAAAAAAACGGTTGTGCCGAAGCTAAAGGGTCATGTAATTCCAGATTTTGACGGATAATATAGTTTAGGCTACTTAACTACTGAATAGACAAGAGTACATTATTATGCTATTTTAAGTGAGCAATGGGATCTCTTTTACGTCAAAGAATTCACTGGAAACATCTAGTCAAAGCAAAGTGGGTTTTTGGTCATTAAAGGTATGGTTAGTTAATTTATGTTAGTAGTGACAAGGCAAGCCGGTGCAACTGTATTACTCAAA
Organism: Polyommatus iphigenia; assembly: GCA_963422495.1. NCBI lineage: Eukaryota > Metazoa > Arthropoda > Insecta > Lepidoptera > Lycaenidae > Polyommatus > Polyommatus iphigenia. The sequence goes on from OY730189.1 coordinate 13,566,880, forward strand.
TCGCACTCAAGGAAAACTGTTTACGAACATACAGATACATGCAATTTGTATTTAGGGTATGGATTTTTATCTGAAGGGTATGGAATTTAGAAAGATTTGTACATGATGTTTCATGAAGATGTATTAGGATTATAATGAAACACTCTTGTCTGTTGTCTTTTTGTCAGATCCGTTTAAAAGTAAACATTTTTTGGGGTAAAAAATATATATCCTTTTCTGTTTTCCGGGCTTCAAAGTATCCCTATAGGTACCTAATTTCATCAAAATCTGTTCAGTGGTTTGGGCGTAAAGAGGTAACAGACAGACAGACACACTTTCGCATTTAAAATATCATAATATCAGTATGGATGTTCCAATTTTAACACCCTGTACACAAAATGTGTGGCAAGTACAAGGATACTGGATTGTCATCCAGATTGCCATCTTTATTGGCAATTGTAATGAAACTTGACCTTGCCAGTTGCTGAAATTGCCTGGAGACTGACGGCAGACGGTTTCGGCATCCGAGGTCTAAGCCCACGTGGAGATTAGCCATTTAAGTAAATGGCTTATGATGTTATGACAGAATGCTCAACGCTCGTCAAAGAAGAGAGGAGGATTAAGTAGGTCGATTAGGACCTTTAGGCTGCCTTTCCACCAGAGCTGAGCGGAGCTGTGTTGCGAGGAATGTGTTTTTGAAAACCAATAGAATCGCTTCATTGACATGACTTTGACATGACATCGCTCAGCGCGGCGGTGCTATTGGTTCTCAAAAACACATTCCTCGCAACACAGCTCCACTCAGCTCTGGTGGAAACGCAGCCTTAAGGTCTTCTCACTTTAAGAATAAAAGGTGGTTCATACTTCAAGGTAAAAGAAGGTAATATTGTAGTTTAAAAGTGTTTTTATGAAACTAGCTATTGCCCGCAACTTGGAAACGTCAAGATTCGTTTATCAATCGGGAGCCGTATATTTTTCGGCATAAGAACTGTCCTATATCTCTTCCCGAGCCTCAAAATATATCAAAGCACCAAAGTTAATTAAAATCGGTTCAGCGACTTAGCGTGAAAATCAAACAGAATACTTTCACAGTTTTAAGATTTATTCAGTACTTATTGTTTTTTTTTTTAATAGAATTTATGAGTTGTTAATTAAATACTTTACTTAACTACGACAATTAATTAAGTAATTGCGTGACAGCCATGCTCGCAATTAATTTAATTGTATCTACTTAAATGGCTAACGATAATAATATTATTATAATTATTATTCATGACAAGCATTTTGCTTTTTTTTTTGGTTGCTGAAGAATAGTTCAGAAGAGGGTTGAAAATCTAGAGTTGAACATATTATCTATTTATGTTGACCATGTTTATTTAAACTCAATTCAGTAATTATACGCTTTTCTTGCACTTTTTCTCCTTTATTATGTAAGATTTTTAATGAATTTCCACCAAGAAGTTACAGTACATTCAATATCATATTTATATTTTAAAGTTTGTTGAATTTGTAATTTTTATCCTAGGCCTCGGAAGAGGGCGAAAAGGGCTATATTCTCCGAGTGTATGTACTGCATACAGAGGAATCATACCTATAATACCTGTTTTTGTAACTGGCATACTCTAGAGCCCAAAACGCTTTAAACCAGTGGTCCCCAACCTTTTTTTCATGCGGGCCACGAACATGTTTTGGTCTTGGTGTCGCGGGCCGCAACAAAAATTTTTTAGGGTAAAAAAATAACATTCTGCAAAATTAACGATTTTAAAGTGGAAAAAATTTAACGACTATCACGTAGACTTTACGATAATTTGCTGGTGGGCGAGAATTTCAAAATTGTTTAACATTACGCGGGCCACAAATAAAGTCCCGTCGGGCCGCACGCGGCCCGCGGGCCGCGGGTTGGGGATAGCGGCTTTAAATGTCAATGTCTGCAAATTATCGAATTTAAAATCGAGATCACTTTAAATACTAGATGTTGCCTAAGGGTAACTTAACTTCGTTTCGCCAAAATTATCTCTCCATATACTTTTGTGATAAAAACTACCTTCCTCCTTAGTCCGGACTTGAAATATCTTCATTATCATTACAATCGGTTCAGCGACTTAATCTCGACGAAGTAACGCGGACAGGCACTATTTCGTATTTAGGTATACTGCTACATAGAATAAAACAAAATCTCTATCAGTTTTTTTTCTCTAGGTATATATTATAGAGAAAGAAAGCTAAAAGCAACTTTATACCCTTAGATTTTTAATACTATACCAATGGATTTTGGTAAGGTTTTGTTTAACAGAAAAATTTTAACAGAAGAATTTGTTCAAAAGAAAAATTAGCCATAAAACATGCACAATATAAAGTATATCAAAAATTTCATGCCGGATCAGCTATAGTTTAAGTATAAAATATTTAGTATGGATGTAATCAATTATATTGTATTGGCTTACGCGACCAATCATCAGCTGAGTAATATCAGTCGGAAATGTTCCAATCAGTGAACACGACGTTTTGTTACGAATGCTATGGGAAAATGTGCTGGATGTGGAAAATACTAGACTTTTCTTACGTTATGTGACATATTATTGTCTGTGATATAATATGCTACCGCTAGATCTATTGGTCCACGGGAAGAAATGTTTGCACACTGTTACGCATGAGAAAAACAATTACAATACCTACGAAGCTACTACTGTGGCCTACCTTTGCGCAATGCTTGTTAACTATGTTACTTTTTGTACCGTTCTGTGTATACTATTCTAAATTCTTATCAATTAATTTAAAATTAAGTAAAAATAATCGGCCAAGTGCGAGTCGGACTCGCGCACGGAGGGTTCCCTACCATTATAGAGCAAAAGGCCAAAAATTGTGTTTTTTGTTTAGGAGCCCCCCTAAATATTTTATTTTAATATTATTATTAAATAATAAAGTACACATATAACTTAGGATTTTGTGAAAAAGTTAAGTACCTACCTGTTGCCATTACTGATATAGAGCAAAAAAGGCAAAAAAAAATCACGTTTGTTGTATGGGAGCCCCTCCTAAATATTCATTTTATTTTATTTTTAGTATTTGTTGTTGTAGCGGCAACAGATATACACATTCTGTGAAAATTTCAACTCTCTAGCTATTACCGTTCTCGAGTTACAGCCTGGTGACAGACAGACGGACAGATGGACAGACAACGAAGTCTTAGTAATAGGGTTCCGTTTTTACCCTTTAGGTACGGAACCCTAAAATTGACAAAATTTACGTACCATCGTATTTCAAGCTGCTTAGTTAATATTATACGTATAAATACATAAACTTTATTGGAAACATTTTTTCTGAAAAAGACTTGTTTACATTTAGGTTAACATAAATTGAAACTCCATCTTATATCTTCGTGTAATGTATTATTGTATTGCTTTATACAGCAGATGCAAATTGTGTTATTATTGCCTGACGCGTCTTAATTCCTCTTCTTCTTTCTCTTTCTTATTCTTTATCTCTTATTGTGACAACATAAATAAGTTGAAAAAAGTTTTTCCGTTTCTCTTTTCAGGGTTCCGTAGCCAAATGGCAAAAAACGGACCCCTTATAGATTCGTCATGTCTGTCTGTCTGTCCGTCCGTATGCCACAGCCACTTTTCTCCGAAACTATAAGAGCTATACTATTGATTGAGTAAACCGCATTGAGATTTTGATACAAAAATGGAAAAAATATTAAAAATTTTAGGGGTCCCCATAGATACAACTGAAACAAAAAAAATTCATCTAATCTATGCGTGTGGGATATCTATGGATAGGCCTTTATAAATCATATTGAGGTTTATAATATCATTCTTTTATAACCTGAATTGTTTGCGAGAGAGACTCTTCCAAAGTGGTAAAATGTCCCCCCCCCCTCTAACTTCTAAAGTAGAGGCATGATAAACAAAAAAAATATATGATGTACATTACTATAAAATCTACTAAGTAACTAAAATTGGTTTGAACGAGATCTAGTTTTTTTTATATGTCATAAATGGTAAATATTAATTTAACTTTCATTAAATCAACTGAAATATAAAAATAAATCAAAAACCTTTTAATTTCATAGAAATAAAATAAACCTCATTGCTGCTGCGGAACCCTTCATGGGCGAGTCAAACTCGCACTTGGCTGGTTTTTTCTATTTCAGGTTCCCAAATCACATAAAATCTTGCAACCTGTTTACGTCGAGAGTTAAAAACTGGATATGCAAATATTTTACGTCATTTACTATCTATACATTATAATAAAACTGTAGAAATGAAAATTCTGTACATTAAAGATATTCAAAAAATAATAAGCGGGGGGTGTTACTAAATCGCTATAGAAGCCAAAACTGTGGTTAGTTTTTTTGTCTGTCTGTCTGTCTGTCTGTCTGTATGTTTGTTTCAGCATCACACGAAAACTACTGATCCGATTTGAATGCGGTTTTCGCAGATATATTTGTCTTCTTCCAACTTAACATCTGGTGTATAAAAATGTTTCCCCCCACCCCTCTAAGGGGACGAAAGAGGGGGTCAGATTTTGTATCAAACTTTTTTCTTTAACTCGAAAACTACTGATCCGATTTGCATACGGTTTTCGCAGATATATTTGTATGCTTCCAACTCAATCAACTGATGAAGTAGAAATACTTTAAATGGCAAAACAACGTTTGCCGGGACAGCTAGTATTTTATATATTTACCAAATTACGCTCGCATCTTTACGTCAGAATTCGTTTATCGCGTGGTGCCGTACGTTTTTTCCGGAATGAAGAGTATCCTATGTCCTTTCTCGGGAGTCGGAAATCAAAGTATCTCCATGCCAAATTTCAGCAAAATCAATTCAGCGGTATAGGCCTGAAGAGGTAACAGACAGACACACTTAAGGGCGTTCCCTCCGGAGATTCCGTAATTGACCGTATTTAAAACCTTATAAACTCATAATCTGAAATCTACAAAGTTATAATAAAAATACAGCAATAATCTTAAGTATATCAACATTCCTTTCCCCGTTTTAAATTTTCTATTTTTGTTTATTATACTCATGACATCAGCTTCCAAAGTAATACCAATTTATTAAAATTCAAGCATACCTACATTCAGCATCTCCTAACATACAAATCACTTTTATTTGTAACTCACGCCAATAGATCGACAATATCATAAACTACATATTCCCCGTTTTAATTTTTTTTAGGACAATTTTGAACTAAGATAAGTAAAAATAATAGGGTTTTGGCGCGATCTCGGCAACGAGGCAAATGTATGGCCAAGGTCGTTTGCTCTATCTTTATCTTTGTCTGTTACTTAGATATACTAAATGTATATACTCCAGAACTTCTATTACACATTTCCTTTCGTCCTAACTCCTAATCCAGCAAGGAGACATGTTAATGTCGAAATACGAGTATCGTATTATTTAATATCCCGCTTGCGATGTGTTTCCGGCGTTCGGGAGATGTTGCGTCATTTGTTACAGTACATACATACAATTCATGTATTATAAGATGAGTAGTAATTAAGGTCTTACTTTGGACAGAGGGACATGATCACATGTAATATCAGAGAGAGTGTAGAAAACGATACATAGACATTTTAGACAGTCTACGTGTATACTGTAGACGTTAGTTAACATAGACACTACGACGGACCTATGTCATTTAGTCGGGTTAATATCGAGTTAGGCATTACCATGTCATGCAGTTATGAATTTTGGGATAGTTAGATTGAGCATTTAAATAATATGTATTATTTTATCAACCAACTCGCAAAATTCTACCACGAATCGAGTGTCAATTCTATCAAATGGTAAATAAATACCATTCTTGGAAACTCGCAACATTAGTAGAGTTGGGAGTAACAAAAGGCGAACATAGCTACTTATGTTTAAAAGGGGTGATAGACGTGCGAGTAAGTACGCGGACTTATGGCTCAACGATCCTATAATCGCATGTGTGTCACCTAAAAACCGCGTACTTAAAGATTGCCGTGCAAGTTCGCTGTCTTGGAATTTAAAGGGGATGACAGACGTGCTAGTAAGTACGCGGACTTATGGCTCGACGATCTTAATCGCCTGTGTGTCAGCAAAGAGCCGCGAGCCGCGAGCCGCGAGCCTGGGGGCATGGTAATCCAGTGTGAGCGATTCTATCGTGTGTCACCGACGCGAGCCGAGTAAGTTCGCGAACTTAAAACCCGCGTACTTTAAGTTCGTACGTCTATCAGGCCTTTTACTCGTAGCTCGTCTCGGCTCGTACGTCTGGCAAGACTGCGAGCCGTGAGCCGTGAGCCTGGGAACATGATAATCCAGTGTGAGCCGAGTAAGTACGCGAGCGTAAAACCCACATGTTTAAAGTTCGTACGTCTATTACCGACATCGAGCCGAGTAAGTTCGCGTAAGTTCGCGAACTTAAAGCACGTGGGTTTTAAGTTCGTATCAGGCCTTTCAGAGCCTTTCTATATAACTACTGCCCCTTACATTCATATTACACAATAACACCTAAACACATTAGATACTTAGCGAAACCAGTAAGTACTGTAACTACTTAACCAGGAATATACGACACGGCGTATAGGTTACAGGTTAGGACCACAACATGAGCGAGAAAGTGATAGCATACAGCACTGTGTTTTAAGGGATGTCGTGCTTTCTGAATTAAATGCACAATCGTGAGTAGGGTAATACGTGACAATTTGCGACAACTATGGAACAGGCGATCGACAGCAGGGATTGTACAATGTACCATCGCGGAAATTGATTCCTAGGCAGTTGACAGACCTACGTTATGTGGTTAGCTTATGTCAATTCAATGTGAGCTGTGATCGGTCGGATGGGTTTGACCTAACGCGACCAAATTACTTAGGTCCGCCATCTGCTTAGAAATCAACTTCTCTTATCAAAGAAGTTGAGTTGTACTATCGTACGTTGTACAATAATTTTCGCCTGCTATATTTTTGACGCAAGAATCATGATGACCCTGTGTGTTACTCTGTGATGGGTAAAATTGATTGTTAGAACGTGAAAGGAATGGAAGCTGACACAATTTTTATACAGTTTTACGTCATAGATCACCGTCACCAAAACAATGAGAGAATTTGGCTAAAGACCCAAACTCACTATTTTTCTGTAGAAAATACGAAATAAATAATACGTGTGGGACTGCAACGGTAATGCTTGCATAGCAATAGCTAGTCCACACGCATACGTCTAGTCCATAGATATCAGAAACACAACAGGTCTAGTCGCACGTACACAAACGCCGTGCTGAAGTCTGCCGAACTACGACGTTAGACGATGTGTTTATTTTCGTTACGGGATTTCTTAAAAATGACGTGGTGAATTTCCTATAGCTGTAAGGTTAAAGTACCGCAAATAATTTGCACTACTATATTAAACGCGATTATGTAAAATTCCATTCGTTATTTTCGGCAAGCAGGAAAAAGGCAAGACATATTATTAAGAGCCTACTGTGAAAACGCTAGCCCCGCCTAAACACAACGCTATCCTCCAATCGTGATACAATCATTCCATGAATCGTGCTCCTGGGCAATGTGCTTTAGGCTGCAGCTAATAGTGAACAATATCGCGTAACAACGGTTCCCGCATTATAGCACGAAAATAAAGGTCGTAAGTCCCAAAACTGTTTTTTGATGATTACTTAAAAACTAAATACAATACTAATATTTCCTTTAGCTATTATTTTATAAAGTGTGTGATTGTAGTAGTGCAAGTTATTTAATGATAGTAACTCAATAAGTGTAACAGATATTTGTTTAAATGCCCAAAAAGATTCATAATTTCGAAAAATAAAACTATCGAGTCAAAATAAGTGAATCGTGTTTTCCGTTAGCTAAATATCAGATAAATATTATTATTATTATCAGCCTACAGTGTCCCACTGCTGGGCAAAGGCCTCCCCTCTTTCCTTCCAAAGTTCACGATCCTGTGATGTTGCTGGCCACTCTTTATCGAACGCATCCAGTTCGTCGCGCCACCTTTTCTTGGGTCGGCCTCTGTTACGCCGACCAGTCGGTAGCCACTCCGAAACTAGACGCGCCCACCTGTCCAAATATCAGATAAATATACAATGATTAAATAAATCTCAATTTCATTTGAGTCAATCGTCTTCCGGGATCGTAATACTTATTAGAAAACACAGCAAAATTGCACAGCCCGCTCTTAAGGTCCTGTATTGCTACAGTTTAGTGCGTTTTTCCCGCAACTACACATCTGTATGTTTCAAGCCTTGTGACGTAAGTCGGGAGGGCATTTTGCAAACGGGCAACTCATTATATAACTCTATCTCGGGTGTTGCTATTATCACAAATTGTATTCAATTATGCCACCGTACAGTCACCGATGGATTAACACTTTTAGACCTTATGAATACTGCAATAAGATTGAATTTTCGTAATCTCTGTCTGGTGCGTTTGAACCGTATTTTCAAGAAAATAGGTACTGAACCGATTGCTATGTCACATTCACTTATAGTTAAAGTTAACATTAATGAGTACAAGAAAATATCTATACTATATATATAATATTATAAATGCGAAAGTATCTATGTCTGTCTGTCTCGCTTTCACGCCGAAACTACTGAACCGATTGTAATGAAATTTTGTACACAGATAGTCTAAAGCCTGAGAAAGGACATAGGCTACTTTTTAACTGGAAAAAGGGGTTGTAAGGGGGTAAAAATGCGTAAATTTGTTCAGAATAAGTTACTTCCAAAAATTCATAACAGATGGCGATAAGAGTCACCTACATCGCGCTATCGCTTGCCCATACGTCTTTCTATAAGAGGTGGTACCATGTTGAATCGGGTTTCTCGATTCGCTAGATTGTTATACACGTTACTAAATAACTCACTACTCAGTACTTTATCTATGCAGTGACGTAACCTTAAAGCGACTCCCAGACAGACGCGGCCAGCGGTGGCGGTGGCGGTGGCGGTCAGTTGGATGACTTGAGAGTTCTAGGAACGACACAGACACACGCGGCCACGCGGCCAAGTCATCCAACTGACCGCCACCGCCACCGCAGGCCGCGTCTGTCTGGGAGACGCTTTAACCTACCAATTGATTAATAGTTTATACGTAGGTCACACTATAAGTTTTGCGTAACTTAAAAAAACGACATACTATAACCAAAATTTTATGTTTATTGCTTTTCAAAATACTCTAATTTTCAATCAAATACTCATTCTAAACATTCTTTTATGCGATCGAACCATTTTTTTAGAAAGAAAGAAAGAAAGAAAGAAAACGTTTATTTGTGCAAGAAAACATACATTTTTAAACAGGAGGATCACAGATCTGAAGGCATGTTTTCTATGTATGACACCGCGCGCTATAAACTTAAGCCCACGCGGACGAAGTCGCGGGCAACAGCTAGTTTTCTAATAAGAAAATATGGTAACTCTGACTCTGACTCTGACTAAATAGATTACGGTTTTTTACATGTTGCAAGTACTTATACGTACGTACGTATAGTTATTTTGTAACTAGGCGTAAGTCCGTGTGAGTATAATATTAAATATTAGGATCATTAACCTGTGGTTGTAACGAAAATGTTAAGAAAAATGTTGCGTCGTGTAACGTGTTACCAAAGAGTAAAATATAATGCTTACTACAAGCATAGTATAAAATATAAATAATATGTGTGTGTGTGTGAACCATCTTTTAACCCAATATTTTCGATTCAACGAAACGCCCAAAACAGAAGCAAAACACATTTTACAGATATTTTTATGGAGAAGAAAATTTTAAAATACAGTAGGTATTATAAAAACGTAAATTTGGTCTCTGTGTTGCAAATATTTTCAAGGACACGGCTAAGTTACTCTACTGCACATTTGTATTGTACATACTACTTACTAAACTTGTAGAGTTCTAAAAAGCTATTACATTTTAAACATTGCGCAGACCTTTTGCAATTTTCCTTTCCAAACGTATACATTTTTCTATTCGTACAAAAAGCTGACTGTGTAATGTGTATAGAATTATATTGTAAACCTCTTTCTTCAAAGACGGTTAACAAATATCAACAATAACAAACCCTTAAAGGTCAGTCAGGGTTGTTGACAGCAACCTGTCTGGCGGGTGGAATGCACGGAAGTGAATAAGGTAAGTCATTATGCAGAATTCGCGCAATAAAATTATACGGAAGTGGAATTTGAATGATCCCTTTTTGTTCATTTCACTTTTTCGTGTCAAAGCTGAGTCTGCTTTCAATTCAATATTAATACAGTCTCGACCTAGTCCGGATTTTTTCAGAGTTAGATAAAATCCGTTTTCTTCGTTAAACAAAAAAACTTAGTTTTTATACTACTTATTAGGTACTTAATCAGAATGCGTTTGATATTTATCTATGTCTCACAAAATATCGTTATATCAAAGCTTACTAGAGCTTTGATATAACTCTATGTTGATGATTGATAACTATATGTTGATTCATTCAAAGTGACCGAAAAAATAGCTTAGAAAATGTAGAGTAGAGAAGGAGCTGCCCCCTATCGTAGGTGAAGGAATAATAAAGGAATGTATACTATAATTTTATTTTAGTTACTTAACGCCTCTGTGGTGTATCCAGTATTTAGTAGTTTAGATCTTGGCTCTAGACTAGACAGGTACGATTCCAACGCAGGAGCGTAAAACTTAAAAAGAAAAATGGTTTTTTAGCTATTTCTTTTATACCTATTTGTCTATTTGTATGCAATCTTCTTGCATTATGAAAGCTATTAAGGGCAGGGTCAGCCCATCAATACATATGTTGACGGAAATAGAAGTGTTTTCGTGCATCTCTGTCTAACGTACCGCATGTGAGAGGGACGGACAGATGTTATGTCAGAAGTCAGCGGGTGTCAGCGGCTTATGTAACTAACGACCTTTGCTTAGCCACGAGTATCGAAATCAGGTGAGCGCAGAATTGCTCACCCTCCTTGCTAGGCTGACCTAGTGAGTTGTGAGTTTCAAGTACGTTTTTAACCGTCTTTCAAAGAAAGGATGTTCTTTACCATTTATTGTAATTTATTGTAACTAGCAAGTATGTTGTTACTTGTATAAGATCTCTTCAAATACTTATTAAGGGCCCGTTTCACCACTTCCTGATAACTAATAAGTGCCAGATTGGTTATCCACCACTCAATTTGACAGATAGTATGGAGAATCTGTCAAATAAGTTGTGGATAGCCTATCCGGAACTTTATCAGGAAGTGGCACTTTATCAGGAAGTGGTGAAACTGACCCTTAATCACTAGAATTAAAATTTTAACCACATTTTGTTGTGTCGAAATTGGCCGTTGCATTGTCCAGGAACCGTTCGCGGAATAATATCTTAAAAACTGTGCTTTCCCGGGACTTAAACTATCTCTATACCAAATTTCTTCCAAATCGGTTCAGCGATTTATTAAGTGAATTTAAATGTACTTAAATTGGTAACTTAAAAAAAACACTTTCCCAAGATGATAATATTACGGGAATATTTATTTTAGAAATGGAAAGTAATTAAGTACCTATCCTTAATTAAGTACGTAAGTATCTTTAAGTACCTATATTATATCCGTTACTAAAAATCAATGTGGATAATATACCTCCTCTTTTTTAGGAAATTAGTTAAAAAGAGGAACAGAGTATTCACAACTGGGCCTCTATAATATTATCAAACTGTCGGGGCACATGGCATGGCGGTTAGCCGGTTCCCATCGGTTATCAGTAGGTTGTACTTTGACCCGCAACCACAGAATATAATATTATGTTAGTAGTACCACCGCAACCCGCTATCCCCCTAGGTGGTTTTCCTGTATTTATACAGGGTGCAATTAAACTTTCCTGCCAAATTTTTTCCAGGGCTTAGGTATCATTAGGAGAGTCCATTTAACCCAAAAAAAATTGGGTGTTTTTTTTTTCAATGGCATATTTTATCCCATTTAAAATCGTTGCAGAATGGTCACTCGCGGCGCGGGGGAATGAGAGGGGGTGACGCGAGATGAGGAATTAAATACTCGGTCGAGGTTTTGACTTAAAAAAAAATGATTTTATTTCAGACCAACAGAGTTCTTACTACTAATTTAACAATCGAAAGAATTCCTTAACTAACTTAAGTCTACGTTTTTATATAACTAAAGTGCTGATGAGGTGTTCTACTTAGGAAGAGCTGACAAAGCTGATCTGGGCAGGACTGCCACTCTTAACTCCTCCCTCCCCTAGAGAAAAATTATCCGAAGACTTAGAAACAGAGGAAGACGGCTACGGAGAATTTTTTGTGCTAAAAAGATCTAAAAATTTATTTCTAAAAAACAACATAAGGAACATAACGAGTATACAAATAATTATCAAAATAGTTAATATACAGAAAACCGTTGTCCATATTCTTAAGTCACTATTAACACTATTATTTTCACTAATATATTTCACTTTCATATTTTGCACTAACTGTTTAACACTATCAAAGTCGATTCCACGAACATCAAGTGAAGTATCCGGAGCTGGAACCTCCAACTGCACCTCCGGTAGCTGGACGGTGACGTCTGGCAGGCTGCTGGATGTGGTGTTGGACACTTGCCCAACATAAGTGTCGCCAATTGTTGTCTCGCAGTCAGGATCGATGGCCAATATAACCTTAACCTTTTATATTCTCCAATATTATTATCTAACTGTAACTTAATATATTCTAAATCAACCGTTTTAATGATGCTCCAGTGATCAGTCTTCATCACTGCTGCACCAAGTTTTATCGGAGCTATGCCTGGATTCCTGCTCATGTTGTGAACTTTGAGATGCCATGTCGGACTCGCCATTGCTAGTACCAGGAAGCACCACCTGTGGAGGCCGTTTTATGTTTTTTATTGCTACTCTAGTATTTCTATTTTTTAGCTTGACCGGTATTATATTTCGCGAAACCTCCCCAGTGACTTCAGCTTCTTCGAACCTAGGTAATTGCTTAGCTTTCCTAGTTCTAGTATTTTTCATAAAAAATTTATCTCCTTTCTTAATTTCAGGAACCGGATTTTCTCCTCCTTTCTTATCCCTTACTTCTTTTTTATCATTTACTAATTTTTCCGCTACGTATTCGTAAAGAACCTTAAGTCGCTTCCTATTATCTTGTAATAACTTTTGCATCAAATTTCTATCTCTATCAATATCAAAAACGTTTCCTGAATCCGTATGTCCAAATACCATTTCAAAAGGTGTGAAGTTAGTTGCAGTATGAATCGTATTATTATAGGCCATAATAGCGTAAGTCATAACACTACACGCATCTAAATATTTCTTATCATATTTAGCAAGCCTGTAAATTTCGATTATTGTAGAATGAAATCGTTCCACAATAGCCATTGAATTTGGATTATTGGGAGTACCAACATGAATTTCAATTTTATATAAGTTTAATAATTCCCTTATTAATTCATTATTAAATTCCGTTCCTGAGTCGCTATTTATTTTATCGGGTATGCCATACATACTGAAATATTTAATCAATGCTGTTACTACTTCTGGAGTACTTCTATTTGGTATATCTATGGCCTGAGCTAACTTACTAAATGCATCTACTATAGTTAAATTATATTTATTTTCTATGTATAAAAGATCTATGAATAATTCCTGAAAAGGACTATTTTGAGTTTGCGTTAATTGAAGATGCGGTTGAATCAGTTTCCTTTCATATTTCATTTTTCTACATTGCTCACAACTGTTAATTAAAGCCGAAACTGTTTGTTTCATATTATTCCACCAATAATATGAAAAAATCTGACGACCTCTGAGGCTCAGTGGTAAGCGCGTTGGACGCTCAAGCCGGGGGTTGCGGGTTCGAATCCCGCCGACGGAACAAAAAGTTTTCAATGTTCCCGGGTCTGGATGTGTATTAAATATGTGTATTATATACTAAAAATCTTAAATATATGTATAGTATAAAAGTGTTAAATATATTTCCGTTGTCTGGTACCTGTAACACAAGTCCTTTAGGTACTTAGCACGGGGCCAGACTGACGTGGTGTGAAGCGTCTATAGAAAAAAAAATGCCGTTTTATTTTTGTTAATGTTTCATTTATACCACGATGGCATGTTTTACCCTCATGATATTTACGTACAACATCTATTTGATCTACTTCTGATTCCGATAAGTTAACTACTCTCTCAGTATACTCAACTAAATTCATTGTTCCTTTTTTATATAATTCCGTTACCACTTTAGAAAATGTACGTCTAAAACAATAGTCTTCAAAATAAATAAAATATTTATGCTTAGGGTCTACATACTCTTTAAAGAAATCTTTTACTAATTGCTCATTATTTATTGGTAAATGTACCTCTAAAATTCTTTGATTTTTATTCGACAAATCTTTTACTGTTAATCTATCTACAAGCCAAGAGTATACTAGAATTTGTTTGGTTTTATTATCAATAGCTTCTTTTAGAATGGGAAAACCTTGATGTTCCTTATTTGAAACCGAATGTGCCGTTTCGCCGTCATCAGAATCCGAGAGTTCTATCGTTTCCATTGGCTCGGGTTCACTTATATTAACTAAATCATTTTCTAATTCCCTAACGACACCCTGTACATCAGAGTCGTCAACATTAACCAAAACTGAATCTAAATCATCATCTAATGCGTTTATTCTAATACGCGATAACGCATCAGCATTTGTATTCTGTGGTCCCTTTTTATATTTAATTTCAAAGTCAAATTCTTCTAAGCGTAACCTCCACCTAATTAACTTACTATTCGGTTCTTTTAATGAATATAACCAAGCCAAGGGTCTATGATCTGTGTAAATAGTAAACTTATTTCCGTATAAATAAGGCCTAAAATACTTTACTGCCCATATAATAGCCAACAGTTCCTTCTCTATTGTGCTATATTTTTCTTCTGTAGGTGATAACGTTCTACTAGCAAATGTTATAGGCCTATCTGAGCCTATAGGTCCCTGTGACAGAATTGCACCGACTGCAAAGTTCGATATATCAGTGGTCAAAACAAAAGGCTTAGAAAAATCAGGGAACTGTAATAATGGGGCATTTGTTAATAACTTTTTACATGTTTCAAAACATTCCATATAAGCTTCATCAAAAACAATTTTTCTTCCTTTTTTTCAAACATAACGTCATAGGCCTAGTAATCTTAGCAAAATCCTTAATAAATTTCGTATAATAACCAATAAGACCAAGAAAACTTTTAATTTCAGTTACAGTTTTTGGAAGAGGATATTTTAAGATAGCATCTTTTTTATCAGTATTCGGCTTTAATCCTTCATTTGTTATCGTATGTCCTAAATATAATACTTCCTTACGCAGGAAATGAGATTTATCTAACTGCACTTTAAGATAAGTCTGTCTAAATCTATCGAAAACTAATTTTAATTTCTCTACATGCTCCTTTAAACTACTTATATAACTACATCATCAATATAAACTAAACAATGGATTCCTTGTAAACCTCTAAGAACATTATACATTGCTCGTTGAAAAGTGGCAGGCGCTGTCTTTAATCCGAACGGCATTCTATTAAATTCATAATGCCCGAACGGTGTGCTGAAGGCTGTTTTAGGTTTATCTTCTTCGGCTATTTCAATTTTATGATACCCACTAGCCAAGTCTAGCGTAGTAAAATACATACTTTTTCCTAACGTGTCAAATAAATCGTTAATGTTTGGTAAAGGATATTTATCATCGACAGTGATTTCATTTAGGCGCCTGTAATCAATCACCATTCTCCACCTTTGTTTACCGGAGCTATCAGGTTTTTTTGGTACTAAATGAACGGGAGCACTCCAAGGAGAGAATGACTCCTGTATGATATTATCTCGGAGCATCTGATCTATTTGTTTTTTAATTTCTGCAGTCTGCATTGGGGGTAACCTACGTGCTTTAATATAAATAGGGTCTTCATTTTTAGTCCTAATATTATGTTTTACATCGTTAGCAAAAGTTAAAGGAATATTTTCACAATAAAAAATGTCCTTATATGACTTACAAAGATCATAAATAGCTTTCTTCTCTTCGGTATTCATGTGATCGAGTTTAATACGTTTTAAATTTTCCGTTAATAAATGTTCAGTATCATCTCTATCCCGGGTATAATTTAAGTTACATTGCGAATTTACATGTGAATTTCTATCATAGGGCTGCACAATAAAGGGGCTAGTAACAGTTAAAATCATTTTTTGTGACGTGCAGTTCTGTATAACAGTATATGCGAAACCATCTACACAGTTAACTAATGCTGTGGGCATCCTAACTCCTTCACCAAATTCTTTATACTCTAAAATAGCTTCTCCATTTTTAATACTAGTCGTTAATTTAACTCTTAATTCTGAACGCGAGGGCAACTCATACGTAAATCTAAATGGCGGTGAATAAACTATTGGTATACAAGTATTGGGCATTTTTAATAATTTGTTTTTCATATCAATATGCGCTTCAATCTGATTTAACAAATCGCTACCTAACAGTCCATCGTAACGACTATCAACACTGTAAACGGAAAACTTATGACACTGTGAACTTTGGAAAATTTCTGGCAATTGAATAAAAATGACTTGATCGTGTTTACTCGCAGCGTGAGTACTAACTACTTCGAACGGTTCTGTTTTTAAAAATGCCTTAAAATATTTATACGCAACTTCTGGGCTAATAAAAGAACGAGAACTACCAGTATCTATCATAAAAATGGAATTAACTCTGGAATTTCTATGTACGGTAACGAACGGATACTATTAGAATTTACATTTATCTTTTCCCGTCCTTTGAGGCTCGTATGTGAAAATTCTCGACACTATCCATCGACTGAGATTGATGATGATTATTATTGTATTTTGTCCAAGTTCATAGTTATCGTGGTAATTATTATTTGTGCAGTTAATACGCCTTGAATTGGCAGTTCGCATTGTTACATCGGTGTTTGACCCCGAGTTAGGAATGTGCTGAAACTGCGGATGCATTGTTGTCGCCTGATGAGACAAGTTATTAAAATTCCTATTATTTCTAAATTGGACTGAATGACTTCTGAACTGGTTATTTCTAAAATTATTATTTTGTTGCGGACTATTATTATTATTACCATGAAAAGAGTTAAAATTTCTCTGCGTGTTCTGACGATTAAATGAGTTGTTATTGTTGAAATTTCGAAATGAAAATTTATTAAAATTATTTTGCGGTTATGTTGATATCGATGGTCTCAAATGCTGCTGAATATTATTTTGATTTCTGATGTTGCTATTATTGCTAGAATGTTTTTGCGTATACACCGTATTAAAATTTTGTTCTTCCAAAACAACTTTCAATGCGTCTTCTAAAGTGGAGGTATCCCGTAATCTAACAATTCTAACCAAATACGGTGGCAAATTATAAAAAAACATTGAACGACGTATTCGTATAGATTTGTTGCTTCGCTAGGCGTCTGCCGTTGTTTCATTAATTTTTGAGAAAAGAATACCCCGTATATTCTGGATTCGATGACAAAAGTCGAAATAATTTTCGCCTCTATTTATTTTTAAGCCCTGAAGTTCTAAAGCTAAACATTCTTTGGTTCTAGGATCGCCGAAATGCTGCCTCAAGAGAGTTTTTAATTCATCCCAATTATTAATTTGATCTCGCTCCCCTAATAAACTAGCAGCCTCTCCAGCTAATCTACTAGTAATGACATGGAACAAATATTCATTTTGTAAATGATCGCCCTGAAAAGTTTGTAATACATATTCGAATTTCTTTATAAACAAAGGTAAGGGTCTTAGACCCTAGAGTCCCCTTCAAATACTGGAATAATTTTTAATGTTTCATTGGGAACACGGACTACACCTTCCATTTTTTAAATAACACACCCAAAAAGTAAAAATAAAGGGAAAGAAGAAAAAAAAGAATATCTTTACGTTAATGCTCGAAAATATTTATGTCAAATCTCTTTATTCAAATTAATATTAATTATTATTATTTATTATTTTTAATTTATTATTTATTATTAATAATTATCCCCCGATAAAAAAAAAAAAAACTAACAAAAAAAAATACCTAAAATCCCTGTGGAGTAGAAACACATACACACACAGTAAAATAAAGAGCAAAGAAAAGTAGGAAAGTGAATAAGAATTGGATCACTCACAGTCCCGTCGTCTTCACCATGCTCTGGATCCCTTGATTGGCTGGAACTCTGCTTGGCTTGGACCCCTCCGATGTGTATTTAATAAATTTATTTGTTCGATATAATCTCCGTAAAACGTTGAGACGTACGTTGATGCCTCAGATTTTGATAAGGATATCAACTCGAAGATTCCGTACCGGCTGCGCCAATTAAATACTCGGTCGAGGTTTTGACTTAAAAAAAAAAAAAAATTATTTCAGACCAACAGAGTTCTTACTACTAATTTAACAATCGAAAGAATTCCTTAACTAACTTAAGTCTACGTTTTTATATAACTAAAGTGCTGATGAGGTGTTTGTCAGCTGTTCTACTTAGGAAGAGCTGACAAAGCTGATCTGGGCAGGGCTGCCACTCTTAACTCGCGCGCGCGGGGGCACGTCACGCGCGGCCGATGCATTGTGTCCATTAATTGTAGTGTTTTTTAGGATAACTTTCGGAAGCTTTTTCTCAACATTTTAGTACTGAGTGACTATAAAAGAAAAAATACGTGTATTTTTATTTTTAACAAGGATCAATATATCAAAATTTGGCAGGAAGGTCTAATTGCACCCTGTATATTTTTTTAATAAAATTACGGGGCAAACGAGCAAATGGGTCACCTGATGGAAAGCAACTACTTTACTACTACAGCCTTTATTCTAGTCTATACGTTCATAATCGTTCCTATTAATGTGCCAAATTTTACTAAAATCGATCCTGCAACTTATTTGTTGCAAACAAATTATTACTCTATATTATTTTAATACAATTAAACTTTTGAAGTAGTAATGTTTTAACATAATTTAAAATATGTATTTGACAAAGTGTGGTGTGTTAAACGTACTAGGTTTTATTTGATTTTAGACCTTACAAATTGAGTTGAATCCGAAAGAGTGTACTAAAATAAATCTTAATTACTTTGATGCTAATTAGCATAATACCTTCGTAGTAATTAAGGACGGGACATGTTGTAAATGTGAAAGTTCTGTTGCCCAACACCCTACGAAGGTTCACCAATAGAAGGATGAAGATGTTAGTCGTTATTTCATTTAAAAGGGCTGGATTTTCTTCTGACTGAAGAAATTAGGGTCTTGGACAACAAGACTCGCGCACGAAGGATTCCATAACATTTATTGATATAGAGCAAAAAGGACAAAAAATTACGGTTGTTGCATGGGAACTCCCTTAAATATTTACTTTTTTATTTTTTGATATCGCGGCAACAGGAAAATATACCTAGTCGGTCCCAAAGTTCTGTCATAAATTAAAATAATGATAATAACAAAAATACTTATCAGATTTTAATGAATTATATATCAATTTAAAGTAAATGAAATAAGGAATCAGAATAACTTAAAATTATTCGAAATGTTCTCTCTTACTTTAAACACAGGCCTTCAATCGCCGCAGCCAGTCATCTATCGCAGCACGCACCATATTCAAGTCGATTTCGGCGACTGCTTTTCGTAATGATGCCTTCAGGGTCTCCAAATTTTTATGGGGTTTATTACAGACCTTCCCCTCTAAGACCTGACAAATTTTATAGTCCAAAGTCTGGGCTGGAGGAAGGTCAATCCTCGTGTCTAATGAAGTCAATGTTTTGACGCTCAAACGAGGATTATGTGCTCTTGGCTTTCTGTGCAGGCGCAGAGTCCTGCTAGAACACGAATTGATGTCCAGAAAATAGCGTGTTGGGCAGATATTTAACAAGCTTATCCAAAACCATCTTTTGGTACACTTTTGCACTGGTTTTGACCCCTTTTTCACAAAAATTAGTTCAGTTGGGCCGTAATAGGACACTCCCAACCAAACCATCACTGAGGACGAATGATGGCCATGTTACACTCGCGGAACTTTTTTTTCTGCTTCTTCAGAGCTCCTAGCGTACACTCTATCATTTTGTTTGTTGTACTTCTCTTCAATATCGAAAATTGTTTCGTTCGTAAAGAAGATATCACGGTGTCGGTTTTTCGCGTACTGCCTTAACAACTCCCGGGATCTTTTAAGCCTTATTGCTTTTAGACGATTATTAAGTAACTGCCCACTATTTTTTTTGCATGCTCGTAGACAAAGGTCTTCACTTAAAACCTTTTTTACTGTTTGTCTACTGACACCCATCTGCAACGCCATCAACTTCTGTTTTCGGATTGGATTTCTCGCTATGCGCGCCTTGATAGCTTTGACCACTGCTGGTGTTCTTGCGGAGCGTGACCGGCCAGTTCTTTTCTTGTCCTCAACACTGCAGACTTCATTGTACTTATCAATAGTACGATACACAAACCTAAGCGTAATTTTTTTTTTGAGCAACTTGAAAATGGTACTCGTCGTGTGCCCACAGCGATGCAACGCTAAAACAGCTATTCGGTTTTCTTTAAATATCCACTCCATCGTGAAAAAGCACAGTAAATGATTGTTTTTTTTGTTTTAAAATAATAATCAAATATTCAAAAAGAGAATATAATAATATTTTCATCAAATCATGTTTGAATTTTAAAAATTATGTGCTTGTGACAGAACTTTGGGACCGACTAGTTAATTGGGAACAGCCTGATGACAGATATACGGACGGACAGAAAGACGGACAGACAGTGAAGGTGTAATTATAGGGTTCCGTTTTTAGTTTTAATCTTTTGGGTACGGAATCTCATAAATAACCAGTCTTAAAAACCCTCAAAAACAAAAAAAAAAGTGTCGGACATTTAGAAAATTCAGCTCGAAGTGCTTATTTAAGTACTCACATACGGTTTTGCTCGATTGAGCAATAACGTCAAGCAAAACCCGCGGCTCGGACTTTCGTCCACACATTCAGCATTGCTCGATAGTTTTACTCTAAATCGACACATTTAATTCCATCAAGCTGGCTCGATGCGAGCCTTCGAGTGGCTCGATGCGAGCCTTCGAGCTGTCAGTTTTGGGGTCCACACTTTAATAGCCGCGTACTGACCAAGTGAGCCGCCTCGCGCGGATGCCCCGGACATTTGCCGCGGCGCATGCCGCGCGAGGCGGCCGGCGTACGGCCGAGCCAGCTGACAGTGTTGCCAGATCAGGGGATTTCCCCCTAGATTTAGGGGGTTTTCGACCAAGATAGGGGCAAAATAGAGGCAAAATATCGGAAAAATTGTGCTAAGCAGAAATGTACAGTCGGGGAAATGAGTTGTTTAGCAGAAATGTACAGTCGAGGAAAATTGTGCTAAGCAGAAATGTACAGTCGGGGAAATGAGTTGTTTAGCAGAAATGTACAGTCGGGGAAAATTGTGCTAAGCAGAAATGTACAGTCGGTGAAATGAGTTGTTTAGCAGAAATGTACAGTCGGGGAAATGAGTTCTTTAGCAGACGCGTTGATTAAGGCCGCGTTTCCACCTACAAGACAACTGTCGCAGGAAGTGTCTGACAGTCTGTCTGACAGCAGCTTTTTTTTCGATTGTCGATATTTTTTAATCGATTGTAAGGGTTTCGATTAATTAATTAAAACGATCGTTTTTTTTTTTAATTGATTTTCATAAAAAATGGGTTAAAAAATAATGCACAACGTTAATAATCAAGTTTTCACTTCTGCCGGCACTCCCGGAGTGCAACCCGTCTTTTTTTTTCTCTCAACTTTTCCCTCCTATAAGACCCTAGTAAAGACTCAATTTTTTTCTTTAATTCAGCTATTGGAAGGTTCATTTCCTGGCTTATTTCTCCATGCATCTTTCCTTAGTCCCCTATTTGTGTAATCAGGACATTGCGCATCCCAAAGTCGTCTATAATCACCATATAGTTGTATTAGTTTAAAACACTGTTCTTTATCCATGACGCAAAGCCCTAACACGCAACGAATAAGCGAGGCAAAACACTCCCGTCTTGAGTGAGCGCGGCAAACGTACTGAGGCGCCTTTGAGCATCGACAAAAACCGAGAACGCTCGGCTCGGGCCGCGGCACGCTCGGGCGAGGCAACGCATGCGTTTGCTTCGGGCGAGCCACGTCCTGACCGACCGAGCAACTGCCGCGCACGACTTCCGCGCGAGACGGCTCGCTTGGTCAGTACGCGGCTAATAATTATTACTCGATTTGGAGAACTATCAAGCAAAACCGTATGTCAGTACTTAGCAAGACATCAGTATTTGTCAAGTTATTAGATGTAAATTTTGGTCCAAAATGGTCCTAGAATTAAGTGGAGAGGGCTGAAGTACCAATCTTCGTACAATGTTGGCCTCACCAATTCATGGTCACACGGTCATATCTAGGTAATAGGTACTATCAATAGCCCTATGTGGAGAGTTCATTCACTAGCTAGTAGCTCGTACTACTAGCGGCGGACGTGGCCAATTTGGCTATCCCCTCGACAACACGTGGGTTACAAGTATCATCATCATGTGATTCCAGGCTTAAAGATGGTACGTTGACCTTGTTAGACAAGAGACTTCTTGACTAAAAACAGTTTTTCTGTACTGTAGGTACTCGGCGAACCATGGCGGTTGCGGTCATTGATTCCCTGTGAAAAACATGTCATTTTCTGTACAAAGCCGCGATTGACAACATCTGACACTTCACTGTCAATCGCGGTTTATATAGAAAATGACAAGTTTTTGACAGGGATTCAATGACCGCTACCGCCATGTTTCACCGAGTACAGTATATTGAGAAAAGCTACTTTGTATAGTGTGAAAAACCGGCTATTTTTTCTTGTGAGAAAAGCTGGTTTTTCTAGTGAGAAAAACTGTCTTTTTTCTAGTGAGAAAGAAGAAAGATTAGCAACGGCAAAGTTATATTGCAAAATTGGACTTGACATACCTAATTTGGTCTCTATACATTACAAAGCAATAAGATACATTTTGCCAGCTAGTTACAAAGGTCTTCTCTTTGGGCGTAAAGATGTTGGATAATGCTGGATAACCACGATGTTACCAAGCTGGAGTCATGCGCAAACCATATCGATCATGGGCATAGAGATAAACAAATATGCGTGATCTACTCGTAGAACACATATTTTGTAATCTTTTGAGTTATTCTATAAAATAACTCAAAAGATTACATATTAAGTAATCTATACAAAAGTACCGAAGACTCCGCAATTCCGTTGCGCAAAAACTCGTCTATCGCATGGTAACCTTTTTCCGGGACAAAAACTATCCTATGTGCTTTCTCGAGATTCAAAGTATCTCCATGCTCAGCAAAATCGGTTCAGCGGTTTAAGCGTGAACACAGACAGACAGACACACTTTCACATTTATAATATTAGTATGGATTATTCTCTCAGAATAATAATATTTCATGATGATTACTAATTGTCATCGTAATTTTCATGCTACTCAATAATCCGTTATAACAGGTCGGCCGGTAAATACCATGCTAGTATGTCTTGGAGTTGGCATCAATTATTGCTCATCCAAATGAGGTTAGGTGACAATATTGGTATCATCAACATCAACCAGCTAGCCTACTCCATGTTACATCAAAGTTTTAATCGCTAAATGATATGCGGCTAAAACAGCTGATTTTTGGCTATACTGGCTTGTTACTTAAGTAATTAGATTGAAGTCCAGTTTACATTATCTACGGGTTTTGATAATGGATACTGTTGTTATAACTTATAAATTATAAGTTATAACACTTCTTGTCCTCCTTGTAAAAGGGATTCTGGGGATATAAGAGACACTTTACTCTTTTAGATTTAATGTAAGAATGTTGCTCCCACTTTACAAGTGG
This sequence comes from Polyommatus iphigenia, assembly GCA_963422495.1. Taxonomy (NCBI): domain Eukaryota; kingdom Metazoa; phylum Arthropoda; class Insecta; order Lepidoptera; family Lycaenidae; genus Polyommatus; species Polyommatus iphigenia. The sequence continues at coordinate 13,590,649 of OY730189.1, forward strand.
CTGTTGATTCGGCCATATATTAATAACCAAGTCTTTCCAAGCCCCAAGCAGGTAATGAAACATTTGTAAATGTTACAAAATATAGTCACTGTATACCAAGGCCAAGGACACCAACGACGATTTGTACCAAGGGTACAAACGCCAGTTCACAGGACCAAGAACACCCAAACATGCTAATTCGCTAGAAAACATCAAGAATGGGCAAGTGACGCAAGTTCACGCTTGGCCGCAAATCGGGGACACTTGGCCAACCTCTGATTACGGCGCAAGCATTTTTTCATAGACAATCAAGTGTTATTCATTTTAATGGCGACCTAAGGACACGCGTGTCGTAAGCCCTTTGTACCTTCGAGATTAGCATAGTCATTGACTATACTTGAAGCGTCTTCAAAATAATAACCAGTTTATTTAGCCTTTGTGACTGGGCTGAATTTATATTTTTTACGAGCTTTTGCCCGCGGCTTCGCTCGCGTTAAGAAGTATATACAAAGAAGTATATATATACAAGTATATATATACAAACTTTAATAGAAGTATATATATACAAACTTTAATAGAAGTATATATGTCGCAGTCATCAGGTTTAATCTGCGATTCGATTGAATGACTAGCGTATTCATTGAATGACTCCATTCAATTGAATGACTGAAGGACAACTAGTCAAGACGTTGACTGAAACGTTTGACGTCTTGACTAAACGTCATTATAGTGAAGACGTTGAATGGTAGGTATATAGGCGATATAGCCGACTTTGTAATGCTTGTTTAGGGTGACCAAGAGTTTGGAACCTTATTTTGAATAACAATAATTAGTGATAATAAATAACGATTGAGGACACGGCCATAATAAGTATATTATTATGATTCTATAGGTACCTACCTATTGTATTTTAAGTTTTAAGATGTGCAAATTGCAATACTGCCTATTTGTATTAACTAATTCAAGGATTTCAAAGAATCAAATAATAAATTACGCTCGTTTGGCCTCATCCTGAGAATTCTTTTTTTATGAAATAAAACGGGCAAACGAGCAAACGGGTCACCTAATGGAAAACAACTTCCGTCGCCCATGGATACTCGCAGCATCAGAAGAGCTGCAGGTGCGTTGCTGGCCTTTTAAGAGTGAATAGGGTAATAGGGATGGGAAGGGAAGGGAATAAGGGAGGGTAGGGAAGGGAATAGGGTAGGGGATTAGGCCTCCGGTAAAATCACTCACTCGGCGAAACACAGCGCAAGCGCTGTTTGTTGTTTGTTTATCTTGTGTAATCTTGTGTAATTGTTATTTGTATATCTTTGAGATCCTGAAACAGTAACACCATGATAACTTATTATCATTGTGTTCACGCAATCAAGAATACTAAAACACAAACCCCTAAATATCACAAAATATAATTAACAATAACAATATACCTACTTACTAACCTTTATTTTGTTGTTCGTTCAGTTCGTTCGCCAGTTTCGCCTCAAATTTTTCTTTAAGAGTAGCCAGCGGCGGAGTAATAATCGTGAAATCCATTTGTCACACTATTTTATAATCAATAAAGCACTTTAAGAAAACTCAATCGGAAAAAATATCAACACAGTGTTCTTTGTGCAAGTTGTTTGAGGCCATATTGGTATTGGCGACTAGCGCCGCAGTGGAAAAAATGAACTAATTAATTATTAAATAGCCTGACTGATTTTATGTCTGCTCTTTTCAAAGAGCTATGTTACAATCCGCGAACTAGTTGGACGTTGGATGACGATTGTTCAATCGACGTTCGGCCGAGTCATTCAATTGAATGGAGTCATTCAATGAACACGCTAGTCATTCAATTAAACCAGATGACTGCGACATATATATACAAACTTTCAGCCCCTATTTTAACCCCTTAGGGTTGGAATTTATCAAAATCCTTTCTTAGGGGATGCCTAAGTCATAACATCTACCTGCATACCAAATTTCAGCCCGATCCGTCCAGTGGTTTGGGCTGTGCGTTGATAGATCACCATGTCAGTCAGTCACCTTTGAGTTTTTTATAATAACTAGCTGTCCCGGCAAACGTTGCTTTGCCATAATATAAAGTATTTCGCCCATATTATTTTATTGAAGTGACTAAATAAGTATGTTGCCATGGCAACGTCGATCGCTATCTCGTCGCACAAACAATGGTCGCCGTCAGTCTCAGGTTGTATTATTTTACTATTATTTATTCAACAAATGCACTTATCAATATATTAAGTACCCAGTAGCCGATTCTCAGACCTACTGAATATGCATATAAAATTTGGTAAAAATCAGTTAAGCCGTTTCGGAGGAGTTCGTGGACTAACATTGTGACACGAGAATTTTATATATGAGATATATATAATAGATATAGATGAGTATAGCTGCTGGGCACTTTAATTTTGCTGCCCCTATGTACGAACTCTGCCGGCATCCTAGAATGCTGCCGGCCCCTCTAGGACGCCATAGGCCGCTGCCGCTCATAGGCCATGGGCCCATGGCCTTATTCTGCCTATACATTAATCCAGAGCTGCTCTGTGATAAAGTTAACGTATCATCATCATCATCATATCAGCCTATATTCGTCCACTGCTGGACATAGGCCTCTCTCAATGAACGCCAAGATGACCGATCTCCTGCTACTCGCATCCAACATGGACCCGCAACTAAACGGAGATCGTCGTCGTAAGTTAACGTATGCCTTATAGTCCGGTCAAATTAGACTAAAAAATACGGGTGAGGTTACATTAACTCAGACAAGGCTGAATATTGGTAGGATTGTTCAATACACTATAATAAAGGAAATGTGAAAAGTCCTCATCGATCCAGCACGTGCAAAAAAATTTACTCGGGGTCAAAGGTTATAAAAACGGGTTTTTCGCGATTTTCAGCAAAACGGTAAGTTTTATTATAAAATCATTTCAGACAAAATTTATAGATAAGATAATTACCTATCTATAAAAATGTCCTAAATTTTTTTTCCTAAGAGTCACCATTTTTGAGATATAACGATTCAAAAAGTTGAAAGAGTTTGAGGTATAAGTGTACTAAGCGCGTTTTTTTTTTTTCAAGTTACACCTTTTAAGTGTACACCAACGACAAAACTGACTAGCGGTATACCTAGTCTGATGAATGCGTTGCGTCGTCGTAGACAAAAGTACATTTATACCTCAAACTCTTTCAACTTTTTGAATCGTTATGTCTCAAAAATGGTGGCTCTTAGGAAAAAAAGTATTAAGACATTCTTATAGATAATTATCTGATCTATAACTTTTGTTTGAGCTGATTTTATGATAAAACTTACCGTTTTGCTGAAAATCGCATAAAACCCGTTTGACCCCGAGTAATTTTTTTTGCACGTGCCGGATCGATGAGGACTTTTCAAATTTCCTTTAATATAGTGTATTTAACAATCCTACTAATATTCAGCCTTGTCGGAATTAATGTAACCTTAGATGTCTAAATTGATCGGAGTATTATTACATAAATAGTTATACGAAGAGTTACATACTCGTTCCTAATAAATAAACGCATATTATCAAAATAATATTTGAATCAACGATAAGATTTGTAACCCAGACTTGTGCAAGTGGGGCCACATTGCTACAGAGCAAATTAAGTATAACATGCAGTAGTTTGTAGTGGCCATGTTTATTGTGGATTTTACAATCCACATTCTTTCGCAGACCTATTTTTCACTGCTCAAGACATCTTCAACATATAATTTTCAGTTTTGGGTTTTCCAACTCTTAAGTAAAATTATTATTGCAAGACAGATTGTAGTAATTTTTCTCAACAAATAATTAATTAGATCATACGTCAGTGAAAGCCACAGGAGAATCTTATCGTGATCAGCCTTTCACTGTGAGAATATCTCTGATTACTTTTCCACTGGAACACATATTGTGTACATGAAATGGAGGATTAAAATTTTAACATCATGGTGGAAAGCATTTACAGGATGTAACAAAACTAAGTGATAATACTTTAGGGCGTGTATGTGTTCCTGACATAGAGTCCACTGTAAAATTGGCAGCGCTGAAAGACCAATTTTTTTTTCACTTTTGTATGGACAAGCGCCCCAATGCAGCGTCACGAGTTTCTCCATAAAAAAGTGAAAAAAAAATTGGTCTTTCAGCGCTGCTACTTTCACAGTGAACTCTCTACGAGGAACACATACACACCCTAAAGTATTATCACATAGTTTTGGTACACCTTGTATAGTCATCCATCATGGCCTACCTGTCACGCACCAAAACTTACATTTATTGTAATTATTATTTTTAACAAAAAATTAAAACCGACTTCCAAGGTAAAAACAATAATAACATCCTTATAATATGAACTAAAAAGTATTTAATAATTTTTCCTATCTAATAGTGCCTTTTTCCGAATTCGGCTAAAACTCAACTATTTCTGTACTCAATCTTCATCATTTTGAAGTCGGTACCAGATATAGCTGAATCTTCAGTCTACCAAAATATTTGAAACATTTGTAACTGGCACCGACTTCAAAATTATGAGGATTGAGTGCAGAAATAGTTGAATTTTAGCCGAATTCGGAAAAAGGCACTATTAGATAGGAAAAATTATTTAATACTTTTTAGTTCATATTATAAGGATGTTATTATTGTTTTTACCTTGGAAGTCGGTTTTAATTTTTTGTTAAAAATAATAATTTCATTCTTTTTAGTTTTTAGTTACCTAGTAAACTATAGCGTACTATGTACGTAGAATAATACACCTGTATTATATTATTCTACGTATCTTATTACAAGCTCACCGGTGAGCGAGACACAATAGAATAACAATAGATTTCCAAGAATCCACGATCGAAGGATACAAACTATTTTAGCAACAAATTATAATTAGTATCGTGCAGGAAACCGGTCTCGAACGCTTCAACTCCCAAGCGGCCACATTGTGGTGTTATACGAATTCGGACATCTATTAACCCTTAATTGGTCGTATGGGGTCAAATCACATTCAAACCGAAAAAAAATGTGCTAGAGTTCCAGGAATGCAACGACGCTTTTGGTAGTTTCCTAACTCCTATTGAGGTATCCTAATAAGTGGTAGCCGGTTAGCTGACGATGGTGCATATTGTGTCACTTCTCTCTTGAGCGCTGACCCCATGCGACCACTTACGTGAATTTTTTTGTCACAAGACAAGTTTCCATTTTTGTAATATTATGTTAAATTGTTAAATTATTTTTGATATAATTTAGGATGATTTATAAATATATGAGTATGTCATTGTATTGACATCATTTTTTTATATAATTGCTCTGTAAAAATTTCAGTATAGATCAAGATAGTTTCTGAAGATAAAAGTAATTTTGCGAGCCTAAAGCCTCCGAACTTCAAAATTATGCAACGATTTGTGACGGGCATGAATCGGTGGATAAGATTTAAGACCCCAGAGATGCCTAAAATATTCCCTGAACACTGGATGGTGATGATGATGATGATGAGGGGGTGATGACCAGAAGTGCGTAACAAATCATACAAATGAAGAAAATATATTTGTCAGTATTAGCTCAGGACCTACTTCCTTCGGTGCTGGAAAAAAATCTGGTCATCAAAGTGAATAATAGATTTTTTAAATCTCGATCTCAACCCTAGTGATATCTATGAAATTTTGAGACAGAGCAGTAGTTGATTGATTTTTGTAGATGTACAGAGGCAAATGAAGGTTTTTGCTTATTAAGATTAATCATCATAAAGCATTCTCACAATTCGCATAATTAATACTTCGCTTTATTCATTTCTTTAACTTAATTTTCATTTTTTATTTGGGGTCAGTGGAGACCCCATGCGACTACTTGTGTGACTTTTTTGATGCGCCTAATTAAGGGTTAATAACCAGTCCCACTCGTTCGACTCGAGCGAAATATTTTGAATGTGAAGTTTTGAGAATACACAAACTGTGTTACGCTCGTAAAAATCTCATAATTCGGTATTTTATTCGAAGATGAACTTTTCTCACATTCTGAGAATTGGGCCCCACGTGCGCGTGGTCTATGGCGGTTGCATACTAAGGTATAATATTATATCTATCTCGATGGTCGTCGCCGCTGCGGCTCGGCCGCTAGTGCGCGCCCGGTCTGGTACCCGGCCCCGCGCCGCGCCGCCGCGCCGCCGCGCCGCTCGCTTGACAGACCTAGCAGATTGTAGCAAGCGGGCATGCATTGCAGACAGTTATTGTACTATGAACGCTAAACGCAATGCAAAAGGTTGAAATTAGGTTGTTTTTATGTGTTGTTGTAAGACAGGCATGTCACTTGTATTATCAAAGCAGCTTACTTCTCAGAAGTAATGTCAAATGTGTGCCTTATGCTCTGGACTTAAGGCTGAATTTGTTTTGTTCAATTTTGGTGACTTTGGTGACCCTGATGTGGTAATGATGATGATGATGATGATTAATGTAATTTGCATAGTAGCATATGCTTTCAGTTCTTAAAACAACGCCTAAACCCCCAAACTTGTATCTACAAGGAATCCGGAGTTCTCTTAGTATCTTCGGAACCATAGGATACCTCGGTGCAAAATCTTGCGTTTTGGTAGCACATGCTTAGGATGCTTCTCATAAAACCAAAATCACTATATGTTTCTATATAAATTTCGAGGAGTTCCCTCGATTACTCATGGATCCCATCATCAGGTCACCATTTTTGTGAACATGGTACCAAATTGGAGTGAAACCTAATACAACAAAACAAAAATTTCGAAAATCGGTTTATAAACGGCAGAGTAATCGTTGAACATACAAAAATAAAAAAAATATCCACAGCCGAACATATTATAACCTCCTCGTTTTTTGGAAGTCGGTTAAAAATAGATGTGGCAAATGAATGCTAAGCAGATTCGTCATCAATACTTGTAACTTGATTATTTTCTAATTAGGTATATAGTGCAGTTCCCAGAGCGTAAAAATCGTGCAAACCTACGATTTTTGCAATAGTGGATGAAAATTGAAAAGAAAAAAAGGAATTCGTAGCTGATAACATAAATAATAAAGTTTACCTATTGAAAAGTTGTGCTTTTGATTTTTAAATTATTTTTCTACCACTCCAAGTAAACTCACAAACTGTAAAATTTTGAAGAAAATTTGCATATTTCTTCCTTTTAAATATATAGCAAAATAATAAAATATATTATTAATTTTTTTATTTGCATTGTTGCTTATATTCCAAAGAAAGAAAATAAGTTGAAAAAATATATAATTTAGATTTAAAATTAATATTTTTGTATGTAGATGGGCATACCTCCAAATGTGCTTGTTCTGTGCCTCGCCAGGTAAATGGCGTTCTTATTTTTCTTTGGTTTTAAATAGGAAGTTTAAAATTACTTTTTAGGCTTAGCAAAGCCTTCTTTTTCTCAATGTGTATAACTTTTTAGCTCTTACTTTATTAAATTTTCTGAAAGTGTAGCACAAACTTTTGACGAATATTTCGAAGAAAATCTGTATTTTATTTCTTTTGGTTAGGTTTTTACAGCATAAAATTGATTTTTTTTTTCACTAATTATATTTGCTAAAACATACTTAAAGGAAAAAAATACAAATTAGGTTAAGAACTGATATTTTTTGTATTCAGATAAGCATTTTCCGAACATAGGTCGCAGCATGCGTCTTTAGTATGTACCTGAGATTTGTAGCACCCAATTTTTTTTCTGGCTTTATGTAGGAAGTTTAAATATATTTCAAAGACTAGAAAAAGTCTTTCATTTGTCGATGCATTTAATATTTTAGCTCTCACTTAAATAAATTCTCAACAAATATAGAAAAATGTTTTCGGTCTATTTTACACATTTTTGGAGATATTTCAACGTTTTTAAGTACTTAAAAGTTATAATTTCTCTAAAAATTAAATACGCACAACAAGTAAGTTTAACACACTTTACGTTACAATCCTTAAAGCGCATCACAGACGGTGAAGATAATATAAAATATATATTATCTTAGAGCATATTTTAGAATATCGCTCACCATAGAAATCCTATGAACCATCACACACGACGAAGTTAATTTATATTTTATATTTTGTATCTTAAGATACCGAGCGATATGGAAATATATATTTCATATCTTAATATTTTATCTTAAGATACGAAATATATATTTCGTATCTTAATATGTTATCTTAAGATGCGAAATATATCTTTCTGAATAGGTACAGGGTGTTTTTGTGTCGAGCAGCGGGCTCATCAGTGATCGGACGCACTAGTGGACGCAGTGTTGCCAGTGCTGTACGTTAGAAAGTTACATACCTACTCTCATTCGAAAAGTAACATTTTGAGGGAAAAAGTAACATTTCTGATAATTTTAAATAAAATTGACTTATAATTTATTGCTTTATTATTATTATTGCTTAAAAAGCTCATGAATCGAAATGAATGTTTCTCTTGAATTTCTAAAATACTCCTGAAACTTCTTCGTTGACAGATATTGATAAAGGTTAAATTCGCCGCAGGTTTTTCTCTTTTTTATGTGAGGCTCTATCCAAATGTTTCTCCTTTTGGAATGTGCTACTACAATCTGCATTTCACATTCTATATCAGAATCATCGTCTGAAGAGCTGTCTAACAAATCAAGAAGTAAGGCAGTATCAGTTATTAGTTATCAGTTATCACTCATAGTCAATCACCCTGTATATAGAACTCTAACAAGGAATACGTGTGGCACCAACGCAGACTCGTAAGGAAATGAACAGATTTTTAATATTATCGTATCTTAGCCGTGTGTGATAGCTTAAGATACTATAATATTTTATATTTGGGCATCTTAAGATAAAATATTATATTATCTTCACCGTGTGTGATGCGCTTAAGATACTATAATATTTTATATTTGGGCATCTTAAGATAAAATATTATATTATCTTCACCGTGTGTGATGCGCTTTAATCTCTAAAAACTTTGCAAAAACCTTATAGTTGTATTTAGCTTAGCAAAGCAAACTTTCTTTTTTAAAAATTGTGTATTTGGTTAATTTTCAACGTAAACAATCGGATAAGAGTCATTAAATAACAGGAACAAGAAAATTTTTTTTTTTCTGGACCGGTTTATATGGTGAAATATAAATTTTTAATTAAGTAACTAAAAAATTAAAAGCACAAAAAATTTGTTGGTAAACTTTGCAAGTTTTAGTGTAAAAAAGAAAATGACACCTCAAAAACAAAAATCCATTCACTATTACAAATTTCGGAGGTTAAAACCTCTGGCGACTGCACTAATATGTTGTCATAATTGACGGTGGTACAATCGGGAAAATACTTTCAAACACATGAAAATCTAAGATGTCTTTAGGATTTTTAGCCACAGAGACACTTGGCTAGAAGTTTATAGAGTAAAACAAAAATACTTGTGACACTCGGGGACTTTTATGGTAAAGCGACTGCATAACAATAGCTGCTAGTCTACATCATAGGTCTACATGCATACGCGTCTAGTCGCACGCACACAAACACCGTGCCGATGTCTGCCGAACGACGTTAGACGATGTGTTAGGTTTATTTTCGTTACGCAATATTTTGATTCGGTCGCCGCGCTCAAAGCCCGCGATAAAAGCTATGCAATAGCTTAAATAAATACAAAATCTGTATACAATATAATATTATAGACAAACATACAAGATTCTATCGTTTTACTTTAAAGTATATTAATACTGTTCATATGAAACACTTTCTTAAGTTGTAAAGAAATGCTGTAACAGCGACAATCTCACGCGTCGGTAATGTTACATTACCACAATTACAGTTTCTCAACTGTGAGTTGTGACAACACGTACTCGTAAACACAATCTCCACAGTCATTTTGTGGAAATTATACCAGTAATTAAAAGTTGCACGCCGTGAATAGAACGACAGTATATTTTACAGTATCTAAAAAATAGTATTTTTCTACCTATGCTGCATTCTACAGGAAATTGTGACATCCATTGCGGATATTTAGGACTCTTGCTGCGTCCTAAATGATGATAAGCAGACGTAGCCGAGTGAAGGCAAACGAGCGTAATTTGTGAGTCGTGAGTCGCAGAATTTCGGTCGCGTAAATAATCTTTTCATACAAATTATGACTCACAAAATTACGCTAGTGTGAATCAAACAGGACTTTTGTATGAAACTGAATGTAGCAGAATTTCTGCCAGCCGAAATTCTGCGACTCACAACTCATAAATTACGCTCGTTTGGCTTCACCCTTTTTACTCACTAAAACTTGACGGTATTCCATTGCCAAATGTCGAAGCCACGGGAACTTCGAAACATGCGCGACTCAGGAGCAGAAAAAAAGTACTTATCCAATGTGGTCTACTTATAGACCTACTACTAAGTAGGTACGTGCTAGATTTCAGCCAGAAAACGAGCTAGCTAGACTGATGGTGAGCGAATCCGCCATTGATAACTCGCAACACCCAAAGGACGTGTCACTCTTATAGAGTTACTAGCTGTCCCGGCAAACGTTGCTTTGCCATATTAATATAAAGTATTTCGCCCATATTGAGTATTTTATTGAAGTGACTAAATAAGTATGTCGTCATGGCAACGTCGATCGCTATCCCGTCGCATAAACAATGGTCGCCGTCAGTCTCAGGTTGTAATAATTTACTCTTATTTATTCAACTAATGCACTTATCTGTACTTATAAAATTACATGTCCTGACTGACTGATTCATCATCGCTGAGCAAAAACTGATATAGTAACAGCCACGAAATTTGGTGAGTAGGGTTGTTTTATTAAGTAGACACCCACTAAGGAAGGAATTTTGAAAATTTTACCCCGAAGGGGGTGAAATAGAGGTTGAAATTTTGAATGAAAGTCTGTCATTTCTTGAGTTAGAAACATAAAACTTTATTTTAGGGTTACTGATTAAAATTGAATTGATACGTATTTAACCGTTTTTGGAAATTCTACCCCCAAAGGGGTGAAATTGGGGTTAAAAGTTTGAATGAAAGTCCGTTATTTCTTAAGTTAGAAACTTGAAATTTTATGTTTGGGCTACAGATTAAAAATGATTGGATACGTGTTTAAGCGTTTTTTGAAATTCTACCCCCAAGGGGGTGAAATTGGGGTTGAAAGTTTATATGAAAGTCCGTCATTTCTTAAGTTAGAAACATGAAAGTTTATCTTTGGACTGCTGATTAAAAATGAAAGGATATTTGTTTAAGCGTTTTTGGAAATTCTACCCCCAAGGGGGTGTAATTGGGGTTGAAAGTTTGAATGAAAGTCCGTCATTTCTTGAGTTAGAAACATGAAACTTTATTTTTGTGCTATTGATTAAACATTAATGGATACGTATTTAAGCGTTTCTGGTAATTCTACCCCCAAGGGGGTGAAATTGGGATAGAAAGTTTCAATGAAAGTCCGCCATTTCTTGAGTTAGAAATATGAAAGTTTATTGACATATGCGTTTGACGTTTGCTTAAATAGGGTCCCGTTTTTACCCTTTGTTGGAACCACAAAAAGGGGAAAACTATCCATCTTTATTATTATACTATGTTGACGCGGACGAAGTCGCGGGAAACAGCTAGTCAATATATAAAGTACCCAGTAGCCGATTCTCAGACCAATTTTTACCAAATTTTATATGCATATTCAGTAGAATATGCATATAAAATTTGGTAAAAATCAGTAAAGCCGTTTCGGAGGAGTTCGCTGACTAACATTGTGACACGAGAATTTTATATATAAGACTAGCTGTCCCGGTGAACTTCGTGTCACTTTAAAACCTTCCCTGGACTTCTACGAATATTTTAAGACTAAAATCACCCCAATCCGTTCAGCCGTTTTCGAGTTTTAGCGCGACAAACACATTTGAAAATCCATTTTTATATATAAGAAGACTAGCTGTCCCGGTGAACTTCGTGTCACTTTAAAATCTTCCCTGGACTTCTACGAATATTTTAAGACTAAAATCAGCTCAATCCGTTCAGCCGTTTTTTAGTTTTAGCGCGACTAACAAATTGGAAAATCCATTTTTATACTCGTATAAGATGAGGCCTAAGTTTCACTTTGCGAAATACAACGAAACCATAGTTTCATCTGGTCAAACCACCCTATTATGACGAATGAGTAATGACGTGTAGACGTGACGAAGTGTGTGGAGGGGGTAGCTATGACGTCACAAAGATGGCCGCCGGGCCTATTCTATTGTGCGGATTATTTAAATATCTACTGGACCGATTTACTTAAGTAGGGTGTCAAACGAAATGTAATTAAATAAGCATCATTTTATTTCTTAGAACTATCAATGTAACTTAAGTACCAAGGGAAATATTTCGGAAAAACATAATTTCAAAAATATATTTTTTCCTTCTTATGTATATAACTTGGTAGTCGTTAGGATAATGGAAATATAGGTTATTATAAAATATTTGGCTACTTTAATCAGCTTCCTAACGAACTTTAAATCATTACAATGAAACTATAAACAACGGAACTGCAGCCGTTTGAATGAGCCTCGGTAGCGCTGAACCCGTAGCGGTAGCTAAGCTACTAGGCTGGTTTTCAATAGAATTATAATAGAATTTTGAATAAAAAACATGAACGTTAGTAATAAAAATATACAATACTTTTGTATATTTTTATTACTAACGTTCATGCTGGTACTTATTCATAGGTTGTATTTACAGTTTTTTTATGTGACCAGCATAATAATAGGTTATAGGTAGGTATATGTTATACTAAAGTTACTGATAAAATTATTGAAAAATATTCAAAAAATTTTCTCTAATTAATGTCCTAAATCTGATCTTCTGAATAATTATACCAATTATAACAATTTAGTAACCGACAGGCGACATGACACATCCACAACGGGATGAACGGGAACCAGCATTACATTGACATGATATTATAAGTTTGAGATCTTTCAATGATTTAAATAATTATATACACTTTCCTTGCACTTATTCCACTTTATATTTTATTAAATAAAGTGGAATAAGTGCAAGGAAAGTGTATTATTATTTAATTGAACATGAATTTCCACCAAGAAGTGACAGTACATTCAATATTATATAATTCAATGAGATTGAATTTACGGATGAAGTAACTGGCAATAAGGGATTGATTTCCCCGTTCTTTCAGCCACAGCCTATGGGTTCAGCTTAGGCTTTGCTACTTGGGAGCTCTGCCAACATAACGTCAGGTAGTTCGATCTTAGCGCATGCTGTCGAAAGGCTTGTCGTGTCAGCGGTAACTAATCAAGTTCTTTGATGTTCTGGAACATTGCTGCTCTTAAGTTGTCTAGGTTATCCAGTTATTTGAGTCCGCGGTCTTGTTTGTATACATAAGAGTGACAAATCTTTTAACGTCACAAAATCGTTCTTCTGTAAGCTGAGCTAACACCAAAATTTGAAAGGAGTTGATAATGTTGTTGGAAAATCGGCCAGCTTGATTTTTTTGTGTGACCTGCCAACGCAGTGGAAAACCCAGTTAGAGTGAGATAAGTCAGCAATGATTTCCTCTTATCGGTTGTTTGTTTTTTGGTAGTGCCAAATTTCATCCACACAACACTTGGTAGTTTCTCAGAGAAGTGCATAACGAGTGCACTACAGTGTCGCGACAATTTACTATTAACCGTATAAAGCCCGAATAAATATTTACAATCAATCACATGTAGTATGAAACGGACCGTATCAGCTTCTTCTTGAGTACTTCTCAAATGATCCAAGTTTCTTTGTATATTAGAACTATCCCGTTCTTCGTCCGAATATTCACTTGAAGTTAAAAGTTCCTGTGTTTTGTGAAGTTTTGATGTTTATATGTAATGTATGCTGTAATTTCTTTTAAGCAACTAATGACATTCAGAAACACTTTTGAACCAAGAGCCTGCGACGGCCAGACTTTCCTCCTTTTAGAAAAGCTGAAAGTTTATCCGTTTGTGATCTTTAAAGAGGTAAAAACGACCAGCAGCTATAGAGTTTCGGTCGCGGTTCCTCAATGAGGTTTCCAGTTCTGAAGGGCTACCTGACTTTCGAGAAAGAGTAAAGCTCAATTTTTTAGTTTATATTCTTCGCGGTAAGTGGAGAAATCTTGTCTTCCAGTGCCGGACATTTTTGACAGGTGCTTCCCACTGCCAGACACTCTTATCTTCTAATACTTTAAGAAAGTTTCTCCGATTTCTTATCAAAAGCTTTAAAACTTGACACAACTTTAGAAGTTACCGCCGACACGACAAGCATTTGACAGCAGGCGCTATAAGATCGAACTAAACGCTCAAGTAGCAAGCAAGGCCCACGCTTCCTGAACCTATAGGCTGTGGCTAAAAGATCGAGGATACCAATCTTTTATTGATTGCCAGATATTTCATCCGTAAAATCAATCTCATTGAAAGATCTCGAACTTTTAATATCATGTCAATGTAAAGCTTGTTGCCGTTCATCCCGTTGTGGATAATTGGATATTATGTCATGTCGGTTACAAAATATGTAATGGCCCTTCTAAAGACTTTTGTTACCAGTGTAATTATTCGTAAGATACAGATCAGGTTAAGGACATTAATAAAATAAAAAAAATGTTTAAATATTTTTAATAATTTTATCAGTAAGTTTAGTGCAACACATACCTACCTATAACCTAATATGTTGATCACATTAAAAAAACTGTAAATACAACCTATGAATAAGTACCAGCTTACTTTTATATATTTTTATTACTATCGTTCGTGCTTTTTACTCAAAATTCTATTATCATTCTAAAGAAAACCAGCATAGTAGCTTAGCTACCGCTATGGGTTCAGCGCTATCGAGGCTCATTCAAACGGCTGCAGTTCCGTCGTTTATAGCTTTATTGTAATGATTTAAAGTTTGTTAGAAAGCTGATGAAAGTAGCCAAATATTTTATAATTACCTATACTTCCATTACTCTAACGGTTACCAAGTTATATGCACAAGAATTTTAAAAATATTTTTTTGAAATTATGTTTTTTCCGAAATATTTCCCTTGGTACTTAATTCATATTGATAGTTCTGTGAAATAAAATTATGCTTATTTATTAACCTTTCGTTTGACACCCTATTTAAGTAAATTGGTTCAGTAGATATTAAATAATCTGCAGAATAGAATAGGCCCGGCAGCCATCTTTGTGGCGTCATAGCTACCCCCTCCACACACTTAGGAAGTGACTATCGCACTTTTCGTGTTCAGGAAAATATGCCTAATAAGTACATACCAATAATTCGTATGGCGGAGATGAGTTGAACGAAAATCGTTATTTGAAGACTTTTGTGCAAATGGGTCCTGTTCTATAATGGGAATTTCTTATTTCCCAATAATTCTCCTTACCCCAGTAGGGTTAGATTTTTTTTGAAATTAATTATAGTCAGAATTTTTTTTGCACCAGTGTTTAGAGGAGGTCACAAATAGCTTAAATTCGAAAACTCGACCATCCACGACGTGTGCGTTAGCCACCATATTGGTTTGAAGGTCAAATCTTTTTTTAGCTCTATCTCCTTTATTTTTTATTTTTTTAAGAAAATGATAAGGATCAAATTTGTCGACAATTTAATTTTCTACAACTTTAGCACTTACAATTTTTATTGTAAATACAATATTTACGGAAATAGCTGCAAAAAACAAGTCAAAGTATAATTTCGACCTGTTCGACCTGTATCGCGATTATTGTCAAATACAGAAAAAAAACCAGAAATAAACTTGTAGCGCTTTACATTAACCACGATTAAAATTAAGACTTCGCTGTCTGTCCGTCTGTCTGTCTTCAGGCTTCAAGAACGGTGATAGGTAGAGACTTGAAATTTTCAGATATTATGTATTTTGTTTTCCTCTATAATAACAAATACTAAAAAACATATTATATTTAATATTTGATGGGGCTCCCATATAACAAACGTAGTGGCCTTTTTTGCTCTTTATCAAAAAAAGCAGCACTAAGACAATTAAAATATGCATAAAATATTTAATTGTATTTGTACTTTAATAATTAATAATAAAATTAAAATAAAATAAATATTTAGGGGGGGCTCCTATACAAAAAGCACAAATTTTTGTCTATCTTTACCTTATAATGGTACGGAACCCTCATGAGCGAGTCCGACTCGCACTTGACCATTTTTTAAATAATTATTCAGGTGTACCGTAATTGTTAAAAGGTCTAATTCATGATCATATCCGGTTTTATCCAGTCGCTTGGGTCCCGGTACATTTACCATAGGTGTAGGAGCTTAAATATTGATTTCTAAAAAAATCATAAGGATCAAATTTGTAGGAAATTTAATGATCTATCACCTACAACTTTGTTTCTACAATTATTTTCGCTAAATTCGATAATAATTGACATACAAGCGAAATTACACTTTGACTTGTTTTTTGCATTTATCTCCGTAAATATTGATTTTACAATGAAAATTATAAGAACTCAAAATGTAGAAAATTAAATTTACAACAAATTTAGTTCTTATAATTTTCGTAAAAAAATAAAAAATAAAGGAGATATGTCTAAAAAAATATTTGATATTCAAACCAATATGGCGGCTAACGCACACGTCGGGGTTGGTCGAGTTTTTGAACTTAAGCTATTCATGACCCCCCCTAAGCACAGGTGCAAAAAATTTCTGACTATAAAGTATAATTTACACAGAGCCAGTACTGGCTGCCAATAAGACTGGCAGCCAGTATTGGCTTGGCATATGCCGCGTGTGAACAGTTTGGCCTGGCTTGAAAAACTGTTCACACGCGGCATACGCCAAGCCAATACTGGCTGCCAGTCTTATTGGCAGCCAGTACTGGCTCTGTGTAAATTATACTTAACTAGATGTTGCCCGCAACTCCGTTGCGCGAAAACTCGTATATCGCGCGGGAACCGTACATTTTTCCAGGATAAAAAGTGTCCTATGTCCTTTCTCGGGACTCAAAGTATCTCCATGCCAAATTTCAGCAAAATCAGTCCAGCGGTTTGGGATGGAGAGGTAACAGACAGACAGACAGACAGACAGACAGACACACTTTCGCATTTATAATATAAGTATGGATTAATTTCAGATTCCCATACAAGGCTGAACTAACCCTACTGGGCTACCTGCCTGAGTGAGTGGTGCTTCAAAAGTGTGACGTCACAACTCGATGACGTTACTAGTTACTACCAGTTACGTGTTTACTACCACAATAATTTGCGACTTCATGACGTTTGAACGAAGAAAAAAGTGACGTTTGAAAAAGGAACAATATTCTGACGTTTACATTTTTTTACAGTGTTTCACCGAAACGCCATGACAATGAGGAGGAAGTGCGAACACGAACTCTGCACTTATAAGGTGAGACGAGTACTTGACACGTGCGCATACGCGTACAGAATAAAAAAAGCATACTCCGTCCACAGGAAAATCCTTTTTATTTTCTTTGTAGGCCTTGTAATATAATCCTTACGTATGAAATACTAAATAAGCTTTACTTATTGCGTCATTACAAAAAACACTTCTTCTTAAAAGCCTTCGCCCTTCCCCGATGAGTACCTGGTACCACGAAGGAAGAAATAAATTGGTATCATTTCAATAATAACTATATGCACTTACAGTAAAATATACAATATACAGTGACTTTCTGACAAATTCCACGGATGCATAAACGCAGACTTAAGGTACAAGTTGGAACCGAGCGACACGCGACAACTGCAGACGACGTGTCGTCGCGATGTGTCGCGACGACACGTCGTCTGCAGTTGTCGCATCAGAGAAATACATAGAAACCAGTTGTGAATGGTTTCCATGTATTTCTCTGATGTTGCGGCCGCGGCATATAACACCCTCCGCAGCTAGCGCCACGAAGCTAGCGACACTTATTCATAGAAATACATAGAAACCAGTAGTGTCGCGACGACACGTCGCGTCGTCTGCTGCCGCTTCATGTAGCTTCCAACTTGTACCTTTATGCTCTCATCAGGCTGATGATGACAATATCTTCTAGATATTACTAATGACTATAAATACAACGTAAAGAACGGCGATTGGAATTTATTCCGCTCCCTCATTACCGCTCATGCCGGAGACTTCACTCGGCCGGATTTAAACGTCGATGAGTGCGCGGAAATTATGACAAACACATTTGTTTACTGTGCCGATGTAGCCTTGGGTCGTAGACCTCTTAAAAAAGATCACAACTGTAAATGGTGGAACAGTAACCTTCTTAATCTTCGTCGGGAATTTAGAAGGGCCAGGCGCAAAATCAATAATCTTCGTAAATCTGGCCACGATCGTTCGAATTATAATTACATAATTAGTTTGAATAACCTACGCATTTCAAGGTCACGCTATCGCGCCGCCGTTACGTTAGCGAAAAATAATATGTTGAAGAATGCCGCGAATAGACTGGATAAAGAGGGCCCCTGGTCCTCTTTATACCACGAGCTTAAGCCCGGTAGTAGTAATGAGCCAAGCTTTTTCTCAAATATTAAAATTAACAACTCTTACACTTGTAGCTTAGACGAAACGGCGAAGGCATATCTAAACGTTCTCATCCCAGACGACGAGCCCTCCTTGGATGATGAACACCACCGCGACATTAGGAGTAGAATGCTAGACCCCATACATACACCGGCCTCAGATTTACCAACTTCGGAGGAGTTTAGTAAAATAGTAAACCTTTTGCCTATAAAAAAATCTGCGGGCGAGGATAAAATATCGAATATTATGATAAAGCAAGCGTGCTTAGCGGCCAGTTCATCGATTCTACATGTTTACAACAGATGTATCGCAGAAGGTATATTTCCAAAAATTTGGCGCACCGGTTGCTTAAAATTAATACCTAAAGCGGGAAACAAACCTCCTGACGACCCAAAATCTTACCGTCCGATAACGTTACTGCCTTGCTTAGGTAAATTACTAGAACGTCTCATCGTACCTCGCCTGCTACCCGGTGGCCCTAAATTTCATAGTCATCAGTTCGGTTTCACCGCCGGGAAATCGACTGTTGACGCGGCTATGGAAGTTAGAAAAATAGTAAATCTTTCGGAATCTAAATACGTGGTCGCCATTTCATTAGATATCTCCGGCGCGTTCGATCATGCTTGGTGGCCGATGTTATTATTAAAACTAAAAAATCGAGGTTGCTACTCTAATATTTATGCCATTATACGTTCTTATTTTTTTAACGGTCAAACTAAGCTTCGACTTGGCCATTGTACACACGCCAAAGATTTAACATGCGGCTGCCCTCAGGGCTCTGTTATCTCGCCAAAACTATGGAATTTCGGATTTGATGATTTATTAAGTCTTCCCCTTCCACCGATGTGCGTACTAGTTGGCTACGCCGATGACGGTTTTCTCATCGTTCATGCAAATTCACGTTCCGAAATTGAATCTAAAGCCAATGATAGTCTTAATTTAATATCGAGCTGGGGTAAACGTAATCGCCTGAAATTCGCCGCGCATAAAACTTACCAAATTCTTTTAAAAGGGTCCCTTATATTTTCCCCTAGCATTAAACTTGACAATATTAACGTTAAACGCAAACAGTCGCTCTGTTATCTTGGTTTTTACTTGGAAAATAAATTTACATTTTTAGAACATATAATTCAAACCGGTGAGACAGCGAAGCGCAATTTTTACTCCTTTACCAAAATATCTACGTCGACATGGGGCCTCTCCTTCAAAACCCTAAAATTAATTTACACTGCTACTTACCTAGGCAGCATTTGCTACGGGGCCCCCGTGTGGGCCGACAGAGCAACAATCGGCGCGGCTCGTCGCAAATTGCTACAAAGCCAACGTCTTGCTCTTATATTCTTATGCAAAGCTTACAGGACCACAAGCACCGAAGCCTTACCTGTGTTAGCCGGAGTTTTACCCGTTGACCTTGAGATTCAGCGTCGTGCGACAATGTACTATCATAAAAAAAACATTGACAACCCGTTCTTTTTAAGCGCTCGCGATAAAATTAAAATAGCAAGACTGTTTGAACCTTTAGAAAACTCTGTGCAAAGCCTAATCTCCGAATGGCAGTCACGATGGGACTGTTCCACCAAAGGGCGACACCTTTATAATTTTTTCCCTAATATTCGTGAACGGCTATCCAAACATTGGATGGATATTGATCACTGCGTTTCTCAATTCCTGACCGGTCATGGAAATTTTAAGGCCAAACTTTACGGATTTAAACTAGTAGCATCACCCATGTGCGAGTGCTCGACCGAAGGCAACATGTTTGAACAAACCGCGCATCATGTTCTCTGGGAGTGCAGTCTCTGGCAGAACGAAAGAACTACTATGCTAAACAACCTATTCTGTACATCTGGAGTAGCATACTACGGTGATCTCGTGGACAGCGCTAGGAACTTCCGTGCCTTCAAGCGTTTTTGCCACAATTATTATTGGCAACAGTCAAACACAATAAACTCCAATATTAACTTAGCTTTAGCTTAGGAGTCACAATTATTAACCTTATTTCCGTGGTGCTCCCCCTTAAGTTCTTTGACTTTCGGTCATTGCAACTTTGTGCTGTCTCCCGCTTTTATGGGGAGGGATATTGGAATCTTCCTACTCCTCCTATTTTCTTCTGATTAATTTCGTTGCGGGTCCCAAGACAGTATTAGCATGTCCCTCGGGCTCCCTGAGATCATATCAAAGGGTTTTCGTGGTTGGATGCCGCTGTCGATCCTGGCGACACAGGAGATACAGTGGTGGGAATGTGTGGTGGGCCAAAGCCCGTTTAAAAAAAATATCTTCTAGAGCAGGGGTTCCCCAACTTATTTTGTCTACTGCTCACTTTGAGAACAAGTAATGATTTAGCGCCCCCATTGTTTCAATTTAAAATGCATTCAGATGAAATTAATCACCCCCCAAACCTCTACACAACGACCCCATTTTTTTCTGGGTCCCACACCCCCTCCCTTTAGAACTTCAGCGCCCACAAGGGGGCGTTATCGCCCACTTTGGGAAAGGCTGTTCTAGAGGTTTGTAAGTTACACGAGTTTATCTATTTAACAACGTTGTCGATTGGTTTAACATTTGGACGTTAGCCATCAATCAAAAGAGTAAGTTAAAAAATAAGCTTCATTCAAAAACCCTCACAAACCAGGAATTATGGACATAAATTATTTATTATTATGTTTTTCGTGGTGAATTCTCAGAATTCGTAACGAAAACTTTGCGTCAATTCGATTGCAGCATATTATATAATAAATATTAATGAACGCATAATTTTTATTTTAATCTGCCATTGAAAACTTGATAATTGACCCAAATTCGCTCCTACAAGGGCATACTGAGTTTACTAAATTCCGAAGACTAAAAATAAATCATTGTTCAGGTAATAAACAGGTTTTTGAAATAACTTAAATGCTGGTCGCCCTCAGAACTTGTCTAGGTTCGTATGTACTTAGAGTTAGTTACTGTATTAGCGTTACAGTTTTTACAAAAAATTTAAGGAAAAATCCATGACATTTAAATGTTTTGCTTGATGTATCTTGAGTCTTCCTTCTATATTAAAATATTATATAAACAGACAAACATAATATAACTTGCTCCTTTTTGGAAGTCAGCTAAAAACAACTATACTGTACTCGGCGAAACATGGCGGTAGCGGTCATTGACTCCCTGTCAAAAACTTGTAATTTTCTATATAAAGCCGCGATTGACAACATCTGACACTTCATTGTCAATCGCGGTTTATATATTATAGAAAACTAGATGATGCCCGCAACTCCGTTGCGCCAAAATTCGTTTATCGAGCGGGAACCGTACATTTTCCGGGATAAAAAGTACTTATCCTATGACCTTTCCCCAGACTCAAATATCTCAATGCCAAATTTCAGCAAAATCAGTTCAGCGGTTTGGATGTGAAGAGGTAACAGACGGACAGACAGACACACTTTAGCATTTATAATATTATTAAGTAAAAGTATGCATGACAAGTTTTAGACAGGGAGTCCATGACCGCTACCGCCATGTTTCGCCGAGTACAGTACTCGTATAAGTACTTAATAGATGTTTTCCGTAATTTTCTGTGCGCAGAAATTCCTTTATTAGCAATTAAGGTGAACGCAGATTTGGCCGCACCGCACGCACCGCAGTCGCCGCATTTCGAATTCTTCATATGTATGAATGTAGAAGTTGCGAAGACTGCGGCGCGGGTAGGTATGCGAGCTTGCCTATAACTTCATATAAAGAATTCGAAATGCGGCGACTGCGGTGCGTGCGGTGCGGCCAAATCTGCGTTCACCTTTACAATTATTATTAGCAACAAACGTCTGATTTGACAAGAGAGACAAACATCCATACGGTACTAATATTATAAATGCGTAAGTGTGTCTGTCTGTCTGTCTATTACCTCTTCACGCCCCAACCGCTGAACCGATTTTGCTGGGTATGGACTCAAAGTGACCATTTATTTTTTTGTCAGAGCGGGACTAATACAAAATCCCCCCCCCCCCCCCCCCCCCCATATTTATGAATAATTATGTAAGTATTTCAAAGTGCCTATCTTACATTTGCATTATTATTATTAACTTTACTGTAATACGAGGGCTACTATTTATGTATCCGGAATTAAAAAAAGAAACAAACATATATCATTTAATATGGTTTTATTGCTTTTCAAAATATTCGCCGCGATGATCGACACACTTTTGCATACGCTGGAACCAATTTTCATAGCACTTTTTCCATTCTGATTGAGGTATCTCCAAAACGTGCATTTTGAACGCATCAACAGCCTCTTCTCGGCTCGAAAAACGTTGACCACGTAATTTGTTCTTCGCGTATGGAAATAAAAAGAAATCGTTAGGTGCCAAATCAGGGCTGTACGGCGGATGACCAGTCAATTCGATCTTTTGACCCTCCAAAAACTGAGTTGTTTCAGCTGAGGTGTGACAGCTAGCATTGTCGTGATGTAATATGATTCTGCGTTGTCGGTTGTCCTTTTTTATTTCTTCAAAGACTTCTGGTAAACAAATGGTCGTATACCATTTAGAATTAACCGTTTTACGATTCTCTAATGGCACTGTAGCCACATGTCCATTAATTCCAAAAAAACAGGCGACCATTTGCTTCAAAGTACTTTTTGCACGAGTAACTTTTGTTGGTTTCGGCTCATCTTGGAACACCCACACCGTTGACTGTTGTTTAGTTTCGGGGTCATATGCATAGATCCAAGATTCATCACCTGTGTAGATATTATAAACGGCTTTTGACGTACCACGGTTGTATTTTTTATCATTTTTTTGCACCAATCGACACGAGCCCGTTTTTGATCGATTGTCAAGTTGTGCGGAATCCAACGCGAACATATTTTTTTTACAGCCAAATGTTCGTGTAATATCTTATGTATGCTCGTCATACTTATGCCTAAGGACGCCTCTATCTCGCGATATGTAACATGACGATCACGCATTATTAGTTCCCGCACAGCATCTATATTTTGTGGGACAACAGCTGTTTTTGGGCGACCTTCTTTATTTTCATCCGTGAGCATAGACCGCCCACGATTAAACTCACTGTACCAGTGATAAACAGTGGTTTTTGATGGTGCTTCATCTCCAAAAGTTGCGGTGAGTTGAATAAAGCACTGTTGTTGATTTAGCCCACTCCGAAAATCGTAGTAAATCATTGCACGAAAATGTTCACGCGTTAAATCCATGGCAAATGAAGACACGTAATTTTCAAAATGACGCCACAATGGAAAAATAATTGACAGTCACATGAAACAAAATGTATTCTTCAACCAAAGAGTTCTATTTTCAAATGTTGTAATTACTTTTTAAATATTGTTCTTGTAAGTGGCCAGTTCCGGATACATAAATAGCAGCCCTCGTATTATTATAAAGCGGAAGAGTTTGTTTGTTTGTATGAACGCGTTAATCTCAGGAACTACTGATCTGATTTGAAAAATTCTGTCAGTTTTAGATAGCTCATTTATCGAGGAAGGCTTTAGGCTATATTTTATCAAGCCAAGACTAATAGGAGCGAATAAACAGAAGAAAATGTGGAAATAACGGGAAAAATTATTTGAAAGGGCTTTTCTCACGAACTACTGGAGCAAATTCTATGTTATTTGGCACAATATGGCAGAATAATCACGTTTGTTGTATGTATGCGTTACTTCCAGGCATTGCACAGGCATTTCAAACATAAAAATACTTTTCAATTATTGTCGTTTGTTCTGTTTGCAAAAGCGGGACAATTTCGGCCTCGCGGGGGACAGCGGGACAGACTGCCTGAAAGCGGGACTGTCCCGCCCAAAGCGGGACGTATGGTCACGTTCCGTATGGAGATACTTTGAGTCCCGGAATAGGACATAGGATACTTTAATTCTATCCCGGAAAAAGGTAAAGCCGTACCCTTTTCCGGGTGCAACTTTGGCGCAACGAATTTGCAGGCGTCATCTAACAAGTACTTATCTGTATATTGTATAATGTAGCTGGTATATTGTGTATGACGAAATGTAAAAATAAATAATAAAATATATCCTAACTTGAAGTCTCACTCAAAATAGGTAACAAATCTATATCGTCTTAAAATATGTCAAGCCCTTAGGGTTTCAACTTTCAAGGAATATTCAAAGCAAATGTTGACTCTGACACACTAAAGAAACAGAACAGAACTTAAACATGTTCCACGTCACGATTCCAACTAAACTATTTTTAACGAGAACTGTTTAGTTTATTTTAACATTTTGAGAAGAGAGACTTTGTTTGATAGAAATTATAAAAAAAAACACTAAAATATGACTTATGACACCCGCAACTCTGTTGTGCCAAAATTCTTTTATTACGCGGGAATCGTACATTTCTCCACAAAAAAGTATCCTATGTTCTTTCCTGGGACTCAAAGTATTTTCATACCTTTCAGCAACATCAGTTTAGCAGTTTGAGCTTGAAGAGGTAACAGTCAGACAGACAGACACACTTTTGTATAATAATTTACTATAATATTATGTACTTAAAGTGGTATTCTGATTGGTTTTATGTACTTTACGTACGTATGACCTAGTAGGTAACACCATCACGCGGTACCTACATTTTACCGTCATATGACTTTTTCATCATTTTAACAACGATGTCAATTATCTTTGCATTACTTATATCTATGCATTTCAATAATATTTAATCTGTTCAATCGTTTTAGCAGCAGTGGCGGTGGGGCGACGCTAGGCGACCGCCCGGCGCAGGATAAAAAGGGGCGCTGAAGCTAAAGGCAAACAAAAGGGGCGCCAATTTTTCTTCTAGCTGCGCCCAGGATGGTGGTACTGCTAAAACCGTCACTGCGTTTTAGAGGTTGTATGTATAATTTAGGTATTGAAATTTCGTTATTTTACATACTTAATAATATTATGAAAGACGATAAAAATGTTACTTACGATCTTTGAAAAAATTAAAATATTTTTTACAAAATACTTACAATAATAATTATTATTATTGATTTACTATTATAATCATTATAATAATATCTTTTCTTCACGGAAAATGCCGCTTTAATATTGAGAAAAATTAAAAGAGCGCCATCTTTGGATGTAACTAAACATTAAAATGAGGGGCTACAAAGTTTTTCATTCCGATTTACGCAAGCGAAAGATGAACGTAGTTCTAACAGTTTACACTAGGTGTCACTAGTAATATGTTTTTTCGACTGAGAAGATTTATGGCTGGTTTACACGTATTAAGTAGATAAGTAGTTAACTAAATTTTAACTTAATTTTAAGTTACTTATTGCATGTAAACACAAAATTTTGTAGTAAATAGCAAGTTAAAATTTAGTTAAGTACTAAACAAGGAAATTAGAATTTTGACTATTTTCTGTTAAGTTGGCAGCCGCAGGCGGGGCTTGTCACTTGACACATTTCGGGCAGGCACTTCAAATTAAGTTAAAATTTAGTTACTACCTACTTATCTACTTAATACGCAGTGGCGGGGCAAGACCTAAATTTGATGTGGGCAAGATATATTTTGCGAGGCCCCCTAAAATATATTTTGCGAGGCCCCATGATGGATGACGCAAGAAGACGGATTTTTGGAGAGAAAGAATTTTTTGATACTCAAACTTTTATTTATGAAGCCTTTTTTATGAATATTTGGGTATCAAAACTTGTAAATCCATTGAAAAAAACCTCGTGGTCCAAGGGGCGCGAGGCCCCTTAGACCGCGAGGCTGTGGGCGGTCGCCCACACCGCCCACGCCTTGCGCCGCCTCTGTTAATACGTGTAAACCAGCCATTAGAGTACAGTGCTCTACAGTATGATCATTATATATACGGTATATTTGTTATGGCAGCTGCTATTAGCTTTACCTATTGTTAATGTGTCTTTTATTTTTATTTTTAGGGTTCCGTACCCAAAGGGTAAAAACGGGACCCTAATACTGAGACTTCGATGTCTGTCCGTCTGTCTGTCCGTCTTTCTGTCTCCAGGCTGTATCTCAAAAACTGCTATAGCTAGACTTCTGAAATTTTCACAGATTGTGCAGTTCTTCTGCCGCTATAACAACAAATACTAAAAAAAAAAATAGAATTAATAATTAAGAGGGCTCCATACAAAAAACGTGATTTTTTTGGGCTTTTTTGCTCGATTTCAATAATGGCAACTATTAGACACTTGAAATTTTCACAAAATCCTTGATTGTATGTGTTCTTTAATTATCAATAATAATATTAAAATAAAATAAAAATTTGAGGGGGGCTCCCATATAAAAAACACAATTTTTTGCCTATTTTTGCTCTTTATCGGTACGGAACCCTTCATGCGCGAGTCCGACTCGCACTTAGCCGATTATATTGAATTCTTGAAAATATGTCTTGCTTGTACCTAACATTTATCCCATTTATGATTTACCAAACGTAAACTATTAATTATTAAATAAACAAAAATAAGTAAACATAAAACGAAATATGTAGGTACTTACTTTAGAGTTTAGTCCCTTTGAAATTAAAACGGTGTACAAATATTCAGTGTTTTTATTCTCCTTTTTTTCAGTATATTAAAATTACCTGTCAAAGCCCAAAGGTTTTTACAGGTCGAGTTAAAATTCACGTCAGCAATTTTAACTCGACCTGTAAAAACCTTACGTGGATAGTACTAGTAAGTATATTTTTTTATATTGAAAAACGCGGACTTAAAAATTAAAATAGCTTACTTAATTATACAGTTTTAAATACCAAAAAATGCAAACGTTAGGTATATTTTAGAAGTAAAAAAAATCCAAACCTTTTCAAATTATTATAATCAAAGGCTTCAATACTTATGTTTTAAACTCTTTATTATTCCATGTTAAGTACAAAATGCTCTTGTAGCAGTACCTACACGTTCGTTCATAGATTGAAACAAAGAAAACAACGCGCTCCGAAAGGAGCGCCCGCCGTCTTTGTATACGTTCGTCATGGAAGAATGAAACACAGAAGAAAATCGTTCTGCAAAGAACGTACGTTCGAAATGACGAGAGAAACCGTCCGTGTATATTAAGTGCATTTGCACCGGACACGAAACAGCCCTTAAAAGGTATAGGTACTGCTACACTCTTAATATTCCATAATCATGCATTTAAGACTTTTGTGTTTCTTGAAGATTGATTTTAGCCTGCCATCTTTTCCGTACGTCAACGGCATCTGCCTTCATTTTCCCCGACCGGATGTATTCTATACAATTGTATCACTAGAATCAATCTCCCGGAAATCAAAACATCTACCATTTTGTAATCACGAAATATTTATTGATACCGAGATAATTAAATATATAAATAAGGTTTAACGTAAATTATTATATCTAAATCATAATCATAATCATAATCATTTATTTGCCTTGAATGTAGGTTACAAAAGTTCTTACATTATAAAGTGGTACATACATTCTGCTATATGTAGCGTGCAAATGTTATAAATTATAATAGTAGAGAACATGTTAAAAAAATTAATTAATAAGTTATATTACCAAACAAAATATTAACTATGTCAAAAAATAATTACTTCATAATCAAACTTAACTCTACAAAGTGTAACAATGTGTCATTTTATTATTTAATTAAATGTCAATAAACCAATATAAAATAAATCAAGAAAATAAATAATTGTTATAATCTAAGTACTAACTGGAATGAGATTTGATAGAGATTTCCTTATCCATAATGAATTCATTAGTACTGTAATAGCCTTTGTCAAGTAAGAAATTAAATATGCGATGTTTAAATGAATTTAATTGTAGTTGCCTTATGTCTTCGGGTAATTTATTATAAAAAGTTATAGGCATACAATATGCACTGTTTGCAAAAATATTGAGCCTTTTAATTGGAATTTGTAGTTTATTTCCTCTATGTGGCCTTTCGCTTATTACTTCTTTCCTATCATGAAACAATTCTTTGTGACTTTTAACGAACTTGAGTATTTCAAAGATATATAGGCAAGGTAGTGGTAGTACTTTAAGTTTTTTAAATAACGGCTTGCAGCTCTCTAGTCGTCGAGCACTACATATTGCTCTTAAGCAAGCTTTTTGTTTTATAAAAACTCTTTGGCTGTGTGAAGAATTGCCCCATAACACAATACCGTAGCTTAAAATGGATGATATGTAACCGTGATAAGCTATAACAGCCGCCTTTTCATTGATATTTTGAGATAAGTTACGCAATACGTATATAAATCTATCTATTTTTGTGCACAATTTATCTGTATGTTGTTTCCAAGAAAAGTGTTGGTCCATTATGATTCCTAAATATGTCGTTTCATCAGTAAGCGCAATATTAGCACCACTGTAACTTATATTTAAATATACATTTGAGCTATTTAATGTCTTGAAGTGTATCATATTTGTTTTGTCTGCATTTATCTTTAAATTATTAGTCTCTATCCAATTATAAATTATTTTTAAGCTTTTTTTTATTTCTTCATATAACAGTTCTTTATTCTTACTCACGTAAATTATTGCAATATCATCAACATATAAACAACATTTATGCTTTATTATTTTAGGGAAATCATTTATATACAGCAAAAATAACAAAGGCCCTAATACACTACCTTGTGGTACGCCATATGGATTGTTTGTCATGTATGTCGACATTATATTATTTGCCCGTTTACCTTCTTTTCTAATAATTTCTACCGCCTGTTTCCTATTTTTCAAGTAGCTTTTGATCCACTCAAGTGCTACGCCTCTGATGCCATATTTTTCTAATTTATTTAATAACCTTTTGTGGCATATTCGATCAAAAGCTTTTGACATATCTAGGAACAAAGCCACCACTGAATTGCCAGCATTTATGTTTTCTGTTATGTATTTGGTTAGGCAAAAGCTTGCTAGAGTAGTGCTACTATTTTTTTTATATCCAAATTGAGCCGGATCTAAAATGTTTTTGGACGTTACAAAACTATAAATTTTGTTGTACATTATTTTTTCAAAAATTTTTGCTAAGTTTGGTATTAATGTTACAGGACGATAATTATTCATTTCCTCTTTAGCGTTCTTTTTAAATAAAGGTTTAACTATTGAGTACTTCAAAATATCTGGAAGTTTGCCTTCAACCATGGACAAATTTATAATATGGCTTAGTGGTTCAGATATTTTGTTACCTATTGTTTTTATAATTTTAGTTGATATTTGGTCAAAGCCAGTCGAATTCGTATCCCTCAAACCTTTAATTACTTTAGTGATATCCTCTTTGGTGACTGGCGATAAAAATATTGTTGTATCGTTATAAGGAATCGAATCATTACTCTTTTCATTAAATCTTACATAAGGTTTATTACATTTACTAATAGAAATAAAATATTTATTAAATTCATCTGCTATTCTTTCAGGATTGTTATATATCATATCATTGACTTTTATACATTTGATTTCATTAACAGATAAACCTTTGTTTTCTATGTTTGAGTGTATCTCTTCCCAAGCTGCTTTACTTTTGTTTTTAGCTGTATTAATATAATTTGTGTTACCTATAGATTGTGCTTTAGAAATACATTTTTTTAATAAATTTGAATACTTTGCATATTTCATTTTGTTAACATATTTATTGTCTTTTGAGTAAATATATTGTAAATATAATTTTCTTTTAACCAGACATGATCTTTTCAGTCCTTTATTTATCCATTTATTTTTAAGTTTCTTATTAACTACTTTTGATGTTATGATAGGAAAGCACAAATTATAAAAAAGCGTTAATTCGTTATGGAATATATTAAATATAGCATTAGTTTCCTTCTGTTCTAAAACCTCATTGAATGATAAAGCTGATATGCAATTCTTAAATTTAGTAATGTTACTATTAGAATAATGCCTCCTTTTTTTAAAATAGTATTCTAATTTATTATTTTTGCTAGAACTCCTATGCTGAATACTACATCAAACGATGTAGTATTCCTAATATTACTCACAATAAGATCTATACATGTTTCCTTTCTTGTTGGTTTTTTAATGTGATTAGTAAGATTGTGATGAGATAATATTGAATTAAGTTCCTGTGAAAATTTGTTTACTTTTAGCATATTGATATTCCAATCCCCACACAAAACTATTTTCTTTTTGGCAGTTATTTTTAATTTCAGTAATAGTGAATTTAATTTATCAAAGAAAATGCTTATATCCGCTGTTGGAGTTCTATAAATGCAGATAACAAACAAATTAATTTCGGGTATTTGTACTGCACAGTATTCAAAGTGTATTTCAACAGGTTCGATGTCACGATAAAGATAATCTAATTGAGTAAAATAGAAATTATTTTTTATCATAATACACACTCCTCTCCTTTTTTTATTAAGTCTTGTGAATTGAGCAGCTATATTATAATTTTTAAGCATAACATTTTGCCCAGAACCACGTTTTACAAAAGTTTCCGTCAAACATATGATGTCTATAGAGTTTAAATTGTCTTTTAATCTTGATTTTTTCACTAAATTAATGTTAATTCAAATACGCCCAATTTTCCTAATAAACCAGCTATATTCTGATGTAGAACGGTTACTAAATTATTATTATAGAAAAAACGTACTTCTGTTCTTCAATTTAACTGTATTCAATTTTTTGAAGTAATATGGAATGGTCCCTTTTTTTATGTCATTTATTTTTTGTATGTCATGTTCATTTACATTATTATTCAACGTTACAATCTTTTTGTGTTTGTTTTGTGATGTAAAATAGTATGGAATTGTACCTTTTTTAATTCTAGGATTTTTAGACAATGTACTTAACTTATTAGATACAGAATTCTTGATAAAGTTATTTTTATAGTTTATGTTATCGATTTCCACATTTAATTTAAAAACAATATATTCTAATGTATTCTTAAAGCTGTATTGAGTATAATTTAATTTAGATATATCTATATACGTACAATTCTGGAAATTATTAGCTAAAGTTTTTATTTTATAATTTAACAAAGTTGTATTAAGATACGGATTGTGATTTACACTTATAATAAATATCCTAATGTTTTTTAGTAAATTTAAGGTATTACATAAGTCAATATACAATCTATATGGATTTTTATCATTGGATCCAATACCAATCACTACAATATCATCCTTATTTATATTTTTGCACTCATTATTACATTTATCAAGAATGACATGTGACAGAGCGTATGATTTAATGTTGCCATTTATGTTATAAATGTCATTCCACTTATTTTGTCTACTTTGATACATATGAGCAGATAGATGTCGCAGTTGTTGGTCTCCGAAGACATAGATATTATTTTTTTTCGATGTACCTTCCATTTTTTGTTTTTCTTGTGACAGCGATATGTCATTCTGTTTGACATTTGTTAATTTTATTATCGTCGGTAGGTGCGGGCCTGTTGTTTCTATCTGTTTTTGTTGTGATACTGCTGGTGTTGGTGATGAATTTATCGTAGATTTGCGTACGGACATTATTTTTCTTGGCTTAGGCGTGTCACCATACGTTTAGGTGTATTTGTATTGCTTGTGCTATAATCAGACAACTTTTTTAACAGTGTAATTGTTTTGTTTTTTGCTTCGATTTCACGTTTTAGTGATAGTACTTCGGTGTTGAGGTTAGTGATTTCCTCGTGTGCGCTGGTAAGCTCTTCACTTAATTTTTCAATTTGACATTTTAATTCAATCGTTTCTGTGGAGTCGACGGGAATTATAACCGGTTGGCTTGAAGTGGAGATATCAAGTAAAGTTGAGTTGTGCATTGATTCATTTTCCACTATCGATACTATATCTTGATCAGATTTGGACCGTACAATATGTTTTCTCCTGAATGTAATGTTAGTATCCATAATTTATTGTCAAGGTCTTAATTTGTAGTGTGATTAATTTTTGTTTACTTTTTGTTTACTCTTCCGACTGCTAGATGGAGCTTTTATAGTAACTGTTGAAGATCTTGATTATTTTGAATATTTTGAATCCAACCACCAAAAAATCTTTTTATTACTATTTTACTGCGATAATCACTAAAATGGTTCGGTAGCGTCACAAAATTTATTCAGTTCACTTGTATATTCATAAATATTGCATTTAGGTAAGATTATAGATTTATTTCCAAAGTTTTACTCTTCCGTTTACACAGTCACTTTTTCCCTTTTTGGTCACTAATTGTTCAGTTTTTATTTTGTAATAACTTAGCACTTTGAACTTATCGAATTATAATCACTTATTTAAATATTATACTCATTTTATAATTTAATTTAGTTTTATAATACGGAGCCGATGTTTCCATGTCAATTGACAGCTGTCAGCCTAAACATAAAGCTTACATTATGGACATAATTAATATTCAAAATTAATTTAAAATTAAATAATTTCTAACTAATTTATAAATACTAGTCATGAATTACAAACTTAGGAGATTACAGCAATTCAAGCATGTAATTTTCTTTGTTTGTATGATTCCTGATCAAAGCTCTTATGTTCTTTTAATTGACCGACTTCCAAAAAGGAGGAGGTAATATGTTCGGCTGTATGTATCTTTTTTTTTGTATGTTCCACGATTACTCAGCCGTTTGTGGTCCGATTTTAAAAATTCTTTTTGAGTTGTATAGGGTTTAACTCGAATTTGGTACCATGTTCACAAAAGTGGTGATCTAATGATGGGATCCTTGAGGAATCGAGGGGACTTCTTGAAATTTGTATGGAAACATATATTGATTTCGATTTTTTCTGAAGCATTCGAGGTAAATGCTACCAAAAAGTAAGACTTCGCACCAGGTTATACCCTGGATCCGAAGGTAACGAACAGAACTTTTGAATGCTTATAGGTACAGGTTCGGGGATTTCGGCGTTGTTTAAACAACTGAAAGTATAAGCTAATACATCAATTTGAATAATCATCATCATCACAACCATAATTATACCATGGGTCATCACACTATGACCCAATTATTGGTACTTTTCGTGATATTTTGCATCGAAGCAGACGTTTTTGATAATGATTTCGCTGTTTGTGGACCGATTTTCAAAATTCGCTTTGTTGTAAGGATATAATCTTAATTTTGTATTACAATTACGAAAGTGGTGAGCTGATGATGGGATCTATGAGCAATCGAGGGAAATCCATGAATTTTATCAAAACACTCATAGTGGTTAAAATGTTGTTTCTAGTAAGTTAAACATATGTTACGAATAAGAGAAATTTTATACGAAGGTGTCTCTTGGTCCAAAGGCACTGAACAGAACTCCTGAATCTTCTACGAGTATACATATAATAAAACTGTAGAAATGACGATTCTGTACATTAAAGATATTCAAAAAATAATAAGCGGAGGGTGTCACTACATCGCTATACAAGCCAAAAATGTGGTCAGTTTTTTTGTCTGTCTGCCTGTCTGTCTGTCTGTCTGTCTGTCTGTATGTTTGTTCCACTATCACACGAAAACTACTGATCCGATTTGAATGCGGTTTTCGCAGATATATTTGTCTTCTTCCAACTTAACATCTGGTGTATAAAATTTTTCCCCCCACCCCTCTAAAGGGACAAAAGAGGGGGTCAGATAAGACTTTTGCTTTAACACGAAAACTACTGATCTGATTTGCATACGGTTTTCGCAGATATATTTGCCTTCTTCCAACTCAACATCTGGTGTATAAAAAATCACCCCCCCCCCCCCCCCCCACCAAAGAGAGGGTCAGATTTTGTATTAAGTAAACTTTTTGCTTTAATGGACTTACTTTATATTAATATATTATTAACTGTTTTTCCAACTTAACATCTGGTGCTACATAACATTTTTCCCCCCACCCCTCTTTGACAAAAAATTAGAGGGGGTAAGATTTTGTATGCTGATGAAGTAGAAATACTTTAAATGGCAAAACAACGTTTGCCGGGACAGCTAGTTAAAGATAAAGGTATGGAAATTGCAGCATCGCTTAGATAACTGCAAGCATTTACCACAATTTCGCTTACAGTGACATAATGTGAATAGTTAACATTCGTATTGGTTATTTACGCATAAAGCCTAATTTTGTAGATACTTAACTAAAAAGAGTGAAATTATTATTTTTAACAAAAAATTAAAACCGAGTTCCAAGGTGAAAACAATAGTAATATGAACTAAAAAGTATTAATTATCTCTTACTCTTTAATAGTGCCTTTTTCAGAATTCGTCTAATCCTATTGATCTTGCAGGTTTTACTCTAATCCTTTTAATCTGCGATCCAGAAATCGTTAATCACGATTACGAATTAACAAGTATTAATCCACTTTACCTCTACTCTGGGGGCGTTGAACGTCTTTGACATTGAGTCACCTAGGCCTCGGGGATGGGCCTCAGCCGAATGCACCCGAAACCCCCACCCCAGCCCCCACTGAACGAGGGTGGGAATGTGCGTTGTTCTGATCGACTTTCATCATCACCATCAGTGTTTGGTTGCGGTAGATTTGAATTGAAGTCTTTCTTGAGGCTTGTTTCGTAAAAGCATATGTAAGCGCCACTTATTTTGATTACCTATACGGATTAATATAATCTAACTTCTACCTAATGGCTTTGATTACATTATGATAAAAAATAATTGAGCTGTTTAGCCAAATTGTAAAGTGGCTGTAAAGTGCTATTGGACAATATTTGTGACATATCCATTTAGAACTATGTACCAAATTTTTTTTTATAAATTATATGCGTAGGGACTAGGGACTATTAGGGAGGGATAGAGCCATAGACCAATACTCAATCAATTACGATGTTAAATAGACAAACTTTTGTAAAAAAACTCAGAATCTTGGCTTAGTCAGCGCAACGTGTCGGCGTCGTTCCGTCTACAAGAGTTATTCAAAGTGAGGCTTAGATTATTATAATTTACCTATTAGAATATGATGCCCGCAACTCCGTTGCGCCAAAACTCGTTTATCGCGCGGGGACCGTACATTTTTTCGGAACAAAAAGTATCCTATGTCCTTTCCCGAGACTCAAAGTATCTCCATGCCAAATTTCAGCAAAATCGGTTCAGCGGTTTGGGCGTGAAGAGGTAACAGACAGACAGACACACTTTCGCATTTATAATATTAAGTATGGACTAGTATGGATAGGTAGTATTCCGAAGATTATAACAATTTTCAAGCACTCAGATAGGCATTGCTGGAAATTTAATTTACAACAGAGATCTGCCTTGCTTTAATGCCAATATCATGATTTTATTCTCTTGATGTCTCGCTTTAATTGTTGATTTTCCGTTTTCCGTAATTTAATTTTTTAACCCCCGACAAAAAAGAGGGGCTGTGTCTCTGTGTGTGTCTGTCCATGGCACCGTAGCATCCAAACGAGTGGACCGACTGAACAAAAAAACTAGATCAAAATTGATCTAGTTTTTTTTTTGTTTGACAGCTGACATTATCGAGCGTGTTCTTAGCCATAGTTCACCATAATCAGCCCGCTCAGTGCTGAAAAATTTGAGTTTAATCTACTTAAAATTTTTGAATCAGAGGTTAGTTTAATTTAACGTTATTTTATGATTCTAGCTTGCTTGAAGCGGAATTAATAGGTATAGGGAGATATGTAACATATTTTAGGTTGTTATCGACTTCACGTCAAGGAGTTTCGTGGAGTAAAACAGTCGATCCTGGCGATACAGGCTCAGGAGGTACAGTAAAAATCATGGAGCTAATACAAGCTCCGTGCTAAAAACTGACCAACTCCTGTAGAAACAGGCAGAGGCTGTCTCAACTATCCTTCTGCCATTCTTTCCTTCCACCTCTCATGGACGTCAAGTCAGAAATCCTACAAAAACCTTTCCATCCTACGCTACGAACCCCCCTTCCTCAAGGATATCAAGTCAAAAGTCCTACAAAAAAAACATTCCATCTTCCCTCTCTCGTATTGCAGTATCGAGCCTTAACCCCCCGGGGGTCCAGACGACCCTGCAAGGTCGCAGACAGATACGCACATGCGTACTCCAGGCAGACCTGACCGTCCGCAAGGACGATCAACCCGCCCGCTTAAAACAAGCTGGTTATTTTTGTAAGATTTTTGCGTTAACGGCAGATATATAAGGAAGCAGGCAGCCGTTTTAATACAATCAATATCTATACTTATCTATACTATCTATACTAATCTCTCTATACTAATCTATACTATCTATACTAATCTATACTAATATATGAATGCGAAAGTGTGTCTGTCTCTCGGCCTGTCTGTCTGTCTGTTGACTGTTACCTCTTCACGCTTTGTCTTGCACTGCACACTTGCCCCCGGAAAGGAAATAGAATAATTTCCTTGCGGAAAAAAATACGGTTCCCATTCGATAAATGAATTTTAATAGTATAGTATATAAAAACACAAAAAAGAAGTACCTAAGTATTAAATTAACCCAAACCTGAATGGAGGATTTTAGACTGATCATCTATTTATTTTTTTTAAATTTAGACTGAGCTGTATTATTTAAAATATCAAACCTAGTTCTAGTTAAAAAATGCAATAATATTTTAAAGTTTAAAGTGTGCACTGTACTTATTAATTTTATTGTACTGTTTAAATTCGTCTTTAAGATCGAAGATCCCAGCTATTTTTCAGGCTACCAAATAAAAAAAAACCTTAGGGTGGGTTGCACAAACTTACTTTAACTATAACTGTAACTTTAACTATAACTACAGTGCAAGATGTCAAAATATCTTTGATTACCGTTAAATATGGCGTCCGACGCCATATTTAACCTTAACTGCTCATAACTACCTATATATCTAATTTTTTTCGTGAAAATTTACTATGTTTCACTGTTCACAGTGTTATGTTTTTTCTGTCAATTTTTACGGATAATTCAATTTTTTATACTCTCAATCCCATTACCTGTAGCTTTATTAAAAAAATAAACGCAACAGACATCTGTCAATTTCTGTGGTCAAAGTTAAGGTTAAAGCTAAGTCAGCCTAAACTATAACCATAACTTTAACTTTAACCAAGCCTCTGGTGCAACCCACCCAGTATAGTTTATGGCTTATTAAAAGCAGCTATGCCTTGTATTGGTTGTGTTGTGGGGTTGTGTGGAACCATTTTTTGGCTCAGTTGCTCTTGAGGTGACTTTCCGATCTTTGCCGAAAAACATTAAAGCCCCGTACGAGCACCGGTGATCGCGACAACAATAAAATACAATAGCATTTCCAAGAATCCCCGATCGAAGGATTAATTTAAACTAACTAACATACCAAACCTTTTTTTTTTGCCGTGTTGAGCGGAACAGTATGCCTTTAGTTCTACAGTAGTATTTCGAGGGGTAAGACCAACAACATTGTAAATATCTTACAGTCTGTATGTAGCTGGTCCTACGTATCGGTGATCTGTTCACAATACCCACTATCAGTATCTGGATCTCCAATCTGCACATCCGACTTCCTCCGGCGAGTGTTGGCGGAATATAAAACGCTTATCGCTCTATCACCGCTAACGTAACTGCCCGACAATTATAATTAGAACTTAGTATGCTGTCAAGTTATATTCTAGCTTACTTACTTAAAAAAAACAGTGTGACCTACGTTATTCGGTCGGGTTAGTTTAGTCAATGCTTCTTATCATAATAATTAATAATTCATGATTTTTAGATCATGATATTATTAAAGATATACTTATACTTACTAGCTTTGCTCCGCGGTGGTACCTGCGGTTTAAGTTATATAATAAATTAAAAGACTATATGTAAAGAACCAATAAGTCAAAACGGGACATGGTAGTGTTGGGTAGGACATGAATTTTATACGAGGATGTAAGAGGTGCCACGTTTTCGTACTGAGCCGGTACAGTTACAAGAGGCATTACAATTGTCCGGGACAAGACGGCAAAATGTAAGAGCGGCTCAGCATTATAACATGTACCGCTTCAAAATTATTGTCGCGGTGGTCTGAATTTTTTAGAATTTAGGGGTATTTACGGGGATTTTTTGACTCTTTAATATTTTAAATTTATTTTCCTATTTACGTTAAATCGAAATGATGGATCTTGTGTAACATTTAATCCATCCAATAAAATGTTAAATTTATTCAATGTCAACATGTACCTATGATTTCAAAAAATCTGAATCTTTAGATAAAGACGAAATAATATTAACTTTTAATAAAAAGATTTTGAAACATATTATATTACAGTATATTATTTCTAAATAATTATGAATTTATATTTATATATTTTTTAGGGGGAATATATAATATAAGTAAATATAAATTCACGCCTCAAGACGGCCACATGTCGCGGCACGTCAAACGTACTGCTACGATTCAAAATTTCAAACGCCTCGCCCCTTTTGAAGTGGGACACTGTACCGGCTCAGTACGAAAACGTGGCACCTCTTACATCCTCGTATAAAATTCATGTCCTACCCAACACTAATGCTTAGCATATGCTTAGAATACTCCTCACGAAACCAAAGTCACCACAATATGTTTCCATATAAATTTTGAGGAGTTCCCTCGATTAGTTATGGATCCCATCATCAGGTCATCACTATTATGAATATGGTACCAAATTGGGACGATAATCTATAAACCAAAAGAAAAATTTTGAAAATCGGTTCACAAACAGCGGAGTAATCGTTGAACATAAAGCAACAAACATAACACCTCTTCCATTTTGAAAGTCGGTTAAAATTGTAGCCAATGCGCTATTCTGATGTATAAGCTATATTATTGTAAAGTTTCATTAAAATCCGTTCAGTAGTTTTTGTGAAAGAGTAACAATTACCCATTATATCCATTATCCATACACACAATATCCATAAATCCAAACTTTCGCCTTTATTAATATTAGTAGAATATTTTAGAGGTGTTATTTATCACACCTGCAGCGGTCCTCGACTACAGCCTACAGGTGTTGAGAATTGATTGCAATTCTCTGTTATAATAATTTATAATACCTATGTATTAGGTATACAGGCATTAAGTTACACAGTACACTGTTTTATAAATTACCTACCTATCTAAAATTCTAAAATTAACTATATATTGAATTTTGAAGAATTTGCTAGACAACCAAGGGCATCAACATATTATTGTAACTTTATAGTTACAGACATAATCGTTATTCCTTTGTATGCCAATATATGGTGAGGGTAGAATTAAGCTTATTGGAAATCGGGATCTAATTTAAATTTTATTAAAACACCGTGGCATCAACATCAACATACCGTTAATGCGTATTGCGTAGATCGGAACGCAAACAATAATTGGTGAATCTGCGGGTAGTTGAACAACTACAGCGAGTTGGTTGGACGCCTGTCACCTCAGTCCACCCGTGACCACGGCCGCTGGAGGGCAGCCGACACGTAGTGAATAGTGATAGTGAATTAGTGGTTATAACACAGATCTCCTATCTAATTATATTAATTATTTATATTCTCTTTGGCAGCCGAAACGTCGGGAATAAGAAAAGTGCTCCGCGACAAAATGCGTGAGTATTTTGTATGGGTGAGTTAAATGCATAATAACTATTGTAGAAATATTAAGTTCAAAAAATTATGTGAACCTAAATTTTATCTATGATACGGATTGTTTTTGAAAAATCACACATGGTCGCGCATCGCGTTATGATTTGAAATAACTCATCACTCCCTAAAATTGTTTGATAACAAGCCTTTAACCCTAGAGTACTAATATAAAATTTCCACCGCTTAATACCAATGATCGCCTGGGAAGCTACTTTTGAAATAAAACTTGTTTATTGTTTTATTTATTTACTATATTTTTAATAATATAGCATAAATTAAAAGGCCAACCCCTTACTTTTTAAAAACTAAAAACCAAATTCTTCTTTTAGAAAAGCATTAGTCTTAAAATTAGACTTAAAACTTAAGCATACCATTAGTTTTTCTTATAACAGTAGGTCTTTTACAGGTCTTGTAGAATAAAAATTACTCTCAAATTTTTACTTTTTTGGCATAAATATTACTATTCAATATACATACTTTATAAAACACATTATTAAACTTTTAGTAACATGATACTTTTATCTACACACAAAAAACAATGGCCAAATCGTACCAGGTGGGCGGTGGCGTCCCGATATGCCATTTGTAGCAAAAATTCCCAAATATTTATTGCATCGAAAATCATTAGAAATGTGTCTATAAATAGCCACAAAAAAAAGATCAATATATTTTAGTTTCGTTATGTTCTGACAGCCGGCGATCATTCGCATTCGTTCTATTTTTTGGGTAATACTCTAGGAAAAATTTAATAAACAATTTGTCAATGGACCAATTAACGCATCGGAAAAAATTTGTTCATATTTAAGCCAATCAAAATAAAATCAGAAGGGCGCTGATTGGTCCGCTGCAATGTCTGTCTAAAGGTCAAACGTTGCGCTTCGTTCGAGTTCCATCTAAGGTTCAGTTACGTTTGAAACGATAGCACGATACTGAAATTTATTCAGACGCAGCGGAACCTAACCGTAACTGAACCACAACCAAAGCAGATGCGAACCTGAATTGAAACGTTTAAAAATAACGCGATTGCCCTGCTGGTGAACTTGGCGAATTACTAGTGGTTTGATGTACTAGTGAAATATTCGGAGGTCATCTACTGCTTTATTTTGTACGTCTTCTTTCAGCCAGAATGGAACAGAAGAAGGATCTGCTGCGCTATTGTCATAGTCAAACAGATCGACTCCAGTTAGTCCTTAGTTTCGCTGTTCGAATTACCATTTATTAAATATCTATGATTCGGTGTTGATACTCGTAAAGGATTATATAAAATTTGCTAGATTATAATATGCTACAAGCTGTTTAAAAATCGCAAAATAAAACATGTTACCAACGAAAAAAAAAATACGGTTAACACTAATGATCGCCTCCCAGGCGATCGAGTAGGTTACATTTTGAAAACAGGAAGTCTGGGCCGGACTCTGTTTGTTGTCGTCTAGTTGGCGTGAAAGCACAATTTGACTCGCGAACGTGTTTTCGAAATAATTGAAAAAAAACTGACCGTACGCGGCCTGTCAGGCGATGATTAGTACTCTACCATCTTCGTATAGTATTTTTATTTGGGTGTTTTCACACTGCGACGATAATGAAACGACACGATACCACAGAATAGATAAGGGCCACCGCACATATTATACAATAATTTCAAGTTAGCCGACTATCGTACAAACTAAATTGCGTAGTGTGACAACTTCATCGTGTACGCTGCCAGCCGCAGACTTTTAGATTTGGTAACGGTGTTGCTAGCCTAGCGACGTGCGTGTTAAAATGCGAAAAAGCACGCTTTTATTGTGGCACTAATAAAATGAAGGCGAAAAGAAATGAGAATATTTTGGGTGCATTCAATACTACAAAAGTGACACTACGCAATTTAGTGTGTACGATAGTCGGCCAACTTGAAATTGTATAATATGTGCGGTGGTCCTCTATTCTGTGATATCGTGTCGTGTCGTTATCGTGCAGTGTGCAAACGCCCTTTGTGGAAGCAAAGGGCCGATTC
Source organism: Polyommatus iphigenia (assembly GCA_963422495.1). NCBI lineage: Eukaryota > Metazoa > Arthropoda > Insecta > Lepidoptera > Lycaenidae > Polyommatus > Polyommatus iphigenia. The sequence continues at coordinate 13,632,415 of OY730189.1, forward strand.
ACACCGGATCGGCAGCGGCCGTCGGGCCGCCGACGGCCGCCTGCGGCGCCGCGCGGCCGCCAGCGGCGCCTCGAGCCCTTTTAGAAGTTTTCAAGCGATACTAGTAGTTATAAGTATGTAAATAAAGTTTAAAATTATTTCACACTAAAAGTGCTCTTCGCGCCGCTGCCGGCCGCTGCCGATCGCACCTCTGCCGACCGCTGCCGGCCGCTGCCGATCCGGTGTGAATCGGCCCAAAGAGGCTAGGCAGAAAGGACTAGGTGACGCTTCATTCAGTTGTTTCTAATTTGATTATGTATTTCGCGGGCACAGACATAGCCCCTGTGGCCTAATGGATAAGGCATCGGCCTCCTAAGCCGGGGATTGTGGGTTCGAGTCCCACCAGGGGTAACGGGAATGACTGTTTTGCTACCCGTAAATTAGCGGTTTCTGTGTTATGTACAAAGCTAAACTTTTACTAATCTATGATAGCTTAATTTTTGTTACTTGCAATAGTATATTTTCACTCATTGAAACAAAGAAATAAAGAGGAAAAAGAGATATACAGAGTTACAACTGGCTGCTTATGCTGAGGTCCATTTTTGGCATCACACAATATAATGTTAAATTAATTGTTCTGTGTCCTTGTCGTCCTTTGTAAATAGTGTGTTGTGTGATGTGCAAAATAAACTTTTCTTATTCTTATAGTATTTTGTCTACTATTATGGTTTTTGTTTTTTATTGGTCTTTTTAAAAGTATGATGTTTAAAAAAGGCATTGTTAAGAAGTATTTTTTAACAAATCAATAGCTTAAAACCAGACGCAGAGGACTATGATTATACTATTGGATCCGACCGTAAAATCCTGCATGAATCGTTTTTTTCGATCAAATATATTTTAAAATAATCTTTAGAACGTATAGAATGGATTTATGTTGGGTTTCCTTGTCAAAAGTAGCCGCAAGTACCTCTAATTAAGTTTAATGTTCATGAGATAAATGCATAAATTTGCATGTATCTTTTTTTTCAATAAATTTTACATTATTTGAAAGAAAATGACGATACAAAATAAGGTATAAATGGTTGCCAGCTCTAAGTCGGCCGCAACCTAGGGTTGCCAGCCCGTAAATAGACTTAGTTCTTCAACAAAATTGAAGCATCGATTTTTTTTTAATAATCTTGATACAAAATAAAAGTTTTATGCATTTTGTACATGAATATCCTTGGTTGCCAGTTGCACGATAGCCGCAAACTGGGGTTGCCATCACTTTTGTATATGACAAATGTTCAGGCCTACAATTATTATGCCTGGCAGGATTTGAGGACGTCGAGAACCCGCAAGATTGCTATTTTTATTTAACAGGCGTTTTTATTTTTATGCGTAGCGTCCTGTCATTCCTCAATGTCATTCCTTCTTAGTTCTTACTTTTCTATTGAATTGACGCAAGTTTGTATTACGGGCTTTCATTTTGCTCAATTAGAGGTACTTGCGGCTACTTTTAACAAGGCAACCCAACATTAATCCATTCTATACGTTCTAAAGATTATTTAAAAATATATTTGATCGGAAAAAACGATTCATGCAGGATTTTACAGTCGGATCTTAGGATATTACTTTTCTATTGAATTGACGCAAGTTTGTAATACGGGCTTTCATTTTGCTCAATTAGAGGTACTTGCGGCAGTAGCCGCAAGTACCTCTAATTGAGCAAATTAATGTTGGGTTGCCTTGTTAAAAGTATTTAACAAGGCAACCCAACATTAATCCATTCTATACGATCTAAAGATTATTTAAAAATATATTTGATCGAAAAAAACGATTCATGCAGGATTTTACGGTCGGATTTTAGGATAATTCGTTACCTCATATTCCGCATTAGCGCAGTAAATACTAAATACATAATATACTTATTTAAGTCTTCAGAGTTAACAACAATTCGCATTTCGCACCTAGCCCATTGACCTAGCTGAAAATTGATAGAATAGTTTAAAAAATTATTTTACACTTTTATTTTTATAGTTTAACCTATCGAGCTCCATAAGAGCACCGGTGATCGCGACAACAATAGAATAACAATAGATTTCCAAGAATCCGCGATCGAAGGATTCTGACTTCTGAGTCCTAATTCTTTGATTCAGTCAAAGTCCAAAAATAGGATACTTACAAGGATTCGCGAAGAAGGTATTACTCCCATTTTTCACGACAAAATCTGGAGTCAGAATATTCCTACTTGGATCTAATGATCGATAGATCTACGAGCTAATTAATTCTAGAGGTTCTGCTGACGTCACTGACTGTCGAGGGCTCTTCAGCACAAAGCTCGATTCAGGTCAATCACTGACGCTTATCGCAGCTTTTCATACTATTTTAGTAGTTTTATAGCTTGCGATTAAATATGCTTTAACGTGGGTGTTTAGCACGATTGGATCGGCTGGTTGAGGGGTACAGATAATAGAATCAGTCAATCATAGAACGCTCATGTTGTATTTCATCAAAGAAGAAATGCCCGGAAAAAAAATCTGAGGTATTTTCTACAGTTATCACTAGCATTATTGATTGGTTATTATTCTGACGTTAGCTTAAAAATACAACAACTTACCTTAACAGTCAATAGTTAAACTGCTGTCAAATTAACTCAGAAACTCGGCATAAGTTAACTGGAGGCTTAGTTTTTGGAATAGGATGTGTCCTATTCCAAAAACTAAGCCTCCAGTTAACTTATGCCGAGTTTCTGAGTTAATTTGACAGCAGTTTAACTATTGACTGTTAAGGTAAGTTGTTGTATTTTTAAGCTAACGTCAGAATAATAACCAATCAATAATGCTAGTGATAACTGTAGAAAATACCTCAGATTTTTGACAAAGACATAGTTACTCAAAGACATAGGTCTTGATCTATGTCTGTGAGTAGGATCCTATTAAGTTGCAACTTGCAAGTAGCAACAGGAGATAGTATGAAGGTTCTGCAATTAAAAGGCTTGGCTCTTATTATGTTTTACTTAGAAATGGTAGAAAATTAATGTTATTTTGTCTTTACTGATGATTTCATGATTCGAACTAGGGTTTCATTTCATTCATAACAAAAGTTTAGCTGAGCTAAGTAAAGTCCATTTTTGTGGCCTTAGTACCTATGTCATTAAACTTTTTCAATACTGGGTTATGATCTATCTTCATAGAGATCTCAGATCTCATACACTCATGATGAGGTCATGATCAATCCACACTCCACATAGTATTTAGCATTCGATATCTTATTACAAAGCTCCACTTCCTCTCCCTGAGTTTGACCGGTTAATCCCGGCTTAGATACAAGACAGATATCTGTTTGACTGTTTCATATCTACTTTCCATCATCACCATCTTGCTAAACCAGAGAAGAATTTTAGGTAGACCATGGTATTGAAATGTTGATTGCAAATTGATTGAATATCTACACATTAATATTTGTAAGTACCTGTCATATTTAGAGGTCCTTATATTTCAATTTATTTTCTTTAAAATTTTGTTTAGATCGAATAGGCTAATCTACTCGACCGAATTTGCTAAAATTTGGCACAGGTATAGAATTGACTAACGGGACGTAGGCTATTCTTAACATCGATAAATATACAGTTCTGTTAGGATATTTACGTGGTGGACATAATATTATATACATTTTATAGTTACTGACAGCCATTTTGAGATGAAATTATAACAGCGCATAACAAGCGCATAATAATAGACGAAGTTTGAGCACTTGAGTATTAATCCATTCATAAAGTTATAAACCGTTTCAATGAATAATAAACTTAATACAAAATCAATAAACTAAGTTAAACTTTAGGTTCTAAGCGAACAATAATTTATACTATTAATGTTCGCTAAGTTAAATATGGTTCGTTAGAAGAGAGTAAAGAAACAGAATCTATGAAATGAAGAAACTATTCAGAGACAAGTAAAATGTTTGGGGCTACGGTGCCATGTACAGAGTAGGTACAGACATACACATTACAAAATACTTATATTATGTACACATGAAACAAAAACTCGCCTATAATTTAACAATTATTATCTAAAGGGCGCAATAAAACTAAGTGGTAATACTTATTTTTTTAATATAATCACCCCCTTACATTATTAGGGCTTGTTATTATTCTTTTATTTATTTATTTTTTCTTTTCTTTCTATTTCTTTTCTTTTTAAGTATTTCTTTTATTATTTTTTAATGATTTCTTACATAGCTAAATTATACATTAAATCATTTCTTGATTCTTGTCCCCAGTATACTATGAAAGTAGCAGCTCTGAAAGAATTAAGTACTTTATTTTTGTTCGGGTGTCAGTGGTATCACTTTGTTTTGTTACACCCTGTACATCTTTATATGAAGTGTATATCAGGCCATATTATATTTTATTATTGTGTCTAAATAATATTACGCATTTAACCATCCCATATAAAGTGCACAACGCGGCTAAAGACGTTTTGACTAGAAAACCTTTGCTTTACTTTTCAAAAGCCTATCCTATGGCCTATGGCCACAGCCAGCCGGCAAAATACATCTCACTTATTTGATTAACTTGTTTAAGTTTTAATTATAGTTAGTTAGTTTATTATTAATTAAGATGCAGCCGGCGATTATGGTGAAAATTAAACGACATATTTATCTCATAAATTACCATTTAATTATAATATTATAGTTATTTAAAGGGGCGCTTAGTAGAAGATTATACTGTCGTATAGAGTTTAGAGAAGTGTCGTACTTAATGAATAATAATAGTATAGTTGTTGAACGCTGTGCATTACTGTAATGTGTATCATCTTCAATCCACAAAAAATTTACGTATTATGTTATGAATGTACTGTGCACGTCTATATAAATTATATGTATTATAATGTGTCTATGAAAAGCTTTAGAAGCGACTTTTCATTTTTCACTTATCTGTATGAAGAATTTAATATACTTAATATAAATTCCAGTAGACAGTGCACCTCTATTTCTGGCTACATTTTTAGTCAGGAATAGAATTCTATTTCGTAGAATGAGTGTCGAATTTGCAGTTTTAAATAATGCTAAGACGGCAAGAAGTTTATGACTGAACAAAGTCGCCATTTTCTAGAACCCAGCTGACCTCGCCTGGACCTTCGAGGGAGCCATAAAATGGATTGCTAAGGACAATTCTTCGTCCTTGAAGCTTTACAGTTGATGTAAATCTTCATTTCACGTAAACTTTGTAGGTAGTAAGTAGGGGTTATAAATTATTATAATCTGTTCAGAAAATAGCTAAAAGTGCAGTGAAATAGGAAATATCTGCTTCTATAGAAAACTTGTTCATAGGAGTGTAGTCATTCTTCAAAATCTAGATTGAGTATTCAGAACTATGTAGGTCTGTGAAACTATACTGTACTCGGCGAAACATGGCGGTAGCGGTCATTGACTCTTTGTCAAAAACTTGTCATTTTCTATACAAAGCCGCGATTGACAACATCTGACACTTCATTGTTAATCGCGGTTTATATAAAAATGACAAGTTTTTGACAGGGAGTCAATGACCGCAACCGCCATGTTTCGCCGAGTAGGTACAGTATAGGCACAGAATGGTATAGACTATAGGCTACCTATTTAAATTGCTCATAATCGTTAGACCACGAGCAAGGACATAGATTACTGTCATCCCGGGACAAAGTACGATTCCCCTGAGATAATCTATTATTTTACATTTTACACGGGCGAAACGGCTGGAAAATCCTTTCTATAAAATAGACATCAATAATAGACTTGCTAACAAAAGAGACAGGTTAACCGTTAAATGTAAAGTTTGAGCAAAGTTAGACGTTCTAGGTAAGAGGTACGGTGGGGGTGGGACTTGGGAGGGCTAGGAGGTGGGGCTGTGCAGCTCCTGAAGGTCAGACGGCTGAAGCGTTTTCAGGGAATGTTGCAAACTGAAAAAGAAAGGAAAATGGCTGAAAATGTAAAAGATTGCTGGCTTAAGATTTTATAGGAATCGATGGCGCGACAACGGGTTTATAATTGAAACTAGCTTTTGCCCGCGGTTTCGCTCGCGTTAAGAAGTATTATTATCAATTAGGCAAAGTCTCAGCCCAATCGGTTTAAAATTGACAAAGTTTCATACAAACTTTCATCCCCTATTCTATCCCCTTGGGGGTAGTATTGATCAAAATCCTTTCTTAGCGGATGCCTAAGTCATAACATCTACTTGCATGCCAAATTTCAGCCCGATCCGTCCAGTGGTTTGGGCTGTGCGTTGCTAGATCACAATGTCCGTCAGAGCAGGTACACATTGGGCGTTTTCAAGCGCGCGTTAGCAAAGAGCGCGCTTCAAAACGCCCAATGTGTACCTGCTTTCAGTCAGTCGTCAATCACATAATATTAATATATATAATAGTCCCCGAGTGCCACACGTATTTTACTTAAAGAGCAGCAGGTACACGTTGTGCATTTTGAAGCGCGCGCTTCAAAACGCCCAATGTGTACCTGCTCTATATATAATGTCGGCACTACAAATAGGCGAACGCGTTGGCCGACGCGTTGGCCAACGCGTTGGCCCAATGTGTAGAATAGGAGCTCGCGCGTTCGCGGTAGGTATTTAGACGTTGGCCAACGCGTTTGCGAGCTTGCCGCGCGGTGTCGGAATGATCAAAGGAAATTTGTCGCAGGGCATCCACACATAGGCCGCGCGATCAGTTCGCCCGGAGCAGCGTTGAAGAGTGCACGTTTCCTTCTTGTGGCGAATTAACATCTAACTTGACGAAATAGCGAGCAATATAAGTATTGAGTAAACATTTTATTGAGTTAAATATCAGATTAAATCTGCCTGAGGAACAAAAAAATCAGAACAAAAGTGCTAAAAAAATAAGGTTCTTGGACATGCTATTTTCCTCACGATGTTTTTTAAGGTTCCGTACCCAAAGGGTAAAAACGGGACCCTATCACTAAGACTACAATGTCTGTCTGCCTTTCTGTCTGCCTTTTTGTCCGTCCGTCTGTCTGCCTGTTTGTCTATCTGTCTGTCTGTCTCCAGGCTGTATCTCAAGAACCGCTATAGCTAGATTTCTGAAATTTTTACAGATTGTGTACTTATATCTGTTGTCGCTAATAACAATAAATATACTAAAAACGAAATAAATTAAATATTTAACAAATCATAAACATACCTACTTATGTATATTAATCATGATAATTATAATTATAAGGTAATAATTATTATATATAAAAATAATAAGTGATAAAATAATTATATTATTTTAATATTTTAAAATATGTAAAAGTGAGTGTATTTCTTTGTTTGTTACCTATTCTCGCTTTTTACTAATTTATTTCGAGAATACCCTTTAAAAACTTTTTGTTGTCCACATTTTTAAAGTAATTATAAGCTGTGAATAAATATACAGCTGCAGCTGTTAGCGACTCAACATCCATTTTGAATCCGTCCGCACATTGGCGCGATCCAAAGCATACTGAACGACCTTCCAATGTGTGGATTACTCACAAGCGCCGTTGCAAGCGCACCGCCAACGCGTGGGCCAACGCGTTGGCAGTGCGTTCGTCTATATGGGGAGGCAGCATAAAACAGCGGGCAGCGCGGCGGGGCACAGCTAGTGTATAATATTATATTACAAGTTTAAATGCAATTAAATGTTAAATATTCAATTGTTTTGTCCATATTAAGATTATCTTAACGCTACTTATTAAAAAATGCAGCACAACATCACGTCGAGTCTTTCTTTTAACTGACCCAAAGAACATCAGAAAAGTATTTAGAGCGACGTTAATCGCTCGAGGAGACAAGTCAGTGCTTCAAATGGATGCACTTAGGACCTAGGTTAAGCCTTTTTACCAAGATTCTAGAAAGCTTCAGCATTTATAATTTAGCACTTTGAAAATCAAAGCACAATTTAAAGTAAAAGAAACACAGATTAGGACAGGGGTCACCAATTAGTTTCGCTCGGGGTCCGTTTTAAGAAATAAAATGACCCTCGCGGTGCACACGTTAAAAAATATATATTTATTAAACAAAGGTAATTACGGAAATTACTAAGGTGTTTATTTTGTATCAATGAGAAATAAAAGTGTAAATTTTTGTTGAGCTACATGTTCATCAGTATGTCGAGACCGAAATTAATTTTTAACGAAGTTCATCTTCGAACATGCTTGGTCCGCACACAATGGGTCGGCGGTCCGGATGCGGACCGCGGTCCGCCATTTGGTGATCCCTGGATTAGGAAGTAGGTAGGTAATTTTTAATAAATATTATTATAAATATGAAAGTGTTCACGCCCAAACCACTGAACCAATTTTGCTTTTTTGGGGTGAAGTTACTTTTGAGTCCCAGGAGAGGTCATAATATGACACTTTTTATCCCGGAAAAATGTAGTTATTTTAACTAACTTTTAGACTCGATTTATTTGTATCCGCGCGAACGAGCGGTTTGGCCGCTACACCGCAAGATCAGAAGATAATAACGATTTAATATCCAATTTCCAAACCGCTCTTTCGCGCGGACGCATATTATATAAATCGAGCCTAAGGTACACTTAGTTGTATTGTAAGACAACCATAGAATTAGCAGAAAAAGTGCATACGGACCGGCTGGTCTGACAAAAAGAATATTTAGATCACAGTTTGATGGCAAGATTTATGATTCAAAGGGCAATAAGGTCTGGTTTATGACGTCATCAAAAACGAAGTGTCACGTCCACAGACATTTATCAAGTCAAGTCTAGATCTTATTTCTGTGGTCACGTCACATTTTACGATAGCTTTATCATTCATTTCATTCATTTAATCTTATACTCGATTGAATGAGGGCCAATATGAATCTCAACCCTATCTCAACCACCGGATTTTGACGTTTGAACTTTTTAAAGCACAATTTAAAAAGTTGATATGTCATAATTTTGACATTTGTTCTTTTTAAGTTGTTTTTTAAAAGATGTCTCTCTAGATTGACTCGAGTCATGAGAATAGACCCCCATTAAGCTATTTGCTACCAGTATCTTTATGTAACTTTAGTCTCCTGCAAATCACCCTTATTTCTATGAAGTCGAAATATTAGCCAAGTTCACTTGCTAATACAGGTATTAATGTTGTGATTCCGAATTGCGATTCTGCTCACGTTCCCAGATTACTACGTTCACATTTATACTACCCCCGACTGGACTTTATTGCTAACGATATAAGGTACAAAATAAAATAAATAGAGTGTATTGAGATCATCAATATTCATACAAGTCAATGTTACAATCTTTAAGCCTTTTGAAAGCTTTGCTTAGGTGATTTTTATTTTTTAACTCCTTTGTAAAGAAGACTATTATAAGTTTGACGGTTTGACGTATTATTTGCCCATGGCGAATAAAATAAAGCTTAGAAACCTTTGATAGTTTCTTTTCGGTAATGACGGAAAATTCGAGCTTAAAGGTGAACGCAGATTTGGCCGCACCGCACGCACCGCAGTCGCCGCATTCGAATTCTTCATATAAAGAATGTAGAAGTTGCGAAGACTGCGGCGCGGGTAGGTATGCGAGCTTGCCTATCTATACTAATATTATAAAGAGGTAAACTTTGTTTGTTTGTTTAATTGTAATGAATAGGCTCAAAAACTACTGGACCGATTTTAAAAATTCTTTCACCATTCGAAAGCTACATTATTTACAAGTAACATAGGCTACTTTTTATTTTGGAAAATATAGGGTTCCGTAAGATATTTGGGTTTTTCTGACACAAGGTGAAAAAAATCAACCAGAAAAGTTACTTATTTTGCGTATGCTGCCTAAACTATAAAAGATAGAACCATATAATGTTCTAAGTAAATGTAGATCTTATAAATATCTACAAAAATGTCCGCAACACACTACACCTAGCTATGTCAAGTGAGGCACAACAACTATTTTTTTATTTAAAAATCTTAATTTTTTTTTAACTACATTTAAACGCATTTATTTTACTCATGCTGATAATCCTTATCGAAATCAATTATTTCATCACTAAGTACAGTTTGTTTAGATAATATTTGGTCTTTGAATGATTAAAATTGGACGTTTTGTTTACAAGTTATTATGGCGAAATAAAAAATTGCGATTTACGCCCGTTCCGAAGTGGGCACTAGCGCTACCAAGGCGGGGTGCGCAGTAGCGAAGATTATGACCGGCACTGCAGCTGGTGAATTAGCTCATCTATCTATCTATATCTATACATCTATAGTCTATACCAGGGGCTCCCAATCTTTTTCAGTCTGCGGCGCACTTACAAGTCAATATTTTGTCACGGCGCCCTACTCTACCTAGCTGTTACAAAAATATATATAAATAAACACCTTTATTAATTATAGTTTGGTTTAGCAAGTAAATAATAATAAACATATATATATTTAATTTTAAGCATCTGCCTGCTTTGTTTAATAATTAATATTATATTGTTTTATTTTATAATACCTATTTGTGGTTATGGATAATGATGGAAGATCGACTCACGGCGCCCCACTTGCCTTTCCACGGCGCACCAGGGCGCCGCGGCGCATAGTTTGGGAACCCCTGGTCTATACATATTATAAAACAAAGTCGCTTTTTTCCCTCATGTCTCTTTGTTCCCTTTAATCTTTAGAACTACGCAACGGATTTTGATGATTCTTTCAGTGTCAGATAGCCTATTTATCGAGGAAGGCTATAGGCTATATTTTATCACGCTAAGATTATTAGGAGCGAAGAAATAGAGGAAAATGTGGAAAAAAACGGGGAAAATTATTTGAAAGGGCTAACTTGAACGCGCTAATCTCAGGAACTACTGGTTCGATTTGAAAAATTATTTCAGTGTTAGATAGCCCATTCATTGAGGAAGGCTATAAAATATATTTTATCTCGCTAAGACTAATAGGAGAATGTGGAAAAAACGGGGGAAATTATTTGAAAGGGCTTATCTCGCGAACTACTGGAGCAATTTTTATGTTATGTGGCACAGATAAGAAGTAGACCACGTGAAGGATCATCGGCTATAGATTTTAATCATTTTTTCAGTGGCTATATATTTATACCCGTGCGACGCCGGGGCGGGTCGCTAGTAACTTCATATAAAGAATTCGAAATGCGGCGACTGCGGTGCGTGCGGTGCGGCCAAATCTGCGTTCACCTTTATTCTTATTTAGCTCGTTTTTTGTTAGATGTTCAATTCAGTAAAGAATTTATTCAATAATAAATAATAATGTATGTAATATTTTTAAAATTGTCATAACAATGTCTAATTTATACCGTAGATTTCGGTTATCGCTTTATCTGTGCTTATACCGGGAAACCGTTCCACAGATGCGCAAAATCTGCTAAAAAGGGGTCCACATTCGAGAGGATAATTGATAAATCTTCGGGTAGATGAAAAATTTAGCAACTTTGACCTCTGTCAAGTGTCACACCAGTCCACCGTGACCACGGCCGCTGGAAAGCAGCCGAAACATCGGGAATTAGAAAAACCGCCACAAAAATCTAAATCTGTAAGTGATTTAAAGACATAATTAAGTATCATCATAATAATATCAATCACTAGCTGTTGCTTGCAAGTTGCAACTTAGTCAGCGCCAAGAGTCAAGACATAACAAAGATAAGACTTTCCACATTTTGCAGTTTGCACAGATTAAATAATCTTCTTATAACGGTGTCAGAGTGATGCTATAATATAGCCTTTCTCATTAAACGAACTTTACAATTCCTACCTATCTTAATATCAATTAATATGTAAATCTACTGAATGAATTTGATTCATAACGGCAAACCGATATAGTATACGCGGGTAAACAAGATATAGTTTATTAACCTTATTTTTATGGGAACAGGTATTACCTAACCGATAGCGAACTGCGAAGTTCAAGGCAGCGTCTTCCGCCCTTTTATCAATAACATACAACTAGCGCCGCCACACGGCCGGCGGCGGAACTAAAGGCTTCCCATTGCGCAGACTCCGCGCCCGCCGCATACCACCTACAATCAATCCTCGAAAAAAAAACAATTCCTCCTGTTTTATAAATAATAACAATATAACGAAGTGAATGTGAAGTGTGGACGGTGAGTAGCATTTACTTTTTTATGAAAACAAAATGTTATTAGCGTTGAAATGTTACCGATGTGCATATTATTGATGAATTTCGATACCTTTTGTCATATTAATGTCACTGTAACATATTGTTATATCAGTTTTCCTTTGTTTTTAATATCAAGAAATTACAGCAACAATTAATTTATCACCCATTTTGCTTACTGGGTCAAAAAATCCCGCTTTTATGTGCAAACTCTAAAGTAGGTTTATGTGCTCGATACCTTGTTGAGCTCGTTTCAAGTAATTAATAGTATAATAGGTCATTCCTTCAAGCAATAAACAATTTTATAATGGTAATAATTTGTGTCAGAATTTGTATTACTAGCTTGGATTTCCGTGCTTGCTTTAAGGTGACGCAGCGTTAAAGTAAGAAACCGTGTTGGATATGTTTTAGATTGCTTGTTTTCTATGAGAGGCGGGCCCGGCTTCTCATAGAAAACAAGCAATGGAACAGCAAAAAATGGAAAGGGCGTAAGCGACAAAATGGTTTTTGTCGCATAATTTAAAAACCATAAATACATTTCATATAAGCTATGCACAAATTAAAGTGCATGCTTGAACCAATTTATGTACAAATTTTGGAATCTTAAATCACTCTCCTCTGTTGGAAAAATAGGAATCCCTTTTTTATAGAGGTCTTTTCGATTGATTATTCTGTGCTATAAAAGTTGTCCAATCGTGTTATGCTATGGGCAATTCAAAGACAAAGACATGATGAATACTGACAATGAACTTCAAATTCCTAGCTTTAGTCATTGCTGAGAAAAATCGGCATCGCTACAGCCAAATTATCAAGGCGTCGCCTTAAGTGTGTCATATTATTTCCTAGTGCAATTAAAATTATTTCTCAGTGTCGACGGCTAGTGTGGTATTGGGTCGCTGGAATATTTAGATTAATAAAACCAAAGTGTCTCCTTGTAATTAATAAGTTACATTCTTAAATGGCCCAGAGATAAAAATACTTATGTAATAAAAAAAAATATAATTATGTCGTAGTAAGTTTTAAAAATTATGTCACTTCACCTGTCTAACCTAGCAATGGTAGAATTTTACCAAAAACTAACGCAATCTAATAAATCAAAATAATATTTGTCCCCTTATTCATTATTTAAACTTAAAAAAGTGTTTTGCGTGCGAAAAAAAATAATGAAAACATCTTTGTCGTCGATAATTTGCTTTATTAATTTTTGCAAATTTTTTAACTATGTAAGTTGAGAACTTGAGATAGCAAAACTTCTCAAGACTTGAGGCAGTTTTAAAATCGAAAGCGTTCCACTTCTGATTTCTGACACGTGCATTCATGAGTGCTTTCCTCCCAAAAAAAAACTCGTAATTCACTGACGTAATGTTCTCATTGTCCTCTTGCATAACTTACTCCTTATTGTGCTTTTGTCCCTTAGCCCTCGTGGGAATGTAGGGCAAGTTCAGGGCCACTGCAAGCCTTTGCACCGGGGGACCCTTTTGTCCCATCGCATCCGACCATTTTGGCAATTACTAATATTGGGGAGTGCAACGAACATGTGTAATTTTTCATGATTTATTGATGACATTTTTATTTATTATTTTATGTTATAGGCATATTCATTTTAATTTATTTTTAATTAAGGAAATCAAAATTGACCCACCTCAATATAAGCTACTGCAAAAAATATTAAAAATCGCAAAAAAAAAACAAAACAAAAACTATTGGTTCCAAATTCCAACTTGAACAGAATAGTAAATTCACTTATCAGTAACTACTTAATAGTTGTTGCCTACTAAAAGCAAAATGTAGAAGCAAATTAAATTACTTAACAATCAGATGGGGTCACTTTACACGGGTTTCCGTTCCAGTAGATTGCCTATCTGTTATTTACTACTGGACTCCAGTTACTAGACCCGTCTTATCACACAAAATATAAATCCACGATACTGGTAGTTAAATTGCCCACAACAATATGGGGCTATTTCGACCCACCTCGGTTTTAAGGGTTTGTAGTAAGACTAAGTACATAATAATAGTATTCTTGCTTAGAGAAGTAATAATTCTGTTTTTTAATTACGGGACGAGTAAATATTTTGTTACTTATTTTTATGCTCAATTTTTCCATGGCACTCAATGGGTTAAATCAAGAATCACTTTACTCTTTTTTGTATACCTCTTTGTATTATAAAAAGTAATAAGTAAGTTTAAATGCACAAAAGTTAATAATCAAAGGTTAATTAATTCTTAATAGTTAAGTTGAATATTAGTTAAGGGGGCGACTAACCCAAAATTTTCGTTTTTATAATTCATTTTTATACTTGAAAATAAGCCTTGAATTGTTTCATTTTCTAAAATTAGATACTACATTATATTTCCAAGAATTCGATCTGAGCAAAAACACGATATCTTAAAACTTTCTCGATAGAAAAAAATCACAAAGATGCATCTAATTTTCACGAATTTTTCATTTATTGCCATAACCGTGCATTGAACTAAGTTAATATTTTAACACATTGTATAAAATTCTATCATTGAGAAACCGAGGTCGGTTTTCAAAATGTTGTATATTTATCGAGTTATTGAGAAAAAACTAATTTGGCGATAAATCCGCTTCGTCTTTTTTCACCTGGCATATTATATTATGAAAGACGGGCGTGAGTGGGAAGAGAGAAGGACGATGTCTGATTTTTTGGGTTAGTCGCCCTCTTAAGTACATTATTGGGACATATTAGTTTCGTAATTTGTTCAGGCAATGTTTTGCATGAAACTTGTCACCATAATAATTAGGCTGATAGTACATTTTGCATCAAGCAGTTCATGGTTTGCGATCATGAAAGATAATTTGTATTTTCACCTAACAGCATCTTTATAGCAACGAAATAAGATTCAATATCGTTTAATCCGAGGTAAAATAACTTTGTACAGCTCGAGTTATTTCGGCAATATCACATTTTGTACAAAAAATAACCTTTATGAGTGACTTGTTAGTTTTTATTACGTACAGAGGTCGTCTGGTCAAAGTACTGACCTGCCGCAAAATTGCGCTAAATATAGCTGGATTATTATTGTTGGAATACTGTACAACGGCCACGGAATGCATTTGGAATACAATAAAAAAGCGCTGGATTGGATCACTGGATTGGAATAATGTAAACTGGCCATTAAAATTACTCAGACTAGAATCTAGATGTTCCGCACGGCTCCGCTCGCGAAAATATTGAATTCCCCGGGAACCATACATTTTCACGCTAAAAATAGGCTTCGTCCTTTCCGTGGTTTAATTACTCCAAATCTGTGCCGAATCCCTATTTTACTTACTAATATTTTAAATGCAAAAGTGTGTCTGTCTGTTACCTCTTCACGCACAAACCGCTGAACTGATTTTGCTGAAATTGGGTATGCATATTATTATATACTTTAAGTTCTCGGGAAAGGACAAAGGAATAAGGATATTATTTATCTTGGAAATAAATTAATTCAAAAATCAAAACGTTTGTTGTATGGGAGCCCTCCTTTAATATTTAATTTATTTTGTTTTTAGTATTTGTTGTTATAGCGGCAACAGAAATACATCATTTGTGAAAATTTCAACTCTCTAGCTATTACCATTCTTGAGTGACAGCCTGGAGACAGACGGACCGGAATGTACAGTCGGGGAAATGAGTTTTGCCGTGACAACGTCTTATAATTCGATGGAGCCGGCTGCACGCACGAAAAAACATGACTCATGCGGCGTTACCTCGCTCTGAGGCGTTCCATTTAAGGCCCTATAGACCCAATTTTACATGACTTTGAATCAATAATAAACAAATAAAATAGTGACTTTTAAAAGCCAAAAAAAAATACACATTGTTGTTTACTTAATGTACTTTGACAATTTGTGGTTCGAAACATAATATTGAAAATTTCACTTGATCAAAAATAACTCCGAAGAGGAGGCTAAATTCGAATATTTTGTGATATTTTTCTTATTTTTCATGAAGCTAATGATAGTTTTACTTTCAAAAATCATATCTACGAAAAGCTCATAACTTAAAGAAGAATAATTTGTGGTTACATTTTGCATTTTGGTTTAATTATCAAAGAAAACAGGTTTTTTTCTCCTATTTCGCCCTATCAAGTACGCGGCGAGCGTCGTAACCGCCACTGTACAAGGCGCGCTGATATGAATGTTATTTTAATGTCCTTTACGTCGATATTCGTACTGACAGACATCGACCTGCTAATTTTTGGGTCTATAGGGCCTTTAGGCTTGAAGTGCAAGCGAGAGCGCGGAACGAGTGACAAAGAGGCACGTTGTCACGTTCAACTATCATCAGTAAACCGACTTTACAGACAACCGTTTTTTTTTATTAATCGAAACCCTTACAATCGATTAAATTTTTAACCCATTAAAAAAAAAAAACGATTTTTAAAAATCGATTTTTTTTATTAATCGAAACCCTTACAATCGATTAAATTTTTAACCCATTTTTTATGAAAATCGATTTTTAATAAATCGATTTTTTTAATTAATCGAAACCCTTACAATCGATTAAAAAATATCGACAATCGAAAAAAAAACAATCGATTGTTCGATTAATCGATTTCAATGTTACAACACTACTCTCCAACCGTCTTACGGTTTTTCGATCAGCACGAGAATCTGATGCGAGTTTCACAGTTTTTACCCATCCCACGCCACGGCTCAACGCCGCTAAAGAAGTTTTCACTTCAAAAATTATAAATTAGAGATCAACTACGATAACATGGCGCGCCCCTCCAAATGACTGTTTCAATGTGTGTAGTCACATCCTTATGAAAGAGTTTGTATGTAGTAAGTATTCAACCAATCATAGTGCACGTAATATTTCACTTAATGTCACTTATTACCAAGATTTGTTGGTCAACTAATCACTAGCCGACCGCGCAAGACAACGCACTTCAAACGTTTTGACAACGCACTTCAAACGTTTTGAATTTGGGAGGGGCGCGCCATGTTATCGTAGTTGATCTCTAACAACTATGAAATATGACAAATGAAATACGATAAAAAAAACACCTAATCAAAGCTGAAAATATGTCCTTTGATTTTTTTATGGCACATAATATTTGTAAAGGACTAATACATAATAAAGGACGGTAAAAGAAAATTTTACAAAAGATTCTTGTAGAGCTTCCTAGTTCAAAGTTCAAACACGTCAAACATGAAATGTTGTTATGTTACTTCAATGGCAAAATGAAAATGAGTGAAAATCCTACTTCAAAGGTTTTGCTTTACCAAAATTGCCATCATTGTATTGTTATTTTTTTAGAACTTTTGTATTGTTGATACTTGATATAATTCTCTGTATAATAATATTATGTATATAAGGAAGACTAACACAAACATTGACAGAAAAACATAATATTTTTCCAAAATTCAAAATTATGTTTGTAAGATACATAAATTTGCGTAAAATCGGGACCCTATTACTAAGGCTGCGTCCCCATCAGACACGGCACGGCGCCGTCACCGTGTTACGGCACGACGCCGCCACCGTGACACGGTACGGCGCCGTACTGTAACACAGTGCCGCGTACGGTGCACCGCGCGCCCCTATTCTGGGTGAAACTTCCGAACAAAAATTTTGTCCAAACTTAAACGAGGCACTTATTTGGAACACATAAAAATCGGCCAAGTGCGACTTAGGTTCGCGCACGAAGGGTTCCGTACCATTATTATAGAGAAAAATAACCAAAAAATTATGTTTTTTGTATGGGAGCCCCCTTAATTATTAAGTTTGTAAGTAATTTGTAATACGAATTTACCCAAATTTTCGTCTGTTTCTGTTTCTTTTTCAATCTTCGTTTTAGTAACAACAAAAGAATAATTCTTTCGCGATCCATATGCAGACAAGCAATCTCGTTCGAGCGCAAAATATATCGACTGAATAGGGACGCACTGTACGCGGCACCGTGACACGGTGCGGCGCCGTACCGTATCACGGTGGCGGCGTCGTGCCGTAATACGGTGCCGGCGCCGCGCCGTGTCTGATGGGGACGCAGCCTAAGACTTCGCTGTCTGTCGTCTGATGTCTGTCCGTCTGTCTGTCTGTCTGTCATTCGGTCTGTTAGTCCGTCTATCGGTCTTTCAGGTTCTCAAGAATAGCGCTATCTTTTTGCCTATGTTTGCTCTATAATTGTACGGAACCTTTCGTTCGCGAGTCCAACTCGCAGTTAGCCGACTATTCACCAATTTTATAGTGAATAATTTTGCTGTCTCATATTTTATACCCCTTATTTCTAAATATTATAGTCACCTCCCATGATCATTTGAGAACTTTGTGGACATCATTTGCGTAGGCTGAATTTTATACGATCAGTGACCATATCGCCAATAAAACGTTTACTTTATTGATATTTAAATATTTAGCCGACTTCCAAAAAGGAGGAGGTTATATATTTTGCATTTTGCAGTGAAGTCATAGGTATCTAATAATAATAATTTAATCATTAAATTAACTTTATCTTGCAGTAATCAATATTTTGGTTGTTTACAAATTACAAATTGAAATTATTAAATTTTACAAGGTAATAAATAATTTTATAATGATGATAATAATTAAGATTTTGTTTGAACGATTTAGGGCTAGAATTTAGGTATTTAGTAGCTTTAAATTATTCGATAGCTTTGACTGATAACAATAATTAGGCACTGATAATAATATGTATAATTTAATTAAAATATTGTCATTAGGTTTAATTAGATCACAGTTGCTTGCTATGATAAACTGTACGGGTAAACGCGAATCGTCCAGGGCCTGCAAGAACGAGGCCCTGGGCGATTGCCCTGTTCGCCATCCCCTAGGGCCGCCACTGCAAGGGTTTTAGCGGGTAGAACTGCAGCCAACTTACCGTCTTCTCGGTCGAAGCGAGTCCCACGTACCTTGTCCTTCCCCAGGGTTGCCGAGGAAGAAAATTCATAATTTTGAAATATTATTTTTAAGTGGATTATGTGTTTGTACTTAGTTCTTTGAAATCTTTAATCCTTCGATCGGGGATTCTTGGAAATGCTATTGTATTCTATTGTTGTCGCGATCACTGAAACTGCTCGTACTATGGGGCTTGATGGGTTAAGACTTTAGACGTTCTCATATAAAGAAAAAGTTGTTCATTTTGACGGGCTCATATTTTGATGGCTTCAAGCAATGAGTTTCCATAGAATATCATTGGTTTCAAGGATAACGGTGTTTACACTAACACACTGTATACGTCCAAAATTAATCAACGTCCTATTCGTTGTGCATTTCGAGTAGGCGTCTTAGAAAACCGCGTTCAGCGCTATTTTACCTACTTCGGAATTACCACGGTCTATGAATCTGGGCGCTTAGGCCGGCCATACACACGGCGTTTTCCGTATGCGATTTTCGAATTCCTTTTCCGTAATCGGACTTCCTTATGCATGGAATCAGTAGGAAATACATTAACTGAAGCACACGTTCGCTTTTTCCGAACGGAACGAATTTTGCACGTACATTTCAAATGCAAGCCGGCGCGTCCGCGTGCGCTCGTGAAGAAAACCAACGTTTGCGCTCGCGCTAGTACGGAATGCCAAATCGAAAGCCCGCATTAAGGTCAATTCAGACCATAGCAAAAATATGGATTTGACAGACTTCAACTGCGTGAGACGTCTTGCAAATCGATCAAATCCATATGAAAAAAATGCGTCTACGCGGTCTACGCGTCGCATTGCGGTCTGAATTGACCCTAAGTCTATATTGACATTTGGCTGACGTATTCTCCAATATCACCCACGATCCATCTCCCCAGATTGGAGGTCACGTTGCCGGCGTGTGATAATGACTCCCCAAATTAATTTACTTGCACCCAATAAAGCTTCTGATTAAAGTTAACGGTGACATTTAGATGAAGCCCTATTTAGGTGATTAACTTGTTCTAGTGTTAGGTAATAGTCACGTTTTACGGCGTAGTCTAGTGGTTTATAGCTTAGTTCTAAAGCCGCGCACTGTAAAACTCTGGAGCGAACTGTCACCAGCAGTATTTCCGGACCTATACGACCTGCAAACCTTCAAGAAAAGAGCGTATTCCCTCTTAAAAGGCCGGCAACGCACCTGCAGCTCTTCTAATGTTGCGAGTGTCCATGGGCGACGGTAGTTGCTTACCATCAGGTGACCCATTTGCTCGTTTGCCGCCTTATTTAATAAAAAAAAATAGGAGTTGGTAGCCACTAACTCCTAGTCTAGGTTTACTTGGAATATTGTTATCAATTTTGAAATTCAAAAATAAAATTAAAGAAAATGGTCAGGTTTTTCTCTGTTAACTAGATAAGTGTACATAAATTATTAAATAAATAATAATAAATAAATAAAATGACAACTTTTTAAGCTATTTTCGCGGCCTTTGCGCGTAGGAACCGAATCCGTAGCCCTACTACGAAACAATTTTGAGACTCAAACAATCGGACGAGAATGCGGCGTCCTACTCTACACCGTCATTTCACGTTTGTTAGAGTAGGACGCGGCATTTTCGTACAATTGTTGGAGTCTCCAAACGGTTTCGTGGTACGGCCCCTGGCATCAGCACAGCGGTGCGGCTTAGTTTCAGTTCGGCAGACTTTGGCACGGTGTTTGTGTACGTGCGACTAGACCTATGAGGGTAGACCTGCTATAATTGCTATGCTATAACTTTACCACGGCAGTGCCCGAGTGCCACACGCATTTCTCGAAAGCTCATAAACTACTAGACTCCTAATAATTTTATGTCTCGCATTGCTCATTGCCACCCCTTGTTCTCGGCAGGATTGGGCTCCATCGACTCAATACCCCTTAGAAATCCGTAGACCTAACTGACGTCGGGATTTAAAAGACCAGACCTGTAGCCAAGACGTTTTCTTTATCGCTTCAAATGTAAACTTCATATTATTATTATCGAACAATTTAAATATTAATTCCATACATTTTGACCGGCGATTCTATAAAATAAAATTAAGCGATAAGGAAAAGGTTTTGGCTGAAGGGCCTGGGAAGTGGGAAGCCACTCACAGCACTAGAGAAGTTTCATATGTATTGTACTGTTTGTACATCCTCGACCATGGACGTATATGGATTCAGAGTATCAAGCAAAACAAAACCAATGCTATTGAACTCTGCTAATGTATTCTATTCATAAGTTAGACAGTCATACTAATTATGTGTCCACAAAAGATCACACGTCCTCTGCTCAAGGTTAGTTTTTGTAGCATACTGCATACATTTCTGAATAGACTTCCATTATCTATATTAGAATGAAAAGTAAGTTAGGTAGGTTTGGTATTCTGTTTTTCCATCAGTATACAGTCGTGATTCGTATACAGGGTATAACAAAACAAAGTAATATTACTTAATACTTCAGTGTGTGCCTCTTGTATAGAGTTCACTGTGACAGTAGCAGCACTGAAAGAGTTACTTTTGACTTCTATGTTTATACGAGAAAAATGCCCCAACGTCATTAAGTTGCCCATGCAACAATTAAAAAATGTCTCTTTCAGTGTTGCTACTTTCACAGTGAGCTCTTTAAAAGGGGCACACACACCACGAAGTATTAACACTTTGTTTTGGTACTCATTGTAAACTCAGAATACAGAATAAACTTTATTCTGTATTCTGAAACTGTAAAGTTTAAGGCCGTTCCCCGAGGAAATGACCTTAACCAATGACCATACATTTGCCGCGTTGCCGAGATCGCATCAAAACCCTATTTTTTTTTCTTATCTTAGTTCAAAATTGACCTAAAAAAAATTAAAACGTGGAATATGTAGTTCATGATATTGTCGATCTATTGGCGTGTGTTTCAAATAAAATTAATTTTTAAATACTAAGGAGGTGCTGAATGTATGCTTGAATTTTAATAAATTGGTTTTACTTTGGAAGCTGATATCATGAGTATAATAAACGAAAACAGAAAATTTAAAACGGGGAAAGGAATATTGATATACTGAAGATTATTGCTGTATTTTTATTATAACTTTGTAGCTTTCAAATTACGAGTTTATAAGGCTTGAAATACGGTAAATTACGGTATCTCCGTAAGGAACGCCCTTAAGTTGCCCATGCAACAATAAAAAAAATGCCTCTTTCAGTGTTGCTACTTTCACAGTGAGCTCTTTAAAAGGGGCACACACACCACGAAGTTTTAATATTTTGTTTTGGTCCACACAATAATGTTTATTCTGTATTCTGAGACTGTAAAGTGTAAAAAGTAGTAAAAGCAAATGTCCGTACAGTGTTCTTGAAACGAAATTCACTGTATTTTTTTTTATGAAATAAGGGGGCAAACGAGCAAACGGGTCACTTCATGGAAAGCAACTACCGTCGCCCATGGACACTCGCAATATCAAAAGAGCTGCAGATGCGTTGCCGGCCTTTTAAGAGGGAATAGGGTAATAGGGGAGGGTAGAGATGGGAAGGGAAGGGAATAGGGGAGGGCAGGGAAGGGAATAGGGTAGGGAATTGGGCCTCCGGTAAACTCACTCACTCGGCGAAACACAGCGCAAGCGCTGTTTCACGCCGGTTTTCTATGAGAACGTGGTATTTCTCCGGTCGAGCCGGCCCATTCGTGCCGAAGCATGGCTCTCCCACGTTCAAATCCATACTAATATTATAAAATTTATAACAGCTTATAATCGCGATAAACGAATTTTGGCTGAGTTGCGGCCGTCTAGTTGTAAAATAAATACAAACAGCTTTTACTCAACTCCCTGTGAGCTTTTAAACGTTGTTGATAGTCGCTTGAAGCTCTATGTAGGTCGCCATATTTTACGTATCACAAACACTGGAGTATAATTATATTTAATGTACTGGAAATGGTATAATTGTGTACTTTATGGAGCTTTGAGATGTAGGGTAATAGCTTAATGCTAAGGGTTAAGCCACGGAAGGATAATATGAAAGTTATAACTAAAAGCCTAAACCATTAGCGTTTTGTTTCCAAAAATATCAACATTCAACGGCAAAACCTGTAAGGGCGAAAGAGAAAGATAATATATTTTCACAAAACATCAAAGGTAAAAAGATAATAAAAGTAAAGGAGTGTAAATCTTTGCGTTTTTGCTTTTTTCGCTATTGCTTGTTGCTTCCAACTTACAACTATTTAAGTAAATAAAATTATAATAATAATTCTAAGATCGGAAAATCTACTGTCTAAAACTCTGTTGTGGATTATCTAAATCTCTGGATTGTCTAAACTCTAAAATCTAACTGTCTTCGGTTATTTTTGCCATATACAGTAGTCAGTGTGAAACAAAACAAAGATATAAATTGATAATACTTTAGGGTGTGTGTTCATTATATGAGGAGTGGCAGAACAAAACATAATTCCAAAAACCTGCAACTAGTTTGGTTTTGTCCAATTAAAAAAAATATGATATCTATTGAATAAATAACTATAAACACTTTATAAGCACAATTAATTGAACCACAATCAGCTGGACGACGTAATTTAAGGTATTCTGTCGAATGTCATTGCTTACTTTTTTTTGACAAAAAGTGAAATTATCATGTTTTGTTCTGTCACTCCTCATATATCGTTCACTGTGAACTGTGTTGATTAGAGAAAAATTCAGTACAAAATGGTCTCAAAACATATGTTCAATAGATGTTTAATCTTTTGTAGTAAGACCGTAAAATGTAAATCTTTAATCACGATATCCTTCTAGCGCTCTCTGCGCTTTCAACATCCATGCTAGACAATCATAGTGTCTAAACCAGTGGTCCCCAACCTTTTTTTCATGCGGGCCACAAACATGTTTTTGTATTAGTGTCGTGGGCCGCAACAAAAAACTTTTAGGGTTAAAAAATAGCATTCTTCAAAATTAACGATTTAAAAGTGGAAAAAATTTAACGACTCACGTAGACTTTACGTTATTTTGCCAGTGGGCGTGAATTTCAAAATTGTTTAAGGCCCTATAGACCCGAAAATTAGCAGGTCAATGTCTGTCAGTACGAATTTCGACGTAAAGGACATTAAAATAACATTCATATCAGCGCGCCTTGTACAGTGGCGGTTACGACGCTCGCCGCGTACTCGATAGGGCGAAATAGGAGAAAAAAATCTTTTTTCTTTGATAATTAAACCAAAATGCAAAATGTAACCACAAATTATTCTTCTTAAAGTTATGAGCTTTTCGTAGATATGATTTTTGAAAGTAAAACTATCATAAGCTTCATGAAAAATAAGAAAAATATCACAAAATATTCGAATTTAGCCTCCTCTTCGGAGTTATTTTTGAACGAGTGAAGTTTTCAATATTATGTTTCGAACCACAAATTGTCAAAGTACATTAAGTAAACAATAATGTGTATTTTTTTTGGCTTTTAAAAGTCACTATTTGTTTGTTTATTATTGATTCAAAGTCATGTAAAATTGGGTCTATAGGGCCTTAACATCACGCGGGCCACAAATAAAGTCCCGGCGGGCCGCATGCGGCCCGCGGGCCGCCGGTTGGGGATAGCGGGTCTAAACACACTAGGCTGAATTACGCCGACGTAAATTCCGCCGCGTTTCAAACGCATACAAAATACGGACGGAACGCGACAGACGACACACTATGCCGAAATTCCGTGGCGAGCCGAATTTCCGTCGAGCCGAGTCGAGCGTAAAGTTCGGCAGCGATTCGGCGGTAATGTTTTGTATATAGCAACACACTATACGCGGCGGAATTATCAAAACCGAACATAGCAAATCCAACCTTAACTCCAAAGCGTTAACGCACACATTACATCTGAGAATTTTAAATACTCACTTACGCGCGCGTTCCGCAACAGAAATTGCGCTGCGCGGCTCTTCGCGTAATTTATAGTGTGTCGCATCAGACGTAAGCGTCTGAACGTAATTTCGGCCACGTAAATTACGCCGGCGTAATTCAGCCTAGTGTGTTTAGACTAGCGTTGCCAGACGTCCCGATTTTGGCGGGACGTCCCGATTTTTTCATCAAAATTAAATGTCCCGCGCGGGACAGGCTCAGTCCCGCTTTTCGGGGAAAGCCCGAACGTACGTGCAGTGTGCTGAGAAAGAAAGGTGCGTAATAAGATTAGAGTGCGGGAGATAGAGGGGTGGATTTTCTTTGGCTACTTTAGCTATCTATTGTCACGCAAACGTTATTTTAACGCAAATAAAAATATAAAATAAAAAAACTTTTGATTTTATACTTTTTTTACTTTGTCCCGCTTTTGACTGAAGAATCCCGCTTTTTCACTCAAAAAGTTCCAAAGTCCCGACTTGGCACAGAAAAAATCTGGCAACGCTGGTTTAGACCCATGTCCCATAGTTAAGTTCATTACGACGGTCACAAAAACTCACTCGTCACTATGTTCACCTCGTAAACATCATGTTATTTAATACACACCAGTGACCCATGGGCATCATCAGTCATCGGCCGCATCCGCCTGGTTCAACGCCACTGCGGCCTTCGAGTACGAACTTGGGCTATTAATATACCTAAATAGAGGTCATGCATGCCGTCACGCCTTATGTCACTAAATGTTGTTGTTAGTGCGGGAACCGTACGTTTTTCAGTGCATTTGTGCCGTCATTAGCCTTATTCACTGAATGTTGCCAAATGAAGCTGTTGCTAGCGCGGGATCCATACATTTTTTTCAGGGTAAAAATGACCTATTTTCTTTTCCGGAAGTCAAAATATCTCCATACGAAATTTCGTCAAAATTGCTTCAGCGGTTTTAGCAAAAGAGGTGACAGGCAGAAACAATTTCGAATGTACCATCGAGGAAATTGATCCCTAGGCAGTTGACAGACCAACGTCATTTGGTCGGATCATGTCAATTCAATATTAATTGTGATCTGTCCGCTGGGTTTGACGTAACGCGACCAAACTACGTAGGTCCCCCATCTGCCTAGGAATCAACTTCTCTGATAGTTCAATGTTTTATAGGATAATTTTTATCGCGGTAAAGTTATTTCTAGGTAGGTTTAACTGAATAACCTGAAATAACTGCGAAAAAAGTAGCGGGTACGTTTAGAAATGGAATATTTTTTCCCAATTAAAGTTTGAATTGAAAATTAATGAACCGTCACGTTTTGTGAACTCCTCATTTGCATTTCAAACACAGATCAAATTGGACGCGAAATTTGATAAAGTCATGTTGCCAGCCAAAAAACGACTTGGCCGGTTGCCAGGCAATTTTAGAAAAAAAATAACCCCCCAGACAATGCATCCGTCGGCGGCCGAATTTTCAATTTGCGTAGCCATCATCTTATTTACTCAGACGTATATAAATTATTTTTTATTGCACTGTTGCACTCCGATCATTGGTTTGACATTCAGACGGTCTAGCCAAAACGCGCCCGAGGCATGCAAATTTAAACCTTGTGTTCCTCTGTTAAATCATTTTTTGAAATGGATGCTGTCAAAGTCGAAAGATCATTAGGGTTGTAATTTTCACGGTTCGTATAAAAGTGGCGTGAATATTTAGAAATATGCGTCGATTCGTGAGTGACACTGAAGTAAAGTACTAAAATTAAATGAATAGTATTTTTAACTCGATTTTAATCAAACCGAAATTATTTTAGATACCTACAAACACTTGCATAGTAATAAAAGTTCCTACCTTTTAATAAGAAATCATTCCTTCCTGCATAAAAAGCCTACTTGTAAACAAATAGATAGATCTATGTAATATCAAACCAAAAAACCTTTATAAGGCGTCTTTATAAGACGCTATTAAAAATTAGGCAATATAGGAAAATCACATATTGCCTCGGTGTAATATGTCTTCTGTTCTGTGGCATAATGGCAGCCAGGCTAAAAAATTTAATATAAAATATAAAATAATTATCAATTATCATATCGTAAAATAAGTGACTACTCTAGACTACTTGTAGAAAATAAACACATAATTTGTTTAGAATTTAGGGGGAACCCCAATTTTAAAAATGTGTAAAAATATCGACAACCCTAGCACCTAACACTTCAAGGGCAAGGATACAAAGTTCTCATTTATTGGGCAACTCTCTGGTGCCGCGATATAAAATACCCATTCCATTGTTCTCCCGCTATTACTTTTAAAACAACTACCAATCAAAGAAAAATAACAAAGTAGAACATTACTAGCCTTTTGAACCTTACTGCCATGATCATAAGATCGGAGTGTACGTGGTTTTATGTTGACTTGATTATGAAAATCTAAGAATTATTAATAATATAATTTTCACGTGTTTTATTATTACCTGGTTTTTGAAATTTGAATTGGTCTGTTAAGTAACAGCACTGATCATAATAATTATTCTCATATTGTAAAAGAACCAAACCACTGACGACAGATTGGTTTATATTTTTAATCGACTTCCAAAAAGGAGGAGGTTATAATATGTGCGGCTGTGGATTTTTTTTATAACATCAAACAGCTATTGGCTTTTAATTTTCTTTTCGACGATAAAACATAAAATTCATTCAATTATTAATTTAATTATGATTAAATTAGTTTTCTGCATTCAGTTTAACGTTTTCTTTCAGAGGCTAGGGAAATAGTAGTCTATCCATTACAAGTCGATTTTATCATAAAATTTTCCACTTGGATTTTTTTCAATCACTCAATTTTCTTTTATATTCTCCTTGTTCCAGGTAAATGGTGCTCGAGTTGTAAACGTAAACTGCCATATGCAATAACAGTTGCCTTATCTCGTGTGTGTGTGGTCTCGTGTAAACGTGGAGCAGATCGTGAAGAGGAGCGCCGGGCTCAGCCCGGTACACGAAGCTGGAGACAGGTAAGAACCTTAGAAATTCTTATAGTCTAAGTCAGGAGATGATATATATGTATATATATATTATATATACATATATATCATCTCCTGATATATATATATTGATATATATATATATATATATATATATATATATATATATATATATATATATATATATATATATATATATATATATATATATATATATATATATATATATATATTATGTTCGATAAACCTGTATACATTATACACTCTTAAAATTATTAATAAAAAAAACGCCTTCTATTGACACCCAGGAATACTAATAACGCGTCGCTGTTTATTCTCAAAAAACGCCATATAGTTGACGCACAGGAATACTATCAACGCCCTCTGCCCCAACCATGCAGGTACTAATAAAAAAGTGTCGAGGTCAAACATCGGTCTGTCTAGCCTCCTTTACGCCGAACGCGCGATGCGGAACTTCGTTCCAAAACTTCATAAAAATTAAGTATCAAAAATCAAAACATTAAATTTTTAAGAATTTTTGCTTCTTCGTTTGGACAAATACGAAGTTCATACTTCATATGGGTGATGGGAACCACGGCTCTATGGTAGAATAAAATTGATGTTTAGGCAAAAAGTAAGCATAATCAAATCATAACATAGTTATTTATACACATAACACAAGCAACATTAGAGTTGAGGTACCAGCTCAAATTAAAACGAAATTGGTCCCAAATAATTATAATTATAAGACTTATTTGGTACCGGCACGCTCACGCTCTTTGAAAATAAAATAATCGAGAAGTAAGATGAAAAGAAACTACGAGTACTATTAAAATTTATTGAAAAGATAAAAACCTGTTCATTCTATAAAAAAATCTGCATTACTGTTAGTGGATTAGTATACACAACTTTTAGCATAATGAGTGTTTTAATTAAAGGAAAACCCTGTGTCGGGCGAAGTCAGGTGTGATTAATTAGCTCCGACTATCTCCGCCCATTATCTATGGGCACGATTTTGTAGATTCGCGGGAATACTTGGTACCAGATAAGGTACTATAAATTAACACTTTTTATTCGTATTTTTTGTTGTATGTAAATTGTAGAGTCTAGAATCAAGATGGCTTAAATCTTTGGCTTTTAAAGCTTTTTGTGATACAACATAAGCTTCTCAAGCTGATAGTACAAAAAGATTTGTAAAGAGAAGGATATTATTTTTACTTAATCTTTCCTACGGTTAAAGTCAATATTTACTGCTACAGCTGTCGGAAATTACAGAAGTATAGGTACGTATTCACTAATACGTCTTGTAAATGTGAAATTATGGTACCAGATTTTTCGATGTGTATATGATTTGGTACCATAATGAACTCTAGTCCTATCTCTTATTTCTAACGCAAATTCCTATCAAGACTGCTTAAAAATCTCGTCTTTCTCACGTCAATCAAACTGCAATATTATTTTACATCATAATAAAATGCAGTCTTTATGATCGTCGCTTGCGGCGATGACGCGCTCCTCTCTCCTTCAAATCATACTTGATTGGCTTTCATTGGACTGTATCATTTGGTGTGATTTAGTAATAAGACTGCTGAAAGTTTTGCGTTTTGATACTGTCATTAGCTCTAGAGTTACTTGAAATCACCATGGGCGTTATTATAGTTACAGTTAAGGCGATATATCGAAAATAAATTATACCGCAAGGGTTTACGCTTATTACGCTACGCTATACTTAATTTGTATGACTATAAAGTCGTGAATACGCTGCGGCCAGAAGCTATTGGCTCGCTCGGAAAACATGCGACAAAACGTAAATAATTTATTAAAAAATAACATTTAAGCAAAATGCTTCTATATACGATTTTGAGTTGCAAAGGTGTCTATTATATACAAATTTTCTACAATACATCTATTTTCGTTGAAAAATAATCTCGCACACACACATAAGCGTAATCTCAGATAACTTTATAGACACACAGTTGCTATGTGTATCAACGCATAATGTTACGCGTGTTATCACACAGGGGTGAGCAGTTGATAAGAAAACCATCCACGTGGGTGGAGCTTTTGATTTTATTCATGACTTATCCGCTTGGAAATGTGATAGACGTGTGAATAACATAAAATATTGCTATGAAAATATTGTATTGTCAAGTCGGCAACTAGCAGCACTGGCAAGATTTTTGACCAAATTGATCTAGTACCTTTGTGTATCTAATATTATGTTGTCAAATGCAACTTATTTTATTATCTACGGTTATGAAACTACTTGATCTATAATTCTTTAAATATCAAAACTAATTATTAAAAAAAATATGACCCAAAAATAAATTGCGTCCTTTCAAAAATGCAATATATATAAGGCCCTTTAATTGTAACATTTCAATGGACCACTGCGAAAGAAGTTATCCGATTTTGATGAAAGGTACCTGATATAGGCACCGAGCAGGACATACTTAATTTTGAGGAAAAATGTACCGTTTCCGAGATTCCGTAAAATGAAATCCCGTCCGGAAACGTCTAGTATTGTAGGTGTTTATTAATAATATTATTTTATTTATTTATTTAAACACTTCATGCAAATATTTACTTAGGCGGGCTTAATGCCTAGTGGCATTCTTTAATCTCTACCAGCCAACCTTAACCCTAAAATTAGGGTGATGATGAGAATGTAGAATAGGCGCATTCTAAAGCGATATTAGCTAAAAATGATGTAATAAATCTTATATATAAAATTCTCGTGTCACAATGTTAGTCCACGAACTCCTCCGAAACGGCTTTACTGATTTTTACCAAATTTTATATGCATATTCAGTAGGTCTGAGAATCGTTATACTTGGTACTTTATATATTGATACGTGCATTTGTTGAATAAATAATAGTAAATTATTACAACCTGAGACTGACGGCGACCATTGTTTGTGCGACGAGATAGCGATCGACTTTGCCATGGCGACATACTTATTTAGTCACTTCAATAAAATAATATGGGCGAAATCAATGATATAATAATAAAAAACTCAAAGCAGATATGTTACTACCGCGCGCGTTGTGAAGCTTCAAATACGACCCAATTGGGTCGTCTTTTATTTAGTCTGTCTCTTTAATGTAAATGGCATCTTTTGTTTCACTTATCTGTCAAATTTGTCAATGTTGTTCGGAAGAGATTTTTAAGCCGGAAAATAGTATGAATATCATTGGGGCGAAATACTTTATATTATTATAGCAAAGCAACGTTTGCCAGGACAGCTAGTAGTTTTATAAATATTAATTAATAATTATTTTATTTATCATTACAAACTTTACACAACTTTAAATTTATCGGTTGTACAACATGTTTATTAATTACTAATGCAATGTAATTATTATTTCATAGCAAACTGCAAAGTTTGATACTATAAACTTTAAGGTATAAGCTCTCTATTAAAAGATCTGAAACCTTAATTTGTTCAAATTCCGAGAAAAAGGCGACGGGCGAGTATAATCCGACGAATTAAACTCGGCTCGAATCAAAGTGGCTTAGGGCGCAACCGCATAATCCAGATTAGACTTAAATTAACATTTATTATTTATACTTCGTTTTATAACGATTAAATCCATTAGACTGTTTTTGTACTTCTCTAGTGGAAGGTGCCGGTAACCGCTTGATATTATAAAAGATAGAATAGCCTAATAGGTAGTGTTCTTATAACACCATTCCTGTCCTATCGTTTACATTTTCAAGCGGTTTTATTTCCAACTCAATTTCTATCAGTTTACCTATTTTTGAGAAACTTGCATTCGATAATTTAGACAGAGCTAAGTACTTAGACGCTACCTTAGAACAAAATATAATTCATACCTACATATTGTATAGAAATATAGTCCCATGCAAAATAATAATAGACTATCAAAATAATCCCTTTCCCGATTTGGCGTAGTCGGACAAAAAATATGAAGTGTGATTTAACAAAGCTTAAAAATCGCGTACATTTAGAAGAACCTAGTTTAACAAAAAGGTTAGAAGTCGGCCCAGATCGTCAAAGGTCAGTAGGAAGATATCGTTGGCAAGGCTGCCGTGTCGTACGGTTAATTATAACGCCCCGATTACGACTAATTGCTAATTACTAGTGGTGCAGTATCTCTCAATTCATACTAATATTATGAATATGAAAGTGTGTCTGTCTGTCTATCTATCGGCACAGTATAGCAGTATCCCTTATATTTCATATTGCTATACTGTGCTATCGGTTACCTCTTCACGCCCAAATGGGTTTTTGTTGGGTATGGAGATACTTTGGATCCCGGGAAAGGACATAGGGCTTACCGGACATAGTATACTTTTTATCCTGACAAATGTAGGTACTCATCCCGCGCGATAAAAGACAATTATCGTACAACGGAGTTACGGTCACCTTGTAATATTATAATAAAATACAGAATGTAAAAAAGAGAATACTGTATGTACATGTGTCCCGTTACGTATATGTTGAGTGTTGACGAATGGATAGCTAGAAAGTTCCATAAACACTGGAAAAGTTAAAATTATTTCTGAAAGCTTTTAAAAAGCGCACATGTCTGAGTCAAAACTTTAACTCTATTGCTTTTCTGTAGATATTTAAGGAAACAATTGAATTTTGGCAGTTGTGTTGGGTATTGTTGTTATTATATTGTTGTTGGTAGTAAAATATATCAAACTAGCTGTTGCCCGCGACTTCGTCCGCGTGGACTTCAGTTTATAGCGCGCGGTGTCAACAAAATTGGTGTCAAATTTCAAAGCTTTTTAAAACCCTGGTACCCCTTAAATAAAAATATCCAAAAACAGCTGTGTAGTGTGCACATAATATTTCTTTAAGTATTTTAAATTAAACTTTATTTATGTCAAATTTTAAAGATTATTTATTACAAAAGCCCCCATTACATAACTTTACCCATAAAGTATAAAGTATAAACTATTTATCATTGATAGGTTTAAGGTTACGTCACTGCATAGATAATGTACTGACTACTGAGTACTTAGTGAGTTATATAATTAAAACGTGTATAACAAATAACAATCAAAAGAATCGAAAACTTAATTTTAAGAATTAAGATGGTACCACCTCTTATAGAAATACGTATGGGTAAGCGACAGCGTGATCTATGCGACTCTTAGCGCCATCTGTTATGAATTTTTGGAACTAACTTAATTTGAACAAATTTCCGCATAAACACCCCCTTACAACCCATTTTTTCAGTTAAAAAGTAGCCTATGTCCTTTCTCAGGCTTTAGACTATCTGTGTACAAAATTTCATTACAATCGGTTCAATAGTTTTGGCGTGAAAGCGAGACAGACAGACAGACAGATATACTTTCGCATTTATAATATTAGTATAGATTATACATGGACGACAAAGGTCGTTTGAGCCCTAAAATTGGTAAAAAAGCAAAACAACTAAAGTCGAACCACCGATTTGAGGTCAAATATATTTCGGTCCATCTTTATTGCTGCTATAAAATCTTTATTTGATTAAGGATTGTTATTATTAGACATTATTACCAGAATATTAAATATATGCCCAGGTATAATAATATACTTGGAGCTCATTTTAAATATTTATTTTAGTTTGTCTTTGCAACTGTTTTATCGATTGAAAACACATATTTTAATGACTCATGCGTCATGAATCATGATTCATGAAGTAGCTCATGAAGTAGCAATAAATAAAAAGATCAAGAAGAAGAAAAATAACACTTTTAATATAAAGAATAAGGCTAAAAGGCTTTTCGATTGCTTTATGCTTACAATCTATTATTTAGGTTATTTATATGATTTTCTTTGTCAATAAATAAAATATAAGCAGCAACAGAACTTCCGAATAAACTCAGATTTGTGACTTATTAAACGATTGCGAAACAAGCCCTTAATCTAGGTTAAGCTACTCTTAAACCTGTTTTATACAACTTTTCCTCTCATTTATAAATCGAGCAGGACACCAGTTAGAATGTCCGTCACGTCTCAGGGAAAGTAATAAGTGTAACCTTAACATCTTTGCCGTGACATGATTCGCTTTAAATCTGAGACACTGCCAAAGGATTCGAGAAACAATGACAAAATTACAATAAAATACTTAACATGATTTTGAAATACGCGGCTGCTCTGCGTTGGCCCTTTACTAATTACTTGGACTTTTAATCTTATGATAAAAACGTTTGAGTAGTGTATTCATGCTCTGAGTTTGCCAGTCATGTTACTTATCCAGACCGCCAGATAAAGCACACTTTGAAGAAATATTATTTACTAGACGTTCCGCGCGGCTTCGCCCGCGTAAATTAGATATTTCACAAACAAATTATTATGCCACAAAAAATAGCCTATGATCATTTACGTGGTCGACTTCTTATTTATTCTGTGCCAAATAACAGAAAAATTGCTCCAGTAGTTCGTGAAATAAGTCCTTTCAAATAATTTCCCCCATTTTTTCCACATTTTCCTCTATTTCTTCGCTCCTATTAGTCATAGCGTGATAATATATAGCCTTTCTCGATAAATGGACTATCTAACACTGAAAGAATTTTTCAAATCGGAGTTCCTGAGATTAGCGCGTTCAAATAAGCCCTTTCCTCCCGTTTTTTCCACATTTTCCTCTATTTCTTCGTTCGTATTAGTCTTAGCGTGATAAAGTATAGCCTATAGCCTTCATCGATAAATGGGCTAACTAACACTGAAAGATTTTTTTAAATTTGACCACTAGTTACTGAGATTACCGCGTTCAAACAAACAAACTAACAAACTAACAAACTCTTTCGCTTTATAATATTAGTATAGATTTAAGCCATCACGAATTTTAAGTACTAAGTACTAACTTCTTGCCTCTTGGTAATCGTGACTTAAAGTTTTTTGAACATTTTTTATGAATCTGACAGGCTGTCGCTGTCATAATAGTCGCTATAGTTAAAATGAAATAAGATGGCACCAGCGGTCATTGACCTTTTTAGTCTAGGTGCCATGAGTAAAATGCACTATATTCCAATTAGCTTTTAAAAAAATGCAACTTATAAAGACACCGTCGGAAAACCTTTTGGCAACTCTTACAATGATTTTCGTGTTCAAAGCTGTTAACTCCATAGTCAGTTCTAATCGAGTCCACAAAATACGATCGGGTCAAATCGGGTCACCTAATTTTTATAGACCCCCGTTAACGACTCGTGGACCCCCATTTTTTTTCCACGCAAGCGTAGACCCCTATCGGGCTCCCGTGGACCCCATGGGGTCCACCTGGACCACTTTGGGAATCAATGCTTTAAATGAACGCGGCGAAAAAAAGAACTAACGCTGCCATCATACAAAAACGTCATTTTTTACAGTTCTCCTTAACCAGCAGCCCTCCCGTCCACGTTCATTTAAAGCCTTGTCGGACTGTAGATGCATTTCTTAAGGCGCATTTTCATTACTCGTTTACTCGTACGGTATCCAGCATGCGGGGAGTCTATGACAACAAATTGACAACTAATGGCGCATTGTCATTGGTCGTGGCATGCGTTTCAGAAATCTCCCGCACCCCGCATGCGGGCCCTATCGACCAGTGGAAATGAGCCGTTTGTTGGATTTGACAGACTTCAATTACGTGAGACGACGTGAAAAACTGTCAAATCGATACAAATATAGAAATGCATCTACGCGTCGCGTTGCGGTCTGAATTGACCCTAGACTAGGAACATAAATTATTATCTGCTACTTCTTTGTCAATCGTGGTTTTAGAAAACAAAGAAATATTATGAGCTATGACAATATTTCATACAGTGTCAATGACCTTTACCGCCTCGTACACCTTCGCCGTGTAGGACTACTGCGATATAACCGGAAGTTAGGAGACACGGGGGGAGGGGGGTGTGACCCACTTCCGGTGACCCGGCGTGATCCACCTGATTATTGGAAATATTTATTAATTGACTGTCAACATTTCGTGCATGTTAGAGTTAAAAAAAATGTATGAATCACTTTTATGAAAGGAAAAATTTGTGATGCTTTCAGGCAAAACATCAAAACATTTTCTTTTAATGATTTATGTATATGTTGATTAATGTTGAACTGATCTCTCGCCGGTCGTGTCGGTCTGCCGTCCCACTGGGTTCTTGTGTACTGCGCACACACTTGGGCACTATAAAAATTACTCCTACGTAGCTGGCCTGGTTTCAATGAAACCGGCCACCGTCACCGAAACCGGTGTGGGAGCTATTATTATTATGTTGGTTAAAATATAAAAAAAATAATTAAATAAAGTTTTTGTTCAAATATTATATACAAGCTGTTGCCCGCGACTTCGTCCGCGTTAACATAGTATAATAACAAAGATCTTCCCTCTTTGTGGTTCCTTATACAAAGGGCAAAAATGGGACCCTATTTAAGCTAACCTCAAACGCAAACGTCAATAAACTCTCACTTTTCTAACTCAAGAAATGACGGACTTTCATTGAAACTTTCTATCCCAATTTTACCCCCTTGGGGGTAGAATTACCAGAAACGCTTAATCAATATATATAAAAATTTAATAAATAAACTTTTATTTTTATATTAAAAATATAAAAATAAAAGTTTATCCATTCATTTTTAATCAGAAGCACAAAAATAAAGTTTCATGTTTCTGATTCAAGAAATGACGGACTTTCATTCAAACTTTCAACCCCAATTTCACCCCGTTGGGGTAGAATTTCCAAAAACGCTTAAATATCTATCCATTCATTTTTGATCAGCAGTCCAAAAATAAACTTTCATGTTTCTAACTTAAGAAATGTCGGACTTTCATTTAAATTTTCAACCGCTTAAACGCTTAAACAAGTATCCAATCATTTTTAATCAGTAGCCCAAACATAAAATTTCATGTTTCTAACTCAAGAAATAACGGACTTTCATTCAAACTTTCAACCCCAATTTCACCCCCTTGTGGGTAGAATTTCCAAAAACACTTAAATACGTGTCCATTCATTTTTTATCAATAACCCAAAAATAAAGTTTCATGTTTCTAACTCAAGAAATGACGGACTTTCATTCAAACTTTCAACCCCTATTTCACCCCCTTCGGGGTAAAATTTTCAACATTCCTTCCTTAGTGGGTGTCTACTTAATAAAACAACCCTACTCACCAAAATTTCGTGGCTGTAACTTTAACAGTTTTTGCTCAGCGATGATGAATCAGTCAGTCAGTCAGTCAGTCAGTCAGTCAGGACATGCAATTTTATAAGTATAGATTATGTCAAAATTAACTTATTGCTTTGGGCCCACTAGCATTTGTCTATGGTAAAGTTAACCCCGGCTTTAATGTTATATTACTCAAACTCATTACAAAGAACAAGAGTGACGACACGTCTAGGTTTAAACCTGGGTTAACTTTAATCTAAATCTGCGTGGTCCTTAGTTAAAGTATTAACTAGAAATATTCTCCCTCCGTCTTTAAAACATTAATTGACATGTTGATTAAGAACCGCACAAGAGTATCTACTTCAATCTGCCTCCGAGCCATTTTTATACCAACAGCAAAATTACTACTTGTCACGGCTTCTAAAGTAGTTCTAGATAGCTTATCACAGTATAATTAAAGCGGGTTTTTCAATGAGTGACTATTTTCTAAGTGACTAGAAAGTTGCTTTTACAGCTTTTGATGGAGTAGGTGGCTAGGTGGTCGTTTTATGACTCTATATTGAACCCGACGAATCACGGCGGTAGCGGTCTTTGACCTTTTTAGTCTAGGAGATAATATTAGGGGGCGTCCACAAATTACGTGAGGTGTTTAGGGGGGGGAGGGGGTCGAGTCAAATCTCATCTAATCTCACGTTGGGGAGAGGGGGGGGTCTCGGCAAATCTCACGTAATTTTTTTCTCAACAAAATAATACTTTTTTGGTCCATTTCATCCAGATTGTACGTATGTTTAAGATTTAATCGTAAGCGTAATCGTTATACGGTTAAGATAATTCAGAAATTCGTTCGAAAGAAAATCTACACACTGTCAAACCAAACGTTTACGTAAGAAACCCACATTTTAAAAATCTCACGTGAGATTTGTGAGGGGGAATAAAATCTCACGAAATCTCACCAGGGGGGGAGGGGGGCTCAAAAAATTCAAAAAACACCTCACGTAATTTGTGGACACCTTATATGAAATTGGCTCACAATGGCTCACAATACTTCTCGATGACCTAGGTCCTAGATGGTGGATCTAAAATTTGGCAAGTATACTATGCTGCTTCATGATAAAAAATAATACGAGTAGTACATAATTCGAGTCCTTCGACCGCACTGACTGTTTCGAGTCAAGTTTGGCCCTACTTTAAGTGTGTTAAGTTTTAATAAGGCAGGTCGGGAAACATTTTTTATTTTTGCCAACATTATAAACATTATGGCTGGCCGCACACAGCCGGAATGTCTCTCTGAATTAATAATCGGATATTCATAATCTGAATTTCGGCACCTTGCCTCACACATATCTTAAAAATTCAGTTTGACCAGTAGTCTCGTGATACCCGGCACATAATATAAACGTCTTTATGGAAGAAGAATTAATACAAATAAATTATTTTTCTTATTCTTTCGTCTTCACTTAATGTTTCCCAATTTGGAATTAAATTTTTTATAATTTCCAACCACGCTATGTCCTTTTTTTGGTATTCCTGTTATGGTCTTGGTAATCCTCAATGGAAGTGTCCCATATTTCAACGCATAAGAATACATTTTCCGTGTCAGACATCACACCAACAGGTCGCAACACGTCCAGAGGATAGCCGCTTGCAGTGTCAACTGAAATAATTCATAATCTGATTCCAGTATGTGTGTGCCGCTTCATTAAAATGTATGGGAATACGCGCGTTATGAAGTCATAATCTTAAATATTCCGATCCGGAATTCAGAACGCTCGTCAGTATCATTCTTACAGATCGATCTGAGAAATTCATAATCTGAAAAAATCAGAATGTGTGTGGAGCGTACTGATATTGTATGGTATTCCGGTCTTTTTGAATTAATAATATGAATTCAGATTATGAATTCAGAGAGACATTCCGGCTGTGTGAGGCCAGCCTAAGCACACAAAATTTTATCAAGAGAAGTTTGGCAGCCAACGTCGCGATTTGTGACATACACTATAATTTTGAACAAAAAAAAAAGGTGTATAGTTAAGTAGCATATTAATTTATACTCTAACGTCCAGTATAAAATGTAAAATTTATTCTAGACATAAGAGCACTGTATATAGGTAGTATAACGCTATGAAAATATTACCATTTAATGAGTAACTAATTTACCGTAAATCAAAATTATAATATCACTTACAAAAGGGTTCTATAAAGCGGTCATAAACAACGGCTGACATTTTGTAATAACCTGTCACATCGCTCCCTTGAGAGCGTAAAAGTCTACGGGGAGAATTTACGGACATTATAGGGCCTAATGCCGTATAATGGGAATAGTGCAGGATTATAATCCTGAAAGATTTATCTAAATCGAGCTAGTAGTGGTTTCGCTTGATATATTTTTTTTTTATACGAAAATGATAATTACTTGTTGACTCGCGCGGTATCACCTCCGTAAACATGGCTCGAGAACCCCTACATTTTACAAGAAAAAAATTGAAAATCGGTCCACAGACAACGGAGTAAGGGCCGGGACACAAAAACACGGCACGACGTCGCGTCGTACGGCGTCGTACGGCGCCGTACGGCGCCGTACGGCGCCGTGCCGGACGCGCGTCGTAAAAAACCACGGCACGGCGCCGTACGGCGTCGTACGACATCGTACCGTAGAAACTCATCTTGAATTACTACGTGAGTTTCTAGGGCACGACGTCGTACGACGCCGTACGGCGCCGTGCCGTGGTTTTTTACGACGCGTGTTCCACACGGCGCCATACGACGTCGTGCCGTGTTTTTGTGTTCCGGCTCTTTGTTGAACTTTTCAAATCACAAACTGTCAATAAGAATTTTCCGAAACTTTCCTACCTACCTGACACCACATGGAACTAAAGTGCTCCAAGGCCTTAAATGAACGTGGAAGGGGCGCTGCTGGTAAAGGAGAACTGTCAAACACATGTCAAAAATGACGTTTTTGTAAGATAGAAGCGTTAGTTCCTTTTCTCGCCACTTTCATTTAAATTTTAAAGCCTTGCCGAGCTGTACAGTTCGACAAGGCTTTAAATGAATATGTCAATGATGTCAATGGGCGCTGCTGGTAAAGGAGAACTGTCAAAAATGACGTTTTTGTATGATAGAAGCGTTAGTTCCTTTCTCGCCACACTCATAAACAGCCTTGTCGGGTTCGACATCAATCATACAGTTGTATGTGGCAATATGGTCTTTCATGTCAAACAGCTGTCATGATATTATGTTACTATTTCAAGAATTAATAATCTCATTTATTTTTAAAATTATCCACATCTTTTGCCTTTCCTAACAAATGGGAATTGTTTTTTGCATACACTAGCAGATTGGTGTCAACATATTGTATGTATACATCTTCTGCTTATTAAATATTCACTAGTACTTGAATTAGTATGTCCTCCGATGAGTTTTGGTGTTTGAAATTCGTGACATTCACGGGCCAGTAACCACCTTCCGCTCCAGTGGCTACCTGACGGCCTCCCGATTCGACAACCACTCACACTACTGTCAAAACAATGTGGGGACTGAGATATGGGATGAAGAGTCAAAATATAATTATCATCAATTTCTTATTCATTGAATTCAAAACTTCTTCTTCAGTAGCGCTGGTTGAAAATATGTAAGACCGAGAGAACGAAATAGGAGAAAGAATTCCCCTCTTTT
The DNA here is from genome assembly GCA_963422495.1 of Polyommatus iphigenia. NCBI lineage: Eukaryota > Metazoa > Arthropoda > Insecta > Lepidoptera > Lycaenidae > Polyommatus > Polyommatus iphigenia. The sequence goes on from OY730189.1 coordinate 13,672,906, forward strand.
GCTTAAAAAATATGTGCCTGCACCTGCTTTGCTATACCGGCACTCCAGCACCCGTAGCATGGCTACAGTAGAAATACGAAAGTATAGACAAACAGCGGAGATAAACTGAAGGTACCGTCCCGATCTTTACCGTGGCTAGCCGCGATCGACAAAAATGCCACTTTATGACATAGTCTACGTCATAAAGGATTTTATTTGAATTTTTAGGACTATAGTCTCCATGCTACGGGACCCGTAGGAGACTATAGCCGTAGTACGGGTGCTGGAGTACAATATGTTCTTATGACTATGAGGATCGTAGAATCTTTTGAGTTTTTCTGTTAGTTCACGTCCATAATTTTTTAATTTTCCTGAATGACAAAGGATGGTTTTCAAAAAAATAATCTTTTGTCATTCTCAAGTGCAATTCTGCAAAATTTGTGCAGTACCCTACGTGACCGCCGATTTTCAGTGCAAGAAAGTTGCGGAATGCGGGCAACATCTATCTAGTAAAAAATAATTTGCATACGTTTAGGCCCCTCAAGAAAGAGATCACTCGGGCAAAGAAACAGCACGTCAATAGAATTGGTCGGAGACTCGAGCGCCTCCCCTCGGGAACCCGTGCATTCTGGTCTCTGGCCAAAGCTATTGAAAGAAATTTCTGCAAGCCAACCCTACCATCCCTACATGTAGGAAATGGATCGTTAGCCCAGGACGCAAAAGACAAAGCCGATCTTCTGGGTAAGCTCTTTGCGTCAAACTCGACCCTAGATGACGGGGGGCAGAAACCGCCGACCATACCGCGATGCACGAGCATTATGTCGGATATTCAGTTTCATCAGCGCTCAGTTCGTAAAGCCCTCCGTTCTCTTGATATCCAAAAGTCGAGTGGGCCTGACGGAAACCCCCCTATTGTGTTGAAAAAGTGTGCTCCAGAGTTGGCTTCGGTCTTGACGCGTCTTTTTCGGCTCTCCTATTCCTCTGGCATCGTCCCGGCTTCTTGGAAGACAGCCTTGGTGCACCCGATCCAAAAAAAGGTGATCGCTCAAATCCTTCCAACTATAGACCAATTGCTATAACCTCTCTGTTCTCGAAAATAATGGAATCCATTATCAATAGCCAGCTTCTTCGATACTTGGACGGCCAGGGATTACTAAGCGACAAACAATACGGGTTCCGTAAGGGTCGCTCAGCTGGTGATCTCTTGGCGTACCTAACTCATCGTTGGGCTCAGGCAATCGAGTCGAAGGGAGAAGCATTGGCTGTTAGTTTGGACATTGCGAAGGCCTTTGATCGGGTTTGGCATAAAGCGCTGCTTTCAAAGCTTCCATCATACGGGCTGCCCGAGAAATTATGCAAGTGGGTCACAAGTTTCTTAGCAGATAGAAGCATAAAGGTCGTAGTTGACGGCGAATGCTCGGAAACTCAGTCTGTTGATGCTGGTGTCCCTCAGGGCTGTGTGCTATCGCCTACCTTATTCATACTGCATATCAAAGACATGTTACAGACCAACAGCATTCATTGCTATCCAGATGATAGTGCAGGTGATGCTGTATATACCGGCTCCCCCAATATTTCTCTTGTGTCTAAAATAGAGAATTCATTGGAGAAAGTCTCTGAATGGGGCAGACGTAATTCAGTCCAATTCAACCTTTTCAAGACACAAGTCTGCGCGTTCACCGCTAAAAAGTCGCCTATGGTCGTATATCCTCGTTTTGAGGGCACATCTTTAACCATCTCCTCTAGCATTGAAATACTTGGCGTTAACATATCGAGCGAAGTCCAGTTCCGATATCATCTAGAGGGTAAGGCCAAGTTAGCCTCGAAGAAGCTTGGTGTTCTTAACAGAGCGAGACAGTACTTCAGTCCGGACCAACGCCTACAACTTTACAATGCGCAGGTTCGGCCTCATATGGAATATTGTTCTCAACTCTGGGCAGGAGCGCCAAAATACCAACTGCTCCCTCTGGATCGTATCCAACGAAGGGCCGCTCGAATCGTTGACTGCCATAGTGTTTCAAACAGCTTGGACCCCTTGGAATTACGCAGAGATGTAGCTTCACTCTGCATCCTCTATCGGTTGTATCAACGGGGAGTGCTCTGAGGAATTGTTCGGAATCATACCACCTGCAACTTTTCGCCATCGTCCCACGCGAAAAATATACCATCCTCATCACCTTGATGAGTGGCAGTCTTCCACGGTGCGTTTTTCGCGTAACTTTCTGCCGTACACTGTAAAACTCTGGAACGAACTGTCACCAGCAGTTTTTCCGGACCTATACGACCTGCAAACCTTCAAGAAGAGAGCGTATTCCCTCTTAAAAGGTCGGCAACGCACCTGCAGCTCTTTTGATGTTGCGAGTGTCCATGGGCGACGGTAGTTGCTTTCCATCAGGTGACCCGTTTACTCGTTTGCCCCCTTATTTTATAAAAAAAAACTTATTAAGTAGGTACTAGATGATGCCCGCAACTCCGTTGCGCCAAAACTCGTTTATCGCGCGGGGGCCATACATTTTTTCGGAACAAAAAGTATCCTATGTCCTTTCCGGGGACTCAAAGTATCTCCATGCCAAATTTCAGAAAACTAAATTCGCAAATCATGATGTAGTGCTTTATTTTTGGTATGTTGTTTGGATCAGTTAGGGTGATGTAAATCCCAATTTGCAACTTCGAAAAAGTTGTGCTCGCTGCGCACCACGTGATAAACTGCGAAAATTTTCGACTTTTTCACTTTTTGCTCTAAAAGTCATAAACTATGCGTTTCCGACAAGTAACATTCTGTACATAAATGAAGCTAATTAAATTGGCAACAATTTAAGCCTAACCGCAGCTCTCTAAACCTTATAACAACTATGCTGTGGCCCTTCAAAGATAGTCCGTTTTTCCCGAAAATTTGAAATTTTTAGTTTTGCTCCTGTTTGAAGCAAAATATTGGCGAAACCGCTCGTTCTATGAGAAGGTCGTAAAATAAAGTTGTAGTACATTTAATTTTCTTTCATTAGAGCACAGAACAAAGTCTGTGAGACAAACAGTTCACTCACGATATTGTCTGAAAAACAAAAAGAGGGTAGAAATAGATTTTTAAAGAATTGAAACAGCATATAAAATCATAATACTTTTTCATTTGCATGCTAGGTAAATCAACAAAAGAACAAAATTTGGGAATGTAAAATAAAAGTTTATACGCAAATTGAATGTTTAAGAAGCTGCAGTCACTCGGCGTTTTTTTTTTTTGATTGAGGTTCAATTTCTCCTTCCTCCTCAGGTTTGTCACGTTCCTCTGGTTCGTTAAGCTCTTCACTTTCCTGTTCTTCCTCAGCTTCCTCGGGATCATTATCATTTTCATCTATCAAAATCAAGGCGACGTTATCGCAAGACTTTCCTGAGCAGTTTAAGCATAAAGCCGAGCATTTGAGCCCAGCTTTTAGGCAAGTGCATTCCTTTTTACATTTGCAGGCTATGATTTTGAGAAGCTGTGGTGGGGCTGGCTCTTTGTGGGTTGTTATTGGAATAAGGCCGCAAGAGCTCATTTCCTAACCCCATTCGATGGGGTCCATCTCTACTCCCAGACACTTTTGCACTTGATGGTATGTGCGGAATGCATGAAAAGAGGAAGCCTCGGTGGTTGGGGGCAGATGTGCAAGATTTACTTATTAACCAGAACATAGGCCCGAAGGCATTTGTTTAGTTAATGGGAGTTTTAGCCAGTTTACACTGTTACCGCCTTCACCGCGTGGAGGTACTCCCAGCTTATGATTTGATATATGCAGATTGTGAGTGATTGTGTTGTGCTCTAATAAAAAAAAATTAAATGTACTACAACTTTATTTTACGACCTTCTCATAGAACGAGCGGTTTTGCCAATATTTTGCTTCAAACGGGAGCAAAACTAAAAATTTCAAATTTTCGGGAAAAACGGACCATCTTTGAAGGGCCACAGCTTAGTTGTTATAAGGTTTAGAGAGCTGCGGCTAGGCTTGAATTGTTGCCAATTTAATTAGCTTCATTTATGTAGTAAATGTTACTTGTCGGAAACGCGTAGCTTATGACTTTTAGAGCAAAAAGTGAAAAAAGTCGAAAATTTTCGCAGTTTATCACGTGGTGCGCAGCGAGCACAACTTTTTCTAGACAACCCAGGACGCTGCTTAAAAACTATTCAGGACGTCCCAGGACACTACAAAAACCAGGACATGTCCTGGGAAAACAGGACGGTTGGCAACCCTAGTATGGACTATGGAAGTATATGGATTATATTATGGATTATAGTATAACATTGCGGTACATATGTAAGAATTAAGATTTAAATAACATGCAGCAGCTATATATTTTTGTCTAATAAGAAAATAATTATGAGTTTGTTGACACTTGACTTCGTTGAAAACACGCTTTACAAATAAAACAGTTTTATATTTTAAATTCAAAATTGTAGTTCAAAGGAATGTACTTGAGTATGAATGTCACAAAAATAATTTCTACACGTGTGCTGATTTGAAATTAAATAAATTCATAATAATAATATTTCATTTACACTTGCATAAGCTTATTCAGATTAAAGCTACGAGACTTATTCGATGAAGTGTCAACATAATATCAAAATCTTAATTATAATCTGAAGTAAGTACCCAATACAATACCCATGTGGTATTTTGGTAAAGTTCACTCTAAAAATAATAATTTTGATTGATTTTTCACTAGCTACATATATTTTACAACTAAATAGCCGCGTACTGACCAAGCAAGCCGCCTCGCCTCGGCAGCCTCGCGCGCAGTTGCTCGGTCGGTCAGTACGTGTTAGTGCGCGGCAAACGTACCGAGGCGCCTTTGAGCATCGACAAAAACCGACAACTTTTGGCTCGGCCGCGGCACGCTCGGGCGAGGCAGCGAGGCTGCTCGCTTGGTCAGTACGCGGCTAATGACGTTCGCAACTTCTTCGCAACTCGCAACATTTACTTATCGCGCGGGAACCGTACATTTTTTCGGTACAAAAGTATCATTTCCCGGGACTAACACCATACCAAATTTTACCAAAATAAAGAAAAGAGGTAACAGTCACAGACACACTTTCGCATTTAAAATATTAGTATGGATATAGAACTGCCAAGTGCATGTTGGTAAAATGCCCCAGTATATTTTTAGTGTTTCAGTCGCTAGCGTTTAGTGTTTATATGTTTCGAGTCCTAGGTCGCCCATGACTCACAGTTCTATTTCTTATTTTCTAAGAATACTTTGAAAACTGCATCGAGTCAGTTAAGGTCACTGACCCGAACTTGTACCATGCGTTGCTTTATTTATACTATTTATGCTATTCACGTGTTTACTAAAAGCTTTGATTTATTTACTTAAGTGGTATTATCACGCGATATCGCGTGATGGGGATGAAACTAAATTCATTAGATTACTTCCAAAATTATAACTGTCACATTATTCTTGCAATACTCTTAATTGAATTTAGGTGTCATATTATATTAGCTAAATAAATTATGTGTGAAATAATGATATGATGATGGTAAAAAGTGTAATGGAACTGTTATAAAGAGGTTACATTTCCGAATTGCAAACCATTAATTTTGTTCTATTTATTTAACAAATAACAACAAACCTAAGATGGTTCTAAAATCTAAGCAGCCACTAAAGTTATAACACACTATATCGATTTGACAGAAATCACTTAAAATTTAATTAATTTTAGTACGTAGCTACAAAAAAAGATTTACTTCTGAGTTTTAGATAAATTTTTTGAAGTGAAAACTTCTTTAGCGGCGTTGAGCACTTTTGTGGGATGGGTAAAAACTGTGAAACTCGCGTCAGATTCTCGTGCTGATCGAAAAACCTTGGAAAAACCGTAAGACGGTTGGATAGTAGTGTTGTAACATCGAAATTGATTAACCCATTAACCGCCAAAATGAAACCAATAGTATTTTTTTAACAAAACTTGCATTTATCTGCAGTTTATATGTTAAATAAACGAAAAATAAAAGAAAAATTATTTTTTTTTAATCCTCCCCTTTGGGGGGTGTACCCAGTTAGGTACAACGACGTGTTATGGGGTACTTAGGTGTGATAAGGTTTAGAACTAACTTTTTTGATAAATACTTTTTTATTACATTTTTTGCACTGACAACGAACTCCTGTCCTCTTTTAGAAACATTTTGGGGTAGTGATCGATACAATCTTCAGGTAAACTAGAGACTGACGAGGAGGATAACTTAGTTTTTCATGATATTTTCTGACACAAGTAAAATGTTACGATGTTTCGTCGAAACAGAATATAAGCCATGCTATCAACAAGATTCGTAAGTGGTAAATGCAAACGCTAATCATTGACAATAACAAAAGAAAAAACATGATTCAAATAAGTAAATAAAAGCTATCATCACCTTTATCCAAAGAGGTGATTTGCGTTCCGTCTTTTCTCATAATTAGTAGTAGTATCTGTAGCTGAAGCTAGTAAACTTTTGTCCTTGATATCCACTAAAAGGTATAAGAAGTAAAAAATATACAGGATGATTTCTGAAGTCATATTTCTTACTTACGAAGGAGTGTGTATATTAGCTTAATACGTTACCATAACACTTTGCAAGTGACAAATTTTGTAGTATTATAATATCTATTCTAGTTGATACTTGCTTCATTGTTACTGACAAGATAGATTTATACGTTTTTTAAGGTTTAGCTACTGTCAAATCTTTTAGCTGCTATTTTACCTGCGTTTTTCTGTCTACAACGTCAGTAATTTCAGGACAAAGAAATGTGTAAGAAAGCGGACATTTACGCTGTGATATGATTTTTCTGGATGTATATGATAATTTTTATTTGTAAAAGGAGCACAAAATAGCTTTCCCTTAGTATTCATAACAATATAAGATGTTAAAATTAATCAAACTCAATATTAAAAAATTCTGAAAAAAGGAAAATTTTGCTAGTGGATTCAGCCGTTGTACCCAACTAGGTACAGTAGTGTTTGAATCAAAATTTTTCCGTCTATTTCAATAATCTGCCATCTTTTTTTTTTTTTTAACGCAGGGGAAACCCATCATGGGTGCCCCGGGTTGGGTAATAATCTACCACTAACTTGTTATTTATTATATAGATAACAATGTATTGAATAAAAAAACAAACACATAAAGTGGCTGAATATTATGCGATTAAAATAAGGAGAGAATTTATGAGCTTACTCCTGCAGGTCGCAAAACTGTAAGTTTCAAACCTACCTTATGACTAAAAATATTGGCTGCCAGTATAAATTTGCTAAAAATGTTGAAGCTTTATCTTTAATCAAATATATAAAATAGAAAACTGAGATGTGATACCACAAAATTTTGAACTATCCTTAATTTTGTATGTGTACCCAATTGAGTACAGCGGCGGTAAATGGGTTAATCGAACAATCGATTGTTTTTTTTCCGATTGTCGTTTTTTTTTAAATTGATTGTAAGGGTTTCGATTAATTAAAAAAAAACGATATTTTAAAAATCGATTTTCATAAATAATGGGTTAAAAATTTAATCGATTGTAAGGGTTTCGATTAAGTAATTAAAAAAATCGATTTTTTAAAAAGCGATTTTCATAAAAAAATGGGTTAAAAAAATTTGTAAGGGTTTCGATTAATAAAAAAAAACGATTTTTTTATAAATCGATTTCATAAAAAATGGGTTAAAAATTTAATTGATTGTAAGGGTTTCGATTAATTTAAAAAAAATCGATTTTTTAATTATAGATTTTCATAAAAAATGGGTTAAAAAAATGCACAACGTTAATAATCAAGTTTTCACTTCTGCCGGCACTCCTGGAGTGCAACCCGTCTTTTTTTTTAATATTGTAAGTATACGTCTTGACCACAAAGTCATTTTTGGCTGCATTTACTTCGGATTTTTTAAATTTATTAATATTCGACTTTATAAACTACAAGAAGTATATAAAATGTCTCATTTATTAGGAATTTAATTTGTACGGCGACAAATGTGCAGTATTTGCGCACGAGAAATATGAGGATAGAAAGAAAATAAGAGTTGCTACAGCACTCTTTGCCAACACCACTTATTAAATGATTTATAATAGCTCGTATTTATACTCGTATTATAAAATATACGAGAAGAACTCATTTTAGTAGGAATATTATTGCTTCATAAATATCTGCTTGAAAAAGTAACGGATCTACGTCTAACTAGCGCACTCAGAGACTAATATGAATTACTTAACAGTAATTAAATGAAGGTTTTGACATAAGCCATAACCAATTAATGTACTTCATCTGTCAAATTATCCATTAATCCTTCGATCGCGGATTCTTGGAAATGCTATTGTATTCTATTGTTGTCGCGATCGCCGGTGCTCTTATGGGGCTTGAAGGATTAAATTATGTTTAATCATCATTAAAATATGTCTCTGAGTGAGGCAATTAATCTTAACTGTGCTAAAATGTTATCTTTTGTCCACCAAATGACAGTACTGAAGTCTCATAATTATTATTCTTTAATTTTACTGAAGTCTCATAAAAACTACTTTTTAGGGTTCCGTACCCAAAGGGTAAAAACGGGACCCTATTACTAAGACTTCGATGTCTGTCCGCCTGTCCGTCTGTCTGTCACCAGGCTGTAACTCAAGAACCGCTATAGCTAGACTTCTGAAATTTTCACAGATTATGTATATCTGTTGCCGCTATAACAACAAATACTAAAAACAAAATAAATTAAATATGTAAGGGGGGCTCCCATACAACAAACGTGATTTTTTGGCTATTTTTTGCTCTTAGTCAATAACGGCAACATATAGGCAATTGAAATGTTCACAAAATACTTAATTGTATTTGTACTTTACTAATTAGTAATAAAATTTAAATAAATTAAATAATTAAGGGGGGCTCCCATACAAAAAATACAATTTTTAACCTATTTTTGCTTTGTAGTGGTACGGAACCCTTCGTGTGCGAGTACAACTCGTACTTGGCCGATTTTTTTTTCATCTTGATTTATAGTATTTGTGTGACAGCAGCAAGTTTTGATGTAAAATGACCCTAAATTCAACCTAGGAATTACTCTGTCTGACGGCTTCGTGGAATTACCGACAGTGACCCGTGTAATTTATAGCACATTATGTTTAATTTTATAAGTGACTTCCAAAAAGGTTGTAATTACGTCCGTATAATTTTATTTTTCAATGCCAGAAATCAGAATTCAAAATGGATCACGTGTTATTTAAGCTGTATCGCTCAGTAAATGTTACAATTATTGTTACCTTGAAAGCGTCACTTAGCACAGTAGCCATTATGCCACACAAAGAGCATTGTTGAGAGCTGAAAATGAAAGTAAAATAGATATGCTTATTAACAGAGGTATTCGCGGATCGCTCGCGGCAATCACAGTATAACTATCATACAGTATATTCACTCAGCCGTGTCCTTGAAAACAAACTTGCTCAATTCTACCTGCGTGCAGCGTGATACTGAGGGGCTAGCATGAATTCCTGCAAACGCCTGTTATAGTGATCGTAACTTTATTGATTTACTAGCTATCCCGGCAAACGTTGTTTTGCCATATAAAGTATTTAGATTTTCGCCCATATTCTTTTATTGAAGTGACTAAATAAGTATGTCGCCATGGCGACGTCCATCGCTATCCCGTCGCACAAACAATGGTCGCTGTCAGTCTCGAGTTGTAATAATTTACTATTATTTATTCAACAATTATGCACTTATCAATATAAAAAGTACCCAGTAGCCGATTCTCAGACCTACTGAATATGCATATAAAATTTGGTAAAAGTCAGTAAAGCCGTTTCGGAGGAATACGGTAACTAACATTGTGACACGAGAATTTTATATTTAAGAAGATATATTTGTAAGAATATTTTATCAGCATACATTTGACCTTGGAAATTTTATAACTGAGTACTTAGTTTGTATTCCACTTAATTTGGAGAGAGAGAGAGAGAGAGAGATAGTATAGGCTTGTAAAAAAAGAATTGGAGAAGCAAAACAATGCAGTTGTCATATTATTTTGCTCTACCTCAAGTCAATTGAAATTACGCAAATGTGTGCGTGCGCACTATTGGAACGGTTTAGAACGAATACGTTCTACTGTACATAATTTTATTATGGCACAGTGGGGCACAGCCTTGCTCTAGCTCCCACGTACCACCACTCCCACCCCTATTAAAATAAAACAGATGAGCGTTGCAATGCTTAGGGTCGATTCATACTAGTGTAAAGCTGATGTCTAATAAAAATATCCGTTCTTGTCTTTCTTTTCACTCGAACGCTTAAGCATGGACATTGGACAACATAGAGTAGGTTCCTTTTGATGGAAGAATAGACATAGAAAGGCAGCCCCTTAAGGGAAAAAGCGAACCACAGGTTGGTGTTACATAATTTAACCTACTTTATACAGGGTGTGACAAAACTAATTAGTGATAATACTTTAGGGCAGGGTTTCTCAAAGTGGGGTACGCGAACCCCTAGGGGTTCGCCATTCGAGGGCAGGGGGTTCGCGACAAGATTTACGTAATGGTGGCGTGATAACTGGAAGGCACGCGCGGCACTCTTTTAGCACTTTATGTGTTTCATTAGTTAGTAAGGGGTTCGCTGTCACCTGGAAATTTTAACAGGGGTTCGTGGAGCCGAGAGTTTGAGAAACCCTGCTTTAGGGTATGTATGGGTCGGGGTATAGAGAGTTTGCTGTGAAAGTAGCAGCGCTGAAAGAACAAAATTTTATTGTGATTTTTATGGGCAAGCGCGCGCGCGCCTTGAATTTTTCCAGGAAAGGAGTCTAGTTCATGAGAGAGTGTCTAGTATTTTCATACCACACATACATGTTATTGCGAAAGTAAATAAATTGAAAATTTTTACGCTTCTCGCTAGTATGAACGAGCCCTTAGAACAGTTAGATGTAGCACAAAGGCGACCCTGACACTGTCGATATTGGAATATCAGGATTTTTATTATTCGAGGACGAAGCAAATGTGAAATTAAGCAGAACTTTCCAAGCCCAGCAAGCACACAACTTGTATATTAACCAAAACAGATACAGAATTATGTCTTGAAGTCATATTAATTCTTTTAATCGTCACTATCCAAATATGAATACCTACTCTATAAAGGCATTTATTGCATCAAATTATGCTTACTGCTATAATATAGTTAGCAAAAAATTGTTACAATGTCAAAAATCTTAAATTAACGTAGGATAATTCTAAATTACAGCTTCTAAAACAGCTTTCAAACTTATACTAAGACTATTATCTTACATTGGTAATTAGAAAAACTTTACGCTTTAAATAAGCATTAATAAACTAATTTATAGTGCTTTTGAACGTATATTGATTTTTTGTAGGAATAAAAGCTTTCTAATAGTCCATGGTTGTGCTAATTTAATGCTAGTCCTATATTAACATTGACTTTATAACAAATAATGCCTTTGCTCCGTTTTCTTTCTAATCTATTCATCTCTACAGCATATAGCTATATTTTGATCGAAATAAAAGTATTGTTAGAACTATGAGCAATAATAACATCGTAATTTGAATTTACCAAATGGTTATTTATAATGGCGAAAATATTACACTGGCTAATTTAATATATAAGAAAGGATAAAAAGGCTTGGAAAAAAAAATAGGCGGATTCAAAAGAAAGCTTAAAAAGGATTTAAATACTGATTTTATTAATAATTGGAGTAAACAAAAAAATATCTCCATCATCAGTGTCTTCTTCTTTGAGCCATCTCAAAATTCTCTCTTCTGCACTCCTTGAAGCCATTATTCTGGAAAAAATCATCACTCTAGTTAGCACTAACCTTCTTATAAATTGTACATACCAAAAAAACATAAATTATAATATATAGGCTTTGCCAAATGATTACGGTACCCTGCTAAACTCAATAACGATGAGTCACTATTACGTATAATGAGTTTAAACATTATAACATATTTCTGAAGTGCTGTTATATGGCTGAACATAATAAGTAAGTGTCTTGTATAGTGCGATACGAGCTCTAATTTTTGTAACGGGCCATATTAAAATTACCAGCACTATTATGCTATCGTCAAATGCCTGAAGCTTTAATTTTATTTGTCGCCATCAGCTTTCCTTTTTCTATGTTACAAAAAGTATACAAGTCACTATAAGATCGACTAAAAAGTGAATGAAATTATTTGTATTTTGTACGGATACCTTTATAAGCTACTTTATTTGTTAAACCTATTGCTAAAGGCTAGTTTTTATATTTGTTAAAACTATAGGGTATGTTTTCTAAAAATTTTACACTATAATAAAGTATTTTAGCGAGGGCGCGTGTATTCTTTACTAATAACATGTATATTTCACCCGACAAAATGATGTGCGCAGCTAATTTCACTCAAAACATTTAGAAATAAAGGCATTACTTACCCATTCAACATTAGTTGTCACATATAACACTGCATTTAAATAATTCAGGTCAACACAATACTTTGCACGACCAACAGCAGTCAGCAGAATAAATATATTTTTAAAATCATTATGATTTTCAAGTAAAACAGTAAGCATTGTTATGAAATTTTGATAACAGATTGTTATTTTAAAAGCTAAAAGTTTAAATATTAACTGTATTAAAGTCGCAAAAAATGACATTTGTTTATTCCTATGCTCATAACTGACTTTATTAGTGAAGTAATATGATAATTATAATGCTATTAAATAGCCTTTATACAACTCAACGCTGTCTAAAGGGGGGGGGGGGGGGGCAAATTTTACTTAAAAGAGTCGTATAAAAGATATACATATATTTGGTTATAATGCTTTGTACATTAACTCGTGCTATAATAAGTTTGTTGTAATGGTGTTTTGTGCTTGCTGGGAGGTTTAATATTATATACCAGCTGTTCATCGAGTAGATGTTGAAATATAATAATTATTATTATGTTTTGCTCAGACCCCAATTGAAGTAATAACTTAGATTTTCAACTTACTTTTATCGAATTACAACTAAATTGTCTTCAAATATAAGTATAATCAATCCAATTTAATAATAAAATTCTCGTGTCACAATGTTAGTCCACGAACTCCTCCGAAACGGCTTTACTGATTTTTACCAAATTTTATATGCATATTCAGTAGGTCTGAGAATCGGCTACTGGGTACTTTATATATTGATAAGTGCATTTGTTGAATAAATAATAGTAAATTATTACAACTCGAGACTGAGGGCGACCATTGTTTGTGCGACGGGATAGCGATAGACGTTGCTATGGTAACATACTTATTTAGTCACTTCAAAAAAATAATATGGGCGAAATAGGTACTTTATATTATGGCAAAGCAAGGTTTGCCGGGACAGCTATAGTAACTGATAATATTATATTACGGCGTGGCGATGGCGTGTCGAGCTGGAGGCATACCAGCCAGGCTGGCTATCGGTGGCGACTTGGTGGTGGCGAACGAGAACAGTGGAAGATCCTGGGGGAGGCCTTTGCTCAGCAGTGGGCCTCTATAGGGCCTATAATAGTGTCCCACTGCTGAGCAAAGGCCTATAGTATAGGCTAATAAAAAAAATTATATTACCAATCAGAATGTGTTTGACGTTTGCATTTATATGATTAACATTTTATAATAATACTATTTTGCAGTTTTTTTACATTGCGACCCTTTGCAACCACATTAAAACTACTGTTGTTTTAAAATTGTAAATTAACGGAATGGTTTCTTGAATACTACACAATTCGTGTTCTTTTGAGATTTCATCTCTTGTGATATAGATATACATGTTGAGCCTCTTCAGAATAAATCAAAGTTACAAAATGAAATTTAGCATGCCCCGCCAGGGAAATCATACGCTTATCTCATTTTATAGGATCAGCTAAGGACGAAGGAATGAGCGTCTTGCCCTCGGGAGATGAGACAAGTGATGTATTTGTCCTTGAAAGCCTTTGGAATTAATTGAATTTATGGTCATATGTACGCCTCTATGGTCTAGACTCCAGTGTTTTAGAGACTTTAGACTGGGAATTCCTAGCTTCGATTCAGACTTTGAAAACAATAAAAAATTAGTTTAAACTTACTCTTAAGTTTTTATCAATAAGTAATACTAGAATATGGTTTACCAGACTTTATTAGAATTTAATACTGTATCCATAAGAAAGATCCATAAGCTTAAAATCTAGTATCAGAGACTAAACAACGTGATTATCCAGGGATTTCGATGAAGTTTTCATCCATCGTTCAGTTATGAAATAAAGTAGTGGCGGTGAATTATTTCCTCTTTCTTATTCAAGGCAGCCCTTTCAGTGACAACAAAAGAGTTTCATTAAAGTTATTAACAGAGTGTTCATTCAATGGATTTTTAAATTCTCATTCGTTAATTATTAAAATCAGTAATGGTTTGGATATTTCGATTATCTTCATAGATTTTGATTATTTTTCCCGGTTTTTGAGTTTTTTTACAGCATATATTATGTGTAATAGAGTAGTTAGAGTGATAGACACAACAAGACGTGTATACAAAGAGTTTTGAATTAATAAAACATAAATTTGATACGAAACCCATTTTGATACTGAGCCAGCCATAGCCAGACCTTTGTCATTTTACTACCACGGAGTTTGCACTTTGCGTCCCGGTTACTTTAGAGTTTAGGAATTAGGATGAACTAAGTGATGGTGTACCTAGGTCTACCTACTCCTCCTATCTTCTTCTGATTAAGTTCGTAGCGGGTCCCAAGACAGCTTTAGCATGTCCCTCGGGCTCCCTGAGATCATATCAAAGGGTTTTCGTGTTTGGATACCAATATATTTAGTTTGGATAGGAGATTCAGTGATGGGAATGTATGGTGGGCCAAAGCCCGATTAAAAAAAAAGTACCTAGGTCTAATGCTGGCTTTTGCGCCATAATTACGGAGACATTTTGAGTCCCGGTGGCGAAACTAGGTCACCCAAAACTAAAAACTATAAGGATTTCGGGAGATAAACGAGTTTCATATTCATCTAGTGACTAGTTGGTTGATAATTGATATTCATAAACAAATTTTCTTGCCTGTGTAAGCGCACTTCCTCTGGCTGGGAATCTCAGCGCTATGTCTCACGTATTTACTTTTGAGAACTTCGTAATTGTCCTCGTTCCAAAGCTCAGTAATAAAACTAACAAGAGTAAGATTCAAGATAGTAATGACATAATCATTATCTTGTTGCTTTGATGTTGACAATATTTTGTTTTGGTATTATATACTCCCAGTTAGACCTTATTGTTTAGTTTACTTTTGATTTCTAAAGTACTTACCAAAAATTTTAACTTTATGCCAGTTTAAGCATACCAAATAATTTTAATATTGTATTTACTTATACTACTATTCATACTAATATTATAAATGCGAATGTGTCTGCCACTTTTAGGCGCAGCGCAGACGACAGACTATCCTTGACGCACTTTTTAGTCTGTGAGAAATAGAACCTATGCAATTATATGCAGTAACACATACGACGCGCAAAAAGTCCAAATATAATTGCATAGGTTCTATTTCCACAGACAAAAAGTGCGTCACGGATAGTCTGTCGTCTGCGCTGCGCCTTAATGGAATTTTGTATGCAGGAGACACTTTAAGTTCCGGGAAACGATACAGAAACCTTCTTTATCCTTTCCCGAAACTTAAAGTGTACTTACATCTTTGAAAAGTGTATAGGTCTACCAGAATCTGATGGCAAAATGTGAGAAAATGAATTGACTCTAGCAATACCGGGGTAATTGGAATAAAACATTTTGATCCTTTTTTCTTCTAATAGCGGCTGATTCTGTGTTAAACATGCAAATATAAAAATTTATCTTATGATCAAGGATGTTTTTTGAAAATCTGCTGTCACAAATTGCCATCAGATTCTGGCAGACTTATACTTACGGTTTCTGTGCGATAACCGAATTTTGGAGTCATCTAGTTTTTAACCGACTTCCAAAAAGGAGGAGATTATATAATATGTTCGGCTGTGGGTATATTTTTTTAATAATTATGTTGCTAAGTTACTACTACCTATCGCCTAAAACTATATCATTCTAAGTTCTAACTTGGTTCAAATTCCATTTAATATGGCTACATTTTCGCTTACATACCATTGCACTCTTTAATACCTCACAAATCACAGCACCAACAAGTGTTGGAATTTCACAAACTCCAAACAAAAATACCTCTCGGTTTTGTGACTCTCGGTAACAAGTTTAATAAGTTTCACAGGAACGTAATAAAGATTTAGAGATAATGCTCCGAAACCGCAGTTGAGGTGCAGACGATTTCATTTAAGTTGGAGTTAAGTTTTTGTCATTCACTTGTTAGATAAAGTTTAAATGTCTCCGTTATTAATGCAAAGTTACAATGTTTTTAGGTAGATACTTATTGACTTAACTTTAGTAGATACTGGAGAGATGAAACCACATAATAACATTGTTATGTATGCTATTTTTACATAAGTACGAAAAAAAAACTTCCCAAAAAAAGTACGCATCGCTCTTTCTAAGTGTATAAAATCACGACATAATAAATTGGTCAAAACGTATGTTAATAATATTTTTTCGCGTTTAAAGCTACTACCAATTTATATGCAGTATACTGCATTTAAAATATAAAATAGCAGTAATTAAGTTGAGTTTCTTTTGTTTCCATATTTTACATCCAAATGCATGGGAACGAAGTATATCTTTGAAGGATACCATAAATGAAACGATGATACATTTGCCATGCTGACTCCACTCTATTCAAAACTATCTTACCTCTATAGAACCTTTATGCCAACGACATAAAGACTCCTATAAACATTTGGGAGGTGAAATAACAAACTAACGAGCACATCAAAGCGCAGTTTAAAATTATCCGTGCACACGATAACATCGCATCCGGAGACTGAAAGAGAACAGTAGGTCACATCACACTGATTTGTACTTGGAATATATCAAAATTAAATATATTATTTGCTGAAAAATTAATGAGCAGAAGAAATAAGATAGATATTTTATGAATCTGGGGGAACGGTAAGTGCCTCCGCCAGGCGCCAAGTCGAGTCAAGCAAAATGCACGTTTCCATACTTCTTTTTTTCTCGAAGTGTTTTCGTAGTTTCGTTTCGTTGTTTTAGGCTGGTATAAATAGTCAGTACTCAAGATGCATCTCGGTCTCAAGACGCGATTCGGCTCTATGATTGGTCCAAATTTTGACAGCCAACCAATCACAGAGCCTGAACCGTGTCTTGAGAGTTGAGACCGCGATGCATCTTGAGTACTGACTATTTATACCGGCCTTAATACCGGATAACTTGAGAGACTACAAAGTCATGTTTTTAGCTAGTACTACATAACATAATATTACACAAAGCTGCATAGCTTTTGTGTTCTATAAAATAAGGGCTTGAAGACTCAGTAGCTTGGCTTACATAATAATATGTTATTATAATTTATAAGTTATTGATAAAGCTAGCCAGTTACCTCGTGTTAATAATATTTATTTTGATGATTTTTAGAGTGAGTTGGAATTTATCAATGAGCATTAATTCTACACCCAACAAATTAATTTTACATGCGAGAAAAACCTAAAATTTACTGCTCTTAATTAATTATCATCTTTCTACTTTTTCCTAATTTATAACTAGATCACTATTATTCATCATCAGTTAAAGATTATTATGTTTTAATTAAAGACGCGAAATGACAATTCGCTGATTTATTTTTGCCGATGGGTTTGCATTAAATAATGACCTACTATGTTGTTTGTAGTGGCATTAGGCCAACTTTTGTTGGGAACGGACTACTGACCTCATATACAGTACACTGACCCAATTTAAAATAGTAAATAGTTGTGTGACAGTATTGCATTTAACTGTTCTAATAGCAGTAAGATAGTATTACAAAATGCGACTAACTTTAACTATGTTTCAAAGATATTAAAGCTCAAGAAACAATGTGGAATGAGTAGTGGCGTATCTTTTTTACGCTGAATACGATAAGTTATACCATTTACGACAATTAGGCTGCCTTTCCACAAAGGTTCTCAAAAACACATTCCTCGCAACACAGCTCCACTCAGCTCTGGTGGAAACACAGCCTTATTATACTTTTAAATAACTACAAAACCACGCCCTTAATTACATCTTGAAAGAAATGAAGATTTTAAAATATAAAGTATGTACCATCGAGGAAATTGATTGCTAGGCAGTTAACAGACCTACGTCATGTGGTCGGCTTATGTCAATTCAATGTTAGCTGTGATCGGTCACATGGGTTTACCTATCAATCTATCAAATTTTGAACCTCAGTTATTAGGTTAACATTCGTCTCTGAATGTGGCAGGACTCTATCTTAATTTGACAATGTTTTATTTTTGAGCAACACAGCAAAATAATTTAAATCTAAATAAATTACTTCTATTCTAGGTAATATAACAATTTCTTAACTTCATAAGAATCTAAACACAAACTTAGGCAAAATACAAATTTTCCATTTTTCATAAGGAGTGGAAAATCTCGACGGAAAAGTTTTATATATAACAAGCTGTTGCCCGCGACTTCGTCCACGTAAACATAGTATAATAAAAAAGATGGATAGTTTTCCCCTTTTTGTGGTTCCTTTTACAAAGGGTAAAAACGGGACCCTATTTAAGCAAACGTCAAACGCAAACGTCAATAAACTTTCATGTTTCTAACTCAAGAAATGACGGACTTTCATTGAAACTTTCTACCCCAATTTCACCCCCTTTGGGGGTAGAATTTCCAAAAACGCTTAAACACATATCCATTTATTTTTAATCAGTAACCCAAAAATAAAGTTTCATGTTTCTAACTCAAGAAATGACGGACTTTCATTCAAACTTTCAACCCCTATTTCACCCCCTTTGGGGTAACATTTTCGGAATTCCTTCCTTAGTGGGTGTCTACTTAATAAAACAACCCTACTCACCAAATTTCGTGGCTGTAACTTTAACAGTTTTTGCTCAGCGATGATGAATCAGTCAGTCAGTCAGGACATGTAATTTTATAAGTAAAGATTGTGAAAGTTTTCCTGTTATATTAATAAGGACTTTCCTGTATAGTTTAGGTAAAATATGCGAGGGACGAAGGAACTTCGAATGGGAGCGTAGTCATCGGAAACAAAATAAAAAGACTCGGTGCCCGAGCCCAAGACGTGTTATTTGTATGTTTTGTAGAAAGTACCGTCAGCACCGGTTTTGAAAGACTCAAATATTTTAGCGTGTGGTAAATTTATTTGTCAACAATCAGGTACAAATTACAATCAGGTACAAAGTTAATAAATTAACTAGATGATGCTCGCAACTACGTTGCACCAAAATTCATTTATCGCGGCAGAACCGTACATTTTCCGGGATAAAAAGTGTTATATGTCCTTTCTCTGGTCTCAAAGTATCCCCATACCAAATTTCATCAAAATCAGTTCAGCGGTTCGGGCGTGAAGAGGTAACAGACAGACGGACGGACAGACAGACAGACATACTTTCGCATTTATAATATTAGTATGGAAGTATGGATAGTACTACCGAAAGCTTGATATCCAAAAGTCGAGTGGGCCTGACGGAATCCCGCCTATTGTGTTGAAAAAGTGTGCTCCAGAGTTGGCTCCGGTCTTGACGCGTCTTTTTCGGCTCTCCTATTCCACTGGCATCGTCCCGGCTTCCTGGAAGACAGCCTTGGTGCACCCGATCCCCGAAAAAGGTGATCGCTCAAATCCTTCCAACTACAGACCAATCGCTATAACCTCTCTCTTCTCGAAGATAATGGAATCCATTATCAATAGCCAGCTTCTTCGATACTTGGACGGCCAGGGATTACTAAGCGACAAACAATACGGGTTCCGTAAGGGTCGCTCGGCTGGTGATCTCTTGGCGTACCTGACTCATCTTTGGGCTCAGGCAATTGAGTCGAAGGGAGAGGCATTGGCTGTTAGTTTGGACATTGCGAAGGCCTTTGATCGGGTTTGGCATAAAGCGCTGCTATCAAAGCTTCCATCATACGGGCTGCCCGAGAAATTATGTAAGTGGGTCACTGGTTTCTTAGCAGACAGAAGCATAAAGGTCGTAGTTGACGGCGAATGCTCGGAAACTCAGTCTGTTGATGCTGGTGTGCCTCAGGGCTGTGTGCTATCGCCTACTCTATTCTTACTGCATATCAATGACATGTTGCAGACCAGCGGCATTCATTGCTATGCGGATGACAGTACAGGTGATGCTGTATATACCGGCTCCCCAATATTTCTCGGCAAAATGTCACTGAGAGTCGAAACGAACTTTTGTCTAAGGTGGAGAATTCATTGGAGAAGGTCTCTGAATGGGGTAGACGTAACTTGGTCCAATTCAACCCCGCCAAGACACAAGTCTGCGCGTTCACCACTAAAAAGTCACCAATGGTCTATCCTCGTTTCGAGGCCACATCTTTAACCATCTCCCCTAGTATTGAGATACTTGGCGTCAACATATCGAGCGAAGATAGACTTCGCTCGATATGTTGACGCCAAGTATCTACCAGTGACCCACTTACAAAATTTCTCGGGCAGCCCGTATGATGGAAGCTTTGATAGCAGCGCTTTATGCCAAACCCGATCAAAGGCCTTCGCAATGTCCAAACTAACAGCCAATGCCTCTCCCTTCGACTCAATTGCCTGAGCCCAAAGATGAGTCAGGTACGCCAAGAGATCACCAGCCGAGTTACCCTTACGGAACCCGTATTGTTTGTCGCTTAGTAATCCCTGGCCGTCCAAGTATCGAAGAAGCTGGCTATTGATAATGGATTCCATTATCTTCGAGAAGAGAGAGGTTATAGCGATTGGTCTGTAGTTGGAAGGATTTGAGCGATCACCTTTTTCGGGGATCGGGTGCACCAAGGCTGTCTTCCAGGAAGCCGGGACGATGCCAGTGGAATAGGAGAGCCGAAAAAGACGCGTCAAGACCGGAGCCAACTCTGGAGCACAATTTTTCAACACAATAGGCGGGATTCAGTCAGGCCCACTCGACTTTTGGATATCAAGCTTTCGGTAGTACTATCTATACTTCCATACTAATATTATAAATGCGAAAGTATGTCTGTCTGTCTGTCCGTCCGTCTGTCTGTTACCTCTTCACGCCCGAACCGCTGAACTGATTTTGATGAAATTTGGTATGGGGATACTTTGAGACCAGAGAAAGGACATATAACACTTTTTATCCCGGAAAAATGTACGGTTCTGCCGCGAAAAATGAATTTTGGTGCAACGTAGTTGCGAGCATCATCTAGTTAATTTATTAACTTTGTACCTGATTGTAATTTGTACCTGATTGTTGATAAATAAATTTACCACTCGCTAAAATATTTGAGTCTTTCAAAACCGGTGCTGACGGTACTTTCTACAAAACATACAAATAACACGTCTTGGGCTCGGGCACTGAGTCTTTTTATTTTGTTTCCGATGACTACGCTCCCATTTGAAGTTCCTTCGTCCCTCGCATATTTTACCTAAACTATACAGAAAAGTCCTTATTAATATAACAGGAAAACTTTCACAATCTATACTTATAAAATTACATGTCCTGACTGACTGACTGACTGACTGATTCATCATCGCTGAGCAAAAACTGTTAAAGTTACAGCCACGAAATTTGGTGAGTAGGGTTGTTTTATTAAGTAGACACCCACTAAGGAAGGAATTCCGAAAATGTTACCCCAAAGGGGGTGAAATAGGGGTTGAAAGTTTGAATGAAAGTCCGTCATTTCTTGAGTTAGAAACATGAAACTTTATTTTTGGGTTACTGATTAAAAATAAATGGATACGTGTTTAAGCGTTTTTGGAAATTCTACCCCTAAAGGGGGTGAAATTGGGGTTGAAAGTTTGAATGAAAGTCCGTCATTTCTTGAGTTAGAAACATGAAACTTTATTTTTGTGCTACTGATTAAAAATGAATGGATACGTTTTTAAGCGTTTCTGGCAATTCTACCCCCAAAGGGGTGAAATTGGGGTAGAAAGTTTCAATGAAAGTCCGTCATTTCTTGAGTTAGAAACATGAAAGTTTATTGACGTTTGCGTTTGACGTTTGCTTAAATACTTTTACTTTTAGATAATAGAAATAAATAAATAATAGAAAAAATAAAAGAAAAAATACGTGTATTTTTATTTTTAACAAGGATTAATATATCCAAATTTGGCAGGAAGGTTTAATTGCACCCTGTATTTTATACCCGTGCGACGCCGGAGCGGGTCGCTAGTAAGAAACTAAAATCTACTGCTTGAGCATTTTCTAATTCACGTCATAAATTTACCATCATTCATAAAGTTGTAATTCTTCAATATCCTAGGCTTTTA
Source organism: Polyommatus iphigenia (assembly GCA_963422495.1). Lineage (NCBI taxonomy): Eukaryota > Metazoa > Arthropoda > Insecta > Lepidoptera > Lycaenidae > Polyommatus > Polyommatus iphigenia. The sequence continues at coordinate 13,695,160 of OY730189.1, forward strand.
AAAATCTAGGCTAATTTCTAACTGGAATACAGACTTCAGTGAGTACGCTTATGTGGTATTTAGTAAACACCCTCATAATTTCCTAACGCGGTCCAAACTAAAAGTCAGTTTGTCAAACTGCACTACTATGCGACTTGAACGAGAAAATACATTTGTCTTGATAATTCTTAGATTATTTTGCTGACGGTACCAGCAGTCGTAATTTGCGTGCGGTCAGCGCCTCGTATAGGTTTTGCACTTGTTATTTCTAGTGAGCATATGCAGACCGTACCGACTTAAACATCTACTTGGATGATTTCAACTTGTTATATATTTTCAACGCTACCTCACTCGACGTCCGTACAAGGTTTTTGTGTACAGTAACTCTACCATGAGGACTACTGTTATTTAGCCAACGTTATAGACGTTTTATGTACAGTAGTCATTGCAAATATTATAGTCAACTCTTTAGGAATAACTTTGGTCCAGGAAGAGAATTAATTAGCCAAAATGCTCTAATCTAATTCACATGGCACTGTAGGACAAATCCCATGCATTTTTGATTTTTAACTACGCATGCCATTATTAATGAGAGCATTTTGGTTTAATACTCTTACATTATTTTAAAACAGCTTTAAAAGGAGGCCGTCAACTTATCAGTGGCGTAACTATAGGGTGGCAGGGCTGGCAAAATGCCACGGGCCCCCGACCCAAAAGGGCCCCGGCCCAAGAGTCCGCGCCGTGAGTTCAGAAAATGTTTATAACTACATTGTTTTATTATTAACGTGACGATTTTTACTGATGGGGCCCCATCAATTTGCCACGGGCCCCGAATGTTATATAGCTTTACGCCACTGCAACTTATATCACTTAGATTTTTATTACGGTATTTTAACTAATAATTGCTAGATTACTATATTACTAACTCAAACCATTTCTGCGCTAGAATGCTTGGCCATCCAAGGTCTTAGGTGTAAAATTTTGAAAAGAGAATAAATAATAATCTGCATAAATTTCTTTTTTTTCAGATACAGTGTTATTTTGACGATCACCACAAGCTCGCCCGGCGGGCTTGCTCTCGTCAGCGGTAAGTACACTTTTTGTTATAATCTACTTCAAATATTTGCATATTCTGTCACCTGTGACCTGCGGGCCGATTCTGTATCGTACATTTGTGAGTTAATAACTGAGTTAGTAACGAAACCGAGGAGTGAGTAACGGAAAGTGCCACTTTTTGTATTCACTTGCATACAAAAGTGAGACTTTCGGTTGCTCACTCCTCCGTTTCGTTACTAACTCAGTGATTAACTCACAAATGTACGATACAGAATCGGCCCGCTGACCGATCAAGGCATCTTTGTCATCTGAAAATATAGTTGACCCCACAGCTTTCTAATAACACAAAATCAAAATCTTTTAAATTTAGAAACGGAACACACCTGTTATAGTCCTGTACCATTATTTTTTGTAATCTTATACAATAAAAATGGATTTCCAATTTTGTTAGTCTCGCAATAACTCGAAAACGGCTGAACCGATTTTGCAAATTTTAGTCTTAAAAGTTAAAATACATATTAATGGAAGTCCGAAAGGTTTATATTTGGAGGAAAGTGATACGAAGTTACGGAGTACTGTTATAATTATATTCTGTGACGAAGTGCACCCGGACATCTAATATATTATTATTATTATTTATTAAATCTTCCTCCAGTTCTATTGTAAGTTAGCAACTTTTCATTAAAGTAATGTGTCAATCGGAGTTGTGGGCGAGTTAATGACATAATGACGTGTAATGACACATTGTATCAATCACAATGTCATTCTCAAGCGCACCTATAAATTGTTATTGCTGTGTCATTAAAGTCCGCCATTTTGTTTTTTATTTGCGCGAACTGTTTCCGGAATGACGCTTTGGAACTTGGGAATGTCTAGTTTAAAATAATTAAAGTGCAATTTTTACGCAGAGAGAAGTTTTACGCGAGATGTGAATCGTGATATTGAACAACCTAGTCTGTACATCTGGAGTCGCATACTACGATGATCTCGTGGACAGCTCTAGGAACTTCCGTGCCTTCAAGCGTTTTTGTCACAATTATTATTGGCAACAGTCAAACACAATAAACTCCAATATTAACTTAGCTTTAGCTTAGGAGTCACAATTATTAACCTTATTTCCGTGGTGCTCCCCCTTTAGTTCTTTGACTTTCGGTCATTGCAACTTTGTGCTGTCTCCCGCTTTTATGGGGAGGGAAATTGGAATCTTCCTACTCCTCCTATTTTCTTCTGATTAATTTCGTTGCGGGTCCCAAAACAGTTTTAGCATGTCCCTCGGGCTCCCTGAGATCATATCAAAGGGTTTTCGTGGTTGGATACCGCTGTCGATCCTGGCGACACAGGAGATACAGTGGTGGGAATGTGTGGTGGGAAAATCGTGATATTGCATAGTTTTTCTTTAAATCATTAAAAAAAAGACGGGTTGCACTCCGGGAGTGCCGGCAGAAGTGAAAACTTGATTATTAACGTTGTGCATTTTTTTAACCCATTTTTTATGAAAATCGATTATTAAAAATCGATTTTTTTAATTAATCGACACCCTTACAATCGATTAAATTTTTAACCCATTTTTAATGAAAATCGATTTTTAAAAAATCGTTTCTTTTTTAATTAATCGAAACCCTTACAATCAATTCGAGTTCGAGTTCGAGTTTGAGTTCGAGTTCGAGTTCGACACAAAACACTACTCTCCAACCGTCTTACGGTTTTTCCAAGGTTTTTCGATCAGCTCGAGAATCTGACGCGAGTTTCACAGTTTTTACCCATCCCACAAAAGTGCTCAACGCCGCTAAAGAAGTTTTCACTTCAAAAACGTAAATGGGGATATATTATAATAACTATTTTATTCTTTACTAGTTGAAAAGGACTACAACTCCTTTGCGTCAAAATTAGTTTGTCGCGTGAAAACTATATTATCATACTTTTATCGCAACTCTTCTCCATGTCCTCTTCCATTTCACAAAGTATTTCCGTACCCATAAAAATCGGTTCAGCGGTTTGGGCGTGAAGGGATAACTCATAACAGTCATATAGACAGAGACACTTTCGCATTTTTAATATTAGTATGATATTAGTAAGGACTAAGGACACTGGTGGTGTTATTTCGGAGCTTAGCGTAACTTTGCCGAAGGGCGGCGAATGTCAGACGGTCAGTCCCCCGCCGTCTAATTGTTCGTCTAATTTGCCGGCGTTTGTTTAGGAGGATCCGTATTTGCTGAACGTGCTGTAAAAATCATCATTCAAATGATTTTATCAAATCTTGAAAGGAAAATCTGTAATTATGATGTTGCCAACGATACAGAAGTTGTGAAAGATACTTTCAGCTTTTTGTGTAGAAAGATATCTAATAGCTGTAATTAAAACCTGAAAATGAACCTCTACTGAAAATCTATTACTTAAATATAAATCCATACAATAGGCTACTTGACCTACTTTTTTTCTTCATGCTAATCGCTTTTTAATCATTCATTTTCACAAAAAAAACTAATATTTTAATATTTTACACAGTAGAAGCCCATAAAAATGTTTATTGAAAAATACGCCTCTTAAATGGCGCCGAAAACACTGTCCGCCATAGTGTGACGTCATACGCTTTGTATTTTAAACTCTCTTTATTGAACATTTTTTTATGTGCTAAATGTACGAGTCTAAAAGTGCCCAAAAATTATAAAAGAATTAAATAAGAAATTAGAAATCATTTGTAATGTTGAAAACTTTTGGAGAAAAGTTTTGGCCATTTCATTTCCCGTCTACAATAAATAGAGATAATATATAAAACTGATGTTTTAAGCGAATTATTCAATAAAATATATTTTACAAATCTTTCTAGGCTTATTCTTATTATTTATGTACAGATAAACTTACATATAACGAGCGCGATAAATAAAAGATATTAAATTACTATGAGGATGACGTCACATCCAAATCGGAAGTACCGCAAAAGCGTTTTCGTCAGTACAAATCCTATTTTCATAAAATCATATTTTCAAATCGACTTTATTTATCAATCATAAGCTTTTATTTGATGTTATGGGTGAAATATGGTTTCCTAGGCCAAGTTCTACTAGAAATATGCATTTGTTCAATGAAATTGAATATAGGTCAAGTTGCCTATTTGTACTGTACTTGTCGTATTATGTTGTTAATAAACTATTTTCTTTCTTTCTATCTCTTTAAATTTTTTGGTAATATTAAAAAAAAAATGAGTTGGGTTCAGATTCGGATTGGCAACCCTATTCGCATCCCTTAAAATTGTACTAAATCATCAGAGCAATAATTATTATCATAATCTTTTATTTTATCTACGAGTATAATATTATTCATTCTTGAGACCAATAGATAGAATAGATAGAGCTTAATTTTAGTCATCTTGTAATGGAGCGTCGCGTTTGAGACGCCCTTAAAAAGAAGCAGAAAACTCATCACTTTTTACTTTTTAATACGAAAACTAGGACGGCTAAGCGTTGTGAGACGCTCGAGGTTCTACAAAGGAGAAAACTTGGGGTCTTAGCTGCTGTAATTTTTGTGAGATTTAAAAGGTTTAAAGGTGGTCCAATTAGTTATGACTGGAATAATTATTTTCTTTCGACAATTTTCAGAAAGAATATTATTATGCTCCTGAACAGTGAACATAATCAAGTATTTTAATATTTAATTATAAAATTAGTAATTTTAATACTTACTCAAAGAAATCTGCTGCTCAAAACGCTCAGATACACAATACTTTACTTTGTATAAACAAAAATGAATCTTAGATTTTGTTAGTTTCGCTAAAACTCGAGTACGGCTGAACCGATTTGCCTTATTTTAGTCTTGAAATATTCGTGGAAGTCCCGGGAAGTTTTACACTAGCAGGAAAGTGATACGAAGTTCACCGGGTCATCTAGGAGGTATACAATAACTAAGTCTACTTTTGTCACCAATTAAAAATAACATCTAATCTCTATATTCTGTCCTTATCACTCTGTCGCAATGCAGTTTTCACGTTCATTGCAAAGCAACACGTTAGTCGTTACACGTTACATAAAATGTGAACAGCTAAGCTTTCAACTGTGGAGTCTGAAGAATATTTTTTGCACATGTTTACAATTTTCATTCTCCAACGAAGAATGAATTATAACTTTTGCTTCGTATTTCGTAATTTTAATTATACTAATAGGTTTGTTTATTTGCATATTTAGTACATAGGCTGCTATTTATGTATCCGGAACTGGCCACTTACAAGAACAATATTTAAAAACTAATTACAACATTTGAAAATAGAACTCTTTGGTTGAAGAATACATTTTGTTTCATGTGACTGTCAATTATTTTTCCATTGTGGCGTCATTTTGAAAATTGCGTGTCTTCATTTGCCATGGATCTAACGCGTGAACATTTTCGTGCAATGATTTACTACGATTTTCGGCGTGGGCTAAATCAACAACAGTGCTTTATTCAACTCACCGCAACTTTTGGAGATGAAGCACCATCAAAAACCACTGTTTATCACTGGTACAGTGAGTTTAATCGTGGGCGGTCTATGCTCACGGATGAAAATAAAGAAGGTCGCCCAAAAACAGCTGTTGTCCCACAAAATATAGATGCTGTGCGGGAACTAATAATGCGTGATCGTCATGTTACATATCGCGAGATAGAGGCGTCCTTAGGCATAAGTATGACGAGCATAGATAAGATATTACACGAACATTTGGCTGTAAAAAAAATATGTTCGCGTTGGATTCCGCACAACTTGACAATCGATCAAAAACGGGCTCGTGTCGATTGGTGCAAAAAAATGATAAAAAAATACAACCGTGGTACGTCAAAAGCCGTTTATAATATCTATACAGATGATAAATCTTGGATCTATGCATATGACCCCGAAACTAAACAACAGTCAACGGTGTGGGTGTTCCAAGATGAGCCGAAACCAACAAAAGTTACTCGTGCAAAAAGTACTTTGAAGCAAATGGTCGCCTGTTTTTTTGGAATTAATGGACATGTGGCTACAGTGTCATTAGAGAATCGTAAAACGGTTAATTCTGAATGGTAAACGACCATTTGTTTATCAGAAGTCTTTGAAGAAATAAGAAAGGACAACCGACAACGCAGAATCATATTACATCACGACAATGCTAGCTGTCACACCTCAGCTGAAACAACTCAGTTTTTGGAGGGTCAAAAGATCGAATTGACTGGTCATCCGCCGTACAGCCCTGATTTGGCACCTAACGATTTCTTTTTATTTCCATACGCGAAGAACAAATTACGTGGTCAACGTTTTTCGAGCCGCGAAGAGGCTGTTGATGCGTTCAAAATGCACGTTTTGGAGATACCTCAATCAGAATGGAAAAAGTGCTATGAAAATTGGTTCCAGCGTATGCAAAAGTGTGTCGATCATCGCGGCGAATATTTTGAAAAGCAATAAAACCATATTAAATGATATATGTTTGTTTCTTTTTTTAATTCCAGATACATAAATAGCAGCCCTCGTATTGTGCTAACTGCTAATTTTTATACAAATGTTACTGTAGACCACGAGTTAAAGCTAACATTTTATTGGCGAAATCAACGAACATCCCTCCTGTAATAATTTCGCAAAAATTGTACTGTAAAATACCTACCAATTTCCTTGGCTTTTCTTATATTTGTTATTCACAGTATGAGTTACTATAATAACAAGTCCCCTTGCAGCCGCGGGGGGGAGGGGGAGGGGCGTCAAGGTCACGGCTGACGTCACCGCGCGTTGACCTCCCAATGTGGCATGGCCGCCGCCTTTTGAATTTCGAATCCTAATGACAGATGTCACACATTGATACGTGTCAAGTTTTTCATATTTTTTTTGGTTTCTTGGCAGCTTGCACTAATTAATCTTTTGAGTATCAGTTTCATTAGATGGTGAGCAAGTATCGAAACATTTTAAATTGTGATATGCTTGTTTAGAATGTATAAAAAATACATAAATAAAAAGAAGTCATTATTAATAATCATTGAAAATAATGTTCAAATGAAAACTGTAGAAAATTGCGGTCAAAATCATACAGCAGTTTCTACTCTACCTACACTTAAACATCAAAATATTGCATGCACGTTACAAAATTATCATTTTAATAATTCTACATTGACAAATACTATTATAATACATACTTTGTAGGTACGTTTACCTGCGAAACCTCATCTTCCCATCATAAAATCTTCTCTTTGACTTCTTATTACACGTGTGCCTGAACAAATTAACATGTTTTCACACTTGTTGGGCATCGTAAAGAGGTTGGTAAATTGTGATTTCTTTGTGAATACACCCTGAGAACCTTAGGATCAAAATCTTAATCCTTTTTGTATATAACATAATATACAAATACTTTACCCATGAACGCCGTGGCCCGTACATTTTTTTAGCGCAGGGGCGGAAAGCCATGGGCCGCAAGTCGCAACCCTTTTATAGATAAACTACGATAACATGGCGCGCCCCTCCAAATTACTGTTTCAATGTGTGTAGTTACATCCTTATGAAAGAGTTTGTATGTAGTAAGTATGCAACCAATCAACTAGTACTCGTAATATTTCACTTAATGTCACTTATTACCAAGATTTGTTGGTCAACTAATCATAACTAGCCGACCGCGTAAGACAACGCACTTCAAACGTTTTGACAACGCACTTCAAACGTTTTGAATTTTGGAGCGGCGCGCCATGTTATCGTAGTTTATCTCTAACCTCAGACGCGAGGATATACTCAGAGTTGTTTTCAGACATAGTAACTGCCTTCTAAGCGATATAAGATATTCACGTTAGTTCAATTATTCACCCGTTAATTTTCTTCATGGGCTTGTAGTCTAGAAGCTATCTCGTTGATTACAAATAGCAATAATATTTTCGCGTATAAATAAAAGAGACAAAACGTTTTAGATTTATATATTAGCCGTAAATCGTAATTTTACATCCTTATTTTTACATTTTACATTTTGGTGACCCGGCTACTATGATATTGACGGAGAGCTGGCGACCAAACCGGTCATGTGGCTTCAGCTGTACTAAAACTCCGTTAGCTACTTCCCTGAACAACCCTTTCTGATAATCTACGTGCTGGCAGGCCATGAGCGGTGGGTGTGGAAGTAGTGGGGTGGGAAAAAAAAGAAAAAAAAATGTAGGTTCAGCTGTATTGAAACTCCGTTAGCTACTTCCCTGATCAACCCTTCTGACTGCTCATGATGATGGCTGAAGTCATAGCATCAAAAAACCAAAGCACGATTACTTTATGACGAATGCTCACATCGTTCATTTTGTTCGCGTCGTGTAAAATGCCATTGGACCATAAAAGTTCAGTGCCTAAACTTAAAGCTAACTGTAGCTTAGAATAATTTAGCATGCTAAGACCACAATACCTACTAAGAGTTTCTTTAATTTTCAGGAATCTTGTCAATTACTTACTATTGAGTTACTATAATACAGTTTGAGCGAAGACGGGTGTCTTCGCTTGCCTAAACCAAAAAAATCGCGAAAACCCTAAATGTTCCCCAGTCAATATTACTTCAGGCTTTTCCGTATTCAACTCTACTGGAGCCAAAATTTCATTAAAATAATCCATCCAGTACTTTCGGAGCCTATTATTGACACAAGCCTCCGTCTTTGATTCGGCTGCTGCTTAAGGCGACGCCTTGATAATTTGGCTGTAGCGATGCCGATTTTTCTCAGCAATGACTAAAGCTAAGAAATTGAAGTTCATTGTCAGTATTCATCATGTCTTTGTATTTGAATTGCCCATAGCATAACACGATTGCACAACTTTTATAGCACAGAATAATCAATCGAAAAGACCTCTGTAAAAAAGGGATTCCTATTTTTCCAACAGAGGAGAGTGATTTAAGGTTCCAAAATTTGTACATAAATTGGTTCAAGCATGCAGTTTAATTTGTGCATAGCTCATATGAAATGTATTTATGGTTTTTAAATTATGCGACAAAAACCATTTTGTCGCTTACGCCCTTTCCATTTTTTGCTGTTCCATTGCTTGTTTTCTATGAGAGGCCGGGCCGGCCTCTCATAGAAAACAAGCAATCTAAAACATATCCAACACGGTTTCTTACTTTAACGCTGCGTCACCTTAATATCTTGACTATTAAAGGTTATCTATATATTGCTCAACGTCAGGAGTCAGGACACAGGAGTCAGGATTCTGAGGACTCCTGTGTCAGATGTCATCTGATTCACTTTTCATAATCTTATTAACTTATCTTCTGAGTAACCGACCTTCAAAGGCTTGAGGTATTAAAAAGACACGCCGACTAAATCGTTATAATCTCAACTGTTATAAAATGTAAAAGTCGTTCTTTAACTGATTTAAAATACAATCTCTGTTTAAGACTTCAATCAGTATTTATTTTTCTCTCCTCTCTCTTTATCTCTGTTAAAAGCATCATCATCTTGTAGAAATAGAGTCATAATTTAATTTATAACTACTTTTTGGGTTCGCTACCCAAAGAGTAATCTCAACTTTCTCAAGCACCGTGATATTTTCTCTATAATGATACGGAATCCTTCGTGTGCGAGTCCGACTCGCACTTGGCCGAATTTTTAACTATTGATAAGTGATAATCAAGCCTAATATTAGGGAGGCTTCACATGCGAGAGAGATAGTAGACAATAAGATAAAAGTGAACGTAAATTAATGTATGTAATAATTATACGCTACAACATAGTAACATAACATAGGCTATTTTTTCCTTTCACTCATTAACTGCAAATGAATACTGTGTGAATGAAGATAGGATCATGTATAGCTCACTGAACAAAATAAATTTTCGATAATAAAAACGTGTTGTACTCTAGGAGTGCCGGCAGAAGAAACGAAACAACAGAAGCAGACTTATATTTTCGCCACGCGGTAGATCAGGAGAAATATAACATTCTTCCCTTTGCAGCGCCGGAGATATATGAATTTCCTTTCATCTCACGAATTTTAAATCAAGACGTAATTATTTTATTGAAAATATTGAGTTTGACATTTTTATCCACCCCAAAAAACCATAGAATGCCGCAAAATTTAATAATAATATTCGAAGACTAAAATAATTTTGAATAGATCTAGGGACCGTTTGCTCCGAGAATATAAGTTTATCTGGACATTTATTATTTGAATATGATTGAAATTATATTATGGTAGTCGTTCCTCACCCGATGTATATGTATGATATAATATTATATTAAATATATCTCCCAATTTTCCGGGATTGTATGGGGGAAATTGCCGACATAATTTAACATAATATTTGTATCCCTTCCTATATAATGGATTTACTATTGATTTAAAAGTTCCACGTGCAAACTTGTTTTAGCAGGGGAGACAAATGTGCTATTTTTGCAGTTACTCGAGCGCCGGTGAAAGATATATTAAAAAATGCTTACATAGGAAATTTATTACAAGATTGTAGGCAGCAAGGATTAAAATATTTAGTCAAGTGCGTCAAAATATCTGGGAAGCTTAGATCATAATTATGAAAGTTTAAAGCTTCACTTTTTGAGAATTTAAAATGTTCTTATAGGCTTATCGTACCTTTAAAATATCATTACTCATCAGTGCTTTATATTATGATGTATCAGTTCTTACCGCACCTTTAAATCATCAGTTCTTTGGGGTATGCTTAATATCTTAATGTGATCGATTCGATAACATTTTAATACTTGAAAATAACTTTTTTTTTAAACGCACCAACTAAGAAAATATTTGATATTTTTACCATGTCAACTAGAGGCATGTGGGAGGCCTATATACAAGCTAATTCTGACACGCTCGAGCATGTCGTGAAGTCTCCTCTTGGCTTCCCTTACTATACTAAATATTTAGGTAACTGATGCGGAAGAATTTGTACAAGGTTAGGGCCCAATTCTTATACTTCGAATGTCGTTTCGATTGCTGTTTAAGCTCGTGTAAGACGCCATTTGTGTGCTCGAATAAGCACGCCTGGAATATCATGTGATATCGCCCCAGACAAGTTTGGAAAAACCCCGTAAATACTAGTACAATATGTTATCAAAGCGCACGGAAGTGCGCAGGCCTAGTTCCAGCAGGCCGCGCGCTTGCCGTGCACTATTTACACGAACCGTTTCGACGCACTTTTGACCCCCCTGTATCTCAGTGCCTATTGCGAGAGCAAAGATGAAATTATACCTACGTAATTATATACTAGTACTTAAACAGTATACCCAATTTCATAGATATAGGTTTGGTAGATCCTGAAATATGTCCCTGTAACAGTAGCTAATTTAGGCACTCACTCACTCACTGACCGGTAATCAAAACCTCTAGGCCACTTCCAATTGTCCTAGCGTTTTGAAATTTGGCACACAGGTCGTGTGTTATATGTAAAATAACAAAAAATTAAGAAATTTTAGAAATCGGTCAAGCGTGAGTCGGTTCATCTATGAACTTCGGAGGCCACTTCCAATTGTCCTAGCGTTATGAAATTTGACACACAGGTCGTGTGTTATATTATGTAGATTAACAAAAAATTAAAAATATATAGAAATCGGTCAAGCGTGAGTCGGCCCATCTACGAACTTTAGAGGCTACCTCCAATTATTAATGTCCTAGCGTTATGAAATTTGGCACAAGTATTATATATGTAGATTAACGAAAAATTAAGAAATTTAATAAATCGGTCAAGCGTGAGTCGGCTCATCTACGAACTTTAGATAAAAATTCTTATGTACCAGTGATACAATGAGGCATCTATTGAAAGTATTGTTTTTATCGGGCGTGGCACAAAAAGAAAAAAATAGGTATGATTTCTTGAAAAAAAGTATTGAAATCCCACCAAAAACATACCTGTTAAAATAGGGCCTAGTTCCTATAGGCAAATTTTTAGTCTAAAGAAAAAATTGAAATCCAATCCAATGCCAAGTTCAGATGCACTTCATCAAACATAATCATCTTCATCAACAGCCTGATCCATAATACTTCTTAATTTGAACTTGGCAGGTTTTTGTGCTATACGTTACACTTGATTAATTATATAATTAGTTAATATTTATAGCATTTAATTAACCTGTCAAGTTTAAATTAGAAGTATTATGGATCAGGCTGTTGATGAAGATGATTATGTTTCGACGGGTGCAAAGTAAAAAGAGTCATCTACAAAACAACTACTTTTCAGGAGAGCGCATAATAGAAAAAAATGCTCCCATTTTGTCAATTTCCAATCAAATTTATTGAAATTTTCACCATTGCTTCATTATTTATTAATGAATCCACATGTATATTTAATTTCTTCTAATTATATTTAATTTACGAGATATTGTAGTTGTCTTCATCTACATTGCGCTTAAAAATATGACAACTGAGTTAACTACCACTTGGTCGTTTCTACGTGGGAATTAAAAATTAGATTTATTAAAGTATTTTTAACGATTACGAGTACGGTTATCGGTAAATACATAAAGTGTAACACTTTATATTATTAGATTTATTAGAGTTCAGAACATAATTGTGTAGATATATTTTTCTACGTTGTCGATTCGGTACAAGGTGCACGATTTAGAAGGAAGTTAAAATATAAAATACTAGCTTTTGCCCGCGGCTTCGCTCGCGTGGAATTTGAAAATCGCGTAAAATGCAAATATTCCTGTAAGCTCCTTTAGAAACATGATGTTTTCCCAAGACCAAAAGTAGCCTATATTACTCTTCATCCTTGCAACTAAGTCTATGCCAAAAAACAATACGATTAGTTTCTTCGTTAGAGCGTGCAGGAAGGACAAACAAATAAAATATAAACAAACACACTTTCCCTTTTATAATATTAATATGGATTTACTTAGGAATCATTCATTTACTTTCGTAAAAATCGTAATTTCTCAGAAGAAAAATGAAACTCTGTGTCAATACTTTAATTACTTTAAAACTAATTTAAACAGTATTCAATATCATTATCAGTACAGGAACTATGTTTTAAATTATTATAATAATTTAGGCAGAGGCTTATTAAGTCTTTGTACTTGGTACTTGTAATCATGATGGGTTCATTATAACATCATAAGCATCGCCGGATGTTTTACACCATCGGAGGAGTGTATACGATTCTTCATAACAAGAAATGAATTTTTGTTTCAACGATTTTTCAATTGCTTTTCGTGATAACAGAGATCCCAAAACCGGTCAAAGATAAGTTAATAGGAAAACTTCGCGAGATATTTTTGCGCTACAGTTAAACTTGCCGGATTGATACCGGAACATGATATTTCGCAGGTTGCAATTTTCCATTTCTGGACTGATGTAATTGTTTAACTAAATTTTGTCGTAATTTACGTCTCGTATCAACGTCACGTGTCTTTATTTATCAATTGATTTTCTTTGGATCAATACTGAACTGACGTCTTTTTCTACCGTTTAACGAGGAAGACCTAGAACATTCACTTGATGCCTCCACTGCCGAAGAAGTATCAATGGTGTTGTCTATAGAAGATTTACAGTTTGAAAGGGACAATATACTAGATGGCCTGTATGAGTTAATAAACTCAAGCAGGTCATAGATTATATTATGAGATCAAAATATCTGTTTAATAAAAAAATATATAATATTTTGATCTAATACGGATAATGGACGCGGCGGATTTGAAGTAATGAATTGTATTTTGCGGGTGTTGGCGTATTCGTTACTTTGCTGAGAATCTCTATTATCGATATCCAAATTTTCAGAATCATTTTGTATTTCAGACTGAGAGTGAACTTGTGTGACTGACCTAGAGTATTCAGATCATAGGGACTTGTTAACTTATACTTATTTGTCTTCATCGCTGACACATCAAGGTTTTCTATAGGATGTTCAATAACTTCATCGGTCAACACAGTATTTTGCTCGATAAATCTATCGCTTATTTTCTGGAAACTTTCAACTTCTTTAAAAAGTCGTTTCAGACTTTCTGAACATGAAACAACAATAAAAAATAACAGTAAGAAATTAGAAGTCAATTAATATAGCTAACAATAAGAATTAACATAGATAGGTACTCATAAACAAAACAAACAATACTAATTTACAAAAGTAAATTGAGACATCTAAATCACAATCGCAACGTAGAAAAAGCTATATGGCAGATAGCCGCTTACGCCGCATAACATGACCCCCGCGCGTCCCGCGTATAGACGACCAGCGGTAGTTATCCGCATCAACATCCCGCGTATAGACGACCAGCGGTAGTTATCCGCATCAACATCGTGCAATTCACAAAACAGGAGTAGATGTCTTCTTTTACGTGACAAAAGTACCAAAAATAAGGTGATATTAGAATTTTTGTTTTTGACATGTTGTAGAACATGATATTTCAAGCTAGTTTTTACAAAAAAACAAAAAACTCAAAATTGCAGATGACTTTTTTTACTTTGCACCCGTCGGTTTGATGAAGTGTATCTGAACTGGGCATTGGATTGGATTTCAACTCTTTCTTTAGACTAAAAATTTGCCTATAGGAACTAGGCCCTATTTTGACAGGTATGTTTTTGGTGGGATTATTATCAATATCATATTTTGGTAGTAGAGAGAATAAGGATAAAAATATTTTTTGTGTATTATCCTGAATAGAGGTTGAACGATGTTTGATGAAATGACAAATCTTTGCTCGATCATGATTGAGTATCTCAAGCATATTCCCAGAATGTATATTAATATGGCAAAACAACGTTCGGCGGATCTCTAGTATTAATCTAAAAGTCTAGCACAAATTCCATAAAACTCTACCTATCTTCAATTAACTGAACTCTAAATTAAGTCAAACTGTTAATTATTATTTCGCAGATATAATCACAGATAAATCGCATTCTTTAAGGCTATTGCTTAATTACTAAACAAAAATGCCAGCCAATTATCCTCCCATTGGGGCCACGAGTACAGGCGGTAGCGAAAAGAGGTTTAAAATAAAAATATAACGATTAAGTCGATTAAAGATGTACGTATTGATTACGGAAGTTAATATGAAAAATAATAATCGAGTTCAATCCCAGCCACATCTCGACTAACATTGACTTGACATAAATTTAAAAAAATAACGTTGGTAAATAATTGGTACTTTCTCTGGACAACAACAACTCAACAGATAATAATATGACAAAATCTTTTGGTTTTTAAATGGTAAATCGAAAAATAAGCAAAATAAATCTCAACTCAACCTCAAAAACCATCGAGTGGTGTAGTGTCGTTAAAGCTTTAGATAGAAGTCTCGTTGAAACACAACCTTTCGATAAGTAATCTTATTGTAAATTTTAAGTTTCGATGTAGGCTGTAGTAGGCTGAGTGTAGGCTGAGTGTCCTTTATAATCCTTTATAATGTCCAGACTCCTGTGTGTAGAAAAGAAAACACTTTGTGTAACGCTGTCTCTATCCGCCTGTTTCGTGAATCGTGGCCTAGCCGATAGTCTCAAAGGGGCTATTCGAACTGAAACCACAATAATATTATACAGTAGATTAACTCAGTTGTGTCCTTGAAATCACACTCAAACAACTGCAACACGCAGATAAAATTTACGCGTGCGACGTAATTTCAGCTACATTAAGGCCGTCCCCCAAGCAAACGACCTTGGCCATACATTTGCCGCGTTGCCAAGATCGCACCAAAACCCTATTTTTTTTACTTAACTTTGTTCCAAATTGTCCTAAAAAAATTTAAAACGGGGAATATGTAGTTTATGATAATATTGTCGATCTATTTGCGTGTGTTTCAAATGAAAGTAATTTGTAAATCCTAAGGAGATGCTGAATGTATGCTTGAATTTTAATAAATTGGCTTTACTTTGGAAGCTGATATCATGATTATAATAAACAAAAATAGAAAATTTAAAACGGGGAAAGGAATGTTGATATACTGAAGATTATTGCTGTATTTTTATTATAACTTTGTAGCTTTCAAATTATGAGTTTATAATGCTTGAAATACGGTAAATTTCGGTATCTCCATAAGGAACGCCCTTAAGGTATCTGAAATCACGCTTACGAGTGCGGGCACGCGTAAAATGTTAAATTGATGGATTGGATATGAATGGTCCACATACATTTGGGTGTCTGAAATGACGTTACTCGTAATGTGCGAATGCGTCTGTTCATTACCCGTATTGATTTGTATGAAGAACCAAGAACACTACTGTATATATTTAAACTGTTGTCTTCATTAGGCTTTATTTTCATTGGCCCATTGATTCCGCACCGAATAGCTCCATTACTCAGGCTGTACTGTAATTGATTATTTGTTTGTCCCGGCCTATCGACAATTTTATTACTCTCCTAATTTATTTGAATAAGATCTAAATTAGTAGGTTACGTTACTATTAAGTTTTAAAACTATTATAAAAGACAATTTTATTGGTATTTTAAACCGCTCCTCTGTCCCATACTGAAGTAATGAATAATAACAATTAGTGGCTTAATAGTTGTATTATTTTAATGAACATCCTTTCTTAGATTTCCCACGAACATCGCAAGAGAGCCGAGTAGGTGAAAAGTGCTACATAGTTTATTCTCTTATCGTCTCTGTCGCAGGATACAGGACTACGCTTCTTTAGTCTTCATGTTATCATTCGTAGAATCGGTCGACTAGCTAAAGATTAGTTTGCCTAATACTATATATGAAGGATTGTCCGGCCTCATTTTATTCTTTATAGAATCACAAATAATTACTGAATGGTAACTACTTAGGTTAGGTTAGGTTACTAACCAAAGGTAGCATAATAACTTTCGTATTCTTGTCAAGATGAGAAATTATGCTTAAACTCATTGCCGGTCTCATCTTCCCTTAAACAATCTTCACATCTCATTACATTCATGGATGTTATAACTTTCTCACTACGCGAGCGTAATTTGTGAGTTGTGAGTCGCAGAATTTCGGTTCGGCAGAATTCTGCTGCATTCAGTTTCATACAAAAGTCCTGTTTGATTCACACGAGCGTAATTTTGTGAGTCATGATTTTAATGAAAAGATATTTACGCAGCAGAAATTGTGCGACTCACAACTCACAAATTACGCTCGTTTGGCTTCACCCTTCGAATATAAAAATATGACTACCTTTATTCATTAAACCTATGGAACCTTGAAGGCCCTTAAAGCATTATATAACGATCAATACACACTTATGTCACGTGCGCAGGTGGTAAACAAGTGTTTTTCGTCAATTAAGGGAAGGTCGTCCGTTCACCTCAGCCCATAAGCTGTTTTCGTAGTAAATTACGAAATACCACGTTCATGGTATCGTTTCTAGTTCTTTAATTGCAGGCTGTGAATAATTGTGATTATGTTGTGTATAAGGATTTCTATTTGCTATATATTTGACAATCCATACTAATATTATAAATGCGAAAGTGTGTCTGTCCGTTATCTCTTCACGCCCAAAACGATTTTGATTAAATTTCGTATGGGGATACTTATAGTCCCGGGAAAGGACATAGGATACTTTTTATCCCGGAAAAATTTACGGTTTCCGCGCGATAAACTAATTTGGGAGTAACGGAGTTGCGGGCATCATCTTGTATCATATTATAATTATTATTATCTGTACTACTCGTAGTGTATAAGCTTCGAAAGGTCGGGGGTAAGGAGCGAGTGTTACATACTAATACAGAGTAAGAAAATTAGGTGTGCTAAAGCGCCTTACACTTTTGTTTTCAGAAACAGAATTTTTAAAGAAGTTTAAAAAGTTGCTTAATTTCACTCATACGCCAATATGCACCTTAAGGTACAAGTTGGAACTGAACGACACACGGCAACTGCAGACGACGTGTCGTCGCGACACTACTGGTTTGTATATTATGTATTTCTATAAAATACCCCCCGCAGCTAGCGCCACGAAGCTAGCGACACTTATTCATAGAAATACATAGAAACCAGTAGTGTCGCGACGACACGTTGACTGCAGTTGTCGCGTGTCGCTCGGTTCCAACTGTACCTTCACGCAGGAAAATACTCGTTACCGGGACATTTTAACAATTCCTCAGAGCCCTTGCGTGGAGTATAAAGAATTCGTTTCAATGTAAACCCACAAAACGACAGTCCCTAAATGTCCGCCACAAGTTATCAGAATAAGGCCAGTCCATTCAACCTCAGAGTTCTATCAGATTGATCCGTATTCCGTCGGCATGAAACTCACGTCAGAGGCAAAATAACTGTGAATTTTTAATATTAATGACACCGAGGGGACAAAGGCATATTTTGACATATCATCCATCGGCAACAGGTTATTGACGATTGAAATGTCGTGGTTTTTTATTTGCACCCCCTTATCGGTCATCTTGTACGTGACGTTTTTAACTTCGTATGTGACTGGCTTGTGAAATATTGCTGTTACATCTAATACGATTAATTTGCTTTTTAATGTTATTGGAATATTTTAGCAATTATTATTATCGTCGGGTTGGTTCCTGAACCGGTGTGCAGCACATGGTACAATATTGAAAGGGTTTTTTAAGGGAAATATTAAAATATTCTCATTTCGTGTAAATTAACTATTGGCCAAAAGAAACAGTATCTATTTTTCCTGTTTCTTGCTTAAAGCATTCTTATTTCTTAATAATGCTTCATTTGTTTTAAAGTCTAGGGATATGTAATAGCCGACAAATTCAGTAAGTATCTGTTATTACATATCAATGCAATGAAGTGGTAATCCGGATTTTTACTGACATTGCCACTAAATTTATAAGAAACTTTAATCTTTGGCATGTTCAATGACCAGGAATCAGGATATTATTTTATCGTACCTTTTCGAATGTAACGGTTACCCAAAACTTGTCATACGCGTCTAAATCACCACAAACTTTCAATTGACACCAATCACCCGCATTTCGCTGAACTTAAACTATATATTTCCCTCTGACCTCTATGCCAATAACATAAGGATCATATTAGCTCGTAACACCAATCATTGTCGCCTATTGTCCATTTGATGATGTCATATTGCATACAGTGCAATTGTGGGACAGACGGCGCGTCGGAAGAACCAATTGTGCCCGCCCGCACCCAAACACTAACGTCATTTTCAATGTCAAAATGGCACCTCGGTCAGGACTCAGGGTATTTAGACAACTTGCATTCATAATACCGAAGTTAGAAATCAAAAACCAAATTGCCATCGTAAGTTATATAATTTAGATATAGCGTTTTATGTCATGCATTTTTTAGCTTGGAAGTTAAAGTAATTTACAACAATCACAAAACAGAGTATATTTTTAAGGCCTACTTGGATTTCGACGCGAAAGATCGCGACTTACTTAGTTAAAATCTAGGTCCAAAAATGGTACACCGATTGCTCGCCGTTATAATATGTTAAGGGCCCTCTCTCCCTAAATTAGCAGGTCGATTGTCTGTCAGTGCGAATATCGATGTAAATGACATTAAAATAACATTCATAATAGCACGCCTTGTACGGTGGCGGTTACGACGCTCGCCGCGTCCATGATAGGGCGAAATAGGAGAAAAAACCTTTTTAAGGCTTAATATAATACATATTTCAAAAAAGTAAAAAAAACCAAATTATTAACTTATGTATTGCAAAGCAGTAGATATTTTTTATATATTCTTTTGATAAATAATGAAAGAGTAAAGTGGTTTCATTCAACGATTTGGAGGTGATTTGGTTTTTTATTTCTTTATTATGTGATACCGATAGAAAAAATATGGCAAAACCAAATTGCGTATCATATCATGTAGATTACTAATTATTTTTTTCAGATATAATTTCTCTGTTAATGCCGATGAAAAGTTGTTTCATCTGCACGCTTTTTTCGAAAGAGCAGCCTTAAGTTACGTTATGATTATACACATTTTGTGGCTACGTGACACTCGCCACGATTTGCACCCTAACTTAACATGTTCATTGAAATCTAAACCCATTCAACCCCAAACACAAACTTGATACGAAACGCAAGGCTATGCAGTAACCGCTAACCAGTAAACACAAACGCACCAAATCCTCGACAGACGGACGGACAACGAACTATCCCATAATGGTTCTTTTAGAGGTTTCGAATTCTAAAAACCAAGAATCCAGTGATATAAGGTAAAGAAAGTGTACTGTCGCTCTCACAACCTAAACTAATCTAATAATCCTTCTATACTGTCCTATCACAGGACGATCCTGGAGTAAAAGGCTTTTCAGATTAATTGATCCTTAAGAAATAATCATGCATAGAACATAAATAGGTAAACTTGAAAAATTAAACCCTCATTCTCGCACTATCGTAAAAAGTCGCATGAACAGTTTCCCGCGGGCTAACCTTAGCGATCAGTATGACATAACAGTTGGGAGTGAAACTTTACGCCAGCCTTGAGCGGTCGCGTGGCCTCGCCCGTACTCTACACAATGCTTGGACAAAACATTCAAGCTATGTTGTATAGTGTATAACTGTATACTAGGAGATAAATTCGTAGCCAGATGACAAACCTACGTATTTTGCTTGGGTTATGTTAAGCCGAGTCAGATTATGACATTTTGTTAAGAAGTTGTCTTAAGAAGACCATAAAAAGTAAATTCGCCGTCCTGCCTGTGAATCAATTTTTTAGTGATACTAACTATACTATCGACGAAATTGTAATCTAATTAAGCGCCGTAGGCGCACACGTATTATACTCACATGCAAAAACGTTATACGTTCCACGTTCATTTAGGCTAGGATTGGCTAGACTTATGACACTGAAAATGAAATGAAAAATGAAAAGTTCATTTTGAATCTGAGGAACCTAGTGGGAGGGGTGACTGATATGACTGGCTAGAGATCAGGCGTTGAGCCTACTTTTAACATGCCTAATACCCATCCGGTGCATGGGTCATCTTTTTTATTAGACAATAAAGTGATTTGCAATGTCCAACCAAACTTGGAAACAACATTTTCCCAAGAGTGACGCTCTAAACCACTGGACCACGTAGGCGTTATCCATAGTCCACAACTGAATATAACCTTTCGCAGTCGGCTAACTACTGAATGTTTAAAAGCTACTTAGTTATTTGCTACATATTAGTTTGTTAATATTAGTTTGTTAACACGTGCAAGGAAGTTTAGGGGTATAGGGGTAGACCCTTCTACGAACAATAGCTTCTTAGGAACTTTACATTGCATGTCGACGTTATAAAGGGTTGGGCAAGCCCTTATTACTGTGTGTGTGAGGATGGTTGGATAGATCTCACATAGGAAAGGCCACCCAGAACATCTTTGCCTTCGAAAATAATTTCTAAAATGTTTTAAACTAGCTGTTGCCTGCGACTTCGTCCGCGTTAGCATAGTAGATCACGCCCCAAGTATTATTTTTCAAAAATATTCAATGTGCAGAATTGACTTTCCGACGATTTTATAATAATAATAATAATAATAACATTTATTTTCTCACCACAATGTTCAACAATATTATACTATTACAGACTTAAATACTTATTACAATTGTTTGTGAGAGACTGGTGCCTAAGCTGGGCGTTAACCTGTGTTTCAGGTCACCAGGCCTCTTTCCCAATTTTGTACAATTTTGCAGTAAATTACAATCCTATGTAGGTAATTATATATTATGTATAGATGACATAAATTCATACCTACTAACAAAGAACAATGGCCAAATCGTACCAGGTGGGCGGTGGCGTCCAGATATGCCATTAGTAGCAAAAATTCCCTAATATTTTAAGGCATCGAAAATCATTAGAAATGTGTCTATAAATAGCCACAAAAAAAGATCAATATATTTTAGTTTCGTTATGTTCTGACAGCCGGCGATCATTCCCATTCGTTCTATTTTTTACCCGACTGCCAGGAGGGTTATGTGTTTAGCGCGTATCTTCTATGTATGTAATATTCTTTATTACCTCGTATCTTCAGAACGGCTAAACGGATTTTCACATTTGAGGTATCGTTAGATTTGTCTTAATAGCCCGAGTATTCTTAGATAGGTGACATTAAGAAAAAACCAAAATGGCGGATGTTTGACGCCATATCGTGAGGTAAACAAAAATAAAAATTTACCAAGCATATCGAGTGGGGTATCAAAATAAAGGATTTTAAACACTGATTCTAAATATGTATATAACTTACAGTTTTAATATTAAATAGAACAATAAATCTACACTAATATTATAAAGAGGAAAGATTTGATTTTTTGTATGTTTGGCTCCGAAACTACTGGACCGATTTGGAAAATTATTTTACCATTGGAATTCTACATTATTTTTGCTGAACATAGGCTGAATTTTATTTTGGAAAAAAATAGGGTACCGTAAGATATTTGGGTTCTTCGGACGCAAGGTGTAAAAAATCAACCAGAAAAGTTACTTGTTTTACGTACGCTGCCTAAACTATAAAAGATAGAACCATAAAATTCTAATAGGCCAGTCTGTATCGACATCAAACATTGCAAAAACGATTGGAATTACGATTTTGTTATATGTTGTTAGGTCCCTTAAGAGTAGTTAACACCCAAGTTTGCAACCCTGAAAACCCTGTGCTGTCAATGTTATTGTCAAATCAAAATCCGTTCAGTAGTTTTGCGTCTGTATCTCATGAACCGTGATAGCTAGAGAGTTGAAATTTTCACAGGTGACGTATTTCTGTTGCCGCTATAACAAAAAATACTAAAAACCAGAGTACAATAAATATTAAGGGGGGCTCCCATACAACAAACGTGATTATTTTGCTGCTTTTTGTAGATAATGTTTCGGGGGCTGTTTATCATGAACCGTGATAGCTAGATAGTTTAAATTTTCACAGGTGTTGTATGTCTAGTGCCGCTATAATAACAAATACTAAAAACTGACCAAGTGCGAGTCGGACAACAGATATGATTTTTTTTGTCATTTTTATTAATGATGGTCCGGAACCCTTCGTGCGCGAGTCCGTCTCGCCCTTGGCCGGTTTTTAATATTATAGTATGATTAGGGTTTTGCTAAATTTAATAATAAATACATTGTGCTCAATAAAATAATAATTATGTTTGCATGTAGGATGTATTATATAGAACAAAGAGTACAAATTTGAAATTTAAGATTTCTGTAGAATTTCAGATGCCTGTAAACACAAAAAAAAACACTATAACGATTAAAAACTATAAATTTATACAAATTTAGACTCTCGCCCTTTTGGAAGGACCAGGTCTCAACCAGTCAAGATCATTGGGGGGGAGTGGGGGTGGATGAATAGTGTTTTCTGGTGGTGGAGGCGAATCCGTATATGGTGTTGGATTGTCCTCATCCTCATCCTCGGTATTCAGAACAATAGGGATGGCGTTGTTGCAATTTCGACCGTGGCAGAAGGAACATAAAATAGAGCACTTGATCCCGGCTTTTCTGCAAGTGCACAAACCTAAGCAACCTTTCTTGCATTTGCAAGCCATCATTTTAAGCAGGGTCTGAGGAGCGGGCTCTGTGCACATTGTTACAGGCATTAGACCTTGTTTGCTGGTCTCCCATCCCCAATAAGTTAGCATTTAGCAACTTTTCATTTTTATTCATTTACAATAATAAACATTTGTTTTTGTAGATGAAGTAAAATTTATTACATTTAGTTTTTTTTTTCTTGTAAAAAACCGTAGCTAGGAATATGAGAACTGTCAGCCATATCATCTTAAAACGCACAAACTATTAAATAGTATGGGCGTTGTCGTCTGGTGAAACAAAAAAAACATCGAAGTCTCAGTAATAGGGTCCCGTTTTACCCTTTTGGTACGGAACCCTAAAAAGAAACTGAAACAAGAGCTGTTACATCGGAAATTCTGTAATTTCACAGTTTTCCTAGCACTGTGGGAGAATTGCCCATCTTTGACTTGCTGTATCTTCGCAACCAAAAGACATAGCGTGTTCAGGTTTCGCTAAAATTGTAGCAAATTTAGTTATCTTTATTAAAGTTCTTACGAACGTACTTGAGAAACTCTTCGTTTAGGTACATTTTTATAACAAACTGAAATATGTGCCAAAATTTCGCAGTTTTTCGAGCACCGTGGGAGCAGCACAGGGTTTTCAGGGTTGCAAACTTGGGTGTTAACTACTCTCAAGGGACCTAACAACATATATCAAAATCGTAATTACAATCGCGTTTGCAATGTTTCTCGTTTTTTATGTCGATACAGACTGGGCTATAAGTAATTGTAGAACTTACAAATATCTACAAAAAAGTCCGCGACACACTATACCTATCTATGTCGAGTGAGGCACAATAACCATTTTTTTATTTAAAAATCTTGAAATTTTTTTGGACTACATTTAAACGCGTTTATTTTACTCGTTCTTTTAATCCTTATCAAAATAAATTATTCCATTACTAAGTACAATTTATGTAGATAATATTTGGTCTTTGAATGAATAAAATTGGACATTTGGTTTTGAAATTATGGCGAAATTAAAATATTACGATATTTGGCGTCACCAAGACGGACGTGCGCGTGCGGGAGAAGACAATTATAATTGCAGGGTGCAGCCTGCGTATTATGACTGCGACTTCGATGTTAGTGTCGGAGTCTGTGAATTGACCTGGAAAATCATTTTGCTGACCGAGTCTTTCCTGGGTATGCTTTTTGCAGAGCTCACCGACATCCACGCGGGCGGAACCGCGGCCGACCGCTAGTAATAAAATAAGAAAGAACCAAAATCCGCCTGCATGGATAAATGGACCGATTTGAAAAATTCTTTTACCATTGGAATTCTACATTATTTTTGCTGAACATAGGCTGAATTTTATTTTGGAAAAAAATAGGGTACCGTAAGATATTTGGGTTCTTCGGACGCAAGGTGTAAAAAATCAACCAGAAAAGTTACTTATTTTACGTACGCTGCCTAAACTATAAAAGATAGAACCATAAAATTCTAAGTAATTGTAGAACTTACAAATATGTACAAAAAAGTCCGCGACACACTATACCTATCTATGTCGAGTATAATAACCATTTTTTTATTTAAAAATCTTGAATTTTTTTTGGACTACATTTAAACGCGTTTATTTTACTCATTCTTTTAATCCTTATCAAAATAAATTATTCCATACTAAGTACAGTTTATGTAGATAATATTTGGTCTTTGAATGAATAAAATTGGACATTTGGTTTTCAAATTATGGCGAAATTAAAATATTACGATATTTGGCGTCACCAAGACGGACGTGCGCGTGCGGGAGAAGACAATTATAATTGCAGGGTGCAGCCTGCGTATTATGACTGCGTCGTCGATGTTAGTGTCGGAGTCTGTGAATTGACCTGGGAATCATTTTGCTGACCAAGTCTTTCCTGGGTATGCTTTTTGCAGAGCTCACCGACATCCACGCGGGCGGAGCCGCGGCCGACCGCTCGCGCTAGTAATAAAATAAGAAAAAACCAAAATCCGCCTGTATGGATAAATCCAATATTAATTAAAAATTAACTAACATTACTGAAACAAGATGAAAATTCAATGACAAAGTATTAAAAAAAAACATTGATTTGGTACTCAAGGCGACGCCTTGATAATTTGGCTGTAGCGATGCCGATTTTTCTCAGCAATGACTAAAGCTAAGAATTTGAAGTTCATTGTCAGTATTCATCATGTCTTTGTATTTGAATTGCCCATAGCATAACACGATTGGACAACTTTTATAGCACAGAATAATCAATCGAAAGGACCTCTATAAAAAAGGGATTCCTATTTTTCCAACAGAGGAGAGTGATTTAAGGTTCCAAAATTTGTACATAAATTGGTTCAAGCATGCACTTTAATTTGTGCATAGCTTATATGAAATGTATTTATGGTTTTTAAATTATGCGACAAAAACCATTTTGTCGCTTACGCCCTTTCCATTTTTTGCTGTTCCATTGCTTGTTTTCTATGAGAGGCCGGGCCCGCCTCTCATAGAAAACAAGCAATCTCAAACATATCCAACACGGTTTCTTACTTTAACGCTGCGTCACCTTAAAACTAGAAACATACATTGAAACAGTACCAAACCTATGTACCTATGATAACGTATTGTAGGTAGGTACACTTTTCTAAGTTTACCTACGATATGTGGTTATATAAGCACGGTAGTTTTTCAATTTTTTATTAGATTGATTGTCGAAATGGTTAGATGACTACAACCAATGATATTATATAAAAAAACTCATTTAGCAGATAATTTATGTTACTACCGCGTGCGTTGTGAAAATTCAAATACGACCCAATTGGGTCGTCTTTTATTTAGTCTGTCTCTTTTATGTAAATGGCATTTCGTATCTTTTCTTTCACTTATCTGTCAAATTTGTCAATGTTGTTCGGAAGAGATTTAAGCCGGAAAATAGTATGAACGTAACAGATCTGTATAAGTAGAATATCATTGACTACAGCTAAAAAGTCGCAAATAAAATAAATTAATTAAAAATCAAAAAACCCGACTGCCAAAAATGTTAACTAAAAAGAACGAAACAAGACCTAGGTAATTCTGCTGGAGGCATCGAATCCATGTTTTAATTGATACGACTCTTGCTTACGAGTTTCATGCCAGGATAAATAGAAGGTTACATAAAAAAATCTAGAAGAAGAAAGTGGATAATAAAATGCAGTCGGAGGCGTATTATTTTATGATTTATGAATTAATGTTAAACTTGGTGCGACATGCCTCCGACTGCATTTTATTATCCACTTTCTTCTTCTAGATTTTTTTATGTAGATGTTCTATTTATCCTGGCATGAAACTCGTTATTGGGTAATACTCTAGGAAAAATTGAAATAATTAGAAACGAGATCGCCGAATATACACTTGTAGGCTACACCGCAGTCGGGAAAAAGGTAGTTCTTAAGTCTAACCTCAAAATAATTGTAAACGTTATTAATTATTATAAAAAATCATGGCTATTTAGACATAATTCTCAAACGGAATTATGTTTAGAGCATTAGAACAACAATATCTAACTACAGTTTATTTTGGGACATCAAAAATAAAAGTCGAGTCCAGCTCCTATACAAATTTGGCCATGATTCTTTACAAGTGTCTGTCTGTTTGCTATTTCCACCCTAGACTGTTACCGTTCACCGATTAGACAGTCAGATTTCAGATAATTTGAGTCCAATACCTTTCTCGGGATATTGTATAGGACAGCTGTTGTAACTTGTAATTCATTAATTTTTTTTGCCTCTGCGCTATTTAACTTTCTGCGCTGAAAAAATTGCCAACAATATTTACACATTTGGTCCCAGTCATCTCAATTTGAAGATTTTTATATGTACAGAACGCTGACGAACTGGCTAGGCTTGGGCCGAGAGTCTCATATATTACCCAGAACCTGCAGTCTGTGGGTATACCTCCCAGTACCACAAAGCAAGTGCTCAATGGAATGGGGTCACATACTAAGCAGGAAGCAATGGGCTGAGACCCCTGGCCCTGAACACTCCAAGGCACTAATTCCTGGCTTCAACAAGAAACTATCAGAATTAGTGCTCACCTTGGGTAGGAATCAATTAAGAATCCTTACCAGAAGCCTAACTGGGCACTGCAAGCTCAACAAACACCTAAACAGAATGGGTATTTGTAGCATAACGACTTGCAGATTCTGTGAGGAGGAGGATGAAACACCTTATTCACCTTCTCCTCGACTGTCCTGCTCTACTACAGAGCAGGAAGAGGCACCTTGGTCGCCACGAATACTCATCCACAGAGGAAATTCGTGGCACCAACCCCAACCATATCGTTCAATTTATGAGCAGTATTGGGTTGGGGACACAGACATATATCTTGATCTATTTCTGTGGTTGGGGAATGGGGATGATACTCTAGTGCGAAGGAGTCACAATAGATCCTCATGGGTCGCAGTGACGTCAGGGCTACAGCGACCTGCCTTCTTTAAAAAAATGTACAGGAATCGGTATACAGGTATTTATCAAAATTTTGTGACGAAAACGCCGAAAAAGGCTTACTTACTGACCAACAGTCAAAGCAAAACTCCAAGCTCGTTTTATTATGCTAACTATCCTGCACTACAGGTTTCATTAACTCCTCTATAAATAGGACCATGTCGCGTATCCATAGCAACTTATTTCTTACCTTGTATTACTCAAGAATAAACTCTTTATCTATGAGATACAGTTGATACTTAATTGGCTTGTTACTACACTTAATACTTTAAGTGTTGGTGATGTTTTGTACACAGTGGCCCAGTCGCTAGTGAAGGAATACCGTAGGCAGCTTGCACTTTCAATACTCTTATTAGTTTCACCATTATTATTTCCTTTAATCTTTATTCTATGAATTATTTATTTACTACGGCTAGAAACAGAGAATAATAATAGTTTATGAAGAATATCCTTATCCTGTGACTAAATTATTAATTATTATCAATGTGAAAGTTTGTTACAAAGTTTGGAGTTTCGAAAGGACATTTTTAATCTTTCAAACGGATATGATTTGGAATGAGAGTAGTTATACTTTCAGCGTCTGGAATAATACATAGGTTATTTTTGTTTTGACATTGCACTGTTTCTACGTGTCAATGTTATGATGATAATGAAAGCCATGTTCTGTATGTAAGGCCCAAAACAAAACGATGCACCAGATGGTCGAAGAACGATTTTCAAATCTGTTACATATGATCATTAAATAACCGATGTTTTTAAATTACTTCTAAATAAGAACCCAATTACGGCTACCGAGTTCACAAAAACTTAGCTACGCCCACAGGCAATATGGTGCATAACTTTCAATTTAAAATTGATTTTGATTATTAATAACAGAGTTAAATCCATTAGGTTTTGTGAAATTTCAATTTAGATCTTGTAAAAAGTAATTCAATATGTTCTGGAGAATGTAAGAGCGAACAAAGGAAGGAAGAACCACAGTGTAAATAGATATCTATTTACACTGTGGAAGAACTTACAATTTAATTTTTAGCCGACTTCCAAAAAGGAGGAGGTTATATGTTCGGCTGTGGATATTTTTATTTTTGTATGTTCATTTTAATATGTATCTTAGTTGATACTTCAAAATATATTTTTAGAAATATTATGTTGGTTACAATTGCAATATTTAAAATTGCTACAGTGAACTATCCGATTTATTCGCTTTTCTATCCTCAAACTACTTTTTCGTAAGAAGGTTCAAAAAACAAATCCGTACTACGAATACTTATTTTATAAATGTGAAAGTGTATGTCTGTCTGTTACCTATTCACGTCTAAACCGCTGAACCGATGTTGCTGAAAATTGGTATGGTGATACTTTGAGTCTTGGGAAAGGCCATAGGCTACTTTTCATTCGGAAAAATGTACGGTTCCCGCGCGTTAAACGAGTTTTGGCGCAACGGATTTGCGGGCATCATCTAGTCATCTATATTTTATTTAATAATCAAACTTAAGATTTTCAACCTTCTTTCTTACGACGTTAGGATGCCAAAATACCCAATTCTCCTCGCATGAAGAGACCAAAGCACCCAAAGGAACCTCTCCAGTGAGCAGTGACCAGTCACTACACCTCCAGGCCACAGCCTTACCAAGCTAGTACCCAATAGTATGTTATCTCAGATAGATCTATGAACACCTTATTATGCTTATCGAAGTTATTGCGCTGTCCCGACAATCTTCAGAATCTTCGCCATTTTCGTACAGATAATAAGGCATGTAAACATGAATTTACAATGTGTTCATGTTGGCAGTACGCCTTCTTTGGTTGCCTATTCAAATAGCTGGCCTAGCCAACTAAATTGGCTGCCGGACTTTAAAAGTATCACTTTTGGAAAACAAAAATAGTGCCTTAACATATAACCTCCTCCTTTTTGGAAGTCGGTTAACAAAATACTGTTCTTCTTGATGTAAGATATATAGTAAAGTTTGTCTCTTAAAGAGGGTATTTATTATATAGATCAATGCCAAATGTTTAGAATATGCTTAGAATAGATATAGTGAGAAATAGATCCATTTTAAAATATTACGCATCTAAACAGCATATAACGCTTACAAAGTAGCTCAAAAATAAATAAATAACATTCTAGATTTTAATATGAATAAATGTCTCGATTAATTTCACATCTAATCCGTAATCCGTGCTGCATGTTTTATATCGCGTCAGGTCGTTCGCCTCACATTCTGGATTGGGTCAGAAATTTAGGTTGTAGTAATGGCGCCGATTCCGAAGATTTTATAATAATTATAATATTTATTCATAAGTTATGAAGAAGAAAATGTTGAACGTCATAGTGTGATGGCGTTTTAAAGCTGTATGCAGTTCACTATTGGCAAAGTGCTTAAAATGTAGACTTTTTATATTAGTTTCAAATTGAATAAAGAAGGGAATATGGGGTTTTGTGAACCACAAACCAAAGCCATTCTTTATGAGAGATTTGTCAAAGAAAGAGCGAGTCTCAAAGCACACACGCTAATATTATTGGACAATATGATCCCACCAAAACATGAAATGTCAAAGGAGCCAAGCAAAATAATGCATAGCTATTCAATACTTCTGTCGTAAAAAGTGTTCAGATCACATTCAAGCCAAGCCTTCAACTTATTTTGTAATTTAAATCAACATTCAGTAAATGTTTCAATAGATTTCTTTATTTTATAATTATTATAGTAGCTTGGCAATGAGCACAAGAGAAACAAATATAAAACTGCATATTTGGAGGAGTTCATACTTATACAGACGGCAAGCGTAAAGTGTTTTTGTAAGTAACGAGTAACGACGCATCATGTGGCCGATGGTACCCAATTTCTCTAGTGCTCATTGCCAAGCTACTATAATAATTATAAAACAAAGAAATCTATTGAAACATTTACTGAATGTTGATTTAAATTTCAAAATAAGTTGAAGGCTTGGTTTGAATGTGATCTGAACACTTTTTACGACAGAAGTATTGAATAGCTATGCATTATTTTGCTTGGCTCCTTTGACATTTCATGTTTTGGTAGGATTTCATTTATTTTTTGAAGGTTTTTGTTCTTTTCTTTTCAGCACCTGTAGCATGGCTACAGTAGAAATATTTGAATGTTTAGGACTAACTTAATAGTCTATGTCATAAAGTGGCATTATATTCGATTTCTTACGATCGCGGCAAGCCGCGGTAAAGATCGGAACGGCACCTTCAGTTTATCTCCGCTGTTTGTCTATAGTCTATACTTTCGTATTTCTACTGTAGCCATGCTACAGGTGCTGGTCACGTCATAACTTTTCTGTACTTAGCTTAGCACCCATTCATTATCTCCTTTATATTTTTTCTTTGAGGCTTCGTTAGTTCTATAGGTGGACAACGTAACGTAATTTATACTTCTGAGTTCTGTGTCGATTATTATATTCACATAATATCTAAATTCTTAGATATTATCTAAGTATTCACTTGAAGGTGGTCATTTTTAGCATTACCGTTGAGCAGCACTGATGTAAGCGTCTCGACGTTCCTCGACGCAGGAAAGGAGCACACCTTATTTCATGACGTGATAACTTAAAACTCCCATATATCGAGCGAGTAAGGAGTGTTTATCGCAGTACTGATTACATATTTTTATAAGTAGTAAGTACGTACTTTTGTACGTAAAACAAATATTATGCAGTCGAAACTCATACTGTTCTTGCAAATGTTACAAACATAAAAATCTTTTATTTAATAAAGTATAATATACATAATATTATTTTTAGTTTTTAGGTTTTCCTGACCAAATGATGAAAACGGGACCCTATTATTAATAACTAATAAGTCTTCGCTGTCTGTCCGTCGTCCATCCGTATGTCACCAGGCTGGATCTCGAGAACCGCAATAGCTAGATAGTAGCAATTTTCACAAATTATGTATTTCTGGTGTCGTTATAAAAGCTAATAGTCCAATTAAAATAAAATAAATTCTAGTCAACACGATTTTTTACTCTGAGTTCTGTGCACCCTATTTGGATGTATTGCACCTAATTAATTATAGAATCAGTGATTTTAACTCAAAAAGTTTGCTTTTATAGAAACAGAGAGCTTTTGAAATTTCAAATTTTGAAGAAAACCTGAATTTTCTTCTTTCAGTTATGTATTAAAATAATAAAATATATGATTAATTTTCTTATTTATATCGTTGCTTATATTCCAAAAATAAAATCAAAATGGAACAAATACGTAATTTACATTTAAAAATTAATATTTTTTGTATCTAGGTGAACTAAACGGGTACGGTGTGTGCTCCGGTATAGATATGTGGCGCTCCTATTTATTTTCTAGTATTAAATAGGAACTTTAAAATTATTTCATAGGCTTGACAAAGTCTTTATTTTGTTGATGCAACTGTCTTTTTAACTCTCATATCAATAAATTCTCCGCAAATGTAGCAAAAACTTTTCTATTATAGCGGCAGGTGCCGCTTGTATTTTATTTCTCTTACTTTGGTATTAATAGAATAAAACATATTTATTTATTACATTTATATAATTATTGACATTCACTAAGAAGGAAATAATATAGAAATTAGGTTTAAAAATGGATATTTTTTGTATTTAGGTGGCACACTCCAAACATAGCTTGTAACGTGCATCTTTAGTAAGTACGTGAGATATGTGGGTCCCATATTTTTTTTTTGGATTTTAATAGGAAGTTTAAAATATATTTCAAAGGCTTGACTAATACTACTATTTGTTGATGAGAGTAACTTTTTTGCTCGTACTTTAATAAATTTTCTGAAAATATAGCAAAAACTTTTCACGTCCATTTTACACATTTTTCCAGATATTTTTACGCTTTAAAGTACACAAAACTCATAATTTCTCAAAAAATTGAATACGCACAGTGAGTGCCAGTGACACACTTCCCCTTTCAACTCTAATATCAACCCAAACCCCTTTTTAATAGTTACGGCGAGGGTTAGTCTCTAAGAATTTTGCAAAAATCTTATATTTTTATTGGTCTTCGCCTAGACTATAAAAGCAAACTTTCATTTTTGAAATTTGTGTTTCTGGTTAATTTTCAATGCAAACAATCGGAAAATAGCCATTAAGTAATAGGCACAAGAAAAAGTCATTTTTTGTCGACCTATGTTATTAATGGGGGGCCTCATACAACAAACACGATTTTTTCCTCTTTTTGCTCTATATCCATAATGGTAACAGTAAGGTTTTTAAAAATTTCAGAAAATACTCAATTGTACTTTAACTTTAATAATGAATAATAAAAATTAAATAAACTTAATATTTAAGGGGGGGTCCCATACAAATTTACGGTACGGATGTACCTATGTACGTCAGTCCGACTCGCACTTGGCTGGTTTCATAATTTTTCCTTTCATTGTGAATAAATACCTATCCGGGTACCAAATTTCAAGGTTCTAAGTCTGCTAGAAGTACCTTAGAATTTTGATGATCTGTCAGTCAGTGAGTGACAAAATGTAGTAACTTTGACCATCCGTAACTATTAAACTGTTTATCGGAATTTCATTTAATTTGGAGGTTAAGCTAGTTTAAATACTTGCTCCTAGTGACCGAAATTCTAAATCCCTAGCTTTGTTAACATCGAAGATAAAGGGGGTGTGAAATAGCCGCGAACCGCTTCGAGAAAAGTATGGTACGGCCGTGCCTTTGCTAAAAAGCTTGGCTGGGGCACTGCCGTGCCCCCAGATTGGCCTCAGTTTGTATCATGTTCTTTGTCTTACTTCATGTAAAAATGCTACTTTTAGTGCATGAACAAAATTCACAATGTTATAATGTAGGTTAATTATAGATCTTCCATTTTACTATGTCGATTATAATTCGCAACATAGTGTACTGTTCATAAAAAGTATATTGTTTAGTAAACCCAGCTGTATGACGTACATACACGGGCATGTAGGAACTGTCGCCCAGTACGAGGAATGGCCTAAAAAGGAAATCCTACTTGCGACCCGATCCAAACGTCTGTTTCAATATAGACCACTCGTTATAATTACCTAGTTTATGGTCCACGAGGGCAAATTTATGGGTCTATTAACATCCATAATATTATAATATTATAAATGCAAAAGTGTGTCTGTCTGTTACCTCTTCACGCCCAAACCTTAGGTAAAATTTGGTATGGAGATAATGTGTCCCGGGAAAGGACATAGGATACTTTTTATTCCGGAAAATGTACGGTTCCCGCGTGATAAACTAATTTTGGCGCAACGGAGTTGAGGGCATCATCTAGTGTTACTATATAATGATATGTTTCGTTTTCATCAGGGTTCCGTACCCAAAGGGTAAAAACGGGACCCTAATACTGAGACTTCAATGTCTGTCCGTCTGTCTCCAAGCTGTAACTCAAGAACGGTAATAGCTAGAGAGTTGAAATTTTCACAGATTATGACGTGTATTTATTGCCGCTATAACAACAAATACTAAAAACAAAATAAAATTAATAATTAAGGGGGGCTCCCATGCAACAAACGTGATTTTTTGGCCTTTTTTGCTTTATATCAAAAATGGCAACAGGTAGGTACTTGAATTTTTCTCAAGGTCCTTAGTTATATGTGTACTTTAATATTTAATACTAATATTAAAATAAAATAAAAAATTAAAGGGGGCTCCCATCCAAAAAAAATACAATTTTGGCTTATTATTGCTCTAACGGTACGGAACCCTTCGTGCGCGAGTCCGACTCGCATATGGCCGCTTTTTTTACTAGATGTTATCCGTAGTCTATAAATAGGTTGCGCTGAAATTCATTTTTAGCACGGTGTTATATTTTCCGGGATAAAACGTTGAACCTTTCCCGGGACTCAAAGTATTACCATAGCTAAAATTAATATTTCCATCATAACATTCCCAGAATTTCAATCAATATAAACACCATTAAGTGGGAAGAAACATGTATGTTTGTGACCCATATACCTCCGAAACTGTTGCCCATACACGTCGTTCCTATTTAGTTCTTAGGAATTCTAGTACCTAAATCATAAACTCATAACACCATGGCCAGTACTAAAATAATAATTACTATTGCTGTATTAATACTAAGAATTTATCTTAGAATAATAATATATTTTATAACACATTACGTCGATAAAGTGCCAATGCATCCTAAGGTGCATTTACAGAAGTGAGGAGGAGGAAAAACCGTTTAACTTTTTAGGTTTTATTTATAGAATTATCCTCATTCTTTTTTGTAATGAATTTATTACTATAATACTTAGGGCCTGTTTCACTACTTCCTGATAAGTGTCGGATAGGCTATCCACCACTTAACTTGACAGATAGAGTATGGATAACGTGACCATTTTTTTTTTGTTAGAGCGGGACATACGTACAGAAATCCCTCCCACTAATAATTAATTACAATTTAATTTTATTATTATTTAGAAAAGTAAGTATAGAGGTAGATACAATTGAGTATTTTGTGAATATCTCATGTGCCTATCTCTTATTTCTGTCATTATTGATATCGAGTAAAATATGGCAGAATAATCACGTTTGTTGTTAAACTTGTATGGGAGTTCGTTATTTCCAGGCACTGCATAGTAGCCTTAGATTACTTACCTTAGATTAGATACGACACTTATCAGGAAGTGGTAAAGCAGGCCCTTATTCTTGTAAAAGGGATATTAATCTTGAAGTCGATTTATTCAAAAATGTTAGTTAGGAGGTATTGGCACTTCAACGACGATGACGATGATACCTATCATTATTTATTTGATTTTACGCTAAATCGAAAGTAGAAAGTTTTTCTTAACCTTTTGAACTTCGCGTAATTTATAACTTATACTTTACTGCATTGATTGGTAAAATTCTCCCCAAAGATGTACAAAAATAATTATCAAATTAACTTGTATAGCGATTACACTAGTGTAACTCGGTAGTAGCTTAATCTTCTTGAATTTTTAAATATGTTTCATTTCGTTGTACAACGAAAGTTGTTGTAAATACCATCATATAAATGGTTATCACCGGAAAAACTTTTTGAAACTTTGTGCACCAAAATCTAATTTTACTAGAAAATGTTAGTTACGAGCTATTACATCTAGACCAACAAATGACGATAAACAGGCTAAGGCTTCCCTCTGAAGAACCAGCCTTAAGGCCAACCCACACGTACCACAACCACAACCACACCACGTGGTCTGGCGTATATTTTGTATTGTAAATGAACTGGACCATTCACACGTACCACATTTTGCAGTCGTTGTCGACCACTTGTGTGATACCGACCACATCGCAACCACGGCCGACCACATCGCAACCACAACGTTGCGTCGATGCAACGACAGTGCGCGCACACCGCCCAAGCTATTCCCCCCTCCGTTTCATTGACTTTCGTACGTAACCACATCGCAACCACTGGCGACAACGCAACCGTCGGCATTTTGTCGGAACCACAGCGCGACGCAACTACAAAAAGCTGCAGCGACACCATTCACACGTAACCACTGCTCTGTCATCGTACTTGCGATGTCGTGTGGTTGTGGTACGTGTGGGTTGGCCCTAAGCCTTCCCACACATTTACTCACACTTAACGGATAACAAAAATGTATGCAAAATAAATACATTAATCAAAATAATCACGCCCATATTGATTTACAACCGTTTAGGTGTGGTGTAGGCTAGCGTGGGCCGGGGTCTTTAAGGCCGTAGTGACCTTTTGAGATGTTAATTAAAATTGCAACGACCAGTAGCGGGTTGATAATGAATGGGTACGTGAATTGTAAAAAACCCCTTTTTATAACGTGCTAAAGTTTTGCATATTATTGAGTATTCAAATAAAAATATTTAGCTATTAGAGGGCAAGTAGTGACTTTGAGATACCGTTTGGAAAATCCTCATGTACCTATTGTTATTGAAAATTAAATTAATATTTAATTCAATGAAGTAAGTAAATTAAATATTCTGTCGTCAATAAATATATGAAGACAGATGTAAGTCATATTCTATCGTCGTAATGTTTTTTTACCTTTAAGAAAATCTCATTTAAATGATACTTAATTCAGATAGCATTTTTATTCTACAATCAAAAAAGCCAAACCCAAAATTCGATACTACAGTCAAATAACAATTTAATACTTTTTCGAAATATAAGGCACTTAAAAATCGAATTAATGAGCGATATTATAATCCAAAAAGGTAGGAAGATTGATGAAATATCAAAGTTCCCGGTCGATGACCCCAGACCCTAATAATTTAAGCCAAATAACCTGTTGTCCATCTTACACAGTGCAGCGACGGGTTAGCGTTTTAGGTAAGATAATATGGGCAGTTCCATATTAGCTGCGGTAAGAAACTTTTATTACTTGGTATTTTAGTTTCTAGATTGTTCCGTAGTGGTTTGTATTTCGTTGCAGTAGATATTTAAGTTGCGTTCTTAGTGTCTGCAGCTTCAACGTAGGATTGAGTAGATGAAGCGTAAACGTACAGAAATGGCGCTGAATCGGTCACACGTAAACCCACATAATGATTATTATGATAAATCCATACTTCAACCATGATTTAACTCGGCGCGGTCATTTATTTCAAGATTAATATTAATTTTGCAATGTTACATACAGTTAGACTGTAATATTATTATGCTTATATTGTTGGCCATCAATTAAATATTAATGATTGATTCACACTTATTAAGGCGACGCCTTGATAATTTGGCTGTAGCGATGCCGATTTTTCTCAGCAATGACTAAAGCTAAGAAATTGAAGTTCATTGTCAGTATTCATCATGTCCTTGTCTTTGAATTGCCCATAGCATAACACGATTGGAAAACTTTTATAGCACAGAATAATCAATCGAAAAGACCTCTGTAAAAAAAGGGATTCCTATTTTTCCAACAGAGGAGAGTGATTTAAGGTCCCAAAATTTGTACATACCTTGGTTCAAGCATGCACTTTAATTTGTGCATAGCTTATATGAAATGTATTTATGGTTTTTAAATTATGCGACAAAAACCATTTTGTCGCTTACGCCCTTTCCATTTTTTGCTGTTCCATTGCTTGTTTTCTATGAGAGGCCCGGGCCCGCCTCTCATAGAAAACAAGCAATCTAAAACATATCCAACAAGGTTTCTTACTTTAACGCTGCGTCACCTTAATAAGTTATTACACGTTGTAGATCCCGATTCCCTTCTCGAGAACTTAGTAATTTAAATAATTATGAAAAACTAGCTGTCCCGGTGAACTTCGTGTCACTTAAAAAACCTTCCCTGGACTTCTACGACTATTTTAAGACTAAAATCAGCCCAATCCGTTCAGCCGTTTTCGAGTTTAGCGCGACTAACACATTTGAAAATCCATTTTTATATATAAGATATAGACTAGCTGTCCCGGTGAACTTCGTGTCACTTTAAAACCTTCCCTGGACTTCTACGAATATTTTAAGACTAAAATCAACCCAATCAGTTCAGCCGTTTTCGAGTTTTAGCGCTATTTGAAAATCCATTTTTATATATAAGAAGAAGATATAGATAATATAATTACCAGCATTGTTAAGCTTATAATATTATTTCGAGTACGTTTCAACTTTGTTAAAAATGAGTGCATAAAACGCCTCATGCGAGTGTTTGTAGTTATCTCTAGAAAATAACTCTCTACTCTCTACATAGAAAATACTTCACAGAGCGCATGGCTTTATGTCTCATTGTCCAGAAGTTTCCATGCCCATCAGAAGAAAGCCTTTGTCCTGTACACAAAGCTAAAGTTGTAATAAAACGTCCACAGGACAAAATTGTCCTTTTTCTGAGCAATTTGCTATCGTAGGTGAGACTATTATTGTTCGCTTATCGTTATATTTTTACTCATAAAATGAGAAAGGGAAATAAAACTATCGTTTCTTCTATATTTTTCTACTATCTTTTAACCGAACTATGTAAGAGTAAAGAAAGACTCAGTGACCGTACATTTTCATGGTTAAAGAGTGTTAATGTCGTAGCCATGGTTCCAATCAACTAAGGAAAATAGGGTTTCAATAATTTTGGATGCACATGAGTCCCTTATATAGCGAGTTCACTGTCAAAGTAGCAGCGCTGAAAGAGCAAAATTTGTTTGTGATTTGTATGGGCAAGCGCACCAGCGTCACGAATCACGGATTTTGCCCATACAAAAGTAACTATTTCGGAGCTACTACTTTCTCGGTGAACTCAATAATATAATAAGGGACTCATACACATCCTTAATTCATGAAGCCCCAAGCGGCCACATCCGGCCGCGATAACAATGAAAAAGCTATTGTGTCTCGTTTTGCCACGACTGATGGGTTAAGTTACTATGTTTTATTACACCCTGTATAGCATCAGATATGTCATATGTCATAAATCATAATGATCTATGCTATGTACCGATTCTTTACTTTTGTCCTCAGGAATAACAGTCTGGAAAACCTCTGGAATTTATAAATAATAAATATCCTGAAAACAGTTTTTTTTTCATTATCTGTTTCTCTTTCTGTCGCTTATTCGTTTTTATCGTAGCCACGTCCAGTTGGACGAAGAATTTTCACTTCAAATAATTCCGTGACATTGCAATGTTTCTGGCAATAGTTCGGGCGCCGGCGGAAGTCGCTATTGGCAGGGCGTCCACCTCCAACAGCTAAGCGACAACTTGTACTAAGCGACAATGTAGCGACAGGCGACTTGTGCTAAGCGACATTGTATGTGGTCCGGTTCTTGTAATGGCGTTTATGTGTTTTCTAATGTTGTCGCCTGTAACTTAATAATGTTTATTGCAATTTAAATTATTGCATAATATCACTTACATGCATTCCTTTTGATATAGGTACGATAATATACATAGGCGAAATCCGAGACATTCTTCTAAGTTGTTTGTCCAGTTGTCTACACTTGGCCCACATAAAAATAGCTAATGGAGGTAAAGCGTGCAAAGGTTTTGTTAAGCCGTGATTGTCATATTTTGTCTATTCAGCACTGTACTTTTGACGTTTGTCATCTAATCATGCTAACTATATTAAATACTAGCGACCCGCCCCGGCGTCGCACGGGTATAAAATATATAGCCACTGAAAAAATGATAAAAATCAATAGCCTATGGATCCTTCACGTGGTCTACTTCTTATCTGTGCCAAATAACATAAAAATTGCTTCAGTAGTTCGCGAGATAAGCTCATAAGCCCTTTCAAATAATTACCCCCGTTTTTTTCACATTCTTCTATATAGTCTTAAAGCGTGATAAAATATAGCCTATAGCCTTCCTCAATAAATGGGCTATCTAACACTGAAATAATTTTTCAAATCGGACCAGTAGTTCCTGAGATTAGCGCGTTCAAGTTACCCCTTTCAAATAATTTTCCCCGTTTTTTCCACATTTTCCTCTATTTCTTCGCTCCTATTAGTCTTAGCGTGATAAAATATAGCTTATAACCTTCCTCGGTAAATGGGCTATCTAACACTGAAAGAATCATCAAAATGTGTTGCGTATTTTTAAAGATTAAAGGGAACAAAGGGACATGAGGGAAAAAAAGCGACTTTGTTTTATAATAATACTAGCGACCCGCCCCGGCGTCGCACGGATATAAAATATACAGCCACTGAATAAATGATTAAAATCGATAGCCAATGACCCTTCACGTGGTCTACTTCTTATATGTGCCAAATAATATAAAAATTGCTCCAGTAGTTCGCGAGATAAGCCCTTTCAAATAATTTCCCCCGTTTTTTCCACATTCTTCTATTAATCTTAGCGTAATTAAATATAGCCTATAGCCTTCCTCAATAAATGGGCTATCTAACACTGAAAATTTTTTTCAAATCGGACCAGTAGTTCCTGAGATTAGCGCGTTCAAGTTAGCCCTATCAAATAATTTTCCCCGATTTTTCCAC
Organism: Polyommatus iphigenia; assembly: GCA_963422495.1. Classification (NCBI taxonomy): domain Eukaryota; kingdom Metazoa; phylum Arthropoda; class Insecta; order Lepidoptera; family Lycaenidae; genus Polyommatus; species Polyommatus iphigenia. Next base: position 13,735,824 of record OY730189.1, read on the forward strand.
ATTATCCTCTATTTCTTCGCTCCTATTAGTCTTGGCGTGATAAAATATAGCCTATAACCTTCCTCGATAAATGGGCTATCTAACACTGAAAGAATCATCAAAATTCGTTGCGTAGTTTTAAAGATTAAAGGGAACAAAGGGACATGAGGGAAAAAAAGCGACTTTGTTTTATAATATGTATAGATAGCATATTAATCCTTCGATCGGGGATTCTTGGAAATCTTTTGTTATCTATTCTATTCTTGTCGCGATCACCGGTGTTCTTATGGGGCTTGATGGGTTAGGTTATAACATAATACTGAAATATATATACTCAAATAAAACATGCACAATGCATCATAAAAGTCTTTTTAGCGTTATGAGCACGTATTTGAATGTATATTTGACTTTTTCTGTCACAATTTACGTAAAACTCAAAAGTTATTGTAATAAATAACAATTATATAACTACGCACATGTTAAATTACCAAAAAATATTGTTCCTTTTGGTGACTGCAGCATTTGAAGAATTTTTTAATTAACAATCCCCTTCGGTCATTCGGTGTAATTTGTTTTCTTCTGACGCTCGTTTTTGACGCACCGTGACGGTGTTCTCTACGTCTTTTCAATGTCACTTTTGAATGTTCAAAAATAGAACACAACGTTCTGACGAAAAAATGGTGGTTAGTTACAATGTTTCAGTGTTATGTACAGATACTTTTTGTGAATTTTATATTTAGCTGTTGATGATTTTATGTTAAAAAATTTAACCAGCTTTAACTTAAGTACTTTGTTAAAGGAGATGAGTGACGATTAGGTACTTAGTTGATATGATTTGTACGCTGATAGATTCAATTTTTGATATGCAAAAATTAGTTTTATGTATTTGCACTTAATTTTTCTCTACATAATTATTATTGTAGAGTAGTTACTCGTTGACTGTCTGTTTAGGAGTTAGCACTATTTAGCCATTTCTGTCATTTTACTATGATAATTTTAAGCGCCGTTTCCAGCTTCATATTCGAGTAGCTAAATCAATGCTAATTTTTCCTTTACTGTGGATTACGGATTACCTTATGAGTGTTTTCAACGTCATATTTATTATTATTTCTATTAGCACTTATGTTATATTGCCTCTACTATAATTACTATGAGCGCCGTTTTTCGTGTATCTCATTGAGGTCGGTATAGGTGCATAGTGCGTGACGCCGTACGTGGCCAACCTTGAGTCTACACTAGAGTCGATGACGCCCTCACTACGCCCGCTATTATTAAAAGAGTTCAATGGAACATCTATTTGCGCAATTCGTAGCATCGCTCGCACATATCGACGACCTTACTCCGTCTGCGCGCACATTTTAGTGTCCACGACGTCTTCGAATGCACCGTTCGTTATTCATACTTACATGCCACTACTACGGCCACATTTTTGATGCAATACGCTCTAGTATGAAAAAACTGTGGAGCGATATGTTGCTCTAGACTCTAGAGACTTGAAGCCGTTGAGTAATTAGAATGTATTAGTAATTGGCGGCGAATCGCACCGGGGCCGGGGTTCCGGGGGGCGCATGCGCACTTTCGCAGGCTTCTCATTCGCTACGCATTTTGACAGCTCGGATAGCGACGAACGTGTTTTGATACTCGCCGATCGGAAACGTTCCATATTTTAAATTCAAATTCGGAATGTTTTAAAAGATATACGTCCGGTGCGACACGAGTCGCGGGCCGAACGCTCGGAGGTGCGGGCTGCCCTCCTCCCGAGCGTCCCCGAGCGCGGCCGAGTGTGCGCGAGTGCGCGTGTGGTGGTGCGGCCGGCCTCGCCGCGGCGCGCCCCGTCAGTCGGCGGCGACGAGTCACGCACGTCGTCTCGTACCGCTCCTGCGCTCGTCGCACCTCATCCCGCTACCCGCCGACGCTCCGGCTTTTCGGCTCTCACGCTCTCGAGCGTGGAGGTCGGCTCGACCTCGTGACGTGGTTTCGGCCGTCGACTGTCTCCGCTCGGCGCCGACACCGGCAGCCGGACCGCCCGGCCGCCGCTCGTGACAGTGAAATCGTGAATTTTCCACTGGTACGGATGTGCAGTGATGGATAAATAGAACGGTGCGAGTGAAACCGGTGCCACGGAGTCCATTTTCCGGTGAAGTGCAGCGGGGATCGTCAAAATTGAGCCCAAACTGTATCTAGGTGGGTATCGGCGAAACGAAGAGGTGTAGTGAGAGCGGTCGCTGGCACACGGATCGTTAAATATTTATAGAGTAGTTGAAAGTGTGTGAGAAGTGAGGACGGCGGCGCGCGGGGCCCGCATACGGGTCACTCAGCTGATTTGTTGTCCCACAAACCATTACATTTCGACATTGTTGACGACCGACCAATTGCACGACTTTGCGCTTTTTATTACTAAGTTATTGAGGACTCTACATCGCATGTGAGGTCTAAACTCTAAAGTCTAGATGTAAACTGATGACAAGATTTTCTGTTCTGTTTGACCATTCTTACATGATACATCTAATGTAGAGTCATCGAAAACTTAGAGCATTATTTTCAACCTAAAAATTAAATCAGTTAATGGTTATCCCAGAAAATACTTCACATGTAGATGATAATTCTCTACATCCGAATATAGAGACTATGAAACTTCCCACCTTCCTAATATGATATTGAAAATTTCAGAATTCACAGCTCTCCAAAATATGTCTTAAAAGTCCACTTCTTACTGTACATTGCTTCATCTGATATCACTTTCAACAGCCTAGAACATTCGTTTATATATGCACATTTTAATGCCTCCACGTGTGCACTTTGAAAATTCTGAGGTAGTAAATGTTTATCGTTCCTCAGAATATTACTGTTAGTTTATTTACTTACCAACATGCTAGTGTTGACGGATAACCTATTTTACCAATAATTATGTACCAGTTTGATAACAAAATTAAATATATTGTTTGTATGTAGCCGTTGAGATATAGAGTCCTCAATAACGAAACGTAATACGAGCGACAATTTGCATAAAATACTATTTAATGAAGCATAGAAGTTGGTAGAAGTACTACTATTAATAGTAGCCAAGTACGATTTGAAGCTTAATAAGTAGAAAGTTGATAATGCCTCGAGTCTGAGTGTTTTTGACAGGATTTTATCTTTTCAATAGCGTTATTTATTAGTTAACTTAGAGAAATAGAGACTTTAGAGTTTAGAGTTTAGACCATCAAACTTTCTGTCAAGAAAACCACCGAAACAGGGCAATATCTAATTTCTTTAGAATCAACAATATAAGCGACTTTGACTCAAAAACGCGTCGATGTCTTTTATTAGGCAAAAATAAGGCAAGAAATATTTTATACAAAAAATAGGATTTTTGATAATTATAATCTACAGTAAAACATAGAATCACCATTGTGGAAGTTAGTTAAAAAAGATCCCAAGCCTCTCTCTCTCTCTCTCTGCCTAACGTTGGTGTTGTAAGATATCAGAATTCGTGATGATGATGATTAATGAATGATGATGCTCGTGAATGATGATGATGATGAAGTTCTACTATTTTATTTTACGATTATGTAAATACGAAGTTTTGGGGTCGATCGACGAAATGACCTTTAAACCTGTCTGACATGACCGCGCGGTCATCTACATGCGCTAAACAGATTAGCGTTAGAGGCAAATTCAATTATACGCCACTGCAAATATTGTTACAATGTTATTATGGAGGGTAGATGGAGGAGAACTATATTATATGGGGGATATTTGAAAAAGTGTCCAGCTGTACGCAGTAAATAACAAGCCAAGAGTGGAGCTAGCTGCAGCAAAGTGTATGGAATGAATGTAGCCGTTGGTGACAAAATATAAATTGAAGTTAGCCGAATAGCCGAGTCACAGAATTACTGGGTTAATAGTTAATACATATATTTTGAAAAATATAACCTAAAATAGCTGAAATAAGAGCTGCTAAATGATTTAAAATTTACCCTGTTGCTACTGTAGCGCCACCCTAATTTAACGCATTTCAGCGGACACTTTTTACATACAGAGATAGTTCTCCTCCATCTACACTCCATAAATGTTATATACCTATCGAGTGTCAATACCTGGTTATTGGACTTGATAGGGAATACAACAACTATCTAAGGTGATTTAATATCAAGTAGTACACTGTACGCGTTTTGGATTTGTGATGCCAGTCGACAGCACTTTATTTGTATCAATGTGTAGGAAATATAGCTAGCAATACATGGAGCAAATAATAAAAAGCATTGGGACTAGTGATATAAGCTCACAGCATTATCGTTGCGTACATTTCCTATATTCTTTATTTTTTGTTTAAGGACTTATAACTCTATGTAGAGATTGTGTCCTGAAATTAGGATTGTCAGGCGTCCGGATAAAGCCGGACACAGTCAGGCTTTTTGGTTGTGGGTCCGGCCAAAATTAAGAATGCACCTGACCCTAACTTGACTTCATACTTAAACCTAGATCTCAAAATCTGTAAGGTCTAGAAAGCTGATTTTTTACACAAGTAACTTCAGTTCATGAAAATTAAATGCTCAAGACGAAAACACTATTACTGAAAAAATGCTCGATAGTTTCATTTTTACAAAAAAACCTTGTTTTAGACACATTTTTGCTTGGATATTCGAAGTTTGCTGTCTTTTCTTTAATATTTTTTAATATCTAAAAAGGCATTGATAAAACCTAAATTTGCTCAAAATACTTTTTTCATAATCATTATGGTTCGTCTTTCTCTAGGTGTCCGGCTTTTGTAGAGCTTTGAATCTATAATTGTGTATGAAAATCCTACTAATTTCAGACGGTTTTACATCTAACAAGACGTAATATTTTATCAATCAAATGTTAAATTGATTAAATAAAGCAGAAAATTTGTACAGGAACTGCGATACTGTGAATTTAGATTGAATAAAAGTTTCCGGCTTTTTTTATACGAATGTCCGGCCAAGCTGCCTATTTTGTTCGGCTTTTCGGCTTAGCGACCTGGCAACCCTACCTGAAATGTATCTGAAGGGGATATCAGATCACAATATTATTATATTATTCATTTTCGTCGTTCATTCAGCAAATGATGCGTGATGCGTCTGAACTAAAAATTAGCGTACTAAAAATTAACTCGAACAAACAATCACTTAAAAACCTTTATCATACAATCTTTTTACCACGACTACACTGCAATTTAAATTTAGCATAGCATGGTAAGTTCGCAATTTGTTGGGCGTAGCACATCGAATAACAAATGTCTACATCACTTTAACGGGCGTTTAAAATGACGGTTTATTATGGTTTAACCACTGGGAACCCGGTTCTTCTCACAGTGGTTGCCGGGTCGTAAACGGTTTTGCATCAGCTACTTGCGAAGAGCAGCGTGTAATTTAGAGGATGGAGATAGTATTTTTTGCCTTTTCAACTGATGGTAAGCGATTGCAATGGCAACACCACGGGACACAATATTGTGTACAGTGCTCCCAAAGTGATAATGCGCATAGAAGTTTTCGAAATTTTTCGGCAACGGTCGTATTTCCCGAGCGACGGTAGACGATATTGCATTTTCTAATTGCATTGCGTTTAAGATACATGTGTAAGTCAAAGTTCGTCGTGATATTCCTGTAGCTTTTGTTACACGGTCATTATTCAAGGTCATTCATGCGCATTATTAATTTTGGAGTACTGTAATTCCGTTTGTGTAGCGTTTCATTAAATCTCCTTTTGAGGGTTGTGACGTGACAAGGGGATGCGAGGCATTTTGAATTGCGCCGGTCAAAATTATTGGAACAGGCCATAAACGTAAGATGCTAAAGACCAACAAAGAGTGCGAGAGAGAAGAAAATCCTTTAAGGAATTATAACAAGATGAAAAGAGAGAGGCAGTCTACTGAAAACTTTAACCACTTTCATTTGACAGGTCGGCCAAAAGTCGTCAACCGTTTTTATGCCCTTTCGGTATTTGCAATTTATTGTTTAAATCCTTTATTATTTTCGACAAATACTATTACATATAACAATGGTAACTTGTTCTGTGAGTGATTGCAGTGTAAATCATAGGAGTAATCCTGAAAAATATACATTTCACAGGTAATTAATCTTTATGCTGCGGTCGTGTATCACGCGTTTCCCGTAGTCCCACCTTCAGGAGCAGGAACACCGTTGGGGTTTTAGTGGGTAGTCCCGGGTGCGGATTCTACGTCCGCCCCGGGGAGTCCCACATACCTCGGTGGTCCTCCCCAGGCCCCGGGGATGCGTAAATGCATTCCCCACGCGATAAAAAAAAAAAAAGGTAATTAATCTTCATGTCCTATTTGCTACGATGTGTTTATTTTCGCTATATTCTGTCTATATTTCTCTATTTCAAATAAAATATTGTTAATCCTCCCCTTTACTTTCATATTTTGCATAACTAAAGGTACTATTGTTCTTAAATTACACAATTTTTGAAGAAAAATTTTTCATTAAAATTGTTTACATACGCTAGGGCTTGAATCAAATTTATCGATATGCCTATCGGTATTTAACAAGAACATAAAACTAATCTAAAAAATATGTAATGGGGGTGTAAGGGTATTATGATATGTATTTAATTTAAGAATAAATAATATACTATGTTTTGTCGTTTACTTTCAACTTTATATTTGCATTTCTATTAATGTAAGGGCTGATTTGTCAGATAGTTTTGACCTGAATAATAAGTAAGTAACTTTAAAACGTGTATGTTATTTACCCTTATAAGAACCTCATGGTATAACATATCCGACGATTGAAAAATCACCCCAACCGAAAATGTGTATCTACTTTTCAATCGTCACCTTTTTTCTGCCAAATAAAATATATGATACCTAATTTGAATTACAAAATTTGTCAAAGTTGCATATTATTTATTTCTCATATTAGAAACGCAGGTAAAATAACTCGATCGGATAATACTATCGATAGTAAAATTTACATCACTAGCACACGCACACATTGACAGATCAAAAATCGTCACGCATTTTCGGGTTGTCAGGTGGTCTATACGACAGTATATGTTATAAGTCTATGGAATGTGTATTTTCTTATGTGTATTTACTACGAGTATTTACCTCATTTTGTCGGCACAACACAAGTGTTGTTTTAAGGAAATATTCTTTGAAGTATTGGTTCGAAGCCGTCTCACCCATGCAATTTTCCCTCCCATATTTATGCGTTTGTAAGTCACTCCGCTGGCTCAGCGACTTGACGTGGATCTTGGTCTCCGAAATGAGCTTCTGCCATTGAGCCCTGTCCTGCGCTACCTCCTACCAGTTACTGACTTGAAGGTCATGCAGGTCAGCCTCAACAGCATCTCTTCAGCGACACCTGGCGCTCTTTTTACATCGCGATCCTCTCCCATTCTTTCCACGTGTCCCAGCCAACGGAGTCGGTGAGCCTTTGTTTCTCTGATTATGTTGGGTTAGGGTTTAGGCCACCAGTTCTTCAATTTCGGCATTCTTCCGGATTCGCCAACAGCCGTTATTTGTTTTGGATAGATACCGCTACTGTAGTTTGATATCGTATAACATGCAATTATGTAACTAATAGTTGCATATTCTAAAGTTGCGTAGTACAGAAATGCACGTCAAAACCAGCGAAACATTAATTCAGAGCAGTTTATTATGCAGCACGTGTCGCTAGGAAGGCCGAGCATACTTAGGTACCTACATTCCTCTCTATGTTTGTTCCCAATTAGCTTATTATTAACTATAGGTGTTGTGTTGTGTTAACTATATAGTAAAATAGATGACGCCCGCAACTCCGCTGCGCCAAAATTCGTTTATCGCGCGGGAACCGTACATTTTTCCGGGATCCCGGGAATCAAAGTATCTCCATATCAAATTTCAGCATAACTAGTTCAGCGGTTTGGGCGTGAAGAGGTAACAGGCAAACAGACAGACAGACACACTTTCGCAATTATAATATTAGTATGGATATCAACTTAACTATTTACATTTTAGTCCTAGAACGGTGCAAGAGTAATAATTTTGTGTTTAACATGAGGAAATATTCTGAGATAAGAGATTTGCTCTGAATGTAGACAAAAAAGACATTAAAAACTCAAAGATGCATCCAATTTTACCTAAGAACCTAGTAACCGTAAATAATACTTGACAAAACAAAGTAATATAATTAGAATAGATATCAAATGTAATTCTTTCAGCGCTACTACTTTTACAGTGAACTCTATACATAAGGGACACATAGGTACACGGCCTAAACTTCTTTGTTTTGACTACCTGTAGATATACAATATTGCGTTTATTGGAATTGGAATAACTTGAATAATAATTATTACTTAGCTGAAATACAATAAATCATATTTTTATACTTAATAATATTTTTTTCTGCCTAATTGCTAAAATGGCTTAAGGCATCCTTATTATTGTGTAGAGATTTCAGTGTAGGTTGTTATACTTTAAAATGTTTGTCACCAGCATTATCGTTAAGGCCGTCCGTTAATTATTGTGCGATAAACGAGAGGTCGAACCCCTCTAATGTCAAGTGATGACCTTGTCAATCCAAATTTTAGTCAACTCTTTAAAGTAAAAACAAGCGTTTATCAGGCATTACTATAGATAACAATTAATAGTTTCAAATATTCATAAAATTACGGAAAAAAAAAATATATTTTCTTCTGTTTCGAATCATGCAATCTGTCTTCAATAAACGGAACATCACAAAACTATATGTCATTAAATAGGAAAGAGAGAGAAACACTCCACAGAACTTTTTATGACATCAGCAAATACAAAATAACGATTAACGATACTATAGTTTTTCATAACCCTCCCAAAATTAATATTCACATTTGAGTTTTCCGCAACTAAATTAGGACATGGAAACAAAATATTATAGTTTACAGCACGATACTAAACGTTATCTCAAAAACCTGTTACACAAAAGATTGAGACGTATTTTTGTTGTAAATAATTTATGGAGGTCGTTAAAACACACTAAAAGAAACTATAAAAATTCGCCTAACCACTGGGTGCAAAATACTCTGGCCCTGATTCAAAGAATAGAAAAATGTGCCAATTTCAAGAAGTAGGACAAGGCTGTGCCCTCATTTTCTAAAACTTTTATTTAAAAAGTTTTGAGTAACTTAATCATGCTTTTACTGGCTGTGACAGGTTTCCGAAGCTTTCATTAAAATTACTCATTTGAGCATTCACAAAAAATCTTAATATTTTTTTTCGTTTACCCTAGGAGCCTAATCTACGTCTGCGAGGCGTACACGAATATCGTTTGTATTTTTCTAATGATTGAAGCTAGTGCGTTGTGCTCTTAGGCCAACTCATTGGAAGCTAGGAACTAGCATACGATGTCCTTATCGTGAAAATAAGTTCGACCATTTTTGATTTATCGAAGGATTGCACGCCTGCGAGACGTATGTTTAGGCTTTGTGTAAGTTTTAACTAGGCTTATGAGATTTTACTTTTGCTTGTTTTTCGTACTTTTTATATTTTTTTCGGCGTTGTTTTCGACATAAAATGTCACAGTCTCAAAAATTAAATGAAGACGATATTTTAGCAATCCTAAATGGGGAAAATAATCCTTCTTTGGAAGATTCGGGAACCGAAGTTGAGAATGACCTAATTATCGACGACGTTCAAAGAGAAGAAATAAATAGCTATGTGACTGAATGTGTTTCGTCTTCACGTCAATATTGCACCTTTTATTCTTATAAAAAAAAGAAAAATATAAAGTTTGGTCTCATAAAAATGTTGAAAAACCTGTGTGTAGCGAGCGCAAGACTCAAATATGTGTAGACTGCTCTTAAGAGGCCGGGTACACTTGGAATTTCTCATACATACGTAATTCCAAAATCATTTTCTCATACGAAAATATTAAACATGTTTGAGTTGTTTTTCAGTTTAAAATAGTAATGACCTAGGTTCCTGCACAAAAATTTACTTCAAAATATTTAAACACAAAATTTTTTTTTGCTTTAAATTTTTTTTTAGTAAATTTACTACTAAATATTTAAACACTAAAAAATAGAGTAAAACACTAAAAAATATATAAATAAATAGTTAATTTACTACAAAATATTTAAACTCTAAAAAATATTTTTTAATATTTGAATATTTTGTTGTAAATTTACTATTTATATATATTTTAGTGTTTTACTTTATTTTTTAGTGTTTAAATATTAAGTACTAAATTTACTAAAAAAAAATTAATAACAAAAAAAATTTTTTTAATGTTTAAATATTTTGAAGTAAATTTTTGCGCAGGAACCTAGATAATTACTATTTTAAACTGAAAAACAACTCAAACATGTTAAATATTTTCGTATGAGAAAATGATTTTGGAATCACGTATGTATGAGAATTTCAAGGGTACCCGGCCCCTTAAGGTTTACCTAGTCCTTTGAAATCTAATCAATTTATATGTTTGCTCTATGAATAACTAATTAGAATTAAAAAAAAACAAAAATTTCTTCACAAAAATAATATGTTTCTGTTAATTTTTGAGGAAGCTGATTTTTTTTCCAATTTTTGCACATATTTTTATTGTTGTAATAAATAACTGTTACTATAGAAATTTTTCACAAAATGTCGTTTAATTGTTAGCTTATATTCCAAATTTAAATTTTCAGACAAAAAATAAATCGAAATAATGATATTTTTACTTAAAAATTGTGAATTATATGTGTACGCCTCTGAGACGTATATTAAGGCTTTGTGTACTCCTGAGATAGATTAGGCTTCTAGGGTTAAAAAACCAAACACCTTCATTTTAAACTAACCTTGAAAACGACTACTAATAATTACGAACTGGTTTTCAAGAGACATTTTTTGTTTAAAAAATTAATCAACTAAGCCAGTTTTTAAGAAAAAAAATAACCGGCCAAGTGCGAGTCGGACTCGCGCACGCAGGGTTCCGTACTCCCATACAAAAAATTGCGTTTTTTGTATGGGAGCCCCCCTTAAATTATTATTTTATTTAAATATTATTTTCAATTATTAAAGTACACATATAATTAAGGCTTTTGTGAAAATTTCAAGTGCCTACTTGTTGTCATCGTTGATACCGAGCAAAAAATGTTTGAAAAATTACGTTTGTTGTATGGGAGCCCCCCTTAAATATTTAATTTATATTGTTTTTAGTATTTGTGTTATAGCGGCAACAGAAATACATAATCTGTGAAAATTTCAACTCTCTAGCTATTACCGTTCTTGAGTTACAGCCTAGAGACAGACGGACAGACAGACGGACAGACATCGAAGTCTCAGTAATAGGGTCCCGTTTTTACCCTTTGGGTACGGAACCCTAATTAAAACACATATTTTAAGAGCCAACTAGCTTGAATAGTAACTTTTTTCAAATACGCGAGCACACCGCATACTTGACACAATATTAATAACCAGTAAAATATACCAAAAATTGTCGAAGACTTGTTGTTATTAAAAACATGCTTTGGAGCAAGTTTCTGCAAAAGCATCAATTGCTTTCAGAGAGTAATGGCGAGTTCCATTTGACCCTCTTCTGTCAAATTTTCTACCTCCACGGGCTACTAAACACTTTAGAAACTATTTCATACCTTTTACCGAGAAGTTTTGAATTTCGTGTCGTACTATGCGAGGCTAGGGCTTAGGCTCTCATCTATGATCTAATGAATGATTTTGAACCCCTGTTTCTGTGTGAACTGAACTTAAGAGTACGCACACATTACAGAGGCGAGACGGGCCACAATTCCAAAAACATATCTCTAGACTCGGTCTTGACTCTTGCATGAAAACCTCCTTTTTGGAAGTCGGTTAAAAATGCGAACAACCCCGCTGCGCCTAATCACAATGTGTGCGTATTAGGTTATTTAGTACAACCGGTTGTTATATTCTTAATTTGAAATCTCAATGCACTTATCACGCGTCAACAGAGTGCAGGTGAGAGGTCGTTGAACCCGATATTTGGGCAGATAACGGGTCCGTGCGAACGTTCTGGACTCCAGTTATTCTACTGTTTGCTGAGTAACTGATCTCGCCTTGTTTCAATAGCTTAAAATAAGGGCCAGTTCATAATGTAAGACGAAGTGACGACACAATGCGATAAATTTTAAGAGGGCAGCAAGTCTCAATACATTGTGTATCTTCTTGTGTGGTAACTGGTAAATAAAGTTCAGTTTTGGATAGCACATTTAATTATTTTTAACAAAAAAATTAAAACCGACTTCCAAGGTAAAAACAATAGTAATATGAACTAAAAAGTATTAAATAACTCTTACTCTTTAATAGTGCCTTTTTCAGAATTCGTCTAAATCTCAACTATTTCTGTACTGTATACTACAGTCTTCATTATTTTGAAGTCGGTACCAGCTAATTTAATCGTGAGTTCCAGTAATGTCAGAATATCTGAAACTTTTGGGACTGGTACCGACTTCAAAACTTCAAAGTAATGAAGACTGTAGAGATCAACTACGATAACATGGCGCGCCCCTCCAAATGACTGTTTCAATGTGTGTAGTCACATCCTTATGAAAGATTTTGTATGAAGTAAGTATTCAACCAATCACAGTGCACGTAATATTTCACTTAATGTCACTTAATACCAAGATTTGTTGGTCAACTAATCATAAGTCATAACTAGCCGACCGCGCAAGACAACGCACTACAAACGTTTTGACAACGCACTTCAAACGTTTTGAATTTTGGAGGGGCGCGCCATGTTATCGTGGTTGATCTCTAGTAATGTACAAAAATAGTTGAGATTCAGACGAATTCTGAAAAAGGCACTATTAAAGAGTAAGAGTTATTTAATACTTTTTAATTCATATTACTATTGTTTTTAACTTGGAAGTCGGTTTTAATTTTTTTGTTAAAAATAATAATTTCATTCTTTTTAGTTATCTACAAAATAAGGCTTTATGCGTAAATAACCAATAAGAATGTTAACTATTCACATTATGTTACTGTAAGCAAAATTGTGGTAAATGCTTGCAGTTATCTAAGCGATGCTGCAATTTCCAAACTTTTATCTTAAAAGGTTCAGGAGTTCTGTTCAGTGCCTTTGGACCAAGAGACACCTTCGTATGAAATTTATTTTATTCGTAACATATTATGTTTAACTCACTAGAAACAACATTTTAACCACTATGAGTGTTTTGATAAATTTCAAGGATTTCCCTCGATTGCTCATAGATCCCATCATCAGCTCACCACTTTCGTAATTGTTATACAAAATTAAGATTATATCCTATACAACAACACGAGAATTTTGAAAATCGGTCCACAAACAGCGAAATCATCATCAAATACATCTGTTTCGATGCAAAATATCACGAAAAGTACCAATAATAATTGGGTCATAATGTGATGACCCATGGTATAATTATAGTTGTGATGATGATGATCAATCAAATTGATGTGTTGGCTTATGCTTTCAATTGTTAAAACAACGCCGAAATCCCCGAACCTGTACCTATAAGCATTCAAAAGTTCTGTTAGGTACCTTCGGATCCAGGGTATAACCTGGTGCGAAGTCCTACTTTTCGGTAGCATTTACCTCGAATGCTTCAGAAAAAATCGAAATTACTATATGTTTCCATACAAATTTCAAGGAGTCCCGTCGATTCCTCAAGGATCCCATAATCAGATCACCACTTTTGTGAACATGGTACCAAATTCGGGTTAAACCCTATACAACACAAAAAAGATTTTGTAAATCGGACCACAAACGACTGAGTAATCGTTGAACATACAAAAAAAAAGAAACACAGCCGAACGTATTACCTCCTCCTTTTTGGAAGTCGGTCAAAAATGCGTCGCGTCGCCTTGCCGCCTTTCAATGTGAAAGTCTGTTATCATAATAATAATTACTGTCTCTACTTGGCAGAATAGTATATTATATTATAATAAGTCCCGGGACATTAGCGTCTGTATTGGAGCTATTACTCTGGTAAACAAGTGCCATTTTCGTCACAACCTGATCTCATGCACCGAAAATTATGATTTTGGTCTCATTTGATTCAGAATACCATCTAGAACATTGTATCAAAATTCCAAGACGGGCTGAAAAAAAATGCAAAAGTTATAAACAATTAAGTAAACATAAAAATAAGGGTTTGGTTTTTTTTAATATTTCAAAAAATTTGAAAATAGACCCTTAAAGAGCAGGAAATTTCCTAAAATCCTAGATCCTGGAACCTTACCAATAATCCTTATAGCTTTAATTGAGCAGCGAAAGAAACGGTAAAACCGCGTGGTTCGGGTTTCGCGTGATTTTCCGCAATCTGCTACGTGAACTAAAAAAATATTTTAAGTGATTAAATATTAATATTAAGGAATAAAAAAATTGGGTACTAAGTAGACATATCAATAAACAATAATCCGTTACCAAAAATAAATTATCACAATTTGTTTAATTACCATGCATTTCTTAATTTGTTAATATTAACATTTTAATGTTAACATTTTTATTTCTAAACAAGACATCTAGAAAATTTTATTAATCTTTTAAGCTAATCTTAAAAGGGCTTAGAAGAGATTCCCGTTGAAAAAATTCATTTTTTTTTTTTTTCACTTTTTTATTAACATTCAAAAGCATTCCAAAATTATTCATGTAAATAAAGCAATGACGGTACTTTTATATCCAATTATTGTTATTATTTTGTTTTCTTGTTGTTAGAAGCCGGATAACTTTTATATTTATAACGATTATAACGATAATTTTTATATTTATAACTAATAAAATTTAAATAATCATTTTTATTGATGAAAAAACCTTATTTGCCTTATTTACATGAAAATTTCATGAATGCCTTTGATTGTTCATAAAAAAGTGAAAAATCTAAATTATTGAATTTTTCCACCGGATATCTCTTCTAAGCCCTTTCAAGATTAGCTCAAAATAATCAGCGTTTTTATGTTAACATTAAAATGGTGACTATTAACAAATGAACAAAAGCATAACATTTAAATAGATAGTGATAATTTATTTTTGTTGACAGATTATTGTTTATTGATATGTCTACTTAGTACCCAATTTTTTTTATTTCTTTATAGTAATATTTAATCAGTTAAAATATATTTTTTAATTCGCGTGGCAGATTGCGGCAATTCACGCGAAACCCGAACTACGCGTTTTTACCGTTACTTTCGCCGCTCATTTAAAGCTATAAGGATTATTGGTAAGGTTCCAGGTTCTAAGATTTTTTTTAGGAAATTTCCTGTTCTTTAAGGATCTATTTTCAAATTTTGATTATCTCAAATAGTTTTCTAAATATTAAAAAAATCCAAACCCTTCTTTTTAAGTTTACTTAATTGTTTATAACTATTGCATTTTTTTTCAGCCCCTCTTGGAATTTTGATAGAATGTTCTAGGTGGTATTCCAAATCGAATGAGACCAAAATCATCATTTTCGGTGCATGAGATCAGGTTTTGACGAAAATGGCACTTGTTAATCAGACTATATTCTGGATATTTAAAAACGCCTTGTAATATTTTTTATTTAAATAACCTAAAAACTAACTAATATCCAGTTTTAATTATTTTTTTAATTTCAATCCAAAAACTTCGAAAAAAGAGTTAAAATCCACACAGACGAAGGAACGACTAAAATGTACACATGTGTAAAGTAATACAGATTACAGAATACTACACACAGTTTCGTCTGATGCAAGCAAACCGGTACTTCTAGTTTGGATTATAATTTCGGTTTCGAAAGCAAATATTTTAAATTACTATTACTACTTTCAAACATGTTTAATATTTATTTACTCATGTAATAGTCAAATAGAAATTCGTAGTTTAAAAATATTGTAATATTATTTATTTTATAATAAACAATACTTCACAATTTTAAAAACTTGAAGAGTAACTATTTGTTACATAAGTATTTTAACACGTTTTTCCTTAAACAAGGACATAGTTAAGTAATACTAATTACATACTACATTAAAATTTAAAAGCAATTTACTAAAATTAATAAGTGTTATGCTACATTTTCTTATCTACACCTAATTTTGAACATACATAGTACACTACAGCAGGTTTATGCTTTTTTTTTTTCACCAACCAACAACTGTTAAAGTTAATGCTGGAATTAGTCTCACGTTACCTCTTTCGTTTTGCATAATATGAATGAGAGAGAAGACATCACATTTTAACAAGCTGCTACCACTAACAGACGTTGGTGAAATTGAGAGTTGAGACTAACAAGGTAACCATTCTCTAATGCTAAAGATTCTTAGATAATATTATGATAATAATTAGTTAAACTGTTGCCACTTACCATATTACAAAAAATTATATTCGGCATTGTCTTGGTCGGGAAAAAGTAAATTTTACATAGAAATTCTATTAATTTAAAATTATTGTTCTTTTCTCTTCTTCGAATTTTATCTTAAGCGCTCGCTAAACGGTAATTCTGCTTTACATGCGTTACGTGCTGTAATGCACGCATGATCGTGTATTGTAGTGAATGATGCGAATGACATGCAAACTACGTGCTGTACAACGTGCTGTACATTGAATTACAACTTCTTTAATTTTTCAGCACGACATGCGTTACGTACTGTAATGCACGCATGATCGTGTATTGTAGTGAATGATGCGAATGACATGCAAACTACGTGCTGTACAACGTGCTGTACATTGAATTACAACTTCTTTAATTTTTCAGCACGACATGCGTTACGTGCTGTAATGCGCGCATGATCGTTTATTGTACGTGCTGTACAACGTGCTGTACATTGAATTACAACTTCTTTAATTTTTCAGCACGACATGCGTTACGTGCTGTAATGCGCGCATGATCGTTTATTGTACGTGCTGTACAACGTGCTGTACATTGAATTACAACTTCTTTAATTTTTCAGCACGACATGCGTTACGTGCTGTAATGCACGCATGATCGTGTATTGTACAACGTGCTGTACATTGAATTACAACTTCTTTAATTTTTCAGCACGACATGCGTTACGTGCTGTAATGCGCGCATGATCGTTTACTGTAGTGAATGATGCGAATGACATGCAAACTACGTGCTGTACAACGTGCTGTACATTGAATTACAACTTCTTTAATTTTTCAGCACGACATGCGTTACGTGCTGTAATGCACGCATGATCGTGTATTGTACAACGTGCTGTACATTGAATTACAACTTCTTTAATTTTTCAGCACGACATGCGTTACGTGCTGTAATGCGCGCATGATCGTTTACTGTAGTGAATGATGCGAATGACATGCAAACTACGTGCTGTACAACGTGCTGTACATTTAATTACAACTTCTTTAATTTTTCAGCACGACATGCGTTACGTGCTGTAATGCGCGCATGATCGTTTACTGTAGTGAATGATGCGAATGACATGCAAACTACGTGCTGTACATTGATTGACAAGTTGTTTAATTTTTCGTCATGCAATATGATCGTTTCGCCAGAGTAGACAGAATGTCTATTGTGGTTTCACCATCGACATAATATCATAGAGGAAAATAATACACGGGGCACATAATATTATCAATATGCAACAACTCAGTTCCAGGGTGGTGGTGGTTTAGATTTTGTAATATTTAAAAACCAAACTCTTCTTTTTTCTACTTTATTGTTTACTAGCTGTTGTCCGCGACTTCGTCCGCGTCAACATAGTAGGTATAATAACAAAGATGGATTAGATGGAGTTTTCCCCTTTTAAGGGTTCCTTACCCAAAAATAATAATTATTTTTAACAAAAAGTTAAAACCGACTTCCAAGGTAAAAACAATAGTAATATGAACAAAAAAGTATTAAATAACTCTTACTCTTTAATAGTGCCTTTTTCAGAATTCGTCTAAATCTCAACTATTTCTGTACATTACAACAGTCTTCATTATTTTGAAGTCGGTACCAGCTAATTTAATCGTGAGTTCAGTAATGTCAGAACTTAGAATATATGAAACTTTTGGGACTGGCACCGACTTCAAAGTAATGAAGACTATAGTAATGTACAGAAATAGTTGAGATTTAGACGAATTCTTAAAAAGGCACTATTAAAGAGTAAGAGTTATTTAATACTTTTTAGTTCATATTACTATTGTTTTTACCTTGGAAGTCGGTTTTAATTTTTTGTTAAAAATAATAATTTCACTCTTTTTAGTTATCTACAAAATAAGGCTTTATGCGTAAATAACCAATACGAATGTTAACTGTTCACATTATGTTACTGTAAGCGAAATTGCGGTAAATGCTTGCAGTAATCTAAGCGATGCTGCAATTTCTAAACTTTTAGCTTTAAAGGTTCATGAGTTCTTTCAGTGCCTTTGGACCAAGAGACACCTTCGTTTGAAATTTCTCATATTCGTAACATATGTTTAACTAACTAGAAACAACATTTTAACCACTATGAGTGTTTTGATAAATTTCAAGGATTTCCCTCGATTGCTCATAGATCCCATCATCAGCTCACGACTTTCGTCTTTGAACGAAATCTTAATTTTGTATAACGAATTGTTATACAAAATTAAGATTATATCCTATACAACAACACAAGAATTTTGAAAATCGGTCCACAAACAGCGAAACCATCATCAAAAACAACTGCTTCGATGCAAAATATCACGAAAAGTACCAATAATTGGGTCATAGTGTGATGACCCATGGTATAATTATCGTGATGATGATGATCAATCAAATTGATGTGTTAGCTTGTGCTTTCAGTTGTTTAAACAACGCCGAAATCCCCGAACCTGTACCTATAAGCATTCAAAAGTTCTGTTCGGTACCTTCGGATCCAGGGTATCCTGGTGTCCTGGGATCCTGATGCGAAGTCTTACTTTTTGTTAGCATTTACCTCGAATGCTTCAGAAAAAATCAAAACCACTATATGCTTCGATACAAATTTCAAGGAGTCCCCTCGATTCCTCAGGGATCCCATCATCAGATCACCACTTTTGTGGTACTAAATTGTGGTACTAAATTCGAGTTAAACCCTATACAACACAAATGAATTTCGAAAATCAGACCACAAACGGCTGAGTAATCGTGGAACATACAAAAAAAAAAAGATACATACAGCCGAACGTATTCCTTTTTGGAAGTCTTTCAAAAACGGGACCCTATTACAATGATTTCACTGTTTAAACCAAATTCGAGCCACATCTCATACAACAACAAAATATTTTTTGAAATCGGTCCACAAATGGCAGAGTTGTTTGCGAACAAAATATATAAAAAAAAACGGCCAAGTGCGAGTCGGACTCACGCACGTAGGGTTCCGTACCGATACAGAGCAAAAATAGGCTAAAAATTGTGTTTTTTGTACGGGAGCCTCCCTTACATTTTTATTTTATTTTAATATTATTATTAAATACTAGCTGACCCGACAGACGTTGTCCTGTCTTAACGATGATTATTTAATTCGAATTGGTATTAATTAAGAAAACTTTCATCAAAATAGATTAAATAGTAGGTATTATAAGCGAAAATCATAAAAGTTTAATGTGCAGGAACCGTACATTTTCCGGGACAAAAAGTATCCCTTGTCCTTTCCCGAGAATCAAAGTATCTCGATACCAAATTTCATCAAAATAGATTGAATAGTTTAGGCGAAAATCATAAGTTTATTGTGCGGGAACCGTACATTTTCCGGACAAAAAGTATCCCTTGTCCTTTCCCGAGACTCAAAGTATGTCCATACCAAAATTCATTAAAATCGATTGAATAGTTTAGGCGAAAATCATAAAAGTTTATTGTGCGGGAACCGTACATTTTCCGGGACAAAAAGTATCCATTGTCCTTTTCCGAGACTCAAAGTATCTCCATACCAAAATTCATCAACATCGATTGAATATTTTACGCGCAAATCATAAAAGTATATTGTGCTGTAACCGTACATTTTTTCGGGACAACTTTGGTCTTCGGGACTCAAAGTATATCTATGCCAAATTTCAGCGAAATCGGTCCACCCGTTCAGGCGTGATGTCGTGACCACGCGAATATGGATTCATTTTTATATATAGAGATTAAAGTACACATTTATCAAAAGAATGTGTGAAAAATTCAAGTGCCTATTGCCATTATTGATATAGAGCAAAAAAGGCCAAAAAATCACGTTTGTTGTATGGGATAAATATTAATTTTATTTTGTTTTTAGTATTTGTTGTTATAGCGGCAACAGATATACATATAACCTGAGAAAATTTCAACTCTCTAGCTATTACCGTTATTGAGTTACAGCCTGGAGACAGACAGATAGACGGACAGACAGACAGACGGACAGACATCGAAGTCTCAGTAGTAGGGTCCCGTTTTGACCCTTTGGGTACGGAACCTTAAGGCTGCCTTCACATTACGTCGCCAGTCTTTTGTATGAAGTCGCGCGGCTGCAGCGCTGCTGCCGCACTGCTTGCGACGTAATGTGAAGGCGCTCTAAAAACGAAGGAAGAGTAACTGTGTCAAAAAATTGTCCGCGAGTCTACAAAATGTGACCCGAATACATGCATACTTTATGCATGTATTCGGTACACAATTTTGTGTTTTTATACAAGTGACAATAATTATTGTCAACGGCTTTTTTTCCTTTTGAATGTAAGGGTGTGTTCAGACCGCAACGCGACGCGTATATGCATTTCTAAATTTGTACTGAATTAACAGATTGGCATGTCCACCTCGCGCAATTGAAACCTGTCAAATCCATACAAATTTATGTCGCGCCTCGCCTCGCCTCGTCGCGTTGCGGTCTGAATTTACCCTTACTGTTTCGTAGCTATTATCATAGTGCGAAAAAGAATCAAATTCAAAACGGTTGAAGTATGGGAGTTACGTTTCCATAGTTTATATTATTCGTAGAAGAAAAAAAAAGACGGGTGGCACTCCGGGAGTGCCGGCAGAAGTGAAAACTTGATTATTAACGTTGTGCATTTTTTTAACCCATTTTTTATGAAATTCGATTATTAAAAAATCGATTTTTTTAATTAATCGAAACCCTTACAATCGATTTAATTCATGAAGCCCCAAGCGGCCACATCCGGCCGCGATAACAATGAAAAAGCTATTGTGTCTCGTTTTGCCACGACTGATGGGTTAATTTTTAACCCATTTTTTATGAAAATCGATTAAAAAAAAAATTATCGATTGTTCGATTAATCAATTTCGATGTTACAACACTACTCTCCAACCGTCTTACGGTTTTTCGATCAGCACGAGAACCTGACGCGAGTTTCACAGTTTTTACCCATCCCACAAAAGTGCTCAACGCCGCTAAAGAAGTTTTCACTTCAAAAATAATTTCATTATCATAGAATTAAGTATAACCTTCGTATTGACATCGTTGTTTATTATAACAACGAATGGTTGCAAATAAATCCTGGCTACATACTTTTTATGAGTGAATGATTAAAAATTGCAACTTTCCATGTCATTCAGGTAAAAGCCTTTTATTATAATGATGATAATAATAATAATAATATAATAATATCTGTGGACGCTTCACACCACGTCAGTCTAGCCCCGTGCTAAGTACCTGAAGGAGTTGTGTTACAGGTACCAGACAACGGAAATATATTTAATACTTTTATACTATACATACATTTAAGATTTTTATTATATCATACACATATTTAATACACATCCAGACCCGGGAACATTGAAAACTTTTAGTTCCGTCGGCGGGATTCGAACCCGCGACCCCCGGCTTGAGCTACTAACGCGCTCACCACTGAGCCACAGAGGTCGTCAAATAACATAGGTCTACCATCATCTTATTCTCTTTTCTTCGTCTTTTCTTTCTTTTTACGCTGCATAGAAGCTGTCATCACAAGAAAAAATGAATCTGTCTTTGACAAAATATAATATACTGATCCATAGCGACAAAGATGACCTTCTCACCGTAGACCATAGACTTGACTGATATAGAGATCTTTGACTGATATAAAATGAATTATCATGCTGCGTGATGAAAAATGAGCGTTCATCATGCAGCATGTAATTCACGTAAATGAATGGTCATGCTGAATTACCGTCTACGGGGTACTTTACGGCTCTAACTCTACCATCACCGTCAATATTTTAGTTATAATATTTTGCAAGTATATTTTCTACCAAACTCTACATATTACAACACAGATCTAGCAGAGATCTAGCAAGGTTCGCGCTCTGCGTGTATTACAATATTGCCTCAACTTCTACACGATGGGTAGTAACTAGTAATATTATGTATTCTGTGACGATGGAATAATATTCGTTCCCTAGTCCCTACTTTGATCCCCTTTCAACGCACCGGATATGGTCTAGCCGCGACTCCTAATTTGTATACCGGATCAGCCAGCTATCACCAATCATAATATACGTTAGCTCTATACGCCTTGATAGTTGATACATTACACTCAGACCCAAAATTTTAAAATGATTATAAAACTACCGTTTTACGTACAGTGGCAACTGGCAAACGTATCAAGTAAGTAATAATATGTTTTTGAAGTAAGAAACTTTTGATAGGTAGGTTTCTTATAGACCATTTTTGGTAACAATTTGTGTTACCAAAAACTATAACCATTTTAACTAAAAAGTCATGGAAGTATTTTCTATTGCTAAGCCAAAAATTATTAGTTTGCTATAAAGTATAAACTTTAATCCCATGCTAATAATAAGGGTAGGGGTGTCGCATAATAGAAGGGTAACTATGACATCATAGGGTAAGCACAAAGATACGGGTTCCTCGTTAAAAGTGCACGTTTTTAAAGCGATTTATTACGACAAATCAGAGGGGTAATTTTGTGACGTACCAACTATAGTAAAATCCAGATTCTATACTCTCTTAATACAACATCACTGCAGCTTTCTTTTTTCCATGAACGAATCTTCACGTGTTTTCCTCAGGTGTTTCATGTAATATCAAACCATATTGTAAAATATAAAATTCGTTTGGCGTACTGAGAATACTTTTTTGATGTTTCATAGAAAGCTTCTGGATTCAACCAGGAAAGCTGCAAATCCTTCGATCGCGGATTCTTGAAAATTTATTCTTATTCTATTGTCGCGGTCGCCGGTGTCCTTATGGGGGTTGATAGTATGTTAGATACTATCAACTAGGTTTCCGAAGAAAAAACTTAACAAAAGGTATTAAATATAAATGAATATAATATTGTTACGTTTTTATGTCATCGAATTCTGAAAACATTAAAAATACTTTCGTCGCGTCGTCTAGGAAGTCGTTAAAGATACATTGTATATTTTATTAGAGGTATCTTTAGCTGGAGATGTGAGAAAGCAAGAATAAAATACAAAACGTTTTTGGTTCATTTATTTTATTGGTTTCAAAGCAGTTACTGAATTTTATTCACACTTGTGTCGCTTCATTTCGCGAAAATTCGTCTGAATAGACGTCGTTGAATTCAAAATACCCTGATTGTAATGTCGCATAAAAATAATAAAATCAGGGTTCGAATTAAAACACTTTACGAACCTACAATCGTTAAGTGATTCCGCGTGCTAATGCTGTAGCCATCAGGACGACTCGTGACAAAATTACATTCAAAACCATCTAAGTTCACTTGAGTTGATGTTTCATTCACGTTACACGTATCAAATTCATCTTCTTACATTAAACTTTTATGCATTTTGATAGTGATAGTCAGTCAGCAAAAATACAAGCAAATAATATGAATAGTACTATACAGTTGATCATCTTTATACTAGTCCCGAATCCGCGCACGCACACATAAACGTAAACTAAGATAAATTCAAGTTTCAATATTATTATCGTCGCGCGCGCTCTATGTATTGTTTGATTTCAAGGGCAGGGCTGACTACAGCATGGTACTGTTCTGTACCCAATATTCCTATCAGTACCGTCAGACGAAACCACGGGCGTGGTGTAAGTGGGCCAGTGTTATTTCGGTGCCCAAACTGGAGCGCCCTGACTTCGGCCAGCGGGAATGAAAACAACTATTTCGATTATGTAGGGCTGCCTCTTATCACTTTTTATTATGACAAGAGACAGTTTATATACATAATATAAGTAGTAACCTTTTTTTTCCTGTCCCAAAGCCTCAATTAATGCAAAAAACGTCAATTTTCAAATTCTTAGTTACTGGCTTCATCCATTCACGTCTTAAATTGTGACATTTTTAACTTGTTGTTGTTTCGATGCATATTTTTAGCAAAATTAACAATTTCAAATTTTCATAGAATTTTTAAATATTCCACCGAGCCGAGAAGGCGCGATCATTGACTTTTTTAATCTGCCACAAAAGCCATGAAATATTGTATCAACCCTAAATTGAATGTAGCGATGTAGGAGTTTTTGATAGTGATGGACAGACAACATTAGTCGTAGCTGATACTTGTGGGTTCGAAGAATCAATATAAATTACATCTCATTTGTTTAAAAAATAAACTCAGGTAGATTTTCAATTGTTCTTTTTGACTGTAGGCATATCTATGTAGGCATATTTAATCAATGGTTATTGAAGCCAGTTGTAGGTGGCAATAAAGAAAATTAGGAGTATCAAATTACTCGGCAGTTTGACACCTACATTAATCTGATTTGAACACATTTCGTGTAAAATTGACTCATAATTGAAACGAAAGTTGGTTGTGGAATTCGCAAAATTATGCTGTCTTGAAAATTCGAGAAGTCGGCATATAGTTAAGGTTATTTCACATTGTGAAATCATGATTTTCAAATGTGCCTTTCAAATTTGGAACAGGCAGCCAGACAGACACTGCAGGCGTCAAGTCTGTCAATAGAAAATATTAGGCATAGGTCGGAGCAGAGGGACTAGCACATACAGTAATAATCCGACCAAAATTCCACAATAATAACTATGTTGCGCACGTCATATAATATTAGAATTTAGAATATTGACATACGTCGAACAAAACTTTTTGTTTACTGTCTAATGTCTTTGCTGGTACTACCTCTAGCTTGATAGTTTTAATGGTTGAATGTGTACCTTCTTGTGTAGTAAATGCTTCGGTTTTAAATTAAATTACGGACACGTCACGCTGCAATGTGAACTGACCCTTAAAATTACAAATGTACGGTTAAGTTTGAAAAAATATCGATTTGGAGTCACTGGCCGTCAGTTTTTACAACACTACAGAATATGATAATTTGATTGCTTTACCAAAGAGCCGAGCGTCCTATTAAATAATATTATAGTATGTTATTACTGGCAGTTGAGAATAATTTAACAATCATTCTTAAAAAAAAGAATTAACCATATCTTCGAATGATTTTGAATGTTTAAATTAGGAACGAGTTCAAACGTTCGTTAAAAATTTAAAGTCGTATCGTAATTTCTAAACGTCTCGTATAATATTAGGAACAAATTCCTGTAATAAAATATAGTCAATAATAATTAAAAATCATCGATCAACATCTTATTAGTAATTAGGACTTTTGAAGTTATACATATTTGTTGGCAAAATGATTTATTTTGTCTTTATTTTTTGTAAGATCTTTGTTTTGAAAAATGTATAAATGTGCTGTAGAAACAGTATCTGAGAATCAATTTAACATATTTTGTATGTTAGTCTTATAAGAATCAAGAGAGGCAGACTTATCAGAAGTCTAAGACTGAAGACTACAATATTGTAGTCTTCAGTAATGTCATGTGCCGAATATTTTGAACATAGAGCTTTTAAGCTCTTTGTATGGTGCAAAATATGATCTTGGATTAGTATAGGATAGGATATCTCTAATATTAAAATTATCGTGGTGGGCTTTGTTGCTAAACTTCTTTTGATAAATGCTGTAATGGTAAGTCTTAGAATCGGTCAACATTTCCGAAATACCATGTATAGCAAAAAAACGTTTGCCGAGTCAGCTAACTATTAACTGTAATTATCTGCCATCTAGATAGTATCAATTAAGCAATAAATAACGTCGGGAATGCCAAGAAATCAACTTATTTGCTAGTCGGAATAGATAAAAATAATAATCTCAGTGGAACGCACTTTCAAATCGTCCTGTGCATACCACGACTTGCTCACCCACAGTAGACTTGGTATAACCCGCCTCATTTATGAAGTGGGCTATCTCGTATAAGCTAGGTGATGTTGCCGGCTATTTAAATCAGTCGTGCTATAGAACGAGGCGCGGCCTCAAGGTGAGTCGCCCGGTCATTCCCTCGCTATGCCTAGACCACGAACAAAAAATATTTTGATAATGACACTTTTTTACTTGTTTTGTTTATAAATGACTCATTGAATCATTAATATTACTAAATATAAATTAAAATAAAATATAATAATATTATCTAAACATAATAAAAAATATTATAAATATTAAATACGATCTATTAAACAATATTTTTTATAATCCTGTTTAATAGAAATTTACTTAAGTATTTTACATCCGCTTACGAGTTATCGGACATACTAAAAATCTTTTATTACTTACTTCATAATTTTTTCTTTTATCTTCTTATATCCACTCAGAATAGATAACAATTATTAAGCCTCATAAAATATTAATTTACGCGGAACAATCATAAATTCTAGCTCCATTTAATATTCGTTTAAACTAGTTCAATAATAAACCAGTTTTAGGCTTGTACCAGTGGCGTGGGGTGAAAAAAAATAAAGGTAAAGCCGGACCAAAAAACGGCTAACTCGTGAATAAGCAAAATTTCAATTCTTGTAAAAAAAACGTGCAATAAATTACATACCTGTATTAAGTGTGTTAGTTTACCTTTTCCATAACTACTAGGGTGCTTTGCTTGCATTGTGTGCGTTGCATGCAGTGTTAGTGTTGTTAGTATTCACCACCTTCACCATACATGACATCACTGGTATTATATGAATAGTGCATGTCGAGTATGATAAAAGTGGCTTTAAAAAAAGCCGTTTTAAGCACACGTCACTCACACTCACACACCAAAAATAAGTGAATCCTGACTTGCCAGTGTAGATGTTTGTTACTCAATCATGCAAAAACTGGATTTAGATGAAATTTTGCATGCATCCCATGTCAAACATGGAAAGGAACATAGGCTACCTGTCTGAAGTCCACGCAGACGAAATCGCGGGCAAAAGCTAGTAGCAAAGAAATATCAGCAGAAATACGTACCTAAATGTTTAATTTTGTTATTTGTCGTCTGTCGTCGTTATTTAATATTATTATAAAATATAATAGGTAACCCGTAAGACAACAGTCAATTTGTACTAATGCTGCCATTTCTCACCTAACCGTGTCACGACAAATTACAAAGTAAGTAAAACAAACCAACCTTTACGATGTAACAAACAAAAACACAACACAACACTTGGCAAGTAAAATTTCACTACTTTCGATTCTTTTAAACTACATAATATTACAATCAAGCTAGCCCACTAACTTAATAAACATGCATATTACAATAATAACAGTACAAAATGAGTGCAAATGAGCGCGTAATATAATTGTTAGTAATATAATTTAG
Organism: Polyommatus iphigenia; assembly: GCA_963422495.1. Taxonomy (NCBI): domain Eukaryota; kingdom Metazoa; phylum Arthropoda; class Insecta; order Lepidoptera; family Lycaenidae; genus Polyommatus; species Polyommatus iphigenia. Next base: position 13,763,162 of record OY730189.1, read on the forward strand.
CTTAAAATGAAAAAATGACAGCACGCGCCGGTCGGTCGCTGCAATTAGCTCTGTTGTGATTGGACGAAATCTTTTAAAGCGAAACATGCGAAACTAAACCTTAACACATGACAAATAAAGACTAGGTAGGCTATGTGGGATCGGCTTGTTGTTCGACAATATCGACGAGTCGTTTGCATGTAGTAGTAATGTGTATGTGTGCGTGAATTTCATACATTTCAAATGTTTGGATTCCCGATGTTTTGAGCGAGTTCCCCGGCCACCGCCGCCGCACACTATGGAGCAGTACGTACGCGTTCTGAGTGCGATCGTAAAAACGGGTATGTGTGCGTTTGCGTGATTTTAAATACATGGCGAATTATTTTTATGAAATTGTAGGAAGCGGGGTAAGCTATAATTATTAATAATAAAAAATGTATATATTAAAATTGGCCAAGGTAAGCCGGTAGGAATCGTGTTCTATGGAGGCTTCGCCACTGGCTTGTACACATTTCAACTTTGACATTTATGTAGACAACATAATATAGTATCACAAAAGCTTCTGTATACCGTGCTAATTAAAATCATATTTTGGCATAACTTTAAGCCAACTCAAGAAAAGAATTACTAACGCACTTTCAAATGGCCAATAATTGGGGTTATACCCTGGTAGATCACGCGCGCGACCGGTTCCTAACGTCTTATTTCTTTTTTGTGTCGGTCAACGGCCTGGCCCTATTGTGATGTTCAATTAGGGTTAGATTCAACCCATTCATAGGCACACGTGCGTCAAATTACTAAACAGGATTAGATTTAGGCAGAAGCGTGTCGCGTGTAACGTGTTTACTGTAGGTAAATCTAGGTCGATTCTGCTAAATAGTCTTCCAATTTCAGCGTGATGTTGCAAACATCTAGTTATATATAGGTTATTTTTTCGGATTGTGCCAGAAAAATCATCTTTTCTTGGAGTAAAATTTAACCTAAAGAGTTTGTTTAAACGCGGTTAACAGTAACAACAGGACCGATTTTTATGTGTTCCCGTGGAATTCCTTACTAATTAACAGGTCAGAGTCGCACGAAACGTCTAGGTTTTGTAGTTGTTTAGCACACTCTGCAGCCTGAAATGAATTGCAGCTTGAGAGGTATCGTTAGATAGTTTATTGTGAATGTCATAATATCAAAATCCGGGCCGTTTTGAAGTTGCTTAAATTACCGTTTTTTACTTGTTTCCTATAAAAATTATGTAGATCAAATCATAAAATATGTAGTTATAAATAAATGTACAATAAAGGCCACGCGGAAGCACGGATGATGGATACGGCGTTCGATTTATATTAGTCAGTGTCATTATAGGAGCTAGGGGAATGCGCAAGATTCCAGATAATATGTTGGTGTCCTTAGATAAAGCGTTGGATTCAGTCTCATTCAAATCAAATCTCATTCAAAAAAAGACTCTCCCCTTTCATCATCATCATGTCAGCCTATATTCGTCCGCTGCTGGACATAGGCCTCTCTCAATGAACGCCAAGATGACCGATCTCCTGCTACTCGTATCCAACATGGACCCGCAACTAAACGGAGATCGTCGTCCCACCTAGTTGGAGGTCGACCTACACCCCTTTACTGTGCCTTTTAATAAATAGCGCAGAAATAGTACATTTTGCTCTTAATTATCAGAAATCGGTTTAGCTACTTATAAGTAGTTAAACCGATTTCTGATAATGTATTCTGTAATTCCTGAAAGTATATAAATATACTTACATGTAGGATTGTAGGGGCTGCATGCAGTCAGAAGACAGGCTTTTGAATCTTCTATACTTATTATAAAACAAAGTCGCTTTTTTTAAACTACGCAACGGATTTTGATGATTCTTTCCCGGAGCCCATTTATCGAAGATGGCTATAGGCTATATTTTATCACGCTGAGACTAATAGGAGCGAAGAAATAGAAGAGCTAACTTGAACGCGCTAATCTCAGGAACTACTGGTCCGATTTGAAAAATTCTTTCAGTGTTAGATAGCCCATTTATTGAGGAAGGCTATGAGCTATATTTTATCACGCTAAGACTAATAGAAGAATGCGGAAAAAACGGGGGAAATTATTCGAAAGGGCTTATCTCGCGAACTACTGGAGCAATTTTTATGTTATTTGGCACAGATAAGAAGTAGACCACGTGAAGGATCATAGGCTATCGATTTTAATCATTTTTTCAGTCGCTATAATATATTTTATACCCGTGCGACGCCGGGGCGGGTCGCTACTCGCTAGTTTATAATATTACCAAGAATCGGTATCAGATTATATCCAATATCTCACCAAAATCATGTTAAAAATCACCTATAAGTAGTTAAACTAACTCGTTATCTTTATAACTAGTTTAACTAATTGGAAAAATACATACGTATTATGTTACAAATAACTAAGATTTTTGTACATTTAAAATTGCGTATCTTAATTATGATTCTAATAAGAATCATAACAAACTAAAATAGTTAGAGCTATTTCAAAAAGTCACTTTATTTAACGTCGAAAGTCACTTTGGTTGCGAAATGTTCCGATTTTCGAGGCACATTCGAAAATTATAATATCAACAAAATTCTTTATTAGCTTGACCTGAATCTGTATAATAAATCTTTCTGCTTACGTTTAAAAATTGAAAGTCTTAAGATGTTTAATGATAAATATTAAATAATTTAACTGACGGACTAAAAACTTTATCATATTATTAAGATGAAGTGAGGTTCAATAAGGAATTATTGAGGTATTTTAACTAAATCTTGCCCGCAACTTTTTTGCCTCAAAATTAGTTTGTCGCGCGGCAACCGCACATGTTTTTGAAATAAAAACGAAAGACAAACTGACGTAAGAACACAAAGTAAATAATTATTTTTGGAGAAATTGAAAATTTCAATAATTTAAAATACTACATGCGCCCGCAACTTCGTTGCGCCAAAATTCGTTTATCACAAGAACCGTACATTTTTCTGGGATAAAAACTATCCTATGTCTTTTCCCTGGACTCAAAGTATCCCCATACTAAATTTCAGCAAAATCGGTTCTGCGGTTTGAGCGTGAAGAGGCAATAGACAACCAGACACACTTTCATATTTACGAGTATCATAAGTATTATATGGATTTTCGTAGACAGTGTAGTGTTAAAATCCGTTAGATAAAAATATACCTCGGACATATACATTAACATGTCAGTTTTGTGCGAAACGCGAGGTTTTCCTCCTACAAAACAACTCGTATCAACAAGGTCAATGAACTCCGCAAACAAAATCTGCACACAATATAACTAATGTTTAATTTATATTACATGCAATGAATATGTTTAGATTTGGTGATAGCAAAAAGTGACATCATTTCCAATATTGCTTGGAAAAATAAAGTTGAAACTTTAGACTTAGTTATATTATGTAGAGTCCAAACGGTAATTCGAGGCACAAACTTCAATGTCGAAATATGAATGAAATTGTGTGCGTCATTATTTTGATTATATTATTAAAGAGTGTAGACTATAGACCAATGTTATTGTTACACAGGAAAACCGTTATAGCATTGTATTCCCTGAATGAAAATGATTAAAAAAGCTCCTAAAGCTGATATCAGGCAGAGGTTTTTTTCGGTTAATTTTCCTCTTTTATTTCGCATGTTTCAGTCCAAAGACTGACTAATGCCAAAGTTATAACAATTATAATTGAAATATCAGTGAAGAATTTAATAATAATGTATTAAAAAACAGTTGCTATAAAGTATAAACTCTAGAGAATGTGATGATGATCAACATCAAAGAACTACACCTAAAAATAGTCAAAGAAAAGTGTTATTCTTCGAAGGGCGAAGGAATTTTCGGCATCCGTATCGTACACCGATACCTGGTCCCTGAACCCTAAGGACATTACTCCCAAGAAGTGGCCCATATTTTTTACCAAATCCAGTTTGGTACCGTAATTAAGTCTTTTCGTGGACATTTCGGTTTTTATTCGGAGTTTATCTGATGTTATCGTTTCTCACTAGCCGCGGCTTTGGTGACAAGTTTTTGTGAGAATCGGGGTCTGATTCGAATAAGAATAACGATTTGATCTCATGTTGTCCTACTCGTGTGTACGCTGTCTCATGCGCGAATGAGACTGCCTGTGGGCTGTGAGTGCTGTGACTATATACTCGTAGTATAATATGTAGTGACATTCGAGGCTTGAAAATTGGGCCCATAGCATTAACTGAAAAATTGAAGATTTGTGGATGCAACTTTTATCTCTATCTGTGACGACCTCTGTGGCTCAGTAGTGAGCGCGTTGGTAGCTCAAGCCGGGGGTCGCGGGTTCGAATCCCGCCGACGGAACAAAAAGTTTTCAATGTTCCCGGGTCTGGATGTGTATTAAATATGTGTATGATATAATAAAAATCTTAAATATATATATAGTACAAAAGTATCTGATTTAAAGGGGCAGTTGTAAATAGCAGTTTTTGTAAGTTAAAAATTATAAATGGCACGTTCAATAACTACTTTAGCAGTTAAAACTAAGGAGTAAATTAAACAAAAATGAGTAGTAAAAAATAATGAAATGGATAATTGAAAACATTATTGAACAGTAAAATAATTAAATGAGCAGTAAAAATGAATGAATGAGCGGTTACGTCTGGGCAGTAACAAATCGGAATTTGTCAGTAAGAAATCTCATTCTAAGCAGTTCTCCGCGCTTAAGTATTTTAACCGTGTTGGATATGTTTTAAGGGCCCCCGAGACGGTCAAACGGTTTGATTCACACCCGTTAATTTTGGTTCGACTCAAACCATTTTGATCGTTTACAAAGCTAGCTTGAACGGGTTTTCAAACATTTACGTGTTTGAAGCTCGTTTGATGAAATTTCATATTTTTGTTGTGTTTGACGCGCCGTTTGATCGTGTTCCGACTTCCGATGCGTTTGAACAAACTCGGCTTAGTTTAGTACTGGATTTTGAAGTTTGAGAGCAATCTTGTCTGCATCACACACATCTAATTATGGCGGCGCACTGAACCAAATGCGCAATGCCGTTTGACAACCGTTCAAACCGACATCAAACGGTTTCATCAAACACGTAATGTTTGAATCAAACCGTTTGACCGTCTCGGGGGCCCTTTAGATTGCTTGCAAAAAATGGAAAGGGCGTAAGCGACAAAATAATACATAAGCTATGGGCAAATTAGAGTGTATGCTTGAACCAATTTATGTACAAATTTTGGAAGCTTAAATCACTCTCCTCTGTTGGCAAAATAGGAATCCATTTTTTTACAGAGGTCTTTTTGATTAATTATTCTGTGTTATAAAAGTTGACCAATCGTGTTATGCTATGGGTAACTCAAAGACAAAGACATGATGAATACTGACAATGAACTTTAATTTCTTAGCTTTAGTCATTGCTGAGAAAAATCGATATTGCTACAGCCAAATTCTCAAGGCGACGCCTTAAACAATGAGGTAGTAAAATAAAATAGGCAAAGTGCGAGTCGAACTCGCCCATGGAGGATTCCGTACCGTTATAAAGCGAAACTAAGGCTGGTATAAATAGTCAGTACTCAAGATGCATCTCGGTCTCAAGACTCAGTTCAGGCTCTGTGATTGGTTGGCTGTCAAAATTTGGACCAATCACCGAACCGAACCGCGTCTTGAGACCGGGTCGCATCTTAAGTACTGACTATTTATACCAGCCTAAGGGCCGGGACACAAAAACACGATACGACGTCGTACGACGTCGTGTCGTGGGAATCTATGACGCGCGTCGTAAGAAGCTACGACACGGTATCGTGCGGCGTCATACGACGTCGCGTCGTAGAAACTCACGTAGAAATTCAAAGATGAATTTCTACGACGCGACGTCGTACGATGTCGTGTCGCGACGCGCGTCGTAGATTCCCACGACATGACGTCGTGCGACGTCGTACGACGTCGTGTCGTGTTTTTGTGTCCCGGCCATAACATGATATCGTACGATGTCGTGTCGTGGTTTTTTACGACGCGCGTCGTAGATTCCCACGACACGACGTCGTACGACGTCGTGTCGTGTTTTTGTGTCCCGGCCCTAACACGACATCGTACGACGTCGTACGACGTCGCGTCGTAGAAACTCACGTAGAAATTCAACGATGAGTTTCTACGACGCGACGTCGTACGATGTCGTGTCGTGGTTTTTTACGACGCGCGTCGTAGATTCCCACGACGTCGTGTCGTGTTTTTCTGTCCCGGCCCTAAGACGGCCCTAAGGGTCTAAACACACTAGGCTGAATTACGCCGACGTAAATTCCGCCGTGTTCACGCCGCGTTTCAAATCCAAACAAAATATGGGCGGAACGCGACAGACGACACACTATGCCGAAATTCCGTCGTGAGCCGATTTTCCGTCGAGCCGAGTCGAGCGTAAAATTCGGCAGCGATTCAGTGGTAATGTTTTGTATAGCAACACACTATACGCGACGGAATTATCATAACCGAACATAGCAAATCCAACCTTATCTCCAAAGCGTTAACGCACACATTACATCTGAGAATTTTAAATACTTACGCGCGCGTTCGGCAACGGAAATTACGCCGCGAAATTTCGGTTCTTCGCGTAATTTATAGTGTGTCGCATCAGACGTAAGCGGCTGAACGTAATTTCGGCCACGTAAATTACGCTGGCGTAATTCAGCCTAGAGTGTTTAGACACTTAGACTCTGTGTTGTGGTCTAAGACATAATCTTGAGATACAGCCTGGAGACAGACAGACGGACGGACGGACGGACGGACAGACGGTACTTGGTGATGGTAAATTAAATTACTTTTACTTTCATTGAATGTTTCGTATTGAAACTGGATTTAGTTAACTTTGATCCTATTTTGAGGATACTGAATAAAATTCAATTTATATGAACTTTTGTATAATAGTTTTGTAACAATTGAACAGCATTACAATGCAATAAAAGAATGGACGAGACAAGAATATATCGACTACCGCCTACCAATTAGCAAAAAAAAAATTATTAAAACGCCTGTAAAAATTACATTGCAAAACATAATTTTAAGAAACAAAAGAAACTAAATTAACATTAAAAGATTTAGGCGCTGCAACACTGAATGAATTTAAAACTAAATTAAAAATAATAGGTACTTTTATTCGTAATTCGAAACATACTTAGGTTCTTTATCAAAATGGCATAATATTATAAAAACAATAACAACCACATAATTTGCTTAGTAGCAGCTAAAATTAACTTATTGCATAATAAGAGCAGGTTTTTATAGTAATAATATAAACTTTTATTAAACATACGTAATTTGAAACATATTACTTAAGTTATCGAACCGCTCATTCCATCTTTTTTACTGACCATTCCATCATTTTTACTGACCATTCCAACATTTTTACTGACCATTCCATCATTTTTACTGCTCGTTCAGTAATTGAACTGATTCGATTATTTTTAGAATTGACATTGTATGAGAAAATAACCGTCCAATTGATATTTTATTACTGTCCATTTATTACAACTGATCATAATAACATCTCGAATATTTAAATAACAGGTCAAAAAATTAGTTCCCTTAAATATATTTCCGTTGTCTGCTACCTGTAACACAAGTCCTTTAGGTACTTAGCACGGGGCCAGACTGACGTGGTGTGAAGCGTCCATAGATATTATGTTATTATTATTATCTTTTATACGGTAAAATAACTTAACACTTTCTTATTAGAATGTGATAAAAAGAATATAGATTATAGAGAGAGGTTTCAAAAACAAATCTTATAATTTACAAAATAAATATTGAATAATATAATATTATGTCACAGTTATTGGTGAAATAAATCAGTCAACAGAATGGACTAAGATACAAATGACTAAGTGATAATAAATTATTGTAATACTCAAGTTGTTTACCATATATCTAGAAACTGTGACCTGAGATAAACTAAACATATTTCTTCGAAAATGGACTTGGAGCAAATATAGAGGAGAGTAGAATGAATAAGTACTAGTAAAATAGTCTTTGAAATGATTCGAAATAAAATATATGGAAGAAAATATGAACTAATCGAAGATAGACGCAATGTAAAGATCGTAGAATGAAACAAAAAGAACATCTTTGAAATTGGATGCAAAGTAAACATTGTAGAGGATGCAAGAAACAAATTAGTACAATCAAAAATAAGTATTTGAAAATAGATATCGTAAAGGATGCACAAAGTAAATTAGATCATCCAAACATAAGTCTCCGAAAATGGACGTTAAATAAATATTGTAGAGGATGCCCAAAGTAAATTAGATCATCCAAACATAAGTCTCCGAAAATGGACGTTAAATAAATATTGTAGAGGATGCACAAAGTAAATTAGATCATCCAAACATAAGTCTCCGAAAATGGACGTTAAATAAATATCGTAAAGGATGCACAAAGTAAATTAGATCATCCAAACATAAGTCTCCGAAAATGGACATTAAATAAATATTGTAGAGGATGCACTAAATATATTAGTACAACAAGTCTTTGAAAACGCGAAGTAAAGATCGCGAATGGAACAAGTACAAATTGTGTAGTTGCGTAAACATACGATTGACAATGGCCGATGGAAGCGTCGCCCCACTTGCCCATTGTAGCGACAAGATGTGAAATCCGGCCAAGGTTCTACATTATGTACACAAATAGGGATTTAAGATACGAGATACTAAGCCGCTTAACAATAGTGATGTGCTACGAGCTTAAAATGGAGATAGAAGTAGCCAAGAGACGAGGCTTACTTGACTTTGAACAGTAAGAACAAAATTGATGCCAAAATGTCTTATTACTGTTCTTAAATTCAGAAATACTTTTTGTGAGTAACAAGACACGGGAATATTAAATGAAGCTCAGATACAGAACATACTGCGCGGATGTAAAATCTCATTTATATTTCATAACGCAGGAATGAACAAAATTCATTCACATCGCCATGTTCTCGCTAGCCAAAAGCCTGTGACGTATCCAATAAGAGCAAAGCTCAAATTGAAAGGCAGATTGACGTAGGCATTCGTTTTGTATTGCAAAAAATGTAAGTCATGCCGACAGAAAGACGTTGATATGCAGATACTTAACGTAAGTTGATCCCTCGAATGTTTACTGATTATCGGAAAGGATATATCCAAAAATAAATAAGTGAATGAACAAAAGTCACTTTGTATCGCGTCATAAATGAGTTTTTACTGTCTGTTAAAATGATAGAGTAGGGCTTCGTAATTAAATTATTAGAAAAATACCAGATAGAACTAGATGCCCACCTGTAACGTGAGCCTATACAGAAATGCAAATGTCATTAGCCTCCGAGCTATTAGCGAAACTCAAACAAATTACGTTTAGTTGTTTAACAATTACAATGTTAAACACGGTAACAAAATAAGATTGCAGACGGAAGCCACTCGAGCACGTGTAAACGTCCATCTTAGCAACAGAATGGATAGTAGACAAACTATTGATCGTTGAACGGCGCCTCCACTATAAACTAGAGGCCTACCGCTGAAATCGCTACGACATTATACAACGCTCGCCCGCAGTGCGGGAGTTGTAGCTGAGCCACATTCAACACGTAATGATCCAGCGAACGTGGAATTCTATCGCGAGTTACGTAACTCCGGTCACTATTCTCTACGCCCACACGTAAACTTCACACATACACAATGAAAATCCTTGGTTGCGTGACAGAATATGTTTTACGTGCAATGTAAAACGGCGGAAATATATATTTATATAAAACAAGTCTCGACGTTGTATTTAAATAAGGATTCAGGAAAGTAGCTTAGAAAAATGAGATTGTAGATTCTGTGACACAATTTGAACTATGAAATATATGCGTGCTTTAGTAGGACGTCTTCTCGTCTTGTAAATAATCTAATTAGACTCAGAAATCACATTTCTAATATTATCATGTTTGAAAAATATAAACTCTTTTAAACACCGTCAATTGATTAATTCTATCTCTTCTATCAGCACCTATTCTAATTCTAATTCCCCTTAACACTGTGGGGCAGCTGGACCGGATGCTCAAACGAAATTGTGCCTGATTTTGGGCAGGAAGTGCGCTATTGATTGGTTAGGGGAGTTTGGGCGGGCGGGCAGGGTCAAGGGCGTGCCCATTGAGAGAGCACGTGGCCGATACGTAATCGTAATTCGTAACCCTCAAATAATTCCCTTTATGCCGTATGACCTTCGAGGGGGCTTTGACTGTTTCTGACCTCAACGGACCGCTATTTCTGGGCTTCTTAGAAAAATGTCTACCTTTCCGGGTATTTGTTTGATTTGATTATTTGTTTTCTTTATCTACATTCTACTGTATTACTTACTAGGATTAGTATTTATTTAGTAGTATTAGTGTCATGTGGCTGAAACTTTTTATTGTTATTAGTAGTTTAAATATATAATTTATTATAATAAACATTTCGTCACCTGTTTCAAAATTCATTCGTCGTATGTAATCACGATACGGTAACAAGCATGTTTCTGGCCACATAAATTCCATACTCCATATTCATAGACTAGGTATTTAGGGACTGAAGAAAGCTAGAGAATAATTAGTTGATGTCGTTTATGTATGTAGTCATGCCATTCACCAATTTGGACGACAGCCATTACACGTGGTTTATGAAGGGTAATTAAAGCCACATAAGGTCTTGGGTCAAAATAATGAGGGGGTAGAAAGCGAATTATGAAATAGTATTGGAGATTAGAAATTGGGATTCCGAGTTACCACGAATGATAAACTCAAAGCAAATGTTTTCAAAGTTGACATAAATTATAAATTCGGACGTCGCTAGAGTAATTAAAGCATGAATAGAGCCTACAATAAAAATTTCAGAGACAAAAGCAAATTGCGAAACTGCAACATATACACTTGAGATTTCTCTTCAGCGTAATTAAAAATGTGCAGGCAATATTACCGTTTCAATTAATCGTTGAAAACTGAAATAAGAGCGCACATCCAACGTGACGAGTAGTAATGATTCATTGAAACGAGATGCGCGCAGCAGACAGCCAGCACCAATGATATCTCGTGTAGTAGGCGACGTACGTTCAATAAGTGCTCCGAAACAAAAACAAAACCGTTGCAGAAATATGTAGCTGGCAATGCGCTCAAAGGACCCCCTTATACGTGTTCTCCTATAATCATAAACATAGAAAACGCACAAAAGCCTCTTGGCGTCGCGTCGCTGTCAGATAAAGTTGTTGCATTTCTTTTGCTAGACGAGGCGGGTGAGACGGCGAGACGCGCGCGAGCGAGAGGCGAGATGCCCCGATCGTTAGCCATGATCTTCAACGCGCCACAAACACACAGCCCGACCGAGAGCGAAATTGCAGCGAGAATGCACCTAGCTACGTTATTACCGTCTCGGCATAAAACGACCTCCGTCCCGAATCGTGCCGTTGAAAATTCGACCTACTCCAGCGCTCACTGAGTGGTTTATCGGTCGCCTACATTCTGAAACCGGTTATGGTCGGGGTGCAAGCGATAATGGACGCTGCGGTCGTGACATAAGTTCCGTTTGCTGGCCGGCGAGCGCCGCTTGTATATTTAGCCCGCATCGCGAGTTGTGGGTGTTTTAGGTCGGCCGCACGCACTGCTGAACTAGTCGGAGGGTTTCCTATTATCGATTTATGTACAGGACGGTGATACCGCGTGTTATTGCACTTTTTCTATCTAGGACTTTTTATGTAATTCACGTTCGATTTCGCTCGGCCAAGACGTAGTGAAAATTGAGCGAGGTGTTTCCCGTACTGCAATTTTAATTTACCGCTTTTTTAACATTCTTATTTGTTAACATTCCTGAGCTGGAAGTTTTCCAGTATTGGACATTTACGGATCATTGTTACCGTCTCTAAAAATAGTACTATAATCTCTTTTTGTTTTAAATTCTCTTGATAATGTGATGCAAAATGTATTGAACTCTAATCTAAAATATTGTGCCTCATTCTCCTTGACTCCTTTAATTTAATTAATGTATCGCCAATTATTTTCCACCTAAAGGAATGCAGCTCGAGCAACTGGTCTGCTTCATTTATCAGATCAGACAGATAGACTAGACAAGGGTCTAGTCTGACCTTTGTTCTTGCACCAGAGACAGGCTAGGCTCCACTGGATGCGGTTTTGTGAAAAGGGCAATAAGGACTTGCGGTCGCGCCCACATACCTGTGATAAAATCAGACATAAGTTCCTACGACCACAATATTTAATTAACAAACACAATGCAGACTGTTAAACATTAAAACAGGTCCATCGCCCGCATTATTGCAACACTGTAAGAAAAATCAGAGAACGAATATCAGATATAAATAACGAGAAAAACAAGTTTGAATTACAAACGAATCCAAAAAAACAATGCACTGGACGTCATAAAGTGATACTCCGAAAACGATATTTCAATGTACAAAACCTCTTTACGAAAAATTACTGGCCGCTAACGAATTCCTTAAAAACAACATTCATAATCCAGAAAAACGTTGGAAGCATTCCAAATTCAAAACCATCCAATCGATACCGGAGTTTCAGTCTGAAGCGTACAATTATGGCATGTACGGTAAAATGCATCGCTAAATATAGGCCGTGGAGGCGAAGCGCCTAGTTGTGCGTGGTCAGGAATCACCCCTTCCCCCGCCTCACACCACGCGTCCTGTAGGGCTGACTGCGCAGTTGCTAAGCGAAAATCGAAATTAAAGCCGTGTACGGCAAACTGCTGAAATGTTAGTTTTTCATGAGGTATTCTTGGCATCTGGTGTAAACGTTGATGTTATTTTTCCGAATATTTTACATCTAATGATTCTTTTTTGTACAAAATTGTTTGCTTTTGTACTTATATATCTTAAAATAGGAATCTTATTGTTTAACGGAAGCAAAGTATTCTTAAAAATAACTGTATGGCATCTTTCTCGGAAGGTAGGTAGAATCGTCGCTGGGGTTTTCCGTTTTGTTTTATTCGTCATGAAATCTCAGGAAGAATTCTCGAAAAATTTTGTTTTTAGATTTCTGGACACAATTAGGGAAAAAAATAAAATATTCAATTTGAAAAACTTAGAAACTATTGAAATTTTAATTGCCAGTTTTGGAATTCATTATTTTAGGTTCAACTAATTATTTTTTTATAATGTCAACCCTATAGGGTTATTTATAATTTTGCCTGAAGCTAACCACAGACAAATAAATACGGTGCGTGTGGTTATTATAAATGTTTGCATAAATTATAAACTGTGGGTAGTCGGTGACTTGGCGCATGAACCACTCCCGGTCAGTAGGGGAGACAGCGTTGGCGTAGGTCGGGAACTGAACGAACTATTCAGATGAAATGAACTAAATAGTTCTTTAAGCTAAAGATCAAATATCTGAATTAAAAAGATCTGAAATTTTAACAATCGTAATGATTAGATTCATAGGTAAGTAGTATTTGATAAATATGAAGATCAAGACCTGGATAACTTAAATTTTTTCGGTATAATACCAGTAAGAAAAAACATACCCAAAAAAGAAGTAAAATTAATTAAATTAACTAAAAACAAAGTTATTAAAATTCGAGCCAAAGTTTCTAAAATTGATTAAACTCAATAACATAACCTATAATTATAATAATTTAGACCAAGATTGATAACTACGAGTATTATGCCGTAATCGGCGCGATTAGCATTTGACCTCGAGGTTAGTAAACAATTTACCAATTACTGTAATGAACTTGTAATTATTAAATCTAGGCTCTTTATGAAGCTGACCCTTTATTGTACTTTATGAGAATTTTATTCGTCTATGGGCTTTCCGCCATAATTATCCTCCTTCTTTTTACAAAAATTTAAAAATAGATGACGTTTTTTTTTGAGGAAAGATATTTATTTGCCCTTGCTTGTTGTACTCGTAGTAAATAATGATTATAATATATTATAGATAGATTTAGCTCTAAAATTAAAGATCAGAATTCAGATTTTAAAATGCAAGATCCATGAATGCAAATGTCAACTAAAACTTATTTTACATGTTACATAATTATTAATTAATGTTTAACTACTTTATTATAAAAATGATTAATTAATACACCTTTACATGAATAAGAACGCATAAAAATATAAGTGACAACATTTTGAGTAAAAATGTTTAATTAAAAATATTATTCAGTAGACCGTCCGCCCACAAAATGTCTACGAGGTATAATTTAAAGGATATTTATGGATATGCAAATTTCTTGCTTCTGAGCGATTCGCCACGCCTATTCGATGCGAAAATTGCGACTACCGTGCTAGAATACTTTTTGTTCTTTTATTTTATTGTTACATACATTCTCAACATGTTGAAATGTGGCACCTTTAAAATATGTTGCGTACAGAAGTTTTAAAACATGTTCAATGTTCATGGTTCTTGAGAAAGTTTTAAAATTGTGCTATTAAATATTTGGTGCTTTAAAAACTGGTAAGTAACAAAGTTTGTACAGCTGTTTAATAAACAGAAATGCAAATATCGCATTTATAATATCGTGTAAAACGTGTATAAAATCTTCTAGAAAATGGCTTCAATTTTCCACAAAGTTCAATCAAAACGTGTTAAATGCTCATGTGAAACAGCAACAAAAACATGTTGACTTTAGTGTTTCGCGTACATTTTACAAGTCGGCTGGCCAGTGATCTGACGGAATCTGGTGAATCACTTCCACGGGGTCGACGAACCCCGGCTATTAAAGTGTTGCGTCATGACATTGAAATATAATAAAAATTCAAAATACAGAATGCTGTACACGTCCGGCCGAATCGCTGACGCGATAGTAAAGTGACACAATTGGCGTTTACAATACGAGGCCGCCATTTTGATTTTAAAAAATAAGTTACGTGAGCGGTAAGTGGATTTTGAAGTTTGAAGTATTTTAAATTTTAAAAGATACTTTATCAGTTGCTTTAAGTATTACTGCAATATATTCAACCCGAAGTACACTAATCTCTACCAATCTAGACTTTAACTTTTCTTCACAAAAGTTTTGAGCAAACGATACTGAACTCTGCTTAAGTATGTCAAATATAACCGTTGAAAATGTCATAATAATAGTCGATAATAACTCGTATAATCGCCAATTGCCATAGATCACGAAGTTGACCTCAACTCGAATTACTGTAACTATAATTATACTAAATCGGTTAGAAGTCCAAATCTAAATAATGATTCGGGTTTTGACATAGTTCATGTAATCATGAGTTTCATGACACTACTTATCATAGCGTTACAAATCTGAACAATCATGTCTTATTATTTAACAAGAGCTGTTGATTCAGATTTCAGACACAATAATTATGTATTTAGAATAGGTAGAGATTTGGATAATGATTTTCAAATAATTTATGTAAAATATGAAAAGAATAGAGGATAATATGGAAAATCTAAGCTGAAA
This sequence comes from Polyommatus iphigenia, assembly GCA_963422495.1. NCBI lineage: Eukaryota > Metazoa > Arthropoda > Insecta > Lepidoptera > Lycaenidae > Polyommatus > Polyommatus iphigenia. The sequence continues at coordinate 13,778,536 of OY730189.1, forward strand.
TATAGGTAGAAAGTAGAGCTTAAGGAATCTATGTCTTTGGGGCTAAGTGCCAAACATTCTCATAATACCATCAAATGCCACCTCTATAAATAATATGATCTAGAGGTGAGTCGGAACGCTATTCCTGTACGTTCTATAAAGTGATCTATAGATATAAATATCGGTATTTAATTATGTATGATATTTTACTGGTCATTTTGAAGAACGCTTTTTATCTGCAATTTAATTTTTTAATCTTTATCATTCTTTACCTTTTACAAACGGTGAAACGCTCTACATTACTTTTCTTTATCTCTTATACAATTTTTAATACCAAGTTTCTGCAATGGATGAATTTCCATTTTTCCTGTCCATGTGAATGTGTGGTTTATTTAGCGTTATAGGGTCCCGATTCCTGTACCTCGAAGGTCACATCAATTACAAGGTCACCTAAATGCTGTCTCACTGACAGGTGATAGCCTGAGATTGAAGTGACATTCGGAATCTAAGAATCGGCCTCAAGGCATACGCAATTTGGAAGATACGTGTCAGTCGTTTACCTCGCGGCCTTCGCGATGCCCTCAATTGAACTAGTTTAATATTCTTGCTATTTTGATATTCTGTATAGTATTTGGCTCTGTTATCTAACATTATACCATTACTAGCGACCCGCCCTGGCGTCGCACGGGTATAAAATATATAGCCACTGAAAAAATGATTAAAATCGATAGCCTATGATCCTTCACGTGGTCTACTTTTTATCTGTGCCAAATAACATAAAAATTGCTCCAGTAGTTCGCGAGATAAGCCCTTTCAAATAATTTCCCCCGTTTTTTTCACATTTTCATATAATTAGTCTTAGCGTAATAAAATATAGCCTATAGCCTTCCTCAATAAATGGGCTATCTAACACTGAAAGAATTTTTCAAATCGGACCAGTAAGTTCCTGAGATTAGCGCGTTCAAATTAGCCCTTTCAAATAATTTTCCCCGTTTTTTCCACATTTTCCTCTATTTCTTCGCTCCTATTAAAATATAGCCTATAGCCTTCCTCGATAAATGGGTTATAACCCATTTTTTGATGATTCTTTCAGTGTTAGATATATCTAACACTGAAAGAATCATCAAAATCCGTTGAGTAGTTTTAAAGATTAAAGGGAACAAAGGGACATGAGGGAAAAAAGCGACTTTGTTTTATAATATTATGTATAGATAGAGATGTACAATACCCGGCAATAAATATTGCACATCGACCTTTGGAAAGAGACAATCGGCTAATTTCGGTTACATAGAGCGTTATCTTTGTAGCACACACCTATTTGACATTATGTCAGTCGTTGTTCAAATTCAATAGAGTGCAGTCGCGTCCAGTTCAAAATATATATCTAGAGTTGTTAACACCCCTAAATTTGCTACAGCTGTAATTTTCCAAAATAATTAAAATATACGTAAACATAATTTGAACACGCTTTTTTATTTTATTTTACCTGAACCTAAAGCCATAACTTATAGAAAATTTGGTGTATTTTATACAAAGAATAATAAAATTGTCAAAAGAAGCAAACCATAATAATTATGTTTTTTTAACAGCTCCTAATATATACCGGACTTTTGTATTTCGTGCGTAAGAGATAACGCTCTACAAAACCGAAACTAGCCGAGTGTCACTTTCCAAAGGTCGATGTGCAATATTTAGTGCCGGGTACTGTACCTATATGTTGCTTATTTATTGATTATTTTACATGAAAAAGTTCGGTGTAAAAGTTTACTATTGAAGTACTCGGGCCCAATTCGTAGGTACCTCGAACCAGCCTAAGACAGCCTTAAAAATAATACCTTAAAGTAGCAGATACGAGAATTGACGTTTTGACCCTCCTACCCCCTTTTAACATTATCATTGGGGATGAAAAAGTGGCTAATCAGGAATCCATAGCTACTACTCAAAATGATTCTACGTCTGTAGCGCCATTAACGCCTTTAGCTTTGTCCACACTGGGCCTTTTTTGTTCATCAAGGGCATGCGTTATAGCGCAGTCAACAGCGAACGTGAGGCATGCCCGTGACGCGCGTTGAAATCGTAGAGCTCTTTCTTTCAACGCGGGTGGATTTTGACGCATTCAATCATTGAATATGCCAAACGAAAGTTGAAAAAAAAGAAGATGACGAAAGTTGAAGATGAAATTGCATAATGTGGACATAGCTTTTGAGTACTTCAATATTATCAGCGCGTTTTAATCTTTATTTTTATATTTTTTTAGTAATAAAAGGTAATTTGTTTCAGATTACAACGCCGCCCCGCTGTTCGCCTCTGAGAACGCCTCCAGTGGTAAGTCTGCAATTACATCGTATCTGCTGCCTTATCTCTGATCCAATAAATTGATTTATTGGGACTTTAGTTGCAGTAAATATAGCTTAAATTGTACTTTAGCTGTACCAGTACTTAAAGTATTTCTTTTCTTTATGTAGTCGTCTTGATATTAAAACCTAAAGACCCCAAATTTACATAGAGGCCGGACTATCGCAAGCTGAACTGACTAATAATAACTCCCACACCAGTTTCGGTGACGGTTCGGTGGAGTAATTTTATAGTGCCCAAGTGTGTGCGCAGTACACAAGAGCACTCTCTATTCCTTATACTCTCATAAGTCATAACCCAGTGGGACGGACGACCGACACGACTGGTGAGAGATCAGGCGCAGGACCGCAAGTCATATTTTCAACGCGGGAATCGAACCCACGACCTCCGAGTCAAGAGCCGAGCTCTGTACCACTGGACCACGGAGGCGTTCAAACTCATGTAAACACATGGAAATGCATAAATCGAGTTAGGTCAGTTTAACCTGCGATCAGTCTGAACGGAGCGATTGGCATGTGGACTTTTATGGGGCCTTAAAATTTTTAGAGCACGAGTAAAAATTACACAACTTAAACAAAGTTATGGGTTCTACGTTTCTGTAATCCCTTTTCACACGTTACAATTTACAGCCTTTAAATATTCTGTTATAAGTCAGTAAACCTAAAACGTACCTCGTTTTACTGAAATTGTAGACTTCTTATTCCTATGTTTACGGTAAAATTCTTTAGGTTTTCCGACAAATTCTAGACGATTTCCCAGCGGACTCGCCGTTGGGGAAAATTGACAGTCTGCGTCCTAAATTTCCGCGAAGCTCGACGAAATAGCATAAAGTTGGACGAAAGTCGATAGCTTTTGGATTAACACGTGTAGCTTTGCAATGGATTTGTTTCTGTCTTTCCAAAAATAGCATGAATAAACTGTTAAAAGTTTTGTGTCTTGACACGCATTTTAAAATATTAATATATAAATATATTCCAAAGCTTTTAATAAAAGAGTAGAAGGGTAATTACCTATTCTACTCTTCTATAATAATAAACAGCCCTTTAAGGTGGTTCGTTTTTTATACAAAAATAAAATCTGCATTCACAAGCTAAATATTAGTAGAAATGCCTCGATATTTGCGTAGAGAATTACTTTGGGATACTTATTTTCGCAAAATCAATAAAATTTCATATTTATAATGTCAGAGATATTAATATATCAGATGATGAACATGACATGCGTAATATATAAGATTTTTCATTGTCTGATATAATATCTCTGACATTATAAATATGAAATTTTATTGATTTTGCGAAAATAAGTATCCCAAAGTAATTCCCTACGCAAATATCGAGGCATATATATTTTAGCTTGTGAATGCCGATTTTATTTTTGTATGAAAAACGAACCACCTTAAGTCACCAGTCTCTCATAACTTTAAGAAGAAATTACTACGAGTTCTTTCTTGGAACTCCAATTATTTTACTCTAAAGATGTAGCAGACGAATAGACAGAAAAATGCTTTTAAGGTATAATTTATTAAAATAAAGCATTAACATCGGTTCAATACCATATTATTCGTATTGAAATAAATAATAATAATTATCACCATTAAGGTTCACTCGTTTCTGTGTGCTTAATGGATTTTTAATCTTTATTATATCTTTTAGGTCAATTACCTCGCGTTTTTATACACGGGATTAATTAATAGATTTCTGATATATAGACAACATTTACTCGTGTGAGTCGTGATAGGTTTATTTCAAGTTGTATTTACGATTTTGGAAAAAAATATTAATATTCGCAGACACCGCTGCGCTAAAATTCGTTTATCGCGCGGGAACCGTACATTTACGGGAATAAAAAGTATCCTTTGTCCTTTCCCAACTCAAACAGACTCAAAGTATTCCCATACCTTTAAACAAAATCGGTTCAGCGGTTTTGGGTGTGAAGAGGGAACAGACAGACACATAGACACACTTTCGCATTATAATATTAGTATGGATTTTGATTTTTGACATAAATTATTATTTATTATTAATGTATGTTACTTTATTAAAAGCAATATCATTACAAAGTAATGCATTATGAACATCTTATAATATGACGTATCGAATTACAAAACCATTACAAAACTTGCACTGACGAAACAATATTATAGTCATTCCATTTTGCACATATTTTTGCAAACAATATGTACGAACATAAATACGCACCTACACCTATACGAGTAATAATAAAGTAAAAGCTTTACACTTTAGATTAATAAAGCTACTATACTACAGTATAGTAGCTTTATTAACTGTATGTACTCGGCGAAACATGGCGGTAGCGGTCATTGACTCTCTGTCAAAAACTACACAAAGCCGCCGCGCGATTGACAACATCTGACACTTCATTGTCAGTCGCGGTTTGTATAGAAAATGACAAGTTTTTGACAGGGAGTCAATGACCGCTACCGCCATGTTTTGCCGTGTACAGTATAGAAACTTACTTTCCGCATTTATAATATTTTGAATTATCGATTTTATTAATTTACTCCATAACTGTGGCTGCCATTTTTTCCACAAATACAGTCATCTCCAATCTCCATATAATAATAATATTATTATTTATTATGGTATAAATGCATATAACACTGTCAGTTTTGTCTGCAATAGACGCACAGTAACTGACAATTGCTAATAGCTAGCCAAGTACCTAATAAACAACAGGGCAAATTGGTCAGTAGTCCAGCTGATACTGCAGCGATCAATCTATAGCGCGGGGTCAATGACCTACTGAGATAAGGTATCGCCCTACTAACTTCCGTGCGCCGCGGCTGCTGCTTCCAGCATACCAAGGTCATAATATGTAATATGATTTATAAATGGATCGGATGATCAGTTTTTGCCTAAAAAATCTAAATTTAAAGAGCTTTGTTTTTTTTTTTAATGTATTTTATATGTAAGCTACATTGCTTTGAACTCATAAAAGAGTTTCTAAAGTATTCTGATGTTCTTACAATAGAATAGAGAGGCCGGCAAAAATTCATATGGATTTGACAGATTTCGATTGCGTGAGACGTCTTGCGAATCTGTCAAATCCATATAAATTTAGAATTAATGCATCTACGCGTCGCGTTGCGGTCTGAATCAACCCTACGAAGGTGCAGCATTTTGCACACCTCCCAGTAAGGTCAAAGACCGCTGGCGCCTTGTCTTCCCATTTTGACTATAGCTTCTTAATTCTTATCGTCAGTGTGTCAGCTTGTTACCAGAGATTGCATTGCCAGATGAAAGTCTAAATGTCTGTCATTAACCCGGCTGCGGTCGATACTGATCCCACTTTCCCTTGTTTGTGGTGATCAGCCGCGAGAGCTGCGAAACTATGTACCTAATGAGTTATGAGTAACTTTGTAAAATCATTTCCTAATATACAATATACATAATATATAATATATACAATATACATAAGACATAAGACGAGTTACGATAATCTATAAAAAATTAAAAATCTTCACTGCTTTGTCAATTTTCGCCAAATGCTAACGTATAGTGGCTTATTTACTTACGTCCCAAAAGTTGTCACTTTTCACCAAAAGCTGAGTGTCCCCTAGCGATCTTTATGAGTCTTGTATTTTTTAAGAGAAATACTTTTTTATAAACCTTATAAGTTATAAGTCACCTGAGTTTCAGACCCTATAGATTACGGTTTATATTATACTTTGGTAAAGTCTTAAAGGATAAAGTCTTAATGGCCACTAAAGGACACTTAATGGTTGGTGAAAACGGCCATTGGTGTCCTGTCCTAGAAAACCGTTTGCCCCTTTTTACAGTCTTTAAAAGTCTATGATCTAGAGAATACAGATTTTTTATTAATAAAACTAGATTTTGTTCTGATTAAGGAGGAAATGTAAAGAAAGTCCATGGTTTTTCTGGTTTGAATACATTCCACTTTAACCACTTCTACAGTATAACCGATATTCTAATCATATGAATTTAAAACGATATTCATATAAACATGTCAATAATACATTTTCGACATTTGACTTTGAGAGTATACAGAGAATATACAGTAGACAGTCATTCTAGACCGCTTGAATCGGGTGCACGCACACATAAGCGTTATTTCAAATAACTTGAAGTAGTATAATTGCTGAGGGAGTTTGATTTAAATGTCACGCCTGTGTTACTCTACTGTATGATTTATTTATTTACTATTATTATACTGTTCTGATGTTATATGGTCCTCACGTATATCTAGAAATCGAAACTGCACTAGAAAATAAAATACATCCAGAAATACAGAAACACCATTTTGGAATCTTACTATATCATTTAATTAAATTCAAGAAAATATACTTACAACAACGTTTATTGATATAATGCAAACTGTACCACACGTGACACGGCAACGGTTACAGGTAATTGTAACCAACTTCCAAAAAGTAGGAAGTTAAGAAACCTCCTACTTTTTGGACGTACTTCGACCGTATATCTAATATAATATGTTATTTTTTTATAAAATGTAATTAATAATTATAAACCATGAAAACCTTTATAATTTTGAGTTTCATGTCATTTCATAGTAATAGACTATAGTGATAAAAAAAATCATCAGTATATTTCCGGTCCCACAGAGCTCATGTTACTGACATGTACCATAACGGTATTTTCCAGAAGTGGGTTGTTATTACATGGAAAGATCATGGACCTACCAAATTCATTGTAATACATGCACACGGTACCCTGACGTCAATGTATTTCAAGTTACCAGAGAGCTGAACGAAATATTCACAGAGCCACGTTCAAAACCGTTCCCTTTTATTTATCCATAAGTACTAATATTATAAATTCGAAAGTGTATCTGTCAATCTGTTACCTCTTCACGCCTAAACCGCTGAACGATTTCGCTGTTTGTTATAGAGATACTCTTAAGTCCCGGGAAAGGACAAGGGATAGTTTTGATCCCGGAAAAAATATACGGTTCCCGCGCGATAAATTAACTTTGGCGCAACGGAGTTGCAAGCGTCATTTAGTCATAAATAACTCTTTAAAAATGTTAACAAGATAAATTCTGCACATAACATTTTTCAATAGTTTACGTAGATAAAATACAGAATTGAGCATCTTTATTATGTCGTGCTCATTGTTCAGACCGATACTTATCAGGTTATTAATGAGCTAAAGTCTACATTTTTCACTAAATACCTAGGTTCAACTGAATACCTAGGTTTCAAGCGAATGCTCAACATGCATGAAATGAGCCAATTTATTTATTTAGTTAATTGGGGAGTTTCAAAAAAATAATACAACAGCCATTTTGGCATGTCCTTCATTTTAATATTTATTTTATTAAAAACTTTGACCATTATTGGTATTTATTTATAAAGTAACTGAAAGAGTGTCTATTTGCACTTTATTTTGGTTAATTAAAAACTTAATTCAAATAGAAAGAAAAAAGAAATTATGGTAATATAATTTATCAAGCCCCTCTTTTTCCAGTGTCCCCAGTAACAATTTAAAACTTCAGACTGAATTAAATTAAAATTTTCTGGAAATACTTGACACATTCAATTGTTTTTGACGTGATAACGTCTTATAATTCGATATGGGGTGCGCGCCCGAAAAACATGACAGTTCATGCGGCGTTGCCTCGCTGACAGCTGCTCTGAGGCGTTCCCTTTATCCTCTCAGCAACCGTACTCAACCCACCTGGGCCGCGCTCTTTGTTTCGATTATATTACGTATTTCGATGACTTAGAGAATACTTTTGTATGAAGAAGTTTGGTTAGTTATGACCTTTGATACATTGACCACACTCTGAATGAAAAATAAATAAACAATCTGTGAGCTATTAGTATTATTTCGACTATTTAAAATTGTGCTCTATTTCCTACGTGTCAAGGTATGACTTGTGCTTTGTTCGAAGATTTTACTGGATTTCGTCTTTGTTCGAATGTATGTAGCGTTTTGTATTGCGAATAGTTTATTTTACTCATTATAAATATTTTTAGACAATCATTTGAAAGAAATACATCGAAATAACTTTAGGTTACAGTCGAAAAAGTTTGTTTCTATTTATAGAGATTCAGAAGCGAGGGTTAAGGGGTTAAGGATAGTTGAACGTGACAACGTCATACGTTGTCACGTTCAACTATCGTCAGTAAGCCGACTTTACAGACAACCGATTTATTTTGGTTAAATGAACCATGTTCTTTACTTTTAAGGCTCAATTTAAGGCGTAAGACTACTTTAATCCATTTAAATTTGCAGTTATCTGTTGTTCCCGGAATATGCTATTTCCGGACATTTCAGTTTTGTTACCATAATTTTTTCATGATAACATTCTACTAAAATATATTTTTTGTGTTCTGTTTATGGCGAAACTAATATTCAGTACGATGGGCCATTTTAATACGATTTGGCTGAGTAATTTTTTCGGTGGTGCAAAGAAATGTATAACCAGTTGGAATGGACCAAAATTGATGGTCAGGTTTGTTACGACTGTTTGATACTTTTTACTATATTTATTTGTAACATAATAGTTTGTAAAGATAAACTGATTTTTGAACTAAAAGTAAGTGTGTGTGTATTCAGCGTAAAACAGAAAAAGTTTTACATGTCTTTAAGTGTAAGGTAGACGCGTAATGTTACTTCGGTCTTGTTACTGCTTACAGGGTAACATATAGACGGACCGGCAAAGTAACAAAACCGAAAGCACAAAGCTAGTCATACACTGTGGATTTGCATGGTGATAAATTATCTAAGAAGTTTCAATTAAATACAATTTTTGTAAAGTTAAAGATAGCTGATAGTTTGTTTATAATTTTTGTTTTACAAATAGGTATAGGGAGAGGTTAAAAAATTAAAATCCAGAGTAAATTAAGGAAAATTTTACGAAGATTAAATAAAAAAAGAAAAACATATCGGAACTGAATCCAGCTGAAGCAGAAGCTAGAATAGACGAGTGGAGTTAAGAAAAAATAATTGCAAATTTTAATATAATATTGAATTCTAAATCTTGTACACTATGCCTTAAAATTTTGTTACTGTCGGTTTTGTTACTGTCCCTGAATCTATTCAAGGTATTTTTAAGATTTTGACGTAAATTTCTATGTCTTAGCTAAAACAATTAATATTTACCGTTTTTAATTGCATTCAGATTTTAAACAGCTCAAGTTTTGAGAAAGTACTATAAAAATGGATGTAGTTTTGGAACCCGAAATAAAGATTGGATTTTCTAATCTGTTTTAAAATGTGCAGTGTCTTAATTTTTTATGTAAATAACGTAAAAGAACTGTCTTATTTTAATAAATACGTAAGAGTCTCAAAATATATTATAGTTTTATTTCTATTCAACTTGATTATGGTAACAAAACGGACACAAATTTGATACTAACTCACATATTTTTGATTTTTTTACTAGTAAATATTCACTTTAGTCACAAAAAATATGATATTTGATAAATTTAGTAGAGCTTGTCTAACTTGAAATGACGCGCCCCTCCCTCGTATTCACAGTACAAAAATGTTTCATTTATATCAACTTTGAAGTGGTGGGGCGCGTCATTTCAAATTAGACAAGCTCTAATATACTATTATAACTAAAATCGTAAAACCGCCTTATGTGAAAGTTATTATTTTTGGCCGATTTTTGTCTGTTGTATTATTTTTTTTAAACTCCCCAATTGCATGCTTAGTACCAATTTCACCAATGCTAAAGTTAGTCGTTGATGAAATGTTATCTTCTTCGTAATAATGAAAGAGGAGAGAGACGTTAAAGAGAATTCGCTTAATATATATTAAGATTCGCTTAATTATTATTCTTAAAATAGTTTGAGAATAATATTAATCCTCCAAGTCCCAAGAGCACAGGTGATCGCGACAATAATAGAATACAATAGTATTTCCAAGAATCCGCGATCAAAGGATTCATTTCCAGAAAAGGTTGGTAGTGCCCTTGCGCTTCGCTTAGCTCGTCTTGGCGGGGGCACTACCGTGCATCCAGACATTTTGGGAAAAAGATAAGCACTAACAGGAGTAGAGGCGTTTTTGAATTTGGTGCTAAATAATATATTGTGTGCAAAAACGTATTTTAAAATAAAGCAATAAAGGCGTTCTTTAGAGAGCAGACAAATAAATTTTCATTTGTTTTTCTTTTTACAGTTCCGTACCCAAAGGGTAAAACGGGACCCTAATTACTGGGACTTCAATGTCTGTCCCTCTGTCCGTCTGTCTCCAGGCTGTAACTCAAGAACCGCTATAGCTAGACTTCTAAAATTTTTACAGATTGTGTAATTCTGTTGCTGCTCTAATAACAAATACTAAAAACGCAATAAAATTAATATTTAAGGGGGCTCCCATACAACAAACGTGATTTTTTAAGGTTTTTTTCTCGTAATCAATAATGGCAACAGCCTAGGCCAGGGTTTCCCAATCTTTTTCAGCCTGCGGCGCACTTACAAGTCAATATTTTGTCACGGCGCCCTACTCTACCTAGCTATTACAAAAATATGCATAAATACCTTTAATAATTATTATAGTTAGGTTAAGCGTAAGCAAGTAAATAATAATAAACAAACATGATTCTGCCTGCTTTCTATAATAATTCATATTATAATTTTATTTTATAATATTTGTGGTTATGGATAATGATGGAGGATCGACTCACGGCGCCCCTCTTGCCTTTCTACGGCGCACCAGGGCGCCGCGGCGCACAGTTTGGGAACCCCTGGCCTAGGCACTTAAAATTTTCACAAATTCCTTAAGTAATTATATTTTTTAATAATTATTAATAATAATAATGTAATTAAGTAAGTAAATATTTAAGGGGGGGCTCCCATACAAGAAACACAATTTTTTGCCTACTTTCGCTCTATACCGGTACGGAAACCTTCGTGCGCGTGTGCGACTCGCACTTGGCCGATTTTTTATATACCCGCTTTAGATACAAAATAAAAAATACAAAATTATTCTTCGATCAAATAATTACTAAAGGAATCACAGCCGTCACGTTAAATCTTTAACCACAAATAATTTATTTAAAAACACGACGCTCAAATGAAATAATGAAGTAAATCGGACGCAGTAATTATTTAGGTCACCTTAATTTAAAATTCCTTTGTTTTTGTTACAAAAACTTTGACTTACCTACAGGTGAATAAAGGGTCACCGGTCATTGACGTTCTTAGAGCGCTTACAGACGAACGGCACGTGTCGGCGGCACGCGTCGGCGGCAGTCGACGACAGACGACGGCACGTGTCGGCGGCAGTCGACGGCAGTCGGCGGCACGTGTCGGCGGCAGTCGGCGGCAGTTGACGGCAGCCGTCGACAGTTTATAATGCTTGCAGTTGTGACGTAACGAGTAAAGGTAAGCGTCCACAGGTCGGTATAGTAGGTACGCAACGGACGTTTCGCATCAGACGGATATTTTTTACAGTACGTCTCACTGTATCGGCAACGTACGGATTACCGACTAGCTAGTATGTTTATCTTCAAATTAGTCCAAACAAAGTTCCTAAGTCAAAATTTCTGCTTTCAACTTTTCCATCCATACCTCCCTTTTGATCTTTCATTTACTAGGCTAAACACTAAACAGTAATCCGTGCACTGCCGATTCAGCGGACGTACTGTGAAAAAAATATCCGTTTGATGCGAGATGTCCGTTGCGTACGATACTGACCTGTGGACGCTTACCTTGCGGGGATACGTCACAACTGGGGGCCTACCACCACCTCTACTAACGGCCGTTCCCAATATTTGATCTATCTCTGGTTTTGCCCTACTAGAGATAGGAATAGCTCTCATTAGACATTAGAGACAAATTTTTTATGTCAATTCAATGTTAGCTGCGATCGGCCGTATGTCAAACCAGAGATAGATTGAATATTGGGAACGGCCGTAAGCGACACCGTTTGACAGATAAGAATTTATTAATTTAACGTCAAGCTAGTGATCTTAAAAAAGTTGATATTTCACAGCGAATTTAACATTGTTTTGCATTTTTTACTGTTTTTTAGTAAAATTATATTTAAAAAGTGAGTACAGTAATGTTATTGTAATCTTACAACAAAGTGTTTTGGAAACAATAGTTTTAGAAAGGTCGTGGTAGGCCCCCTGCAAGCGTCATAAACTGTCAACGGCTGCCGTCGGCTGCCGTCGACTGCCGCCGACTGCCGCCGACACGTGCTGTCGTCTACCGTCGACTGCCGCCGACACGTGCCGCCGACTGCCGTCGACTGCCGCCGATACGTGCGTTGGGGGTTGGGGGTCGAGTCAAATCTCATCTAATCTCACGTTGATGAGAAGGGGGGTCTCGGAAAATCTCACGTATTTTTTTTTGTCAACAAAATAATACTATTTTGGTCCGTTTCATCCAGATTGTACGTATGCTTAAGATTTAATCGTAAGCGTAATCGTTATACGATTAAGATCATTCACAAATTCGTTCGAAAGAAAACCTACTGACTGTCAAACCAAACGTTTACGTAAGAACCCCACATTTTAAAAAATCTCACGTTAGATTTGGGTGGGGGAATAAAATCTCACGAAATCTCACCAGGGGGGAGGGGGGTCCAAAAATTAAAAAAAAAACCCCACGTAATTTGTGGAGGGTGGGAGGCGCCCCAAGTATTTAGTTGTCTCTAAAATAGTTCTTGGTTCAACGAAGCAAATGTTTTAAAATCAAAAATTAACAGAAGTTTAATTAAGAATTTTAAAAGAAAACGTTATAAAAATATGAAATGAATATTTTTACGTTTTTCCTCGAGCACTTCACACGCTCATTAGTAATAATATTTTTTACTGAAATAGAAAGTTTTTTCACTGCATAATATTTCACGGAGTTTCTTCAAAAACAAAGCGAATAATATTCACTTTGATGTAAATATTTCTGGTCTTAATAAATCACTTTTGTGAACACGGAAATATTATGTCGCCAACCTTAAGAAAAATTTGAATGAAAAAATATGTTTATTCTTGTGCTTTTTAGAGTTCCGTACCCAAATGGTAAAAACGGGACCCTATTACTGAGACTTCAATGTCTGTGCGTCTGTCCGACTGTCCGTCTGTCCATCTGTCCGTCTGTCTCCAGGCTGTAACTCAAGAACTGAGAACATATATGAACAAGAAGCTAGACTTCTGAAATTTTAACAGATTGTGTATTTCTATTGCCGCTATAATAACAAATACTAAAAAAAAAATATTTAAAGGGGGCTCCCATACAACAAACACAGTTTTTGGCATGTTTTTGCTCTATAACGGTACGGAACCCTTAGTGCGCGAGTCCGACTTGCACTTGGCCGAATTTTTAATAAAATAATATGTACGAATATTACGGTGTATTAATACATTGATAACTATCTCTGTACATCTGCACGATAAAAACAATCTTTAAATTTATTACAAAATAAAGTGCTTGCGATAACAATTATTGAGCAAATAATGCTAATTAGGTGACCTATAAAGCTAGGCTCTTCTAGGTCAGGCAGGATGTCCTAGGTCCCGGGACACCCGGTTTACAAGTGGTTCAAGATCAGGGCGTGACCGGGTCGCGACCCACGCGGCCCGGCACAGGTATCGTTGATTTCACATGACGTCAAATGTGCAATCGAGTATGTATCTACATTATATGAGATTAGGATATATTACTACAATGTTTTTACGCTAGACGGTAGCACCAGCAGCCCCCCTAGACAAGCGGCAAGCGATCATCGTAAACGCTAACGCTAACGCTACAGAATGTATGGGACTTGACATTAGCATACGCTAGCGAAGCGATGACTTATGTCAAATCGCATACATTTTGTGGCGTTAGCGTTTACGATAATCGCTTGCCACTTGTCTGGGGGGTATTCCTAGACAGACACTGCACTGACAGTTAACAAAAAGTTTTGTCCGACGTTTGACAACCTTTCTGTCAAAATTCTGATATTATGACATGTGTAACATGTCGGGTTTTGGTATATGAAAGGCGGAAAAATGCTTTACCATCTTAATTTAATTTTCTGTGGTGTGTTTCCCCTACACCAGTGTTGATAGAGTTAAGGGCGTTCCTTACGGAGATACCGTAATTTACCGTATTTCAAGCCTTATTAACTCATAATTTGAAAGCTACAAAGTTATAATAAAAATACAGCAATAATGTTCAGTATATCAACATTCCTTTCCCCGTTTTAAATTTTCTATTTTTGTTTATTATACTCATGATATCAGCTTCCAAAGTAAAACCAATTTATTAAAATTCAAGCATACATTCAGCATCTCCTTAGGATTTACAAATTACTTTTATTTGAAACACACGCCAATAGATCGACAATATCATAAACTATATATATAACTATATATTCCCCGTTTTAATTTTTTTTTAGGACAATTTTGAACTAAGATAAGTTAAAAAACTAGGGTTTTGGTGCGATCTCGGCAACGCGGCAAATGTCTGGCCAAGGTCGTTTGCTCGGGGGACAGCCTTAAGTGAACCTAAAATCTTAATTATTGTTATAGTCACACTTAAATTATGGGTACTTTAGAAATAGATCCATGATATTTCGATAAGCGCAAGAAGTCATAAGCTAATATTAAGTATTTTTTTAATCCCATGTATTGTATATTTCATAATATTATGTTATAGATATGATAGCAGCATCCTAGAGAAGCTGAGTAGAGCTGAGCTGAAGAATCTAGTTCATGATCAGCGCAGAGCGTGACCCGGTCACGACCTACGCCCGGTTACAGCATTACCGGGTACATAGTTATAAAGCTACTCGTATTTTTAAACCGGGTTTTGTTTTTCATATTGTTATACTCGTATTATGAAAAACAAAACTAAACTCGGTAATACGTATGTATCTAATAATAGTATAACTAAGTTTTGTATGTAGAGCTTAAAATTTAGCTGAGAGTAGACTCAGTGCCGTAAATAGGGCGGTGCCACCGGTGCCTAGGCACAGGGCGTAGACTCTGGGGGGTGCAAGAATGGCCAGACCAGAGAGGCCTATACATAGCATTGCTCTGGGTACCTATAACATCTAAAAAAAGGGCGCAGTTATAGAAGCTCGCACAGGGCGCAAAAAAGGCTATTTACGGCACTGAGTAGACTACAAGAAACTTACCCCTGGTAGAGACTAGCATTCGCTGAAAATCATCAATTTTTCAGGTGTCAAGTGTTCTGCGCAAAACTCGCGTTCTTAAAAAAAACATTTTTAATTGGGTCTGGGAAGGTAAATTCCGAAAATTAAAAATAATTATTTATAATATTATATAGGTAGTAGTGTATTGTGTAGTAGGTAACATTAAAAATGTACACAAGACTTGTGAGCCTGCTTTTAGTAAAACTAAAACAAGTATTGTTTTACAAAAAACCTTTTTCTCAAGCCGTGATTTTCTTTTCGTTTCGCTTACCTACAATGTAAAACTTCACTCAGGATATCAAGTTGGCAGTTGCATCTTTATTGCTGGACTTTTTCTGAACGATTAGCTTCTTCTGATATTACCATTTTGTAAACATTGTTTGAATGTTGGTCGGTGTAAATGTTAAGTAATTGCTATTCAGGTTTCCCAGCATTGACTTTTTATGGTGTGTGGTTGCTACTGTGTGGGTATGTCAGATGTCTCCTCATTACATAAAAGGCGATTAAACTATGCAAATAACATTCTTGGCCATGATGATACGTCG
Source organism: Polyommatus iphigenia (assembly GCA_963422495.1). Classification (NCBI taxonomy): domain Eukaryota; kingdom Metazoa; phylum Arthropoda; class Insecta; order Lepidoptera; family Lycaenidae; genus Polyommatus; species Polyommatus iphigenia. Next base: position 13,794,509 of record OY730189.1, read on the forward strand.
CAGAATGTTGTGTTGTATAACAACAATGATACCTTTTTTTGTATTAATCTTTATACGTTTACCGCGTGAGAAAAAGTAGATTTAGATCAAAGGGCGCAAAGTTTTTAAGTTTGTTAATTTCAGAACGCCAAGTCAATTTGTGATCTCTTCTTGATATCATAATAATGTTATTGGGCCCTTTGCCCACAATAGCAGAACTTTGGCTTTTTTACCTCTTATTTAGTTACCTACGTTATGTTTTGCTTGTCTGTGTTTTTTTTTTGTTGGCTAAGGACCACCGCACATTAGAGACACGACAGTTTTTAGACAATCTTGTTTCACATAGACGAGTCAGCTTTACGATTAAAGAGAAACAGTTGTGTCTACCACGCGGCGCATACCAAGACGAAACTGTTTTGTCTACGACGACGCATCGTATACATCAGACTAGGTACATCCCTAGACAGTTTTGTAGTTGATGTGCGCGCTCGCATACACTTCAAAGGGAAGCCGACAGTCGTTAGTCAGACTTGTCGCCGTGCAGTTCTTGTACGCATTAGACAACTTTGTCTATGAGACGTTTTATTTCAAATGTGCGCGTCTAGTACTTTTTATTATGCGATAGTCTGTCTAAAAACAGTCGTGTCTCTAATGTGCGGTGGCCCTAAAGGGTAAACCAGACGAATTGCATTTTAATTACAAATGAATTAGCGATTGGACACCTAAATTCCACGTTAAAGCTAGCGAATCATGCAGAGGCGGCGTAAGGCGTGGGCGTTGTGGGCGACCGCCCACGGCCTCGCGGTCCTAGGGGCATCGCACCCCTTGCACAGGACGTTCTTTTTAGAATTTACAAGTATCAAAAAAATCTTTCAACAAAATACGTCTTCTTGCTTCATCCATCAGGGGGCCACGCAAAATATATTTTGCCCACATAAAATTTTGGTCTTGCGCCGCCACCGCGAATGCAATAGGACTGCACTGGTTCATCTCTTATCGTTAAATCTAACGAATTAGTATAAATAACTATAGTGAATAACCTTTATTTTTTGATGCGCAGGGGAAACCCTTCATGGGTCCCCCGGGTTGGGGAAATGCCTCAGTTACTGAAGCACCCCGGGAGTATGTGGGACTCTTACCCACTAAACCACCTGCGGTTTGCCTTCAGCCGTATACGGAGGGATATCCTGGATCTGTAGCTTAATCAACATAATATTAATGTAACGTATTTAATATTTATAATGAACACGCGTTTGCTGCATGTGTAGTTTTGAATATGTGTCAGCGAGTCAACGTTCTGCAACCGATCGAGTTGCGACATCGATACGACACGCGCAACTCTATATTTTGTTTGGTTGCTATTAAAAATATAGAGTATTAGGGTCAGGTCACAACGAAACGAGACGAGACGAGGCGCGACATAATTAAAATGTGAAAATTATTATTTCATTGTTCTTTAAAGAAGATTTTGACATAAGCTTAAATTGTTGCTTTCCTTCAGGTGACTTGTTTGCGCGTTTGCTCGTTTGCCTCCTAATTTTCTAAAATAAAAAGTTCCATACTTTTTCCGTTAAACTCTTCATTAAGGCCGTCAAGCCAGCCAAGGTCATAAAGTGGCATTTTATTTGAATTTTTGTCGGTGACGGTTCACGGTGGACACCCTTCCTTATCTGTAGTGATGTGAGTATCGATTGTATCTCGATGTGGGTTACGGGCCCGGGTCAAAGGTCACGGCTAGGCCGCGCCCGCTCGAAGGACCAAACTCGGTTACGTCTGATCTTCCTGCAGGTAAGACTAGAGATCACCGTACCCACTAGCGAAATCTGAGTGAGATTTAGTCAGTTCTCACAGTCAACCAGAATTCGCAGCTAGAATCCCTATTAGAGTTACTGTATCTAGTAATTAATTCGATGCTATACAAAATCTCCGTCCTCGCGCTAAGAAAAGAGAAAAACTCACTCTCAATGCACTCACACAAAATGCGAAGAATCTAGAAAACTGATTTTGAAAATTTCTTAAAAGAAAATATTATAGGGACCCATACCTAGGATCCCTATTCCCTTCAATAATTTCTGTCGATAGCTCGGAATCAAAACTAAGCTGTCAGTCATTTACGGCGTCGTTAAAAGTATGGATGTGTCAAATTAATTCAATAACGAATTTTGAATAGCGAAATCTTTGTGGGTCTGCGTAAAACGAATAGGGAGAGTACTCATTTTTGGGATTTTGATGTAAGTACCTAATTAAATTTATTTTGACAGCATAAAAATCTTATTGTGTACACAAATACAAAAGCGTGAGAATCCCAAATCCTAATTTACATATTCAGCCCGGGGGTTGCCAATTGTCTGTGGTTAATGGTACAAATATTTTTGCACGAAAAACATTTCAATGTTGGCAACACTGTTAAAATACGGCCTGATTGGTGCTTTGGGGCAAATTGCGTTATCAAATGGCAGGGTTGGGGTTTTCAATGTTCTTTTATTATGCCGTGAGAAGATACCAATTTCGGAAGCTGTAGCATAAAGTCGTACAGAGTTTTTACCCTAGAATTATGCAAATGAGCTATTGGAAATGTAAATACCTCGAACGTTGAGGAAGAGATTAAATTCCTCAACTTTCGAGTTAAGGGAATTAATCTTTTCCTCGATAAAGTTATTATTAAGGAAGGCAGAGGAAAGAAAATATGGTTAACAATAAAAATTGGCATCTTAAAATACCTCTTAAAACCCTCAAAGTAATTTATTTATTTAACAATGAAAAGAATTGGCTTTTCAACGAAAACATTGAAACAAAATTGTTAAGTTATTGGAAATTCTTCAACTGAAAAGGCTTCTTATATTGGGACTTAGAAGCAATTACTTCTGATTCTAGAAAAATGTCGTTACATAGTATTTTCAGAAGTAATTGCATTGAGAAAAATGTAGCATACTCGTAAAATGAGCTTTTTATTGCATTCCCTTTTCTCCATCTGTCTGACTTCGTTGAAGGCTAGAACGGAAATTCATCTGAATCTTTTGAATTCATATACTTAGGGCCTGTTTCACCACTTCCTGATAAGTGCCGGATAGGCTATCCACCACTTAACTTAACTGATAGAGTATGGAGAATCTGTCAGGTAAGTTGTGGATATCCTATCCGGCACTTTATCAGGAAGTGGTGAAACAGGCCCTTAATATTATAAACAACTAGATGACGCCCGCAACTCCGTTGTGCCAAGATTCGTTAATAGCGCAGGAACCTTACATTTTTCCGGGGTAAAAAGTATCCTATGTCCTTTCCCGGGACTCAATGTATCTCAATACCAAATTTCAGCCAAATCGGTTTAGCGGTTTAGGCGTGAGAAGGTAACAGACAGACAGACAGACGGACAGACAGACAGACAGACAGACACACCTTCGCATTTATAATATTAAGTATGGATGCTAAAGTGTCTGTGTGATAACTCCTTAATTCTGATGAGGTAAGAAACTTTGAGTTCCGGGAAGGAACATATTTTTTGCGGAAATATACGAATTACGATTCCTATGCAATTAATGATATTGTATAAGAATGTGCGTTTCTTTCACTGGCAATTCTTGCGCTATCCATTTTTTCATTTGCTTTTCTTACGAAGTGACTAGGCATCAAAAATTTTCAAATTTTTAAACTATATCTCTTTTTAGAATGTCAGATAAGTACATAAGTTCTGAATTCATAGAGTCCGAATGTAAATAAAAAGAGAATTTGGACTCTTTATGATTCTGGAATCTTAGAGAGTCCAAATTTAGCAGTCAAAACACCAATAAAACAGCTTTTAATATATTTTTTAATTCTTTCGCAATACTTAATTTGTTACTAATTCAATAAGTAAGCGTGCAAGTTGGCAATAGTACGGCTTCGGGTGCTAAGTAGCCGTCGCGGGTATTGTGTTTCTGAACGGACAGACGTACAATATTATTATAGGTTTATTTTAAATACAATTATTGTGGTCTAATACCATAATATTATACTAAGGGCCCGTTTCACCACTTCCTGATAAGTGCCGAATTCACCACTTAACTTGACAGATCAAGTATGGAGAATCTGTCAAAATAGTTGTGAATAGCCTATTCGGCACTTTATCAGAAAGTGGTGAAACAGCTTTTATTTAATAATTTATTTATTTTATTCATTTAATAATTTATGTACACATAGCCAGTTTACAAAAAAAAACTTAAAACTAGAGATACATTTTAGTACAAAGGTACTACTTATTCCAAATTGGAATCTCTTCCAGTAGACCTGTTACAGGAAACATTAAAAAAAGAGGTAACAATAATATTAGTGCACACAACAATTTGGTATTAATGTAACAAAAAAATAATAATCAAAATATCGTCACTGGAATGGAAAAGTCGCTAACCTCCATATAGGCAACTTTAGGAGAGAGCGTTTTAAAGTTTTAATTTTTGGAAAAAAAATCATATCTTTGCAACCCTTTAACCGATTTTGGATATTCCAAAACCTATTGTATGGATGATTTTTTTATAATTTTTTGAAGCTAATACCCAATCTAATATCGCATTAGTTTAGAAGATAAGTGGCGCTTCAGCGAATATCAGTACTAACTTTAAAAATTTAGAGCCCGGAAAAGTCGCTAACCTCCAAAAAAGAAAAGTTCAATTTTGCTGAACTACCATCACTTTATATATTTCTTAACAGCGATTTTTGCTTACCACCCATTATTGTCTCTTATCAGATGGTATTTTATTCTTAACGTCCAAAATGAACCAACATGACCTGCTTAAATTAGCTAAAGTGTTATAGATATTTTAAAATGTAGTAATCGAATACTAAAGTACAAGCAATTCAGTTAAATAACCGTATATATTTGTATATTTTATTTTAGTTTGTATTTTAGTAATGAATTTGTGATATATTAAATAACTGTTTCTTTTCTTAGCGACCTGAAAACACATGAAATTTTTGACGTATAATTTCCTGTTTTAGTCTTGTCGTCATCACTGATTCGTTTCGTAATATTATGCTTAGGTGACGATGGTTTTGAAGGGGTAGATGATTGATTCGTAGATGTTTCCGGTGACAATATTTTAGCATAACCACAAATCTCGTCAATTGACTTTTCATAGGCAGCTATAGTGTTTTCTTTTGGTACATGACTCTGTCCTTTGGTAACTAGTTTTTCAGAAAGTAAAAAAAAAACACGTGGTTATACCTTATAATATAATTTATTAAGTCATACTTTTTTAGTCAAAGAAATTTTTGAGACTAGAAGAGAAAAAAGAGAAGAATAGTTGACTGCATAATTCAATCAAATCTAATGAAATAAAAATTTTGTAAAACATGTTTATTTATAATTTTACCTAAGGTTTGTCTTTGTTATCATTGTAAGAGTGGAACCTTCTGAAACAAAGCTTGCGAGAAGGCTCCAGTTGTAATAGTTTAAAAAACCTTTATACTTAGTTAATAAAAATATATAAATTTTTTATCTATCATAATATTACATACACTCATATTAAGATATTTAGTTAACCATTTTTAAGTAATTTATTAAAAACTAACCTTCTGTCGCTGCGTCACCGGGAAAAAATAATTTTTCCCTTAGGAAAAGTTATTTTCTGGCGGTAAAAAGTGGTCTTTGTTACTCAGGGATAATGTAGCAATATAATGGTGAAATATGTAACTTTAAAGTCGGTTTTGTAGTTTTTGAGTTTATTCGTTACAAAAATACAGACACAAAAATACAAAGGTTTCCTCTATTTTTATGTTATTGGTATAGACTAGAGGACGCCCGCAACTCCTTTCCCGGGACTCAAGGTATCTCCATGCCAAATTTTAGCAAAATCGGTTCAGAGGCTTAAGCGTGAAGAGGTAACAGACAGACAGACACATTTTTGCATTTATAATATTAGTAACTTAGTAAGTAATAAGTAAAGTAAGTATATATGTAACCATTTCGACAATCAATCTAATAAAAAATTGAAAAACTACCGTGCTGATATAACCATACCTATATCGTAGGTACACTTAGAAAAGTGTACCTACAATACGTTATAATAGGTCTGTACACAGGTTTGGTACTGTTTCAATGTATGTTTCTAGTTTTAAGTACCAAATCATTGTTTTTTTTAATACTTTGTCATTGAATTTTCATCTTGTTTCAGTAATGTCAGTTAATTTTTAATTAATATTGGATTTATCCATGCAGGCGGATATTGTTTTTTTCTTGTTTTATTACTAGCGGTCGGCCGCGGTTCCGCCCACGTGGATGTCGGTGAGCTCTGCAAAAAGCATACCCAGGAAAGACTCGGTCAGCAAAATGATTAACAGGTCAATTCACAGACTCCGACACTAACATCGACGACGCAGTCATTATACGCAGGCTGCACCGGCCTGCACAGATTGTCTTCCTCCCGCACGCGCTTCCGCCTTGTGACGCCAACTATCGTAATATTTTAATTTCACCATAATTTCAAAACCAAATGTTGGACTATAACAGGCTAGTAAACGTTTATAACCACGGAACAGGGCCCATTTTATACGCATACTTTTGCTAATAATACACTCATAGTAGACTTGCCTAGCACTACTTAGACCAATAATACACTTATTGTTTGACTACGCAGAACTATTTGCTCCCGTGAAATTCACTATGAGCATTTAATAGAACCAGGCAGGCCTGTTACGTACTCCACGCTTCTATCACTAGCTACTTACTTTAAACATTTGTGAATTGTATTGTGAGGTTGATGAAAAAAATAAAAAATAAATGAAAGGTAAGTTAATCTATGTTAAATGAAATGTATTTACAAGTAAGTATTTCGTTCGTGTACGTGCATACATGTTTGAACGGCAAACGCGCAAGTATTTCCGTTGAAGAATATTGTGTTTTACATCTCAATTTTTGTTCGCCCATTGAACACGGCGTATTTACTAAGTTGTGCTTAAAAATAATATTAGTCCTAACAGCATTCAAAATGGCCTTGAAGGTGCGATAAATTTTTTGAACGGCAAACGCGCAATTATTTCCGTTGAAATATATTGTGTTTTACATCTCAATTTTTGTTTGCCCATTGAACACGGCGTATTTACTAAGTTGTGCTTAAAAATAATATTATGTAGTCCTAACAGCATTCAAAATGGCCTGAATGGAAGGTGCGATAAATTTTTAAAAGCTCAGATGCTTTTAAAAATTTATCGCATCGATCACGAAGAATACTTTGGACACTAATAAATAGTTTTCAAGAAACCTTTATATAGTAATTAATACTATAACAACATTCGAGAGCCCGCGATAATACCAAAACTACTGTAGAACTAAGTAATTCACTTATAATTGGCACATCAAGTAACAAGGTCAAACGGTACTAAGTTCATTTCGTTCTATTAATTACTATAGCGGATTTATAATTACTACTGTACTATAAAACTGGAGCAAGTCTTCTCAAGTACCTATATTTACACCGGTGAAACACTTGTATAGGCCATCTTAGCCTTTACTGCGCCTATAATATCGTTCTAGAACAGGTCTACTACAAACCCAAACAAACTCCGTGTAACCTGTTATAAGCTTAGTAGTAAAACCTGGAACCATTAAGAAAGAGTTACAAGTGCTGCAAGCCTATAAACTGTGCACTATAGGAGAACTTTGTTACTTGGGTGATACAGTAATCAATGTCTGAAGTCCATTTATAAAGTCTTGAATTTAGCATTATTTTCGCTATTGTCATTTTGATTAAACAATCTTTATTCGATTAAAATATCTGACATCACAGAAACTATTAAAAAAATATAGGTAAAAATGATTAAAACGCAGCATTTTTCTCTTATCAGTAGACACTTTTGACTTAACAATATCTTTATTGAAATGACTAGAGGACCTTTTCGCTTAACAGCCATAGCTTAACTTTTTAGAGAAAGCAAAAACTGCTGATGCGCCATAGTAAACAATACGAGCTAATGGAATAATCGCTAAAGTGTTATTCATGCTCCGAATAAGTAATGGAAAAATAACTTAAGCAACATAGGTGTAAAAAAGACCGTTTTGAGCGTCGTTCAGCGAGAAGATTTATAAAATAATGCCCATTTTCATTTTGCTAACTGACCACAAAATTACTCTGATTGCTTTGAAACTCCGATCGTTCGACGCAGAAAAATCTGCTGATTCCAAATATATGTATAACTCTATATGAGCAAAATGGCGCTTCAGCGACTTTTCCTTTCCAGTGACGATATAGAACTTAATAAACATAATATTATAACATACATCTAAGAATAAGTATTATACTAATTATGAATTAAAATTTAAGATTGTAAACGCTCTTTATGTTTCAAGGGGTGATTGTTTAGGAAAAATCTCGTGGGAACTTTCTTTTTTTCTATATATGCGCCAAATTTTATCAAAATCAGATTATAATAGTTACGTGGACTATATTCAATACGATACGATATCAGTACCTATTGATAATAATAATTATACTGTATTACTACTAATTTATTAGCTAAAATTAGTAAAATGTACGTTATTATACAGTCTAGGAAGGTATAATAACGTATACCTATTCAATATTCATGTTTGCTTTTGTCTTAAATGTTAGAAAAGTCTCTAGTTTCACACATGTCTGAAATATTATTATTTCACTCACACACCAGTTAATCCATTCCCTCGACTATCAAATCCCAATATCACTCCGCCATCTAAACTAGTGCGAAATACAGGATGTTTGAATTTATGTGCCCGAGTAACCTGCATGGCTGTAACACCCTGTAGACGAAACGAGGGCGCCGGATCGATAGAGGCAGACACAACAGCCCAGCGGCCGCGCACTAGTCCCACGCTGCATAAAAATAACGCCACTGAATAAAGAACGAGTCTACAGGAAACCGGGAACATGACGATTGCAAAAAAAAAAACAATTGTAACCGTAAAAAATAAAAAAATCTGCCAAGTGCGAGTCGGACTCGCGCATGAAGGGTTCCGTACCGTTATAGAGCGAAAATAAGGAAAAAATTTGTGTTTTTTGTATGGGAGCCCCCCTTAATTATTTATTTTATTTTAATTTTATTATTTAATATTAAATAACACATAATATATTTAAGGCCTTTGTGAAAATTTCAAGTGCCTACCTGTTGCCATTATTGATATCGAGCAAAAAAGGCAAAAAAAAATCATGTTTGTTGTATGGGAGCCCCCTTAAATATTAATATTATTTTATTTTTAGTATTTGTTGTTATAGCGGCAACAGATATACACAATCTGTGAAAATTTCAGAAGTCTAGCTATAACAGTTCTTGAGATATAGCCTGGCGACAGACAGACAGACAGACAGACAGACGGACAGACGGACAGACAACGAAGTCTTAGTAATAGGGTTCCGTTTTTACCCTTTGGGTACGGAACCCTAAAAAGAACAAAAAAAAATATTACACTATCAGGAAGTTAAGAAAAACAATTATAATAATTTCGTATTGTACTAACGTTTGAATTTAGAACGAGTAATATAAATAACTAGCTGTTGCCCGCGACTTCGTCCTCTTTAGCATAGTAGATCACGTCCCTAGTATTATTGTACAAAAATATTCAATGTACAGAATTGACCTTTCTACGATTTATTATAAAATTTAGAATTTAAGGCTCGTCCACATTTGTATCATTTGCGCGATCAGATCTCCGATCAGATCTCCGTCGCGATCATCGCGCCGTATCATGATCGCTAGTGTGGACTCAAAATGATACGCGTATCATGATACAAAGTATCATGATACGCGTATCATTTTGATACGGCGCGATGATCGCGATGGAGATCTGATCGGAGATCTGATCGCACAAATGATACAAATGTGGACGCACCGAGATGCTCCGCGCGGCTTCGACCGCGTAATTTAGGAATTTCACGCAACCGTACATTTAAAAAAAAAATAGCCTATGTCCCTTCACGTGGTCTATTCTTCATGTTTGCCATTTATAACATAAATATTGCTCCAGTAGTTCTTAAGATAATAAGCAATTTCATAGCATTTCCCCCGTTTTTTCTTTTTTTTCTTCGCTCCTATTACTCTTAGCGTATTAAATGTAGCCTATATCCTTCCTCGATAAATGGGCTATCTAACACTGAAAGAATTTTTTAAAACGGACCGGTAGTTCCTGAGATTAGTGCGTTCAAATAGGCCCTTTCAAATAATCTACCCCCGTTTTTTTCACATTTTCATAAAATATAGCCTACAGTCTTTCTCGATAAATGGGCTATCTAACAATGAAAGAATTGTTTGAATTGGACCAGTAGTCTTTCTCTATTTCTTCGCTCCTATTACTCTTAGCGTATTAAATATAGCCTATAGCCTTCCGGCTTCCTCGATAAATGGGCTATCTAACATTGAATTCTTTTTTCAAATCGGACCAGTAGTTCCTGAGATTAGCGCGTTCAAATAAGCCCTTTCACATAATTTCCCCCGTTTTTTCCACATTTTCCTCTATTTCTTCGCTCTTATAAGTCTTAGCATGATAAAATATAGCCTATAGCCTTCCTCGATAAATGGGCTATCTAACCCTGAAAGAATTTTTCAAATCGGACCAGTGGTTCCTGAGATTAGCGCGTTCAAACTATTACTAAATAAGCATGTCATATAATTTTCCCGTTTTTTCCACATTTTCCTCTATTTCTTCGCTCCCATTAATTTTAGCGTGATAAAATATAGCCTATAGCCTTCCTCAATGAATGGGCTATATAACACTGAAAGAATTTTTCAAATCAGACCAGTAGTTCCTGAGATTAGCGCGTTCAAACAAACAAACAAACTCTTCCGCTTTATAATATTAGTATAGATTACTACTCGTACGAGTATAAAGGAAAGTGGGAATATGGCGCATGCAAGAAAAATACAATTATTGTTACTGTAAAATGTAGATAGGTTAGTAAAAAAACAATAATAATACATTTCATCTAAGTCTAAACAATAAACATTTTTACATCGAACTAGTTAAGTCTACAGATAATCAGGTAGAATATTTATTATATTATCGCTTACAAAAATAATCGGACCAAACAAACAGGAAAATGTGTTACACGAGTAGGTAAGTAAATAGAACGATTTTAATATTTTCGCTTTATCCAAACGTTTGAATTTAGAACGAGTTAATACTCTTCCCGATTTTCTGTAAATCTAAATAAGGCGCTAACAAAAAAAAATCTGATAAAAAAACGGAAAGCTTTTACACGAGTAGGAGTAACCTAATTAAGGAAATTTTAAGAAGATTTGAATATGGAACAAAACAAAGAACGTGTCCACAGAAAAGCGACCTAACTCCTAAGAATATTTATTAACGACTAGATGATGCCCGCAACTCCGTTGCGCCAAACTCGTTTATCGCGCAGGAACCATACATTTTTTCGGAAAAAAAAATATCCTATGTACTTTCCGGGGACTCAAAGTATCTCCATGCCAAAATGGGTTTAGCGGTTTGGGCGTGAAGAGGTAACAGACAGACAGATACACTTTCGCATTTATAATATTAGTATGGATTCTAACCAAAAAAACAGGAAAATAATATACACGAGATTAAAGGAGAAAAAAATTGATTGTGATGATTTTGCATTAGGCACGTTTGAATATGGAACAACTGTAACCATAGAGACAAAGCAGGAAAATGATGAGGTAGATAAAATATAGGTTCGTTAAATAAATAGGCTCTACATAAATAAAGTGTGCCTTTTTTTGTTCACCTATTGGTGAACGGCAACAAAAGACGACTACAACATAATTATACTAAAATTTGCATAAGACGTGACACTTACAAGAATAAAGCTAATATATTTTAGTAAAATGTTAAAAGATAGTTAGATTACTTAAAAATAATCCCTAAACGCATCTAAGTCGTATAATGTCAAAGAAAAGTGATATTGTCAAGTTAAAATGTTAATTAACTAATAAGTAATAACGTATATTCGTTTTGTTCATATTATAACGTATTGTTCATACAAGATAATATTTTAACAACCGCAAAACAACCATTTTTGTCGTGATAAATTTGACACAAAAACTTAACCATTACAGATATAAATGGCTATTTCTGTCTATATTATTGACTCTGTCTAGTTTTTTTAAATGACAAATTGTGGCAGCTACAAAACTGGAAAACTAGCAAGTTTCCATTTTTGGAGTGAGTGGTAAAAATTTTAAGTAGAATCAATTCTCGTAGGAAGGCGCCATTTGTAAATTGTAAATTTGTAAGCCAGTCTGGCGCTAGAGATTTCAAATGACGATTTATGGAAAACAATTTAAGGCTAAGAATTTATCTTCATTTAACGAACACTCTGTATAATGTGTTGGAATTTTAAAAAAGGAAAATTGTGATTGTAAATTGGATTTTTATACCAAGAAAGATGCGGAGAATAGAGCATTTACTTATGTAAAATAAAATCATATTTAAGAACAAAAAAACTTCTACATCCATACTGGTATTATAAATTCGAAAGTGTCAGTCAGTCTGTCTGTTACCTCTTCACGCCCAAACCGCTAAACCGATTTGGCTAAAATTTGGTATAGAGATACTTTGAGTCCCGGGAAAGGACATAGGATACTTTTATCCCGAAAAAATGTACGGTTCCCGCGCGATAAACCGATTTTGGTGCAACTCCGTTGTCGTTGGCGTTGTCTAATGTACAATAAAGAACTTATAGTTTAGAACCTTGCATTAACGACTACCGATTTCCTTTATTTATTTATTTCGATTCACCAACAGAATATCATCTCACACATTAAATAAAATACAAACAATAGTAACTTATACGTTAAATGACTTCCAATGACAGGTGAAATTTAGCATGTAATGGCGACAAAGAAATTAGTGATGAAAATGAGATGAGATGAAATGAGGTGAGAAACGATTGTTACATAACAATTTGTTCCATATAAACTAAACAAGAAAATAACATTAATATTATAATGCTTATAAGCAAGGATGGTTTTGTTTAACTTTGTTCCCATAATATTCTTGGCTGGCATATTTATTTGATTTTATCGACATAAAATATTTAAATTCTGCTTCGCCTTCCTCTTTGTAAGTTTTTATCGAGTATGAAGTGCATTTTAGAATTTATATCTCCATATTTCATTTCACACATAAATCTTAAATAATGTCTTTTATTACCATATCTATGCAGAATTTATAAGATAACTGTACCATTTTAAAATATATCCCAGTAGTATGTTTAATGTAGCACAGTATAGTACTTACGTAGTAGGATATCATATTTTAGTAGGATAGATATTATGTTTTATAGGAATTTTTATTTTAAATACTTTTATTTATTACTACTTAACTAGATGATTTTCAAAATTCGCTGAGCGCTCGGGGTCCGTACCTTTTTCCGGGATAAAAAATGCGCCTATAGAGATAGACGGACAGACAGATTTTCGGATTTATTATATACGTACTTATAATAAACGCTTTATTGTTTTGCACTGCACGTTTTGGCCTCTTAGTTGAGGCATTAGATACTTCTGAAACTCAGTATAACATTACTCGTATAATACTTAATTACGTTGTTACTTTACTCCTCTCTACTCTCTACCAGTTAGAAATTCTAGCTTATCCAAAAAGTAATTAAACTTATAAGTTAATTAGAATATTATGATAGTTTTAATTAAAAGTACTCATCAAGGTACGCGGTGCAGAAAATTTGTTCTACACCGCATTTCATTTAGATAAGGGAGTTGATGCACATTTCTATGCAAAACTTCAAAATGGCGTCGCCGCGGGAATCTCGTTCGACAATCGAGTCCTAAATCAAACTTAGAACATTTTTTTTCTTAAATATTATAATTTATATTGCTTAAGCCTTGGACTTGATTTTTACTGTTTCATTAACTCTTAATTAGGCGCATCAAAAAAGTCACACAAGTAGTCGCATGGGGTCCCCACTGACCCCAAATAAAAAATTAAAATGAAGTTGAAGAAATGAATAAAACGAAGTATAAATCATGCGAATTGTTAGAATACTTTATTATAATTAATCTTAATAAGCAAAAACCTTCATTTGCCTCTATACAACTAAAAAAATCAATCAACTACTGTTCTGTCTCGAAATCTCATAAATATCATTATGATTGAGATCGAGATTTAAAAAATCTATTATTCACTTTGATAACCAGATTTTTTTGCAGCACTGAAGGAAGTAGGCCCTGAGCTAATACTAACAAAGATATTTTCCTCGTTTATATGATTTGTTACGCACTTCTGGTCATCACCCGCTCATCATCATCATCATCACCATCCGGTGATCAGGGATTATTTTAGGCATTTATTTAGACTCGAAAAATATCTCTTTTATCTTCAGAAGCCTTCCAGCCGCCAGCGAATAAATCTTAGTCTATACTGGCATTTATATAAAAAGAGCAATTATATAAAAAAAATTTACAACATCCTCATATATTTATAAATCATCCAAAATTATATGAAAAATAATTTAACAATTAAACATAATATTACAAAAATGGAAACTTGTCTTGTGACAAAAAAGTCACATAAGTGGTCGCATGGGGTCAGCGCTCAAGAGAGCAGCGACACATGCACCATCGTTTGCTGACCGGCTACCACTTATTAGGATACCTCGATAGGAGTAAGTAGACTACCAAAAGCGTCGTTGCATTCTTGAAACTCTAGCACATTTTTTTTCGGTTTGAAAGTGATTTGACCCCATGCGACCAATTAAGGGTTAATGGTATGTTAAGCAGTATGTAGGCATGGTTTTGATGATAATAATATTATGATATTATAAATTAATGCCATTAATAGTATAATATGATAGTATTTAGTTAAATGAATAATTTATAAATTATAATATAGCGTAGGTATCTACTTGACTCGTAGTACTAACAGGTAGCAAAAATTTAAATCTTTATCGTAATGGAATTAAATTAAAGCTTTCTAATACGGTACCTTAATAATTCCAATTACTACACACCAATTAATGCACATTGCACATTCATTTTTATAATTTTCACGATAGCAAGCTAATAATTTTTATAATAAGTAAAACTTTTCTAAGAATATTGTACAAATTCCATATAAGTCATTATGAACTAAAATTGTTTTCTAGATAAGTTTCTCACAAGTTTAGGGCAAATTAATTTTTATTTTCTTTATTTCAAATAAACTTGTAATTTTCTTACAAGTAAAGTTTTGCAAACGTCGAATACAGACTTTGAGCATTTAAGTTTATACAACTTTATTCCTTTATAGATGCAATAAAATTTTGCATATCATACGTCGTTTATCGGTTCTCCGTTTGGAGCGGACTCAAATAATAGTAAAATGTCTAACAAACTTACAGACACTCGAATAAAGCCATTAAACTAACTGCTCTGTGCTTGTCTTCGCTCTTATTGGAAATGTAAAATTTTATGCAATCGTTTTCTTTCCATATTCCGTACGTGATCAACATTTTATGTTGATCATTATTACTTTAGTTATTTGCATGTGAATGTGAACAGATGTTTTTCTTTTTACTAGCAGCTGTTAAACTAATATGTATTCTGTGCTAGCAGAGAAGTTGATCCCTAGGTAGATGGGCTTAGATGTTCGCGTTACGTCAAACCCACAATTAACATTGAATTGACGTGATCCGACCAAGTGATGTTGGTCCGTCAACTGCCTAGGAATCAATTTCCTCGATGATACATATAACCTACTATTCCCCTACTAAAAATATTGAACAGCCATAATTATAAGCAAAGTCTGTCCGTCCTTCTTTGTCTGAATATAAGTGACACGACAGACAAATACATTTAAATAAATCGTTACATACATTTGCTTGTGACCTCGCGGTGTAGCGTCCAAACTCCAAACCGCGCGTTCGCGCCGCCGCGCCGTTATAAATCGCTATCGTAATAGTTAATGGAATCAGGCGTTACTTTGCGGAAATCCATAGCTTAAAATTTAGTTTGTTATTATTTTTAGCAATATTCCGCGAAATAAACTTCCACCTTTAAGTAAATGAGTGAGTGCACGCATAGGCATGCGTACAGCACCTCCCTCCTCCCACACTGCCTATGCGTACACTCGCATGCAAGAACTTGTAAACACCACCACCACACAAGCAATAATGTTGGCAAATCCGTGCAAGGCCCCTCACCACCATGCAGGTTGAAAACCTCGACGCGCGTTTCGCTCCAACACCGGAGCATCCTCAGGATGTGGACTCTACGAACAACGTCCGTCAAGTCCGTTGCCAACATTATTGCTTGTGTGGTGGTGGTGTTTGCAAGTTCTTGCATGCGAGTGTACGCATAGGCAGTGTGGGAGGAGGGAGGTGCTGTACGCATGCCTATGCGTGCACTCACTCATTTACTTAAAGGTGGAAGTTTATTTCGCGGAATATTTCTAAAAATAATAACAAACTAAATTTTAAGCTATCGTAATACATTATTAGTAGTAACTAGTAGTAACAGTAGTCAGTAGCACAGATTACTAAATAGTTACTAAAAGTAGTCGTAACGTCTAACGAAATACCTACTAATATAAAGTACAATTTACAAAAGAGTTTTGATTTTCCACATCTGGCATCAGTGGATCATTATGATCTTTTGACAAGACTAACACATGGTTAAGATTAATGAACGTAACTCCTTAAAGAAATACTCCAAATATGGCCATGATTTCGTGTCATAACTCATATCATATTATGATGACATTCTTTGGTAAACATTTTATTACTAGAAGTTGCATAATTACAGTTAAGGATTCTAATGCCCGTTTTCACCAAAAGCACCTAAAATATAGGTGTCCCTTAAGCCAATATATTAAGGGGCACCTAACGCAAGTATTGTTTTCACCAACGTTTAAGTGACACCTAAACCATTAGGGGACCCTTATAATTTAGGGGTTAAATTTTAAAATTGTTTCCAGCGTGGAAGTAGCTGGGAGCTTGTTTTCCATATTATGTAAAAGAATTCATATGGATTTTTATTTATATGGATATTATAGATGTACGTATTCTCTATAGTCTTTTTGTACGTCTATAGTCTTAAGCCCAAGTTATTTAAGAAATTAATCAACTGAAAATGAAAAGTAATTTAAGTTCAAATTCCGAAGGAAATTCCTCCCGATAGCTTTGCGGCTTTTCAAACTTTCTGCAGATCGATTACAACATTAAAAAAAAACAAGTGCGAATCGAATTTGCGTCAAAAGGGTTCCGTATCGCCAAGTACTTTTTTTAATAATAATACAATACAGAGTATTTTTTTATAATAAAAGTACAATATATCCTATGCGCTCTACCGTCTGTTCGGCGTTTTTAGCCTGAAGTTGTAACAGAGAGATAGACACACTTTCTTAATTAAGTTTGTATTTGTATAAGGTAATATTGCTCAATACGTTAAATCATTAAAACTACCTACCTACGAAAGGCATAATGACAGTAGTGCAGACAATATGGCTTTCTGATGATGAAGACGTGTATAACATAACGGTCATACGCGAATGAATCTTTCATATCGCGTATTACAATTTATAGCTTCAAAATAAAGAGAAGTTTATTTGAAAATCAGTTTTCGATAAAGCCCGCGTGAAAAATATCTTTCATATATTCTTTTGAAAAGCTAAAATATAGCAGCATAAAACAGCTACGTGATGTGCAGGATCGTTCTCCCTTTTCCAGTTAGCTTACAGACATAAAGACTGGAGTCTAGATTCTGGAATATCGGATTTCGTTTCAAACCCGATATCGAATTGAACGACTGCGAAGGATGGCGTTTTCGTTCGAAATTCTAACTTGAATATTGTGAATTTTCATGGAACGGAAACTTGAAAAGTTACTTAAAATAATATATGAAATTGTTAAATGAATTTATCGTAATCGGTTCTCCATTTAAAGTGTTATTGTAAGTATAGTGATCCGAACTAATATTATTAACGCAAAAGTGTCTGTTTGTCTGTCTGTCTGTCTGTTAACTCTTCACACCCAAACCGCGGAACCTATTTTGCTGAAATTTTGTATGAAGATACTTTGAATCCCGGGAAAGGACATAGGAAGTATCCTATGTCGTTTTCGCGGGAACCGTAATTTTTTCTGGGATAAATAGTAATTTATCCCAGAAACGGTTCCCGCGCGATAAACGAATTTTGGCGCAACGGAGTTACGGGCGTCATCTAGTTTACAATTTTTTTTTTATTAAATAAGGGGGCAAACGAGCAAACGGGTCACCTGATGGTAAGCAACTACCGTCGCCCATGGACACTCGCAACATCAGAAGAGCTGCAGGTGCGTTGCCGGCCTTTTAAGATGGAATACGCTCTTTTCTTGAAGGTTTGCAGGTCGTATAGGTCCGGAAATACAGCTGGTGACAGTTCGTTCCAGAGAAATAAATAGTATATAGCAAAATATATAGCAATAAATAGAGCAAAATGTAAATATCATCTGCAGACCTTGTAAAATATACTCGTGATGTGAGACGAGATGAGAATGTATTTAAGTTTTTTAATTTGTAACTACGGTCTTCAACGACCTCCGTGGCTCAATGGTTAGAGTGTGTGGCAACTCAAGCCGGGGGTCGCGGGTTCGAATCCCGCCGACGGAACAAAAAGTTTTTCAATGTTCCTGGGTCATGGATGTGTATTAAATATATGTATGGTATAATAAAAATCTTAAATATATGTATAGTATAAAAGTATTAAATATATTTCCGTTGTCTGGTACCTGTAACACAAGTCCTTCAGGTACTTACCACGGGGCCAGACTGACGTGGTGTGAAGCGTCCATAGATATATAGATATATTGAAGATAATAATATTATGATGTTGAAACTTTGTACTTTCATTTTCTCTGTAATTTCAGTTTTAAAATGAGTTTATTTAGAGAATACATGAATGAACTTATTCCAGTTAAGTATTTTCTTGATATTATCATTTCTATTACTTACGTCGAGTTACGCATAATTTTAATTAACCGACTAACCGACATCGACAGTAAGCGCTGACTATCTGGATTCTAGGTTCTCAAAAAATATGCATTAAAAAAAGAACCTACTAAACCAAGAAACTTCTAGTTTTAAAGCCTTTAAAGAGTTAAGTAAGCCTCTTTACTAGTTTAAGTACTTACCTAAAAAAACCTATGTATCGTCATGGAAAATTGCTGTATCTGCACTTCTATCGTCTTATTTCTTAATATTTGAATGTGATCAACGAAATCTACATCAAAGGATGAGGTCCAAATTGCGCTAATTTAAAAAGTACCGGCCAACGCAAATAAATCCATTATTTTAATAGAACATAATCTAAGGAATAATTTTTATTATTACACCAAAGTTCTAAGTCAAGTCTCCGAGTTGTTGTTCAAGGTCAAACTTTTTTTATAACATGTAATAAAACTTATTTTATTAATTAAAAGCAATAAGTAATCGGTCCCAACGTCCCTATCCAAGTCATAGAACAGATTAGAGGCCAAATACCTACCTACAAATGATTTGGAAAAATTCAAAGGAAGAGGGAATCTCTACGTACCATTGCTTACTTGGAATACTAGGCAAATGCCGTGCGTACCCCAAGCACGTAGAGTATCCCCCTTCCTTTGAGTTTTCAAACCATTTGTAGGTATTTGGCCTCAAATCTATTCTATGACTCGGATTGGGACGTTGGGATCGATTACTTATTGCTTTTAATTAATAAAATAAGTTTTATTACATGTTATAAAAAAAGTTTGACCTTGAATAACAACTCGGAGACTTGACTTAGAACTTTGGTGTAATAACAAAAATTATTCCTTAGATTATGTTCTATTTAAATAATGAGTTTATTTGCGTTGGCCGGCACTTTTAAAATTAGCCCAAAATTGTATGGACGTTGGATCTTGTCCTTTACTAGATAAACTAAGTCTTCGCCTTATTATTATCACTACTATTCTAGCATTCAGTTGACGCGTTATTGCATTTGCAGAAATCTCATGGGACATTAGTGGTAGCGTCTTCAATATTCATGAGGGCATCCGCTGGGCCCCGATTATTCCCCCGGTTATCGAACTACATCAAGGCCGATGACGCAACGACCTCGCCGAAACTGTAAATACCAGATAGGCCGTGGCAAGTGAACGGTGAAATCTTTTTTGGTGAAGACGCGTAAAAACTTTAAGGGTCAATTCAGACCGCAACGCGACGCGTAGATGCATTTCTAAATTTGAATTGAATTGACAGACTTGCATGACGTCTCACGCAATTGAAGTCTGTCAAATCCATACAAGAAATGCATCTACGCGTCGCGTCGCGTTGCGGTCTGAATTGACCCTTATACTATACAATATGATACAATAAGTACTGGAGTCTGGAACTTAATTTGGGTTTTGAAACTAATAGGTACATTATTTGCCCTCTATCTTTACATATTTTATGAGGAGATATATTGGCTAATAAACGACTTTACTGATTTGGATATTTAGCACATTTAGTAGCTCACATGGCAGAACAACCACTTAGTACTTTATTCTGTCGAAAAATGTGTGGTTCCTGAGTTATAACTAATATCATTTAGCACGTACAAAGTTTCAGAAAACAAAGTTTGTATAATAGAGATTATTAAAGTTCGTTGTAAAGTGCGACACATTTTCATAAAACGGTCTTACCATGTTTTCAATCAACAAAACAATACAATATTTACACAGTAGCAAATCAAATAACCAAGAAATCTACACTCACATTATCCTCGCGGTTTCCAAGACCGCATTGGATTTCGTTCTCATATCGGACCATAAAACTAAATTGCCTCGCGGTGAACGGATCTATATAGATCTAGAGATCTATAGATCCATAGATTCGCGATACTCGGTGCGATTGCTCTCCATATTTTACTCTATCGTAATGAGCTATAAAATTTTATTGCGTCTCGTAAAAGCACATCCTCTGAGCACAAAGAACTTACGTATGCACCAAAAACGACTGTCCGGCGAATAAAGCTGTATGCACAATTGCACATGCATGAATATTTTTAGAATTGCAAATAGAAATAGACGTTATACTTTTTGAACTCGCAGAAGTCTTTGATACTGAATTTTTATTCTATGATTTGACACGAGGCTCTAACCAAACGGCTAAAGCATATTATGGCTAATCCGTTTTTTTGAACCGAATGTTCACTTGTCATACATATTGTCTGACAAAATACATATTAGACATTGTAGACTTAGGGCCTGTTGCACCACTTTCTGATAAGGTGCCGAATAGGCAATTGATAACTTTTTTGACAGATTTTCCATACTTCATCTGTCAAGTTAAGTGGTGGATAGCCTATTCGGCACTTATCAGGAAGCGGTGAAACATGCCCTTAGTAATTATATTATAAGTTTAAACACTTACGGATTTTGTCGCGAAGCACTTTTATTAATCCCGACGTTTCGGCTACTTTACAGCGGCCGTGGTCACGGGCGGACTGAGGTGACAGGTGTCCAATTTCTTGAAGTTATCCAACTACCCGACGACTCATCAATATTTGTTTGCGTTCCGATCTACGCAGAACAAAATATTGATGAGTCGTCGGGTAGTTTGATAACTTCAAGAAATTGGACACCTGTCACCTCAGTCCGCCCGTGACCACGGCCGCTGTAAAGTAGCCGAAACGTCGGGATTAATAAAAGTGCTCCGCGACAAAATCCGTAAGTGTTTAAACTTATAATATCATGAGTGATACTCGCGAAAACTTAAGAAATCATTATGCCCTTAGTAAAGCTAAAATGAGTCATTATATCTGAAAGCTTGATAGAAGATTTAGAAAAGAAGATATCCAACTTTTTGTCATCACAAAACTTGAGAAGCAACGAGATATTTCATTGTTTCACAATAGATCCTCGGTTAACCATCGCTCCCGACCGTTTCAGAATTCCTCAAAGGCTGATTAAAAGACTTTCTCCAGCTCCATATAGCTAAAACATTCCTCTTACATAAGGATTATCAAGTAAATGACGGTCAGCGGGAGAAAGCCCGACATTGGTGTAAGTGGGTTGGTGCAGCAAGTAGGTGAACGTGTCGAGGTCGTGACGTCACGCGCTTTCTCTGCGCCCGCGCACGTTGTGCAACTCCGGCCCGCGCGCTTGTGTACGCGGCCTTATAATTACGCTTGGTTATTAGATGTTACTAATATTTTACCTAATTAGATAGAATGTGAATAATTAGAACAAGAAAGTACTAGTATGTAATTATATCAGACAACATAAAATGTAGAGTTTTCTTCACTTTTCAACTTTCATTATACTATCAAGAAAATTGAGGAAAAAATATAATTTATTTTTAGTAGTAAAATGAAATTAGCTTACAGTACTCCCAAAGTAATAATGCGCATAGAAATCTTCGTCACTGTTCGGCAACGGTCGTATGTCCCGAGCGTCGGAAGACGATATATATATAGAGTGGTTAAGTGCATTCATGCATAATTTAGTAGAATTATGTGTTTTGTTCTAAAAGAGATAAATATTGATTTATCAGTAACGAAATTTGATTCGATAATTCCATGTAAGTAAATAGTGAGGAAAACCACACGATTGCGATTAAGCTACAATATTTGTTGGATTGATTCACTTCGAAGATGTTATAGTACTTTTGAAGTGTCTTACCGAAGCTGGTGTAGTGATGGAAGAAAAGAAGGTTTAAATAACACAAGTTTTCAAACACAGGTTTACATTAAAATCTTAGAAATCTAATCATTAAAGTCTCAATTCAAAAGTATTGTACGTTGGTAGATCATACTCTCCGGAAGGAGTATTAGTGTTCTGTGATCATTATTAGTGTGGTCTAAAACGAAGCTAATTGTAAACTTCAGGACAAACTAACCCGTCATTAGCTTTGTCCACATTGTGCCTTTTTCTGTTCATCAAGGGCATGCCTTATAGCGCTGTCAACGTCAAACGTGAGGCATGCCCGTAACGCGCGTTGAAATCGTAGCGCGCGCTATGACACTTTTCTTTCAACGCGGGTGGATTTTGACGCGCGTCACGGGCATGCCACACGTTCACTGTTGACAGCGCTGTAAGGCATGCCCTTGTTGAACAGAAAAAAGGCACAATGTGGACAAAGCTATTGGTAATCAATTAATCATCCTAGTAGAATAAAAAGTACTACATAATGACACAGAATTTTCAAAACCACATCAAAATTGTAATAGTAGGTCCATTTTCATATTACATAAATAGGTACGAAGGCCTAAATATATAAATCAACAGTTTAGGAGCGTACTTTATTGGCTCCGATCTCTCTACGACTTTAGAAATCGAGAGAAATCTCTAGCACGTCCGCCTCTTCTCTAATCCATAAAATGTTTGCATTAATATTTCAAGTGCTAGCTTAGCTTGTTTTTCTATATAGCTTCAGCAGTAATATCTCTCTTTAATAAATTATAGCTTAAACGATGCCAGACCTCCAGCTAGGTCATAGGTGGGACGACGATCTCCGTTTAGTTGCGACTTGCGGGTCCATGTTGGATGCGAGTAGCAGGAGATCGGTCATCTTGGCGTTCATTGAGAGAGACCTATGTCCAGCAGTGGACGAATATAGGCTGACATGATGATGATGATGATGATACGTTAACTTACGACGACGATCTCCGTTTAGTTGCGGGTCCATGTTGGATGCGAGTAGCAGGAGATTGGTCATCTTGGCGTTCATTGAGAGTCCAGTGTCCAGCAGTGGACGAATATAGGCTGATATGATGATGACGATGCCAGAAGTCTGATAGCTTATAAATGACACCAAAAAAGTTACGCGTATTTTACCTGAAAATGTCGTTTGGCACATTATTGGATTTTAGGTTAGGACATAAAAAAATACATATTTTCTTTTATTATTTCAGTTCTTTTATATCGCCGTTTCTAAATCAAATAGAATACTTTTATTGCCAGTATAATATAAAACATAGCATATTATTGTATAGTAGACGTGGTGTATTTATATTTTATGGTTCATCGTAAACGTTCAAGGAACCAAGTTATTGTTGAACCATAAAACAATAACATTGTATTGCAGTCAATAGTCTGTGTGTAATATTATTAACCTACCTTAGTGTTTAGTACATACTAAAGGTTTGAATAAATTAGCTCATATTAGGTATGTGTAGCAATATAAAATATCTGTAATATTATTAACCTACCTTAGTGTTTAGTACATACTAAAGGTTTGAATAAATTATCTCAAATGTGTAGCAGTATTAAAGGCAGCTAGGACAGTTTTCTCATAAGAAAAACCTTTTATCTTTATTTGTAAAACACTGACGTTACACACGTCTCGGGTTGATTCAGATCGCAACGCGACGCATTTCTGAATTTATATGGATTTGACAGATTCGCTAGACGTCTCTCGCAATTGAAATCTGTCAAATCCATACAAATTTATGCCGCGCTGCGCCTCGCCTCGCCTCGTCACGTTGCGGTCTGAATTGACCCTTAATATGACGTAGGCATCATTTGTAAAAACATAGGATTTTCAAAAATCGACCCCAACTCCCAAGGCACAGTACTAAATAAGTAACCCAAGGGATCAAAATAGAAAATCAAATACAAGCCCATCATACTCTTGCATTTATTTACTTACTACTACAACCATAAATTTTTTCGGGATAAAAAGTATCCAATGTCCTTTCCCAGGACTCAAAGTATACCAAACAGCAAAATCGGTTCAGCGGTTTAGGCGTGAAGAGGTAAGAGACAAACAGACATACGGACACACTTAATCATTCATAATATTAGTATGGATTCCATTACCATCACACGTAGAACACAACTTAGAACTGCGGTTGATCGGCGGGTAAAACGAGCCCTATTATATCCCACAAGTTCACAACCTGAGCACTTTTGTGGTACACTTTACAGAAAAACTATCACGCTTATTGATTAATTGTGCTTTAACATAGTGATTTTCATTTTTATTTTGTTTGTTATCATCGGTCAGTCAAGCTTTGACATAAAAAAAACTGCCTTAAAGATTATTACCACGCAGAAAAACGACGCGAGCCCTCACAAAGCCACCGAATACATATTAGTTTAACAAAGCTCGGCTTTTAGCTGGTATATAGCTAGTATATAGATTATAGAAGCAGTTTATTCTCACGTAAAACAGTGTAAGCAGCGCAGTGTAACCTTGTGCGAACGGTCGAGATCGCCGATTTCACTATCGCGATCTACGTGCTAACCTACTTCGTGGATCTGCCATTTTTAGGGTTCCGTATCCAAAAGGTAAAAACCCTAGCACTAAGACTTCGCTGTCCGTCCGTCTGTTAACAGGCTGTATCTCAAGAACCGCGATAGCTTGACTGTTCACAAATTATGCATTTCTTTTGCCGGTATAACAACAAATACAATAAAACAAAATAAAATAAATTTTAAAGGGGGCTCGCAATTCCCATACGTAATGCAACAAAGGCCATACAAAAATCTTTTTTTTTACTTGATACCTACAAATGGTACGGAACCCGTCGTTCGTGAGTCTGACTCGCTTGGGCCATTTTTGTCGGAAAATGTCAACTTCTCATCAGCTTAAGTGGTTTAGCATAGGTATGCACTATGGTTCAAAATGGTCGTAATTGGTAAAAATGTTACCCCTTATCTTTAGATTGCATTGTCATGTATGGGGATTACATACCATTGGGAGTTAAATAGGGTAGAATTAGCAGTAATTAAAAGAGATAATCTTGTCTTGTAATCGATTGCGTCTGCACAGTGCACCGACTAAAAGTATGTCCATTTTTAATTTAGTATGTAGGGGTTTTCGAAGAATACAGGATCTAGCCAAGTCTTCTCTAAGAACCCTCATGACGAACAAAGTCAGTATACCTTACATTGTTACTCTGTGTCAACTTTATCGAAGGTCAGGTAGACCTTCAGAACTGAATACCTCCTAAGACTAAAGTAAACGACCGAAACTCCATAGTAGCTGGTCGTTCTTACATTTATAGTGGTCCTAAACAGGTAAACTTTTAGTTATTATAAAGTGACAAAAGTCTTGCTATCGCTGGCTCTTGAGCCACAGTATTAATTTTAAGAGTTTTTGGTTAAAACCGCCATACTCTACAATTTATTTGCACTTCTTTTACCCGACTACGTAAGTTAAACTATAACAGTAGATCTCATCTACTTACTAGAGATTATTGTATATCTTCAACCAATTCTGGGAAGAAATTTGTAGCCACTTAGTACGAGGACACATTTCTTCGTTTCGTTACGGTGCGTTGCGTCGTCGCAGTGTTGACGCTCCAACGTTTTTCGTACAGTCTTTATGATATGCCACATTTCCTCATTGCAACTTGCGTCGTCGAACGCGTTGTTTTGACGGGAGTGATTAATGAAGTAGAATGGTGCATTTACCATCCTAGTTATTTTACTCCAGTGTTATTACACTGTATTAATGGGCCAAAACCCAAGCCACAATACTGCATTGCGACTTGCGGTGTCGCAAAAACAATCATAGCACAGCAACGTAGATTTTTACGCTGCGACGCCGCAACGCAGCGTTTTAGCTTGGCCTAACGTCTTATGTTGTTGCGCATCGCGGCAACGTTGTGCGTTGCAACGACGCAATTCAACGAAACAATGTGGCTACTTATACTACAAAACAGTGACAGCACAATAAAGACAAACAAAATACAGAGCCAACAGCTATTGCCAGCGAGCGGGATCCTTTACGCTGTGTTTTATGGCACTCTCTGATTTTGTTTAGCATCTACGTTCGGGGTAAAGTAAATAAAGTTGTTTACTTTATGCACAACTTTCTTCTGTATAGAAATAAACTACATTAAGTTCTCTTCTCGTTATGGGAAGCAGCCTGTATTTAGAGTATTTGACAACAGTTTCAAAGTTTGAAATTCTCAAAAGATTGAAGCAATATGTTTCTTTCTGTTGTTTGTGGCTGCGCATTCAAGATATATTACATCACACTACTCACTAGTATCATAAAAGGCGAAAGTTTTTCAGTATTATTTATGTTTGCTACTTCTTCATGCAAAACTACTTAACTCATTTTTATCAAATTTTGCCGGTAGTAATTTTAGATTTTTAATACATAAGATACCTTTAGTCTGCGTTTCCACCAGTTATGTGTTGCGAGGAAAGTGTTTTTGAGAACCAATAGAATCGCTTCATTGACATGAACTTGCCATAACATCGCTCAACGCGGCGATGCTATTAATGGATCTTAAAAACACATTCCTCGCAACACATCTCTGGTGGAAACGCAGCCTTATCCTGGAAAAATGAAGCGTCCCCGTGGGATTAAAAATTGGTAAAAGCTAGTATAAAATTCTTTATGAAGCTCGTTGCAGTACATAAATTCAAGGTGTCTATAACATACATCTTTATCTTCTCATCTATCTTCACATTATTAGCATAAAAATGGTTGGGTGGCCACGAGGGCACTTCAATTTACAAGTCTCCCCTCCTAGAACAATAGACGTGGTCATAGATGTTATCTGGTATCGGAGCATCTTGGTTTCCTATGACCGATCACCGGGTCACAAGAAATGGAAGCTTCAATTTTGGTCTTGATTCTTTTGTTTCACCATATTATTATATCCATATCCCTACTAATATTATAAATGCAAAAGTGTGTCTGTCTGTCTGTTACCTCTTCACGCCCAATCCGTTGAACTGATTTTGCTGAAATTTGGCATGGAGATACTTTGAGTACCGGGAAAGGACATAGGATACTTTTTCTCCCGGGAAATGTACGGTTCCCGCGCGATAAACGAGTTTTGGCGCAACGGTGTTGCAGGCATCATCTAGTTCTTAATATTCTGTTCGTACCTGAATATCTTATTATATCCTTTAGAAGACAGTTACTAAATGAATGGACATAAAAGGTTATGAAGGTTAAATAGCTTCAAGCCTAAGGGAAGTCTGCTTGGTTCATAATGGGCTATCTCAAGTTGTTACATTTTACCCACAGCTCCATAAATCATTGTAGGAATATGGAAGAGACTTCCTAAAGACAGAATATTCTACTGAGCGAGGTGTGCTTAACACTGAAGCTCCAAAGTAATTCTCAGCTGACCGATATAGCTATACGAACTCAGAAAACTTCAATAGCGCAATTCACGATAGTGGTGCGTTTTGGTCCCTCCCACATTCTAATAACAACTATTTCTTCTTGTTGCAGAAGTATGGAACGCTGTTTTCTCGTCCATTTCTTGATACAGAAGACTTAAGCGCAGGTTTTTGTCCATTCCAAACCAACCATTTCTTGATGCAGAAGACTTAAGCGCAGGTTTTTGTCCATTCCAAACCAACCATTTCTTGATGCAGAAGACTTAAGCGCAGGTTTTTGTCCATTCCAAACCAACCATTTCTTGATGCAGAAGACTTTCAAAGCGCAGGTCTTTGGTCCATTCTAACCAACCATTTCTTGTTGCAGAAGTGTGGAGCGCGGGCGGCGGGGGCGGTGGTACAGCATGCGGTAGCAGCGGCATGGACCTGAAACACGAGGTGGCGTACCGGGGAATTCCCGGGCAGGTGAAGTCGGAGCCGGGGGTGAGCAACGGCAACGTGCGCGAGTGGATGGCGGGCGGCGGGGGTTCCCCGGCGCAGAACGGCTACTCATCGCCCCTGTCGTCGAGTAGCTACGGCCCGTACAGCCCTAATGGAAAAATAGGTAAGTGGACCATTAGGAAATAGAATAGAATAGAATCATGACGTATTGCATAAAATATGTGGCATAAAAAGGTCTTACAATATCATGATACATGGATCCAACATTCTGCCTTGTAGGTGGCGTGCAAGATAATTTCAAATTCTATATGGCATTAACATAATTATCATAAAGTAGGTACTAAAATTAAATAATAAAGTCATTACATATGATAGAACATAACATTAATTAAATCCAAGGAATCAATAATGCTGTGATGGAAAAATGTCTGGCAAAGAAAGACTTTTAAGCTATTGCATAGGTTTTTAGCGGGATTTGAGCATGGCGACCGAATCAAGAAATTCCCTAACGAAAACTAACAAATGTTAGGTTCCGATTGATTGGTCGGTGCGGCGTTGTCAGACTTCGGCACGGTGTTGTGCAGACATGCTGCATGCATAATTGCATAAGTTGATAAAAAATGTTATGCAATACTAGCTTTACCGCGGCAGTCCCGAAGTGACACACGTGTTGTGCCAGACCCATTTTCCCATCACGCCAACGAACTTAGAAATATATATTATGTTACTGTAAAAGCTCGAACTGCAGTAAATCCTAAGATCTACCAATCCCTAATGGTAAATGTCCGAAAAGGTTTGCGATACGAACTTTTACCACCATATAGTTGGTAAATCTTAGGATTTACAGTAATGGCATGGTTTATGTTGAAAAACAACGGCCAAGTGAGAGTCGGACTCGCGCACGAAGGGTTCCGTACTGTTATAGAGCAAAAACAAAATCTTTATTTTATTTTAATATTCACCTCTACGATTATTATAAATTAATAAAGTGGTATAATTAACCGTGGGAGAGCCATGCTTCGGCACGAATGGGCCGGCTGGACCAGAGAAATACCACGGACTCACAGAAAACCGGCGTGAAACAGTTGCGCTGTGTTTCGCCGAGTGAGTGAGTTTACCGGAGGCCCAATAGAATTACTCTTTGTTTTATTCCTAAAACCGACATTTACCAGTTGACAGTAGTAAAACCTAGCATATACCGAATTTTAATGGTAAATGTTCGAAAAAAATCGACGTATTATTAGAAATACTTACATTTACCAACTCGTGTCAATATGATAAACAAAGTTTCAAATTACGATGTAAACATGTTTTTATCCAGTATACGTTCCCATTATTGTATCAATGTCAATCAGCAGTATAGAGACGGGATTTACGAGTTAGGCGCCTGTAGCATGGGAATGGAACCTACAAGGTCACAAGGTGTAACAAAACTTAGTGATAATATTTTAGGACGTGTATATCTCCTTAACATAGAGTGCACTGTGTTAAGGATCACTAAGTTTTGTTACGTCCTATACACAAGAACTTTTTGGCTTGCGAAGCTGTTTGCCTTCTATTTTAAAGTCTTTTATGACTTCTTTAAACAAAACACTTGTTATTTGGTGATCTTAATGTGATCAAAAATTGTTATTATTCTTATTTGAGTCCTTATAGCCTAATTTTATAGTCGTTTAAAATAGTCGTTTACAACAGTATTTAAAGTCAAACACTGAATACTAAAGACGTTTTATATTATAACATCCATGAATAAAGTCAATAATACTCTTAGATCAGTTTTATAAAATAAGAAGCTCTAAAAACCTCACAACAAATGAAAAGGTTTTTATTATCCTCAATATAGCAGAGTTTGAACGAACTACGAATGCATAACGTATTCGTATACGAGTGTGATTCATAATTTATTAATGCTGTATGTAAATAGAGGCGAAAATAGAGCAATACCCTAGTATGCTAATGCTAATATGCTAATGATGTGTGTCGATATTTTCGTTTTGAATCTATAATAAAACTAGTCTTTAACGACTTAAAACATAATAATAATTATGTTATATGAAAAAGTGTGTATATAGTATACACACTTTTTCATATAACATAATTATTTTCAGCGTTAATTTAGTTTGCATTAGTGTTTAGACTTTGCAACATGCGCCCGCGCGTGTTACCCGCCGACATGTTGGCGGCTTGGGTCGCCTACGCTCAGTTGCCCGGCGACACAACCTTATAGACACGCGGCAATCACTGACCAATCACTGACTGCCAATTAAATTTCTCATCTCAAGCCGCCGACATGCTGCCGACAAAATTTTTCGACTTGTAATAAGTGAAGCCGCCAACTAGGCCGCCGACAAAAAGTTGCCGACATAATATGTCGGCGGCCCGGCGGGCTCAGTGTGTGTTGCGCTTTAAACTCATAAAGCTAATTGTGCATTGCATGTCGACTAATTTTCAATTTGCCGGCAATTCGGTGGAATATAATTAGAAGTCCCGATAGTAACGGTCATCGAAGGACGCGCCAAAGGTCAGCTGCCAACGAACTGCCAAAGTCGTTCCGTACAAACGGGCAAAGGATATAAGCGGCTAATTATTATTAATTAAACGGGCGTAAGGACATAAGCGGCTACTTTACCTATTGGGTTTGGTGTATAATGAGAAATAACTTTAGAAAGCGCGTTGAGTTAAAATTACCTTACCGCAATTTTGATTTAAAAAAAGTAAAAACTAATCGTGAAAAATGGCACAATTCGAATTGTGCCTTTGAGTATTTCTCTGTTATCAAAAAGAAATACGTAAAAGTCATTTTAATTTATCAAAATCAGAATGAATTTTATAACAAATATATATTTTTATGAACGTCTATAAACTACATGATGTCTACCACCGGGTCGTTTACTAACCCGGCCTGTTGGACCAATTCAAAAAACTCGCACGGGGCCAGGGTCCATCTTATACCGAAAAGAACGAAAATTATTTAATTTTTTTACTATATTATGTTGCTAAATTTGCAGAAAATTTACCGTAATAAACAAATTTTCTGGCCTTGTACCATAAAATTTATCCGCAAAAATCTAGTCCACAATCTAGAATCTAGATCCTAGTACAAAAACCGCTGAAAATCAATAGAACAAGCTGACCCAGTTCAGTAATTGCTCAACACTTGGCAGCACGCTGACACTAACAAAGCGTATTGTTATCCAGTCCAGCCTTCATCAGCCTGATATATCGACACCGTGCGACCTACTTGAGGTTTCAGGGGACGAGGCTGCGTGGAAATTGTCGTTAGCCGTTATTATCTTAGTAATAACTAGTAGATGCCCGAAACTCGGTTGCGCCAAAACTCGTTTATCGCCGGAACCGTGCATTTTTCCGGGATGAAAAGTATCCTATGTCCTTTCCCGTGACTTAAAGTATCTTCATACCAAATTTCAGCCTTATTGTTGCAGCGGTTTGGGCGTGAAGGGGTAACAGACAGACAGACACACTTTCGCATTTATAATATTAGTATGGATTCTAATATGTTTGATATTAATATGAATGTAAATGGTGAATCCATACTTAAGGGCTCCATGTTGAGTCGTGATTGTCACCATGATTGTGAAGATGCCTGTGGCATGCACATATTGCACAATCAACGTCGATCATGATTCATGAAACATGAGCAATCCTAGACGTCGAAAATCCCCTGGTAAGGTTGAGCAGTCTGGTTTTTTTTTTATTATGAAGCTAATTTGGGGCCGTCTATGGGCTATTCGCCCTGGATATCCTTTTTTTTGCTATTTTTGTATATAGGTTTTTCGCATACGTTTGAGCAGTCTGTTACCTCTTCACACATTTATAGTTGAATCAATTTAAATTAATAAACTTAAGTAGATAATCTTTTCTTATATCAAAGTATAAAAACCAGGCTTTTTTTCGCATATCAAGGTACACGATATCTATTTTCTAGTTATATATTGCTGCACAATTAATTTTGAGCTTTAAGTAGGTACATAATTAGCTGATTGATCTAAAAGTTTATTAATATTCACATTTATAAAAAAACACAATAATAATGTTTTATGTATACCTAGTGCAAAATAAAACTTTTCGCTGAGTGAAAGTAAAACATTAATTACTAGTTTTTTCATAAATTTACCCATTATCATTTAAAATAGCCAGTCAGGTATTGTTTCTACAAATATTTTATGTTTGCGTAAATTTAAATTTGTGAAAACTGAAAACTACCCTCAAAACGGCGAATATAAATGCAGACTGCCACTTTATAAATATTCATCGTAATGTAAACTGTGTATTTAAACTAACTTTGTCGGAGTTTTGGAAATAAAAACTCAAACATTAAAACGTGACCCTGTCGACCTCTGAAGACAATACAAAAAGTAAAGTGTCACGTTACGTACGAAAAAGTCTGTGAAAACCTCGTTAATTATTATAGATTTCACATTTGTATGTTTTATACTTTCTGCGCGATGAATTAGATAAATTGATTTATTAGCAAACCTCCTACGTCTATTATACCTATGCTCAGCCGGCAGCCCAGTAGCTCTACTATGAGTTTAAAGCTATAGTTTTCATCGATACTCAATACCGACTATATTTAGTAGGTATGGCAAATTTTACAGCGCCTCTAGCGGTCACTTGCGGAATTAAAATCGCCGTACTCAAAATTTACGCAGTCGGCATCGAGTATCGACAAAAACTATAGCTTTAAACTCATGGTAGAGCTACTGGATTTATAAGTAGGCCATATAGGCCGCGGGACGGCAGCGTCCTAGGGAGGCGGCAGCGTCTAAGGGGGCGGCAGCATCCTAGGGGGGCGGGAGCGTTCTAGGGTAGATTTCGTACATGGGGCAACAGAAATAAAGTGACCTACACTCCCTAAGACTATGAATCCGGCACAGCCTAGACTAGACCTATGCGGACTTAATTAATATCATAGGGCATTTTCGACCAGACTGCCATAGGTTGGTGAGCTGGTGGGTGAGTCAAAAACACGTTCTATCCACCTAGAAAAATGCAAAATCATAAGTTAAAACCTCTTCACGTCTTAGCGGTAAACGGGTAATATACCTAAGGGTCTTATCACACTGGCGATTAGCGAACAATTGGAAAGCGACGCGACTGCGCAGCGCGCACGCCGCGACAGCGCAGCGTCGTCGTGGCGTCGCGTGGACGCCATTTTGTACACTCGTCTAGGGAGTACACAAAATACGAGTATACAAAATGGCGCCCACGCCACGCCGCGAAGACGCTGCGCTATCGCGGCGTGCGCGCTGCTCAGTCGCGTCGCTTTCACTTCGCTCGCTAATCGCCAGTGTGATAAGGCCCTTATAGTTTTTACCCTTTATTGAAAAAATATTAGCTCCAGGCTTACGCTGATAGCTGTCATCTGATACGTTGCAAAGCCACAGACAGACAGATTGCAGTAAATACATTTATTAATAAGGTGGTTAGAGTTTAGTGCCTTTTGATGAGCATCTGTCCTTGCTTTAAAAACTCTCTACTAAACTCTCTAGAGTTGTATCTATAGAGTTTAGTATGACAGTTGTTTCCCACCCTTAAACTTTCTTAAAGTAGACTACTAGACTTTGAGGGTGTCTATTAGTGGGAAGCAACTGTCAAAAATTTCCGGTACTGGAAGACGAAATTTCTCCACTTACCGCGACATATATTATAAGCTTTGAAATTAAGCTTTACTCTTTCTCGAAGGTCAGGTAGACCTTCAGAACTGAATACCTCCAAAAGTAACCGCGACCGAAACTCCATAGTTGCTGGTCGTTCTTACCTCTGTAAAGGCCACAAGCAGGTAAACTTTCAGCTTTACGAAACGAAGGAAGGTCTGGCACACGCGGGCTCTTACTCTTTATATTATATACCTCTACAGAAAGTTCTGCATACTAAAAGTAACCGAGTTATAGTCTGCAAACAGTAGAAAAGTTTTAACTCTGCTTAGTGTTTATCGCCATGATGCCAATTTGCAGCCTCTACTTAGTCTACATATCCGGACAGAATTTTACACCAGTTAAAAAGCATATTAGCCTAGGATCCCTTCATAGAAGGACCTTCACCGAGCTGTTTACTGGATGAAAAGTATTTTATATTCAATTTCGTATGTCAACAAATTAATTGCAGGTGGGTTGCCTAAAAAATTTCAGTCCAGAATAAAAAAAATAGAAAAAAAAAACTTTTTTTTAACATTTCGCTGGTTTGGTTAATAGACACATTCTATACCAATCGAAAGTATGAAGCCCGTAGAGTATGAAAACGTTAGGTTGTCTATTTTTTTCCTGTCACAACTCTTGGGTAGGCAGGTAAATCAATACTACTACTAATCGGTACCGGTCTGGTTAATGCTTAATGCATATTCTATGGGCTTCATACTTTCGATTGGTATGGAATTTGTCTATTAACCAAACCTTAAAAATGTAAAAAAAAAACTTTTTTTTGTTTTTTTTTTTTTTTTTTTATTCTGGACTGAAATTTTTTAGGCAACCCACTTGCAATTAATTTGTTGACATACGTAATTGAATATAAAATACTTTTCATCCAGTAAACAGCTCGGTGAAGGTCCTTCTATGAAGGGATCCTAGGCTATATTATTTAACTTTTAGATCATAGGTTATTAAGCTTAGTAAGAAAGAAAACTTTCTATAGAAACCTATTCCAATAATAATAATATATGTATAGACGCTACACACCGTGGTGTCTTACCTTTAACTTATCACAGCCACACAGCGCAGACAGCACAGGGCTTGACTGACGTGTCAGTCAAGCCCTGTGGGCTGTGATAAGTTCTTTGTATAGACATGGTATGATATACAAGTTATAGATCAAAGTGTATTGAGCTAAAGTATTAAAAAATATAAACGGATGATCATTCATACAACCTCATATTTTTTGGAAGTCGGTTAAAAACTTTAAAACCCCCTTCCATTAGCTTTGTATTACAACATGACACTTTAAAGTCTTTACTTAGGTAGATCATCAGGTGTATCACCCTAATATACAAAGTAAATCTGTGATCTCACTTTTTATATCAATGGTTTTTTCCATATCTTATCAGCCCGATAAGCAGGTCGTTAACCCCGTCGTGCTAATAATGTGGAACAGCCAATCTACGGCCTTATCGAGTATTTTGTAATGTTTACCCAAATACGAGATATTTCTGTTACGGCACGCCTCGCGAACTATTTCTGTACTACTTATACAGGGTGTAACAAAAACAAGTGATAATACTTTAGGGTGTGTACGTGTTCCTTGTAGAGAGTTCACTGTGAAAGTAG
The DNA here is from genome assembly GCA_963422495.1 of Polyommatus iphigenia. Classification (NCBI taxonomy): domain Eukaryota; kingdom Metazoa; phylum Arthropoda; class Insecta; order Lepidoptera; family Lycaenidae; genus Polyommatus; species Polyommatus iphigenia. The sequence continues at coordinate 13,830,192 of OY730189.1, forward strand.
CAGGGCTGAAAGACCTAAAATTTTTTTCACTTTTGTATGGGGAAACTCGTGACGCTCGGGCCCTTGCCCATACAAAAGTGAAAAAAAATCGTCTTTCAGAGCTGCTACTTTCACACTGAACTCTCTACAAGAAACACGTACACACCCTAAAGTACAATCACTAATTTTTGTTACAGACTGTATAAAGTTAAACTATTTAGTTACTAGATGACTCCCGCAACTCCGTTGCGCCTAAATTCGCTTATCGCGCTGGAACCGTACATATTTCCGGGATAAAAATATGATATGTCCTTTCCCGGGACTGAAAGTATCTCCATACCAAATTTTTGGAAAATCAGTTCAGCGGTTTGGACATGAAGAGGTAACAGACAGACAGACAGACAGACACACTTTCGCTTTATAATATTAGTATGGAAGTATGGATTCAGTAAAAATATTTAGTTGTAAAATAGCTATGTCCACACTAGGCGCTTTCGTCTTCAATTTTCGTCATCTTCTTTCATTCAACTTTCGTTTTTATTTGGCGCATTCAATAATTCAATGCGTCAATAAACGCAACGCCAACATTGTCATTTTTGTTTTTTGGATACGGTCAGAGGGCATGCGTCGCGAGCATGCCTCACATTCGCTTTTAGCCGCGTACTGACCAAGTGAGCTGTGAGCCGCCTCGCGCGGATGCCTCGGACATTTGCCGCGGCGGATGCCTCGGACATTTGCCGCGGCGCATGCCGCGCGAGGCGGCCGGCGTACGGCCGAGCCAGCTGACAGTATTGCCAGATCAGGGGATTTCCCCCTAGATTTAGGGGGTTTTCGACCAAGATAGGGGCAAAATAGAGGCAAAATATCGGGAAAATTGTGCTAAGCAGAAATGTACAGTCAGGGAAATAAGTTGTTTAGCAGAAATGTACAGTCGAGGAAAATTGTGCTAAGCAGAAATGTACAGTCGGGGAAATGAGTTGTTTAGCAGAAATGTACAGTCGGGGAAATGAGTTGTTTAGCAGAAATGTACAGTCGGGAAAAATTGTGCTTAGCAGAAATGTACAGTCGGGGAAATGAGTTCTTTAGCAGACGCGCTGATTAAGACCGCGTTTCCACCTGCAAGACAACTGTCGCGAGAAGTGTCTGACAGTCTGTCTGACAGCAGCTTTTTTTTTCGATTGTCGATATTTTTTAATCGATTATAAGGGTTTCGATTAATTAATTAAAACGATCGTTTTTTTTGACGTGATAACGTCTTATAATTCGATATAGGCTGCGCGCACGAAAAAACATGACGCAATATGCGGCGTTACCTCGCTCTGAGGCGTTCCATTTGAGTTGTTTAGCAGAAATGTACAGTCGGGGAAAATTGTGCTAAGCAGAAATGTACAGTCGGGGAAATGAGTTGCTTAGCAGAAATGTACAGTCGGGGAAATGAGTTGTTTAGCAGAAATGTACAGTCGGGGAAATGAGTTGTTTAGCAGAAATGTACAGTCGGGGAAAATTGTGCTAAGCAGAAATGTACAGTCGGGGAAATGAGTTGTTTAGCAGAAATGTACAGTCGGGGAAAATTGTGCTAAGCAGAAATGTACAGTCGGGGAAATGAGTTGTTTAGCAGAAATGTACAGTCGGGGAAATGAGTTGTTTAGCAGAAATGTACAGTCGGGAAAAATTGTGCTAAGCCGAAATGTACAGTCGGGGAAATGAGTTGTTTAGCAGAAATGTACAGTCGGGGAAAATTGTGCTAAGCAGAAATGTACAGTCGGGGAAATGAGTTGTTTAGCAGAAATGTACAGTCGGGGAAATGAGTTGTATAGCAGAAATGTACAGTCGGGGTAATGAGTTGTTTAGCAGAAATGTACAGTCGGGGAAAATTGTGCTAAGCAGAAATGTATAGTCGGGGAAATGAGTTTTGACGTGACGTCTTATAATTCGATGGAGCCGGCTGCACGCATGAAAAAACATGACTCATGCGGCGTTACCTCGCTTTGAGGCGTTCCATTTAAGGCTTGAAGTGCAAGCGAGAGCGCGGAACGAGCGACAAAGAGGCACGTTGTCACGTTCAACTATCGTCAGTAAACCGACTTTACAGACAACCGTTTTTTTTTTTTATCGATTTTCATAAAAAATGTGTTAAAAAAATATGTATAAACAACGTTAATAATCAAGTTTTCACTTCTGCCGGCACTCCCGGAGTGCAACCCGTCTTTTTTTTTCTCTCGACTTTTCCCTCCTATAAGACCCTAGTGAAGACTCATTTTTTTTCTTTAATTCAGCTATTGGAAGGTTCATTTCCTGGCTTATTTCTCCATGCATCCTCCCTTAGTCCCCTATTTGTGTAATCAGCACATTGCGCATCCCAAAGTCGTCTATAATCACCATATAGTTGTATTAGTTTAAAACACTGTTCTTTATCCATGACGCAAAGTCCTAACACGCAACGAATAAGCGAGGCAAAACACTCCCGTCTTGAGTGAGCGTGGCAAACGTACTGAGGCGCCTTTGAGCATCGACAAAAACCGAGAACGCTCGGCTCGGGCCGCGGCACGCTCGGGCGAGGCAACGCATGCGTTTGCTTCGGGCGAGCCAGCAACTGACCAACCGAGACCAAACCTGACCGACCGAGCAACTGCCGCGCACGACTGCCGCGCGAGACGGCTCGCTTGGTCAGTACGCGGCTAATGACTGCGCTATAACGCATGCCCTTGACGAACAGAAAAAGGCACAGTGTGGACAAAGCTAATTATTGATACTTTAAAAGTTACTATTGGTATTCCTAGTATTTTTAAACAAAAATGTAGGGTGTCAGTAAAAGGATGAATGCTATCGATTGTGTAGTTTCCTTCTGTATATTACGCTATACATTTTGTGGTGGTAGAGCCCAAGTTAGTTTTTAGGTTTTTTGTATATATAAACATAATTTTCAGTATTTTATGAGAAAAAATCTGTGTTTTTGCAGTACATATCCAAGTGTACAACAGTAATTGAAGGTGTAATGGAAATATAACAAATAACAATGTAATAAAAATAAAAATGCACAATATATTATGAACAAAAATAATTAACGAATTTTAAGTCGCTCTTACAAAATGTTAGTCATTTCAATTACAAACATTATTTAAATTTAAAGACGCTGTACAGTTGTAACGTGACTATAATTATGCATTTTATTTGTCAGAGTACTAAAATTCTTTATAAAATGCTGATTTTTGGCCTCATCAAATGTTATAAAATTGTCGATGTGATTCTTATAAAGTTACAGAACTTTTAACTGGTATTAGCACACTACACATTTCCACTACTTCAACTCCTGTAATGATTCTTATAGTTATGTAGAAATAGTAGGTATTGTTAAAAAGTAAAATACGTTCTGTATTTTAGCTTGTGTTTCTATTTTTATGCCAATGTGCGCTTTTATAATTCTGGACGTCACGTTATCGTGGACGCCGACTTCCATAATAAAACGTTGGGTAGGTTAAATGCCCTTTTGATTTTTTTTGTGCGGTTCAGAAGAGTGTAGACGTTGTCTTGGCCTCTGACATACCTACACGTTAAAAATAAAAGTTATCGTCGGCGGAAATTTAAAAGCGTCTTCATATATTATTGCCATACATTTTACTTCCCTAAGTTATCGTTTTACCGCGGACGTCCACGATATTACCGCCACGTCCAAAATTATAAAAGCGCACACGTAAAGAAAATTCTTCGTCAGTAATAATTTATTAGCGGACTCTGCCGCGTACCGTAAAAGAACACCCACAATTCTAAGAAGTAATTAAGCAAGTTGTTCCCAAAGCCGAAGCTGACTAAGGCTCTGATCTACGCCCCTCATTTATCCCAAAATTTATTGCACGCGAACATCTTCTTCGAATAAAACGATACGATCTTAATTTCACATTGCATATGCATGAAACAAGAGCCTTTTGTTAACGGTTGCTTAAACAATCGGTTGTTGTAATGAAAAAACGCCAACATCATGAAGAATTTCCTCTGTTACATACATTGGATGAGTTTTTTGTTAAAAAAATATTAAAAGCCGTTGCGCCAAAATTCGTTTATTGCGCGAGAACCGTACATTTTCCGGGATAAAAAGTATCCTATGTCCTTTCCCGGGCTTCAAAGTATCTCTTTACCCAATTTCAGCAAAATCGGTTCAGCGGTTTGGGTGTGAAGAGGTTACAGACAGACAGACACACCTTTGCATTGATAATATTAGTATGGATTTGCATCTGTGACTGCGACATAGGTACTATGACGAGATCTTTTGGGAAAAACAACCAGTCTTTATACTAAGGTGCTAAGGTGCTAATTGACTGATAGACATATAACTCTAGATTTCAACTAGCTAGAAACTTGACACTTTGTAAGTATATATTATTACATGGGAGAGAACCGATAATGGTTTTTTTCAAAATTCCGCCTTCAGCGAAATGAAAAATCAAAATATAATATAACTTATTTAACGCGAACAAAGCTGCTAGGTAAAAGCTTTTGCTACAAAAGGTATCTTTCTTAATTTATTTATCAGGCGAAATAAACAAAATTTGCCAAACCCAAGTAGGTAATAATGTTAATGTAAATAAGAAAAAAAAACAAAATAATAGAAATAAAGTAAAACAAAGCATAAAACTAAAAGCAAACGATGTAGAATGTAAACATTGTATGCATAAAATTAAGGATTTCATATATCAGGATCGGTGCAGACGAGACACCAAAAGTGGCTGTTGAGCTCTACTGCTGTGTTGAGCTCTAGAGCTAAGTACAAGTTCACACATTTTTAAAACAGTCTTCTATTTTTTACCGATAAGTGGGAGCTTGATGTTACACGTTATAGGGCATTTCAAAACGAAAAAAAAACTGCAGCGTTTTTATTCATTTTGCAAGATTTGTCGAGGAGGATTAAATTGAAAAATGCATTTCGCGAAACGTGACTTTGTAATCAATAAAACAATAATACAATTTTTTTGGTATGGTTCTTCCTATATTTATTTACAGCTGCCACCTTCCGCGAGTTTTAGCGTCCGAATGTCTTGTAAGCTGTTATAGTTCTCTTCGCAATACAGCGCTAAGTAAGTCGCCCGTATGGGCTGCACCCGCACGTAGAAAACCAATATCCATAAGTTTTCTACAGCAATACACGATAAAACTGACTGGTGTTTATACACATCTACTATTTATCTTTTATATCTAATATTGGTACTGTTAGCTTTAGGAATCATTGCTATTTTCTTGCTCAATTCTTTGATTTTTTATTCATATACCCTTTAAAGTAATTTGTACACCTTGTTCACACCACGTTCACGAGATGATGTGATTTGCGCATTTTTGATTAACGCTTCTATACACTTTGACTCTATTAATTGTCCCACAAGTTAAGGGACAAGTTGATAAGCTCTACCAACGTGTCCTTAAATTGACGTAGATACTAGATACACTTTCGTGCATTTCTGTGGTAGTAACTTTGATCATCCGTAACTAGTAAACTATTTATCAAAATGTCACAATGTGTCGTGTAATTTGGAGGCTATAGTTTGATTACTTGCCCCTAGTCACCGAAAATCTAGATCTCTAGCTTTGTTAACATCGAAGATACAGGGGGTGTGAAATAGCCGCGAACCGCTTCGAGATAAGTATGGTACGGCCGTGCCTTTGCTCTAAACTTGGCTTGGGCACTGCCGTGCCCCCAGATAAAGCTATCAATTAATTCTCACATAATTTCAGTTGTGTCTGTAAATGATTCACCACTATAAGATTACTTGTCTAGAGAGACAGGGGTATTAAATTATTGCACTGTGAATGCACCTCGGGCCATTTTAATTTATAGAACAAAGCAATATGGAGTTTGTTTTATGGGATGTAAATTATCCCTCTATATTATGATGCTTCATCTTGTACTTCGGCGCGAATGTGCCGGCCCCAACTATAATTAAAACTATAATTAAACAGAAAACCAGTGTGAGCATTAGCGTTGTTAGTTTAACTAACTTAGTTATTAACTACTCATGATTCATGAACTATTAATTAATAGTTCATGGCTAAATACCCGGAGTTTGAAAGTATCACGTAGCACAACTAAAATGCGCGATTTCCGTGGATATAGCCTGCTAAAAAAATACATATATCGTAAGATATTATTTAATTTTGATAGTTTGTATTGTGTCGTGTTTCTCTCTTTTTAAATGTAAGCTTTGTGTAATATTCAAATTTTTGAATAAACGCTTATTTATTTATTTATAAGATCGTTTATTACAAAAAAGTCCTAAAATAAGTAGGTACAAAATTTAATGGAATAATAGCTGTTGGAATAAAGCTATAAAAGCAACTCTTCACAAACGACCGTTTATAAACTATTAAAAATATCTACTTTTCAAAAAGTATAAATAATGGAATTTTTGGAATAGTACATTTTTTTAGAATACATATAGTTTACATTTCTATGTAAACTGCATAGCAAATATTGCAGTTATAAACCGTACTGCCAAGTTGGCAGCTTCGATTCGTTAGCATTTTGGTACATTAAATAATTTAATTAGATCTTGCAACACTGTAAGGGTATCTGGTTCGTCTATCTTTTACTGTGGCTATTAATCTTGGAATATTACACAAAATTCCTTTAAATCATTATTTGTGCCAACGTTATGACTTACTAGATATTGAACGAAACTCAGAAATTGGTTTATAGAGTGGGAAACGTACGTTTTGCGTTACAAAAACTATCAGGTCCTTTCTAGGGACTCAAAGCATTTTCATACCAAAAAGTGCAGCAGCCATATGGGTTGTTTTTGGTTAGGGAATGGAATCCCGCAAGAGAATTTCAATCCCGGTATTTGCGGGATTGAACCATCACAAACCCGCTGGATACTGGTATTTGCGGGATCCCGCTGGGTGGGTTTAAACTTTTAAAATAAATCGTTATAATGACTTTACTTGAAAGACCCCGTTTTATTCTTAGAATCTCAAATAAAACAAGTTACTTTGTCGGACACTTTTTTCAAGGGTTTAATTATTAACACCTCCATACTTCAGACTTTATAAAAAATGAAAGAAAAACTAATCATTTTTTTGTAAATGGCTTCGTAATAATAATAGTTAAAAAAAAACTAAAAAAAATCGCTTATTTATGTCTATCTTTTATCGAAATTTTTTTCGAAATATAGGTAAAAATTGGGCCCAAAGATTCCGAAACGGTTCCTGATATTCGACACAAGGTAGCTAGCAGCTGGAAATGCTCGCTCAGCATCCACGCTGGTTAGTTCAATTGTCAGTTAAAGTGAATTATAGGTGAATTGAAGCTAAATTGTTAAGCGGGCTGCCTGTAGCCAGTTCACGCACCCCCGCGCGCAAAGTTACGCATATGAATCACATTTATTTGTAATCCCGCCAGTCCCGCGGCATCCCGCAAAATTTTCGACCGGGATTAGTCCCGCATAATGCATGCGGGATCCCGGTATTTCGGGATCCCGGTATCCCGGTATTGCATTCCCTATTTTTGGTTAAGGCGACTAACGACACAGCTCTAAGGTTTTCAAAATATGAGATGTCGACGATACAAAATTCAAAAAGTAAAGGTGAACTCAGATTTGGCCACACCGCACGCACCGCAGTCGTCGCATTCGCAATTCTTCATATTATTATGAAGTTGCGAAGACTGCGGCGCGGGTAGGTAGGTATGCGAGCTTGCCTATAACTTCATATAAAGAATTTGAATGCGGCGACTGCGGTGCGTGCGGTGCGGCCCAAATCTGCGTTCACCTTAAAGCGGCACATTTGACATGTCAATTTTGTACTGTTTTGGTGCATCGCCAAATCATGCCTAAGGGACGGGACACAAAACACGGCACGACGTCGTACGGCGTCGTGCCGTGTTTTTGTGTCCCGGCCCTATCTTTTCGGTTTGACAAGTCCCTGAAGACAAAAGAGAGAGAAAATAGCTTATCGAAAGGCGATAGGTGAACCTAAAATATTGCAAAAAGACCTTTTTTGTAATGCAGCAAAAACAAAACACGGGTTGTTGCCTCAGCGAGTTCACACGGAGTCTGCCCCTGACCTCTAGCACAATGATTATGAAACCTGTAACACATACCCACTTTACTAGTACGACTGCATTGTTACTAACCAGTACAATAATAATATATAATAGCTCCCACACCGGCTTCGGTGACGGTGGCCGGTTTCATTGAAACCAGGCCAGGCTACGCAGGAGTAATTTTATAGTGGCCAAGTGTGTGCGCAGTACACAAGAGCACTCTCTATTCCTTTACTCTCATAAGTCATCTAACCCAGTGAGACGGCAGACCGACACGACCGGCGAAAGATCAGGCGCAGGACCTACTTTTTACATGCCCATCCGACGCATGGATCATCTTACTTGTCAGACAATCAGGTGATCAGCCAGCATTGTCCTAACCAAACTTGGAAATATCATGTTTCCAACGCGGGAATCGAACCCACGACCTCCGAGTCAAGAGCCGCGCTCTATACCACTAGACCACGGAGGCGTTCATATATATAACATAATAATAATATATGGAAAGATAGAGAATGAAAATATACAAGACTAGACGTTCCGCGCGGTTTCGGCCGCGTAAATTAGATATTTCACAGACAAATTAGTCCACAAAAAATAGCCTATGATCCTTTACGTGGTCTACTTCTTATCTGTGCCAAGTAACAGAAAAATTGCTTCAGTAGTTCGTGAGATAAGCCTTTTAAGTCTATGTCTTCGCTCCTATTAGTCTTAGCGTGATAAAGTTCAGGCAGGCCTTCCTCGATAAATGGGCTATCTAACACTGTAAGAATTTTTTAAATCGGACCAGTAGTTCCTGAGATTAGCGCGTTCAAACAAACATTCTAACAAACTCTTCCGCTTTATAATATTAGTATAGATGTAACAAGACTAAGTGATAATACTTTAAGGTGTACGTACGTGTATATTATATGAAGTTCACTGTGAAAGTAGCAATGCTGAAAGAGCATTTTTTGTGATTTGTATGGGTAAGCGCTAGCGCGTCATGATTGAAGATGAAAAAAGTTACTCTTTCAGTGCTTCTAATTGCACAGCGAACTCTACACAAGGGATATACATACATCCTGTACCAAGGTACATGTTAAAGAAATTATATTATAGACAGATAATATGCTCTAAAATATATCGCTTTAAACCTTAGTTTCGGTCAATGTGAGACTATGATTGATAATTAAGATTGGCAAAGTTATAACATGCGCAATTATTGTCGTCGATCAACGGCAATCAGACACTAATATGCCCCTTCTATTCTGGGGGGAACTACCACCGTATCTGCCGTATTAATTATTATACAGGGCCCCCAACGTGCGTGAGTTACCATTCCTGGAGGCCCCCAAACAAATTTTAAACAGCCCCCCCCCCCACTTCTGCTTCTATTGTTCAATAATGGACCAACGACGAGAGGCCGCATAAGGTTTCTCAAAAAGCGCTGACGTCATTACGTTCATTAACCAACATTGTCACATAACTGAATTCAAAACCGGAGTTTTGTCTCTTTAGCACAGTGATTATATTATCTAATTCATAGTTTATCTATAATATCATAATTGTGATTATCGCCCAGCAATTTTTATAAAACGTCTGAAATTTTATTTTGGATCTCTTCAGAGTTCAAACAAGAAAATTATCATAATATTTTATTTCTTCTTGCATTTCGCTCGAAGCATACAAATTTTATGATCCTTTGTGTTATTGCTAATGGTTCTACTCCATTAAATTATTCTAGTTTCAGTGAAACAAGTGCAAATGTTACAACAGTCATAAAGTTAGGATGGCGCGGCGCTGTAATAACGTACGAATGTTATTCCCAGTTAATATTGTGTGTTGGAATTCTAGAGACGTTAGATTTAATGAAGACGAATATTGGTTTATATTAAACAATTCAAATTGTATAATTATTATAGTCTGCTTTTATGAGCACAATCGTATTAGATTGGTACTAGTTAGAACTGATCTAATTAGCATTGCAGATAAAAATGCTGCTAACTCAATAGCCGTGGTAAATTGAATGAAATGCATTGTTTAAAGTTATACTACCAGATTAGATCGTCATAATTGCCTCTAATATATGCGTTATAAAGCAGAAATAATACTTTAAAAACACAAACAATAAAATTAATGATATGGAGTTCCACAGGGGCGTGCTCTTGCGTCTAAACTTTACATGTTTTATACCGATAAAAAAACATTACCCGCTGTAAAATATACAGCAGAAAGTAAATCATTCGTTCCAATATAATTAAAATCTCACGCGAAATGAGCACATAAAACCCACCATCGTTTTATGGTGTAGTAATTAAAATGGCCGGTGTTAGGCATTTGGCATGCAATAAGCTAATTTGTTTTCACGGCGCACGGCGGAAGTGGGGCTGCCTGCCCCAGCCCGTGTGGTCGTGCCAGGAATCCTATTGTTCATCTTGACACCTTTATTGAGTTTATCCGCTCATAATAATAGCCTGGAAATACTTGGAAAGGGAAAAATTGTAGAAGAAATAAAGAGAAGTAAATTTAATCAACTTGAAGTTCCATTTACATTTGAACACCTCTTTATGTTAATTGTTTTTTATACAAAATGTTTGTGTGAACACCGTTGTCCTTGAAACCATCAAATAAGCCCGTCAAAATGAACAACTTTTTCTATGAGAACAATGCTAGGAATTTAAAAAAATCTGTCTTCATACCCATACAAATTGCCGATCCGGGCATCCGTATGGAAATGAAGATGGCATTTTTTTTGAGTTCCCAGCATTGTTCTCATAGAAAAAGTTGTTCATTTTGACGGGCTCATTTGATGGTTTCAAGGATAACGGTGTTTACACAAACACACTGTATATCATCTATGCGCAGAGCTAGATTCTTCAAAATAGGTACGTTTGGTAAAATAAATTTTACAAAATACTTCATTTATGTTAAATTATAAATGAAGAAGTCAGTAGTTATGATTTTTTTAATATATCCTCTTTTATGCAATAACAATTTATACATTTTATTATTAAAATATTATGATAAATTATTATACATAATACAAAGTGATATTAATAATGTAGTAAATATACTTCAAACGAACTGCACAATATTAAAATTCTATTTTCGTACAGCAGTAATTAATATAAAATGAACAAAGTGTAGTTAAATATTTAAATTGAATAAATAACGATTAAATATTGAAACGAATAAACGTTAATGAAATTATGAACTGGAACAAAGAGGAATGTTTAGACAGGATTTGCTTTGAAATTGCGATAATACGACTGTTATTCAGGATCGCAAATAGTTAAACAGAAAACTAATTATATTTTCTGGAAATTTCTGTTTATCCTACTAATGCCAATTTATATGCGAAAGTCCGTGTTTTGTTACCTTTTCGCGCCCAAACCGCTGAAAAGATTTTGCTGAAACTTGGTATGGCGATACTTTGAGACTCGAGAAAGGATATAGGATACTTTTTATCCCGGAAATATTTACGGTTCCCGCGCGATAGACCAATTTTGGCGCAACGGAGTTGCAGGCGTCATCTAGTGCATTTTCTGAATGCCGAAATTCTACATGCATAGCTTCTTATGAGATTAGACACCATTATGTATTTTGCCTGCTTAAGGCACGGACAACTGCCAATGACCTTGATCTCGCATCACTCTCGCACCACTGTCGATTTTCATGCCAGAGAGACAGAGATGTGAAATGTTCACTCGGTAGCGTGGATACATTTTTCGTTTGTTAGAGGAAAAAAAATAAATATTATGGGAAATCTAGATGTCAGAACCGAAAATTAAATCGGGCAATCTTTGGATATTTGTAAAAGGTATCAAATAAACAAATTTTTAAAGCATAGGTTGTATTATTACTTTAGTTAGAACTGTTTAAAGTTCCTGAAAGATGTGACTTTGGTGTTTTTTTTCATCCAGTAGGAGTACATTGTTTTATTATTAAAATTAGACAAGCTTTTCCAAATATAATCAAAAATCACATATATTTTTTTTGTGCCAATCAATGAAATACATACGTCTAGGAAACTGCACAAAGATGTCGAATTGGCAGCTGTCTTCGCCTTAATTCATTGTGCCGTGTTAATTGCTATGTATAAGTGGTATAAGTAATAAAATAATTCGATTTGAGTTGAGGTTACTTTAGCTTTCACTTACGTATTGCTACGACGTACACAATTGAACAAAACATGTTTCCGATATTATATCGACGCAAAGGCATTTTAACCGTTCACGGTACGATTTTGGACTGCAAAAACGCCATTTGGATGGGCTCGTGTTGGCTTAGCATAGTGATGAAACAAAGGAGTAGTGGCTGTAGTGAATTGGGTCGCGCGGAGTGAGGTAGGTCGCGGGTCGCGGCCCTGCGCCCTATATTTAGGGCACAATCAATTGGTTCTTATGTCATCGTTTTTCCCGGTTCTTTCGCTGGATCTGGCTGAGTGTTCTAGATTCTTATCGTCTGAAACGTTCATTGTCATGTTTTTCTCGAGAGTGTATAATTAGTTCGTCTAATTTAGAAGTTTTTTTCTAATAAATGAAGTAAATGAAGTAAATGAACCTTTAGTTTCGGTCGATATTTTTACTCACTTTTTTTCTGTTTTCATCAGAAAAAAAGTATGTAAAAATCACATGTTATAAATATTCAATAACATTTTCATTTTAATATATTATAATTTTCACACTACCTATATTTTTAAATTTTTTATCTATTAAGTTATATCCTAAGATTAACAGACTTTTGGTACCAAATATTCCATTTACAATCTTTACAATTTTACGAGTAGATTATCGACGGGCACATTCGTCTCACCCTCAATTCATAAAAACATTTCGATAACGGCTCCAGAGATTTTCGTATTGAAATAATGCTAAGTACCCAATAGTGAAGGCAATCTATCGATACTTTTGATGTCGATAAGTTGTTCACGATCAATATTATCTTGTATTTATTGTCTACGTTATTAGCATTAAGAATAATATGAAAAAAACATACAAAACACATAACATTCAGTCTCTTCAGTCTTAAATAATATTTAAAGGCAAATTCCAGAATATTTTCCAATCGTGCTCAAATATTCCGTTACATACATGCAGCCCAAGCTAGTAAAACTCTATCAAACTATCTGGAGAATTCAAGATGAAGTCGATACATGCTTTCACTAGCCCAGGGCGTTGCATACATAACGTATGACCCGCTCATCCGTATTCAAGGGCGATCGGCGCGGCTGCAGCGCTCAAGATCATCACATCTCGGGCCCAATTCCGCCAAGATAACATTTCAGACTGCTGAGGCCCAGTTGCACCAACCCTACTTAAGTCTGAAAGTGAAAACAATTAGTTCTAGTTGCCCCAATCTAAATGCTTTTCTTTCATATTTAGCCCAAGAAAACCCCTCTTAAGCTGGTCTACCCTATATGGGTTAAAGTACCCTAAGTCCAGACGGGCTAAAAGGGGTCTAAATGTTAGTTTTCGTCACTTCTCACCGTGAGGAAGTAAACTATAATTTGTGTAGGAACTAGGATCGAAGCAGCTCCCGGCCAGTGACAAGCAATCCGTTTGACGCCATACAAAATGACAACCTCTTGGCAAATGTTTTTAGTCTTCATTTACTTCGATATATACATATTATATACCTACCCTTTTGCATAAATAATATTGTAAAGGATGAAAAATTAAATAATCATTTATAAAAACTTTATAGGTTCTTATAAGAAAATTCAGTAATGAAAAAAACCTGAACTGTGAATATCACCATTAAATATTTTTACACAGAATACCAAATGTTAAAATCTAGTTCCCAAGATTTTCAAGTTGTCTTAGCTAAAACTTATTTTTGTAGAGAACTGTTTATTATTCTGAACACCAATGGTGTTTGGTGGCAAATCTTATCGTCCTATCAGAGTCGTTGACCTGCTATGTAAAATTCGATTTACGTAATATTGTAATGTTCCACTCCACGCGACAAATATACCATCACCTTGATGAGTGGCAGTCTCCCACCGTGCGTTTTTCTTGTAAAATTCTGTCGCGCACTGTTAAACTCTAAACTGACCAGAACTATTTCCGGATCAACACGACCTGCAAACCTTCAAGAGGGGAGCATATTCCCTTTTAACCCATCAAGCCCCATAAGGACACCGGTGATCGCGACAACAATAGAATACAATAGCATTTCCAAGAATCCCCGATCGAAGGATTAAAAGGCCGGCAGCGCTCCTGTAGCTCTAGTCTTTACTAATGTTGCGAGTGTCCATGGACGACGGTAGTTACTTTCCATCTGGTGACCCGTTTGCTCGTTTGCCCCCTTATTATATAAAAAGAAAATTAAGAATTTGTAATTTAATAGCTTTAGCCTTTACCGCGGCAATTCCCGAGTGCCACGCGTATTTTTTTATTGATAGCTAAGTACTTACCTATATTGTTTATTAATTATGTATTTTCGCATGTATCTAAGAAATTAATACAAATCTTATTAATGAAATTTCAGTGCTGAAAACTTGTACTAGGTTTTAATATAATCCATTGAATGATCACCCTGGTGAACCGTGTGATACACCTTTAATATTTAAGTAGCTCTTACCACATCTCTCGTACCACGAAGACTGTAGACTGTAGAGGCTTGGCTTGTTAAACTTTCACGTGAATTTTCCGAGCGAAAGTTGTTTGGATGTTCAAAAATTTTTATGTAAGAAAATCTAAATAAAGTAAAGATCAGAATATTAAATTTTATTATTTTTGCTAAGAATCTAAGATGAGGCAGCCGAGTCTGTTTTGCCTATTCTTGTTGGCAGGCTACTGATAAATAGGTAGACTTATTGACCAAATTCCGAGAAATCTTTTAGGATTCATTCGGAAAAAATCTTCTTCTTCCCTTTCTTTTTAAAGTAAAAATATTTATACTGCGTAAATACAAACTAAAAACTACGATATAGCGAATAGTATAATAACTTCCTTTTTATTCCACCTTAAAGTCTTTTACTGCAAGGACAGTTAAGTCCTATAACTCCAGTTAATCCCTGATGCCATTAAAGTCACAATAGCAACTAACTGTCCGTTAAACTTAACGAGGCCAGTTAACGAGACCTTGTAGTGTCGTAACGGAGTGGAATTTTTCGTTATTTATCTTGAGCTCGTTTTCAATGTAAATTGTGAACTTTAGATTTTTATAATAAATAATAAAAAACTCTCTATTCTTGAACTAACAAAATAAATCAATTTACAAAAGTAACCAAAAAATAAACAGTGAATTGGCGGCCTAATGCTAAGTACTGACATACGGTTTTGCTCGACAGTTTTACTCCAAATCGAGTAATAATTACTGTGTGGACCGCTAAACTGACAGCTCGAAGGCTCGCATCGAGCCGCTCGAAGGATTGATGGAACCGGATCGAGCCGGATTTAATAAAACTATCGAGCAATGCTGAATGTGTGGACGAAAGCCCGAGCCGCGGGTTTTGTTCGACGTTATTGCTCGATCGAGCAAAACCGTATGTGAGTACTTAGCATTACTAGCAGGAAGCAGTCTCTTACAGGTAAACATTTTTAAACCGTTTTATAGTAGAAATGATGAGCAGCAGGCTTGGCATAATAAGTTAATAACATTAGAAACGGGAGAGAATCGACATACTGACTTTTTGTGATAAAATGGCGAATTATCTTTATCAATTTCACTTTGTCTATTCTTCCGTAGTAAGAAACGGCTTCTATGGTGATCATGCTAAGCCTACGTTTGTCGCTATAGTGATAAATTACTATAAAATATAGTCACGGTAATACATATTATGGTGTATTTCAAATTAAAGTTTAACTTGATTGATTGATTGAAAAAAATATATTTCCTTGATTTGGTGCACTCAGGTTTTATATTTAACACATCAAGCGTCATCTAGTGAAATATTTATGAGACTATTTCAGACTGGTTTAAAAAAAGTATATAATCTTAATTTAAACTTTATACTACATATTTTGTTACAATGCAATGTAGTACTTTCACATCTAAATATTATATATAACTCAAAGGTGACTGACTGACATAATGATCTATCAACGCACAGCCCAAACCACTGGACGGATCGGGCTGAAATTTGGCATGCAGGTAGATGTTATGACGTAGGCATCCGCTAAGAAAAGATTTTGATCAATTTCACCCCTTAGGGGATTGAAGAGGGGATGAAAGATTGTATAAATTACAACATAAGAAATTAATAATACTTCTTAACGCGAGCAAAGCCGCTGGCAAAAGATAGTCTATAACAATTATATTACGAGTATAATACACGAATATGAATTAATATCAAATAAGATTCTCATAAAGATGTCATTTGTCAATAAGGTTTTCATTAAGTACATAATATTATGTTCATACTTCATAGCTTTATGCACGACTTACCTTCGTGAATTCTCCTTTAAAACCTTAATAAAAATGTAAATTACATACGCGGCTTAGATACAAATAAATGTGGTTTAAGCTTCACAATGTATTATCTTGAATAAAGTCTAGAAAAGACTGTAATCCTGGTTTAAAGAATAAAGACTGAAAAAGTCGAAAATTACGACCTACACCTGTGCTTTTACAGCAAGTTGCAATAGTAGATAAAAGCTAGTCCCTAAGCTTTTATCCTGAATGGGGATGGGACTATTATAACTTTTTAACCGGGAACTGTTTTACGATTTCTTTCTTTCCTATTAATTTATTATAAGTAATAGCTTCATTGTTCTAGAATCTGGCTTCGGAAATTTTAATTTTGGGTTTGTAATTTAATTTCAATAGCATATTTTAAAAATGTGTAACTCAACTCTAAAATCGAATAGATAAAAAAAAAGATAAACGATTTGAAAGATTTTAAAGTGATATTTCTGTTTTTTGTTACAGGTAAGTTTGGCACAGTCGTTCACAGAACACACAAAATTTTCAAAGTGAGTATTAAAGTGCTTTTGTTTTTGGCGGTTTCTCTTTGAAGGAAAATTATTAATTAATCATTGTAAGTAATAATTATAAAAAATCTTTATATTTTCTTAATAGGCTCTCAATATCATACTTAAGTGATGTCAAATTACTCCTTAAGATTTATAGTAATTATACACTCATTAAAAATAATTGGTAATTTGCCGGTCGGTTGCGCGGGTGCGCCGCGAGAGGGCGCGCTATCGAGACGCGCCTACTTATTGTCAATTTGTAATTAAGTCATAATTGAGTAAGGAGCGATGTTATTTACCTATCGTATTTGAGACGAAGTAATAAGGGTGGTATGAGAAATTGAAGTGTCGAATTTCATGTAGGTACTGGGTATTTATTCAGCATTTGAACGCCTCTTCACAATTATTATTCACTTGACTTTGATGAAACTTGGTATGAAGATACCCGGATTAGGACAATGACATAGAATAGTCAAAGCGTATTTCGTAAAATTGTTCAGCACCCCCGAATATCCGATACGCGATAATTGATAAACGAAGCTAAGGAACATAAACATCAAAAGTAGGTACTTAGTTGTTTTCGATGAGAAGTTATACTGTTTTGTAACATGATACATATTATTATTTGAAGTCTTCAGCCACGAAAATCACAAGGCAACCTCAATGCCCCCTAATTTTGTCTGATTACTGAAACATCAGAGGCTCAAATTTCATTCAATGTACAAACGTCCGATGAGTAATGGCCAGATGAGATCACTTACAAATGCCAGTAATTTACTATACGCCTACTGGTTTTATGTCTTTTGTTGCTACCAACTTGCTACTAACTGGTGGTTAAGCCTAAGGGGTTCTGGAAGAAAAAATAGGTTCTACTCAATTTCTATTCTGTGAATCGTAATAAACAATTTGAAGATAATAATAACATTATAATATTATTGTAAAAACTTCATAGTTAATAAGTGGTTCAAACTTTAAAATATTATAACGTTATTGCCACAGGTTATTGCCTAATGCCTACATTACCTCGGACCTGCTCTTTTCAAAAAACAAGTGTTATTGTATTATATTATAAAAGTATAGTCTAGTAAGTATAGTTTTAGACAAATATGCAATATTTCTAATTATAACTCTTTTTGGAGAATTTCCAATTTACTCATAAAAATACCAAACTGTGTTTAGTGCAGTCGCCAGAGGTTTTAACCTCCGAAAATTGTAATAGTGAATGGATTTTTGTTTTTGAGATGTCATTTTCTTTTTTACACTATAACTTGCAAAGTTTACCAAAATTGTTTTTGTGCTTTTAATTTTTTAGTTAATTAAAAATTAATATTTTACCATATAAAACCGGTCCAGAAAAAAAAAATTCTTGTTCCTCTTATTTAATGACTCTTATCCGATTGTTTACGTTGAAAATTAACCAAATACACAATTTTTAAAAAAAGAAAGTTTGCTTTGCTAAACTAAATACAACTATAAGGTTTTTGCAAAGTTTTTAGAGATTAACGCTCGTCGTAACCAAGATAAAAGGGTTTGGATGAATAAAAGTGTGTTAAACTTACTTGTTATGCGTATTTAATTTTTAGAGAAATGATAACTTTTAAGTACTTAAAAACGTTTAAATATCTCCAAAAATGTGTAAAATGGACCGAAAATATTTTTCTGTATTTGTTGAGAATTTATTTAAGTGAGAGCTAAAACATTAAATGCATCGACAAATTAAAGACTTTTTCTAGTCTTTGAAATATATTTAAACTTTCTACTTAAAGCCAGAAAAAAAATTGGGTGCTACAAATCTCACGTACATACTAAAGACTTGCTAAAGACGCATGCTGCGACCTATGTTTGGAAAATGCTTACCTGAATACAAAAAATATCAGTTCTTAACTTAATTTGTATTTTTTTCGTTTGAGTATGTTTTAGCAAATATAATTAATGAAAAAAAAAATCAATTTTATTCTGTAAAAAACCTAACCAAAAGAAATAAAATACAGATTTTCTTCGAAATATCCGTGAAAAGTTTGTATTACATTTTCAGAAAATTTAATAAAGTAAGAGCTAAAAAGTTATACACATTAAGAATTGGAAGGCTTTGTTAAGCCTAAAAATAATTTTAAACTTCCTATTTAAAACCAAAGAAAAATAGGAACGCCATTTACCTGGCGAGGCACACAACAAGCACATTTGGAGGTATGCTCATCTACATACAAAAATAATAATTTTAAATCTAAATTATATATACTTTTCAACTTATTTTCTTTCTTTGGAATATAAGCAACGATACAAATCAAAAAAATAATAATATATTTTATTATTTTGCTTTATATTTAAAAGAAAGAAATATACAAATTTTCTTCAAAATTTTACAGTTTATGAGTTTACTTGAAGTGGAAGAGAATAATTCAAAAATTAAAAGCACAACTTTTCAATAGGTAAACTTTATTATTTATGTTATCAGCTACATATTCCTTTTTTTCTTTTCAATTTTCATCCACTATTGCAAAAATCGGAGGTTTGCACGATTTTTACGCTCTGGGAACTCCACTAGTTATAATAAACGTCAAAATATTAAGTCTGACAATACTCAACATTTCGTACGACTAGCGTCACCTGTCGCACGCTCGGTGAACTTGTTCCATGTACTAGTGTCGACATTGACCGCTAGATGGGAGCACCGACACGTTATGAATGGCTGGTGCGGTAAACGAACGTTCTTGACTGTGCCATGACTAAGTTCATTCCGACAACATCAACAGCGAAATTCGTGCCGCTTCTACGTCACCTGCGCCTCGTAACATTTCAATGCTATTTCTAAAAGACATCTAGGTCGCACAGAGTAAACATTACGCAACGAAAACGATGATGAATAAATAATTACTGTTTTACGATAGCACATCAATCAATTTTTCATTTTAATTTAAAATAATACTTCCATAAAATAAGAATGATTTTTTCGGAATTCAACTGGAAATAATTTGTGACTGAAGCTCGAACGTTAAAAATAAACAAAAAACAATTTTAGCCAATGAGGCAATTTATTTTTAGGACTTGACCGTGCGATGCAATCGTTCATTCATAGATGGCGTTAGTAGGAGTATTAAATAAATTATGCCCTTCATTATAAAAATAGATACTGCAGTGTAGTTTGTAGAATATCATTAATAGGCCTGGAGATGGTGACACAAAATTCTTGGTCATTTGTACCAGGCTGGCAGTTCTACAGGGGTATAATTACATAAAGGCAAAAAGGAAAATGATGGTCATAGCGCTCGCACTGGCAGCCCAAACGCGTGGGCGTTAATCGAACGTGTCGGATAAATAACGAGTGTCAAACGATTTGTTCCACAAAAATGCTTGTATTTTCAGATAGTCGAAAAAAAATAAGTAGGCGGTAGCATAATGCGGAATGTCATACTTCTCGGGTGCGGCTTACAGCCCGCCATACCGACGCGAATACGTTAATTTTAATAAAAAAACGGTTGTCTGTAAAGTCGGTTTACTGACGATAGTTGAACGTGACAACGTGCCTCTTTGTCGCTCGTTCCGCGCTCTCGCTTGCACTTCAAGCCTTAAATGGAACGCCTCAGAGCGAGGTAACGCCGCATGAGTCATGTTTTTTCGTGCGTGCAGCCGGCTCCATCGAATTATAAGACGTCGTCACGTCAAAACTCATTTCCCCGACTGTACATTTCTGCTTAGCACAATTTTCCCCGACTGTACATTTCTGCTAAACAACTCATTTCCCCGACTGTACATTTCTGCTAAACAACTCATTTCCCCGACTGTACATTTCTGCTTAGCACAATTTTCCCCGACTGTACATTTCTGCTAAACAACTCATTTCCCCGACTGTACATTTCTGCTTAGCACAATTTTCCCCGACTGTACATTTCTGCTAAACAACTCATTTCCCCGACTGTACATTTCTTCTTAGCACAATTTTCCCCGACTGTACATTTCTGCTAAATAACTCATTTCCCCGACTGTACATTTCTGCCTAGCACAGTTTTCTCCGACTGTACATTTCTGCTAAACAACTCATTTCCCCGGCTGTACATTTCTGCCTAGCACAATTTTCTCCGACTGTACATTTCTGCTAAACAACTCATTTCCCCGACTGTACATTCTGCTTAGCACAATTTTCCCCGACTGTACATTTCTGCTAAACAACTCATTTCCCCGACTGTACATTTCTGCTAAACAACTCATTTCCCCGACTGTACATTCTGCTTAGCACAATTTTCCCCGACTGTACATTTCTGCTAAACAACTCATTTCCCCGACTGTACATTTCTGCTTAGCACAATTTTCCCCGACTGTACATTTCTGCTAAACAACTCATTTCCCCGACTGTACCTTTCGGCTTAGCACAATTTTCCCCGACTGTACATTTCTGCTAAACAACTCATTTCCCCGACTGTACATTTCTGCTTAGCACAATTTTCCCCGACTGTACATTTCTGCTAAACAACTCAAATAGAACGCCTCAGAGCGAGGTAACGCCGCATATTGCGTCATGTATTTTCATGCGCGCAGCCCATATCGAATTATAAGACGTTGTCACGTCAAAAAATTGAACCATTTGTACCAGGCTAATTTTTGCATAGCTAATCATCATCGAGTAGCCATTCACGAAAGTCACCTTCCCATACTTTTCCGACAGGTCCCAATGGCCGCCATACCACTGCAGAGGTGTAATTTTTTTTTCGCCAAACGATTTGTACCACCCTGAAACTTTTTTTAACGTTCCCTGTATGATCATAAATAGGAGTCTGATAATGCCATACCTGTGGGAGGTGGCGAATGTGAACAATATTATTTCAAAATCCTAAGATTTTATTCGTAATTTCAAACGGTTTTTCAAGTATGGAGCCACTTTTTCCCTCTACTACAAGTATGGCAAATATAATAATGGGCACATTGTATCGTATAATTTCAAAAATCCAAATGCCATACTGTTACAGATCGTCCAATTTTTATCACTTTTTTGCTCAAATCCGATAGTGATTTTACGTATTTTATAGTCGTATTTTTAAGACGTGTCAAATAAATAAGTATTTCAAGTATAGTAGCACTTTTTCCCCCTACTAGAAGTATGGGAAAAATAAGCACGGTCATATTTTGTCAAATACTTTCCAAAAATTTAAATGCAATATTGGGACAAATCGTTTGGCGAAAAAAAATACACCTTTGCAGTGGTATGGCGGCCATTGGGACCTGTCGGAAAAGTGTGGCAAGGTGATTTTCGTGAATGGCTACTCAACAATGATTAGCTATGCAATAATTAGCCTGGTACAAATGGTTCCATTTTTTTTATTAAAATTAACGTATTCGCGTCGGTATGGCGGGCTGTAAGCCGCACCCGAGAAGTATGGCATTACGCTACCGCCTACTTATTTTTTTTTCGACTATCTGAAAATACAAGCATTTTTGTGGAACAAATCGTTCGACACTCGTTATTTACATAGAATTATAACCTGGTTATTTATCTGACACGTTCGACGCGTTTGGGCTGCCAGTGCGAGCGCTATGACCATCATTTTCCGTTTTGCCTTTACGTAATTATACCCCTGCACTGTAGAACCGCCAGCCTGGTACAAATGACCAAGAATTTTGTGTCACCACCTCCAGGCCTATAATACTTATTATTACGTTTCATAATTTCTTAACTCAACGTTTACGAAATAAGATTTACTTGGATATTTATGATACATTAATTTTGATTCAAAGCATTTCCATTTTCATTACTGCACACTATTTTATGAGTAGACCGTACGGTACACGTTTTACTTGCGTATCCGATGATCAGCAATTGAGCAAATTGTAGCAATTTAGGTACCTATACAACGTACGTTTTTGGCTTTAATTAAGCAATTAGTCATATTGGATTCTCTATGTAGGTAATTATTGGTTTTTTACCGTCAAATTACCGAGATGACTGTTTTTATTTGAAGATACAATAATATGTGAGTATAATAATATTATTATTCATTTGACGCACATATTTGTTCACTGTGGGCGAGAGGTTAATGATTTCTGTATTGATTTTGTATAAACATAATTCAATATCTCGCAGAAAGTAATTCACACTGTTTAAAAACGATTTTAACATTACTTATGTTTTTTATTAGCCTGTAGTCTGTATTTAATCTGCTTGGCAAAGTGTTTCTACAGTAATATTGTGCGCCACCGTTGGCCAGCCTGGCTCGTTACTCGTAGGCCTCCAAACTTGGTGTAGGTATGTTATACCCACGTTATACCTGTAATATTATAGTACCTATTAGTTTAATTAAGTTTTTTAACGTAAGTGTTTTTGAAGGAAAAAATAATCAAGGATGTCTGGAATACTTATTAGAGGGAATCTATACTCTATACTAATATTATAAATGCGAAAGTATCTCTGTCTGTCTGTCTGTCTGTCTTGCTTTCACGGCAAAACTACTGAACCGATTGTAATGAAATTTTGTACACAAATAGTCTTAAGCCTGAGAAAGGACATAGGCTACTTTTTAACTGGAAAAAGGGGTTGTAAGTGGGTGTTTTTGCGTAAATTTATTCAAATTAAGTTAGTTCCAAAAATTCATAACAGATGGCGCTAAGAGTCGTCTACATCTCGCTATCGCTTGCTCTTATGTATTTCTATAAGAGGTGGTACCATCTCAATTTATATTTTTCGATTCTTTAGATTGTTTTACACGCTGTTACATAACTCACTACTCAGTACTTTATGATTTATCTATGCAGTGACGTAACCTTAAACCTATCAATAGCCGCATACTGACCAAGCGAGCCGCCTCGCCGCGGCAGCCTCGCGCGCAGTTGCTGGGTCGGTCAGTACGTGTTAGTGCGCGGCGCCTTTGAGCATCGACAAAAACCGACAACTTTTGGCTCGGCCGCGGCACGCTCGGGCGAGGCAACGAGCGACGCGGCTATCGATAAATTATAGTTTATGGGTAAAGTTGTGTAATGGGGGGCTAAATAAGCTTTAAAATTTGGCATAAATAAACTTTAATTTAAAATAATGAAATATTATGTGCACACTGCACAGCTGTTTTTGGGTATTTAGTACTAGGGTTTTAAAAAGCTTTTAAATTTGACAACAATTTTGTTGACACCGCGCGTTATAAACTGAAGTCCACGCGGACGAAGTCGCGGGCAACAGCTAGTCAAAATATAATTCCTGAATTGGTTTTTACTTTATCCCAACTGCAATGATGACCTAACCTGATTATTATTAAATTACAAGTTTACAAAAATTACAATTGCATAATAATTACAGATCTCTTCCTTCCTTCCCATTTGTCTTGCATTATTAATTTTCAAATATTAATAATTGTAATTTGATCACGTGGACCACTCTTAAAAACCTCTGAGATATCTATCAATATCATTGAAATACATGAAATTTTACCCATAACTCATAGGCCATAACGCTTTTGAGGCACCTAGGTTCAAATCGGGCAGAGTTTAAGGTTATATTTATGTCGTTACTAAAACGTATGGGACGCCGTTGGGGGCCAAACTCTAACGAGCCAGGAGACGTTAAGTTTTACGATGGAAATATAATTTGCAATAACTTTGGCTGCAATTAGACGTCTTTTTTATGTCAGCATTCATCACTGCCTTCGACAAAAGTTGAACTCCTTGACTAAGTCTAGATTACGTAAACGCTTGTTAGCGTTAATGGCTTGTAAATTCTCATTAATATGAAATACGACAAGAGATGATAACATATCGACAAACTTTAACAGACGTGTTGATTTAGCACTAAGGCATAACTCGGTCTCTAAGAAATCTTGAACGAAGAAATTAATTTAGGTACTTTTATTTGTGTTATTCCTGTAACGTGTGTGGGTTCCTTCCACCTCTACGAGCACAGAATACATATTAATTAGTACCTTATGCTACGAGGCGGTATACAATAGTACCCACACCTCCAGACTCCAGTTTGTGCTATGATCTGCATTCTGCTGTCTGCACCTTGCAATAATAATTGTAGGAGTGACAGTGGTTTGACCAAATCATTGCGCTTTGGTTTTATGTTTGCAGTAAGTATACCAAATTATCTTCTTTACTGCTATATTATCAGAAGTTCTCTAAGTTTTTCTGAGGTACTTCAAGCAAAGACTTCTATTATATAGAAGTTTTTGACTTCAAGCCCACTTATTCGAATACAGGTTGGTACTACTAATAATATATTATTCTGTGATACAGGTACGGTGCTAATGAATCAAAGTCATAAAATATAATAATGAGGTGTTTTTTGAGAATCATGTTTATCGATCACCGCTTATAATAAATCTGCTCGCTTGGGCGCGTGCCAAGACGCCATCAAGCCCTCGTATAATTCAAAAAATTCGAACATAAATTTATTTACGGTGAGGAATTCGGGTGGAACAATCTGATGATTTTTATTCTCGAGGTTTTACGCACTTTCTGCGAATAAATTACGATTTCCGTATGCTTCGCGTTGGGCTACGTCAGAACTCAGAAGATGTTAGTACTGGAATCTATTTCTACCTATTAGGAAGAAGTTTCTAAATATTTTACTAAGATTTTTTTCTATTTCCGACACTACGCCATAGTTAGGAACTGCTACTACTAACTACGCTCTCAAATCTCAACAGCCTGGGCCTAGGAGTTTATATCCCACCAAAACATGAAATGTCAAAGGAGCCAAGCAAAATATTGCATAGCTGTAATACTTCTGTCGTAAAAAGTTTTCAGATCACATTCAAGCCAGGCCTTCAACTTATTTTGTAATTTAAATCAACATTTAGTAAATGTATCAATAGATTTCTTTATTTTATAATTATTATAGTGGCTTGGCAATGAGCATTAGAGATATAATATAATATATTGGGTACCATCGGCCACATGCATCGTTACGTTACGTCGTTCTCTTGTGCTCATTGCCAAGCCACTATAATAATTATAAAATAAAGAAATCTATTGATACATTTACTAAATGATGATTAAAATTACAAAATAAGTTGAAGGCTTGGCTTGAATGTGATCTGAAAACTTTTTACGACAGAAGTATTACAGCTATGCAATATTTTGCTTGTCTCCTTTTACATTTCATGTTTTGGTGGGATTTCATTTCTTTTTTTAAGGTGTTTGTTTCTTTTCTTTTCAGGTCACGTTATAACTTTTCTGTATTTAGGTTGGTTCTCATTCTCTATCTTCTTTATATTATTTTTGAGGCTACTAGGAACTAACGAATAGTTCTGAGTCGATTATTAATATTCATATATTTTGATATAATAAGTTTAAACACTTATAGATTTTGTCGCGGAGCACTTTTATTAATCCCGACGTTTCGGCTGCTTTACAGCGGCCGTGGTCACGGGTGGACTGAGGTGACAGGTGTCCAATTTCTTGAAGTTATTCAACTACCCGAAGACCACCCGTGACCACGGCCGCTGTAAAGCAGCCGAAACGTCGGGATTAATAAAAGTGCTCCGCGACAAAATCCGTAAGTGTTTAAACTCATAATATCATGGGTGATACTCACGAAAACTTAAGAAATCATTATTCATATATTTACTCCCATATTACGAGTATATATCGAGCGAGTAAGGAGTGTATATCGCAGTACTGATTGCATTTAATTTAATTATTGTTTCATTGTTAACGTTGTTAATTTTTTTTTTTTAATCAATACCATTTTATTATAACAAATATGCAGTCGAAACTCATACTGTTCTTGCAAAATTACAAACATAAAAATGTTTTCTTTTATTTTATAAACTACTATATATTATTATTATGTATATTATTTTTCATTTTTTCGGTTTCCCTGCCCAAAGGATGAAAACGGGACTCTATTATCAATAAATAATAAGTCTTCGCTGTCTGTCCGTCGTCCATCCTTATGTCACCACGTTGGATCTCGAGAACCGCCATAGCTAGGTAGTAGCAATTTTTACAAATTATGTATTTCTGGCATCGTTATAAAAGCTAATAGTCCAATTCAAATAAAATAAATTATTAATAGGGGGCCTCATACAACAAACACGATTTTTTCCCCTATTTTGCTCTATATCCATAATGGTAACAGTAAGGTTTTTGAAAATTTCAGAAAATACTCAGCTGTATATTAACTTTAATAATTAATAATAAAATTTAAATATACTTATTATTTAAGGGGGGCTCCCATACAAATTTACGGTACGGAACCCTATGTACGCCAGTCCGACTCGCACTTGGCCGGTTTCATAATTTTTCCTTTCATTGTAAATAAAGACCTATCCGGGTACTAAATTTCAAGGTTCTAAGTCTGCTTGAAGTACCTTAGAATTTTGATGATCTATAAGTCAGTGAGTGACAAAATGTAGTAACTTTGACCATCCGTAACTATTAAACTATTTATCGAAATTTCATATAATTTGGAGGTTAAGCTAGTTTTAATACTTGCTCCTAGTGACCGAAATTCTGAATCCCTAGCTTTGTTAACGTCGAAGATAAAGGGGGTGTGAAATAGCTGCGAACCGCTTCGAGAAAAGTATGGTACGGCCGTGCCTTTGCTAAAAAGCTTGGCTGGGGCACTGCCGTGCCCCCAGATTTTATTTTATTTTCAATAACACAGATGGCGCTGTAGCTACATGTCCTGTTTGTGAATTTTAAACATTTAAAATGTGTTGTAACTAGTACTTGTCCCATGGTCATCCAACTGCCTATATAAAAATATTTCGAAGGTAATTTGTAGCGAATCGTGTAAATCTGAAGGTCGCCACTTCACAGAGCAAACATCAATATCTAGAACCAACATGTTTGCAGTTCTGCCCCTATCCTGTCCGGAGTGTTTAGCTTACCATGGCTATGTTCCGATATATACTGCGACCACTGCAGAGTGTGACGTCATTTTAGTATACTGCGAAGCCTTTCTAAGCCTTTTAAAGGAACCTTTATAGTTAGTATACTGGTTACTATTTATAACGGAACGCAATCCAGTATACTATCTGCCGCATTTTTGACAGCTCGTATTGAACATTTTCAACACAGTCTAATATGGTTAATTTTTGCAATTCTTCCAGTGTTTTATTATTATTAATCCAAATTAATTACAGAAATTTAAAACTTTGGGATTAAACTGTAGACCGTATTGTTTTAAAACGTTAGACACTCGAGTGGTTTTGACACTTGACAGTTGACTTTTGACAGTTGACTGATCACGTGATCAAAGTACTGCGGGTGCCTTACCTCGAAAACGCCAGTACTCACAGTACAATATGGCGACGATTGATGACGTCATATATTTCACTAGGGTACTGCGGCAGTATACTGCAACTCCATTACGGAACGATTTTTTCTACAGTGATAGCACTGTGCAGTGGTCGCAGTATATAACGGAACATAGCCCATATTACTGTTTAATTTGACGTATTTACACGGGGAATTTATTTATCGACGTATTTGGTAGAGCGAGGGATCAGTTTTCTATTTAAAATATGTTAGTAAGTAATACAACTACAGAGTATGATGTTATTTTAATGTAGGTAGGTATCTCATTTACCATTATTGTGCACTTTCTTCATTTTTTGACCTTTATTTATCTAGTTCAACTTCTGTAGACTACTCCTACCGCATTTTCAATTTATTTTATCCGTTGATCCACCGGTAGAAAAATGCACGAATATGGCAATAATATCTTTACATATTTTTCTAACTATACCACAGAATAGATAATAGTGCATGTAACTATACTTACACGTTACAGAAGTTAGAACGCCAGGACTTTTATCTCCATGTTTCTCATACGATGATGTTATTGGAAAACGAAGGTTACATTACGAACCCTTTGCACACATTTCGATTCACTCACAGATAATTCGAGAACCTGAAGTACACAAACACTCCTCTTGAGGACGCTCATTCGAATGTACACAGTTCTTAACTATGAGTTTCTATGTGAATAGCGATCCTTATGGCGTTGGCATAAGGTCTTGCCTGGGGTTAAAAAAGTCTGAACGGCCTGTTCAAACCTAGGCGTGATTACTATATTTTATTTATCGTCGAAATCAATCAACAATCTTTATTAGATTCCTTTATCTTATCACAGGGGTTCCCAAACTGTGCGCCGCGGCGTTCTGGTGCGCCGTGGAAAGGCAAGAGGGGCGCCGCGCCGTCAGTAGAGCCTCCATCATTAGGGGGAGTCCACAAATGACGTGAGGTGTTTTGGGGGGGGGGGGGGGGAGCGGGTCGAGTCAAATCTCACCTAATCTCACGTTGGGGAGAGGTCTCGACAAATCTCACGTAATTTTTTTCTCAACAAAATACTACTATTTTAGTCCAGATTGTACGTATGCTCAAGATTTTATCTTAAGGGCATTCCTTACGGAGATTCCGTAATTTACCGTATTTAAAGCCTAATGCTACGTTTTGATGCTTGCCGAGCCACGGCAAGCCTCCACAAGCCCGAGCGTGAAATCAGGTAAAATGGCTTGGCTTGCGTGAGCTTGCGGAGTGCGGACGCTTGTAGACAGACGATCGGGAGTAGTGTCGGTTTTCGGATAGAGATCAAAGGGCATTTGCGGCAAACGTTTGCGACGTGTTCACACGTTGGCTCGCGCTTAGTAATGTAATAAATGTAATGTAATCTCGCGACGAACGTACGTCATGCACAAAATGAGTGGCTGGTCGAACGAAGAGAGTTTATCGTTTTTGGAATATTACCAAACCGAAACGTGTATCTGGAACCCCAGGGATGTTAACCATAAAGATATAAAGTTCATTTGTTTATTAATTTATTTTAACCGACTTCAAAAAAGGAGGTTATCAATTCGACCCGTATGTATGTAATATTTCCAGAATTGCCCAATTTCCGTATATGTTAGTCTATATCAGCGTCTGAACAGATGTGCCAAATTTCAAAAGTTTATGTCTGTATGTATGTATGTATGTTTTTATGTTTGTGTATGTGTATGTGTATATCTCCGGAACTACAAGTCCGATTTGAGTTTTTTTTTATTATACTAGGTATTGTTTAACTTAGGGAACAGTGCAAGTTTCATCAAAATCGGTTCAGTAGTTTTTCAGATAGGGAATTTTAATTCTCAATTACGTACAATTTGAAGTCGGTTTTATCTTTTTAAATAATAGAATACTATATTATGTGATGATAATTTTAGTTATAAGAGCATTAAAAATAATAGGAAACCAAACGAATAGCCGACACAAGTTCGGTGTCCGCCATGCTTGGATGTACGTAATACACTGGCGCGTTCACGAGCGTGAAAACGATTTACAAATGCAAAGCGAGATTTGTGGATGCTTGTGGCTTGTGCATGCTTGCCGTGGTTCGGCAAGCATCAAAACGTAGCATTATAAACTCATAATTTGAAAGCCACAAAGTTATAATAAAAATACAGCAATAGTCTTCAGTATATCAACTTTATTATCCCCGTTTTAAATTTCCTATTTTTGTTTATTATACTCATGATATCAGCTTCCAAAGTAAAACCAATTTTTTAAAATTCAAGCATATACATACATTCAGCATCTCCTTAGAATTTACAAATTACTTTTATTTGAAACTCACGCCAATAGATCGACAATGTCTTAAACTACATATTCCCCGTTTTAATTTTTTTTAGGACAATTTTGAACTAAGATAAGTAAGAAAAATAGGGTTTTGGCGCGATCTCGGCAACGCGGCAAATGTATGGCCAAGGTCGTTTGCTCGGGGGACGGCCTTAAGAGTAATCGTTATACTTACAGTAGAGCTTGTCTAATTTGAAATGACGCGCCCCACCACTTCAAAGTTGATATAAATGAAACATTTTTGTACTGTGAATACGAGGGAGGGGCGCGTCATTTTAAGTTAGACAAGCTCTACTCCCAAATTAATAATGCGCATACAAATGTTCGCTAATTGTCGTATTCACGAAAACACCCGAATCCATGAAACGTAAGAGCCCCAAACAATACACTTGCATTAAGTATGCACCTTGTTCAAAGGAAGTATAAGTAAATACATATTATCAATAAGCCAGTGGGTGTTCGCTGTCGCCGGTCCGTCAATAAGTGCTATAACTCACCGGATGACACCGGGAAGCCATCACGACCGTTGCCGAAAAATTAGGAAAATTTATATGCCCATTATCACTTTGGGAGCACTGTACAATAATTAAGATCATTCACAAATTCGTTCGAAAAAAAATCTACTGACTGTCAAACCAAACGTTTACGTAAGAAACCCACATTTGGAAAAATTTCACGTGAGATTTGTGGGGGGGGGGTTGAATAAAATCTCACGAAATCTCACCAAAGGGGGAGGGGGGGTCAAAAAATTAAAAAAAAACACTTCACGGATTTTGTGGACGCCCCCTTATCCGAAACCACAAATATTATAAAAAAAAGACGGGTTGCACTCCGGGAGTGCCGGCAGAAGTGAAAACTTGATTATTAACGTTGTGCATTATTTTTTTAACCCATTTTTTATGAAAATCGATAAAAAAAATAAAATTAAAAAAAAAAAAACGATCGTTTTAATTAATTAATCGAAACCCTTACAATCGATAAAATTTTTAACCCATTTTTTATGAGAATCGATTTTTAAAAAATCGATTTTTTTAATTAATCGAAACTCTTACAATCGATTAAAAAATATCGACAATCGAAAAAAAACAATCGATTGTTCGATTAATCGATTTCGATGTTACAACACTACTCTCCAACCGTCCTACGTTTTTTCCTTGGTTTTTCGATCAGCATGAGAATCTGACGCGAGTTTCACAGTTTTTACCCATCCCACAAAAGTGCTCAACGCCGCTAAAGAAGTTTTCACTTCAATAAAATTGTAATATTATTTTTTATGTAAAGCAGGCAGATGATTGAATATTTGTTTAATATTATTTACCTGCTTAACCTAACTACAATCATTAAATGTATTTATTTATGTATCTTTTTGTAATAAGTAGCTAGGTAGAGTCCCTACTCTGCGCTACTCTGGGCGCCGTGACAAAATGGGTGTTTTCACACTGCGACGACACGACACGACACGACACGACACGATACCACAGAATAGAGGGCCACCGCACATAATATACAATAATTTCAAGTTGGCCGACTATCGTACAAACGAAATTGCGTAGTGTCACAATTTAATTGGACAACTTCATCGTGTACGCTGCCAGCCGCAGACTTTTAGATTTAGTTGGTAACGGTATTGCTAGCCTAGACGTGCGTGTTAAAATGCGTAAAAAGCACGCTTTTATTGTGGCACTAATGAAACGAAGCCGAAAAGAAAGGAGAATATTTTGGGTGCATTCAATACTAAGTGACAGATTAGAATTAGGAAAACGTCATTGATCATAGATAGTCGGCCAACTTGAAATTGTATATGTGCGGTGGTCCTTATCTATTCTGTGGTATCGTGTCGTGTCGTTATCGTCGCAGTGTGAAAACGCCCAATATTGGGACGTGTAAGTGCGCCGCAGGGTGAAAAAGATTGGGAACCCCTGATCTATCACAAAAGTGAGAACACCTTTTCGAAATAACTAAACGATGTTGAACATCGTTTTATTGAAATCAAAAAAGTGTAGGTAATAAATTTTAGGGAGTGCCTCCGCTGCCGGCGCCGGCTCCCAAAAATATCAGTAATGGTAGCCGGCGGTAAGTATACTGCCGGCAGCCGAGATATAAAACAACGGCTGCCGGCGCTGGCACTCAAAATGGGAGCCGGTGATAATGCGTAAAGCCCTAGGTTCCAGTCCCGATACACAAATTTTAAAAATAAATAATTATAATCTCAATTAATAATTATTATAGGTATTCGACTTTACCGACTTCCAAAGGTGAAAGCTAGTTAAGTATGTACCTATTTGTTCGGCTGTGGATATTTTAGTTTTTTGTGATGCATTTTCTTATAGTCCGCGCGAAACTAGTTGGCCGCGCCTGAGGTATGTGAGCGGTGGGACGGAGAGGCAGGAGCGCTTCGCACAAGAGATTGCAATACTCGTAGCAAGATGAGTCCGCCGATAAAAAGACAATCTAAGGAAATAATATTTAAAGTGTATACGTTTTTTAAAAAACGGAAAGCCGATGTCAATAGTTTAGAACAGTGGTCCCCAACCTTTTTTTCATGCGGGCCACAAACATGTTTTGGTCTTGGTGTCGCGACTCGCGGGCCGCAACAAAAATTTTTTAGGGTTAAAAAATAACTTTCTTCAAAATTAAAGATTTAATATTATATTTGATAATATTATTAATGATATTTAGACTTTACGTTATTTTGCCGGTGGGCGTGAATTTCAAAATTGTTTAACATCACGCGGGCCACAAATAAAGTCCCGGCGGGCCGCATGCGGCCCGCGGGCCGCGGGTTGGGGATAGCCGGTTTAGAATATAAAACTGATCAATTGTCTAATGTCTTTAATTTATTCTTTCCAATAATTAAATAATATTATTGTTCACGACATCGCGAGATTGGTCGTCACTGTCTAATCTCATGTGCATTGCGAGCAGCAAGCAACCCGCCCCCTCACCCCGTCCCTACCTAAGGCGCGGCCAACTAGTTCCGCGCGGACTTATAGCTTAGCTTTACCTTAGCTACCTTTTTCAAAAAAGTAAGGTTTTGCACCACAGCTACAGTTATAAGCCCCGTGGTATACTTCCGAAGGTACTGAACAGAACTTCAGATTCCTTAACATACATATTAGAGAGTTTCAGCGTTGTTTAAAGAAGCAAAGATATTGTATTATGCTACTATGCAGATCACATTTATCAGCATCATCAATACCACCATTAACCCATCAAGATTCAAGCCCCATACGAGCACCGGTGATCGTGTCAACAATAGAATACAATAGCATTTCCAAGAATCCCCGATCGAAGGATTCAAATATGCATCCTTACAATATGACTATTTATGACATTATTATTTGTACTTTTCATAGTCCTTTAGCTCAAGACCGATGTTTCTGATCATTATTTTGTCATTTGACAAGCGATGTTTGCCGAATAGGCACCGGCAGCCTATTCGGCAAACATCGCGTGTCTTCGGCAAACTTCGGAGTTCGGAAAACAGCGCCGGCAGCCATTTCAGCAACCGGCGCCGGCAGCCATATCGGCAACCGGCGCCGGCAGCGGAGGCGCTGCCTAAATTTTATTACTCTGTGTAAGTTGTTTTGCTATACCGCCAGATGGCTCTGGACCCACCCTCCAATCCAAGGCCCAAGCAATCATGAGTAATCTGTGCAGCTCCAAGCATCAACCATGACAGTTTAAATTGTTTTATTCGTAACCGCTAGATGGCACGACCTACTCGTCAACAGATTTTACAATATCAAGTATAATACAATTATTATGATATATCATTGATATTTAAATATTATAATAATTAATAATAATATTATTAAGAACATTCGGGTTGATAATAATTTCATACAATATTTATAATAAACTTAATTTGAACTTAGGGATTTATAATACCGAGACCTTAAAAACAATATTTTCTAATAATTATACATTTCATCAAAACAAACAAACGAAGCTGGTCTGTATTATTTATATGTTGTAAACAACAAATTAAAAAAAGAGTCTGTCATAAAAAAATATGACGGTAGTAAAAGTGACAGGAGTGTCAGTATTATTGCACCGCGCAGGCGCCGGAGAAAGCAACCTGTGGGAGGTCGATGACCCCGGGAATTCGGCCAAGGTCTTGTGACCCGAACAACTTCGGAAATCAGAGAAAAATAAACTCAACCATGCAAGTCCAACGTGGTACTGTTGCTGACTATTTAAGTCAAAGAAAATACGGTAATGTAT
Organism: Polyommatus iphigenia; assembly: GCA_963422495.1. Taxonomy (NCBI): domain Eukaryota; kingdom Metazoa; phylum Arthropoda; class Insecta; order Lepidoptera; family Lycaenidae; genus Polyommatus; species Polyommatus iphigenia. Next base: position 13,864,869 of record OY730189.1, read on the forward strand.
AATGTTATTATTTGACAAATTAAGTACCTAAATAATTGTAGTTTGTTATATTTATTGTGTTCTAAATCACGAGAATAGTAACAATTTCATACTACAAATTTGACGTTGATCATGGACTAAGGCCGCTATCCCCAACCCGCGGCCCGCGGGCCGCATGCGGCCCGCCGGGACTTTATTTGTGGCCCGCCGCCCCGCGTGATGTTAAAAAATTTTGAAATTCACGCCCACCGGCAAAATAACGTAAAGTCTACGTTATAGCTGTTAAATTTTTTTCACTTTAAAATCGTTAATTTTGAAGAATGTTATTTTTTAACCCTAAAAAATTTTTGTTGCGGCCCGCAACACCAAGACCAAAACATGTTTGTGGCCCGCATGAAAAAAAGGTTGGGGACCACTGGACTAAGGAATTGAAGTTTTGCCTCGTGGTTTGGAACTTGGAAGTAGGCAACTCCGTTGCGCCAAAATTAGTTTATCGCGCGGGAACCGTACATTTTTTTGATAAAAAGTATCCTATGTCCTTTCCGGGGACTCAAAGTATCTCCATGCCAAATTTCAGCAAAATCGGTTCAGTGGTTTGGGCGTGAAGAGGTAACAGACAGACAGACAGAGTACAGACAGACACACTTTCGCATATTTATAATATTAAGTATTATAGTATGGATCTGGATATGGCAAATGAAAAACTATTTGTACAAACAAGGTAAAACTCGTGTTTTCGCTGTTATGCACTTTTAAAGTTTTATGTATTTATTTGATAAATACCTACTACGAGTACCAGTATGGTTTAACTATAACAAGCATTATGTTATTATGAAGAAAAAACAAAAACTGCAAACTTCTAAATTCTTATTCTAGTTTACCCACATTTTATACCAAGTTGGTTTATTATTTTACACTCGCATTCATTTAAAAGTAATTATAATCTTACATTACATTTCAGCTTGTTAGGTATTTTTTAAAATAAATTATCCAAACTTTATAATTGCCTTGTGAAAGAAGTATAATAATAAAAACAATAAACAGGGGGAATTTTTCTTTTACATGATTTCATAAATAATTCATACTTCGTTTCGTTAACGAAAGTACTAAATAAGAAGTCGAATGTAGGCAGTTTAAACACAATACAGGGTGTTATCACTTAGCTTTGTTACAACTTGTTTAATATATTCGGCAATATTATAGTCTCAGTGATAACAAAGTTTTTCTAGTCTTATTAAATCTATTAAATACGTTTTCTTCTTATTATTTAGTAATTATTTAAAAAAGAACCAAACAAAATAACAACCAACATGTAACATCACAGGAAAAGCGTTACATTCTCCAAACAATCTTTAAATAACTGGCATCTGGAACTTATTTATAATGCTCACATCATCACAAAACTCAGTTCTGCGATACAAAGGAACAACGAACCCTCAAAATGGGCCAAGGTTCCACGGGTCATTGACCTGATAGTTTTTCGATTTTATTACTGGAAACTTCTACTGATGGATTTCTAATTATAACGAATGATCCAAAGCATTTTGCTTGACTACGGCAAAACCAAAATAATGTGTTTTCTGTTTGGTACCTATTCTATTATGTCCAAAATGGTCCAGATTTAATTAACTTGTGTTAACCGCTTGCTAAATAATAAATATCATGTCCTCTCTTTCATTTATACGAATAGCAAAAGAGAACAAAATAATTAAGTAAGTATAAAAGAAATTCAGTGAATAAAATAACTTTTAAAATTATCACTTTGAATGTAGGTTTTGTCTATCCTACCACAAACTGATGATCCAATTGTAATGACTAATGACAAAAAAAACTACGTAAACAAGCAACAGATACTTAAAAGCTATGCACTTGTTGTTGCCCAATTTAAGTAGAGTTAAATTCGTCGATTTTAAACAATACGAGTAATAATATCATTGTCACTTTTTGATAGTAAATTGAAGTATTGATGATGATACTGCATCGGTGAGTCAGGTATACCTAATTATAATTCTAGAATAAGCAATTGCCCCAATCAGTTATTGTTTACAATGCTAATTTATTTTGTATAATATGATAAATGTACTACTCATAAAATTATAATTAGTATATATCTACCACAGATTACTACATAGTTAATGGCAGTACTAAGTAATTTTAGATGTCTTTTTAGGGTTCCGTAGCCAAATGGCAAAAAACGGAACCCTTATAGATTCGTCATGTCTGTCTGTCTGTCTGTCCGTCCGTATGTCACAGCCACTTTTCTCCGAAACTATAAGAGCTATACTATTGAAACTTGGCAAATAGATGTAGTCTGTAAACCGCATTAAGATTTTGATACAAAAATTGAAAAATTATTAAGAATTTTAGGGGTCCCCATAAGTACAACTGAAATAAAAAAAATTTTTTTTCATCTAACCTATGCGTGTGGGGAATCTATGGATAGGTCTTTAAAAATCATATTGAGGATTCTACTATAATTTTTTTCTAACCTGAATAGTTTGCGAGAGAGACTCTTCCAAAGTGGTAAAATGTGTGTCACCTATGTGTCTAACTTCTAAAATAGGGCATGATAATTCTAAAAAAAATATGATGTACATTACTATAAAAACTACCAACGAAAATTGGTTTGAACGAGATCTAATAAGAAGTTTTTTTATACGTCATAAATGGTAAACCTTAATTTAACTTTCATTAAATCAACTGAAATATAAAAATAAATTAAAAACCTTTTAATTTCTTAGAAATAAACCTTATTGCTGCTGCGGAACCCTTCATGGGCGAGTCCAACTCGCACTTGGTCGGTTTTTTTAGCTAAATATTACAAGGTGGTTACGATGCTCATTTTAATGAAAACGTAAAAAAGTAGAGATACCACCATGTCATGAAAGATTTATCATACATACTTAACCGTGACTTAACATACTAATTATTAAACACTTCTTTTTCCAGGTAAGTCGTCCAGCCCTGCCGAGTGCCGACTGCAGTAAGTAAAAAAATCAATAAACAAACCGGCGTATCGCGTAAAAACAAAATGGCGCCGAGTTTGTCGAACCACGTCTAAGTCCAGACAAGGCCTTTGAAGGGCGCCTCGACCGCAGCTAACGCCCTGATAACAAAAGGTTCGTGATACCAGCCTCTCTGACTCATATCACATTACTTTCTTGTCAAGGTGACGAAGAAACAAAAGAAGTGAAAATAAACATGTTTGCGCCTTTCCCTGGGGATAAATTGTCCTGTTCACTTAACGAGAGTAGGCGAAAAATAAATCGAGTCACATTTACAATAACGACGACGTCGCAAATAATTATAATTTTGATATGTATCGCAAAAATCTTCCCAAAGAGAATAAATCACCAAAGCAGAAAAGTAGCAGATGTATTCATGACAAAAACAAACGAGACGCAAATTGAAATAAGACTGTATCTGAGAGATAATTTAAATATGGTCGCAGATTCAAAGAATCAAATTCAATCCCGGCCACCTGATGTGGAAAAAAATAATCAAAGCAAAACAAATGTATAAATTAACCTTAATAAATATTATGCCACCGATTTAGAGAGACCCCCGAGGCTGCGGCTGTGTTTATTGAATCTCAGGGAGTAGTGGAAAGTAGGAGGGTATTGCAGATCTGCGTATAATGGAGGAGTGTTAATATTCAGTCTAGACGTGGTTTTGCTTCGTTGAGCCGAGTACGTTGTTTGCGGTGAGCTCCTGCGGCGTTCCCACAGAGTGCAATGCGCTTATTACAAAAAAACAACCTGTATTACAAGAAATGATTAAAGAAAACGAACATACAATTAATTAACGATGTCATGCATACCTTCTTATTAAAGTACCAATGTAGGAAACTTAGCTTAAGGGAAAATAAACCATCATAATATTTTCTGTTACAACAGCAAATACAACTTTTGGACGTTAGTCGGCTTTTTTGCGGCATAAACATAACAAACCGAGCGTAACCCTTCAAAACAATTAAAAGTGGCAAGTGCAGATAATGAAAGGACACTAACCGAACCTACCCCAACGTTTTCGATAAGTTCAGCACCGTGACGTGCGGTTAACTGTGCCCTACGACCTATATTCGCTCCCCCAGTACTTAGGGCTTACTGGAGTGCCTGGGACTGACCTGCCCCAACTGCGGCGGGCTTGCGGGCTCAAAAATAACTGGGACAGTCTGCGTTCCGCATGTGGCCTCTTCCGCGTTGTGTATGAATGAGACTCATCTCCCGATGCATCAGCACGTTCGAAAGTATTTATTTTCGGAATGTGTTACATTACAGTGTTCTTGTTCATCACTTTTTAATATTTCCCAATCAGCAATTCAAATTCGCTATCTATTAAGGGATCGTTATTTACTTTAGAATTCTTGGAATTCATTAACTGGCTTATCTCCTTTTGTTTTAAATATTTACTGGTCTAATACAAGTTACAAAGTTTTAGAATATTTCAAATGCCCAAACTGTAGATGCATGTTTCTTAATAATATTATAAACATCACTTTTAATTTGGGTAAGCTTTTGTGTACAAGTTTTGAATTTATAAGTTAATTACCATCATAAATAATATTACCTTTTGGCTAAGCATACATTATAAATAATCTTCCTTTCACGCTTGTGACCACGACGAAACAAAAACTTTAATAATGACTTTCAAAATCAAAGGCATGCGGTATCCTACCGGGAATTTTATGTCGTTTGCTATCAATTTAATATTTCTACTTTTACGATGGTTTCTATCAAAATTGATATGGCTCATTAAATTCATAACATTTTTTAAATTCTTTTCTCGTAGAAAAAAGACAGTTAAGAGTTCAATGAGAATATGGGCATAACATTTTGATCCTCTCCAAGACGCAAACGCTATCAATCATTCAAAATTCAACTTTTCATTTTGTTGTAAAATAAAATACAATTCGTCATTACTGTAAAGGTGTGGTGCGAAGCATTGGTATTGATTGGCCATGCGACTGATGGCATTGTTTGCCCCTACCCTGCCGTCTATTTTTACCGCTTCATCGCTTGTCCCCCGCTTCATTGCCTCCTCCCCGTTCCCCCACTCCTCCCCCGCTTCCTGCGCTTTATTAAACTATCTGTATGTTAATTAACAAACGGCCTCGCTCTTGTCTGTTTACTTTTCTATTAGCCTCTGTTTATATGGCCGTTTAAGGCTATTTTGGGCCGAAAGTTGAAAGGTTCGGAAGTTTACAAAACTTTTTAAGGTATGTAAACTCCACGTCCATATATAAGTATGTAGTTCCAAAATTATACAACATGTTAGATGGACAAATGGAAACAACTACATACATCAAATGTTGTACCTACATGTCATACATTCAATAATTTTATTTACCAAGTACATATAATATGATCACTTCAAAATTACCAATTACATATTTTATTACCAAGAAACTAGTTTTATTCGTCTGCAGTATATTGCATACTGCTGTATAATGTATATCCTGCATTCCTATGTTGGTTGGTTTGATACTACACAGTTCCTTCATTTTTTCCGACCTTCAAACATATTTAATTAAAGAGCTCTGCACGTTGTCAAACCGAACTTAGTCCTTTCTTTTTCTATCATCAAGGATATTATCTTCGTCTCTTTCTATAGGGGCATCTGGTATACATAAACCTGCGGTGTTTACGTTACATCTACGTCGTATGTGTGTGTGTCTAGGGGTGCGAGCATGTGTTGGCTGCATGGCGTTTTGTCTACAGCTGTTGTTAGAACGCTATTGACTCCTCTAAATTTATGCTTCCTCATGACCTAAGGCCCCGCATTATGATTCTTAAAATTCTCCACAAGAACTATGTAAATTAAGAAATTTATTCAAAGGACTGTTCCTTACTCACTAACACGTTTTTCTACCTTGACAACACAAAAGAATAATTCACGGGAATCCGAAATAAATCTCCTGAATACAATACATATTGTAAATCGGAAGTTGGTTCTTATTGTGTTAGACGACAAAATAAGATATTTAATTACTTTCTCTACATCAAAGTAATGTTGAAACATCATCGATGAATCTTTCCAGCAAACAGTTTGCTAACTATACTATTATGCTCTTAAATTTCACACAGAGGAAGCCATGAAAGTCAGATAAATAAACGGTAAAACAGTAGCTGGCAGACCAAAACCTTATGTTAAATACAGTATGACAACTCTGTTTATGTTAGAATTCCGAATACAATATAATGATGAAAATAATGATGTCATTATCTACGGCATGTTCCGGATACTGCACCGGTCCCGGGTAACCCGTCTTAGCACTTGCTCAACAATAGCTAACAGCTGTGAGGTCAACGACCCCTGTGCAAATTGTGTACTCATACAAAAAAGGACCATTCCGATCCCGATTCCTGTTAGATTCTTTATGTGCAGTCCTTACGTCACAACAAACTTTTTGCTTCCCAGGTAGTTTGGTTGGATCTATGTTTGATGATGTCTGTTTGTGAATTTTACTCAAACAAATAATTTTGTACTTCTTTTGTCTGACGAATAGACCTAAAACAGGGAATAACAAAGAAGAAAAATCTAAAACCATTAATTCTACAAAAAGATCTTCAACGTTAGCTTTTTCCCATAAATCTTGAGAAACCCTTTAAGATAACATTTTTACTTTATATGTAGTTTGCAAAGTTCTAGAATATTCGAAAAAAAAATTCCAATAAACGAAAGGGATCGCGTTGTCGATTTACTTCGATGACGTCACAACACAAGAACCCAGGGGTCGATGCACAGGCCCTTTACCTGCATTTTTTATGAAACCCTCAATGACGCTAGCGGTATTAATAAAGGGACAGTGATTATTTTTATTTTTCCTTTTTAGCATGCCTCTGATGCTTCTAAAGATTCCACTTTATTTACTATAGCTATTATGCATGAAAATTTCAATATTCGTCATAAAAGTAAAATAAAAAAGCTATCAATACCAAAAGTCAGCACCAAAACATTAAAAAAATCAAATGTACAATGAGATTTATATAAAACTAGAATGAGCGGTTTCGATAACTCAAAAATCCTTCAAAAGTTCCACGGGCCGTTAATTAAAGCGTCCAAGGACTTGACCTCAGCACATCGTCCTATAGCCCTACTTGTTCCCAGGTCGCTGATCCCGCACAATTGGGCCGCCAAAATTGTGTCAAGTTGAGTCGTACGTTCACCCCCACTGTTTACCTCTTTTGCTATGACGCGGTAGTATTTATGTCATAGTTGGAAGTGATATTTTATTAGGTGAGTCAGATGAGTTAAATGATAAGGGAAAGTCTTGGGTGAAGCAAAAAAAAAAGATAGAAATGTATTAAACGCGAATTTTGTTTAATATAACCGAAGGTAATAAGACATATGTAACACCTAGTTACTTAAGTAACCCAATATAAACAGAACTCTTATAAGGATGCTCCCCCTAGTTAGGGTCGAAGAACAAAACACTATTTACAAGAAAGGTGTTAGACTTAATTGAATGAGAGCTTGAATGGTCTGAATTTTTTTCCATTCTAAATACGAACGCAGCTTTACTTTCTTTTTCAATATAATTGAGCGCAGTAAGAGTAAAATATATTCATTAAATTCATTAAAGAAATAAAGAAAACTAAGGAACTCTTAATTAAACAATGATGGTAATAGATTAAAGTCTAAATAAGCCTCGTTTCTATAAAAATAAGACTAATTAAAGCATAGAGATAAATTATTTCTAACAAACGAATAAAAACATTACATTTTCAAATAGTGAACATTTGTGAAAAGATACATAATATTATTACGTTTTGTTGTAACAAAAAGCTAAAAAATTCTAAAATTAGAGATGACTAATCCTAAATTATGTACCCCTCTTTAGAAATTACATTTATAAGAACCCATCCACTGGCTTTATTTCTTCTTTATTACCTGTTCTTGTGTTTCTATAAATAAGTTAATGAATACACCTATCTCGTCGAAGTAAAAAGTAAACGGCAGACCCATTCTTCAAAATGAGTCGCTTCAGGTTTGAAAACGGCGAGACACTTACTATTCACGAGTTGTAGCCTTCGTGTAGAAAGAAATAATTGTAATGGTGTCTACGTGAGGAATAAATAATTCATGGCGATCTTTTGAAAAATATCACGGTCGGATGGCGCGGACATTATAATTGTAGATTTTAACATAAAACTTGTAGCTTATTGCCGAGGTAAAATGCTGAGAAATATATTCCACTTTTGTTCGTGGGCAAAATTTTTAATATTATTTACGCCAATGTTACGATATTTGATGGCCTGTGAATTATAAAAGTATTATATTCAAGGCTATTTTGATTTTTCAATCCTCAGATAAACATACAGTATTTATTCGACAGATAGCAAGATATTGAATTTTTCAATCGTCAGATAGGACTTAACCGGCGAATAACCCCGTTAACTGAGGAATAAAACTATCCGTCGCGTGAACCACCGAATAACCGCTATTAGACAGATAGTTTACGTTGACATTGGTAACTGGTATTTGGCTTGAGGTTGTAATTTACGTTTATTTTAATAACTAAGGATATTTTCGATTAAATTGATGATCTGGCAATTGAAAAAGAGGCCATAATAATATAATATGAATCGAATGAATCCTTTGGAAAGAAAAGAAAGAATCATCAGATTGAGGCCTGATCATAATTTATAACATGTGGGATCCAAAAGATTTTCAAAGCTGATTCAGACTTTTAAAAGAATCTGTGCCACATTTTTAGAATTTAAAATTAAGCACGAAACACAAACACGAAACAGTCAATAAATAGATAGGTATCCTATCAGGTACCTAATACAGTTGGTGCGGTTCAAAACGTCTTTGTTCTTCACAGCATCTGTCTTTTTATTTTCAATCACAATAGTTAAGCAATAAATGTGCACAGGCGTCCGCGTCCGAAACAGACAAATAACCTAAAAACAATGAGACTGAGTCTGTCTTGCTCTAACAATAGAGTATTCAATATATTTGTTTCAACTGTGTAAAGTGCGAGTTGCCAGTCTTCAAAAATTCGGTCAGATAGTTATCTATGGAATAAATGACATTTGAAAAATTGACTATGACTTATTCGACGGTTAAACCACCTAATAACTTTATTCTTCAGTTAACTATCCGACCTTTTCTCAGGATTGAACAATCGGCCCTAAGAAATTAGTTCCAACTTCATCAGCTGCAGAAAAGCCTCCAGTATCATAATTATCTGGAGCTAATTTTGCGATGGTTTAGTCCATTAAATGGATATCCAGACTCGTTTTTATAAAGTCAATTCTCACGCAACATCTTGCAGGTTCACATTTGCTACACCTGCTTCAATTTTTCATTACAGGTGCCCGGTGACTGTTTAATGGGACGTTTTCCACTGATAACGTAATAATAACTGCCGGCAAACTTCTAACTACCTTGGTTAAAGGAGTGGTTTTGCCATTTGCCTTTTTGCTAAAAGTTGTAATTGCAAAGTTCTCAAAATTTACTATATCATAATATCTATCTCCAAATGACTACTTTCACCAATCATAACTGCTGTAATTTCAATATTATATTCTACATCCAACTGTTGAAAATTCAAACTTATTGTAGCAATCATTTGTTAAAAAAAGGTGTTTCTAATTTAATATCGTCTCCCCCTCTAATACAAACAATTACTGGACGGGGCCACTCTGCTTGATTAATTGAATTCGTATTTCATACCCCAAAATAACATTCTTTAGTCATGTGTTTTTCATCGCGTATATTTTGAAATAACTATAATTTTACTTTGTCTTTTTAGTTCACAAGTAACTTACTGTTCTTTTACTAAGACTTCTTGTATAATTGTTGAGAGTAGTACTTATTTATTTCAGAAGCTTATATCTCCTAGGCTCGGTTTGTCAAATGGTACCTTAAGTTTTCTATAAGAAGATTTCATATAAGTATTTGATTTATTTACTCTTAAATCGCTCGCGCCCGTCCTAAATATGAAAAGCAAGACGTGAATGAAATAGTTACTAAATATAATTTTGAAATTCACAAATCACAATACACGGTCATGTGTAAAAAGTGTACAATGAATAATAGCTAATTGTATTCAATGGCATTGTAGAATTCTAAAATAGAATATAATGCATCGTGTTTACAATAAGATGTAGAGATAGCACGCGTTGCCATGGCAACGTGAGGGGATCCCGTCCTTACGTTCACCCACAACACTGTACCCACGTCGAGCCCTGTTTTTATTTTTTCTATGCTGCCACATATGCGGCATAGACGTAATAGCTCCAAAATTACTTTCGCTCAACTACTCGTATTAAAATATGGAATCATAGCCTTTAAATAGGTACGGTACCTTCGTACGGTACGCAAAAAGTTAGCAATGTATGTATTTCTTATGTTTTTATTTTGTAAGTTTTTCTTAAGTTTTTTGTTTTGTATTTTGTTATTGTTTATTTACCTTTTTATTTGGTAGTCATGACGATTGCTTCGGCGTTGAAATCGTAATCTACAAAATGTAAAGCCTGTCCCTCTTTATTATTTACTAAACTAGCCAAGTCATTTACAATTCATTCTATCGAAACTTTCAAGTCCTTTTAGATATTTCCAACCTCAATTAGGACCTTCATTTTGTAAGTGGTTGCAATAGAAACTTGAAAGTATACTCGGTAAACGTCTCGGTATTAGCTCTATCTAGGGGATGCAAGTCCTGCGTCACTTTTCTTATCGCCTTAATTTAGTAAAAAGTTTTCATTGTTACAACTTGGTCCTCGAGCGAATGACAACATTTAAAATTCACTCGCAGAAACTTAAACCCAAATTGCTTTACAAAATTACATCAACTAAAACTTTCGTGCAGACAAAATTTGTGTACAAAAGTATAATTAAACTTGGAAACCGTCAATTTATAATCTGGAATGGACAGGATACAGTTTATGATCTGCAGCCGAACAAAACTCGCGACGGATAATAAATGAACGCTAAACCTTCTTAAAGCCGAGGTCATCGATGGAGGTGTTCAAGAAATAATTTCTACGCCTCCATTATTAGCGCTCAATATCCCCTGCCACTCGAGAGGAGTCTTATTCAAAAAAACATTCTAATACGTGGCGAGCATGGCGGATAACAAAACGAGCATCATTATGCAACATCCTGCTTCATGATCACACGGTAGACGGGTTTTGATATAAAATGTAGAGTTCGCATTCGGTATGGCGTGGCCTTGATTTTTTCCGAATCGAAGCTGGCCTCGAGGCCGGGCAGGTGATTAGGTTACATAAACTAAGTCCTTCCCCACTTCCTGCTAGCGCTTTGCAGTTGTCGAAGGCTTCCAAGAAAGCTGAATTAGCAAGCTGCCCCATTGTTTTGTTCGTGTTGCTTTTCCAGTTTTACCTTAAGTTTTGGGCCGATATTTTTCTGTTTTGGTGTATGTGATTTAAACCACGTTCAACTTTGAAGTTTAAAGTACCCAGGCGGCATTATTTTTAATAAGTGATGTGGGAGAATGGAGTCGATATGTTTCCACTTCGGAGAGCATATTTAAGTGAGACTATATTTTACGACGCGTCTCTCGATCACGTTATCTATTGATCTGTTCAGCGTTTTATGGCCAACGACTTGTAACTATACAGGCTAAGACCGTGGAAAATAAAAACTAAAATTTATTCGACATGCTGCCTTACTTGTATCGCAGGGAACAGCTCAAACTGGTTTGGCCGCACGCGATCCTTCTTCGATGGAGGGACATGCAACGAATAAAAAGAAACCTAAATGCACCTCTAGGAAACGCTGGCCTTGAGCGCAAGAGGCTCGGCACCTGGTGTTTTTATCTCTTTCGCAAAATTCCAACACTGTTTTGCTATCAACGCTTTTTAGAGTCGCTATTTTCCAAATTTAGCAGTTTGTAAGCACGTCTTAGTTTTAATTCGTAGCTTGATTTTGATAGAGTCTTACATTGGTTTTACATAGATCTTAGTTTTATCTGACAAGTCTACTTATTAATATTTACTATTACAAAAAAAAACCATAACAAGGCCGTATACATTTTTCCTTTCTTGTAAGTAACTTTTAATTTAATATTTAGTCTAGACAGTATTTAACTTTCTAACTCTCACATTGATGCAAGTATCGATCATCGGACAGATAAAACGAGGGTCCGAATATGGTGCCCTGAAGCACACCGAGTTAGACGTTATAAATTTTTATGTCTTGTGTGACTTGAATACAAATATGGACTACGTGATGTTACAGTGGTAAAACGATAGTAAACACCATTATATTCCTAAACTTTTATCGACCACGCAGTATAAAAATTCCGTTTAGGTCTATTGACTTTGGAAAAACACTTGTTGTCGTACGTTATCTATTGTATTTTTTCTACGAATATCGTTGTGACTATTTGACATTTCCTATAGTCTGCTGACACTTTTTAGGTTTAACAATATGTTAAATAAACACTTTTCATTTAATGTTCCAGCACTCAGCAGCTACTACATTTACTGAAACAATCATTGCAGCTGCCACACTTACTTTAGTTTCAATTATTGCTTCAGTAACAAATGCTGTTTCTATAATAGCTCTGTCAGTATGTATGTAAAGGCATAGTGTGACAGTGGAGCGCTTTCATTGCGATATGTCGGTCGTATTGGTTGCGTAACCGGTGGATCGTGAGGAAAGTGAATGCATTTCGAGGTCGCGTAGAAAGTTACCGCCCGTCTTTCTATCTTCTAATAGAGTTACTTCATCGGTTTCTATTGAATCACTTTTGTAATCTCTCATTGGAGGATCTGTATGACGTTGTCTTGGGGAGTTGGTTGTATGCTCATCTTTAAGCGCATTTAAGTGTTTTAAGAACATCATAATTAATTATTACATTATAATATATTACCGCGGCACTGGTTATTTCTTAAACATTTAATATTGTGTATAAGATTAAATTATGAAAATTATAACTTAAATAATAAATAAGATACATATAATATTTACTGTATAGTTAATAAGTTATTTCAAAAACTCTAAATATCATAATGATACGAACGACGATATTAAAAATCGTTAATATTCGTTATCATCGAATGTGAAACACGACCAAATCGAAACGCGCGTTGTTATTCAGACGGTGATTTGCATTCCATCAATGTCATCTAATTCGGGATCTATTCCAATTTTAACTTTATTCGTACCGGTTAAATTGGATCGAATTCCTATAATATGTTGCATAATAAGGTGTTCAACTTTGATCAATCCTTTTTGGAATACCATCAAAGAATTCCAAGGAAATTGGCACAAAAAGTTACACGTGCCGTTCGCTTGGGGCCACGAATCTTGGCCAGGGTCGAGCCTGCATAGGACATCAATTCATTCAACTTTCAAACCTGTCATTAGATATAGATTATATAATAGAATATTTATCAACCCGTTTAATGAACTTTAAATGGTAATGCGAGGATAAATCATCGAATTGAATTTAAATTGCGTTATTATGATGAAATTGAAAAGTTTCAGATACTTAATATATTGTTAGAGAGTCTTATGTACTTATTAATGCATGACGTACTGCCTTACAATTCTTTAGTAAGTTGTTTAGTTTTACCGTGCCTGAAAAGTATTTATAATTTATTTTTTCTTTGAATATAAGGAAATAAATATAACTTCATTTAATTTCAATGAGTCCATGGGTAAGCGTTTTGTAATGTGTATAATTATTTAATTAAAATTTGATTTTTGATTTTATCTTTTATTTTTTACAAGTTTTGAATACGAGCCACGTTAAAGATTAAAATGTTAATTTTAAATAAACTTCAAATCTGTTCGTTCCGTTCTATCAAATCGTATCAAAATATCTGTTCCATACAAAAATCCATTGCCTATCAAACACATTGTACACTGATGCAAAGGTAGTTTTTGCACAGTCTCGTTGTGTATTTTGACTCTTGGTTTTCCCCGGTCACTTAGTGAGAGTTGATTTTTATTTTTCTTTGGTCAATATTTGCTTAAATATAAATAAACTCCATCAGCGAGATCAAAGAGTTCTTATTATAATTGCTTGTAATTTAACATTACTGTGTGGGACGATGATAAATTCTATTGGCTTCGAGAATTCGTCGAGTTATACATCAAGTGTCCTGATTATCTTCCTTCGTATTTGATCAGGTGCCGTCGAGCATACTAATGGTATCTATGGCCACGATACAGATATATTTGACAAGGTCAGATATATTCGGCCATGAAATTGGCTATAACTCCCGATGCCTGTATCATCAGACTTTATTATAGGGGTAGATTACACACCCACGCAGGTATCAATTTCGTCTTCTATTTCTCCATCGACATTGAAATTTGCTTATTCCAAATTGGAGCATTCTGCCCGACTTAAATTAGCTTTAGGGTTTTAGAAAATGAATGCTGATAAAGAAGGTAAAAAATATAACCCTTTTAAAAGATTGCCAACATTTATTTTTATTTCGAGCGATAAAAAATATTGGAAGAGAATATCTCGGATTTGTGGCCGGCTTAATTTTATTCGAAGGGCAATCAAATGTCAAAATTTTAATCCGCTTAAGCCTCGCGAGGCGCGACGACTGATGGACGTGAAATTAATAACGAAAGGGACCCTTCATTTGATGGTTCAGAAATGGGAACAATGATATTCAACCGGTATTATCACACCCAAAGCCTAATCTTTCTTAATTACTATCGTCATCATCTCTACCTGAGTTTTTTAAGATGAATAATCTACAAAAAAATACAGACTCATAAATTAAAGTATGTTGTACATTAGAAATACCGTCGTTCGTATGTAAATAAAGTGTCCGCAAAAGACGAGATCGAACTGATAAAAGATCGTGTGATATCGCTAAGCTAAAATTTGCAATTTAAGACCGTCTTTAAATATAACAGCTTGAACAGTTTATTTATGTAGAAATCGCTTGCCGTTTAAGAGCAGCGAATTTTAATATCCTGTTTGCTAAAGCTAATCAGTGAACAAAAAACCTCCTAAGCAGACATCCTCGTTAGAAAGGAAGTATCACGTTTGCTAATTAAAGAGATTCACATGCCGCAAAATCGCATGACGTAAGTTTGAACTTGGCTTGACATTGCCGAAAAGGCAAAAAAACCTCAAAACAACAGCTGCTCGAAATGCTCTTACTTTTAAACCCGCCTAAACAACTTTCACGCCGATTTTTTTTTCCAAAGTATTCGCTTACATAAGACGTTATAGGATATTTTCCTGCAAAAATAGAAGGTAAATCTTTCGAGGAATTTAAAAATAATCAAGATTTTTCACAAGAAACTTTAAAATAATGTAATACTCGTAGCTAGATCACGATTCTAATTTCAGAAAAGAAAATAGGTAATAAATATTGTAGTATTTAGCTTAAAAATGAATTTGTGACATTATAATAATCTAGGTGTTTGATTCGAAACACTGCACTGTCATGGAGGCACTTTTAAGGAGTCATGCTGTGGTCATGCTGCATAATGTCATCGTATTAGTCATAGCAAAAGACGCCATAGATAAATCATTAGAGATCAATCACTATCATTGTTTTAGCAACCAGCAAATTGTTTAAATACAGCCTAATTTTTTATATCCAGGATGTAGTCACTGTCTCGTCATTTACATCTGCATCCAAAAAAATATAGCCTTCCTTGCATGATGCATCTGTAATCAATTTGCAATTCGTGTGTTTCTATCAGCGTACAGCAAAAACTTGATGCCATCAATACAATATTATCATCCATCTTAATGCAGATACACTTTAAGTGACGACTAACGACCACCTCAATATCATGACGTGGTCTGGATGATAAAAACATAGGCGAGTTTTGACCCTTGATGCAAATAGAGGGGTGTTCTAAGTTTGTCGTGAATTACAGCTTCTAGTAACTTGCTAGGAGTTGAGGATGACTAAAATAGTTATTAGCTGGTTGAAGGAATTTTTAAGTTAAAAAACACATAGCCTTGATTGAAGACATTAAAATTCCACGTAACTCGAGCCTCCCAAATAATGATAGTTTATCGTCTAAGCAGCCAGTGGTATTGTTTACAAATCAGTGGACTGTTTAGTCGGCTAGCAGTGCGGAAATACAAAAAACCCCACGCTTCGATGTGTGGTACCATAACAATTATAATTCCGAATATGGAAATACATATTCAGTTCCCATGACTAGAATATACATGCTACTTTAACTTAACTCTTGTGGTATCGTAGGCATGGATGAAAACGCTTGAGATAGTTCTTTAAGAATAAAAGTGATTTTTAAAGGATAACCTATATTTTCTTATCTATGTATTTCACATAATTTTCTTTGTTTACAACGTAAAACTTGTTGAGACTCAGCAAATCATTTAATATAGTCTCTACATTGGTATTATTGTTAAGTTAAATTATTTGTTAAAATCTACTTTATCTTATTTTCAAAAACCTAACTTAACGGAACCCTCGTTAACGTAATCTCCATCACGATTGGCTTTACAAATATTCATCATAGCTTTATAATGTGACTCGGTAACTTTAATAGCTTCTAAGCCAACATGTAGCTTTTAAATATTTTTATTACTTACTTCTAAAATTGAAGTAAGTTCACTGCGTACTGCGTAGTACGAGGAAAACTATGTTCTGTATAATTTTGTGTACTTACCTGTGTTCTACAACTTTCAGATTATGTTTTTTCTCAGATAGCTGTTATGACTTACAAATTAGTGGCGTTGAATCTCCTTTAATAGCGGAAAATTTATGTGACCACATGCGATAAATAAATAACATGGCGGATTCTCTTTTTTATGTTTACGAAAGTATTGGTCATCTAAATCTTTTGTTTGACATGATCTTGATATACAAAGATAATTCGCACCTTCAGTAAATCCAAACCAGCCTCAAACAATAAAACTTGTAAAAAATTAGTCAATGTCCCCACAGGCCAAACAACATTCCGTGCGGTTTTTTGGCTCTGCACGAATGTTTTTGACTTAAAGGATGACGCAATTGTACGTGAGACGCAATATGATTTTTTGCGAGTAAATTATATTAAGATCTTATCTAAACCATAACTTAACACATAATGTGTTGAATGGTGCTTTTAATAAGATTAAGGGAATTGAAGATTAATACATTATCTTTCTTACTGTCATAATTTTAATTACTTTTAAACCTAATTTTTTGTTATATCTTGATTGTTAATTGTGTATTGATTGCAGTGTCATACATCTCAATGGTCATAACTCATAAAGTAGTATGTAACTAAGGTCCAAGGCTTGTTCTTATATATTATTATCTCTCTTTAATTTCTATTAATCTCTTGTACTTATGTAGAAAATTGATAAGTTGCTTATCCAATAACCAAAAATCGAATAGCCTAGACACATCTTATATCAATTGGCGATGGAACCGGTCTCAGCAGTTCCTACCGGCCTTGATATTGAACCTTGAAGCCGAATCGCTTGGAGCAATGTGCCGGCGAGCGTTCACTAAACTCTGTTGCGTCACAGTTTCCTAGTCAAATACTTTAACAGTTTTGTTTGTATTATAATGCTATTTTGTCTTCATGTACGAATTTGTCTTATTTTATATGCATAATACAATTAAATAATTAGTATTCTTTGCTAGAATCCTTTGTTTGTTCACTTCATAGCTCATTTCAGATACGGAAAATTTTACGCAATTGCATCATTTTGCTTCTAAAAGTAGCATGGAAATTTTATAAGCCTGTAATCAGTAAATGCACAACATGCATCATTTCCTTATGATGACTTCCTCACCATATAAATCCATATTATTTTGGCCCTTTGTAGCTTTTCATCTCTTAGTTATCTCTTAACTATTTAGCTATGTTAATCACTACAATCGTGATTTAGTTACATCCGGCTCGGAATCGACTCGCACTTCGAATTAGTCTCGCCACGACATCTCCCAACCTCCCACGCGGACGAAATCAAACAACGATTTATTTAATTGACAAATATGACTGTATAAAACGTGATACGGAAAAAAACAGGAATGTCCAAAGGACGCAGTGAGCTTTGAGATGAATCTAATTCGATAGAAGCACAAGCTAGAGCATAAACAAAATACCTAAAATAGCAAATTGAGGAAAATAATTATAATCATATGCTAAGGTTTAAAGGTTAAGGACCGAAATTTTAAGAATCTAAACACTTTGTCGTTGAATACTTCACTGACTGTTATCAGAGATGCAACAGATTTGACTAATTTGCAAGCAAAATCAAAATGGAAGTACCGTCTCGATTAGATGTTGCAATACAACAGTTTTCATACGAATTCAAATGATATTTCGCACGTTATTTATATATAGGTATCTTATCAGCCTCTGTCAATGTCACCGAGTACCCGAGTAGAGGGCAACGGACGCTATATCTACATACATTTATACATAATATATGACGCTCACGCTACTTTTTGTTAGGTGTGGGGTGATATACACGAACTTTGTACATAGGCTCATTATTGTAGAGTCATGGACTGACAACGTAATGGTACATTGGTATTACAAGCTATCGTTGTATCTGGTTATAAAACACTCTAAAAATGAATTGTTGTAGATATATCTAGTATCTCTAAAATATATTTGTCCATCTAGTTCCAAAGCTGCTGTGGCTGTTAATTGATCATAAATCATAATTAATAAATTCATTATTCATAATCTATGCTGTAAGGTTATTAATTAGGTTTACGCTTGCCGTGACCGCGTAACCACTAACTTGGTTCGGTTTGGGTACAACGACTCGTCGTCCGATAACATTATTATCACATATTTGTTCGGTGCCATTAGTGCGAAATGGATTTAGTTGATAAACAAGTATTATAATTCATTGACCTTGCCACGTTATCACGTCTATGTTTCGAATTGTCTTCATAGTGATTAGGTGTTGTGCGCAATAATTGGTTAGCAGCCATAATTGCGGCGGTTTTCTTGGCTTTATCTTATTGCTTGGTCATTTTTGGTCTTTATTGGTGTCATAATCGTATCTTGGGTAGTTTTTTTCAATCATCAAGTATTACAGTTCTGACATTTTTTACTAAAGTAAATCTCTTTCAATCATCTCTGTCAGAGTTTCTTTTGGACGGATTAAAATGCGATGTCATCGACATGAAACTGATCTGATCAAACCCTAATTGTCCAATAGTTGAACTGCGCAATTAATTTCATCGCTTCTTGGAGGTGCTCCGAAATCTTAACAAGTCATTGTTGAAGTTGTTAAAGTTAGTAAAGTTATACGGGAACAGACACCACGTGCCGCAGCGGAGCGTGGCCAAGGTCTGCTCGGTCGACGGGTCTAGCATCTTACACAACAATTGAAACTATGATAACTTCGTGATTTGAAATTCTCCGTAGGATACCTCTCCAAAAGGGTAGGAATATTTGATTCTCTGTAGAAAAGGGTCTCTAGCTTTTCCGTAACACTTTTTCTAATAATAAATAATATTATGTATCTCTGCGCCCCCCACTTTTAAAATCTTTGGTGTAAGACGGATGTTTAGTAAAATAAATGTTAGTAATTATATTGTTTTTTTTAGTGCCAACAGTTATTGGGGTTATTTTAAAGCTGCTGCTGCTGCAAAGTTTTGATATGTCAGTTGGACGACAGACAAAGAGTTGTGGTATAGAGACTACCTTATTGATACTTAAATCAGTGTATTTAGTTACGACCCTTTAAAGATAGATGTTATTGTTATTAATATCAAGATGTGTTTTCCACGCAAAATAAGTTCAGAATGCCATCCTCGTTAAATATATCATATATGGCAGTTATATCAATATTTCAGTATGTTTTAGTGTTGGCACGGCAATTATTTGTAGTTCGCTTCCGTTTACACACAGCGGAACTCCGACAGACGTGTGGGAAGATCATCTTATCTAACACATGGTACATCCCTTTACTATAAATAGATACTCTAGTATGGAGATAACTCCCAAGCATTTGAGAGTACTCAAAAACTTGGACTTCATCATTGCTTTGTTAAAATGATTTTTTGTTGTTTTAAATTACAGAATTGTTTATTATATTGTTTTTAAAATTAAATCTTATCTTCTATTAGTTACTAAAAACAAACCCCTCTTAAAATAATTGAGTGTGTGTGAACAAGTGACGCGTCCATAGATATTTTAAACTTCAAGGATTAGCTCAAACAAAGCAAAGTCCATAATAAAGGTCTCAAAGGAAATCATAGTTGCAAATCCCAATACGACCGTTTGATAGGAATTCATTCTTCTCTTGGAGTCATTTGCACTGTAATCTTAAAGTAAATAATAATTTATTGTTTTGTCTTCAAATGCAAAAATACATCACAAATAGATTTATGGTTACATTGAACTCAATTGATTGGATAATTATGAATCGAAATATTTCCAGTAAGACGATAAATAAGGTAATAAATCATCGTAAAACCTATTATTTTTGATAAGCGTTTAACGTCAACAACATTATCTAAAAACTCCAATACTTTGTATGGTAAGATGCTATTAAGTTTAACACATACCCCTAATTGGAAAAACTGCAGTCATGGACAGCTTCTTCTTAAAAATTATGTTTTCCGTTATGTTATATTTATTATTTACCCACGATAGTTGCGTGTAAGTGTTACCCACGTTAGTTGATTAGTATCAAGTTTGTTTTTTCAACTTTTTTTTATAGAATGAAAACTTTCTCATAAAGTAAAAAAATGTCTTATTATTTTTATAAAATACTAGCTGTCCCGGCAAACGTTTCTTTGCCATATTATTATATAAAGTATATCGCCCGTATTATTTTATTGAATTAGTGACTAAATAAGTATGTCACCATGGCAACGTCCATCGCTATCCCGTGACCCGCGTCGCATAAACAATGGTCGCTCTTTATAGACAAATAATTTGCAATAAAATAAAATTGCGACTATAATTAAAGATCTAAGCTATCCTATCTCTCAAGTTGGAAAAAAGCACACATTTAAAAAAAAACATTAAAATCGGTTAAGTAGTTTAGGAATCCATCGCGGACAAACATCGTGACAGGAGATTTATATATATTAGATAAATAGGTATTAGAAAATAAGATTGATTAAACGCCAACATGATTCGGTGTTCATAACTCCAACCGTGTGTTTCAAAACTTATCGGATTTTTTTCACTCTTGTCTCCAAATATGTGGTGACTTGCGATAATCAAGCTATTATCAAACGTTACGCATCGGTGTGATAGGCGTCTTCGCTATTTATGAATTCCATACAGGTGTGGGCAGCGCAGGTGGCTGTCAACTGCCTTGTATGACCTTTGCATAAACAAACTATTCTGCACTAGTCCCACTTGTACGCAGTAAAAAACTATAGCCCCTTCATCAGTTATTATAAAGTTCATTTTTAATTGTTCCACAGCTTTCACCCGGAAATGTTTGACTGTAGAAAATTACGGTTTAAAATTATTTGTTTTCCGGAAAAATGGCGCCTTGTTAGGGTCTATTGTACACCTGCCGACAATAACTTATGACAATTTGTAAAAATTAAAAATATTTCTCCTTTTCTGCGACGTGTCGTTGTTTGTAAAGTAAGAAAAAGAATAAGCGTCATATTAAAAACCGCACCTAATAATTAGGTACTTAACTAGCCACAAACCAAAATCAATCTACAATGGTCAATGTTTAAAAATATATTCTGCTTAAAAAATAGTACTTAGCATAGAGTGATCCTTAGGCTGATTGTAGTGTCCGACCGAAGCTTCGGCTTCGGCTTCGGCTTCGGCCGCCTTCGGCCAAAAAAAACACCTTCGACGAAGCCTTCGGCTTCGGCCTAAAACCAGTCCGAAGCCGAAGCTTTGCCGAAGGTCCGAGCAACCGTCGAAATTGAACGAACTGTAAATACGAAAGACTGAGTGAGTCGTGAGAGAGCGACGGACCGGTCGTGTATGCAGAGACCGCTGTGAGTAACTGTCAAATACAATAAACAAACACTAACTTCTATAAATAACTTAAATTATTTATTAAGAATTTGTGTTTATTTTATTTATTAGTCTAGTTTCGGTCTAGTCGAGTAAAACAAAGACTGATTGAGTGGCCTAATTCAATAATTAGGACTTCAGGACTTCACGACTTTTAGTATGTTTTATCCCTAAGCACCCTGAATAAGTTCCAGCAGAAATCTCTCAGATTCCTCCCTCACGCATTCTACAACTACTTTATTGACTAAACTATTGTAAAAAAATAATAATTTCTTTATTATTAATTCACAAATAACAATTTAATTGTGAATTAATAATAAAGAAATTATCCCTAAGCACCCTGAATAAATTCCAGCAGCAATCTCTCAGATTCCTCGCTCACGCATTCTATAACAGCTACAAAGTAGTTGTAGAATGCGTGAGCAAGGAATCTGAGTCCTGAAGTCTAGGAGATGAGCCGGAGTGAGGGGAGAGTGCCAAAAGTCTCAATTTTTGGTTTTTGGCTAGTAACTAAAAAACGACGCGTTGTAACTTGTAGCAAAAAACATTCTACGATGAAAAAAAACTTATAAAATTCTCTATAATTTTGATTCTATACACTTTTTCCGAATTCTCATCCGTTTTCGAACTACACATTTGTGTCATTCCTTAAACTTAATTAATTATTTGTAGTCCACAAATTTAAGTTAAATCACGAAACCACAAACTTTTATTACCATCTCTAAATCAACTTCTCTATGAAACAGTAAAATATATAGAGGTAAACCTTCAATATTGAAGTTTTGAAATACTTAATTTTAATATTAATTGTAGCTTGTAGACAATATTGAACATAACTGTATTTAAAAAAGATAAAACCGATTTCAAAATTATACGTAATTGAGAATTAAAACTCCGTATCTCCAAAACTACTGAACTGATTTTGTTGAAACTTGCACTATTCCCTAAGTTGAACAGTACCTACAAAAACCTACCTAGTGCGACAAAAAAAGAATGACTGAAATCGGAATGGTAGTTCCAGAGATATGCGAACACAAACATAAAAACACACATACATATTACATACAAACATATTATTACACTTGTAATTTGGCACATTTGTTCAGACGCTGATACAGATTACAGACTAACATAACATACGAAAATTGGGCAGTTCTGGAAATATTACATACATACGCATCGAATTGATAACCTCCTTTTTTTGAAGTCGGTTAAAAATGAATTACTGAGAGTCGAGCGATTAAGATTATAAACCTTCGGCTTCGGCTTCGGCCGAAGGTTGCGGCGATTGCCGATTAATCGGCCTCGGCTTCGGTTTCGGCCAAAAATAGACCTTCGGTCGGACACTAGCTGATTGTAATGAATATAACCTAAGCCTAGATTTAAATATTTAGGGCAGTACGTGCAAATGTTAAAAACACAATTTATCAGATGTCGAAGCGAGATAGGGTAAGTGGACCAAGGGCGGCCGATAAAGCGAGGTCCTCGCACCGCGAAATGAAACGATACTAAGGTTAAACGACATTATTCGACTTGCAACCGATAAAAATGGCTTTAAACGTGGTTTAAAAGCTATAAATGTGCCAAAAAAGTGGTACAAACGTTGATTTTAAAGAAACAAGAAAACAATAGAGATCAAAAATGGGATCCCGAGAGTGGTTACGTTTTATGTACAATAAGTTGATCACACATAAAACAAGACAATCTCAATTTAGAACATATTTGAACAAATAAGCCTGCATCATAAAGGCGCCAAAGACTTTCAAAATCTTTAAGGAGATAAACAATAATAGCATAATGTATGACAATTCTAAATTAAGCTCTTCAAACGAGAAAAATAGGGTTGTGAATATTCTTTTGATCCCTATCCACGTTCCACAAGTAATATAAGATACAAATTACAACCTTCAAAAGTTATCAAAGATTCTACCAGACCCTATCGAAACTACGTAATATAATATCGTTCGTCGCCTTGTCTACCTGTCGTTAACGATTCACGTAACAATTATAAAATACAGAACAAGGAAGTTTTACATAACTAGATTACAGAGTAAACAGTCTAAATCACTGCTAGGCTTACAGAGAAGGCCAGGCGATAAGGCATGCATTTTTGTGTGTACGAGTACAGTAGAGGTCGACTGATTGTAACGGCCTCGCCGACACGGAAGACGGTTTCGATATTTTTGTATGAAATAACACGACGTTAACTAGTACTGTTGGCAACAAAATATGCTGTAATATTTAGTGATCAACACGTAGGTTGAAGGAGACGATTTGGGTAGCCCAAAGGATGTTTTGACTCTTAATGTTTTTCAGAAGCTTTGTAGGTCTATCCTGCTACGTAGGATATCTAAAATATATTTTAATAACGAAGAAAAGGTCGGAGATGTCAATATGTATGTTTGTATTTGTAATATAAAAATAACTCGATTTGATGTTCCACGAAAATTTTGTGTAGGATCTCTGTGTACCTAGTAAATATATTTTGCGATTAATATTTTCTTTGCTTTTGATACGCCCTCCCTAATGAAGCAAATAAGGGCTCTGCCCACGTCTGCTTTTTATAGCGATTCCGTTTATAACGATGGTTAATATACGTATTACATAATATTCTTCAAGGTAGATCTGAGCGGACCACATTATGTATGCGCAAAAACGTCACCTCTTGTTCTATTGAAGTCGTCAATTCTATTCAAAAAGTCGTTTGAGGGACACATGTTCAGTAAACTGCACAAAGCAATTTCGCTTCTGTCTGTACAGTCCCGTTGTCAGTTGAATTTGGTAAATATGTCGCCGACAAAGAGGTTTCAAGGTTGACCTCGAAGATAAGTGCGATAATTTAGGACACGCGTCGCTTCGAGCCTCAAAACATGGAGGCTAGACGCAGACTGATGGTAGATATCCCGAAAGAGGTGATGTACTTGACATTTACGAGCACAATCTCGGATCTAACGCTCGTAAACGAATCCTTTATTCCCACTCGAACAACGAGTGTTTCAAAGAGTATTTTTAGCCGCATGAAGATTTCAATATCAGTCATTCAAGTCAAGTCAGTCACGTATGGAGTGAGTGGCTTTTTCAGGCTGCCATAATAATTATAATATATTCATTAATCTAGATCGCATTATAAGTATCAGGTTTTATGATATTTCTAATCAACATGAAAAAATTAGAATTTCTTAGAGACATTTGAAGAAATTGAGTATATTTAGAGCGCAATTCTGTTCTAGGCTAAAGTAATTGAATTCCCTGTTAGGATGTTCTCAGATAATTGCAGATGGAGGGCATTTGATGGAATAATGCTCCCCCCAGCCTTGTGCCAGTTGTGGGTGACCTACTTGCACTGAGTAGGATGCTCTTTCTCTCTATAGTTCATTCGAAATCGTTACTTCATCGTTTGCCTTTAAGTTTCTTTATTTAGGTTTATGGGCATCAGGTATAAATCTTCATTGCGAGTTTTAGTTCAGGCACATTTACAAAGATTTATGCCACAACAAATGACTGTTCTGAGGTTACTTGTTGAGTGGGATAGTTTTGTTTTGTTTCTAACAGCTGTACTAAATAAGTAACTGAATAACACAAATTCTGGATTCTGGATGACATAATACTGCAGACAATCGACTGAAATCCAAGAAAGTCAATAATTATCATAATTTATTAGTTTGTAGTAATCATTTTAATAATAATTTTAAACGAAGCAAAACATAATTAACAATGTTTATTTAATAACGTAGCGTATATTTTCTTTGTGATTTTACACATTCTTAGAATTTACATTATAGTTTCTGTGAAAATTTAATATGTACCTACGATTTTATTCTAAGAAAACATTATCCGATAATAATTATACGCAATACTTGACCCAGTTTGGGTCCTGTCCGATTTTAGCAATGCTCTGATAACAGTATTACAATTTGGCATGAAGGTAAGCTCTCTAAACCTACTTTCATAGTTTTGATTATTTGTAAAAAGTGGATCATAAATTGTAATTTGTAACCAAGTGGGTCATATATAGATAGAGACAATTTTTATTGTATATCTTCTTTATGAATTGCCTTGGGATAAAATTGGGATAAAAATCCTTATTTTCAAATAGATACACTAGAGATTGAATTAAAGCCATTAGTCGTGAAAATACCAAGCTAACTTTGTCTTTATTCTAGAAACTACTTGTGGTTGTCTGGTTGTTACCGTCTCTTTCATTAGTACAATAACCGAGAGGTAGCATAATATTTTATATACCATCATCGTCCCAGATTAGCACAACTCAGTCCTTTGCTTACAATAACCGAGAGATAAAGCATATTTTATGTACCATCATCGTCCCAGATTAGCACAAATAAGTCCTTTGCTTACAATAACCGAAAGAGATAGCATATTTTATGTACCATCATTGTCCCAGATTAGCATTAGCACAAACAAATCCTTTGCTTACAATAACCGAAAGAGATAGCATATTTTATATACCATCATCGTCCCAGATTAGCCTAAGTCCTTTGCTTCGTGTAGAAAGCAAAATCAGTTCAGTGAGTTCCATGTCATGTCTGGTATCGTTCAATCGGTACATGACGCACGGATCATGCGATGCAAGTACAGCGCAGGTCAAGGCAACGCAAATGAGTGCAGAGAGATTACAGAGATACCAGTTACTTCATTCATCATAAGTAATAGCTTGTGCACTAGCTTGATTCTGCAACAGTATTATATGCTAGTTTAAAACGTCTATGGCCTTTCCTTTGTCTCTTCTGTAATGCTAAGTACTCACATACAGTTTTGCTCGATAGTTTTACTCGACGTCGAACAAAAACCACTGTGTGGACCGCAAAACTCACAGCTGGAAGGCTCGCATCGAGCCAGTTTGAAGGCTCGAATCGAGCCGGCTTGACAAATTTTTTGACACTAGTTTTTATTATTCGTAGAGGCTAATTTTCTTCGAACTGGAGTAAAACTATCGAGCAATGCTGAATGTGTGGACGAAAGCCCGAGCCGTGGTTTTTACTCTACGTGATTGCTCGATCGAGCAAAACCGTATGTGAGTACTTACACTAATATTGTTTGTACCATTTTAACGTCATAGTATTGACATCGTTGTTTAACGTAGTTTACATCCGTCACGTGTTGGGACATTTATTTGCTCGTCAACAGTATTTAAAGCTTCTTTAATCTCAAGCTGCTTTCAGACTCCGCGATATTATAGTGCACAATAGTATAGCAAAGAGGGACCTTGCTATGCTGTCATAAAAATGCCAATAATATTTATTATTCCTTCGATCGCGGATTCTTGGAAATCTATTGATATTCTATTGTTGTCGCGGTCACCGGTGTCCTTATGGGGCTTGGTGGGTTAAAGTGTGAATGTGTCAATACCGATGTATAGTGCTACGTCTGTGAGCTATAAACTACGAGCTATACTATAGCTTAGTCTAAAACCACCTATAAAATCTTAATTTTATAAGCGGCAATGGTGACAGTGACGCAGTCGATGCACTGAGTCAAGTCAGGTCAAGGCTGATGACCTAGTTTAGTTTGGCCCGGACCGCTTCCACTGTAATGTCATTTACATTCTCATCTTTCGTCTCTTTCACTTTATTATACCTCTCTTTCTTTCATTTTTGTTATAATTTTAATGTAGCGGTATATTTTATAACACTGTAAATAACATCTTTGGAAGTAGCAATGTGTTTAATCGGCCTATTCCGCTTTCTCTGATATTATTCATTATTTTATGCCCATATTGTTTAATGTAGGTCTATAGACCTACATTAAACTATTAATAAAATGATATATTATATATAATTCCACACTTACATTGTCGTGCCTCGAGCAGAATCTATAGTCACAGTGACGCGTGCATGTCCTGAGTCAACCCAGGTCAAGGCTGAGCGAAAACCGATGACCTGGTTCAGACCATGCCGCTCTCGATTTGTTATCATTTACATTTTCACGGGTCAAGGATATATTAGGTCAACCTACGCAAATGATTCACGGTTAATAAGTGCCATTTATAAATAGAACTCCTTAAATACTATATTTTTTATTTCGATGATATACTCAGCTAAACTAATTTTTATGCCAAAAGTAACAAACCTTAAAACCTTCTTAGTTTCGGATTTCTTTGAACTTGCTGTAGTGCTTCTAACCAGCTTTAAAAAAATAATCCAATTCAATTCAGTATCTTTATTAATTTGCAAGATGTGTGCTACTAAAGATGTTAGTAGAGTTGTCATACCAGTTGAGTTTACCACATATTTGCCCAATTGAGCATACAAATATTTAGCTTAAAAAGTTATAAACTTTAATATAATTTGAAATATTACAATAATTCTTACTTTAGCAAATGAAACGAGACTTAGCAAGGAGATGCCGGGAAAACCCATAGCTCCTGAGGTAAAAATAATCGGCCAAGTGCGATTCGGACTCGCGCACGAAGGGTTCCGTACCATTATAGAGCAAAATAAGGCCAAAAATTGCGTTTTTTGTATGGGAGCCCCTCTTAAATTATTATTTTATTTAAATATTATTTTTAATTATTAAAGTACACATATAATTAAGGCTTTTGTGAAAATTTCAAGTGCCTACTTGTTGTCATCGTTGATACCGAGCAAAAAATGTTTGAAAAATTATGTTTATTGTATGGGAGCCCCCCTTAAATATTTAATTTATTTTGTTTTTAGTATTTGTTGTTATAGCGGCAACAGAAATACATAATCTGTGAAAATTTCAACTCTCTAGCTATTACCGTTCTTGAGTTACAGCCTGGAGACAGACGGACAGACAGATGGACAGACGGACAGACATTGAAGTGTCAGTAATAGGGTCCCGTTTTTACCCTTTGGGTACGGAGCCCTAAAAACAACCAGCCTCAATCAGAATTTAGATTAATGATTGGTCTTCGCGCGCTAGGAGACCAATCATCAATCTAAGCAGCATGATTTTTAAGTGGCCAGGATTTTCCAACCAGCCTTTATCATACGCTAATTCCTTCGCCTATAAATACCGCGACCCCGTTATAGGGCGCGTTTGCCCCACATTTCTTGAACTCGTGACCCATTTTCAGCTGACCTCCTCCTGACCCGCTCCCAGGTGGTTCAGGGTTTTGTCCTGAGCTCAGATGTCGGCAATCGATTACTCTCCTTGGCATTTCAGATCTATTTTGAGAACTTTCTTATTTAGGTCGTTATAGCAGCCTACTTCTTGCTATGTAATATTCAGTAACTTGTTTTTTTATCTATTACCAGTATCATGTCTACTAAAGTATTTTTACTTCTATTTGCTAGTAATTTATCACTCAGTAATATCCAAAAAATTATTAACATTTACTAAACTGCTTTAGAAACTAGGCATGGCTGAGTTGCTTTTTAAAGATACCTTATCGATATAAAATATTGCATCAAAATAATAAATAAGTAATACCTTTTAAAGCATGATTCTTCTGATTCTATTAGTATTAGTTAACATTTTTCAACACATTGACGTCCCAAGAGCATTTTGTCTAAAATGTCAACAGCTAAAGCTTTAAATATATCGAATGAATAACTCATGAAAATTTAAAATAAGAACAAATTATACTTTGAAGGCCGGAAATAATGTGTATCCATTTGTATTATCATCATAAATACATTATGTTAATGACATGCTTGCTAAGATTTTTCTAGAAGAGCATACTCGTGGTAATGGGCAAAATGCATGGACGTTTTTGTGTTGTGATTGCTTTCAGCTTGGGCTTAAAAGGAAAAGGTAGAGTTTTGGCTGTCTATGTGAGGTTTGACCACTTTTTAATGATCAGAGTACATCAAAATTCTCAATTAAAGTAATATGCTTGTAACAATCAATCAATTCTTACATAAATTATTGTACTTACCTAAGTCTTCACAACGAAATTCTGACTTTAGAAAATTAGGCTCTTACTTTTAAATATCAATGTGTGGGTGGGATTTTGCTTGAGTTTTTCTTGTCTCTTCTCATCGTCTCCGTTTTAAGCCTTCCCCATTAATACAGATTTTGTTATCGCGTTTCAAGGGTAAGTGCTACACTCCGTTTACAGACATTTACAAACGGTTCCACGAAACTGATCCTTACGGCCTTGGAATAAAGTTCCTGTCAAAGGTCTGAATCCTGGTCGCTCATGTCTTGGGCATAAGCGAACGTCATAACGCAGCGTGTCACAGATAAAACGCGCATACCATAGATAATTTTAATGTTTATGTCTTAAAACTATAAACGCGGGAATATGTATTTGTAGTCACGAACTTATAAATGATTTTAGTGGTATCGTGCACTCACTGCTGACTAATGTGAACACGTTAACTAAAAAACTGTACAATTAGATACAAAACAGTACCATTTGTTCTTGCCACGGAAGTTTGGATGGACATTAATCTTTAATGCGTCGTAATATGTTTGGGAGGAATATGTATTGTGGATGGAGTGAACTCAGCACTAACAGAGACGTTAAAAGTTGATTTACAGCCGGGAAACAGTTTATTGCAGGGAACACGGACAAACCAAACGGTCCAGAAGATGCGTTGATACTTCCGATAGCTTCTAGAACTATCGACAACAATAAGTCCTGAATTTTGACCGTGAATAATAATTAAGAATCAAAAAAATTTAAATAAAGTTCCACCAGTAATTCCACCAACCGAAAACGATTTCCACCAGTAGTTGACTCTACCTAATGGAAACATCTAAAAGACATAAAAACTAGTCTAAAGACACTTAGAAAATGTGAGTAAAAACATTTTCCAGACATAATTTATTTTTAACGAACATGCAACGTGCAGAATAATTAAAATCTAATTAGCCAAGACAACTAAAATGGCAGACGATACAGGTTGTAAAAAATAAGCACATGTTGTATATAAAGCATACACAGCTGCGGATAAATGAACTTGTTATTATTTCCAGAATGGTCTAGGAATATTCTCATGTATTCTGAAGTGTACAATGTTGTCTAGCCACAAATTAGTGGCCACGTGTTTTAGATTATAATCGTTGTTACCATAAAAGTGTAAATGCCAAAAATAAATGTGAGTCTCTGAATAAAAAATTTGATGAGATAAGTATCACTATCAAGTTTTAACTCTCCTAAGTTCCATCTGAGGTACCATTCTAAGTACATAATCAGCTTTTTAATAGAAATAAAAATATTAATAATATTATAGTTAAGAAACTTAAGATTAAATTTAATAATTACTAAGAAATTTCCTGAAATGAATACTCCTATGTTCTCCTTGAGATTGGCATTTCAACAAAAAGCCAGCTGAAGTTTATTACAGATATATATCAGAACGTTTAAGTGCAGTCATGTGCCTGGAAAATGATTTACAGGCCATGATTAAAGGGCACCACCTCGCTTCATTCACTATTGTTGGCTCTCTCCAATTACGAGGAGTCAAAGGTTGCGAATCCATATTTATGACGCAACGTTATAATTATTGTTTCTTTAATAAGTGCTAAGTTATGGTACCTGTAAACCTAAAGGTCGGATGCATTTAAAGTCAACAGGCTTTAAAGTATTTTAATTGGATAGTACTCAGAAGCTTGTTACTGGTTGAACATTTTTAATGACAAGTAACTGGAACTCAGGGTAAAAATGCTAGGTTCAAATAAAAGCAACAGTAGGTACTTACGTTTTTAGTTCCCACCTTTTTTGTCATATTCATTTTAGGGACATTTATTTTTAAATATATTACTGCCCTTATAGGCCTTAACCTATCAAGCCCCGTAAGGCCTAAGTGGGCCGCGGTATCAAAAGATTTCCAAGAATTGGCGATCGAAGGATTAAACCCATCAAGCCCCATAAGGACACCGGTGACCGCGACATCAATATGGGTAGAATAACAATAGATTTCCAAGAATCCGCGATCGAAGGATTGAAACAAATAAGACGAAGTAACTGCACTTTATTCAAATTTCAAAACTATACTATTCATACTGAACACTTTTCATAAGGTATCAGAATGTTCCTTTAATAAATTCCTCAGGCCTTGTTCCATACTTGATCTTATTGGCCGAAGTCCTGCAGAAATACACGTACAAGACGTCGAGCAAGCTATTCCACTTTTATTTCTAGCGAACAATGGGCGAGCAAGTGACTCGGCCGGTTTGCCGTCCTCCGATCACAAGTTACGAGGCAATAAATTTAATATAGCAACACTTGCCCGTGACCTATGCTATGTGGCATTCGACTCGAACAATGATATAAAATAATCAACATACTATACATGAATATTTCGCTTGAAGGTTCACAGCCAATAAAATGATGATTTAAATAACTCGTCTTATCTCGAGGACCAGTCGCCTAAACAGCCTAAGATTCCAAAGTTTATTGGTATCATGACGGTCATTGGTTGATAAGATTCTAGTAGTGATACCATTTTATCAATATCATGCACCTGCATTCTTTTAGTTAGGCTACGCTGTACGCATAACATCATGTCATCTTATATCTTTAAACGAGCAATTCTTAATATAATTGGAATCTCGGAATCGGCTCCAACTATTTTCATGAAATTTAGTATATAGGGGGTTTCGGGGGCGATAAATCGATCTAGCTAGGAATCATTTTCATAAAATGTCATTTTATGTGTGTTTTTTGAATTTTTTGAATACCGAGCGAAGCTTGGTCATATAGCTAGTTACTAATTATATTAGTAATGTTTCAAATAAAATTAATTTTTACGTTTTGCAAACTATTTAGAAGTTTTTCTCTATTTTTTACCAGTCAACATTTGGCGATGCATAATCGTTTAGAGCATTTTTATTTTTCAAAGTCATTCTGCTGTAATACATCGTTGTTAGTAACACAATCCAAGAACAGGACTATTTTGAAATTGCGTGTCGCGTGGACATTCTATCGTGTTACACAGAGGGTCTGCCAGTCCGTACGTGACTATGTACGAGTTGTTAAATGGCCCCGCTTCAATTTCCAATCACAAATGTTCGTGTTTACCTACTACTTCTCTTAATTTTGTTCCAGCAACTTGAAATGTTCCTTCATTTCAAGTTCAATGAAAATAATTTTTCTGTTGATTCATT
Source organism: Polyommatus iphigenia (assembly GCA_963422495.1). Taxonomy (NCBI): domain Eukaryota; kingdom Metazoa; phylum Arthropoda; class Insecta; order Lepidoptera; family Lycaenidae; genus Polyommatus; species Polyommatus iphigenia. Next base: position 13,897,785 of record OY730189.1, read on the forward strand.
TACTAAGTCACTATTTTGTATATTTTGTTATAGGACTCAAAGCATTTAAGGTCTCTTCTGTTATTAAAACAATTTCATTTTTAGGGTTCCGTACCCAACGGAAACGGGACCCTATTACTGAGACTTCGATGTCTGTCCGTTGTCCGTCTGTCTGTCCGTCTGTCTGTCTGTCTCCAGGCTGTAACTCAAGAACGGTAATAGCTAGAGAGTTGAAATTTTCACAGATTGTGTATATCTGTTGCCGCTATAACAACAAATATTAAAAACAAAATAAAATTAATATTTAAGGGGGGCTCCCATACAACAAATGTGATTTTTTTGCCTTTTTGGCTCTATATCAATAATGGCTACAGGTAGGTACTTGAATTTTTCTCAAGGTCCTTAGTTATAATATGTGTACTTTAATATTTAATTCATGAAGCCCCAAGCGGCCACATCCGGCCGCGATAACAATGAAAAAGCTATTGTGTCTCGTTTTGCCACGACTGATGGGTTAATAATAAAATAAAATAAAATAAAAAATTGAGGGGTGCTCCCATACAAAAAACACAATTTTTAGCCTAATTTTGCTCTATAATGGTACGGAACCCTTAGTGCGCGAGTTCGACTCGCACTTGGCCGATTTTATTATTGCATAATATCATAATACATATTATTATGAATTAAGTATGATTCCTTATTTGACTTCACGGTATCACGTACAGGTATACCTAATAAATATCATTAAATAAAATTTGTATTTGTTACAATTATAGGCATTCATACCTCGGGAACTTCTCAAAACTCCTTCGTCCGTAGGTAAATATTTGGCGCTTGTCCAGCATCGCAACTAGGACACGTTCGTAGGTGTCTAGAAAACCGTTGTTGGCACTTGGCAATATCCTTAATAGGTCACACGGAATTCTAGACCTACACATCGCTGCAAATACACCATGTGCATTTAAAGAACATCTTATTAAAAACTTTAATAAAAAACGTCTCAGATGAAACTCAAAAGTTCTTCAATCTTCATTCTTGAAATTGTTTAAAATTAGGTTTTTTTAATTGACTTTAAACAAAAACCGCTCATTGTATAAGGATATAACAATATTTATCAAAAAGCCCTCTTCAAGTATATCATCATATTCGGATACATTTGGTTTTGTTGCATTTCGCGTAATTAAGACTTCTCCACGAAGTAAACCTAAAGCCACCTTCTCATGTTCTTGCTTATTGGTGCTTATTGGCCCTGACCATGGCTAGCAATTAGATGTAATTACCATCAATTTGTAGCTTCCAATGTTATTCCTGCTCTGACAAGACGATGTACTATGCAATTATTCTTCCTTTGCAAATTAAACCTTGACTCCTCCGTGGCTTATTTTACTATGCCATAAACACATGTGCAGTTTTAATATTATTCTCAACTTCCTTCTCGCTGAAATTAGTTTTCGATTTTATGTGATACTTTATCACTTCCCTTCATCTTCGTTGAATGGTTTTAGGATTCCGTGCACGAACGGTTAAAAAGGGTCCTAGAAACTAGGAATCCTAGTATGTATTATAATATTTACTCTTACAAGTTTTTATGTTTTGTCCTTTTCGGTGTGAACTGTAACCTCATAAAGTCATAACTCATAAGATATACAGCTTCAAATTTTCTTAGATACTTACTTAATGTATTTCTCTTGCTGCTCGTAAAACAAAACATCAAAAACAAAATAACTTTTTCAAAAACATTTTACTATTTTGTTTGTAATCTACGGAACCGCGCGCTAGGCTTCCCACTTGGCTAGCTTATTGGAATAAGCTTTGAAGATTATTACAATTTTAATTATCACTCGCTGCTTCTGGTTAGAAATATACGTTGTTTATTATCTATTATTAGTAACTGCTAATACTGTAATCGCACGTAAAAGCCTGTACGAAGCTGTTGCGAAATTACTGTCGTAATTCAAAAGGGTGTTCTGAATACTGATGATCGGTTATATAAACTTGTAGATAGTCAGTGTGCCAGCCACTAATGTAATATACATCTGGATAACGACTGTTCTAAAGACAGTTCTAAATAAAACCCGTGACCACCGACCACAAGAATATCGTTTCCTCCGCAACCACTATGTCTAATTGCAAAGTTGGCAAAGCTTCGCGTCATACCCTGTCATTCAGATTCTATTATAATATTTTGTTTTTTGGCAAATTCTCCCTGGCCAGAGTCAACGCTTCCTCTGACAGTTGACATGATCCGTTTTAAGATACATTTTTTGTTGAGCAAAAAATAGTTTAGTCTCCGCTTTTGCTCGAGAAAAATCTCCCCCGCCTACTACGTCTGTTTTTAATTTTAAATTAGCTTTTTTACATTGTTGTCCAATACTCCCCGGTTCCTTAATTATTTCGTGAGTTTTATGCGGTCATTAGAATTCAAGACACTTTTCGAGCTTTAAAAATTGCCGAGAACTTTGATATTAATTTATCGTGCATGACTGTTTAATTACCAGCAGCGAAACTGTAATTAAAGACCAAAAAATGTTAACAAAGAAATGTCATATGTTGTTGACTCGAAAGATAAGCAAACCGTTTTTTTAGATCATTAAAATTATTCTACTTAAAGCATAAGTATTTTTAAGCAGACAAATCTGATTCATTCTGAACCATTTTGAATTACTGCCAAATATATTATCTGAAATAACTCTCAAAGAACAGTAAAAGCAAGTAGTTCTAGAATTGAGTATTTGTTTCTAGCTTGAGAAAGAAAGCTCAATGCTATTTGGAACAAGCACCTAGTGTGTAAGGTCGGGAGTTACGCAAATGATGCAACGCGAATCTGCAGGCGAGGCACGCACGACCAACGGTCAGTGCATAAACGCATTGTTGGTGACCTATTTGAGACTAGAAAATACTAGATACAATGTAACTGATACTAAGAAACTGAACTGATACTAAGGTTTGAAGTTATAAGGTTGCAAGGTTTTGCAAATACGAACATATAAAGTTGACGCATGACCAGATGAGTTAGAAATCGATTAATTAAACCTTTGAATTGTGTGTGTGTCGTTGTGGCCAGGGACTATGGGGTGCCAACGTTGTCGATAATAGTAAAAATTTGAAACAGCCTAATTCTAACTCTAAAATGTAGTCCTCTCCTGGAAAAATATTAACAGTTCTCTTTACCACCCAAATTGTTGCTAGCTTTTTCATTTTATGTTAATACAAAATATTGTTTTAAATAACTTACAAGCAAACATCTTATTATTTAATCTGAAATAAAAACGCTTTTTGTTATACAATAACACCTTGTACATAACGTAATGACATACATATTTTTAATTCTACGAAATAAGTATGCTAACGGTTAATTATTTTATGTTTTCCGTTATATAATACAAAACATTTTAATCTTCACCAACTTGAATACAATCTTTATTTTCAATGGCATTCAGATTGTTTTATTGGGATAAAATGAAAGAACTGCTAACCCTTTTACCTATGGGAATAGGGATACTTCCAACCATCACTTAGATGCTTATTTTGATTTTCTTTCTTATTATAAATCGTTTCCTCCATAAAAATCTGCAATTCCTTAACAATCCGTGTTTACTCAGGCCGGTAATAAAGAGAACATAAACGTTCAACAGCGATACCAAACTTGCAAAAATAATCTCCAGAAAGCTGGTAAATAAACTCATAAAGCATTGCCGTCTCTAATTATTACGAGAACTGACTTTCATCACGATTTATGCACGCTTAGGGAAATTCGGGGACTACCCGTAACTAAATTAATTCTTCTTGTCAAGTTTTTGTTCTAAGCAGCTCTTAATTCAAATTTTCTAAAGGTTTTTTCAACATTAGACGCGTCTGTTACGTTGATTTGTCTGGCTGATATTTATTATTTTATTAGTTTTTTTATTGCTGTAGATGTTGCGTTCTAAATTGCTCTAATATTCTGTCATTTAGTTCTAGTTCTTACTTTGTAGTGTTTATTTAATTATTACTCGTATAAGCACTTAAAGTTCGCAATTTGCATTTGCACTATTGAATAAAAACTCATTAGCATTACAGTTAATTCTTATTTCGCTCTCAGAAATAATAAGTTTGAAGCACGCACCAATAATCATAGCTCAAGTTCCCAGGGTTTACAATACAATGCCAGCCCATGGTAGACCTCAATAGCTTCCTTCGTTCGGACTCTATACTTGCAACTTGCCTTAGGGTTGTCCTCTGTAACTTTCTTCTGTGGCATTATTACAATCTCATTAAAGTTCGTCTTTCTTGTTCTAAGATATTTTGTCGAAAAGTATTTTCTGTTTTAATATTTTTTTTTAAATCTCCATAAGTTATACAAAAAAATAAACTCCCATTGTATTGTTTTTTTTTCCAGAGTAAACAGGAGAGAATAAGGCTTCTCGGGACATTATACTTCTTTCGCTAGCCCAAAAATGAGTTCTAATCTTGTCAGATTTTACCGATTCATTCAATTGTAGTAGCCCTAGTCCTATCACGTAAATGATAGGATTAGATACGCTATATAGACTATAGATGCAACTTAATATGTTCCTTCTGCATTTCCAATTTCGCCTTTATATTCAAGCTCATAGGATTCATTACGCGTTTCATCGTCCGTATAACGTTGGTATAGATGAAATTGCAGTGCATCTGACTTTCAAGCGAAAGTAAAGCTTATGTGATGTGGGTAAAGGTTACTCTTTTTCGAAGCAGGCATTGTCTAGGCATTATGTAAGTTCGTGTGACTGCGAACGGAACGGTCTCTTACCAGGTCACATTAGTGCGAATGACATCATGACTGCCAACTGCCAAGTGCATGGAGTCAACGAACAGGATTTGGCATTGTGTATGCAATGGGTGCCATGGCTTCTTTGTAGATGGATGAAATACATTTTGTGACTAGTAACTGTTATAGTACTATGTCACCTGAAACGCACCTACCAAAGCGACATTCGTGACATAATTGCTAAAACAACTTTTTTTGAGTTTTTCTATTTACTTTTATTTTTCTTTTGAATGATTTCCTTAATTTGCTTCAAAATTCATTAACGTTTAATATTGTACAAGTATATACTGGAATCTGATGTCTGCAGCGTGTTGACTGCACCAACAATATCACTTGCGTTATAATTCGTTTTTATTACTATAACTAGCTGTCCCGGCAAACGTTGTTTTGCCATTTAAAGTATTTCTACTTCATCAGCTGTTGATACAAAATCTTACCCCCTCTTTTGTCCCCTAAGAGGGGTGGAGGGAAAATTTTATACACCAGATGTTAAGTTGGAAAAACAGTTCATAATATGAAGTTAGTCCATTAAAGAAAAAAGTTTGATATAAAATCTGACCCCCTCTTTGCTCCCCTTAGAGGGGTGGGTGGGGGGGTGATTTTTATACACCAGATGTTGAGTTGGAAGAAGGCAAATATATCTGCGAAAACCGTATGCAAATCGGATCAGTAGTTTTCGTGTTAAAGCAAAAGTCTTATACAAAATCTGACCCCCTCTTTCGTCCCTTCAGAGGGGTGGGGAGAAATTTATTTATACACCAGATGTTAAGTTGGAAGAAGACAAATATATCTGCAAAAACCGCATTCAAATCGGATCAGTAGTTTTCGTGTTAAAGCAAAAGTCTTATACAAAATCTGACCCCCTCTTTCGTCCCTTTAGAGGGGTGGGGAGAAATTTTTTTATACACCAGATGTTAAGTTGGAAGAAGACAAATATATCTGCGAAAACCGCATTCAAATCGGATCAGTAGTTTTCGTGTGATAGTGGAACAAACATACAGACAGACAGACAGACAGACAGACAGACAGACAAAAAAAACAGACCACATTTTTGGCTTCTATAGCGATGTAGTGACACCCTCCGCTTATTATTTTTTGAATATCTTTAATGTACAGAATCTTCATTTCTACAGTTTTATTATATGTATAGATTGCATGATCCAGGCTGCATTTAATGGCACGACCATTTCTTAGCTATACACCGTGACGAACGACCGGTCCCACTCCGGCATTTAAAACTATGCCGGCATTAACCCTGGCTTTATCTTTAATACCATCCTCATTATTCGCTACTTTTTTTGCGCCGGCACTGAGGCGCAGCAAGTTTGATAACCCGGAGACCTTGGTCTTAATTGCGCTTCAACAGACCAATCCGTCTACTTTTTATTCGCCTGCATCGCTAGTAAAAACGCTGGCTACCCAGCTGACTTAAAAGGTGCGACAAGTCAAGGAAAATTCAAACCAGTTGTGAACATTGAAACTTGTCGTGTAACCGCCGGTTGCGATACTGAGAAAGCTGCGTTTGTAATGACGGTTTCACTTAAGGTTTTCTCGAGATATTTTTTTCACTTTATAGAGCCTCTGTGATACACAAATTCAATGATTTTATGGTTTAATACAAAGGTGGTTAAGGTTTCATTATGACTTCTTTAGAGGGGTTTACCATGTTCATTGTTCTCAAGTCTTAACAAGGACGTTTAGAGCGTAAAAATTTTCAGCAGCTCATATTTTTAGCATCTTTTAGTCGTTTTACCTTTTTCATATACCTCTAACAATGAATTTGATGTATGATTTGTGAGTTTTTTGAGATCACTAACTTATTTATTGTGTTTTTATTGTTCCAGGTATGTATTTGAATCGAAATTACAAACACGAGCGACGAAGAAGCCGTAAGTTCTTTATTGAAAGTTATTTTCGATAGTAAATCTTTTCGTGGCAAAGAAATAAGTTAGATCATAACTCGGAGGAGTCAAAAACATGATATATGGCTCAAGTCCAAATAAGGCACATTAATCATTAGAAATCTGTCGATATTTATCATACATAATGCAGTGGTATTGTGAAAACTCTTAGTAGTATTACGGTATTATTGGACATTTTCATGGCTCATCCAGAGAGGCACATAATTCTTGTTCAACGTATTTATCTTATTTTTAAACATAACCTTTAAGAGTATCAAAAGAGCCTACATTAGTATTTAATGTACGTATTCTGTTTATTCTTTTACGTAATGTACAACCTATTAAAAGATTCTACTCACTAAATTGTCTATCTAACCCTTACCTACTTACAAAATTTAATGTTATAATATCTTTAATATTCTTGAAAGCTTTGTTATCAAGGTAATCAATCAAGCAAGGTATCAAGGATTGACATGAGCTCATTGGACAAATTGATTTCAGTTTTTCAATCTATTTTTAAAATAATTTAGGGATTTGCTTCTCTGACATTAGCATCTCTAGTTTTAAGATCTGCAAAAGATTTTCGATGTAAAGTCTATATTCTACCACAGAGGTTTTGATACTTAGGGGTTAAACTAGGACGGAGGTAGAAAGTAAATAAGAAGTTTTTTCTACCTCTGACCTCTCCAAAACATTACGCTCAAAAAAGTATCAGGTTTGTTTCCCACTAGTATCATAGACCACATCCTACCAAACGCATCAGATATTTCACGCTAGACTGCCCTCAAGTTTTACCTTTAAAATTTCTGCCTAGTAAAATACTTTTGAATACTACGTTCTACTTTTCACTTGTCTCTTCTCTCTATCCGACCTATTAACGGATGGAATCAATATCTTAGTTTCAATCTTGATTATTTGTATTGTGTCGTGTTTCTCATTTTCTTAACTTCAGCCCCCTACTATGAGCTCTTATAGCAGTATTACTTTAACATAACTTTTGGATTTCGTATTTAAAGCAAACATGATCTCTATTTATATAAACAAAACTATGTTTTTTGTTTGTGCCAAATCTGAAAGTAATATTAAATTAATATTGCTTTAAGAGCTCATGGTAGGCGGGCAGGTACTTTGTGTAGTGTCCAAATTATTGAATAAACGTTTATTTATTTTATTTATCAATAGGATGGAAAGTAATTTCGTGACAATTCGGCTGATTGTTTTCGATAAACCATTTAGAGGTAATTCGGTATAGTGACATCTCCAAAGGTGTTGGAGGGGGATTGTGGTGAAAGGGGATTCCACGCATGACTGGTCAGCCTCACGACCATAAACAGTACAGACGGGAACAAAAGGCGAAATACAATAAACTTTTTTATAAATGTCTTTGTAGGATTGCCTCAAAACGAGCGAGCTTAAATCTGAAGCTGATACTAATGAAATATTATTAAGACATTCAGAGAGAATATAGTGTAACGTAGAATTTCTAAAATATATGTTTAAACGTAATCAAGTTACTTAGATTAAAGATAGCAATAAATTAATTGGCTGATTTTAAAAGTAAAGGTACATGGGGAAAATATACTTTTTCCTCGAACAAACATTTGATTTGAAATTAATTGTTAGCAAATAAACTTCAATGATTTGTGTATTTAACTGTACATAAGGAAAGCCAAATGTATCTAACTCAATATAAAATTAGTGGTTTCCAAACTTGAAGCAGATTATCAATCAAATAAGCAATTTAGATCTTTTTTGCCCACTCATTGATAGAAAGGCAAGTCACGATAAATGGCTAGGTACTACTCGATTATATTTTTTGTTCGCGCTAAAAATAAAGTATCAAAAGACCATTAAAACGATTCTTTTTAGATCTTTTGTAAGCACTACATTAACCTTCAATCTTAATAAAATGGCTAACAATTCATTCCAGCATCGTTAAAATGCTAACAAGGAAGGAGCTAAAAAATTAAATTTATATTTACGAACAGATTTTTGTGTTAAAATTTGAATACAAAAATCTATTTGTTGAACAAAAAAATTGTTACTAAGCTTAAAATAAACAATAAAATAAACGAAACAGATGATAAATTCCACAATTTTTCTATACTAGACAGACTACGCTGTATAAGAAATTAGATAGTAATGTTGATACTGAAAGCTGAGATTAATAATGATCAATTAAGTTAATCATTGCTAAAGAATTTGCAGACATAAACGATAACTCTACACCCACACCATTGGGAAAATAACAAGATATATTTGATACTGTATGAAGTATTTCCAGTGTTATCAGCATGATACACATTACAGCCCTCAATAATAAAGATATTATTAATATCCCTGTTTTTACAGATGTATAATGTACTAGCTGTCCCGGTGACCTACGTGTCACTTTAAAACCCTCCCTGGACATCTACGAATATTTAAGACTAAACTCAGCCCAATCCGTTCAGCCGTTTTCGATTTGTAGCCCGACTAACACATTTGAAAATCCATTTTTATATATATAGATAAGTTATACAAGTTATACAAAGTCCTCGTCTTATACCTAAGAAAAGTGGATTGGTAGATATTAGGGCAAAACATTGAATGATTTTATTTTTTTAAGGACAGTGTTCAACGTCTAATAATAAAGAGGCTAAATTCACGAAAGCAACTTAATTTCGTAAGCCTTATGACTCAAGAACCTCTTAATTTAAAGCAAAGCTGTTTAATTTTTTGAGCAGTCGTGCCAAACGAGTGATTTAGACATTTTGGTGGGCCTCTGCTAACAAATGACTTAAAGACTTTAAAAGAGGCGATCTTGTTTACCTTTAGGGGCCTTCAAAATGTTTTAGGTGGTTAGATTCATGCTGCATGTACCATCCATCATTATCCTTCATTTTACTATATATAGCGATATCTAGATTTTAAAGCTCTAAAATGCTGTTTCTGATTGTTGCTAATTGCGATGCTATGTATAATCTAATGTCTAATGTATGCTATGTATAATCTCTATGTATAATCATGAGTTAATAGAGATATTTATCATTTGTATAAGTAGATATATCATTAAATTACTGACGCTTGTCTCTAACATTAAATAGTCGAATCTACAAATTATTCGCCATCGCTGGCGGCCGAGTGTAAACAAATAGGAAAGTTAATGTGTCGGAAGCAGTAGCATGGCGAATGGGTTGTCCAAAACATGGCGGGTCATCGACCGCCGATGACGTCATGGACGGATCATGACAAATGGCACCAGCCACGGGATAAAAATTAGCGGATGCTTATCTTGTTATTTGGTCGTCGCCGCAATTGTTTTGTCAGTTTTGTCACATGTACTTTTGTGACTATTTGATAATCTGACCTGACTATTGTGACTCTCCTTGGCTATTTCTGGCCTTTAATTTAACAAATAACTTATATTCGTGGACGGTGTCAATTGTCATATAATAGTTTTACTCCGTCACTTGATTTAATCTTTAGATCTGTCGCCACAGAGAAACTTTTTTCTACCTTTAGCATTTTTCTCAGGAGAGCAGCGTAAGTTAAAAAGCAGATCAATTAGCAACGTTTTTGTAGCTTTTCTTCGCCTGACTAGTCGATAACTGGTGTCTGATCTTATCTTGAACTATAAAAATAGCGGAGTGTGCAGTGTGCATATTTTCTAAACGTCTTCTTTAATGAGAAGTACTCCGTGATCTTATGCGATTCTTATTATCTCCATGTACTTCTGTACACTAAATTTAATGTAAAGAGTTTCAACTCTACAAGTACTTACAACCAGAAACGGTTTATCTTTTTAAGCTTATAAACCTAAATAATCAGTCCAAAAATCATTTTTATTGCTACTTATTTACTTAACAAATCAATCACTACTACATTTTCGCGTGACATCCACAAGTCACGTCACACTTCGCTAAATAGTTGGTGACGTCATGGAATTTTTATTCGCGATATCAAAGTCCTAGATTTATGTATGCCATGATCAGATTTCGATTTGGGTCGACTTTTCGCGCGTTATTATCTGTGATAACTGCATTTCTTAATCTAAATACTGGTCAAGGTTTAAATTGTACCTAGTAATTAGTAGTACACAGATTTCACAGACTACTAAATAGTTACGTAGTAGGTAGGTACCTATATTGTTTGGTTTGATTAGTTCTTTAAGAAATTAGTTCTTTAACTAGCATAGGGACATGAGTCGTGGACTCCAAATTTTCCATGTTATTGCTACGCATAATCTGGGAGCACGAGTGTTTCCGCCATCCAGAGGCGGCGCAAGGCGTGGGCGGTGTGGGCGACCGCCCACGGCCTCGCGGTTCAAGGGGCCTCGCGCCTCTTGGACCCCGAGGATTTTTTTTGGGTATTTACGCGTTTTGTGACTCAAATTTTATTTATAAAAAAATGATTGTCTAAAAATAATTCATTTGGGCCTAGCTAGGCCTCGCAAAATGTATCTCGCCCACATACAATTTTGGTCTTACCCCGCCACTGCCGCCATCCATACTTCCATATCCATACTTCCATAGTCCATACTAATATTATAAATGCGAAAGGGTGTCTGTCTGTCTGTCTGTCTGTCTGTTACCTCTTCACGCCCAAACCGCTGAACCGATTTTGCTAAAATTTGGTATGGAGCTACTTTGAGTCCCGGGAAAGGACATAGGATACTTTTTATCCCGGAAAAATGTACGGTTCCCGCGCGATAAACGAATTTTGGCGCAACGGAGTTGCGGGCGTCATCTATATTTATATTTCTAATATCTAAACACGAAATCCTGGATCGATACACGTTTTTAACGTGTATTTCTATTGTTATACGTACTAATATTTTATTTATTACTACTATTTGATTTTATAAAGAAGAACACAAGAAGAACAGCATCTAGAACATAAATTAAATTATACCTTTTTTACACTTTTCGACGCCTAGTAATAAAATTTCAGGCCAGACTAGGGTTGCCAACCGTACTATAATATATAGTATTGTACTATATTTCGAGCCTGCGTACTATATACTGTTGAACTATTATATAGTACGTAAAAATACTATATTTTCAACACTAAAATTATCTCATTCCTGCTCTCTATTCCCGCCACTTCGGCATTCACAGAAAGGGTATTTTCGGTTATGAATTTGAAATGGCGGGAAGAGAGAAACAGAAGTAGTATCTCATTAATAAAAAATGAGCTTTTAATTTACATTAACATCTTAAAATTGAATGTAATAAAGCATACGACACTTTTATTTTAGACAAAACATTGATAAAAAATGCAAGAAGTGCAAAAAATATAGTTTTTATAAATTAAATAATACTTAAATATTTATTTATTTATTTATTTTACACTCTATGTACAATGTACAATGGCGGACTTAATACCATAGGGCATTTTCTACCAGTCAACCATTGGGTGGTAGCAGAGACAAAACTATAAAACACAGGTGCTTTCTATTTAGAAAAAAATAACAGACATTCAAGAAATAAATAATGGAAATATATATAATAAATACTGATAAATACAATAACGAATACTAGGCATACTAATATAATATACAAATCAAGTTGCACATATATTTACATACTAATACTACTATGGCGATTGATATGATATATTATAAGCTATACTATACAATATATACATATTATACATATTATATACATAAGTTTATACATACATCCATATAAAACATTGAGTAACGTATACTGTATTATACTTATGATTCTGCCAATTTATTTAGATAGAGCAGTCGGACTCTACGTTTGAACGTATCTCTGGTTGGGCTTAACCTGATTTCCGGAGGTACGGCGTTCCACAGTGAAATAGCCTGGACGTGGAAGGAAGGAATATTCCATTGAACATTTTTTAATTTTTCCATAAAATACTATATTTTGTAGAAGTGTACTATATTTTGTATAGTTTATTTTGAAAAATACTATATTTCGCCGGAGAAATGTTGGCAACCCTAGGCCAGACGCGTATAAACGTAGATTTTACCCTTGCCAAGGGTAAGAGGCCATAGTTCCGAGAGGTTGACGAACTGCGTGCATTAGCGAATCGCGGGTTCATCGCGAGGCCGTTTACAAGGATTTATCTCAATTCAATATTTGCTTATCATACTGTCTCTTTTAATTCTCTCTTTTTCCCTCTGTTACTGACCTAAGACAATTCATGAGTTAATTGGATCAGTACTCCGCGCACTAACTACTAGACTCTACTTACCTATCAAATTGTTGTACTTATTTGATAATCTAGAAAGAATTTTATGCCAAATTAGGTACATAATAAGTAAAAAAATAAAAAAATATGCCAGTAATATTAAATAATAATAAATTTTTTATAATTTCAAGTTATTTAAAACCAACACTAAAATGTTGAATTTCGATATGCTTAGTGATCGCGACCATGTTCCCAGCCAAAATAATAATTATTGTTTTAAGTTGTAAATAAGTAATTATAATTATTTAAAAAGTTTAAAATAAGAACGCTTATTACAGTTTTTATAACATTTAGTCATAAAAATAAGGATACTTATATACATATAAATCAGGGGAAATATTTTCAATTTAATTTAGAACACTTTTCCCACTTAGGTATTATTTTATTTCCAAAGAATAACATTTTATTTTCGCTGCTAGTAAAAGTCATAAGGGCAATGGTAGGGAACTATTCATTAGTCTATGGAATATTTTGCCCTATAATAGACCAATTCTCTATCTATACCTACCGCTCTACACACCCTTTGCCTATTCTCTGTTATTGTCGTTGTAATAGGTTTCTATTATAACAGCCCTTTTCTATAGCCCTTTACCTAGTTAAAGGGTTCGTAGTTCTTGCCTAGATGCCGTTTTTACAGGTGGTGAGAGCACAGAGTTTAATGTATATTCAGGCTAATTATGAATAGGTTGTGCGGCTGGAATCTAGATATCAAGTAGTCAATATAAATACCTAAGTACTACCCAGAATAAAGGTATTGTGAACTGTCCCTTAAGGTTTCAATGTAACATTATAACTTATAAGTTAGGTCGTTATGAGTTTATATTAACGAAACAAAGTTAAATTAGAAACGAATGTAAGTAGTCTTATAAAGTTACGCAACGCTCGCCAAGTTAGATACTTGAAGCACAGAGTTACTGTAATACTGGCGTACTTGAAGAGATGTTATAAATTAGGTCCTGCGATGGACGATGGTGTTATCGGCTGTACCGCCCTCTACAATCTACATAGCGCCGCGTCGCGCACCGACTCGACTTTCTGTGCCACGGGCCCACGGGCCACGGCTGCGCGCGCGGGGCGCGGCGGGGAGCGCGGGGCGCCGCGCGGCGGGGCGGGGCGCCGTGACGTCACGCTCGACCGTGGCAGTGAGTAGTGAGAGCGGTCGCGTCGGTTGTTCGCTCGCTGCATGTACCTCGGTGACGACGGTCGCGCCCGCGTGTCGCGCTTATTATATCTACTCAAAGTAGACGCGTTTGCTCGATTTTTACAACGAATTCAACCGCAAACTTGTGACTTATTTTATTATTTTACTGTGCTGTGACTCGTGTGTCGTGATTCGTTCGAAACGATCGTCCTATTGGAATATCGCCGGTCGCCGGCTAGATACGATTCGTTTCGGTCTCTACTTGTGCCTTGTGGATGTTGACTAGTGGATATCGAGTGAGTGCGGGTAGTGTCGTGGAGCGGAGGATGTCAGTCAGCAGCGAGGGATTCCAATGCGTGTGACGGCCTCGTCGACATGAGACGCCGCTGGTCTAATAACGGAGGTTTCCCCCTGCGAATGCTCGAAGAGAGCTCCTCGGAAGTGACTTCCTCCTCGGCTTTGGGTATACCGGCGGCTATGGTTATGTCGCCGGAATCTCTGGCTTCGCCCGAGTACGGCGGGCTGGAACTTTGGGGCTATGACGACAGCATGCCGTACAACACGGCCCAGTCGCTCCTCAGCAACACGTGCACCATCCAGCAGCTGCAGCCGCCGGCTCAGACGCTGCCCTCCATGCCCCTGCCCATGCCGCCGACCACACCGAAATCGGAAAACGAATCTATATCGTCAGGTAAGTTTTAGAAATTCATTATTCAAACGCTGCGTCTCCGTCGCCGCGTTTTTGTTCGATCATGTTTTTAAATGACCTTCGACGGCGATAGTTCTGCTACAATAATGTTGAAAAACTATTTTCTTGCTATTTTACAAGATACTGGATAACTTATCTAGATTTATTCAGCAAGGACATTGGAATTGTTCAACTTGAGTCTTGAGCACATAAAATTGCGTACTAATATTTTCTTACTAAGAAACACTTATTTTACTTATCACTGTTTTTAAGTGCCAAGTGGTATCGTTTGACGTAGCCTGGTGAAGTAGCCTTTTTATGAGACCACCGTACGGCCACTGTATGCTTATCATTTTGTTTCCATAAAAAATCTGATTAGGAAAGCTATAATATAACGAGTAAAGCACTAAAAGTACCTGGATACGGAATGCCTAACAAGAGCTTTATACCCGAGCATGCTCTATTCAGTATTGTTGGAATCGATTTTCTTGTAATTTACGGATTAATTTTGGCGGCAATCGATGATTTTGTGACCGCGGTGCGCTGTCAACGACCTTTGGCACCGATACCTTGACCGCTCGACGTCTTCCCTGCAGATCTTAATGTTTTGTTTACATTCTTTTACCTAAAAGTTAGATAAAAGAAAAACAAAACTAACCTACAAACTGTGGACCGTAAACTAAAAAATTTACATTGCAAATTCAAAAGATATGACGCCATATTTCACCATTACAAGAAGTGAGCAGTGAATCATCCCCGTGGGCGACGAGGCTTTGTAATTAACACCATGGTCTCAAATCTCGACGATATAGCTTGTACTTTGTAGGTAGAGTCACCCTACAAATATTACAAAAATCCTGCCACTAGTCAACCAAGTAAAAAACAACAAGACGTCAATGTTTATCTTGCATTCATCTTCTTTGAAGCCAGCAGTCAGCAGAGACTTTGTTAACTTCTATGGCTATTCCTAAAAGAAGTTATAAAATGATTTATAACATTCCTTCATGTGAGACAAGTCTTGATATTAATAATACAACAGTAATTAATTATTTGCACAGTTGCAATATAAAATTGTGTATGATATTCACTGCGAAATCTTTGTTTTACTTACAAAAAAAAAAAAACAAAAGGCCGTATTAATTTTCCCATTTCAAAACCATTTTTAAATGCGAAAAGTCTGTACACGTAGTATAATAACTCCGCTGCTTAAAATATCATGATATCTATAATAAATATTTACAATGTGCGCAAAACTTTAATCTGTACTTCACTTAAGTACTCAGTGAGAATATTATTAAAAACTTAGAGGTGTCAAGGGACACCCGGATGGAACGAAGTTATAGCAAAAACGCCATCTAGCTAACGCCCAGGAATACTATCAACGTCCTCTACCCCTACAACGCAGGAACTAATAAAAAACCGGCCAAGTGCGAGTTGGACTCGCCCATGAAGGGTTCCGCAGCAGCAATAAGAATTATTTCTATGAAATTATAAGGTTTTTGATTTATTTTAATATTTCATTTTTGATATAATGAAAGTTAAATTAAGGTTTATCATTTATGACGTATAAAAAAAACTACTGGCTAGATCTCGTTCAAACCAATTTCCGTTGGTAGTTTTTATAGTAATGTACATCATATATTTTTTTTAGAATTATCATGCCCCTACTTTAGAAGTTAGAGGGGGGGGGACACACATTTTGCCACTTTGAAAGAGTCTCTCTCGCAAACTATTCAGGTTAGAAAAAAATGATATTAGAAACCTCAATATGATTTTTGAAGACCTATCCATAGATACCCCACACACATAGGCCAGATGAAAATTTTTTTTTTTGTTTCAGTTGTATCTATGGGGACCCCTAAAATTTTTAATAATTTTTCCATTTTTGTATCAAAATCTTAATGCGGTTCACAGAATACATCTACTCACTAAGATTCAATAGTATAGCTCTTATAGTTTCGGAGAAAAGTGGCTGTGACATACGGACGGACAGACAGACAGACAGACAGACAGACAGACATGACGAATCTATAAGGGTTCCGTTTTTTGCCATTTTGGCTACGGAACCCTAAAAATGTGTCGTTTAACAACCGAAAAGGTTCTCTTCGTCTAGTCCCCTTTTGCAACGCGCGATAAGGAACTTGGTTTCCAAAAGGCAATATTATTAACTCCTAAAAATTCGCCGGTAGCGTACAAGAATATTTGTCATATTTCCATAGCGTCATAAATGAAAATTTTACCGTGTAACCTACGATAGAAGTTTTTCTGCTGCCTTTAAGGTCATTTGTACAGAGTATTTCATATTTAGATACGTTGAACTATTCAGTAAACAAAACGCCTATATTTACTGACCGGTGTGAATATGTAACTATGAGCTGTGAGTAATATACCTACTATTCCTACTTATCTACGCCACAAGGTTGTAGCGGAAAATTTGAATAGAGAACACGAAAATGGCGCGTAAACATTATCGATATATATTTTTTAAAAATTTTCCATACGGCGGAATTACGGCCACGGACATTTATAATTTTTTTTTAAATTGAGGACTAAGAAGAAATATGGAAGAAAGGCTTTGACATTGCACCTCTATTCTCAATGTTTAAAGTCTCAAAATCAGACGCGTATGGAGACAGGTGGAGTCAATGATATTCTACTTAAACAGATCTGTTACGTTCATACTATTTTCCGGCTTAAATCTCTTCCGAACAATTTTCAAATTCAAAATTGGACTTTGACAGATAAGTGAAACAAAAGATACGAAATGCCATTTACATAAAAGAGACAGACTAAATAAAAGACGACCCAATTGGGTCGTATTTGAGTCTTCACAACGCGCGCGGTAGTAACATATCTGCTTTGAGTTTTTTATATAATATCATTGGGTGGACGTGGAGGTGGAGTGTAACGTTACTAATCTATCAGGGAGGCAAAGGATGTGTGAGGGCGGCACCCTCTGGAGCACTTATCATGTTCGAATTACAATAACATTTTATTTTTGTACTCGAAACAGTTTTTTATTATTAAAAAATATACATACTAATGTCATGAAAAACATACTTTATCTTTCAGGTCTGAAATGAAATAAAAATTTGATGTCCATTTCAGGTTAACAATTTCACTCATGTGTTAGCACGACTTTTGACCCCGCAGACTACAGACTTTTCGCAGACTACAGACGATAGTTTGACCAAATTGGGGTCTCAGTAGTCAGTACATTATTATCGGCCGATACAAATCGTTTAGTGTGCGCACATTTATACAATATCTTCGTTTAAGCTTTCGATCAAACTATCGGCCGACTAAAAGTCTGCAGTCTGCGGGGGCTCTTAGGATTCAGAACTAGATAATATCTAACCTAGGTACAATAGCACATTTTATGCACATAATTTAGCACTCGCTTTATTTATGTTCCACAACATGAAGCTATTGCAAATTGAACAAAATGTGTTACCCAGCCAGTCTTCATGGATGACATCACTTTGATTCAGTTCAATAAAATGATTGCGAGCGTCGCAAATCGTTTTCTGATGTTTTAATTCCGCTCCATCTTGTTCAACGCTCTATTAAAGATTTTAAAATGGCTCCGAATTGACCGTCCATTAGGTACAGAATACAGATAGGGTTGCCTGGCATCCGGACACAGTCAGGCTTTTTGATCGCGTGTCCGGCCAAAATTAAATGGACAGGGAGAATTTTTGTAGAGCTTTGAATCTACAATTTTATATGAAAATACTACTATTTTTAGGCGGTTTTACATCTAAGATGTTCAGAAAATTTTAACACGCTTCGCCGAACGTATTGCTAGACTGAGAGTGGATTCTAAGTTCTCGACAACAGTTTTTTTTTCACAAATGTCCGGCTAAGCTGTTTTGCCCGGCTTTTCGGTAGTGAGTTAGTGACCTGGCAACCCTAGGTACAGATTATATTTGTGCACGATTTCAGAGCTGGCTTCAGTCCGGTCGGACCGGTTTAGAGGCTTTAGATCCAGACTTCTCATTAAACATAAATGTGCAACAAAAAATGTAACTGTCCCAGTTTAGCTCCGAAACTGAAGTTTTTCGGGTATTTAATATTTTGTACCATAAAGCGGCAAACCGGTCTAAACTACTTTACAAGTTTCATCAAATTCTCGTGAATTTTGATCTAAAGTAGCAAAAAAACTCAAAAACTCTGGAACAAACTGTCACCAGCAGTATAATTTCCGAAACAATACGAC
This sequence comes from Polyommatus iphigenia, assembly GCA_963422495.1. Taxonomy (NCBI): domain Eukaryota; kingdom Metazoa; phylum Arthropoda; class Insecta; order Lepidoptera; family Lycaenidae; genus Polyommatus; species Polyommatus iphigenia. Next base: position 13,916,706 of record OY730189.1, read on the forward strand.
CTGCAAACCTAAAAGAGAGCGTATATTTTCCCTCTTATAAGGCCGGCAACGCATCTGCAGCTCTTCTAATGTTGCGAGTGTCCATGCCCATGGGCGACGGTAGTTGCTTTCCATCAGGTGATTCGTTTGCTGGTTTGCCCCTTTATTTAAAACGTGACCAAAATGTAGGTAGGTACTTAGTACTGTGTGGCGTTGTTAAAAATCATAATATTTAATTACCTAATTTATTATGTATTTATAATAAACATAATATTAAGACTTAATTAAATAAAGTAATTACATGTATGTATTTACTTAAAATAGTAAAGTTTGAATCGACCTTTTCATTGGAAAGGGTCAGATTGGGCGATATAAATAATTAAATAATTATTATAAAGTTTATCGACTCAGCTGTAAAAACGCAAATGAAATTAGCATAGTCTGTAGGTTAAAAGCTAAAATTTTATGAAAAACTATTGCAATATTGCTTGCTATTTTTCCCATGTCCTTTCCTGGGCCCAAACGTTAAAGAATCTCGATACAAAATTTCATCAAAATGTGTGAATGTCTTAAAAAACCTTGTCATAAAACAGAAACGACATTTTGAGTTTTGATTTGCTTCGATTTGCCAATTTTTATAGAAAAGATCTAGCATCACTTTTATCTTTCTCTGTACTGTACTGTCTCTGTAGGTACTCGGCGAAACATGGCGGTAGCGGTCATTGACTCTGTCTGTCAAAAACTTGTCAGTTTCTATACAAAGCCGCGATTGACAACATCTGATACTTCATTGTCAATCGCGGTTTATATAGAAAATGACAAGTTTTCGACAGGGAGTCAATGACCGCCACCGCCATGTTTCGCCGAGTACAGTATAGACACTATTGTATCTTGGTTAAATTATTTATTAATAGAAACCAAAAGAAACAGAAAAGTATTCTCCTCGAGTAATCACCACTTTCTTCTCAAGTTTCACAACGCTCTATAGATTTATTGTTTCATTGTCTTCCAATTCTTAACTAGTTTGCACACGCCATTGCCATTGTTGCCTGGGATAAAAAAATATAGAGCTTAAATCTATGCCTAGAATCTAGAACCACCTTAGAATACCATCAATGCCTGTTTTCTAAAGTTTTTTGGTAGTTTATCTATTCAACAACATGTTTAATTGGTTAAGATTTTGACGTAAGCCAATAAAAGCGCTTTTGGGGGATTCTATGAGAAAGTAAACCTTGATATTTTGGAACGAATTTTTTTCAAGTTGTTTTTATGCTATAAATTATTATATTTCGATACAAAATACTTCGAATATCACGGTAACATAATATTTATTAGCATATTTAGATTTTTTAAATTTTTTATATACTCGCAAACATAGACTTAGATCGGACTTTACGTAAATATGCGAAAAATTGTTTCAATTTTATTATTAATTATCAAAGTATAAATACGACTAAGTATTTTGTCAACATTTCAAGTGCCTACCTATTGCCATTATTGATATTGAGCAAAAAATTGCAAAAAAAAAAAAATGTTTGTTGTATGGAAGCCCCCCTTAAATATTTAATTTATTTTGTTTTTAGTTTGTTGTTATAGCGGCAACAGATAATACACAATCTGTGAAAATTTCAGAAGTCTAGCTATAGCCGTTCTTGAGATACAGCTTGGTGACAGACAGACGGGCAGACAGACAAACGGACAGACAGAGGGACAGACAGACATCGAAGTCTTAGTAATAGGGTCCCGTTTTTACCATTTGGGCACGGAACCCTAAAAAAGCTTATAAGGCGCGTATTTTGCCTAATAAGTCGTACGTGTCCCACCGGTGACATTGTTAGTCCCACCCGTGACACTCTTTATTTAATTTTTGTAAAATATGTTTTAATAATAGGGCATTGTTTTTTATTGAAATGTTACGTTCAGTTTATTGTTTCAAATAAATATTGTAGTTTGCATTAAAAAGTTTAATAAGAAAGCAGAGTTTTGTTGAATATGATTCATGTGTAACAAGTATGTCCATTTTTTGTCCCACCCGTGGCAAACATTTACTGTCATTTTGATTTCATTTTACACGGTGTTATCCCCGCCTCCAATATAATTATAAAAATATATAAAATATTCTGTTATTCTTTATATAAACCAATTTGATATCATTAATACAATTCGCATAAATTAGTCACACATACTGAAATTAAGGTACAAGTGCCCCACCCGTGGCGATAGAATCCCCTTTTTGCCATAAAACGTCTTCATAAACCAAGCAGAAATCTTTTAAATTGAATCAAAAGCAACATTGTTGAATAACTTGCGTAGGTAACATTTGAGTTGTTTAAATAATTATATTTTTATTATTTACATCCTGTCACTGACCGTTATTTCGTGTGAAGAAGTAATTATTCTCTTAAACTAGTTGTCCTTCATTAGTTGTGTGATTAAATAGTCTATTAGGTTATGTGTTTCCTACATTCATGAGTTATTACTAGACACTCAAGACTTACGTTTATTTAAATGAATTTTGAGTAAAGTTCTCCCATTACTACGAGTACGATGGTACCGTGAATTCACATTTTTCGCGGCCAAGACTAAACTTGAGGACCAAAACAGTATTAAAAGAATTAGACAACAAAGCACATTTGTTCACCTCTTGCAATATTAGGACTTAGATCTTCAAAAGAATAATTCTACTATTCATTACAATAAAGGACAATTACCTAGGATTCCTAGGTCATGCCCTGATTTAAGTACAAATTTAGTTGTAATTTGTATAACGGTAGACCTGTAAAACTCTTGCAGATGTTAGGTTGGAACGGCGTTGTTAAAGCAATGGCTTTATTGTACAGTAAAATGCCCTGTTTTATTCTTCCTAATCAAGTTAAAGACAGTTTTAATTGTTCTCGACGATGTAATTTAGGCGGCCATTGCTGTGAACGAAGATAAACTTTTCGTCAGATCTATTGCATTCAGCCAAGATACCTTTAGCAATTACGACGTTGAAGTTCGAAAAAAGAATGTCTCTTATTTTTTTTCGAACGATTGTAAATTTTTTACTTCAAACCATCTTAATTTGCCAAATAAAGTCATCGCAATTCGCAAATATTATGCTATAAACGCCTTAAACCTAATGCTTTCTGAAGAAGAGCCAGCCTTCGCCACCCTTGTGTAGCGTCCGTCCACGCGTCCATGACTGCAACTCGCTAGTTTTGTTTCTAGTTACCATGACAACCACCTAAACTAGGTTTTCAACGCTCCATATTGCTTTGATGTGTTATTAATGTCGTTTAAACGACTTAACGTGGATAAACGCCAGCCCGCATTGCATTAATAAAACTTTAAGTCACGAAGAATTAAAACTATCAGAGATAAGCGGTTGGCAACTCGCATGCGGGTGTTGAAGTGAATAACGTCATAATGTAAAAAATGATTGATTCAGGCTTAGTAGTAATAAGATTGTGAAGAAATTGGCGCTGATTTAAGTAAAGATGTCTTCTCACTTTTTGTTTTATCTTGTTACTTGTAGTTTTGAACTAAATATAAAAAATTACGCCATTTGATTTGATACATAATATGGTGCAAACCACAAAAAAGTAAATACACGCTTGTTACTTTCTCAAAATAATATGAGAGTAGCGCAGCAGCCAGAAAGCTACAGTTAAAACTTCTTGCCTTGCCGCTTCTCTCACTTATAATGCTGGTAGATCTCTCTTCTATATTTTGTGGTTTGCTTCCTTCATCAAAACATGGGCATTTTTCTGTGGAGCGAAAAAGGTTTTTTTTTCTACAGAAAAATGCTCTATAATGGCCACACTTAAAAAAATCTGTCTACTGGAAAGTAGCAATTTTATGATGGCCATGCTAAAGCTACCAGCTCGTTCAATAGTGCCCCCGCCCCGAGCCCCACCTGAGGTGAACGGAACGGCGGGGGCTCCAAGGTCACTGCGGTTTTTTGACACGTACACAAATACACCGCCGAATGCTGATTGATGTGCTATTAAATCTAGATTAACACCGCCCTTGATGACTGCAATTTGCCGTGGAATTGTAGGTCTTATGTAGTGGTCATAAGGGCTATGTCAGGTAAACGGTGTGTAAATCCGTAAATAAGTGTCTTGTACCTTGTCACGTCTAAACTTCTAAACCGATTTGTATGAAATTTGGTATAGACATACATACTCGTAAGTCCTAAGAAAGGACATTGGGTAGTTTAATCTCGCTATGTACGGTTCCAGCGCGATATAAAACTATGTACTTCTGCGTGACGAATTTCGTTTCTAGTTAAACTACTTATTATAATAAGTCTTCTGTGGTTAAACTAAGGAAGTAGAGTAGAGTTTGTGAACACTTTTAACTTATTTGTAGATATACAGTATTTCTTTGAAGATACAGTATTGTACCTAAATTAACCATTGATAGGCATCTCGGATTACAAGGGGCGCCAGACTAGCCATGGGCCGGATTAGTGAGGGTCTACTGTAGTTGGCTGTTTTTGTGTAATTTTTACTGTCTCTACATTATTTAATTTCATAAAAGTTTAAGGTGACGCCGCGTTAAAGTAAAAAACCGTGTTGGATATGTTTTAGATTGCTTGTTTTCTATGAGAGGCCGGCCTGGCCTCTCATAGAAAACCAGCAATGGAACAGCAAAAAATGGAAAGTGCGTAAGCGACAAAATGGTTTTTGTCGCGTAATTTTAAAACCATGAATACATTTGAATATAAGCTATGGGCAAATTAAAGTGTATGCTTGAACCAATCTATGTACAAATTTTGGAAGCTTAAATCACTCTCCTCTGTTGGCAAAATAGGAATCCCTTTTTTTTACAGAGGTCTTTTTGATTGATTATTCTGTGTTATAAAAGTTGACCAATCGTGTTATGCTATGGTTAATTCAAAGACAAAGACATGATGACTACTGACAATGAACTTTAATTTCTTAGCTTTAGTCATTGCTGAGAAAAATCGATATCGCTACAGCCAAATTATCAAGGCGTCGCCTTAACACAATTTCCTAGAACCACCATTCGTTCAGCAAAAGCAGTATTTTATCCGACCAAAAGGATTAAACTGGTAAACCAACCGAATTTAAAAATCTAGCCATTACATATTCACGTTCGTGTCGCCAGCGCCCGGAAATCATTTGTATTAGGTAGGTACTAATTAAAATTTTTCGCCGCAATAGGGTTATAGACCTCGGCGAAGGGCGTTCTATTATTCGCATGAAATTAGAAACTGAATTGCTGGAAACGTATTGATTTTTAACAGGTGTTGTGAAGACCATTGATTCTACTAGTTGACGTCCGCAAATCCGTTGCGCCATATTTCGTTTATCGTGCGGGAACCGTGATCATTTTTCCGGGATAAAAAGTGTCCTTCGTCCTTTCCCGAGACTCAAAGTATCTCCATGGGCGTAAAGAGGTAACAGACAGACACACTTTTGCATTTATAATATTAGTATGGATTGAAAGTTGTTAGTCCTATGAAAATTTAGCCCAAACAAGACAGTTAAAATATGCTATGAAGTTTTCCCTGTTGAGTAGGTGTATACTAGATAGCATCTAACTACGAGTAGGATGCTTTACTGTTCAGCATTGTCGTAAAACGTTTTATGCTCTGTTTTATTCATTTTGAACAGTCATGTTAACAAGACCTGTAAAATGCTACCAATTTAAATATCTCTTATTATTCACCGGATGCTGAAACCTAATACATTTTAGTCGATATTTAATTATTTAGGTCAAAATTGTTCGGCTGGCCGCCGGAGTATACAACCAGTTTTCAGTCTTTCTTCTCGCGTTCGAAAACTTTTGGATAGCCTAAAAACTCTTTCGAACAATAATACCTACGTCGTAAATAATAAATATGTATAGACACCGAATGGTGTAATTGAGAAATGCGATCTGCCAACGTATAGTGATGATTGATGATGACTTAATCAGGGGTCAATGAACCGTCACATGACTTCATCTCCTGCAAATATTTTAGAACTATAAGCAATATTGTGTTGTACAATTTAATTTTCGACTAGATGCTACTCGTTGCGCCGTTTTTCAGGGAAACTGTACATTTTACCAGGATAAAAACATCCTGTGTCTTTAATTGGGACTTAAAGTACCTATTTTAGGTATCTTCATACCAAATTTCATCAAAATCGGTTCATAAGTTTTAAGCGCGAAAAGGTGGCAAACAGAATATAGACACACTTTTGCGTTTATAATATGTATATATTTAAAACTTTTAATTACAATTTCCACACAGTTTAAAATTTTAGAGATTGTTCCAAACCAAAAACAAAAAAGTATGCTTAGGAAGTAGGTACATTTTAGGAAACAAAATGATTCACATTTACTGCTATTTTTCGCGTACGTAAGTCAATTCCAAGTAAATGCCAAAACGTCAATTGGCTTAAATGGCCGTTGGTCAAAATGGGCAAATCTCAACTAATATTTAGCACAATACGCGACAGCTGCGCCATACTCCACTCATTTTACTCACAAAGGCGTGATTTGCCAACCCTTTGCCGGTCTAATGGTGAGCAGAGCGCCCCAACGTTATTTCTAACGCCACACGCTCGAAATTAAGAATTTAATATGGCTTATAATTAACTGATCACCAGAAATAGTAACATTTCACAGACAAAAATAGTAAACGACCACCAAAATATAGACCACCATTTTAATGTAAAATGATAACCAAAGATTTAACATCTTAAAACCAAAAATAGTAAATGGTCACCAAAATTAGTAAATGATCACCAACATTATACTAGCATTTTAATGTAAAATGATCACCAAAGATTTAACATCTTAAAACCAAAAATAGTAAATGATCACCAAAATTAGTAAATGATCACCAAAATTAGTAAACGATCACCAAAATTAGTAAATGATCACCAACATCATACTAGCATTTTAATGTAAAATTATAAACAAAGTATTTTCATTATGCTATCCTATTAAAGAAAAATGAACCAAAAAAAATATTGCTCCTGAGAATAATAAATAGTAAAAACCAAATTTGAAGTTCTACATTTTAATTTTAAAATGATAAACAAAAGAATTACATCTCGTTATATTTTGACTATCGTAAATAAATAATAATAATATAATGATAACGTGACTCAATATAAGTATCTCCATACCAAATTTCAGCAAAATCGGTTAAGTGGTTTGGGCGTGAAGAGGTTACAGACAGACAGACAGACACACTTTCGCATTTATAATATTACTTATTAGTATGTAAAACTCTCATCATCCTTGCTAATATTTTAAATTGGAATGGGGGTGTCCGACGTCCGTCTGTTATCTCTTCAGGTCCAAACTGCTGAATATAACAATAATAACATGGAGTTATAATACTTCCTTGTTAATTATATGCTTACATTTTTTGTCAATCGTAGTGATTTTTTTGGACACAAATATCGCATTGATTTGCTCGCAAGGATTCGGTGATCATTTACTATATTTGGTGATCATTTACAATATTTGGCGTTCGATTACAATTTGAAGTGTAGTCGTGACAAAAATAGCTGGTAGTATTGCAATTTTAGACTTTCTTTTTTTGGTGTTAAGTAACTTTTTTTGGTAAACAAGTTTAGGGTATCAGAGCATTTTTTGGTGGTCATTATATTTGTTCCCATTTAATATTCGCAACAATTGGTTGGACGCGGCCATCGAATTCGACGTATTGTCATTTAAAATATAGTTTTTGTGCCTATCATTATTAAATAGTTTTATTATTAAGAAGATGTAAATAATTTACAATAAGTTTTCATATGCAAAGTAAAGTACTGACTGAATTAAGAATATAAATATCTTCTTGGAGTGCAGTGTCAGGCCGTAACTGTAAAATAAATATTAATGTTTTATTAAAATTAATCCACAAAAACAAATATTAAATTATTTCTCTAAAACGATTGGTTTTGCAAACACGTTGTGTTTTGTATTTAAATCACTTTAAATTCTTGAATTAGAATGTTAAATATCAAAATATGGTTATTACATTTTCAAGGGTCTTGTTATTATAATGTAATTACACGGTTTTACAGATATTAATATTATATTTAATGATATAAGGTACTTAAAGTTCAAAGTCAAAATTGTTTAGAAGTTTTTTGCTGTAAAGGTTGTTGATAACGCATGGTAATAAAGACAATTACATTGTTTTACAAGTTCAAAGTAACATTACAAGGAAAATATCATGGAAATTCGCGTTTTAATAACTGTTGTCTTGAAACACCTTTTGGTTTGTTTTTACGCAACTACTGCGATGACTATGCTAATGATGACTTTAACAGTTCCGAACACTAGCACTGAGCGTGAGAATGTAAATTTTTTGATGACTCTTCGGTGTCTGCCTGAGCTTACGCCACCGCATCGTAGCGCTTAAACTACTGAACTTGTCTGAATGAATTTGCATAAATAATTACGAAATAATGATGTTAGTCAACTCATTTTTAAACATGTTTATCTTGCTCTCATAGAACATTTTGATTAATTGCTACTATTAATATCGGAAGACAGGTTATGTTTTTACACGGTGACATTTAAAAACAGCCTCAATCGTTTTCTGACATAATTATTGTGTTATTGGAATTTACAATTTAATGAAAAAAAACTATAACCCAAGTATTTTGTTATAATATTAAATGCTACTGGAGCTTTTTTCTATCTATACTTATATTTTTTTATCAGAAAATAGTTTGAAAGCGCATTAACGGAACCTCAACGGATCTGCCGAAAACCAGTTTTTCAGACTAGTTAGCCAAAATCGTTATTTTGGCTTCGATGTAGTCAGAAAAAAATTCTTTTGGCTTTGACGTAGCCAAAAAATCTTTTAGATTCGAAGTAGCCAGCTAAAAAATCTTTTGGCTCCGTCGTGACTATAAAGTAAATCGGGCCGGTAAGGTTGTCTAGGAAGGTAGATGCGGATGTGCGGTTGAGTGCCCGTTGCGGTAGGCTGCGCTGACGCTTGTTATCTTACCCTTCTGAGCTCATTTTGTCACTAATCGCCATGGTACATGAGAAACATCATTATTGTGACTCAAGATTTTGTGAGTTTTTAGCCCGCAGGTTACCAACTGCGTTTTGATTACCCCGCTCGTATTTGCGGGTTAGATTAGATCTGCCTTAAAATTTACAGATTTACCGTCAACTGCCAGCAACGTTACTAAACATCACAGTACTGTAACACTAGAACTAGGCTATAAAAAGTCTATTCAAGAACAAATGGGTACTAAACTGGCCCTGAGTCGCTATGATATTATTTGTTGGTTAGGAAGCTATTTACCATTTTATGACATCATAAAACTCATGGACGATTTAAAAGCTCGTTTTTTTGTTTTTTATTAGTGCTTTGTACTCTGCCTCTCTTGTTGCATAGCTACACGTTTTATATGCCCCATAAAATATGCCTTGAGAAGTTGAGAGTTGAGTGATGTCGTTTTGATAACAAAGCAAGATTTTTCATATTAAATTACATAAATCCTCTAAGTTTGTTCGTATTATAATTTTTCTGTATGTTACATTAAAAGTTTTGTGTGTCACGACTCACGGCTGCACTAAGTGACACTTAGCACCTGTTTCACCACTTCCTGATAAGTGCCGGATAGACTATCCGCCACCTTGCTTGACAGATAGAGTATGGAGAATCTGTCAGATAAGTTGTGGGTAGCCTTTAAATTAAATATTAATTTAAAACTAATGAAGAGTTTGACAAAAAGAGTTATTTATCAAAATCGTCAGGTTTGCATTAAATAGCCTTAAGTTTATTAAAAAAGAATAACTGATTATGGTTGTATCATTTCATTTAATACATATAATTAGTTGTACATCACCTCAAAAAAAGATGCGGCCATGATGAATTCTGTGAGACGTTTTAACAAAAGCATTCTATACCCTGCCAGATTAATCGCAGAGTCTTTAACCTTCGTTACTTCCTAGTTTTTATCCAATAAGAGATTAATTAAAGATAGAGAATAATTTTAACTGTTGATAATAAAGTGGACTGCGGAGTATAAATGCGCGGTTACCCAGGGTTCAGATCTTATTAAAGCTTTTTCTCCTCTAAAGCATGTAGAGGACATACTTAAAAAAATTTAAATCATGGAAACACTGCTGAGATCTTTGAGTACCGATAAGATTTTACCGTCAGAAAAAATTAAAGCTGCTAGTAGCAAGTAGGAAATAGTTGCAACTGTCCATTGTTCGATAAAATCGCTACTAAGTACTTTGAACAATATTTGATCGAGTCATGAAATCTAATGAAACTGTTCTTACATTAACACTTTTGTACCTTATAGCCCGGTAATAAAGCTGAAAAGTGGTACAGCTTCCATCGGCTGTACGATATTTTTACTAATGATAGCTTTTATCTTTTTTAATCTGCATGAACAATAGTTGGCATTGACTCTACATCCTGATTCATTGATCTAAATCGCAGCGGAATCGACATTGTCTCGCTAGTGTTGAATTTAATCGACAAACTTAGTTATTTTAATCGATTTTAGTAGTAGTGCAGTCGCCAGAGGTTTTAACCTTCGAAAACTGTAATAGTGAATGGATTTTTGTTTTTGATGTGTCATTTTCTTTTTTACACTATAACTTGCAAAGTTTACCAAAAATTTTTTTGTGCTTTTAATTTTTTAGTTACTTAATTAAAAATTAATATTTCACCATATAAAACCGGTCCAGAATTTTTTTTCTTGATCCTGTTATTTAATGACTAACGTTTGTTTACGTTGAAAATTAACCAAATACACAATTTTTAAAAAAGAAAGTTTGCTTTGCTAAGCTAATTACAACTATAAGGTTTTTGCAAAGTTTAGATTAACGCTCGTCGTAACCAAGATAAAAGGGTTTGGGTGGATTTAAGGGTTGTAACGAAAAGTGTGTTAAACTTACTTGTTGTGCGTATTAAATTTTTAGAGAAATTATAACTTTTAAGTACTTAAAAACGTTTAAATATCTCCAAAAATGTGTTATATTGACCGAAAATAATTTTCTATATTTGTTGAGAATTTATTTAAGTGAGAGCTGAAACATTAAATGCATCGACAAATGAAATACTTTTTCTAGTCTTTGAAATATATTTAAACTTCCTACTTAAAGCCAGAAAAAAAAATGGGTGATACAAATCTCACGTACATACTAAAGACGCATGCTGCGACCTATGTTTGAAAAATGCTTACCTGAATACAAAAAATATCAGTTCTTAACCCAATTTGTATTTTTTTCCTTTAAGTATGTTTTAGCAAATATAATTAATGACAAAAAATAAATAAAAAATCAATTTTATTCTGTAAAAACCTAACCAAAAGAAATAAAATACAGATTTTCTTCGAAATATCCGTGAAAAGTTTGTGCTACATTTTCAGAAAATTTAATAAAGTAAGAGCTAAAAAGTTATACACATTAAGAAATAGAAGGCTTTGTTAAGCCTAAAAAATAATTTTAAACTTCCTATTTAAAACCAAAGAAAAATAGGAACGCCATTTACCTGGCGAGGCACACAACAAGCACATTTGGAGGTATGCTCATCTACATACAAAAATATTAATTTTAAATCTAAATTATATATTTTTTCAACTTATTTTCTTTCTTTGGAATATAAGCAACGATACAAATCAAAAAAAAATATATATATTTTATTATTTTGCTATATATTTAAAAGAAAGAAATATGCAAATTTTCTTCAAAATTTTACAGTTTATGAGTTTACTTGAAGTGGAAGAGAATAATTTCAAAAGCACAACTTTTCAATAGGTAAACTTTATTATTTATGTTATCAGCTACACATTCCTTTTTTTCTTTTCAATTTTCATCCACTATTGCAAAAATCGGAGGTTTGCACGATTTTTACACTCTGGGAACTCCACTATAGACGTAATGTCGCGGTCGTGCTGTAAAAATATTTTTATCGATAGTTTTAAACCGCGTCGTAAGTCGTAACTCGTAACTTAATTTTATCAATCGACATTGCTTTGCTAGTGTTTTTCTTAATCGACAAACTTAATGATGTGCTAATTTTTGTCGATTTTAGTCATGTTGTGCTGTAGAAATATTTTTAATGACAGCTTTAAACCGTGTCGTAAGTTTTTTATAACTGAAGTAAATGGAAGCGAACCATGATCATAACTGGAAAATGACGGATTTCCTATGCGTTTTATGTCCGTAAATAAATGAATACCGGAAATAAAATAGGGTGCAAGTGCCAAAAACAAAATGTGGAGGAATTGTTGATCAAAATAGTAGCTCATCTTCGGAATAAATTTTGTTTATTTTTTTTAGGGAAATACTTATACTACGATAAAATCTCTTTGTGTAGAAAAAACTAAGTATTTTACTTATCAATTACTACAACAAAATTACATTTTAATTGACAGTATATAGAAAACCCTAACTCCAATTCTAACTAACATAAATAAGGCTCTAAGTGCCATGCATTATGTTTTAAATAGAGATCTAAGTTCTAATGTTTGTTTCGATAAATTGGCACTTTGGACATTTAAAGTTTTAGACACACTAAGACTAGTGACGTGATATTACATAATTAAATAACCAAAAACAACAAAGTTACCAATTTTTTGAGTCAACATATTAAAATACCAAGTAAAAATAATGAAAGCAATAAAACATTATTCATACTATTCTATTTAAAATAGCTTCGTAACGCCTTTCTCTTCCCGAACCAGTAACAACAACAGGTGCTATGTCCACCATTTTCATAACATTGGCGGCACGCTGGCAGGGACTTAAACCCTTTTATATAACAATGTGCTATGCGTCCCGCTCCTCCGCCTTTATTAAAAGATGTAAAAACCAAGCAAAAAACTATGCTAGTCACTTAATGCTTATTTTAGATTATTGGCGATGGCACATAGAATACATTTCCGGTAAAAAATACGTTTCGAAAATTTTGGCACTTACACCCTATTTTATTTCCGGTATTCAAATTATAATCGTCATTTTATCGCCATATTAAACAAAATTTAATGCACACGTCGTCGTAAAAATAAATTACTAAGGACGTTCAGTATAATTGAATCAGAGAACATTAAATGGAATAAAAATAAAAACTTAATTATTATAGTGTAAATAATTTACCTAAATAATTAATTAATTTTTACAAATCAGCTTTATGCCTTGAACTAAATAAATTAAATGCGAAAGCAGCTCTAAAAAACTATGTCACCAGTGTGTCGATTCTGCAGAAATCACTTACATTGTTATTTGTTCTTATTAGGTTAAATATCTAAATTCTAATCATTAATCAGCTTATTAACGACAACGTTGCAATATCCAAACATTTTTTAAAATTGAAAGTAATTTAAAAGTCTTCGTTCAATTGGCAAATACAGTTCAGCTGAATTTTAAAATTACAATACAGCTTCTACATTTTTGCTAGTATTACAATTTACAATTATTATTTTTAACAAAAAATTAAAAACAATAATAATTTATAATATACAAAAAAGTGTTAAATAATTCTTACTCTTTAATGTGCCTTATGCATAATTCTCCTAAACTACTATTTCTGTACACAATCTTCATTATTTTGAAGACGGTACCAGCCAAATACTGACAAAATATTTTTAATATTTAAGACTGGTACCGACTTCAATATAATGAAGATTATGTACAGAAATACTTGAGGTTTAGGAGAATTATGCATAAGGCACATTAAAGAGTAAGAATTATTTAACACTTTTTTGTTCATTATAAATTATTATTGTTTTTACCCTGGAAGTCGGTTTTAATTTTTTGTTAAAAATAATAATTTCACTCTTTTTAGTCATTTATAAGCTCTGGTTTTCTGTACAGGCTAAATTGTGTTATGCTTAGTGACTTTGGATCCAGGATACACTTTCATGATATGAGAACTCATTGTCTGATGATATCACTACTTCAGAATTGCTTAAGCAACTCCAAGCATAATAATATACTGTAAGTATATGCTTGGCGTTAATCAAGCAATGATAAAATTAATGTTAATATGCCTGTCTTTAAAGGCTCTAAAGTTCTGTTCCATGACTTTCTTTCTATCATTATTCATTACACTCATGGAAACTCATCAGCTCAACATAATATAATATTATGCGCAAATATAACTATAATCGTCCTTATAAATTTTAAGGAGAGTGCATACCTCATAGATCTTATGATCAAATTGATAACTTGGTAACCTAAACACCAAGGTCGAATCATTTATATTGAAATAACATTATATTTTTTTAAATCGTTCGACAAATTCGGGTTTCGTTCTTAAAGACGATTAAAAGTACCAATAATAGGGTTATAATTAGATAATTCATGGTGTGGTGACTGGTGGTAGTGATGATGATGATGATGATGATGATGATGATGAATGTAACTTGCATAGTAGCATATTATGCTTTCAGTTCTTAAACCAACTCCGAAACCTCCAAACTTGTATTTATAAGGAATCCGGAGTTCTTTTAGCACCTTCGGAACCATGGTATATCTAATTGCAAAATCTTGTTTTTTGGTAGCATATGCTTAGGATACTTATCATAAAATCGAAATCACTATATGTTTTCATATAAATTTTGAGGAGTTCCCTCGATTACTCATGGATGTATGGTGGAATTGTGGTGGTGATGATGATGATGAATGAAATTTGCATAGTAGTATATGCTTTCAGTTCTTAAGACAACGCCGAAACCTCCAAACATGTATCTATAAGGAGTAAGGAGTTCTGTTCACTACCTTCGAACCATGGTATATCCTGGTGCAAAATCTTACTTTTTGGTAACATATGCCTGGAATACTTCATACGAAACCAAAAAAACCATATGTTTCCATTTGAATTTTGAAGAGTTCCCTCGATTACTCATGGATCCCATCATCAGGTCACCACTTTTCTGAACATGGTACCAAATTGGAGTAATACCTTATACAACAAAACAAAAATTTTGAAAATCGGTTCACAAACGGCGGAGTAATCGTTGAACATACATAAAATAAAAAATAAAAAATAATAATATCCACAGCCGAACGTATAACCTCCTCGTTTTTTGGAAGTCGGTTAACAAATTCCAATCTATATTCATAAATTCAATCTGACAAGTAGTTACGACATTTTGTATGTATGATATAATATGCATGAATCTGTTCGAAGGAAGTACATACATGGAGCGGAATGTATGCTGATCACGTAGGCCTCTTTCTTTCCTAGTGACATAATTTAACATGCATCCTGGATAGGAAAAAAATGTATGACGTTTCCTGCTTGCTTTAAATATTTTATACAGATCAAAATATTCCTTACGTTACAAAGTCAACATAAAGAGGTAAAAAAATGGAATAAAGGAAATTGCTTGTTTTGGTTTTCTTTTTATCTTTTTTTTTATAAAATGAGGGGGCAAACGAGCAAACAGGTCACCTGGTGGAAAGCAACTACCGTCGCCCATGGACACTCGCAACATCAGAAGAGCTGCAGGTGCGTTGCCGGCCTTTTAAGAGGGAATACGCTCTCTTCTTGAAGATTTGCAGGTCGTATAGGTCCGGAAATACTGCTGGTGACAGTTCTTGAAACAGACGAAAAAATCATAGAAAGGTTTCAACCTTTCTCACTGTCGCTTGATATGTTTGCCTAAAAGCCTTATTTCTTAATAATTTTAAAAATGTATTTATATAATAACTTACTCATTTGGCAAAATCTTTATATTACCAAGAATAGTTATCTCATTATAATAAAAATAATTGTCTTTCTTTTAAGTTCATAAAGATAAGACTGAAGTAATTAATTTCATTGTTGCTAAAATAATACAACTTCAAAGAAAACATTTTTTGTTGAAGAAATTAAGTGTCCAAACAAATAAGAATAATTGAAAAAGTTTTTTGACAAGTTAATACTAGCTTGAAGAATCTAAAAATGTTTTAAAATACATTTTAGTCGTTTTTCGCTTTTACATCTGGCTTTGTATCAAACAAAATATAATTTGAAATAAAATATAATATTTTCTGGAGTCATTCAATTTATTATCACAACTTCAAAGGTTATCAAATGTTTTAAAAATATTATCTATGTTTATATGTTTTTCAAAGCTTTCACTGAAATATTTTAAATTATTACACATAATGTCTCTATGATGTCTCGATTGAGATAAATTTTAGGAAAATTAGCCAAATTCTTCGCTATAATTGTGTTAATAGTCCAGCTAACAACTGAATTTATGTGGTAACTGTAAAATGTACTGTAGAAAAATATTTAATATATATTATGAAATGTACTAAATGACGCTCGCAACTCCCGCGCTGCCTGCGCCATAATTATTTTATCGCGCGGGAACCGTTCGTTTTCCCGGGATAAAAAGTATCATAATATAATATCCTTTCCCTGGACTCTAGAATCTCCAAACCAAATTTCAACAAAATCGGTTCAGCGGTTCAAGCGTGAAGAGGTAAAGGACAGACATAATTTTGCATTTTTATTAATTAATAGTATGGATGTAACGCATTTGAGTACAGGTTTAACGAAACATTTAACAGTCGCGTGACTGTTCTGTGCACATAGAGTTCATATACGTATATGTTACTATGTCAGTATGCAGTTGATATACCGTGGCCTTGATTTGTGCATCGTATAGAGCACTGGCATGCTTATCGTATGTTGAACTAAGAGGTGTGGTGAATTCGGCGCAATACCTCATACATGTATACATCTCAAATCGGTCGGGTAGCTTTAAATACACATGACGCACACATTCCCGCGTGCATGTGTGATATACGAGGCAGTAGTCAAGGTCGACGAAGTCATTGTACGGACTGCGAACTCACACATACAAACGATGCATGCTCTTGTGTGCATGAGCTATTGAAATAATCTTATCATATAGGTCACCTTACTATAGATTATAGCTTCACTGATTGCATACTAAACGACGCTAGCGTTCAGTTTTATGATTTTAACGTTGGTCTTTGAATACTATGTAGAGTTTTGTGTCGTTGCAGCGGCTTGCCGTTGAATTATTGTTATAACTTAAGCCTGATTTACATTGACACAGTAGCAGCCAACATCGGAATCCATTTTTTAATTTGATTAAAAATTACTTAGAGCAAATTTTTCTTACATGGCTTTCTCCGGGTTATTTACCTTGCTACCTGCGTGAATTAGGAAACTAAACTACGTCATTGCACAAAAACAATTCACGTAAGACCGTCTATTTGTCAGTAAATTCTATTTTCGTGCGACAAAGTGTCGGATATTCTCTCTATAAATAGGACACTTAAGTCACATAATATTGGAAAATGGAAAATTGTTCAGCGTTATTATACCTCGGGAGTTTCTATTATAGTATTTGTGCCATTGGCATAAGGTCCTGAAAATTCTTAGATAGGTTACCGAGCTAGACTGTCATGGATACAAAATCTTAAAATCTAAGAAGAGAAGGTTTATGACGAAATCAAAAAGCGTTAAGCGGTCTCTACATTCGCGCGAGCGTTGGATATTCGCGAAGCTTTCGCGTTTATTTTAGTGCCAAAATGCCAGGAGACAGACGAAGCGTATCTGCGAATGTATGTGACTCTGCTCAATGAACTTACAACAATAGTTTCGGTGAAATCCGGACAGAACAAAACAATAAAGTGACATAATATAATATTCTCAAAAAATGTGAAAAGTGGCGTTTGACGAATCGAGGGCGTTCTGGTCGATGGATATTGGATTTTTAAAATACCAATAGGTCAAAACTACAAAAAAAATAGAAGATGATTCGTTAATCCAATAAGAGTAAAAGGTGAAGAAATACGTGGTTTTAGCCATTCACGCCTTCTCGCTTTCGCGCCGGTGTAGCGCACACAATGAGATATTCGCTGACACTTGCTCACATCGGGGTCGCAGACATGGTACTAAACCCGTTGAGGTGATCGCGACAATGACCCCCTTACTGTAACGAGGTCGTTTATGCAATAGAGTGGTCGACCTAAATTGCTGCAGCTATTTGCATGGAGTGCGGCCCTGGCTTGTGACGTCACAACTAGCGGATATTGACACGAAAAGTTGATAGACAGATTTATACGTAATTTGGTCGTTTTGTGTCAAACCCAGCTGACAGATCGCGTTATATTGAATTGACATAAATCGACCAAATGACGTCTGCTATCTGCGTATGAATAAATTTCTTCGATGGTACATTGTACAGTCATAACTCATAGTGAAATTAAAGAGTCTGATTTGTGATTGGTGATTGTTTTCCTACTTTTAGGACTCCTATAAAAACTATTATATCCTCTACTACGCAAATAATACTTAACTAAATTTTGACTGTATCTTTGTTTGCGCAGATAGTTTTTCGTGTGAAAATGTATTTATTCGCAATACAATCTACAAAAAGCCCCTTTTCGAGACTCCAAAGTATCTGAAATCTTCATCCTAAACACAAAAAAAAACCACAGCCGAACATAATATATCTTCATCCTAAACACAAAAAAAAAAACCACAGCCGAACATAATATATTATGCATAACCTCCTCCTTTTGGAAGTCGGTTAAAAATCAGTTTAGTTTCAGTGGTTACCTTTTTTAGTAATGTAGAGACCGACTGACAACATTTTGCATTGGAAACCTACTTTATTAAAAACAATACGGCCGCCGTATCACGTATCATGCGAGAGCAATGCGATAGCAATTATTGCGCAATAATTGCTCCAAAATCGCAATTTCGTATCACGTACTCAACCAAAACAATACGATTGCAATTGATCGCTTACATGACACCATTGTTTTTAACATCGCGCGATTATTGCTAGTGGATTGTTGATCGCTATTTTTACGTGATAGCCCTGCGGATTTCACAATGAACTCTATAAGCATTTCCTCGTGAAATGTCTAGTTGTAAACATGTTTGACGAAGCCTGGGAGGTAGGGGGTATTTTCAAAAAAACGTGTACAGGGTATAAAATTACATTTTAATTTTTATGTAGGTTTTTTCTTTTTTTTCTATATTGTAATAGGAAATATAGTTTATTATACGAAAAAACAAAAAAGAACGCGGAATATAAGGCATTTTCCTGATAATATCAAAAATGACCGTAGAAAAAGTCACCCAACGGAGGTCACATCTTGGTCACATAATGCTACCTTCTTGTTGTTTTAAATTGTTTAAAAATTAACCATCTTATTTAGCACCAATACATTTTTGATATCAAATACTATACAAGTTTTGCAATGTGTAAACAATAACAATAATCAAAGAAAAGTGATTAATAACAATAAAACTTGGTCACATACCTGAACAAAGAAATTGAAACACCTGCACTTCAACAACATTTCCACGCTTGTCACTAGTTAGTTTGCCAGTGAAAACAAAAAGACGTACCTATCGATGAAGAACATACGTTGTTTTGCCAGATTGTGCGGAATACTTTCTAGTATTAGAAGAATTTTTGCAAAAAACGAGCGGTCACAAAGCGGAATCTTCCGGAAGGCTAAAATTTTCGTTTTAAATTCAAATTAATTTCTAAAAGAAATTACATATAAAAATATATAATTGATACCTTCAACTGATACATTTGACTTTGAATGCTGCATGCACCAATGCTGGATATTTTTAAAAATCAATCATGATCTGATCTTAGTTGGGAAGGGGACAGGTATATTTGATGGTTTTCAATACTTTAAAACCTTCGTAAGTTTTTTATTTAGTAAAGTAACAACAAGACGACAATTTCTATATGTATTTAAACATATACTTTCTTCACTTAAATTAATATATTCTGTTAAAAGTTATTTATCTCAACAAAATAAATTAATAAAGTCGAGGGACAAGGCAAAATCAGGGGGTACACATTTTTTTGAAAATCCCCTAGGAGACTAGGAGACATGATTTGACAGTTTGTAATAAACAGAGGAACTCTATGGTTTATACTTTATACCATCGAGTTCCTTGATAATTAGCAACTAATGCAGCTAATCTATTATTTTATTACAAAGAGCCGTTTCTTTTGTTCGTCGATTGAGATTTGGTGATATCAGCTATCAGGTGAAGGTGATAATGTTATCAGACGGGTTCAACGTTCTGGCCCACGTGTTGATAATTTGGCTTACGCAACTTAGAAAGCTATGTACTTTGGCAAAAGTGAAAATAATATAATATTATGATTAGACTAGTTGATTAGAAAATATATATTACATTACTATATTGTGATCTTGATGGTGATTGTCTTTAATCCTTCGATCGCGGATTCTTGGAAATCTATTGTTATTCTATTGTTGTCGCGATCACCGGTGATCTTATGGGGCTTGACAGGTTATAAAAACTACCGCACTCAGAGATTTTAATGATTTAAACTTAATAGTTTAAGACTTTGACAGCAAACGTATGAACTATACAAAAAAACATTCAATGTGACCTTTTTTCTAATGTTTTGTCAATCACTTATGGGACATTTTGAGAAACAGACCTTTACAATAATTGTCTGGTTGATAAAGTACCTACTAAGTTACAATGTAAAAAATAGCTAGCTCAGAAACATGTTTTCTGGTTGTGGCATTATTCCCATCCTGTTTTTCACACGGGCAAATATTTGGTTAACAAAGTATAAAACCTTATTTATGTTTCATGTTCAAGATACGTGCACTCCGCGTTTTAAAAGTTAATTTTGTTTTTCATGGCGGAGTGGAAAATAAAACGAGATGGATGCAGTGTATCTCTATTTATATATCTGGTCCGGTGAGCCTGGAAACCGGTCGGTCAGGAATTCTCGGGGCCCAGAAGATGTGATATGGTCGCGCGTTGAGAATCGCGCGTTTTGATAGAGAAATAGTAGCGACTAGGGAATGCAATCCCGCAAGATAATTTCAATCCCGGTATTTGCGGGACTGAACCATCACAATCCCGCTGGATCCCGGTATATGCGGGATCCCGTAGGTCGGACATAAACTTTTAAAATAAATCGTTATAATGACTTGACTTGATAGACCCCGTTTTATTTTTAGAAACTCAAATTAAACAAACTTTATAGGACACTTTTTTACAAGGGCTTATTAATACTTCAGACTTTAGATATAAAAATAAAAGGAATACTATTTTTTTTTTGGAAATGGCTACCTAATAACAATAGTTAAAAAAAACTAAAAATCACGCTTATTTATTTTCATCTTTTATTAAAATTATTTTTTTTCCAAATATAGGTAAAAATCGTGCTCAAAGATTCCGTTGCATACATACAGCCCAAGCTTGTAAAAGTATGTTAATAAGTTAAGATATTAATAATAAATTTGTGTCGTCTGCCAAACGGCTCCTGATATTCGGCACAAGGTAGCTAGCAGCTGAAAAAGTTCGGTCCGATTCCATGCTGGTTGATAGAATTGTCATTTAAAGTGACTTATTAACCGACTTCCAAAAGGAGGAGGTTATACGTTTGGCTGTTAGATTAATTTGGTTTTGCGGGCTGCCTGTAGCCAGTTCACGCACCCCCGCGCGCAGAGTTACACGTATGAATCACACTTCTTTGTAATCCCGCCAGTCCCGCGGGATCCCGCTAAATTTTCGACCGGGATTAGTCCCGCAAAATGCATGCGGGATCCCGGTATTTTGGGATTCCGGTATCCCGGTATTGCATTCCCTAGTAGAAACATTGATGATTCGTGCGTTTAGAATCGCGCGTTTTGATAGAGAAATAGCAGAGACATTGATGATTCGTGCGTTTAGAATCGCGCGTTTTGATAGAGAAATAGTAGAGACATTGATGATTCGTGCGTTTAGAATCGCGCGTGTTGATAGAGTAGTAGAGAGACTTGAATGATTATTAATTATTAATTATTATGGTCCATAATATGTATGGACCATAATTATTATCATTGCCTCTCTACTGACTACTTCTCTTAACTCGTAATACAAGGCGCTCTTCTCCATGAGAGGCGTGAAATGCGAATAATATTAACCTCCACAAATTGATATGGATGGACAATACAGCAGTTGTGTATTATCCATCCATATTATGCTTTGCTTAAATATTATGAGATGGTTTGAGATGGTTTGCTATATTAACAGCAAACAGTAAGAAGACAAACTTAGCTCATCTGTCATAATTCGTAACAAAAGATTAAATAATACCAAATTTCGGAAAAGCTAGTAGTTCAGCAAAATGATACAAGTTGCTTGTTTATGGTAGCTGCAGCTGCGCGCGTGCGTTTCGTTCCGCGCGGTAAACGCACCGTCTGGACGTGCTCTAACTCCGGTAACAATGATCGCTAACGTTGCTAACGTGCTAACAACGCGTTTGTTTCAGCGCCCATACATTTAGGGAGATCGCAGACGACAGACTTTTGTGCGATCAAAGTCTGCGGCTTCCATACAATCTGATGGCGCGCGCCATGCGGAATGTATGTAAGCCGCAGACTTTGATCGCACAAAAGTCTGTCGTCTGCGATCTCCCTTATAGCCCGAGAGCTCGGAATGGCTGTATCATTTTAAAAATATATATCTTCGTGTTTCTTTTAGGATTCGTCTAAATAAGACTCAAATACGTAACATAAATCTATTGTATAATTAATAATTATGCGCAGTAGGCTTATTTAGAATTTTTTTTATTATTTTTAAACTTTTTTTTTCTTTATAACATAGGTATTGTAATGTTATGTATCAGTGATTACGTTAAAGTTTATACGTCTTGTTGTTTCAGTAGTCCTGTCAAGTAGATTTATTTTACGCGCTTTCCACCTTATCTCGATGTCGGATCGTTTACGAAACGTTTTCGAGACGAATTTCTGGCGAACCGCAAATAAATTACGGGGATGCATCGCAAACATCTTAATTGAAACCATTTATCTTTTGTACTTCCCAAACAAACAATTTTTTAAATGTTTGCCAAAAATCTATTTGTGTATCTTGCACTTTGAAGCTCGTAAAGATAATATAGATTGTGAGTTCTCAAAATAATCGTGGATGATTTTTATCGTTCAAATCAAGCCCGGTCACGGAAAATATTGAAATTCGGCCATTGACCTATCAATATCGATACAAGTCTCTTTCACAGCACAGGAAGATCTCTATCTCGTTTCAACAGGTTATACTGTCGTCTAGGTTAAATAAAAGAATCAGGGTATTGATTCATAAAACGCGATTCGACTCGAATTCGACAATTCTCAAACGCGAAAGCCAAACGCGCGACAGCCAATAAACGCGCGATAAGTTTCTGAATCCGAATCGAATGGGGATCCCAATTCTCAAATCAACGCTTATTTACATAGTTTACTTCAGTCCGTCCACCGGGCATTTACATTCCGCATGTTTTATCCTCTACGTCATTTGGACGTGCATTGAAATTCAAAAACACCTGAATTTCAATACTCACGTTTTCATCAGACGTAGGAAATTCAGATTTTTGGACTCCTCGGTCGTTTGTATCAATTTAACATAATCGTTACGTGTGTGGAATGATTTTCGTTAAGAAGACTGTGACTCTACGTTCAAATGGCAACAATGTTCAAGTATTATGCATCCTAAATGGATTAAAGATGTTCGAATTTATAAAAAATATTTGAAAATTTTAGTTTTAAAAAGTTTCAGTTTTTAGCACGATTCTCCAACCACAGAGTTTGAGGCTTGTTGTTATCATCATGTACATCTAACTTTCTATTAATTGTGGGTAGGGAATGCAATCCCGCAAGAAAATTTCAATCCCGGTATTTGCGGGATTGAACTATCACAATCCCGCTGGATCCCGGTATTTGCGGGATCCCGCTGGGTGGACTTAAACTTTTAAAATAAATCGTTATAATGACTACTTGATACAGCCCGTTTTATTCTTAGAATCTTAAATAAAACAAAATTTGTCGGACACTTTTTTCAAGGGTTTATTAACACCTCCATACTTCAGACTTTATAAAAAAATTAAAGAAAAACTTATCATTTTTTTGGAAATGGCTTCGTAATAATAATAGTTAAAAAAACTAAAAAAAACTAGCTTATTTATTTTCATCTTTTATAAAAAAAATCGAAATATAGGTAAAAACTAAAAATCGTGCCCAAAGATTCAGCCCAGCATCCACGCTGGTTGGCTCAATTGTCATTTAAAGTGAATTGAAGGTAAATTGTTTAGCGGGCTGCCTGTAGCCAGTTCACGAACTCCCGCGCGCAAAGTTACGCGTATGAATCATATTTCTTTGTAATCCCGCCAGTCCCGCGGGATCCCGCAAAATTTTCGACCGGGATTAGTCCCGCAAAATGTATGCGGGATCCCGGTATTTCGGGATCCCGGTATTGCATTCCCTAATTGTGGGTAATTTTAATGGTTGTAAATTACATATTTGATATTAAAGCTTCTTTTAACTAGCTAGAGTTTTGAGTATACTATAAACTATAAAGTAATTCAAAATTGCCACGGCCACAGTGGCTGGTACACAAATAATATAATTCAATGTAATGGTTGTCAGGAGATAAATGATTGCGGGTAAGGGGAAAGTCTCGTCATTGCCATCCATCATTTTGACACGCCGATTATTGCCCGCTCCCAAGGTCTCACGGAGGCGTTACACAAGATAAAAATGCCTAAACCACTAAAAGCTTAGATGACTAGCACAACTCTTTAGATTGAAAGTATTAATCGGGATCTAGTTTAACCGCGGTTAACGTTTTAAGTCGTTTTTTGTTATATATATCATTGTCAACGTTATAACTACATGATATTCGTCAAGTTTAAGTGCGATTAACGTTAAACATTGTCTTGCTCTGTCGCTGCTGCTAAGGAGCAGCAATTTACTTGACTTGTAAAGTCAATAATTTGAGAAATACTCCTTTGACTATTTATTTTCTCAAATAAATATTGACTCTTCGAATCAACTAAATTATAGACTAAATTATGTATCGTTATCTAATTTGAGATATTTCAAGAATTTTTTCTTTTTAAACGACATAATCGCGCTCGTTAGCATATTTAATAGACCTTGTTTAAGATCGGATTTTAGCGTCGATGCCGAGAGAATGGCGGCCTTAAGCGTGGGCCGAGCCCATGACACACTTCAGGGGATCTTCTATAATTATTTCTGTCATATTCACCTTGATATAATTAAAGTTTATGCCGTTTTCCTCCAAACGTAAACAACTTTTTGGTCGCGAAACGTGGCAAGAGGTTTTGGGGCTTATTTTCTTTGATTGAGATCGTCTTGTTTATTAATAATAGTCCTAGTTTAGTAAATACCAGTTTGGTTCATAAATTACAATATATTGTAACTGACCGCAAACCACAAATTGACGTTTTTGTGCTCTAGGTATTAATATCAATTTTGTAACTATTTTAGATATTTTCAAACATTTATTACATAAAAGTTGGTGTCGAAATATACTAACTGTATCGATTAAGCGTTTTAACATAGGTAGATTAGCTTAAAAACAAGATTTATACCTAACTCTAAACGGCTTTAACCACCAGCAATTAGCCTTGTCAAACTATTCAAATATTCGATACATCAACAACTCTATCGATACTATATCGATATTTTTTGTAGTACAGTTTTTGCTCGTTACCCGTGGTCACGCGCTTTGGTTGACAGCTTCCATGATTAACGACTGGAGGGCTATCATTATCAACTTGCCTATAATTACGTGATGTACAACTAATTTGCACGTTTCAAACGTTAGATAGGGTCTTGATCTAGAACCTAGAAACTAGATATTCAGTGTCATCAGGTATTTAAGCAATATTATGCATAAAACTTGTAATATTCTACTTCATGTGTTTCTAAGGATAATTAAGATACTAAGGCCTAATTTCACCAACGTCTGTTAGTGTTAATGGCTTGCTAAAATGTCATGTCTTCTTTTTCGTTAGTATGTAAAACGAGAAAGATAATATTATGATACTAATTCGAACATTAAATTCAACAGACGTTGGTGAAATTGAGCCTAAGATAAGTGCTTAAACAATTTGAGAAACGAAAATTCTATCTATATTTTAGTGCTATTATGCCCTTCGACCGGGCTTACTTAGGGTGGGTTGCACCAACTTATTTTAACTATAACAAAATGTCAAATCTCTGGTTAAAGTGAAAATGGACGCCATTTTTGACGATAACCTTAACTATAACAACCCACCCTTAATAGTTACGTAAAACCTAAGTAGACCATGTCACGTACTTGAAAATCACTTGCTCGTGACATAGTCAAATTCGTCGAAAACAAAGGCGCTCTTTGTCGGCCGATAAGCATTTCGTTTCGCTTATCTTGTCTGATAAGCGGTCGTTGACCCCACGTTCCCGGATAGCTTGGCACAATAAACTACAAACAACATGATTTAGTGTTGCTCGTTAATGTGATATGACGCGACCGTGGTAAACTATGACGCGGTTATGCTAGGCTCCACTAGAAAGAGTCCTTAGAAGCTCCGCAATGGATGAGTTAACTTGCGAAGTTCACATTATACATCTAAATTTAAATCTACCTTCTGTGACATTTTTTTTTATCAACCATCGAGCAAAAGTCCGATATAATTTTGAAAAATATTCGAGTGCGATACGTCGATGGCAGACGAATCCTTAGATTCTTTTAATAGCTCTTAGTACAAAAACAGACGAATCCTTAGATTCTTTTAACAGCTCTTAGATTCAGTACAAAAACAAGAAGATTCGCCAGCCGTTTATAATTCGATATAAAACGTGACCCACTTTATTTTCCTTTGATGCTGACTCCGTCCTCATAAAATCAAATGGTAATGACCTATAAAACGATTAAAAACACAACGCAATATTTTCCTCAACAGAGTTGTAAACAATATGACATTATAATATGGCGTCACTATTGGCTTGGTTAGTTCTAACTTCTACAGTCTACTGTTATGAAGAATTACGTCTTCAACCTTAGATTTTCAACCCGTGATTTGGTTGGCAATGTTCTGAAGGATACTGTCTTCAACCATAGATTATTATCAACCTCAGAGACTTGCAAGTGGAACTCCACTGCTCTGAAGATTCAAATTTCCATGTTTTATTCAAGATTTTCAACACCCAATCATTTTTGGCTCGGTTATTTCAATCAGTTCTATTGCTCTGAAGGATTTCGTGTTCAACCCTAGATTTTTAACCCTCTGTCACTGTTGACTTCGTTAGTTACGACATTTTTCTGAAGGAAAGGGAAAGTTTTCAACCCAAATTTTTTAACCCTTATAACGACGATGTTGCCGTTCCAAGCGACTCTAACGTAACACACAAGGATAAAACATTGTATACCCAGTGAGGATCTCTTTATTACTAAGAGGGTAAATGTTTAAGCAGTCATATTAAATCCAAGATATTGCGTCAAACGCTCCCAAGTTCTCGGTAAACAGCGAACAAAGAGTCGTTGACCTAAATATACCTAATTAGGCCCCCGCCCTTACGATAAACGTATACTTGACCTGGATCAGGTCTGTTTCAAGTTAATTTCTAGTCATAGTGCAAAATCCAAGGCCTATGTCAGCGTAATGCAAAGGCGCTTGACTCTCATGCGCATAATATCATCATGCGCATTACTCGTACGCATAATATAGAATCATTTCTCTATCATCTACAACGATGTTAAAAAGTTAAACTTGCCACTTTCTTTGACATATTGTGATGAAACCGTAAACTGTAAAGCTGGCTTCAAACTATTTCTTATGTAAAACTTGTAAGTTATAACGTAAAAGAATGTCTCATTCTTCGGAGTTTCGAGCAGTTAAAAGCCCAGACATAAACATTAGGGCATTAATTCTAATTATATCTCCCTTCCTTTCTATTTACTCGCCCATTTCTATGTTTACACGGAGGCGAGGTAGCGTGGCGTGGGCGTCCCAATTTAGGGAGAAGAGAGGGACAAAAAATGCCAACGTTTTTAAATACAGGGGGAGTGGAACATCTGTCAATATGGCTATCTATTGCTGACTTTCGTGTTTTCTAGTGTCAACGCCATGGAAGTTACTTGATTTTTTCGCATAACTGGCTTGGGTGGTTCTTTCTAAGAATTTTATCTCTTTGGATATCTAGATCATCTTAGTCACTTTACAGTTTACACTAATATGACTAAGCAGAACGAAAGTGACACGAAAACTGACAAGGTTTCTCTACCTCTACCAAAAACTCTACCTATTTTTTTTGTACTCGTATATTGAAAAACATTGACACATAAAATGGCACGTTTCATAGTTCTGACTTTAGGCGGCTAAAGAAGTGACATAGCAAAAAATGGCTAAAGAAGGGTTATCATTTCGAGTAGAGGGTAAACGTAACATATTGGAAGCGGCATCTTCTTATAAACGTAAACAGTTTTCTTATATATCGTTACACCTAATGTACCAAAGATAAGACAAAAGGTAGATCAGTTATCGCTTTAAAATTTTGGTAATTTCCTGTGTGACGAAAAACTTGTGGATGTAGAGCACAGAATCACCAAAGTTGGAATGTAAGCCCAAAATATAATATTAAAATTCCCAAAAATATTTTTCCTACAATTTTCATTTATTTCTATTACTAGAAGTTAGAACGTAAAAATCTTTTTATTGCTTAACTAGATAGCTAACGCTAGATATCAAAGTATGTTAAACCAAAGAACTAGTTCTTCGTAGGAAAGTGAGTAGACGTTTCTAGAACATTTTTTTCTAATTCATGCAAGTTTCCACCGTGTCGTGTTATGAAAATGTTTTCCATCGCACGCGATTTCTATTTCAATCCGATTTTCCCGGCGAGAAACCGCTCCAGTTAGTTGCGTCCCACATCTCTGCTAGAAAGTATAGAAAGTAATATCTTCATCCGACCGATACGTTGATCACGTGTTTGTTTTTGCACCTCTGCAATTAGTTAATCTTTGACGTGTTTTCTTTTTTGCGTGACTTTTCTCGCGTCTCTACTCTCTCTGTTCGAAATTTCGTCGGACGCGTATGAATTTTGCCACATCTATTTTGAGGTAATCTTTGACATGTTTTCTTTTATGTGTAACTGGGTAACAGGTTTTCTTTCGTAGTGACTTCTCTATAGCTTTAGGTTACAAAACATGTTAAAGAATACTTTAACAAGTTTTTTCTAGGCATAACTTTTACGATACTTCTCGCTATGCTTCTAGATATTTACACCCTAAATGGATGTGTATTTGTAACTCCCAATAACAGCTGATCTCTATACGCTTTCACATATGACTACGCGTCTGTAATCGGAATTTCGGGGGTATTTGATTAACAATAACTTTCTCGACCACTTCGCAGGCAGAACACGTCGACTAGTGAAAGCCGCCCAAAATATTGCACAAGCATAGCGCATTTCGACTGGCGAAAGTATGCGTAATACAATCAAACTTACGCCTTTTATTTCATCATACATTTGGGCGTAGCGATATTATGTTTTATAGTTTTTGGCCAGTCCCAATAGCAAAACAGATTTTTATATCATTCCATTTAGGCTTAGTTGTTTAGTGTCAATAACAATTTGCTGGCGAAATACAAGATCAAATTCATAGTTAAACAGATTACAGAGCATTATAGTCTGTAGGAAAATAGGTGTAGGGAGTATTAGGAACGAATGTTAATAATTCTAAATGATTGATTGATTGATTGTTGAACAACTGTTTTGGCGGTAGTGACTTGTACTTAATATTGAATAGTCAATACTACGGACTACCCCATATTATACTCATATCCATATGAAACCCTAAATAAATTTTGATACATTATATACTCTCTTATTTGCATTAAAAACATTAGAAATTCAATACCAACTCAACATTATTAGGATATCAGAAATGTTGAAGAGTTGGGACCCGATCCATTAAAACGTAAGTGATTTTTTTAATGTTCATTTAAAACCCACATCGTTCATAACCGGTTTTACCCTGATACTTCTAGAGACTTTATTTGGTCACGTTTGTGGAAAATTATTTTAATGTTGGCAATACAATTAAAAACATGTAAAAAGTTTAAAAAGTATAACGCGACGTTATTAACAAAAGCGGCATTATTTGCGGCATCATTAGGTACTTACTATTGAGTTATTGACAGCTCATTTGTTAAAATTGGATTACTATTGGTAAAAGGGTGGAGAGCGCAAAGAATACAATAAGTATTTTTAGATGACGCGGACATATTAATTTCTATTGACATATTTTGGAAACAACCATATCAAAAGTTTAATTCCGTAGAGTAGTTTACTGTAACTGTATTATTTTACGTGTAAAAATAACTGTTTATTTATTATTATGTAATATTCTACTATTTATTATGTTTTTCCCCTCGAATCTCGTCTATTTCGAGACCAGAATTACAAATAAAAATATATTTTTTTGCTTTCAGTTATCTCATCTTAATTTTTACGTTAACAGTTAATTTTATTATGAGATTAAGTTATATTTTATAATGTGATACTCGTGTAATTTTCCCAATGTGAGTAAAATTACGTTTTAAATTAATCATCATCGTGACTCAAAAGTCAAAACTGCCTTACATTCTAATTTCCTACATTTTGTAACATTTCTAACCTATTTTCATTTCATGGTTCATATTGTGTTCTTTTGGTGTTCTATTTTTAATTTTTTTTATTGTTCTTAGTTCTTACCACATACAATACACACATTCTAGTTTTAGGTTCATCAATTTTTACACAGCTTTTATAACTGCCACATTTTATACACTTCACCTTTAAATGTTACACGTTCAGGCAGATGTATTGCTCTCGAAACTTGATTTCGTTTATATCCATAATCAAAGGTGTTAGATATTTTTTAAATCCGTGCCACATCTAAATATAAGATCTGAGGTACAGTCACAATCGCGTGAGAGGTAAAACGAGTTATTATTAGTTGTAGAGAATCGCGAGCTTGCTCGGAGCTCCGATGCTATCATAAATAAGCGGTGCGGCGAGGGGCGCGCGGGGGGCGGGGCGGCGGCAAGAGTCAAGGCCGCACGCTGCCCCCGGTCGTCGCTAGCGTCCCACTTGTCGCTCTCTCGCTCTCTCCCTCGCCCGCCCGACGCCGCCCGAGGACGCCCGACCGCGCACGAACTAGACCTTCTATGCGCCCGCGCAAACAGCTGAGAGTTAACAACATAACACACTGACTCGGTCATCCGTGCATTCAACTTTTGATTGGCCTGAAGAACAGGTTGCCCTAATGACATTTTCGGTATTGTTCCCGATTGGATAACGCTGATAGTATATTTGATACTAATTTTCACACTTCTATATCTATATTCTTTAACTATATTATCTATACATATTATAAAACAAAGTCTCTTTTTTCCCTCATGTCCCTTTGTTCCCTTTAATCTTTAAAACTAGGCAACGGATTTTGATGATTCTTTCAGTGTTAGATTATTTTTATCACGCTAAGACTAATAGGAGCGAAGAAATAGAAGAAAATGTGGAAAAAACGAGGAAAATTATTTGAAAGGGCTAACTTGAACGCGCTAATCTCAGGAACTACTGGTCCGATTTGAAAAATTCTTTCAGTGTTAGCCCATTTATTGAGAAAGGCTATAATATGATATATTTTGCTATATTTAAAACGCGAACTACTGGAGCAATTTTTATGTCATTTGGCACAGATAAGAAGTTATACCACGTGAGGGATCATAGGCTATCGATTTAATCATTTTTTTAGTGGCTATATATTTTACACCCGTGCGACGCCGGGGCGGGTCGCTAGTTAATACTAAAAAATAAAAATTGCATTTAACATTTAAAAAATATGCCAATTTTCGTTTGATTGAAGGTCGGTGTTTCCGTTTGTCTAGACTTTGAATTATGGACTACTTGTGAGTTGTGACCGACTCATACTTTCACCACTTTCAATGAATCATTACATCAGTATGATGACACTTTACGAGTTGGCATTTGCTTCATCGAGTTCTCAGAATACAGCACCATATTAGCACTTAAGAAAATACTAATGACCAGTTCAATTACCATGAACCTAAAAATATGTACGATGATATTCAAAAATTATCTTCACACCGGTTGGTGTAAATCACTGTAAACAGACATAATAAAGCTAAGAAAAATGTGGAGAATAAACGTTTTGTGTCTCGTTTCTTTCTAAAACTTAAATGCTTTATGAACTAGCAAACTACCAGTAAATAGATCAAAAGCTTTAGACCTAAATGAACGAGTTAAACACTTCAAATGAGTAACGACTCATCTAATAGCAAGTCATTCATCATTATTATATCCGTGATGACAATTTGTGCCCACGTGGACTAGTTTTTTGGCATCTATTTCGGTTGGTTGCGTAACGCGCGGCCGTCGAACCCACGACCATTCCGAATGTAAATAAAATAAATTACACACCATAACGACGCAACCATCTTGTTGTAGCTTCAACTAGAAACAAAATATTCGTAGAGAGGTAAATGATGTAATGCATATTAGGTGGCACGGTTGCGGTCTTGCAAATAATAATAATAATAATAATATCTATGGACGCTTCACACCACGTCAGTCTGGCCCCGTGCTAAGTACCTGAAGGACTTGTGTTACAGGTACCAGACAACGGAAATATATTTAATACTTTACTATACATATATTTAAGATTTTTATTATATTATACACATATTTAATACACATCCAGACCCGGGAACATTGAAAAACTTTTTGTTCCGTCGGCGGGATTCGAACCCGCGACCCCCGGCTTGAGCTGCCACACACTCAAGCAATTGAGCCACAGAGGTCGTCTTGTTTAATATTTTCGTGCATAATATTGTTAATAATATCAGCCTGTAGTATCCCACATCCCACAACTGGCAAAGGTCTCCACTTATTTGATTGATCATATATCAAAGGGTTTTCGTGGTTGGATACCTCATACCACTGTCGATCCTGGCGACACAGGAGATACAGTGGTGGGAATGTGTGGTGGGCTAAAACCCGTTTAAAAAAAAGTCTCCACTCTTTCTTTCCACAGTTCACGATGATGACTTTAGCCACTCTTTCGTGCATAAATAATGCCAAAAAAATAGACTAGGACCCTTGACGTGTGACTGCTACTGATGCCGAGTTTTCAATTAAGAGAATTTTTATGACACCCTGTATAATTGCTGTCAGTCACTATAAATATTAAATACCATCAGCAATTGACGCTAGTAAAACTTTAACGACAGTGAACTAAATATTACACTTCATTATTATTTTAAATTAACATTACTTATAAGACTTTAACGATCGCATTCTCAGTTAAAATAAACGGCAAAATATCGTATATTGTATTCTTGAATTCATAGCTGGCTGCTTTTGATTAGTAACTATAATAATATTATAAGTTCAATATTATTATAAGTTTAGTTACTGATAGTGTTTAGCTAAATTATACTTCAAGTCTAGTGTGACTAGTGAGTAGTGACTACTAAGGTGGTCACCAACCAAGCAAGCCTACATGAATCATGATATGATTTTTTTAAATTTTTCGTCATATTATACATATTGTAAGAATAATCTTATTGTCTATAACTTGAAGATGACTTAGCTCTTGGACCCTTATTCAAACCATTGCTAAGTCAATGTTTAAATACCTATTATAGTTAGTGGTTATATAATATTTGAACATTCTCAACACGTAACCGCACTTTATAAAGATCACGACAGCTACCAAAATCACCATTTTTCCAACGTCTTGATCGACAATTGCCAATTGTATGTGCATAATACGCCAGTCGAATTCTAATTATGTACTCATTAGTATTCGAGGTATGTGACTTTTGATCGAACAGGAAGTACCTTGCCACTACCGAAAACCTGGTATTTATTATAGGAAATACACACTTGATATTTATTAAGGAAATCTATGACTGAACTATAATATTGAGATATTTAGTCCGTGATTGTACAGGACGTTAAGTGATCGATTTTTAAGATGATCTGTAGTCTGTACATTGAGTGTATACTATATTATGCTCAAGAAGGAATAGGCAAAGTGCCCTTAAATGTAAAAAAAGCCCGGACTAATTCCTATCTATTTAGATAGGTTCGAAATCACCCAAAATGCCCTTAAATCTGTATGCCGATAGCAGTTTCCAGAATCCCATTCTTGTACGTGGATACTCAGCAATGACGTCACTAATCTACCTCCATCTTGTTCCAGGTCGTGAGGAGCTATCCCCGGCGTCCAGCATCAATGGCTGCGGCGCGGAGAGCGAGGCCAGGCGACAGAAAAAGGGCCCAGCGCCACGGCAGCAGGAGGAGCTGTGCCTGGTCTGCGGGGACAGAGCTTCGGGATACCACTACAATGCCCTCACGTGTGAAGGATGCAAAGGTCAGTAAAAAATTCAACGCTTTTCTGCGTTTCCACCAGAGATGTGTTGCGAGGAATGTGTTTGTAAGATCCAATAGAATCGCTGCGCTGAGCGATGTCAATGGGCCATGGCAAGCTCACGTCAATAAAGCGATTCTATTGGTTCTCAAAAACACATTCCTCGCAACACATCTCTGGTGGAAACGCAGCCTTAAGGGCTTCCACCTTACTAAAAGACGTCCTAATTAGGGTCCTAAAAAGAAGACTGACTAATTAGAAGCTTCTAATTCTACCAATAAGAAGTCACACTTCCGATTAATTAGCATCCTATCAAATGCTATTTCACTCGACTATATTTAGTTACTGAATCAATTTAGACGTCTAACTAAAAGTATAATAAAAGTTTCTCAACACACCGAGAAAAGGTCTCGTTATGGAGATGTTCCCATATTTAACTATTCATCAGCTGTGTCGCTAGAGAGCGTGCCAATAACAAAACTTGTGGCGCAGTTAGGTAACCTTTCTGACTTTGTTAGGCAGTTATAGATACGGTAAAGTTATTGAGTACTTTCAATAAGCCACCTTTAAAGAAAAAATAACTATGCCAAAATCTGTTGAACTATGATACCAGAGCACTTTACCCCTATCATTTTGGTGGGGGTTAAAAATTTAAGGCCCTATAGACCCAATTTTACATGACTTTGAATCAATAATAAACAAACAAATAGTGACTTTTAAAAGCCAAAAAGAAATACACATTGTTGTTTACTTAATGTACTTTGACAATTTGTGGTTCGAAACATAATATTGAAAACTTCACTCGATCACAAATAACTCCGAAGAGGAGGCTAAATTCGAATATTTTGTGATATTTTTCTTATTTTTCATGAAGCTTATGATAGTTTTACTTTCAAAAATCATATCTACGAAAAGCTAATAACTTAAAGAAGAATAATTTGTGGTTACATTTTGCATTTTGGTTTAATTATCAAAGAAAAAAGGTTTTTTTCTCCTATTTCGCCCTATCAAGTACGCGGCGAGCGTCGTAACCGCCACTGTACAAGGCGCGCTGATATGAATGTTATTTTAATGTCCTTTACGAGGGCTGCTATTTATGTATCCGGAATTAAAAAAAGAAACAAACATATATCATTTAATATGGTTTTATTGCTTTTCAAAATATTCGCCGCAATGATCGACACACTTTTGCATACGCTGGAACCAATTTTCATAGCACTTTTTCCATTCTGATTGAGGTATCTCCAAAACGTGCATTTTGAACGCATCAACAGCCTCTTCGCGGCTCGAAAAACGTTGACCACGTAATTTGTTCTTCGCGCATGGAAATAAAAAGAAATCGTTAGGTGCCAAATCAGGGCTGTACGGCGGATGACCAGTCAATTCGATCTTTTGACCCTCCAAAAACTGAGTTGTTTCAGCTGAGGTGTGACAGCTAGCATTGTCGTGATATAATATGATTCTGCGTTGTCGGTTGTCCTTTCTTATTTCTTCAAATGGTCGTATACCATTCAGAATTAACCGTTTTACGATTCTCTAATGGCACTGTAGCCACATGTCCATTAATTCCAAAAAAACAGGCGACCATTTGCTTCAAAGTACTTTTTGCACGAGTAACTTTTGTTGGTTTCGGCTCATCTTGGAACACCCACACCGTTGACTGTTGTTTAGTTTCGGGGTCATATGCATAGATCCAAGATTCATCACCTGTGTAGATATTATAAACGGCTTTTGACGTACCACGGTTGTATTTTTTTATCATTTTTTTGCACCAATCGACACGAGCCCGTTTTTGATCGATTGTCAAGTTGTGCGGAATCCAACGCGAACATATTTTTTTTTACAGCCAAATGTTCGTGTAATATCTTATGTATGCTCGTCATACTTATGCCTAAGGACCAGTGGCGTGGGGTGAAAAAAAATAAAGGTAAAGCCGGACCAAAAAACGGCTAACTCGTGAATAAGCAAAATTTCAATTCTTGTAAAAAAAATGTGCAATAAATTACATACCTGTATTAAGTGTGTTAGTTTACCTTTTCCATAACTACTAGGGTGCTTTGCTTGCATTGTGTGCGTTGCATGCAGTGTTAGTGTTGTTAGTATTCACCACCTTCACCATACATGACATCACTGGTATTATATGAACAGTGCATGTCGAGTATGATAAAAGTGGCTTTAAAAAAAGCCGTTTTAAGCACACGTCACTCACACTCACACACCAAAAATAAGTGAATCCTGACTTGCCAGTGTAGATGTTTGTTACTCAATCATGCAAAAACTGGATTTAGATGAAATTTTGCATGCATCCCATGTCAAACATGGAAAGGAACATAGGCTACCTGTCTGAAGTCCACGCAGACGAAATCGCGGGCAAAAGCTAGTAGCAAAGAAATATCAGCAGAAATACGTACCTAAATGTTTAATTTTGTTATTTGTCGTCTGTCGTCGTTATTTAATATTATTATAAAATATAATAGGTAATCCGTAAGACAACAGTCAATTTGTACTAATGCTGCCATTTCTCACCTAACCGTGTCACGACAAATTACAAAGTAAGTAAAACAAACCAACCTTTACGATGTAACAAACAAAAACACAACACAACACTTGGCAAGTAAAATTTCACTACTTTCGATTCTTTTAAACTATATAATATTACAATCAAGCTAGCCCACTAACTTAATAAACATGCATATTACAATAATAGCAGTACAAAATGAGTGCAAATGAGCGCGTAATATAATTGTTAGTAATATAATTTAGCTTAAAATGAAAAAATGACAGCACGCGCCGGTCGGTCGCTGCAATTAGCTCTGTTGTGATTGGACGAAATCTTTTAAAGCGAAACATGCGAAACTAAACCTTAACACATGACAAATAAAGACTAGGTAGGCTATGTGGGATCGGCTTGTTGTTCGACAATATCGACGAGTCGTTTGCATGTAGTAGTAATGTGTATGTGTGCGTGAATTTCATACATTTCAAATGTTTGGATTCCCGATGTTTTGAGCGAGTTCCCCGGCCACCGCCGCCGCACACTATGGAGCAGTACGTACGCGTTCTGAGTGCGATCGTAAAAACGGGTATGTGTGCGTTTGCGTGATTTTAAATACATGGCGAATTATTTTTATGAAATTGTAGGAAGCGGGGTAAGCTATAATTATTAATAATAAAAAATGTATATATTAAAATTGGCCAAGGTAAGCCGGTAGGAAGTTCTATGGAGGCTTCGCCACTGCTAAGGACGCCTCTATCTCGCGATATGTAACATGACGATCACGCATTATTAGTTCCCGCACAGCATCTATATTTTGTGGGACAACAGCTGTTTTTGGGCGACCTTCTTTATTTTCATCCGTGAGCATAGACCGCCCACGATTAAACTCACTGTACCAGTGATAAACAGTGGTTTTTGATGGTGCTTCATCTCCAAAAGTTGCGGTGAGTTGAATAAAGCACTGTTGTTGATTTAGCCCACGCCGAAAATCGTAGTAAATCATTGCACGAAAATGTTCACGCGTTAAATCCATGGCAAATGAAGACACGCAATTTTCAAAATGACGCCACAATGGAAAAATAATTGACAGTCACATGAAACAAAATGTATTCTTCAACCAAAGAGTTCTATTTTCAAATGTTGTAATTACTTTTTAAATATTGTTCTTGTAAGTGGCCAGTTCCGGATACATAAATAGCAGCCTATGTACGTCGATATTCGTACTGACAGACATCGACCTGCTAATTTTCGGGTCTATAGGGCCTTAAATTAGTTTTACGTCATGTATGTTAATGTACACACTACTTGCTTACCCATTAGGGTCTTTTAAAATGAGCTGAGACACATGTTTGATATTAGTCAGCCCTTACGCCCACAGCAATTGGCTCATTGTCGCTTATCAAGGCTGTTAGCCTATATAGCACGTCACAATACCGTCTGCTCACCGTCTACATAGACTATTTTTAGGTGCGCCTTATTAAAATCATTTCGGTATTTAGCTCCACATTTATTTTGTTACGAATCTCATTGATGTTTACGAAGATTTTGTGGGGAATTCCAATGAGTCAGAATTACTTAATCCAATACATAATTAATAATATACTTTATAACATAATATTGTATTAGATTTATATAAATTATAATATAATGCTTTTAAAAATCTAAGATAATAATTAGTATGTCCTTGTTTTTTGTTAAAGCAAGTTCTAATCTTTAAGCTTAGCATGGCTACAGTAAAAATGTGAACTGATTTCCTTTCTGACTCTGTCACCTTGCCTACTCTACCCTTTCTATGGCATGGCCGCCGTAGAAAGGGTAAGTAGGCTGAGCATGGTAAGAAAACAAATTCCTAATCATTTTTTAATGAAATTCCAGGTTTCTTCAGGCGGAGCGTCACAAAGAATGCCGTGTACATATGCAAATTCGGGCATGCTTGTGAAATGGACATGTATATGCGAAGAAAGTGTCAGGAGTGTAGGTTGAAAAAGTGTCTAGCGGTCGGCATGAGACCGGAGTGCGTAGTGCCGGAGAACCAGTGCGCGATAAAGAGGAAAGAGAAGAAGGCACAAAGAGAGAAGGACAAACTGCCCGTGAGCACGACCACGGTGGACGACCACATGCCGCCCATCATGCAGTGCGATCCCCCACCACCGGAGGCTGCGAGAATTGTAAGTTCTATAATTTTAACAAATGAAAAACTACTTTTTGCCAGAAGTCGGTTTCCTGTCATGTCCTCTTTCCAACAAAAAAAGAATCGTCAAAATCGGTTTAAAAGAGACTTGGCGGCGTTGCATCCGCGCCTCTTGTGTAAAAGAGCTCAAAATCCTAAGTTTTCGTATTTTTTCAATTAGTAATTTAATCAAGAAATATATAGATATTTTGCTAATGTTTTGAGAGTTTAAATTCGTTTAGTTTAGAGTCATTTTAAATAACGTGCCGTATTGGTTTAAAATTGATTCAAAAAATCAAAACATGCTGAAAATGGACTAAATAATCTTTACTAATTTTACAAAAACAAATTTTGTACAATACCCGGCAATAAATATTGCACATCGACCTTTGGAAAGAGACAATCGGCTAATTTCGGTTTCATAGAGCGTTATCTTTGTAGCACACACCTATTTGACATTATGTCAGTCGTTGTTCAAATTCAATAGAGTGCAGTCGCGTCCAGTTCAAAATATATATCTAGAGTTGTTAACACCCCTAAATTTGCTACAGCTGTAATTTTCCAAAAGAATTAAAATATACGTAAACATAATTTGAACACGCTTTTTTATTTTATTTTACCCGAACCTAAAGCCATAACTTATAGAAAATTTGGTGTATTTTATACAAAGAATAATAAAATTGTCAAAAGAAGCAAACCATAATAATTATGGTTTTTTAACAGCTCCTAATATATACCGGACTTTTTGTATTTCGTGCGTAAGAGATAACGCTCTACAAAACCGAAATTAGCCGACTGTCACTTTCCAAAGGTCGATGTGCAATATTTATCGCCGGGTACTGTAATTATGTAATTGACACTGACAACATCATATTGCTTATAAATGATTCATCATCATCGTGTAGTCATCATCATATTATCAGCCTGCGAAGTGGGTGGAGGGGGTAAAGAAAGTGATTGCCGCGCTTGCCACGGCAAAAATATGCAATCAAAAGGGCTCAGCTAATAGTCAAACAAACTTGTCAATCTTGTTTTGGTTTTTGTATCGTAGACTGCAAAAATAACATCAGAAATAGGTAGTCAGTATACAAATTTAATGTTTTTCCTAAATCCACTAGGAAATTAGATCAGATATAAATGGATAGCTGCTGAATGAAAAAGTATGTGATTCGATATAACATAAAATTGCATTATCAGTCAAGTCAATTTTATTTGAGTTGCATTTTATAAAGATATTAATTGAGTACCTAACTATAATTTTAGTGTTGATGAATGATGGATCACCATCACTGCTGGACATACATGTTTATTGCCCGGTAACTGAGGATTTTGACAGGAGTTTTTGTATTCAACAGCTGTTTTGATTAGCTACTTTGACATTAGCCAATCGGAAGCGGTAGTGAACATATAAACTCCTCTCATAAAACCTCCAATAATCTGGTATTAATAGAAAAATCCTCATATTACATATGTATATTTAAGTTCACCAACCATTATATATTTTTGGGTTTAAAAATCTTTATTATTCTCAATAAGACAATCACTTACATGAGAAACAGTACATATAAACTCCTCTCATCTCAACCACACTATACTTATTATAATTTATAAAAGTTCACAATACTTACAGTAAAATTTAGTTAGTTTTTTTTTATTCATTTAGGAAAACTTTAAAGAATATTTGGTCCATGTCGGCTTAGCACGTATCTACACAACATTAACCTGTGTCGTTTCCTTGAAGCTGGAATGTTTGCAGCACGAAGTCGTGCCGCGGTTCCTCTCGGAGAAACTACTAGAACAGAACCGACTGAAGAACATACCTCCGCTGACGGCCAACCAACAGTTCCTGATCGCGAGGCTGGTGTGGTACCAGGATGGGTACGAGCAGCCTTCAGAGGAGGATCTGAAGAGGGTCACGCAGGTGCGTAACGTATTTGAACTCTATGACACGGGGATAACAGTAAACAGAACTAACAAGCCGACTCAGAAGGGATCTAATGGGGGCTACCGCGTGAGAATTTTCCGCTAGAGGCGCTAGTGTCACGCGAGGTCCAAAAACGTCTATTGTACTAGTATTAGCGGTTTTCGTGATATAAATTATTATTTATGCAATTTACCGGTTGAAAAGCTATCTCCTTCGTAAAATTATCCCAAAAAGTATTATTTAGCGATCAATGTAAATGCTTTGAGAGCGAAATTAAGAAAAGAAATAATAATCGTATTAAAAATATTCGGTTATTAAAAAAATTTGCAAATGTAAAGGAGATATTGTTTAAATAAATGGGATTCTAGATTATTATAAAGTCGATTTTAATGTATACTTCGGACCTTAGTCAACAGTTGCGCCATCTAGTGAGCAAAAAAACGGTAGCCCTCATTCATTTGACGTAGTGTGTCATACCGGCCGGCGCGCGCCGTACTAATGGGAAGGTGCCGGTTGGCAGCGGCCGACATGAAGCGGCAGCAGACGACGTGTCGTCGCGACACTACTGTTTCTATGTATTTTTGAAAGTGTCGCTAGCTGCGCAGGGTATTTCATAGAAATACATAGAAACCAGTAGTGTCGCGACGACACGTCGTCTGCGGTTACTTCATGTCGCCCGCTGAATCATGTCGTAAGACACACCGACTCGCGTATATTCGCCCATTTGTTTGAAGTCGAGGTACTCCTTAGTTCTGTCTACTCTGGGGTATGGAGTGTAGATAGAGGAGGAATATCTCTGTATGTAAAAAGTGTCCCCGGAAATGCGTTAAATTAGGGTGAAACTAAAGCTAAACTAAACTAAGGTGGCGCTACAGTAGCAACAAGGTAAATTTTAAATCATTTAGCAACTTTTATTTCAGCTATTTTAGGTTATATTTTTCAAAATATATTGGTATTAACCCAGTAATTCTAGTAATAATTTATATTCCAGTAATAATTTATATTTTGTCAACAACGGCTACATTCATTCCTACACTCCATAATTCATTCCATACCCTTTGGCTGCAGCTAGCGCCACTCGTGGAGGATTTTTCAACTGTTATTTACTGCGTACAGCTGGACACTTTTTCAAATATCCCCCATATAAGATAGTCCTCCTTTCATCTACACTCCATACTCTGGGGATAAGGTTCAAAATGTTGCTCGAATATCAGTCGAATGTCACTTTTGGATTTTATTTGGGGATGGAAACCGTGTGATTTTGTATCTTGCTACAACAATGCAACAGGCGAACACAATATTAAATATTTCTAATTTCTAATTGGCAGCAGATTTCGTACAATTTTAGCTTGTT
The DNA here is from genome assembly GCA_963422495.1 of Polyommatus iphigenia. Lineage (NCBI taxonomy): Eukaryota > Metazoa > Arthropoda > Insecta > Lepidoptera > Lycaenidae > Polyommatus > Polyommatus iphigenia. The sequence goes on from OY730189.1 coordinate 13,958,816, forward strand.
ACATTGTTGTCGTTAGATACGCGCGGATCTGATATAAATTAAGCTAATTGATTAGTCAATATGATACACGAAACACCTAATGCGTTTGAGTTCCTTAAGGCGAAGACAGCTGCCAATTCGACATCTTTGTGCAGTTTTCTAGACGTATGTATTTCATTGATTGGCACAAAAAAAATGTGATTTTTAATTATATTTGGAAAAGCTTCTTTAATTTAAATAATAAAATAATGTACTCCTACTGGATGAAAAAAAAAACCAAAATCTTCCAGGAACTTTAAACAGTTCTAACTAAAATAATATACAAGCTATGCTCTAAAAATTTGTTTATTTGATACCTTTTACAAAAATCCAAAGCTTGTAAGATTTAATTTTCGGTTCTGACTTCTGACATCTAGATTTCCCATATTTATTTTTTCCTCTAACAAACGGAAAATGTATCCACGCTACCGAGTGAACATTTCACATCTCTCTCTCTCGCATGAAAATCGACAGTGGTGCGAGAGTGATGCGAGATCAAAGTCATTGGCAGTTATCAGCGTCTTAATTCTAAGCGGTACCAGAGATCAGCGCCATCTGTGCTCTCCGATAGGCAGTCAGATCCTTCGCTGACAGAATTTATGAACAGACTGACAGTGTTTTACAATAGAGATCAACAACGATAACATGGCGCGCCCCTCCAAAATTCAAAACGTTTGAAGTGCGTTGTCAAAACGTTTGAAGTGCGTTGTCTTGCGCGGTCGGCCAGTTATGATAAGTTGACCAACAAATCTTGGTATTAAGTGACATTAAGTGAAATATTACGTGTACTGTGATTGGTTGAATACTTACTACATACAAACTCTTTCATAAGGATGTGACTACACACATTGAAACAGTCATTTGGAGGGGCGCGCCATGTTATCGTAGTTGATCTCTACATACCTTATAAATTACTTTTAATAGTAAATTAAAAAAAAATAGTTAACGGCACAAAGACAAAAAGCGGCAGCCATTTCCACGCAAAGAATTCTATTTAAATAGAATTATTTGTTTCCACGTCCATACATATTTTGATCTTAAGACTCACGAGACGTGAGTCTTAAGATCAAAATATGTTAGAACGAGTGTGTACAGCCGCCATAAAAGCTACATTTCTCATTGTATGATAGATATATCATACATGTTTGGACTTCTCTCTGAAAAACGTTTTCGTTGACCATCATACCATCATAATCAGGCTCATTTCAACACATCAACAGGCTAGATCATCCGAGCCAATGGTCTAATTTTGAACTGATTTTTAAACTTGTTCCAGACTTGGCAGACAGCGGATGAGGATGAGGACAAGACTGACCTCCCGTTCCGCCAGATCACCGAGATGACGATACTGACGGTGCAGCTGATTGTGGAGTTCGCCAAGGGGCTCCCGGGCTTCGCCAAGATCTCGCAGCCCGATCAGATCACGTTACTGAAGGTGAAAAAATATAATCTTTATCAATGAGGGTATTATGCCATTGATATTTTATACCATGGAGTTCGCTAAGGGGCTCCCGATCTTCGCCAAGATATCGCAGCTCGATATCTTGGCGAAGCCCGGGCCCGCCAGCCCGGGAGCTGGGCTCACTCCCGTGAGCATCGCTAGGTGGCGCTGTACAAATTCCATACAAAATATAAGTAAACGCCAAACGCGTTCACGATCGAATGTGAAACAAAAACTCACACTCGGGCCTCAGGTCACGTTACTGAAGGTGAATAAAAATATCAATGAGACTTATAGCGCTATGTGCCCCGCGTTCCATTTAGCGTTAAAAACGATCAAAACGCTCAAAGTAGGAGGCATATTGAGCGTTTTGATGGTTTTTAACGCTAAATGTAACGCGGGAGTAGCCGTAGCCCGTAGGGTCTATCGTGTCAATTGTGTCAAACAGCTGTCATATCACGAAATAGCTTCCACATGTCACGATATAGCTGTCATATCATCTGACATGACATTTGATACGAAAGACCCTATCGTCCCTCTGGTGGCAAATGATAATATATCAAAAACCGTCATTTCGACCACTTTACAAGAAATTTTTACAAGCCAGATGTAGTAATAAGTTAATAACTCACAAAGTAAATTAATGATGTACTATCAGAGAAGTTGATTCATGGGCAGTTGACGGACCTGCGTAATTTGGTCGCGTTATGTCAAACCTTACCGATTAATGACGAATAATATTGAATTGACATTGACATCCGAACAAATGTCGTAGGTTCGACATCTGCCTATGAATCAATTTCTTCGATGGTACTATAAATTATACTAGCTGTCCCGGCAAACGTTGTTTTGCCATTTAAAATATTTCTACTTCATCAGTTGATACAAATTCTTACCCTCTCTTTTGTCCCCTAAGAGGGGTGGGGCGAAAAATTGTATACACCAGATGTTAAGTTGGAAAAAACAGTTTATAATATGTCAAAGTAAGTCCATAAAATTAAAAAGTTTGATACAAAATCTGACCCCCTCTTTGGTTCCCTTAGAGGGGTGGGGTGGGGGGATTTTTAGTCACCAAATGTTGAGTCGGAAGAAGACAAATATGTATATCTGTGAAAACCGTATGCAAATCGGATCAGTAGTTTTCGTGTTAAAGCAAAAGTCTTATACAAAATCTGACCCCCTCTTTCGTCCCTTTAAGAGGTGTGGGGGGAAATTTTTTTATACACCAGATGTTAAGTTGGAAGAAGGCAAATATATCTGCGAAAACCGCATTCAAATCGAATCAGTATTTTCGTGTGATAGTGGAACAAACATACAGACAGACAGACAGACAAAAAACTAACTACATTTTTGGCTTCTATAGCGATGTAGTGACATCATTTTTTGAATATCTTTAATGTACAGAATTTTCATTTCTACATTTTTATTATAATGTATAGATAGCGGTCGCCCGCGGCTCCGCCCGCGTGGATGTCGGTTACCGCTGCAAAAAGCCTACCCAGGAAAGACACGGTCAGCAAAATGATTCCCAGGTCAATTCACAGAAACATCGACGACGCAGTCATTTTCCGCAGGCTGCACAGATTGTCTTTCTGTGGATGTTAAAGTTGTTAATGATGAGAACATTTAAATAATTAATAATAAGTTTTCACTTCTGACGGTAGTCCCGGAGTGCAACCCGTTGTTTTAGGATAGATAACTAAAGCGATTATTGTAGAGCTTTTCTATAAACAACATTAATTGACGTTAAGTTATTTTCAGGTAACAAAATATACTGATGGTCGGGATCCCCGACTCGTGATAGAGCAAAGCATTCTTTTCATAAATCTATTCCTACTAATTTGAATGTTTGGCCCTGGGATTTACATAATATTTATCGTTAGTGCAAAATAATTTTTTACAGGAAATTGGAGCCTTTTGAAGGGTATAGGCAAATTCAGTAGGAATTCACCAGCTGCAGGGCCGGTCATAATCTTAGCTACTGTGCACCCCCGCCTTGGTAGTGCCCACTTCGAAACGGGCGTAAATCGCAATTTTTAATTTCGCCATAACTTCTAAACCAAACGTCAAATTTTAATCATTTAAAGACCAAACATTATCTACATAAACTGTACTTAGTGATGAATTAATTCATTTTGATAAAGATTGATAGCATGAGTAAAATAAATGCGTTTAAATGTAGTAAAAAAAAATCAAGATTTTTAAATAAAATAATGGTTGTTGTACCTCACTTGACATAGTTAGGTATAGTCTGTCGCGGATTTTTTTGTAAATATTTAAAAGATCTACATTTACTTAGAACATTGTATGGTTCTATCTTTTATAGTTTAGGCAGCGTACGCAAAATAAGTTAATTTTCTGGTTGATTTTTTTCACCTTGTGTTAGAAAAACCCAAATATCTTACGGAACCCTACATTTTCCGAAATAAAATGTAGCCTATGTTACTCGTAAATAATGTAGCTTTCGAATGGTGAAAGAATTTTTTAAATCGGTCTAGTAGTTTTTGAGCCTATTCATTATAATTAAACAAACAAACAAACAAAGTTTACCTCTTTATAATATTAGTATAGATTAATATGATAGTTGCTATATTTTGCCGCTAGGGGCGCTGTTTTTCATATAAATTATTATCTAAGCTTAGAATAATAAGTATTCACGTTGAGTAGTAATGGTAACAAGTAGTAAAATAGACATAGCCAACAATTAATTTAATAAAATCTAGAAATAAGAAAGCACAATAGGTGAATAGAAATAAAAGAAATATCAGTATAAATTTTTGTAACATTTTAAAATGTCATCGTTTTTTTTAAACTTTATGGTATAAAATATGGATGATTAAGTAAAATATCTTGTAGCTATTGGCACTAAATCCAATCAATACATGAAAACATGTTGCTGTTTTGGTCAATCAAGTAGCCAATGAGTTAAATTAAAATAAATTAGCATAATATAAATGACTTAGGTACCGGACGCGGGGTTACAAACCCGAAAAGTCGATTTTATACTTGTTATAGGTAGGTAGGTTGTAGGTAGAATAATTAAATGTTTAACAAAATAATTTATATTAATACACATTGCATGAAAAACAGCGCAATAAGCTTTTGCTATTTTATTTAAAATTCTTATTTTCTTGTTATTCTTAATGTTCCCTTTTATTTTATAATATTCGCCTTCAGTCGCACCTAGTCATAACTCATAAATTTCAACTGCTTTCAAGAAGGAAACACAAAATTATTTTCTTTACCAGTCCTTCCATTGAAATATTTTTATGTTGGTTATACTACTCGTATTGTCAAAACCTATAATATAAGAAAGGTTTCTAGATTTTGTTTCCGGGACATGAACTAAAAAAGTAAAATATTATAAAAATCTTAAATACATTATTTTCCGTGATAAGTTCTTCGATAACAGCCAGACGTCCATATTATTGTTATAGTCATAATAAAACAGCCCGTTATACATTGCAGGCGTGCTCCAGCGAGGTGATGATGTTACGCGTATCTCGGCGTTACGACGCGCAAACGGACAGCGTGCTGTTCGCCACAAACCAGGCGTACACGCGCGACAACTACCGCAAGGCCGGCATGTCGGACGTCATTGACGATCTGCTGCACTTCTGTCGCTGCATGCACGCCATGTCGATGGATAATGTCCATTACGCGCTGCTCACCGCCATCGTTATATTCTCAGGTATGACGTTAGTAGCTAAGCGGGCCCCTAGACGAACAATTGTATTGTGCAATATCACGTATTGTGCAATATTATTAAGCGGTGGGTGCGTTCAATATAGGGTTAATATTGAAAGCGCCCGCTACTCTATAATAATTCTTTTCAATATTATTGTCAAATATTATAAATTGTTCAATATTATTGTAGGTTTAAGGGCTGCCTTAGGCACGATTAGTGTGCGTTTTCGAGGCCACGCAGGGCATGTGTTTTTAAGATCCAATAGAAGAACAAAGTCAGATAAATGATGCGTTTCTTGTTTCTATACTTTATCTAATTTCTAGACATAAATATATATATTTCTCATTATCTCCATGACATGTTTAATTATTATTATTGTGAATGACCTATCATGTATAAAATTGACTTGAATATTGTTAGCGTAAAATATATTTTGTATGATTATAATTATTATATATTCTTATGACATGTTTAATTATTACTATTATTAATGACTTATACTGTACTAGCTGTCCCGGCAAACGTTGTTTTTCCATTTAAACGGCTCTTTTGTCCCCTAAGAGGGGTGGGGCGAAAAATTGTATACACCAGATGTTAAGTTGGAAAAAATAGTCAATAATAATATGTCAAAGTAAGTCCATTAAAGAAAAAAGTTTGATACAAAATCTGACCCCATCTTTGGGTCCCTTAGAGGGGTGGGGGGGGGGGTATTTTTAGTTACCAGATGTTGAGTCGGAAGAAGACAAATATATCTGTGAAAACCGTATGCAAATCGGCAGCGGCGTGCAGAAGATTTTGACACTGGTAATGCAGCGATATCGGTTCAGTAGTTTTGGTGTGAGAGCAAAACAGACAGACAAACGGACAAAAAGAGATATTTTCGCATAAATTATAATAATAGTGTGGATATAAATTAAAAACTATGTTTTCTAAACTATTAGTATAATAATTACGTTCTGTTATGAAGAAATAAAAAAAACGCCATCTGTTGTCACGCGTTGGAACTACAATGAGAGTTTATTTCATCGAAACCCATGGAAATATACCAATTACCATACAACATAATATTGTGCGCTAAGCTAAAATAAATAAGAACGCCATCTATTGTTACGTATTAGAAATACAATGTGAATTTATTTTCATCGATATTTCCATCGAAATTAGATAATATATTTTTGCCTCATCAAAATGTAGCCTATGGCTCTCTCAGGCTCTAGACTAACTGTGTACAAAATTTTATTACAATCGGTTCATTAGTTTTGGCGTGAAACAAAACAAAACAAAAACTTTTTCTTTTACAACTTTTTCATTTTTATATCTAGTATATTTTAAGTACTCACCTAATCAGCTTAACTTTTGTCTTTTCACATAATCAAGGTTCCGGTTACCTACTTGAGATCCGATCCATAATCCGATGTAAATAAATGCAAAATTTTGGCCACCACAAATTATCTTATCCAAGTGAGTGATAGTTATGAATGTACGCAATTATTAATGTTAAACTGTTAAATATTATACAAACTTTCAAATATTAAAATCTAAAATATTCTTAGAAAACTATAAAACCAAAAATAATAATATAATATAGTACTAACAGTGCTCGATCACATGAAAAAAGCAAATGGCCTCCCAAAACACAAAAAAATTCAGCTATGTAAAATGTAAACAAATATTATAAACCTCACAAAACAAAAATGCATAATGTACATATTATACGTAATTAGTTAGATTTGCGTCTATTCATTTTACTCGGACTATATCCGATTGCTCACGACTATTCACGAGTAGTTCCGATCGCCGTCGGCATGGATGGCGCGGGCGCCCGCGCCGGCCGCGGCGCCAGTGATGCCATTGAATTTCAACCAGAACTCCCCAACTATTATTTAAATATATTATTTATTACTTCCACTGAGAGATCGAAACGCTGAAAATACTACTTCAGCCGACCGCAATTATTGTTTGCGGCAAAAACGTCACTCATGATGTCATTATTTATATAAAAACAGTAATAAAAACCAAATAAATATACATTTTTGCTTAAAAAATTTCACGCCCATAAATATAATATAATATTTTTACTCCCTAAAATACGCACTATATATTTAATTTTTCCCTACTAAAAGTGGGATATCCCCATAGTTGGCAACACTGCTGGGGTCTGCCGCAGAGCTTGCAGTACAATAATCGCATTCGATATTCATGGTTGTGTGCGTTTTCGGCTGTGCACGGACACACTCACACATACGCGCAAGGCAGGCACCTCAACACTGAGCCTATCTTGACCTCTCGTGAACCCGTTCGCGCGTGTACCTGATTACATGTTGCTATTTTATAAATTGAGGCGTTTTAAATGTGTATTATTTATTTTTTTACTATATTTTTTACTATTATTATTAAAAAATTAACGTCATGAGTCATTTAAAAAGTACGAAAGTTAAATTAAAATATCTGTTATCTGTGAATGGCAAGCACTGCCTTTTTGCCTACAAAGACTGCACGCCCATGCAAATCGGATCAGTAGTTTTCGTGTTAAAGCAAAAGTCTTATACAAAATCTGACCCCCTCTTTCGTCCCTTTAGAGGTGTGGGGGGAAAAAAATTTAAACACCAGATATTAAGTTGGAAGAAGGCAAATATATCTGCGAAAACCGCATTCAAATCGGATGAGTAGTTTTCGTGTGATAGTCGAACAAACATATAACATTTTTGGCTTCTATAGCGATGTAGATGATGATGACACCCCCCGCTTATTATTTTTTGAATATCTTTAATGTACAGAATTTTCATTTCTACAGTTTTAGATAGCGGTCGCCCGCGGCTCCGCCCGCGTGGATGTCGGTTACCGCTGCAAAAAGCCTACTCAGAAAAGACACGGTCAGCAAATTGATTCCCAGGTCAATTCACAGAAACATCGACGACGCAGTCATTTTCCGCAGGCTGCACAGATTGTCTTTCTGTGGATGTTGAAGTTGTTAATTATGAGAATATTTAAATGTAATTAATAATAAGTTTTCACTTCTGGCGGTAGTCCCGGAGTGCAACCCGTTGTTTTAGGATAGATAGCTTAGCTTAGCTTTTCTATAAACAACATTAATAATTGACGTTAAGTTATTTTCAGGTAACATAATAATAAAATATACTGATGGTCGGTCGACTCGTAATAGAGCAAAACATTCTTTTCGTAAATCTATTCCTACTAATTTGAATGTTCGGCCCTGGCATTTACATAATATTTATCGTTAGTGCAAAATATTTTTTTACAGGAAATTGGAGCCTTTTGAAGGGTATGGGCAAATCAGTAGGATCATTGGTATTCTTGGTATATGAGCCAATTCACCAGCTGCAGGGCCGGTCATAATCTTTGCTATTGGGCACTCCCGCCTTGGTAGCGCCCACTTCGAAACGGGCGTAAATCGCAATTTTTAATTTCTCCATAACTTCTAAACCAAACGTCCAATTTTAATCATTCAAAGACCAAATATTATCTACATAAACTGTACTTAGTGATGAATTAATTCATTTTGATAAAGATTAATCTCATGAGTAAAATAAATGCGTTTAAAAGTAGTCCAAAAAAAAACATGATTTTCAAATAAAATAATGGTTGTTGTACCTCACTTGACATAGATAGGTATAGTGTGTCGCGGACTTTTTTGTAGATATTTAAAAGATCTACATTTACTTGGAACATTGTATGGTTCTATCTTTTATAGTTTAGGCAGCGTACGCAAAATAAGTAAATTTTCTGGTTGATTTCTTTCATCTTGTGTCAGAAAAACACAAATATCTTACGGAACCCTATATTTTCCGAAATAAAATGTAGCCTATGTTACTCGTAAATAATGCAGCTTTCGAATGGTGAAAGAATTTTTTAAATCGGTCCAGTAGTTTTTGAGCCTATTCATTACAATTAAACAAACAAACAAAGTTTACCTCTTTATAATATTAGTATAGATAAAATAGATTTGAATTTGTTACCGTAAAATATGTTTTGTATGATTATAATTTAAATCTATATTTGCATGCTATTTTATAGATAGCTAAAAGTGTTAGTTCTTAAGAAAATGATCATTGCCACCTACTGTATTCACCACTTTTATAGCAAATAAACGAATTGAATTGAATTCTATTGGTTCTCAGTAACACATTCCTGGTAGCATAACTTCGATGAAAATGGCCTTAATAAACTGCTCTTATCACTATGGTCAATATAATTTTTGGGATACTGTAATTTCATATTGTTTGTGTTCATCTTAAAAATCATACCGTACTTATGTTTGTGATCAGCCGAGTGCGAACAAATTTAGTAGGTAAACGAAACTAGGCATAATCAGTATCTAACACGCCACCTACCGTAATTATTGTGTATGACTTCAACTGAGTGCGAAAGTAAAGCTTTCTTTACTTTCGCACTCAGTTGAAGTGTTAAAGTGTGAAACTCAGTTAAGTAAATGAAACTAGGCACAATCATATTGTATCTAACACGTCACCTACTGTTTCAGATCGGCCGGGTCTCGAGCAGCCTCAGCTGGTGGAAGAGATCCAGCGATATTACCTCAACACGCTGCGGGTCTACATCCTCAACCAGTTCAGCGCCACCGCCCGCTGCTCCGTGGTCTTCGGCAAGATCCTCTCCATCCTCTCCGAGCTGCGCACGCTCGGCATGCAGAACTCCAACATGTGCATCTCGCTCAAACTCAAGAACAGAAAGCTCCCGCCCTTCCTCGAGGAGATCTGGGACGTCGCGGACGTGTCGCAGCCGGTCGTCGAGGTGCCCGCCGACCTTTAGCGCGCGCGGACGCGTCGCCCCGCCTAGCCCCGCCCCCGAGGAGAGAACGCATAGACTGGCTAGTTTTAGTGACGTGGACGGAGTATTTATAAGGACCGGAGCGAGATTAGTGAATATATGTGCTGTTGAACGTTCGGAGTATATATGTGTTAGCGGGCCCGCGGGGGGCGTCGCCCGGCGCGGGTCCGCCCTATTTTGTTTCGACTGGACTGGAGGCGATATCTCCGAGCGGCTCGCGATTCCGATCTCGTTTGTTCGCCGAGAGCTGTGTGTGAGTTTTTTGTCGCTAGTCACCGCGATATCGAAAATTTGCGTGGCGTATTAGTTAATACTGTTCGCCTAGGCGCTGCTACGATCCCATACAGATTAAAGTTTACGTCTTCGCGGTGGGAAGCGACAAAAACTGATAGTTACTCGGACGCGAGAGGCGAGTCGAGCGGCTCGCGCGTTCGGCCGCTCGGGCGAGACGCGCCGAGTGCGCCGCATACGTTACGAGAGTTTAAAAAGTAATATATGAGAGATGTTTCTATTGGGTGAAGAGTTGATAGTTATGTTTATTTACCAAAATTAACGGTTAATTGACATTTTTCGATATATGTATATTGTAGTCGCCCGCGGCGGTTTGTTATATATAGTTTACGTGACGTCGTCCGTCGGAATGTCCCGCGTCCCGCAGGCCACTACGCGACTAATAATTTATTGCTGTGATTATATTATACGAGGCGGGGCCGAGTACCGCAGGAGCTCCGTCTGTCCGTCTGTCCGTCTGTCCGTGTTGTGTTTCCGAGATCGCCCCGCACCGACCGACATCCGGTGACGGCCTCGAACGACAGGTCGATGTACAATTCTTGCAATTTACTGTAGTTTTAGACGATAAATAGTTACGATTATAGACATGGTATCACTCGAGCTACTTTCAAATAGCGGAGACAGATTTAGTTCGCATTTGACGAGATGTTTTAGTAAGTAACGATAATTAATGTTCAGATAAGTTATAATCTTGAAACTGCCATGGAAAAGAAATTGAGCTTCGAATGTTTTTAAAGTATCACAACGTGGCGTGTGTTCCAGGCAGCTGTATGTACATACGGAATTAGGGACATATTATTTATTATTAAATGACATCACTCGTGTATAAAATTATAATTTATAACATTTCGGATGCAATAATAACTTAGCGCAATAAACTTAAATATTCTTCGATCACTTAGTGATCTCAAAATCTATAGGGATGTTCACAGATGCATAGAACTAAAAATGCGTTAAAATAGTTAGGAGCCGTACAAATATCGATATATATATAAAACCCTCAGTTCGATTTGCTTAATTGCGAGAGGTTTCTGTTCAGCTGTGGGACCAAAATTAAAGAAAAACCAGGACGTTTATTTAATCGACTAGCACAGCTAAAGACAGCGATTAAAATTGAATTAAAGATCTTATGTTAGATGTAAGTATATTTTTATATGGAGAAATTATAGTTAGTTATAAGTTTGACCCGAAGGCAGCTGAATTGGCTAGGACGGAGGCTCACGCGCCGCCTTGTGAAAACGACTAAATCTGTCTCCAATGTAATGTAAGAATCATCTGACACGTATACATAGGCTCGAAATGCTCGATTCATCGGTCAAATTGTCATAAAATCTACTATAACTTTTTAAATAACAATTTCTAAACTTCTATAAAACACTTCAGTAAATAGCTCCAATTAAAATATATCCGAAAAAACGTCGCGAGATTGAACGCACGCACGCGCCCGCAACTCGTACGCACTTGCGTGCAATTTTGCGGCGCCACAAACCGCTGAGTCGAGTGCGAGAGCCCCGAATCGAACTGCCCATATGCAATATGTATCATACGAATTGCCTTACTCGCGTTACCTGTACTGTGTACCTTCGTTGTTGAGGAATCTTTAGTATATGGAGCACTATATTAACGATCTCAAATACCGATTAGAGTTGTTACATAAATTAAGCGTTCCTGTTGTTTGCTGGGCATTTTGTATTGGTTTCCGACGTAGCCCAATGTGGAGTTGTATCGTTGTAACTATCGCGCTCATGTACTAATCACGTGTAGTCTTGCGGGTTGACCGACCTCGGCGATTACCGAACTTTTCCGTTATTTGAAAACCCCCATCCGCCATATTTAGTCGTATACCCGAGCTCTATCTGGCAGTAACCGTCAAACCGCATCGCTACGCAGCTACTCATAATGGTTAGTTCTAGATCATTCGCCATCACAATCATTGAAGCGGTAAATGAGTCTGGTGCGTGTTGTGTGTCTTCTTTACATACCACTAAGTGTTGTAACATAATAATAAGTGCGTTTGTGGTTTTTTGGAATTGCATTTCTTGTATGATTCAGTGGAACGATGAAGCTCGCACCGCGGATCGAGTGCTAGTCCGCTTCGCATCGACTCGACTATATATAATTTTATTGTAGCTGTAGGCGATTCTATGGTCGGGGTCCCTCGGCATTCTCCAACAGCTGGCAAACCTGGAGGCCTACTAAGAAACCGCTTAGAGACTCAAACAATCGGCGTTCTTATTCGATTATTCGAGTCTCAAAACGGTTTCATGGTACGGCCCCTGGATTCCGCAGGGTTACACGCGACAGCAATCCCACAGATTGACAGCAGAACTTTCGTCTGATGCGTTGCTGTCGTAACAAAATCTCTCTGCGGAATTTTCGTTTGGCCACCGTTTAAAAGCCGACGGGCCTCGATCGGTAATAGTTAACGATGCACAAACGTCACTGAGTGTCTTACGCGTCCACGCGCAATGACAACATACACTGCCATTATTGAATATTGATGCGACCTGGTATGCTTGGTCATAGCGAATTTTGTATTTACGAAACTAGAGTTTAGACTAGCTGGTTTCTGAAAAGCTTGTGAATGAGCACATAACCTGATCCTTAGATAACGTTGCGAATTGCGATGACGAATTTCGACTATAAGTGTATTAAATTTTGCGATTGGCAAATCGCTTGTTACTTAGCGAAGCTAATATCAGTTTTACATATTTTCTAACTTTGTCATCGTTATTAACGATAGCTCTTTGGATTCCGGTCCTTTTCATAATTAAATTGTTGTTTATTGATAAGCTTTTCTTAAACTAGCCATAGGTCACTTGCGCGTTAGCTAAATGTGTTTAGCGCTAATTCTGTCTATCGACTTCTATCTACCGAATGGAAACAATAAAATTAGTGCTAATTATGTTGAATCAAGGTGCAAGTCGGCCTACAGTATTGCAGCTGGGTGCCTTAGTACCGAGTTGGACTACTGTCGTGTTATAAGTGTACTGTGGTTATGAGCCAAGAGCACGCTATGCCTTATTTGAGATGCGACGGTAAGCGCTCGAAGTCGGAGGTGATTACGTATGATGAGCGTTGTCGAGTCCTTAGCCTGGATGCCATTGCAATGACGAAGCTAAAAAAACCTTCAGTGGTACGTCAATTGTCATATTCTTAATTCGTCATCGTAATAACGATGTTATCTTGGCTAGGGCTCTTCCAGAGGGAAAATAGAAGGGATCAGTGAGCAGAAATATTCGATAGCCACATAATCGTAACTATGAATTTGAATGTGATTAGAATGAAAATTATGAGAGCAATGTTTCACATGCGACAAAGTAACGATTACGCCGTCAATTACCTGTCGGGTGTACTTGAGTTAGCTAAGACAGCTATGTTATCGAATAATATAGAAATGTGTAGGAGCTGTCATAATCTTCATACATAATTCTCGACATCGTTACAAGTTATTACCTACTTTATCTACCGAAACTCATGCGCTCATCGTACGTGATCCCGCCGGCAAAATCCTTGCATCTCGTTTGTGACAAATATAACTGCCATTCGTTAAGTAAATTGTTGTACGTCATCGTAGATCCATTAGCTTCATAGTAACGGACTCCGTGCGTGTCGAGCTGATCGTGTTTGATACATATTATTAAATTTCGAAATTGTAATAGAACTAAGTAATAATCTCACAGGAGAGCTAATGTAATACCATAATATAATTTGTGTCTAGCTGATAATGGAAATAGGTAAATGATAAGTTTATATCGCTTACTGATGGAGCCCGGCTGAGACGGAAGACGATACGAGAGACGCGTTGGACGACAGAGTGACAGACGAGACAGTAGCTCGCGCCAGACTGTTATAGTCACGATAGGAACATACAGAGAGAGCTAAAGCGCTAAAATGTGCTACATACATGGGCGCCGGCATGGGGGGTGCCGGGTGGTGCACTTGCACCCCTTGGGAATCTCGGGATCAACAGGAATTATTGAATTAAAAAGCCCTGTAACCCTATTACTATGCCGTTCAAAGATAGTTCGAAATGTTTCGGCACTAAAAATTAATGTATTCTGTTGACGTAAATAGACAGTATCACTGTTGTTAGTAAAAAGTAAAAATAAAAGAAAGAAAACTAAAATCTGCACGCCTTGGAAATTATTTCTGCCGGCGCCCATGGCTACATAATAATAAGTTATGTGACTCAAACCGTTTCTGAATTGTCTGATGACTCTGTAGCCCACGCGCGTGTGATAGTTCGACTGTTACAATCTTCATTGCCTCTATTTAGTTTAGGACTCGTGGAGCGAAACGCGGTGACGTGGCACACTTGGCCTCAGTCCGGAAAACCCGCGTCGAAACCGCCTTCGGCCGAGGTGATATCGCCGATTGCGACGACGACAAAAACGATTACGAACTTCGGTATCGTAGTCGGCGATGCCTCCTAGCTGACGGCTCTCGAGGCTTTACGTTTTCGACGAGCTGCGGTCGATCGTCGAAATCCGTAGCGAGTTGCCGGCGAATAGCATTTCAGACTTAGTTCGTTGGCGCCGGCTACGCATTTCGATACGAGCCGGCCCGTCGATACGAGCCGCTGTACATAAGTACCTTTAGGTATATCATATGTTTGACATATGTTTAATTTTATTCGTCTAAGAAAGTACATACGGCTGTTGTTATTTTTATATAATTTGGGTAGAAGTATATTTTTTGTAAATGAACCTCTGTATTTATCGTATGCCCCGTAAGCCTAGACGTAGTCGTAGCTACGAGTACGAACGTGATTCAGACCGATCGTCTTATATTTTACCGGTTTACTCTGCGCGTATTCTTTTACAGATTATTATTTTGTTACTTCAGAGTGCAATATGTACAAATATTTACATATAAAATATAAATTGTACAGTGAATTTTTAGTTTTAATCGTGTACGCAATACTTCGCTCCTGTCGCGTTGATGCATAATATCGAATCACAGAGGCCAGCTGCCATTCGTGTTAATTATACTTAAGATTTCGTTTACATAGTACATACCCACTAGGTGAATCTTTGTATTTTCGATTTGCTAATTTTTTCTAGCAGATTTTTAGATTTGTTTAATTTGAACGAATATTGTACATTTCGAAAGATAATTTTTAAAGTGATTTTAGTTGTTATTTAGTGACGAATTTTGTTAGTGTAACTGGCAGCCCCGTGGCCAGTCTATATACCAGTGTTTTGTGCAATGACCGTTTGTGTGTGCGTCCGAGCGTCCGAGCGTCCGGCCGTCCGCGCGAGCTGCGTCCCGAACTATGATAGTCTGATGACACGATGTCGTTATGTACCATTCTTTTAAGCTATATGCAGGTCATGTCGTCCGCTCGAAGCGTGTAATATTGGGGACGTTAGCTCCGCGGGACGGCTCGGAGGCTCCGCAGCGGCGGATCCGGGGCAGGGCCCGCGAGGCCCCGCGACCCCCGAATCCGCCCCTGGCCGGCGCCGTCGCTCTAGAAGCCGAGTGCCACGTCGATTGATTCAGGAAGGCTGACTAAGATAAGACCTCCGTTCGGAAACATTTTCTACGACCCGATTTCCTCCTATACTTTGCCTTAGTACCCTTTATTGTATGATTTAACAGTGGTGGAGAGAGTTAGATATAGGAAGCAGACATGATATGTTAAAATTTTAGAGAGTCAACTTTTATAAATGATTACAAAACAAAAACCGTGAAAGGTGTGTACAAACGAGGATATTTGTATGAAACATTGTTATGCGAATAAACTTACACCTCAATATAAAATTACGTTGTCTTTTATTTCCTACAACCTAAATGTTAATGTCTATTTTACTATAAAAGCTACAACTTCTAAAAATCCTAGCATTTATCGACATAACCTAGGTCCTAGATTCTAGAACTGACCACAGTCACCACCTCTTTTTGGTCTTCTAAAAAAATAACAATAATTAAAGATTTGCCAAGTACTTACACTCTACAATCATAGGCTAGGCCCTTTGAACCATGAATCTACCATTTCATTTGTTAATGCTATTTAGTATTGAAGTACCAGGAGCATAATAACGTATGAAGAGGTGTTAACATTAAGTTTTTTCGTCCCATTCTAAGATTTTTCTTGTAGTTACCCTCCAATATTTTATTTATATTCTTGTGAATCAACATGTATTAACGTCACAGTTAGCG
The DNA here is from genome assembly GCA_963422495.1 of Polyommatus iphigenia. Lineage (NCBI taxonomy): Eukaryota > Metazoa > Arthropoda > Insecta > Lepidoptera > Lycaenidae > Polyommatus > Polyommatus iphigenia. Next base: position 13,975,225 of record OY730189.1, read on the forward strand.
AGCCAGTTTATACGCAGCTCAGCGTTTTTCTCGTCAAACACGCAGTGCAGGCCTTTCACAGGAGCCCTACGTACAAAAAATAAGCGTATTAAACACTACATCCAAAACCACAATACCTGTAATGGAACTTTGTATGTATAGTGTGTCAATACGAAGATTTGTGTCTCGTCTCACGGTTTTGTCAGATATTCAGTAACATCTAGATGTTGTCTGCCTATATACCCAGAGTTTAAATCGAGAGTTAATATCGTATATGTTCCATACCAAGTTAAAAAAAAACTCGTCACTTGTATGAAAGTCTTCCTTAAATATAAATTTTATTGCACTATTTGTTGTTATATCGGGAACATAAAAAATATGACTTTGTTAGAGTAACTAGCTATCAAATATAGTGTTAAAGTGTCTAAGCACAATAGGCCGAAAATACGCGGCCGAAGTTCAGCATGATTACGCCAGCAATGCGCTACGCTTACTATATAACGCGACGTGATTTCGGCATGGTGTGTCATCGGTAATTTAAAATACCGAACTTCGGCCGCGTTTTTTCGGCCTTAGGTGTTTAAACACCTATTCTTATAATATATATTATACCATATATATACCACATATACCATACACAAAGCACACAGTAAACACTGCCTTGTGTACCGTTACACAAGGCACACAAGGTAGTGTTTACTGTTTAGTTAAAAACAAATAACAATATTAAACTTACGTAGCATTCTCCCTAGTGAGGATCTGTTTGAACGGGCTATGCGGACCACCAACCAGTCCCACAGTGAAGATGTACCACTGACAACTCGTCAGATTCTCTATAACGAGGCTCGTGTTCTTCGTTATTATCTTCGTGTCTGTAAATACATTTTAAATAAATGAGACTTCAATTGCAGGCGGAGAGGTATTTATAAATTACAAAAGTGAAATGAAAGTTATTAAGTTTAACTATTAAAAAAAAAACCGCGGCCGGTCCGGATGCAGGATGGCGTTGTCACTGTGTATTGTTTGCAGCATTTTCACACTTTCACATTATGTATAATATCTTTGTATTATACAGTGTGTTTGTGTAAACACCGTTATCCTTGAAACCGTATGGGTATGAAGACGGCATTTTTTTTGAGTTCCCAGCATTGTTCTCATAGAAAAAGTTGTTCATTTTGACGGGCTCATTTGATGGTTTCAAGGACAACGGTGTTTACACAAACATATTGTATTATTTAGTATCCCTAGTGCAATTTGTTATTGTCTATGTATTTATTTTTAACTGATATATTTTTATTTGCTTCACAATTACACACACACACACACACGCACACGCACGCACACGCACACGCACACGCGCACGCACACGCGCGCGCCCACGCACGCCCACGCACGCACGCACGCACACACCACACACACCACACACACACCACACGCACACCACGCGCACACACCACACGCACACCACGCACACCACGCGCACACGCACACCACGCGCACACCACGCGCACACCACGCGCATACCACGCGCACAACACGCGCACACCACGCGCACGCCACGCGCACGCCACGCGCACGCCACGCGCACGACACGCGCACGCCACGCGCACACGCGCACACGCGCACATGCGCACACGCGCACACGAACACACGCACACACGCACACACACACACACATACACACACACACACACCAATTCCTTCGCGCCGCCGCCGCCGCGAAAAAGCAGCGGCGCGCCGAGCGAGAGGACAGATTTTTTTTTTCAAATCATATTATACACTCAAAAGCTTATAAATAAGGTATATTTAAGATAATTTCAATACGAAATAAGTAAATCATTCAATACAAAGTCAAGTTAAGACTGTGACACAGCTCCCAGCGTCTTCCACTCTGAAATACAATTTTCATATCTGGAATAAGATTCAATGAATCAGTATTCAGTACGAACGAACTCGTTATTATGGTAATAGCGCCTCTACACGATGGCCCATCGTAGTGGACCATCATGAAGGTCCAGCGTGTGGAGGACGTAGTGGTGTTGGAGGCCGATGGCGCGAGCGATGTTCGTGGAATGGCGTCGCTGTCAGTTTTTCGGCCACACATCAAAGAGAATGGCTTAGCGATGGCGGTACGCATCTACACGTGGCCCATCATACCACAGTCTGCAGTGCCCGAACGCGGTCGAGTGAGGACGTCGCAGAATTTTTCGAATTTCATTCAAAATGACGAGTACGTACTCGTCATTTTGAATGACGAGTACGTACTTACGGTATGAGAGTTGAGACCACGTGGTCTCAACTCTCATACCTAATGAATGAAGTTTAAATATTTTAATATTATAACGGCGAAAGTTTGTATAGATATTTGTTACTCTTTTACTCAAAAACTACTGAACGGATTTTAATAAATTTTACAATGATATAGCTTATACATCAGAATACACATAGGCTAAAATTTTATCCGACTTTCAAAATGAAGGCGGTGTTATGACTGTTATGTTCGTTTTTAGGGTTCCGTACCCACATACCCAAAGGGTAAAAACGGGACCTACTGATACTTCGATATCTGTCCGTCTGTTTTGTGTTCAATGATTACTCCGCCGTTTGTGAACCAATTTTCAAAATTTTTCTTTTGGTTTATAGGGTATCATCCTAATTTGGTACCATGTTCACAAAAATCGTGACCTCATGAAGGAATCCATAAGTAATCGAGGGGACTTCTCAAAATTTATATGGAAACATGTGGTGACGTCGATTTCGTGGGAAGTATTCTAAGCATAATTATATGCTAACAACAAGTAAGATTTTGCACTGAGGTGTACCTATCTGGTATACCAATGTTTGGAAGGCATTGAGAGAACTTCTGACTCTTTAAAGATACAAGTTTGGGAGTTTCAGCGTTGTTTTAAAAACGGAAAGCATATGATGCTATTATTACATTCATAATTATTATCATCATTAACCTAATATATTATAGAATAAATCATTATTCTAATTTTAGTCTCGAAATAATTATTCGTAGAAGTTCAGGGAAGGTTCATATTAGGAGGGAAAATGATACGAAGTTTACTAGGTTATCTGGTGAAGTTAGAAAATTTATAAAAATGTGCGTTTTGCATTGCCGCAATTCCTAATGCTTACATGTCCATCTTGAAAGACGTTTAGATCACAACTGAACGCGGCCATCGTGTAAATGCATTACAACCATTGTATAGCCATCGCGTGCGCCATATTTTGATGGGCCAGCGATGGTACATTGTGTAGAGGAGCAATATACGCTTGCATCAAAATGGTGTCTTAGTCGTCGTCATTACAAGAACAAAATGTTCGCTGTGTCACGCACGAAGGATTCCGTACCAATATAGAGAGCAAAAGTGTGCTGAAAATTGGGTTTTTGTATAGGAGCCACGCTTAATTGTTTAATTTAGTTAACGAAGTCTAAGTAATAGGGTCCCGTTTTTACCCTTTGGGTACGGAACCTTAAAAACAGATGAAAGTCGCATTTGAGGCACGCCGCCGACGGTGCCGCCGCCGCCGACCACAAAAAGCCGGCGCGCCGCAGCCGGCCGTTTAGCCATCGGCGCTCATATCTACTTTGAAGTCGGTACCAGTCCCAAAAGTTTCTTATATTCTGACATTGACTGATTAATTACTCACGATTAAATTAGCTGGTACCGACTTCAAAATAATGAAGACTATAAAGTATGTACATTGTACAGAAATAGTTGAGATTTAGACGAATTCTGAAAGAGGCAATATTAAAGAGTAAGAATTATTTAATACTTTTTAGTTCATATTTTTACTTATTGTTTTTACCTTGGAAGTCGGTTTTAATTTTTTGTTAAAAATAATAATGACTTCAATGTTTCTATGAAAAATGCCCTGACCCTAAAATATTTACACTTTATTTCATTACACCTTGTATAATAACATATTTTTGTGTCACACTGTTGACTGTTGTGCCAGGCTTCGAGGAGAAACTGGATTTTTAGGACATACCTGAAATTACCCTGATTTATTTTTATTACCTCAGTAGTATAAAATAGTCTCTTAAAAAGTTGTGAGATAAAAGTATGTAAACAAAGATATTGAGTTGATCGAATCAGCAGCCTGGAGTGTTCTCGTGTCACGGCCAAGAGTTCTCCGCAGATCATCTTCAGATAACCATTGAGATTCATGACTTTGTGGGATGCCGAAATACCGGTATTTTACTAGTCTAATAAAATAATTCTATTTTAGATATAATAGTATAATCTTATATATAAAATTCTCGTTATTTATATGTAGGTATGTATAATTATTCCGGTACAATAATATATTGGGCAAAGGCCTTTCTTATTTAACCCATCAAGCCCCGTAAGGACACCGGTGACCGCGACAACAATAGATTTCCAAGAATCCGCGATCGACGGAGTGAAGGCCCAATATGTTATTATTAACAGCCTCTTAATTAAATATACTAAATGGCATCGCCCTTTAAAAATATAAGTCAAAAGTAGTCAGCAACTTTGTTAAGCCAAAATTCGTTTATGCTGCGACAATCGCTCATTTTCCAAGCTTAAAATTTCATATCATATCATTTACCGGGATTCGAAGTAACTCCATTAGATCGTAAGCACCATGACTCCCGGTGATGGAAAAAGGAAAGTGTACGGTTTCCGCGTTAAACGAAATGCGCATCAAAATTCCTGACAATATCTAGTAATACTTTGATGCCCCTATGGCAGTTACTAGTTCATAGTGATGAATAAACAAGAATTATATCATCAAAAAATTCTCCAACACAAAACCACAAAATTATACACAAAAAGAATTAATATCAAAAAATTTTCCAACACAAAAACAAAAAGTATTGCATTTCACAAACAAAACATTAGAGTTACCCGTAAAAAGTACGCAACGTAAATTCTAAATAATTTGCATACCACGTTTCGTAATAAACTGAGCAGGGGCTCGATTCTCAAGCCTCGAATCACGCTTTGATTGTAGGCGCGCGTGTTGTCTAACAAGCGAGACAGGCTTTTTTTTAATGTTACCCATTACCGACAGCCTGGGGAAAGAACGCCGGGATATGTGGGACTCCACAGGAGCTGCGGTAAGGAGGAGCACCCAGTCTAAAACCCATCGTGACTCCTCTGCACAATATGTTGTTGAGCCTGGAGGTCCACCGAGATGATAACTACTGTAACGGCTTTGTTAGGACAAACGGCTTTATCAGTACTTTGTTTCCCAGCAAACTCTTCGCGCGGCGTAAGCCACGTACGAGACAGCCTGCAATCGAAACGACATTCTAGACTGGAGAATTGGACCCCTGAATTTACCATAGAAATCGTTTTATTAGCCATTCAAATATGTTGCACATACAGAATCTCGTCCGCATTACCATATTTACCGTAGCTGAGGTATTTAGATAACATTTTTTTGTTTTTATTCACTCATCCTCTTTAAAAAATCCAAAATATGGATACGCTTAATTTTTGTCAGGGTAAGTTAACTTTTTCATACTTATTTGCACTTTGTATTTACAGTAACATGATTTGGTATCATCTAGGTCTGTTTGAAAATTGTTTCTATCCTGAGTTTTAAAATCTTAGGTTTTCAGTCAATGTGGTGTTTAATACGAGCGGTGTTTAGTGAACAAACATTTGGTGTCGGACTCTACAGTACAGTGTACAGAGTAGTGTGTACAATTGTGCCGATTGAACAGTCTGAAGAGTTTTGTACAAACGTTTCAACATGACTTGAGAACTTTGATTTGATATAGATAAAAAATAGTAATAACGATAATATAGCTTAAAAATAAATTATAAAGTTAATAAAAACTATAACCCAACTACTCTTAAGTCTTAATACAGCTTGGTACAGAGCTACTTGAGTCTCGAAAATGATATATGTACGACAGTTTTAAGTGTGATATAGGACAACAAATGACTCCTTATTATTCGTTAAAGCAAAAGTGGAAGTAAAAACATACCAAATACCCATATCATACCCATAAATGGCATATTATGCCTACATGAAGCACGACTGCTAAAATCATTTCCGTAACTTTTCCGTAGTCAGAGAAAAATCGATCCAAGTTGCAGCGCCTAAAAATTACTATCCCTAAATTCCGGCAAATCCTTAACGGCCGAACCCAATATACGATCCTAGTCCGTTTTTACCAATCCAAGATCGATATTTGAATCCATATTTGTGTTTGAGTGTGCCAATAATGTATCCACAGATTGAAATTACAATCTGTGGTTGCAAGCCATCCATGGGAGGTTCGCTCTATGATTTCGGATAGCCCTCTGTTTGAAAATGACAGTTCGAGTGTATTCATAACCTATCTCACAGTTTTGACGTTTCTTTCGATCGGTTTTTTGATCCAAATCTGCAATCTTAAGAATTTCTCGGTTTTGCTGTTTAAAATATAGATTTGTCTATACTCTCAAGCAGTGATAGTAGTCATTTTGAGGATCGCATACTGATTTCGAGTGATGAAGAAGATGTCCCGAGACGCTGTTCACGTAGCAGGGACCGTGGAAGTGGGGTGCAGAGGGGGTCACATGCCCCCCCCCTAAAATCAAATGGGGGGGGGCGCCCCCTCCAAATTTTCTGCCTGGTAAAGAAGATTTTTTTAAACTTCATTCACTTAATATTTCATCTTTATTTTTACAATTAATACACACACTTTTAAATTAAAAAGTAACTGACAGCCTTATTCATAAAAAGTTAAAGTAGCCAATAGGTTTATTTAGCTTCTTAAAGCATTCATTTAAAACGTTTAATAACGCTAAAAAAAATTGTAAGTATTCAATAGACAATAGCGGCATAACTTAAATAAAACACGGTCGACCCAATCTTACATACGGCCAACAAATGTGCAACATTTTTTTTTTCGCGTCCGGACCGTTATATGGTTAGTTGCATGAACGATACGTCCATGCCCCATGGTGAGTTGGAGTGATTAAAGTTGGTTGAAGCTAAGTGTTATAATATTTTGCAAGACATACAAAATATTCCGTTCCGTTTTATCCATTTATTGCATCGAGATTTTAAAAAATATTATATAAAACAGACACAATTTACATTTTTGTTAATAAATAAAGTATTATAACAGTTTTATAAATATTTTGTAAACGATTGAATTTTATTTTGCTTGTCGATTTGATTTATATTTCTATTAATATACACGAGAAACATGACAATTGCGCGAAACTAAACGTGTGAGAGGGAAAAAAAAGATCGCGGGCAATCCAGCCACAAAAAATATTGTAGACGGAGTATTCGATGATTTTTGTACGCAGCGCGCTGTGTCCAAAACAATGGCAAGTCACCGCCCCGCCTGCTCTTCACCCACCCGCGTAGGGTTACCAGCTTACGTAACATTGCCTCTTTATGGGGTAAAATAAAAATTTTATGTACGACTGCAAATAGTTGAATAAAAATCAATAATATAATAAATAGTTATTAATATAATAGTTGAATAATAATATGATGATAACAATTTTATGTTATGAAATAATTTATTAATTTAAGGAATAAAAAACTACATTACGTGGTTCACTTTATAATGGGATAAAGTACATAGTACTGTTATTATTATTATGTACAGAATTTATTAACTTAAGTGGGAATATTGTGGATTTCAACTTTTATTATTGAAATGGAGATTGGAGATCGATCTAAGGATTGGGATCGATCCGAGATTGATTTCAATCTATAGATTAGGATCGAATATTGGGTTCGGCCGTAAATCGACAAGCCGCTAAACGATTCGAATAGCCGCCATGCTCAGAATACAGAACTTTTTTTTTTTTTTTTTTCGAAAGGGTCTAAGCTACTGGTCTGGTTAAGACCGTGGTAGTTTAATCGTGGCTATAACTAGTCTGTTGCTAGTTGGTTTGGAGATAAACAATGAGGGGGCCTGGCCCCCTCCCCTAAAGTCACACGTGTGACATTCTAATCAGGCAATATTGGGGAGAGCTACGAAAATAAGCTATTTTCATCTGACGTGGGGAAACGGGTCCCCCCTGCTCTTAAGGGGTCCGACCCCTTACTCACTCTCTGACGAGTGAGGCTGCTCGCGCGCGGTAGCACAAACTAGCTGCGTACGAGTTATCGCGGTAGATGAACTCAAGTTATTAATGTTATTGCATAAAAGAGGGCCGTCCCTCTCCCCTTCCGAGTCCGGTTGGGGTGACATACGCGTGTATGTTCTAATGTCGAAGTAATTGGTAGAGCTCTCTACGACAATGTCACGGTCGCGGTCATGATTTAGGTGTGTTTCTATGCTATCCGCATGCGAACTCAACCCCGGGATCAAGCTCGGCACCGGATTTCGGTCGGTCTGTCAACAAGTTCAACAGAACAAACCAGAAGGAGTATTCGATGATTTTTGTACGCAGCGCGCTGTGTCCAAAACAATGGCAAATCACCGCCCCGCCTGCTCTTCACCCACCCGCGTAGGGTTACCAGCTTACGTAACATTGCCTCTTTATGGGGTAAAATAAAATTTTTATGTACGACTGCAAATAGTTGAATAAAAATCAATAATATAATAAATAGTTATTAATATAATAGTTGAATTGTTATCATCATATTATTGTTATCATCATATTATTATATGATGATAACAATTTTTTGTTATAAAATAATTTATTAATTTAAGGAATAAAAAACTACATTACGTGGTTCAATTTATAATGGGATAAAGTACATAGTACTGTTATTATTATTATGTACAGAATTTATTAACTTAAGTGGGAACGACAAAAAAAAGGTTACGTACACATTAGTACTAAAATAAGTGTACACGTGAAAATATTATGAATAATATGCTAAAATCGACTACAATACAGTTTTAGTTTTCGAGTTTCCTGGGACCAAATCCAAATCATAAAGATAACCTATCTCGCAACTTGGGCCAGTAGACGCTGGTTGTGTATCCTGAAAAAAAAAAGTTAAAATGTCATAACCATGCTATACCTGTAATATTATTAATAAACAGAAAACAATACCTGCTATCTTGGGTATTGGATGACCCGATACATCCGTGGGTGTTTCGGTCGTTCCTGGAGCTACAACCAAATTCTGTAAAAGTACATTTATATTACATCACTTTCATCTGTATGTCAAATTCCTCTAAAGTATTAGACATACGGACGTAATTAATATGTCATTATGTTCAGACAATTATTAAATAAAAAATAAATCTAAAAAAAGTTGGGTAAAATATTCCGTTATTCTGTGGCAACACTTACAAAATGAACGCATGAATTCAAAGACAATTACGTTACGGACATTTAATTCAATATTTAAATAAAATGAATTGGAAATGTACTACTTACAGATGGAACGTGATCCCATGCGATTTCTTCGCAGTCGCAGCAGCATTTTTGCAAGCGGGAACGACACAAATCGGCATAATTAATTAAAAACTGACAACTACAAACACGAGATACAGATGCGCGCGTCGGCCATCGACTGACTCGAGCCACTACAATTTGTACTTGCTGTGACTGCCTCACTTTCAAGTGCGTTGACGGTTTCTGGTTTGTTCTGTATTCTGAGCCGCCATGCGAGTGTCCATTGAAAACACAAGTGAAGCCAGATTTCCGCCCCAACTGGTTTGAAAACCTGTGGGCTTCAGCCTCATCAGTTCGCAGAGGATTTTAGCTTCGACCAAATAAAATTGTGAAGAGTTTCGCCACAATATATGACAGTAGACTAACTGTTGAATTTGTAAATGCATATTTGCGATTGCATATTTGCAGATAAGTTAAAGAAGCAATGTGCCATTACAGAAATTGACTCGGCTGTCGTGATCTATTAACTTGGTTTGACATAACTCGATCAAATAACGTAGATCCACCTATAAATTAATTTCTTAAATGGTTGAATCAAAATGATGATACGAGTCAAAGAATTTCATACAGAATATTTTGACATTTTAGTTACTTCTGTGTCTCGTTCCTCTAATATACTCCATTTTGACTTGAGTAATGAGCGAGTTTCATTAAGCGAGTGCGTTTCTACTTTCTCAAGACTTGTTGATATAAGCAAAGACGAATGGGCGGTTTCGTCTCATATGTTGTAACATTTTCCTACCTATATCACATGAAAGATCTCAACTGTAATTATTATAGTCGTTTCATTTTTTTAAATAAAATATTTAATAAAACTTAATCAAAAGTATTTTAATTTAAAATCAAGTGGAAAATACCACACGGTTGACTGTGCGCCTACTCTAAACCTCCTCCCCCCTCCCACCGCGCGCCACACGCTGCCATATTTTCCGTGTTCGTCGTCGTAATTTTTGTTTTTTTATGCACTAAACCTTTTATTGCACATGAACAAAAACTGACTGTGTCATGTCATGTCATGGCAACGCCACGAACAAAGTTGTTTAAACTTGACAACTGGTTACTAAGTATATATGTAAATAAATTTGTTCGTGGCGTTGCCATGACATGATATGACACAGTCAGTTTTTGGTAGCTGTGCTTCACTTATATGTTTAAAATTATTGTTACGAGTACTTATTTATTTATTGACGACTTACGCATTATTAAAAGACTTCTGGTGTTTCTACATTTACAACTATCGACTTCGGCTAAGGGTATTATTATTCCTTTGTTATTTATGTATTTGAAAATATATAAATAACAAAGGAAATAATACAAGTATCAGAATTGTATTATTTCCTTTGTTATTTACATATTTTCAACTGGGCAATTCTTGATAACGATAAAAAAATAACTGCTACTGCCTGTGATTACTGTACAACTATTATAAATGTAAGAATTATGTTTACATGTAACGCAAAATGTAATAAAGTATGATAAAAGCATTATTTAAAACAAAAACTTTTTTTTCACTTGAAGCCCAGTAACTTTTGACCTGCACGCAATCACAACAAAAACTTGGTATATTGATAATAAAAATGCTTATTTAAACATGTTTATGCTAGTCGCAACGTGTTACAAGGGTTGGGACACTCATACAAAATGCCCATTCACCTTTGATTTCAAAGACACAGATGAGTTCATTACTCACTACTGTATGATATCATTACTGTGGTTTTACGATGTGAGGTGAGGCTAGGCAAAAGCTTCGCCTCACCGTTTCCATGCATGCACACACTTGTAAACAAACTACGCCATAATGCGAGCATCGCGTTGTGTGAGTCGCAGTCATCTGGTTGAATGCGCTATTTAATTTAATGACTAGTGAACTCATCGAATGAAATCAAGTAATTTGCAGTTAAAGACTTGGCCTTAAGTCATATTTCGTTCAATGAATTCGCTAGTCATTCAATCTAGTAGCACATTCAACCAGATAACTGCGAAATGCGATATACATAATACACATATTGTGTCAGTAGTACCCGCACACATAGAATCAGCCAACAAATTTTGTGAACAAAGCTCTTTCTTTTTTATTTTTTACTTTCGATTTTTAACTGTGTTTTTGTTAATCTCCCGTAATAGACAAGCTAATGCCTAGATAAACTAGATAGGCAACCCTGTAGCTGATTGTTTCACCTAACACCTAGCGATATCATTTACATTAAAGGAATTATTGATTCTCTTTATCCGTCTGTCCATATCGATACCGGAAATATCACTTAACGTAAGGGACATTTTGGCGAAAATGAGTTATATATATCATTGGATTCAGAATTTCGAGCTCTATCGTTTGGCATACTCGAAATTCCTCTATCTTTAAAAAAATGTCCCTTACAGTACACATTTTTGAAAGTCTAAACAGGTTTTTTCCTAAAAAAATTGATTTAACGGACGTAAATATTTTTACGTGTTTAAAAAAATAACGTAAATGCTTCTAAAATACAATTCAGTCCCTTACGTTAACCTTTAGCTTAGTATAATTCTCTTAACATGTCCTTTACGTTAAGAATTGAGACATAATAATTGTCATAGCTTCACTAAAATTTGTCCCTTACCTTAAAGTTAAATATCATTTTTCAAGTAAGAAGTTAGTTATTTTGGCACCTTCTCAAAAAGTATTATCCGTAAAAGTTTAAAGTTTTCTATAAAGTGTTAGTGTTTTAGCTATACCTTTAGCCTTTAGGTTTACACAATATGTAATGCGATCAATTGTAGACAACTAGCATTAAGTATGACAATACTCTCCTGGCTGCAAATAAAGTCGAGGTGCAAGAACTGTCTTAGAGAATGAAGCAAATGATCAATTACTTGGGTCTCTCAATTAATAAAGGGAAAATGGATCCGCTGTCCCATGCGTTGGTCCAATCAAATCCGCACCACACTTGAGTCCACTGTCTAAGACGCTCATGAAGGAAGGTCATAGAAGAAGAAGGTCACGACTGGCGAAGCAGCTCTGGCAGGTGCGATAAAAGAGAGCAGTTATAGCTCCTGATAAGGTGAAGTGAGAAGCTTAATGCCAGGTCAAGAACGGAGACTCAGACTCTGCGTCCAGTTCTCAAAGCTCAGAGAATCTCTTACCTTCCACCTTACACAGGTGCTCACCGGACTCAGAATTCAGGAGAGCTTACGTCAGCCTGCCACGAATGTGGTGCTGTGGAGGACTTGTCGTGTGCGATCGCTAGGTCATGCTGCGCTGTTGTGAATCCATAATTTCACAAAAAGAGGCTGCAGAGCGGAACAGGGAGGAAGATCCACCTTCCATTCGGCTCAGGATACAGATTTCGGTAAGACAAAAGAGCAGAGACGTGGTTTTGCAAAGTTCCGCCTTGTCTCTGGGTGTAGATGGGAACAGTCCCGGTGCCAAGGGAAATGCTTCAGTCTGCCAAGTTTCCTTATTTTACTGGAAATCCTGTTCCTTATGTGGTAGACCAGCCAGTCGTGGTGGGTTTATTGTGTTAGATAGTTTCAGGACACTCTCCGCTATACGGCTGATGGTTTTAGTGGGTCAGCTAGCGCTACTCGTCGGCCATTCCCCTATATTACCGGGATGCTTTATGTAAACTTTATTAACAATCAACTGTTATATACTTAATATTAAAAACATAAGGTCAAAATTATATGAAAGTTTTTCTTAACAGTTTATCATACATCAAACTTCCTACAAAGCAAAGTTTTTTATGTCCTTTACAGTAGAGTTGTGTCGTAGTTTCATATTAAACTTGGTGCTTACTTTAATACGGCATAGTTTACATTGAAAAATTCAGTGCCGTAAGGGACACATAAGCAATTTTTTTTAATGTAAGGGACATGCTATTTTCTAAACGCGTAAATTCACGAAATTATTTTTTTTATAGTTATATAGCCGACAAAATTCTAAGAAAATTTTCCATTAACACCTTTAAGATCGGACTGAATGAAAAAAAGTTACAGACGAAATTGTAAAAAAAAAGTTGTTTTTTCGCTCTCCTGAAAAGTCGTGTTTTGTCCCTTACATTAAGTGATATTTCCGGTGTCGATATGTCTATCCTTCTAGCTTCAGTAACTTAGTTGAATAACTTATTTCTCCTTATTATTCTTAAGTCTAAATTTTCAACCATAATTAGGTAGGTATGTTGCTGATACCCATACTTTTTTCATTTAAATGCAACGAGCACCAAAAGAACTATTTGTTTGAATTTGAACGCTATTACGCTGTAAATTAAAAAGCGCATGAAAACACATCCTTTGTGCAATATTCATTGCGTTTTCATTTCGGTCGGAATACGTTTTACCGTTTAACTCACTATTATTGTTCCAAAAAGGAATGTTTTCGCTCATAATTTCACCTATACTAAAATTATTCTGCTAGGTTTTCACGTAATTTCAAGCATAAAATTGGCGTTAATTGGCCGTTTAACCCATCAGTCGTGGCAAAACGAGACACAATAGCTTTTTCATTGTTATCGCGGCCGGATGTGGCCGCTTGGGGCTTCATGAATTAATTTGTTTTAATGACGAATAACCAGAGAAGGTTCCTTAATCGACGTAAACACTAAACATTTATACTTACTAATATTATAAATGCGAAAGTGTGTCTATCTGTCTATCTGTTACCTCTTCATGTCCAGCCCGCTGCACCAGCCGGAGTTGTGGGCGTCATCTAGTACAAAATACAATATTTTTATTTACTATCGTAATTTTTAAAGGGTGAGTAATTTCATTTTTTTTTTTTTGTTTATTTCAGGACTTCTGGAGACTATCATCTCATGTGCGTTCAAGTGACAAGACATACCTAGCAACTATCTTCAGAATTCAGATGCTTGCTGTCTAGGTGAAAAACCCTCATTATTTTTCTAATCGTATAAAAAATATAGCAAAAGGTGTAAAGTTTTTTTTATGTCTGCATAAAATTGATTTTTAATAATATCAATCAGTTTCACATAGTATAATATTTAATAATTATTATAATATGCCAAATTTAAATCTGTTCCGTAGTCTTTGTGTCAAATAGTACCCAACATACATTAACATACATTTCCTTTATAATATTAGCAAAAGCAGGTTAAATATGCTCAGGCATTACTTCACTATTGAAGCTATTGATTCCAACTTCAGTACTACGTGATTCCATTAAAGGTTTCGGTTACCGTGGCCAGTTTCGGTTCGGTTTCACTCGCACAAGAGAACTCTGATTGAAGTTGCAGTTCAATTTCAATTCAATACGTTATAATTACTACCATTTGAAGTGTACAATTTAGGCAAATGATTGGTTTACGATCGTTTCTGTATAGAACTGATACTGATGATATCAAAGCTTTGTACAGAGTGTAACAAAACTAAGTGATAATTACTTTAGGGTGTGTATGTGCTCCGTATATTGAGTTCACTGTGAAAGTAGCAGCGCTGCAAGATAAAAATTTTGTGATATGTATCATGTATGAGCAAGCGCCCCAGCGTCACGTCAACTTTTGTTTTCCAAACATAAGTAAAGAAAAATTTGCTCTTTCAGTGCTTCTACTTTTACAATGAACTCTATAACACGGGGCTCATACATACCCTAAAGTATTATCACTTAGTTTTGTTACATCCAGTAGAAATAATACTGACGTAACTAGATGACGTCCATCGCACAGGAACCGTACATTTTTCCGGCATTACCTACATTTGACGACCTCTGTGGCTCAGTGGGTGGGCTGTTGGCAGCTCAAGCCGGGGGTCGCGGGTTCGAATCCCGCCGACGGAACAAAAAGTTTTTCAATGTTCCTGGGTCATGGATGTGTATTAAATATGTGTATTATATAATAAAAATCTCAAATATATGTATGTATATATTTATATATGTATTAAATATATTTCCGTTGTCTGGTACCTGTAACACAAGTTCTTCAGGTACTTAGCACGGGGCCAGACAGACGTGGTGTGAAGCGTCCATAGATATAAAAAAAAATATTAAAGGTATCCTATGTCCTATCCCGGGACTCAAAGTATCTTCATAAACAGCAAAATCGATTCAGTGGTTTGGGCGAGAAGAGGTAACAGACAGACACACTTTCGCATTTATTAGTATGCTTAGGCAATAAATCTTGTGCATAAAGTTGCTGAAATGTTTTTACAAACGTTGTATATTATAGGTACTTTTATAGCTACCCTCGGATTTGACCGCTTTGCCTTGTATAGGGGATTTGGGAGGTGTTGAAAATATCATGAAAACAACTCTCAGAGGTATCATTCGATTGTAAAAGGGACTGAATTTTACCGTTTTCATTATATTTTGTTTATAAAGGGCTGAAGAGTCACGCTTTGATAAACGGAAATATCTAGAACATTTTATTATCTCATATCTTTAAACGAGCAATTCTTGTATATATAATTTAATTAGATTCTCGGAATTGGCTCCAACGATTTTCATGAAATTTAGTTTATAGGGGGTTTCGGGGGCGATAAATCGATCTAGCTTGGAATCATTTTTAGAAAATGTTATTTTATTCGTGTTTTATCGAATACCGAGCAAAGCTCGGTCAAATAGCTAGTCTTTTATTAAACAAGATTGTCGTGATCTGTATTATTGACGTAACAACGTCTTATAATTCGATATGGGCTGCGCGCACGAAAAATAAAAAAACATGACGCAATATGCGGCGTTGCCTCGCTCTGAGGCGTTCCATTTGAGTTGTTTAGCAGAAATGTACAGTCGGGGAAAATTGTGCTAAGCAGAAATGTACAGTCGGAGAAATGAGTTGTTTAGCAGAACTGTACAGTCGGGGAAATGAGTTGTTTAGCAGAAATGTACAGTCGGGGAAAATTGTGCTAAGCAGAAATGTACAGTCGGAGAAATGAGTTGTTTAGCAGAACTGTACAGTCGGGGAAATGAGTTGTTTAGCAGAAATGTACAGTCGGGGAAAATTGTGCTAAGCAGAAATGTACAATCGGGGAAATGAGTTGTTTAGCAGAAATGTACAGTCGGGGAAATGAGTTGTTTAGCAGAAATGTACAGTCGGGGAAATGAGTTGTTTAGCAGAAATGTACAGTCGGGGAAAATTGTGCTAAGCAGAAATGTACAGTCGGGGACAATTATTGTGCTAGGCAGAAATGTACAGTCGGGGAAATGAGCTGTTTAGCAGAAATGTACAGTCGGGGAAATGAG
Source organism: Polyommatus iphigenia (assembly GCA_963422495.1). Lineage (NCBI taxonomy): Eukaryota > Metazoa > Arthropoda > Insecta > Lepidoptera > Lycaenidae > Polyommatus > Polyommatus iphigenia. The sequence goes on from OY730189.1 coordinate 13,991,722, forward strand.
TTGATCAGCAGAAATGTAAAGTCGGGGAAAATTGTGCTAAGCAGAAATGTATAGTCGGGGAAATGAGTTGTTTAGCAGAAATGTACAGTCGGGGAAAATTGTGCTAAGCAGAAATGTACAGTCGGGGAAATGAGTTGTTTAGCAGAAATGTACAGTCGGGGAAAATTGTGCTAAGCAGAAATGTACAGTCGGGGAAATGAGTTGTTTAGCAGAAATGTACAGTCGGGGAAAATTGTGCTAAGCAGAAATGTACAGTCGGGGAAATGAGTTGTTTAGCAGAAATGTACAGTCGGGGAAAATTGTGCTAAGCAGAAATGTACAGTCGGGGAAAATTGTGCTAGGCAGAAATGTACAGTCGGGGAAATGAGTTGTTTAGCAGAAATGCACAGTCGGGGAAAATTGTGCTAAGCAGAAATGTACAGTCGGGGAAATGAGTTGTTTAGCAGAAATGTACAGTCGGGGAAAATTGTGCCAAGCAGAAATGTACAGTCGGGGAAATGAGTTGTTTAGCAGAAATGTACAGTCGGGGAAAATTGTGCTAGGCAGAAATGTACAGTCGGGGAAATGAGTTGTTTAGCAGAAATGCACAGTCGGGGAAAATTGTGCTAAGCAGAAATGTACAGTCGGGGAAATGAGTTGTTTAGCAGAAATGTACAGTCGGGGAAAATTGTGCCAAGCAGAAATGTACAGTCGGGGAAATGAGTTGTTTAGCAGAAACTTTAAAGGACTGTGCATTCAAATCTTGTTAAAAAAATACAGTTGTACTTAGTAAGTACTTTTTTATCTGAATAATGTGTACATCTATCTATAAATATATATAAAACTCAAAGGTGACTGACTGACATGGTAATCTATCAACGCACAGCCCAAACCACTGGACGGATCGGGCTGAAATTTGGCATGCAGGTAGATGTTATGACGTAGGCATCCGCTAAGAAAGAATTTTTATCAATTCTACCTCCAAGGGGTTAAAATACGGGATCAAAGTTTGTATATAATAATATTAATAATACATTTTAACGCGAGCGAAGCCGCGGGAAAAAGCTAGTTCTATATAATATCCTATGCCTTTGACCACCTTGGACCAATAGAATAAAAAAAAAGTCGACATATTGCTTAAAAAAGTAAAATATTCAAGCGATCTCCCGTAATACAACACATAATATTGCTGTTACCCGCTTCTTGCATAGTCATTTGGACGAACCTTCTAACTTACCTGCTTCATCATCTGGCTAACTTTGTAAGTAAACGTAAAATTCAATTTTTTTTTGTTGCAAATCATTTTCCAAGTCCTAAAAGCTACATTTACGCAAAAAAACGTAAATTTTCAAAAATGTTACTTAACTCATTCTTCCACTCACCTCTTCAATTATTGTAACTTGCTTACGAACAAAGAGGATGGAAAAAAAATGAATACGCAAAATGCCAAAGCAAATACAAAAATAAATTAACAATTTCTGTTTAGCAAAGCAAGTACTTAGTTAGAAAATAGTTAATGTGCCGGTGATTGTAAATTATGATGCTGCTATTTAGTAACTGTAGGCGCTCGAACATCCTCCCCTCCGTGGAAAGCACCGCTTTCAACTTCATAGCTCGTCCCCGGTTAGAAGAGGGCAGAGCTTGGCCAGTGGTCTTCGGTAGGTGGTGCCCGTAGATATCCGCAGCTCTGCAACTCGTGAATCGTGATACGGCGTCTACCAGGAAATAGACGTGACACTATTGGACAGTGGAAGTAAATTAATGGGCAGCAACACAGTTATAGAATAATAGACTTAGACCCAATTTCACCAACCTCTGTTTGTTAAATCCTAACAAGGCATTACTTAACGGTACCTTAGAAAATTAAACAGACTGTTAAAATACTTATGTCCCACAGTAAAAATTTAACAGCGGATTAGTAAATGCAATGTTAAGTGAACAACGAGTGAACAACTATCAATTCGTTAATTCTTGTTATAAGGCGACGAAATTGCAATGTACAAGTTTAATACGACATGTTTGCTGCAATATGTCATTTTCTTCCTTATTCGTATAATACGTAATCTGGTAGATAATGCGACCAAATTAAAATGTCACTGATCGCATACATTTGTTACGCCACAATAGTTTTTCATAATTTACCAGGTTAATAATTATTATCTGTCAAAGCTGAAAACACGAATCATAATACAAACTTTTATTTACATATTTCGATTTGGTAATTTTGATACAAGTTAGTGTATTTGCATGTCAAGGAAAATCCGAGGGCTGAATTTTTGACACAGTGAAAATAAATAATTATTCATAACTATGAAAAATAATATGTAAGGATATAGCGGAAACGTGGCGGAAACACTCAAAAGTCAAAACAGATACTTTTACTGATATTGGATATTGTCTTTGACAGTTGTTTTTTTGACTCATTTAACTGCCTGTTAGATATTTAACGGACCTCCACAGCAGGAATTAAATTTGACACCGTGTTAGGTGATTTGACATGACATTAGGGCATGGTGGAACGCTCGATAGCTCTAACAGGCCATTAACTGATTTAACAAGCCATTATTTATTTAACATTGCTTGATGAAACTGGGTCTAAGGGTGGGTTGCACCAGAGGCGTGGTTAAAGTTAAAGTTATGGTTATAGTTAAGGCTAACTTAGCTTTAACCTTAACTTTGACCACAGAAATTGACACATGTCTGTTAGGTACGTTTATTTTTTTTATTAAAGCTACAGGTAACAGGATTAAGATTTGAGAGTATAAAAAATTGAATTATCCGTAAAAATCGACAGGAAACTTATAACACAGTAAATTTTCACGAAAAAGTTTCGATATAAGTAGGTACTATGAGTGGTTATGGTTATCGTTGAATATGGCGTTCTTTACCGAAGATTTCACATTTTGCACTATAGTTATAGTTAGATAAGAATATACTTAGTTAAAGTTACAGTTATAGTTAAAGTAAGTTGGTGCAACCCATCCTAAGAAAGAATGTAATGTGAAATGGAAAATACTGTATAAATTTTCTAAATGAATGACTCATAACGTAAATAACATGGAAATGTAAATTATTAAACAAACATAATATGTAAGTAAATGACTGTAACCCAAATTGTATAGCACTTTTTAAACAACTATTTACAATATAGCAAAACAAGAAAGGTGAAAATCTACCTATACAGGTAGATTTTCACCTTTCTTGTTGTACGGCGGAACAAGAATTAAAAAAAAATATCTTCCATTAGGAGATCTACAGGCTGTAACAAAACTAAGTGATAATACTTTTAACAACAAAATTTTTTCACTTTTGTATGAGGAAACTCGTGACGCTCGCGGCGCCCTTGCCCATAAAAAAGTAAAAAAAAATTTTGGTCTTTCAGCGCTGCTACTTTCACAGTAAACTACAAGGAACACATACACACCCTAAAATATTATTACTTAGTTTTGTTACACTCCGTATACAATCTGTATAATATATATCTGCTGGTTGTAATTTTGAGGAAGTTTTCCATTTGCATCGCTGTTGTTGCTCCGAGTTCCGACACGTGTTTACTCCTGCCATTGTTGCCAAAAATGTTGTCGTACCTATTTGTTCCAGTCTCGCATAGCGTTGAAGATGATTTCTGTTAATCATCGTCGAGTGACTGCCGAGGTCAATTTACACATTTGACGTTGCCGCACCAAGCTGAAAATTGTTGATATTATTAATTAGAATGTGATTACGAATAAAACTTGAAAGTTCCCTATACTTATAATAATTCCCATACAGTGTAGGTACTAAATTTTTTATTCATGTTCAAAGGTCCAAAAAATTAGTTTTTTCACGATTTTCGGCGAAACGATAAGTTTTTTCATAAAAATAGGTAACTCAGATGAAAATTATAATCTACATAAAATTGTCTACAAAAATGTAAATTATTAAAAGGTACCTTTTTCATACAAGTCATCGTTTTTAGGGTTCCGTACCCAAAGGGTAATTAACAAAAAATTAAAACCGACTTCCAGAGTAAAAACAATAATTATTATTAAAATGAATAAAAAAGTATGAAATAATTCTTACTCTTAATAGTGCCTTATGCAAAATACTCCTAAACCTCTACTATTTCTGTACACAACCTTCATTATTTTGAAGTCGATACCAGCTAAGAATGGTGAGTTCTTAGACAAAATATTTTTAATTTTAAAGACTGGTACCGACTTCAAAATTATGAAGATTGTGTACAGAAATAGTAGAGGTTTAGGAGTATTCTGCATATGGCACTATTAAGAGTAAGAATTATTTCATACTTTTTTGTTCATTATAATAATTATTATTGTTTTTACTCTGGAAGTCGGTTTTAATTTTTTGTTAAAAATAATAATTTCACTCTTTTTAGTAATTTAAGTAATTTATAAGGTTTTCTGTAATAGTCGTGTGCGTACAAGACAAAAAAACGAGGAATACGGCTTTTGCTGAACCAAAGATTTCCTGTGGTAGGATTGATCTTTATATCCCTAAGATGGGTTTACGATGTGGAGCCACCTGAATATTTCATGCAGGTGGGGGAGGGGGGGTTTTAAGCTTTAACAAGGTATAAGGTCAATAACTGCGTGGGATTTTGGTATATAGTCGAGTTTGGTATCATTTTCGATTGAATCGAATGTTTAAATGCCAATTTTGGAATAATATTTAGATAAAAGATAGTGAAAATAAAATAAAATAAAAAATTTAGAATATATGATTTTCAACCAACGAAAACGCTGTTGACAGGGCTTAAATAATATAAGGAGGCTGATAGCCGCATTATTCTGCATGCCAGAGACATGGTGATGAATGGAGCAATAAACATATTAATAATACTAGACGTTCCGCGCGGCTTCGTCCGCGTAATTCTGAAATTTCACGGAAACCGTATATTTTTCACAAATTAATAACCCATGTCTCACGTAGTCTACTATATATTCGTGTCAAATAACATAAAAATTGCTCTAGTAGTCTGAGAGATATTAGCCCTTTCAAATAATATTCCCCGTTTTTTTACATTTTCCTCAGTATCTTTGCTCTTATTGGTCTTAGCGTGATAAAATATAGCTTATAGCCTTCCTCGATAAATAGGCTATCAAACACTGAAAGATTTATTCAAATCAGGCCAGTAGTTCTTGAGATTAGCGCGCTATAGAGCGTTCAAACAAACGAACTAACCAACAAACTCTTCAGCTTTATTTTCACATTTTCCTCTGTATCTTTGCTCCTGTTGGTTTTAGCGTGATAAAATATAGGCTATAGCCTTCCTTGATAAATAGGCTATCAAATACTGAAAGATTCTTTCAAATCGGATGAGTAGCTCCTGAGATTAGCGCGTTCAAACAAACAAACTCTTCAGCTTTATAATATTACTAGACGTTCCGCGCTGCTTCGCCCGCGTAAATTAGATATTTCACAGGCAAATTAGTCCACAATAAATAACCTACGATCCTTCACGTTCCTACTTTTTATCTGTGCCAAATAACAGAAAAATTACTCCAGTAGTTCGTGAAATAAGCCCTTTCAAATAATTTCCCTCGTTTTTTCCACATTTTCCTCTATTTCTTCGCTTATTAGTTAGTCTTTGCGTAATAAAATATAGCCTATAGCCTTCCTTTATAAATGGGCTATCTAACACTGAAAGAATTTTTCAAATCGGACCAGTAATTACTGACTCATACTAAGATTAGCGCGTTTAAATAATGCTTCTTCTTCTTCTTTTTACGTTGTTTTACATCTTCATCGTGCAAATATGAGTCCTAAAATGAATTAAGCATTCTTAAGTCATCCGAATATGGTACCGAACTTGGAATAGTACCATAATTAATGCCTCTATACAGATTGAGACTCTATTTTTCTCCAGAGCAGAAGCTGCTAAAATTTTAAAAAATTAACATCAAAATTCGCGGTGGCTCCACATCTTAAATCCATCCTTGGGCCATAAGGGCCAATCCTACCAAAGGAAATCTTTGGTTCAGCAATAGCCGTATAATTTACCGTACACACGCAACTATAAATACTAATGTGTTCTACTAAGTGACTTTGGAGCCAGGATACACATTTATGATATGAGAACTAAGAACTATAAAGTTAATATACCTAGCGCCCTCTCGGAATAGAGAATTGCATAAGCAACTCCAAGAATATACTCGTATCACTGTATAATTAATAATATAAGCTTGGCGTTAATCAAGCAATGATAAAATTAATGTTCATGCGCCTATCTCTAAAGGCTCTAAAGTTCTCTTCAGTGACTTTCTTTCTATCACAACACTCATGGAAAGTCATTAGCTCACTATAATTATTGTTACTTTGTTGTAACTATTTATTTTGTCCCAATAACAAGGAGTTTCCTACATACGGACATACCTCATAATTCATAGATCTCATAATCAAATTGCTAACTTGGTAACCTGATCACCAAGTTTGAATCATTTACTTTGATATAACAATATAACACCAATATAATTTTTGAAATAGTTCGACAAATTAAGAGTTATGATTTAATGATTCATGGTGTGGTGACTGGTGGTAGTGGTGATGATGATGATGAATGTAACTTGCATAGTAGCATATGCTTTGAGTTCTTAAACCAAAGCGAAACCCCCAAACTTGTATCTTTAAGGAATCCGGAGTTCTCTTAGCACCTTCGTAACCAAGGTATATCTTAGTGCAAAATTTTGCTTTTTGGTAGCATATGCTTAAGATACTTCTCATAAAATCGAAATCATCATATGTTTCCATATAAATTTTGAGGAGTTCCCTCGATCACTCATGGACCTTATCATCAGGTCGAAATAATAAAATAATTTTCAAAATAGCTTAACTTTCTACAGAATAATGTTTTAAAACATATGTGATCCGTTTTGATATAAAAATACTATGGAAAATACCTACCAAATAGGGTCATAATGTGAAGGTGTATGGTGGAATGGTGGTGATGATAATGATGATGATTAATGTAATTAGCTTAGTAGTATATGCTTTCACTTCTTAAAACAACACCGAAACCCCCAAACATGTATCTATAAGGAGTAAGGAGTTCTGTTCACCACCTTCGAACCATGGTATATCTTGGTGCAAAATCTTACTTTTTGGTAACATATGCCTAGAATACTTCATATGAAACCAAAAAAACCATATGTTTCCATTTGAATTTTGAGGAGTTCCCTCGATTACTCATGGATCCCATCATCAGGTCACCACTTTTGTGAACATGGTACCAAATTGGAGTGAAACCTAATACAACAAAACAAAAATTTTGAAAATCGGTACACAAACGGCGGAGTAATCGTTGAACATACATAAAAAAAAATCCACAGCCGAACATATAACCTCCTCGTTTTTTTTGGAAGTCGGTTAAGAACGGGACCCTATTACTAAGACTTCGTTGTCTGTCCGTCTGTCTGTCTGTCTGTCTCTAGGCTGTAACTCAAGAACGGTAATAGCTAGAGAGCTGAAATTTTCACAGATTATGTATTTCTGTTACCGCTATAACAACAAATAATAAAAACAAAATAAATTAAATATTTAGGGCGGGGCTCCCGCCTTAAATATTTAAGGGGGGGTATCAATCATGACAACAGGTAGGCACTTGAAATTTTCACAAAAGCCTTAATTATATGTGTACTTTAATAATTAATAATAATATTTAAATAAAATAAAATTTTATATAAATTATGGCTCCCATAATTACATAAAACACAATTCAAGACGTGAGTGGAAGAATAAGGTAAGTAGCATGAAAAAACTTCCCGTTTTTTTGCTTAAATGGAAGCTTTAGTGCCGGAAAAATTATTTGAAATAGAAAAACTATGGATCACATGTGTAGCCAGATATATAAGCTAGGTTATGAAGTAGATAAGTTACAAGTTTTATTAAAATAATCAGGGAAAAAATTAGTTATTGTCCGTATGTTACGAAATGTTACTTGTTCGATTCTTCCACTCACGTCTTCAATTATTATTGTTGGCCTGTTTTTGCTCTATAACGGTACGAACCCTTCGTGCGCGAGTTCGACTCGCACTTGGCCGATTATTTAAATATAACGACTCGAAAAATCGTAAAAGTTGTATTTATTACAACATCTAATATTATGCAGAATAGGACGTATGCTTCGTATACTGTAAATAACGTGACCTTTTTTTGTCAGAACGGGACATCAATGGATACACGCACACACAATTTGCATTTTATTATTAAAATTATGAAAGCATAGAGGTGAATACAATTAATTGAGTATTTATTTTTTGCATGTCTAGTAGGTACAATACTGCCTTCCTACGGTCCTTATCATAAACAACGCATCTGCATGGCGGCAACTTTCGAGTAATTCGCGCCTAAAGTCTTATTCTTTTTTTTTATTGTCCCTTTGAAACTAACGGGAATATTCCAAATATTTTTATCTTGTTTGGTGCCTTTAAATGTTAACTTTGCATATGCGATGCTATATTTACATATTTAGTTGTTTTTAATATTTTTAAAGACGGAAAATTGTTTATGACTAGAAAACATGGATTGCAATAATGTTAATTTACTAAGCATAACCAACGCATGTGTAACAGTTGCGTTGTTTATGTCTAGGAAATGCACAATTGTGATGCTTATGCTTAGCAAAGATAAGGGAATTACTTACATTTAAGTTGCACATACGTTCAATGTGACTAGCAAAGAATGATTTGGAGTCGTATATTACGATGATCTCGTAGGCAGCGCAAAGAATTTCCGTGCTTTCAAACGATTTTGTCATAAATATTATTTGGAAACAATCAAACACAAGTTTGCCATTATATATAAATGTCTTTTTTTATAAAGTAGGCATATTGTATTAATTCAATTCAATTCAATTCAATTATTTATTTCAGACATGGTCCATATTAAACATAAATTTAAAATTACATAATATTATACTTAATTATAACAATAAATGCACCACATTAAATAATTACTAGAGAGTGTGTGACTGTGCATGCATTTGAGTCCATTTTATCATGAATGGGCACTCAGTGTCCATTCGACTCGCAATGAGTTGCAGGTAACTATTAGAGCTGCCGCGTACTCTTCTCATCAGGGATGCAGATCTTTTTCGCATTACTGCTGCAAAACCGTCCACTCCGGCGTCTGCAAACATCCCTGACGCGCTACAGAATCGCGGCAGCCCCATCAGTGCCCGGAACCCATTATTGTATTAGACCCGCAGGGCACTATAAGCCGCTAGCGTATGTTTGACCCATAGACTGCACGTATAGAAAGCCTGACAGTAGGCACGAAACACAGTAATCTTCACCTCTGCAGTGCATTTAGCAAATCTACGAGCCAACATATTCGCCCTGACTGACAGTGCCCTGCGTTCCCTCGACATGTCCAGGTCATCAGCCAGCGACTCGGTGACCCAGTGGCCCAAGTACTTTACTCGCTCGACTCTTTTGAGCGGCTCGTTGTTAAGTGTCACGCTCGGCATTGAGTAGCTCTTGGTTCCCGCCTTAAACACTATTACCTCGCTCTTGTCCGTATTGTACCTGAGCCCATGCGTCTCCGCGGAACGCTCACATATTTTTATTAAGCGCCTAAGGGCACTAACAGATGGGCTCAGCAGCACCATGTCATCAGCGTAACTTATACTATTGATGAATTTACCATCATTAATACCATTAAGTATAAATAAATTTATTTTCCCGTGGTGCTTCCCCCTATGTTCGGACATCAATGTCATTACAATTTTGGCTGTCTCCCGCTTTGCTTGGGGAGGGAAATTGGATATATATACTCCTCCTACATTTCTTCTGATTAATTTCGTTGCGGGTCCCAAGACAGATTTAGCTTGTCCCTCGGGCATCCCTGAGATCATATCAAAGGGTTTTCGTGGTTGGTTACCACTGTTGATCCTGGCGACATAGGTGTTGCAGTGGTGGGAATGTGTGGTGGGCCTTTTGCCCGTAAAAAAATAGCAAAGAATGATAAGATCAACTCACATGCATTTTTTTTTGTAACCGAACAAAAAAAAAAACAACTTTAAACTGAACCGGTACATTATTTCTTAACCCTTAATCAGGCCCCATGTGCACTAGCATTAAAAAATATTTTTAAATATAATGTGGTCTTAATTTTTACCTGTACAATGTATACCTAAGAACTGTTTCTTAAAAAATATTAAAGAGCTACTAAAACTGTTAAGGAGCTCTCTGGCGTTTTATAATTTGTTTTCATTGTCCCTATTTTTACTTAGGAAACTGCATACTTTGAACTTTGATCTCTTTCTTGTCATAATATGAGGTGGTGAACTATTCACAAGAATTGAAGAATTTTGAATACTTACCTAAGATTACTGTTTTGTAAGCGTGTAATTATTTTACGTAGTATCGACTAGTCACTAGAAGAATGTTATTTTTGTTAAAAATAAACCTAATAATTTACAATTATATTTTATTTCAAAATCGTCTCTTGTATAACGGAAACAGTGTTCATATCATACTACCGCCAGACGGGCATAGGGCATATAATTACCACTTACTTAGAATAATGATTTTTCCCAAAATGAATTGCTTGGTAAAATTTTTTTAGCTTCATACGAAAGATACAAATATTGGTAATCAAAAAAAGGTTTTATGAATTTAAAAAATACAAAGATCACTATAAAACTCCAATTACCTAGGTGGTCGATAAATCGTACTATGCCTGATTAAGGTTTAATTTATTAATTATCACAATTATTTTCATGGCAATTCTTAAACTAATAAAAGTTGTACTAAAATATGACTAAAATAATTGAGATTGCTATGCATCTATTTAAAGTTGTTTTCTTTTTTGTTCTGTTACAAAAAAAATGCATGTGAGCTGATCCTTATCATTCTTTGCTAGTCATATTGAACGTACAGTTCGACAAGGCTTAAAATGAATATGTCAATGATGTCAATGGGCGCTGCTGGTAAAGGAGAACTATCAAAAATGACGTTTTTGTATGATAGCACTTATAGTCCGCGCGGAACTAGTTGGCCGCGCCTTAGGTAGGGACGGGGGTGAGGGGGCGGGTTGCTTGCTGCTCGCAACGCACATGAGATTAGACAGTAACGACCAATCTCAAGATATCGTGAACAATAATATTATTTAATTATTGAAAAGAATAAATAAAAGACAATTGATCAGTTTTATATTCTAAACTATTGACATCGGCTTTCCGTTTCTTAAAAACGTATGCACTTTAAATATTATTTCCTTAGATTATCTTTTTATCGGCGGACTCATCTTGCTATTGCAATCTCTTGTGCTTTTTGTCTTAACTAGCCAGAACTGTCAAAATCAAGCGCCCCTGCCTCTCCGTCCCACCACTCATATACCTAAGGCGCGGCCAACTAGTTCCGCACGGACTATAGCAGCGTTAGTTCCATTTCTCGCCACTTGGCTTTCATTTAAATGAACTTTCATTTAAATTTTAAAGCCTTGTCGAACTGTATGTGCAACTTAAATGTAAGTAATTCCCTTATCTTTGCTAAACATAAGCATCACAATAATTGTGCATTTCCTAGACATAAACAACGCAACTGTCACACATGCGTTGATTATGCTTAGTATTTCATACGTCGAAATTGTAAGTAAGATAGTCATAAAAAACGCATGTTTGCTTATGATGTATATTACTATACAGGGTGTAAAAAGACCACTTCCGATAACTTTGGGGTATTATTATACTACATTTTCTGATTACAAAAATGTATTTTTTTTTAATTTTTTTTTTCTAAAAAAATTTTTTTTTAATATATTTTTTATAATAAATAACCTTCAGACAAAACCATAAATCATTTACAAAAAATATTAAAAATATTTTTTTACTTTTATTTTTTTTATCCCGATACGTAATCTAAAAGACGCGAGTCATTGATATCAAATGTAGCGCGCTTAATAACATAAGGTCGTAAACGACCATACTGTACGGTCGCGGCAGTTTTTAACCTTATGCTCTTTCCAACCTATCAAGAACCATGACATTCAACTCTCTCAAGTAACTCAGAACTTTGACCTATGATCTCTTACCTAGGCTAATTTAATCCTTCGATCGCGGATTCTTGGAAATGCTATTGTATTCTAGAGTTGTCTCGATCACCGGTACTCGTATGGGCCTTAATGGGTTAAAACTTTAATTCTAACTCATGTACAAAACTGTAAGTAACTTTCTGAGCATGAGTAACAACTTATTTATCGATTAGTTAAAAAGTTATTCGTAAGGAACAAAACCGATTTTGTGTGATATGCGAATGCGGATCTCAGGAGTCAGGCTTTCTATCGAAATTACAGACGATGCATGAAAACTTCCGTACGTAAAACTATGGTAATAAACTTACGTGTAAAATGTTAAGTTCTTAAAGTGTTCTTATTTCTCTAGACTCTATGCATTTTGCAAGTATTCTTTAGCACTAAGCAATAACACCACCAACAACAACACGTTTCTTACACGAAATCTAACACAACACAAAGTTTAAACAAAAAAATAATAACACATTTTCCGTGTTATGCAGAACGATGATTGTGGATGGACAGTACCTAGATCTGCAATTATCGCTTTTTATCTACTACAGACGATACAGTATGAAAAAACTAGCAATTAATTACTTACGTGAAAAATGTTGAATTCTGATTTTTGAATGTGCTCTCTATGCATTTTGAAAATAGTCCATATCACCAATCAATAACAACACATCTCTTTTTACACGATATCTTACACGACACGTCTTATTTTTTTAACGCAAACAAATAAGAAATAATAGTTAATTAATTTACATTTTACACATTTAGTTATCACAATAATACGTTTTAAAAAGATCGTTATACGCTTATTAATTAAACATAACTCAACGGACAACCTGCAACCTCAAGATGCAAATTGGAACTAAAGTCTAATTATGCGAAAATCGTCTTTAAAAACATGTATCGACTTTCGGTATGCGGACCCGACAAAGCGCCGCCGCTCTGCCTAGCACAACGCACGTGTCGCTAATCCATTTCAAGGACAATCTAAGTGTTGTACCCTATTTAAAATTCAAAACTATTTATTTCAGTCGATATTTAAATTACCATTAAATAATAAAAATTATAACTATTATTTAGTAGATGTAATCTCATTTTTAAAATGAACTCTATTAAGAGGTTATAAATTCAGAAAATTTTATCGGGATACATAGTTAAGTTGCATTCGATAATTTCGATACCTACATTACCGTGATAAAGTGATTGTTATACTATGGTACGCGTTATGCGTTATACGTATGCGCGTATACGCGTTTACGCATGCAATGAAAATACTTTAATAATACCTATTTAATTTTAAATAACTTTTAATTATTATTGTCGCTATTCTTAACATTGAGTAGGTATTTGTTTTTTTTAGTTTGACTGTAATCAATACTTACTCGTATGTAAAATAATTAATAACGATTTATCGATAAAAAATTATCGATAACTCAAAATATGCAGAGGGATACATCCCTATTATTTAACAAAGTTTTTTCTTTAATTTTATTTAGTCTGCTGTAAACACGCGCCGCGCTGGTGTACTGTGAAGTTTTTGTTTAAGTTTTGTAATTTTACGGATGTTCTGGTCTTATTGCTTGTTTTGTGACATTCTTAACTATTTTTTCACGTGATACGTCCGAAGAATGTGCGATGAAATGTGAATGAACTTTTAATACTCGTAAACCTTTATGGAACGAGGGTGAACATCGTCGTCGATAGACTATAGTGCGGTTTAAACAGTGCAGTAAAAAGTGTTTTTATAAGAATTGGAATGTCTCCTGTTTACTTTTGTTTCGTGTTGAAAAACTCTGCAATCTACATTGAGTTAGATGGAGCACAGCTCGAACTGCATTTCATAAAAGCAGACAGCTGATCACAGGTCAGTGAACATGTTATCAAGTATTTTTTTCCATAGTAACTGTGTATTGTATTTTTACAACCTGATTCGGATGTGAATTATGATTACTTTTCCTTTTTGGCCGGAAGTAAAAACTGAGTATTTTTGAGTAATAAACCTAAGAAACGGTAATTAATAAATTCTAACATTTTATTAAATCGTGAAAACAATTGTAATTTAATAATCATTACAATATTGGTGGTTTATTCACTACCTACGGGCTAGGGCCTAGGGCACACCACGATCAGCTGTTTTGTCTAGCGCAGGGCCGCGCGCGCGGGACTTGGCGCGGGCGGCGCGGGGGGGGCTGGCGCAGTCCGGGGCCAGCGGGGCTCCACTGGCGCGCGATATTATCGCGCATTTACATCAGCATTATACATTGCGTGTTGAAAATTTTGACTATTTTAAAAACTGGCGATTTAAAGAAAATTACTTGCACCAATGGATATATCTCATGCCCTATAATAACCCCACGAAGTTATCGGAAGCGGTCTTTTGACACCCTGTATAGTAATACGTTTGGAAAATATCACATACGCTGTTTATGACTAACAATAAAATGAAAACTATAGAAGATATTAAAAAACGAGTGATTGATCCTGGTAGATCTCGTTTCAACGATTCCGAATATACTAATAACTCAATTTTGTAAAAAATGTCGATTGCGTTGTTTATGCTTACGACGGCAGAATATGACTGTCTGTATTCTGTATCTACCTATAAGCAAAATATGGCAAAATAACCATATTTGTTGAATGGGAGTGCGTTACTTCCAGCCATTAACACAGGCATTTGAAACATGAAAAATAAAAAAAAAATAAAAAAATATATCCACAGCCGAACATATAACCTCCTCCTTTTTGAAAGTCGGTTAAAATATTTTTTAATTGTCGTTTGGTCTGTTTGCAAAAGCGGGACAGCTTCGGCGTCGCGGGGGACAGCGGGACAGACTGCCTGAAAGCGGGACTGTCCCGCCCAAAGCGGGACGTATGGTCACGTTATACAATGTACCTATGCCTAGATATTATTACTAGTGTAAACCTTTAATGTTATAACTTCGCCTTAACCCATCAAGCCCCATAAGAGCACCGGTGATCGCGATAACAATAGAATCGCGATAACAAAAGATTTCCAAGATCTCCGATCGAAGCATTATTATTTTTATAATAGCTTAATCCTTCGATCGCGGATTCGCGGCAAAACGAGACACAATAGCCTTTCAATTGTTATCGCGGCCCACTTGGGCCTTACGGCCTACGGGAGTTAAAGCGTTAAAGCCATTTAATCCTTCAGGCCCCGCGCGAGCACCGGTGATCGCGAGAACAAAAGAATACAATGGGAATGGGTGTTTTCACACTGCGACGGTAACGACACGACACGATACCACAGAATAGATAAGGGCCACCGCACATATAATATAATTTCAAGTTGGCCGACTATCGTACAAACTAAATTGCGTAGTGTCACAATTTAATTGGACAACTTCATCGTGTACGCTGCCAGCCGCAGACTTTTAGATTTAGTTGGTAACGGTGTTGCTAGCCTAGCGACGTACATGTTAAAACGCGTAAAAAGCACGCTTTTATTGTGGCACTAATAAAACGAAGGCGAGAAGAAAGGAGAATATTTTGGGTGCATTCAATATTAAGTGACAGAATATTAGAACTAGTACGATAGTCAGTTTGTACGATAGTCGGCCAACTTGAAATTGTATAATATGTGCGGTGGCCCTCTATTCTGTGGTATCGTGTCGTGTCGTTATCGTGCAGTGTGCAAACGCCCATTCTGTGGTATCGTGTCGTGTCGTTGTCGTGCAGTGTGCAAACGCCCAATTCCTAGAACCTCCGATCGAAGGATTAAAGCGCTTTGTAGACGACGGGGCGGCGCGGGCCGGTCAATTTCGCCGCGAACGATAGCACAATGAACACGGCGGGCAAAAAGACCGCGCCGCTGCATGCTGGTGCCCGGCGAGCACTGGCGGCGCATGTCCGCGGCGCGGGCCCGCCGTGGATCACACAAACCAGTTTACATGCAGTAAGTTAACGCAGACGGCGTGTGCTTTGTGTACGCGGCGCGGGCAGCCGCAGATGTCGTCGTCGTCTGCAAAGCGCCTTATAAGCAAAAGAAAGTAAAAATCGGTGTCACCTGGATCTCTACAAAATGGCGGCTCGCGTTGATATTACATGTAGGTATCTCTTTCCAAGGGAGATTCCAATATTTTTCCAGATTATGACCTCTCGAAATGCCTGAAATAGTCGGCAAATAACTATAAGTTTATGTTCCCTATAGGTTATAGCCCGGTCTAATTAGACGCAAAAAAATCGTAACCTCGGAATTATTCGCATAGAGCTGAAAATTGGTAGATACGCTATGGTGTATACCATTACAAATAAAACCTCAAAAGTCCCCGGCGATCCTCCTTGTGCAAAATTTTTTATTCAAGGTCAAAGGTATGAAAATGAGGTATTTCCTGTTTTTTTTTCCAAACTATGCATTTTATCACAAAAATAAGTATGACAAGAGTGTAGATCATAGAATTCTCTACAAAAAATATTCAGACACTTTTTTCATACGACTTACCATTCCTTATAAATGGCGGGCTCAAAGTTTGGGAAAATCATATCTATGCTTAAATTATAAAGCTAAAGAATTTGTGGAACTACTGCTTGGAATTGAAAAGTTAGTTTTTTGATAGATAGTCTTATTTATCGAGGGAGACTTGAGCTATATAACATCACGTTGGCACCAATAGGAGCAAAGAAACAGAGCAAAATGGGGAAAAGCGGGGAAAATTATTTGAAAAAGCTTATCTCACAAACGGCTGAAGCATTTTTTATGTTATTTGGCACAGATATAAAGTAGATCACGAGGAAGGACATAGGCTATTTTGTTTTTCTTGAAAATGTACGGTTTCCGTGAAATACATAATTAACAGGGCGGAGCGGAACTTCTTGTACTACAACATACGAGGGCTGTTCTCAGCCAAACATACTTCTGCGTGACTTACCATATATAAACTTTTCGAGTCTCAAAAAGCAACAGTACGCTTGCAAGTCACTCAGAAGTATGTCAGATCGAGAACATTTCAATTTTTTCAAACAACCCTAGTATGTAGTACTTACTAGATGTTAAGCGTGGCTCCGCCCGCCCGCCCGCTGCAGCTGTTATATAGCTGCAGCTATATAGCTGAAAATTGGTAGAGACGTTAAATACACCATTACAAATAAAACCTCAAAAGTCCCCGGCGATCCTCCTTGTGCAAAATTTTTTATTCAAGGTCAAAGGTATGAAAATAAGGTTTTTCCTGTTTTTTTTCCAAACTATACATTTTATCACAAAAACAAGTAGGGCAAGAGTGTACATCACAGAATTCTCTACAAAAATATTCAGACACTTTTTTCATACGACTTACCATTCCTTATAAATGGCGGGCTTAAAGTTTGGGAAAATCATATCTATGCTTAAATTATAAAGCTAAAGAATTTGTGGAACTACAGCTTTGAATTGAAGAAGTAGAATTAGTTTTTGTTGGATAGTCTTATTTATCGAGGAAGACTTGAGCTATATAACATCACGTTGCCACCAATAGGAGCAAAGAAACAGAGGAAAATGAGGAAAAACGGGGAAAATTATTTGAAGGAGCTTATCTCACAAACGGCTGAAGCAATTTTTATGTTATTTGGCACAGATATAGAATAGGCCACGTGGAGGGACATAGGCTATTTTAGTTAATGGAATCAGGCGTTACTTTGCGGAAATCCATAGCTTAAAATTTAGTTTTAGCGGAATATTGCTAAAAATAATAACAAACTAAATTATAGGCTATTTTGTTTTTCAGGAAAATTTACGGTTTCCGTGAAATCTATAATAAACGCGGGCGGAGCCACGCTTAACATCTAGTAAGTACTACATACTAGGGTTGCTTGAGAAAATTGAAATGTTCTCGGTCTGACATACTTCTGAGTAACTTGCAAGCGTACTGTTGCTTTTCGCGACTCGAAAAGTTTGTATTTGGTAAGTCACGCAGAAGTATGTTTGGCTGAGAACAGCCCTTGTATGTTGTAGTACAAGAAGTTCCGCTCCGCCCTGTTAATTATGTATTTCGTACATTTTCAAGAGAAACAATATAGCCTATGTCCTTCCTCGTGGTCTACTTTATATCTGTGCCAAATAACATAAAAAATGCTTCAGCCGTTAGTGAGATAAGCTTTTTCAAATAATTTTCCCCGCGTTTCCCCATTTCCCTCTGTTTCTTTGCTCCTATTGGTGCCAACGTGACGTTATATAGCTCAAGTCTCCCTCGATAAATAAGACTATCCATCAAAAAACTATTTTTTCAATTCCAAGCAGTAGTTCCACAAATTCTTTAGCTTTATAATTTAATAAATTAAGGTTATTATCTGGGTGGTACAAGAGTATCAATATTGTAGGTTCAGTAAATGATAATATGTAGGCGTTACACAAAAAGATATCTGTTTTGTTCATGAAAAATCCTACCTTGATACTAATGTAATAACTTTTATCCACAGAAGTTTGATTTTCTTATAATTATAATTATCAAACTACAAAATAAAAACCTCCAAATTACATGAATTAAAGGAAAACTGAGTAGAAACATGAAAACAAAACTTGCGAAAATGCGAAAATTTTCTTAAAAAGTGTAAGATTAGTATGGATAAGACCTTTTTCATCTAGTACTTGGATACAATGCAAGTGTTTGACCATCGCAGACAAAAAATAAATTTTTATCACTAAGATAGCGTACTTTTTACTACGGAAAAATATTACATCCCTCCTGCCTCCTTTCTTATAATCCAACAACGAAAATAAATAATTCCGGCTATTCCATGTTATGCGAACAGGCGTCTGTGGGGCGACCCAATATGGGTTGTCACCTGTCTGTGACGAAACCCTATTTGGGTCTCTAATCGAACAGTACTAGTTTTCGTCATTATTTAGAAAATATAGAACGTTCTATTAGTGGTAGAGTTTAGTTAAACGAAACTACGTTAAATGGCTTTAACGCTTTAACTCCCGTAGGCCGTAAGGCCCAAGTGGGCCGCGATAACAATTGAAAGGCTATTGTGTCTCGTTTTGCCGCGAATCCGCGATCGAAGGATTAAGCTATTATAAAAATAATAATGCTTCGATCGGAGATCTTGGAAATCTTTTGTTATCGCGATTCTATTGTTATCGCGATCACCGGTGCTCTTATGGGGCTTGATGGGTTAAGGCGAAGTTATAACATTAAAGGTTTACACTAGTAATAATATCTAGGCATAGGTACATTGTATAACGTGACCATACGTCCCGCTTTGGGCGGGACAGTCCCGCTTTCAGGCAGTCTGTCCCGCTGTCCCCCGCGACGCCGAAGCTGTCCCGCTTTTGCAAACAGACCAAACGACAATTAAAAAATATTTTAACCGACTTTCAAAAAGGAGGAGGTTATATGTTCGGCTGTGGATATATTTTTTTATTTTTTTTTTATTTTTCATGTTTCAAATGCCTGTGTTAATGGCTGGAAGTAACGCACTCCCATTCAACAAATATGGTTATTTTGCCATATTTTGCTTATAGGTAGATACAGAATACAGACAGTCATATTCTGCCGTCGTAAGCATAAACAACGCAATCGACATTTTTTACAAAATTGAGTTATTAGTATATTCGGAATCGTTGAAACGAGATCTACCAGGATCAATCACTCGTTTTTTAATATCTTCTATAGTTTTCATTTTATTGTTAGTCATAAACAGCGTATGTGATATTTTCCAAACGTATTACTATACAGGGTGTCAAAAGACCGCTTCCGATAACTTCGTGGGGTTATTATAGGGCATGAGATATATCCATTGGTGCAAGTAATTTTCTTTAAATCGCCAGTTTTTAAAATAGTCAAAATTTTCAACACGCAATGTATAATGCTGATGTAAATGCGCGATAATATCGCGCGCCAGTGGAGCCCCGCTGGCCCCGGACTGCGCCAGCCCCCCCCGCGCCGCCCGCGCCAAGTCCCGCGCGCGCGGCCCTGCGCTAGACAAAACAGCTGATCGTGGTGTGCCCTAGGCCCTAGCCCGTAGGTAGTGAATAAACCACCAATATTGTAATGATTATTAAATTACAATTGTTTTCACGATTTAATAAAATGTTAGAATTTATTAATTACCGTTTCTTAGGTTTATTACTCAAAAATACTCAGTTTTTACTTCCGGCCAAAAAGGAAAAGTAATCATAATTCACATCCGAATCAGGTTGTAAAAATACAATACACAGTTACTATGGAAAAAAATACTTGATAACATGTTCACTGACCTGTGATCAGCTGTCTGCTTTTATGAAATGCAGTTCGAGCTGTGCTCCATCTAACTCAATGTAGATTGCAGAGTTTTTCAACACGAAACAAAAGTAAACAGGAGACATTCCAATTCTTATAAAAACACTTTTTACTGCACTGTTTAAACCGCACTATAGTCTATCGACGACGATGTTCACCCTCGTTCCATAAAGGTTTACGAGTATTAAAAGTTCATTCACATTTCATCGCACATTCTTCGGACGTATCACGTGAAAAAATAGTTAAGAATGTCACAAAACAAGCAATAAGACCAGAACATCCGTAAAATTACAAAACTTAAACAAAAACTTCACAGTACACCAGCGCGGCGCGTGTTTACAGCAGACTAAATAAAATTAAAGAAAAAACTTTGTTAAATAATAGGGATGTATCCCTCTGCATATTTTGAGTTATCGATAATTTTTTATCGATAAATCGTTATTAATTATTTTACATACGAGTAAGTATTGATTACAGTCAAACTAAAAAAAACAAATACCTACTCAATGTTAAGAATAGCGACAATAATAATTAAAAGTTATTTAAAATTAAATAGGTATTATTAAAGTATTTTCATTGCATGCGTAAACGCGTATACGCGCATACGTATAACGCATAACGCGTACCATAGTATAACAATCACTTTATCACGGTAATGTAGGTATCGAAATTATCGAATGCAACTTAACTATGTATCCCGATAAAATTTTCTGAATTTATAACCTCTTAATAGAGTTCATTTTAAAAATGAGATTACATCTACTAAATAATAGTTATAATTTTTATTATTTAATGGTAATTTAAATATCGACTGAAATAAATAGTTTTGAATTTTAAATAGGGTACAACACTTAGATTGTCCTTGAAATGGATTAGCGACACGTGCGTTGTGCTAGGCAGAGCGGCGGCGCTTTGTCGGGTCCGCATACCGAAAGTCGATACATGTTTTTAAAGACGATTTTCGCATAATTAGACTTTAGTTCCAATTTGCATCTTGAGGTTGCAGGTTGTCCGTTGAGTTATGTTTAATTAATAAGCGTATAACGATCTTTTTAAAACGTATTATTGTGATAACTAAATGTGTAAAATGTAAATTAATTAACTATTATTTCTTATTTGTTTGCGTTAAAAAAATAAGACGTGTCGTGTAAGATATCGTGTAAAAAGAGATGTGTTGTTATTGATTGGTGATATGGACTATTTTCAAAATGCATAGAGAGCACATTCAAAAATCAGAATTCAACATTTTTCACGTAAGTAATTAATTGCTAGTTTTTTCATACT
The DNA here is from genome assembly GCA_963422495.1 of Polyommatus iphigenia. Taxonomy (NCBI): domain Eukaryota; kingdom Metazoa; phylum Arthropoda; class Insecta; order Lepidoptera; family Lycaenidae; genus Polyommatus; species Polyommatus iphigenia. The sequence goes on from OY730189.1 coordinate 14,013,225, forward strand.
GTATCGTCTGTAGTAGATAAAAAGCGATAATTGCAGATCTAGGTACTGTCCATCCACAATCATCGTTCTGCATAACACGGAAAATGTGTTATTATTTTTTTGTTTAAACTTTGTGTTGTGTTAGATTTCGTGTGTTGTTGTTGGTGGTGTTATTGCTTAGTGCTAAAGAATACTTGCAAAATGCATAGAGTCTAGAGAAATAAGAACACTTTAAGAACTTAACATTTTACACGTAAGTTTATTACCATAGTTTTACGTACGGAAGTTTTCATGCATCGTCTGTAATTTCGATAGAAAGCCTGACTCCTGAGATCCGCATTCGCATATCACACAAAATCGGTTTTGTTCCTTACGAATAACTTTTTAACTAATCGATAAATAAGTTGTTACTCATGCTCAGAAAGTTACTTACAGTTTTGTACATGAGTTAGAATTAAAGTTTTAACCCATTAAGGCCCATACGAGTACCGGTGATCGAGACAACTCTAGAATACAATAGCATTTCCAAGAATCCGCGATCGAAGGATTAAATTAGCCTAGGTAAGAGATCATAGGTCAAAGTTCTGAGTTACTTGAGAGAGTTGAATGTCATGGTTCTTGATAGGTTGGAAAGAGCATAAGGTTAAAAACTGCCGCGACCGTACAGTATGGTCGTTTACGACCTTATGTTATTAAGCGCGCTACATTTGATATCAATGACTCGCGTCTTTTAGATTACGTATCGGGATAAAAAAAATAAAAGTAAAAAAATATTTTTAATATTTTTTGTAAATGATTTATGGTTTTGTCTGAAGGTTATTTATTATAAAAAATATATTAAAAAAAAATTTTTTTAGAAAAAAAAAAATAAAAAAAAATACATTTTTGTAATCAGAAAATGTAGTATAATAATACCCCAAAGTTATCGGAAGTGGTCTTTTTACACCCTGTATAGTAATATACATCATAAGCAAACATGCGTTTTTTATGACTATCTTACTTACAATTTCGACGTATGAAATACTAAGCATAATCAACGCATGTGTGACAGTTGCGTTGTTTATGTCTAGGAAATGCACAATTATTGTGATGCTTATGTTTAGCAAAGATAAGGGAATTACTTACATTTAAGTTGCACATACAGTTCGACAAGGCTTTAAAATTTAAATGAAAGTTCATTTAAATGAAAGCCAAGTGGCGAGAAATGGAACTAACGCTGCTATAGTCCGTGCGGAACTAGTTGGCCGCGCCTTAGGTATATGAGTGGTGGGACGGAGAGGCAGGGGCGCTTGATTTTGACAGTTCTGGCTAGTTAAGACAAAAAGCACAAGAGATTGCAATAGCAAGATGAGTCCGCCGATAAAAAGATAATCTAAGGAAATAATATTTAAAGTGCATACGTTTTTAAGAAACGGAAAGCCGATGTCAATAGTTTAGAATATAAAACTGATCAATTGTCTTTTATTTATTCTTTTCAATAATTAAATAATATTATTGTTCACGATATCTTGAGATTGGTCGTTACTGTCTAATCTCATGTGCGTTGCGAGCAGCAAGCAACCCGCCCCCTCACCCCCGTCCCTACCTAAGGCGCGGCCAACTAGTTCCGCGCGGACTATAAGTGCTATCATACAAAAACGTCATTTTTGATAGTTCTCCTTTACCAGCAGCGCCCATTGACATCATTGACATATTCATTTTAAGCCTTGTCGAACTGTACGTTCAATATGACTAGCAAAGAATGATAAGGATCAGCTCACATGCATTTTTTTTGTAACAGAACAAAAAAGAAAACAACTTTAAATAGATGCATAGCAATCTCAATTATTTTAGTCATATTTTAGTACAACTTTTATTAGTTTAAGAATTGCCATGAAAATAATTGTGATAATTAATAAATTAAACCTTAATCAGGCATAGTACGATTTATCGACCACCTAGGTAATTGGAGTTTTATAGTGATCTTTGTATTTTTTAAATTCATAAAACCTTTTTTTGATTACCAATATTTGTATCTTTCGTATGAAGCTAAAAAAATTTTACCAAGCAATTCATTTTGGGAAAAATCATTATTCTAAGTAAGTGGTAATTATATGCCCTATGCCCGTCTGGCGGTAGTATGATATGAACACTGTTTCCGTTATACAAGAGACGATTTTGAAATAAAATATAATTGTAAATTATTAGGTTTATTTTTAACAAAAATAACATTCTTCTAGTGACTAGTCGATACTACGTAAAATAATTACACGCTTACAAAACAGTAATCTTAGGTAAGTATTCAAAATTCTTCAATTCTTGTGAATAGTTCACCACCTCATATTATGACAAGAAAGAGATCAAAGTTCAAAGTATGCAGTTTCCTAAGTAAAAATAGGGACAATGAAAACAAATTATAAAACGCCAGAGAGCTCCTTAACAGTTTTAGTAGCTCTTTAATATTTTTTAAGAAACAGTTCTTAGGTATACATTGTACAGGTAAAAATTAAGACCACATTATATTTAAAAATATTTTTTAATGCTAGTGCACATGGGGCCTGATTAAGGGTTAAGAAATAATGTACCGGTTCAGTTTAAAGTTGTTTTTTTTTTTGTTCGGTTACAAAAAAAAATGCATGTGAGTTGATCTTATCATTCTTTGCTATTTTTTTACGGGCAAAAGGCCCACCACACATTCCCACCACTGCAACACCTATGTCGCCAGGATCAACAGTGGTAACCAACCACGAAAACCCTTTGATATGATCTCAGGGATGCCCGAGGGACAAGCTAAATCTGTCTTGGGACCCGCAACGAAATTAATCAGAAGAAATGTAGGAGGAGTATATATATCCAATTTCCCTCCCCAAGCAAAGCGGGAGACAGCCAAAATTGTAATGACATTGATGTCCGAACATAGGGGGAAGCACCACGGGAAAATAAATTTATTTATACTTAATGGTATTAATGATGGTAAATTCATCAATAGTATAAGTTACGCTGATGACATGGTGCTGCTGAGCCCATCTGTTAGTGCCCTTAGGCGCTTAATAAAAATATGTGAGCGTTCCGCGGAGACGCATGGGCTCAGGTACAATACGGACAAGAGCGAGGTAATAGTGTTTAAGGCGGGAACCAAGAGCTACTCAATGCCGAGCGTGACACTTAACAACGAGCCGCTCAAAAGAGTCGAGCGAGTAAAGTACTTGGGCCACTGGGTCACCGAGTCGCTGGCTGATGACCTGGACATGTCGAGGGAACGCAGGGCACTGTCAGTCAGGGCGAATATGTTGGCTCGTAGATTTGCTAAATGCACTGCAGAGGTGAAGATTACTGTGTTTCGTGCCTACTGTCAGGCTTTCTATACGTGCAGTCTATGGGTCAAACATACGCTAGCGGCTTATAGTGCCCTGCGGGTCTAATACAATAATGGGTTCCGGGCACTGATGGGGCTGCCGCGATTCTGTAGCGCGTCAGGGATGTTTGCAGACGCCGGAGTGGACGGTTTTGCAGCAGTAATGCGAAAAAGATCTGCATCCCTGATGAGAAGAGTACGCGGCAGCTCTAATAGTTACCTGCAACTCATTGCGAGTCGAATGGACACTGAGTGCCCATTCATGATAAAATGGACTCAAATGCATGCACAGTCACACACTCTCTAGTAATTATTTAATGTGGTGCATTTATTGTTATAATTAAGTATAATATTATGTAATTTTAAATTTATGTTTAATATGGACCATGTCTGAAATAAATAATTGAATTGAATTGAATTGAATTAATACAATATGCCTACTTTATAAAAAAAGACATTTATATATAATGGCAAACTTGTGTTTGATTGTTTCCAAATAATATTTATGACAAAATCGTTTGAAAGCACGGAAATTCTTTGCGCTGCCTACGAGATCATCGTAATATACGACTCCAAATCATTCTTTGCTAGTCACATTGAACGTATGTGCAACTTAAATGTAAGTAATTCCCTTATCTTTGCTAAGCATAAGCATCACAATTGTGCATTTCCTAGACATAAACAACGCAACTGTTACACATGCGTTGGTTATGCTTAGTAAATTAACATTATTGCAATCCATGTTTTCTAGTCATAAACAATTTTCCGTCTTTAAAAATATTAAAAACAACTAAATATGTAAATATAGCATCGCATATGCAAAGTTAACATTTAAAGGCACCAAACAAGATAAAAATATTTGGAATATTCCCGTTAGTTTCAAAGGGACAATAAAAAAAAAGAATAAGACTTTAGGCGCGAATTACTCGAAAGTTGCCGCCATGCAGATGCGTTGTTTATGATAAGGACCGTAGGAAGGCAGTATTGTACCTACTAGACATGCAAAAAATAAATACTCAATTAATTGTATTCACCTCTATGCTTTCATAATTTTAATAATAAAATGCAAATTGTGTGTGCGTGTATCCATTGATGTCCCGTTCTGACAAAAAAAGGTCACGTTATTTACAGTATACGAAGCATACGTCCTATTCTGCATAATATTAGATGTTGTAATAAATACAACTTTTACGATTTTTCGAGTCGTTATATTTAAATAATCGGCCAAGTGCGAGTCGAACTCGCGCACGAAGGGTTCGTACCGTTATAGAGCAAAAACAGGCCAACAATAATAATTGAAGACGTGAGTGGAAGAATCGAACAAGTAACATTTCGTAACATACGGACAATAACTAATTTTTTCCCTGATTATTTTAATAAAACTTGTAACTTATCTACTTCATAACCTAGCTTATATATCTGGCTACACATGTGATCCATAGTTTTTCTATTTCAAATAATTTTTCCGGCACTAAAGCTTCCATTTAAGCAAAAAAACGGGAAGTTTTTTCATGCTACTTACCTTATTCTTCCACTCACGTCTTGAATTGTGTTTTATGTAATTATGGGAGCCATAATTTATATAAAATTTTATTTTATTTAAATATTATTATTAATTATTAAAGTACACATATAATTAAGGCTTTTGTGAAAATTTCAAGTGCCTACCTGTTGTCATGATTGATACCCCCCCTTAAATATTTAAGGCGGGAGCCCCGCCCTAAATATTTAATTTATTTTGTTTTTATTATTTGTTGTTATAGCGGTAACAGAAATACATAATCTGTGAAAATTTCAGCTCTCTAGCTATTACCGTTCTTGAGTTACAGCCTAGAGACAGACAGACAGACAGACGGACAGACAACGAAGTCTTAGTAATAGGGTCCCGTTCTTAACCGACTTCCAAAAAAAACGAGGAGGTTATATGTTCGGCTGTGGATTTTTTTTTATGTATGTTCAACGATTACTCCGCCGTTTGTGTACCGATTTTCAAAATTTTTGTTTTGTTGTATTAGGTTTCACTCCAATTTGGTACCATGTTCACAAAAGTGGTGACCTGATGATGGGATCCATGAGTAATCGAGGGAACTCCTCAAAATTCAAATGGAAACATATGGTTTTTTTGGTTTCATATGAAGTATTCTAGGCATATGTTACCAAAAAGTAAGATTTTGCACCAAGATATACCATGGTTCGAAGGTGGTGAACAGAACTCCTTACTCCTTATAGATACATGTTTGGGGGTTTCGGTGTTGTTTTAAGAAGTGAAAGCATATACTACTAAGCTAATTACATTAATCATCATCATTATCATCACCACCATTCCACCATACACCTTCACATTATGACCCTATTTGGTAGGTATTTTCCATAGTATTTTTATATCAAAACGGATCACATATGTTTTAAAACATTATTCTGTAGAAAGTTAAGCTATTTTGAAAATTATTTTATTATTTCGACCTGATGATAAGGTCCATGAGTGATCGAGGGAACTCCTCAAAATTTATATGGAAACATATGATGATTTCGATTTTATGAGAAGTATCTTAAGCATATGCTACCAAAAAGCAAAATTTTGCACTAAGATATACCTTGGTTACGAAGGTGCTAAGAGAACTCCGGATTCCTTAAAGATACAAGTTTGGGGGTTTCGCTTTGGTTTAAGAACTCAAAGCATATGCTACTATGCAAGTTACATTCATCATCATCATCACCACTACCACCAGTCACCACACCATGAATCATTAAATCATAACTCTTAATTTGTCGAACTATTTCAAAAATTATATTGGTGTTATATTGTTATATCAAAGTAAATGATTCAAACTTGGTGATCAGGTTACCAAGTTAGCAATTTGATTATGAGATCTATGAATTATGAGGTATGTCCGTATGTAGGAAACTCCTTGTTATTGGGACAAAATAAATAGTTACAACAAAGTAACAATAATTATAGTGAGCTAATGACTTTCCATGAGTGTTGTGATAGAAAGAAAGTCACTGAAGAGAACTTTAGAGCCTTTAGAGATAGGCGCATGAACATTAATTTTATCATTGCTTGATTAACGCCAAGCTTATATTATTAATTATACAGTGATACGAGTATATTCTTGGAGTTGCTTATGCAATTCTCTATTCCGAGAGGGCGCTAGGTATATTAACTTTATAGTTCTTAGTTCTCATATCATAAATGTGTATCCTGGCTCCAAAGTCACTTAGTAGAACACATTAGTATTTATAGTTGCGTGTGTACGGTAAATTATACGGCTATTGCTGAACCAAAGATTTCCTTTGGTAGGATTGGCCCTTATGGCCCAAGGATGGATTTAAGATGTGGAGCCACCGCGAATTTTGATGTTAATTTTTTAAAATTTTAGCAGCTTCTGCTCTGGAGAAAAATAGAGTCTCAATCTGTATAGAGGCATTAATTATGGTACTATTCCAAGTTCGGTACCATATTCGGATGACTTAAGAATGCTTAATTCATTTTAGGACTCATATTTGCACGATGAAGATGTAAAACAACGTAAAAAGAAGAAGAAGAAGCATTATTTAAACGCGCTAATCTTAGTATGAGTCAGTAATTACTGGTCCGATTTGAAAAATTCTTTCAGTGTTAGATAGCCCATTTATAAAGGAAGGCTATAGGCTATATTTTATTACGCAAAGACTAACTAATAAGCGAAGAAATAGAGGAAAATGTGGAAAAAACGAGGGAAATTATTTGAAAGGGCTTATTTCACGAACTACTGGAGTAATTTTTCTGTTATTTGGCACAGATAAAAAGTAGGAACGTGAAGGATCGTAGGTTATTTATTGTGGACTAATTTGCCTGTGAAATATCTAATTTACGCGGGCGAAGCAGCGCGGAACGTCTAGTAATATTATAAAGCTGAAGAGTTTGTTTGTTTGAACGCGCTAATCTCAGGAGCTACTCATCCGATTTGAAAGAATCTTTCAGTATTTGATAGCCTATTTATCAAGGAAGGCTATAGCCTATATTTTATCACGCTAAAACCAACAGGAGCAAAGATACAGAGGAAAATGTGAAAATAAAGCTGAAGAGTTTGTTGGTTAGTTCGTTTGTTTGAACGCTCTATAGCGCGCTAATCTCAAGAACTACTGGCCTGATTTGAATAAATCTTTCAGTGTTTGATAGCCTATTTATCGAGGAAGGCTATAAGCTATATTTTATCACGCTAAGACCAATAAGAGCAAAGATACTGAGGAAAATGTAAAAAAACGGGGAATATTATTTGAAAGGGCTAATATCTCTCAGACTACTAGAGCAATTTTTATGTTATTTGACACGAATATATAGTAGACTACGTGAGACATGGGTTATTAATTTGTGAAAAATATACGGTTTCCGTGAAATTTCAGAATTACGCGGACGAAGCCGCGCGGAACGTCTAGTATTATTAATATGTTTATTGCTCCATTCATCACCATGTCTCTGGCATGCAGAATAATGCGGCTATCAGCCTCCTTATATTATTTAAGCCCTGTCAACAGCGTTTTCGTTGGTTGAAAATCATATATTCTAAATTTTTTATTTTATTTTATTTTCACTATCTTTTATCTAAATATTATTCCAAAATTGGCATTTAAACATTCGATTCAATCGAAAATGATACCAAACTCGACTATATACCAAAATCCCACGCAGTTATTGACCTTATACCTTGTTAAAGCTTAAAACCCCCCCTCCCCCACCTGCATGAAATATTCAGGTGGCTCCACATCGTAAACCCATCTTAGGGATATAAAGATCAATCCTACCACAGGAAATCTTTGGTTCAGCAAAAGCCGTATTCCTCGTTTTTTTGTCTTGTACGCACACGACTATTACAGAAAACCTTATAAATTACTTAAATTACTAAAAAGAGTGAAATTATTATTTTTAACAAAAAATTAAAACCGACTTCCAGAGTAAAAACAATAATAATTATTATAATGAACAAAAAAGTATGAAATAATTCTTACTCTTAATAGTGCCATATGCAGAATACTCCTAAACCTCTACTATTTCTGTACACAATCTTCATAATTTTGAAGTCGGTACCAGTCTTTAAAATTAAAAATATTTTGTCTAAGAACTCACCATTCTTAGCTGGTATCGACTTCAAAATAATGAAGGTTGTGTACAGAAATAGTAGAGGTTTAGGAGTATTTTGCATAAGGCACTATTAAGAGTAAGAATTATTTCATACTTTTTTATTCATTTTAATAATAATTATTGTTTTTACTCTGGAAGTCGGTTTTAATTTTTTGTTAATTACCCTTTGGGTACGGAACCCTAAAAACGATGACTTGTATGAAAAAGGTACCTTTTAATAATTTACATTTTTGTAGACAATTTTATGTAGATTATAATTTTCATCTGAGTTACCTATTTTTATGAAAAAACTTATCGTTTCGCCGAAAATCGTGAAAAAACTAATTTTTTGGACCTTTGAACATGAATAAAAAATTTAGTACCTACACTGTATGGGAATTATTATAAGTATAGGGAACTTTCAAGTTTTATTCGTAATCACATTCTAATTAATAATATCAACAATTTTCAGCTTGGTGCGGCAACGTCAAATGTGTAAATTGACCTCGGCAGTCACTCGACGATGATTAACAGAAATCATCTTCAACGCTATGCGAGACTGGAACAAATAGGTACGACAACATTTTTGGCAACAATGGCAGGAGTAAACACGTGTCGGAACTCGGAGCAACAACAGCGATGCAAATGGAAAACTTCCTCAAAATTACAACCAGCAGATATATATTATACAGATTGTATACGGAGTGTAACAAAACTAAGTAATAATATTTTAGGGTGTGTATGTGTTCCTTGTAGTTTACTGTGAAAGTAGCAGCGCTGAAAGACCAAAATTTTTTTTTACTTTTTTATGGGCAAGGGCGCCGCGAGCGTCACGAGTTTCCTCATACAAAAGTGAAAAAATTTTGTTGTTAAAAGTATTATCACTTAGTTTTGTTACAGCCTGTAGATCTCCTAATGGAAGATATTTTTTTTTAATTCTTGTTCCGCCGTACAACAAGAAAGGTGAAAATCTACCTGTATAGGTAGATTTTCACCTTTCTTGTTTTGCTATATTGTAAATAGTTGTTTAAAAAGTGCTATACAATTTGGGTTACAGTCATTTACTTACATATTATGTTTGTTTAATAATTTACATTTCCATGTTATTTACGTTATGAGTCATTCATTTAGAAAATTTATACAGTATTTTCCATTTCACATTACATTCTTTCTTAGGATGGGTTGCACCAACTTACTTTAACTATAACTGTAACTTTAACTAAGTATATTCTTATCTAACTATAACTATAGTGCAAAATGTGAAATCTTCGGTAAAGAACGCCATATTCAACGATAACCATAACCACTCATAGTACCTACTTATATCGAAACTTTTTCGTGAAAATTTACTGTGTTATAAGTTTCCTGTCGATTTTTACGGATAATTCAATTTTTTATACTCTCAAATCTTAATCCTGTTACCTGTAGCTTTAATAAAAAAAATAAACGTACCTAACAGACATGTGTCAATTTCTGTGGTCAAAGTTAAGGTTAAAGCTAAGTTAGCCTTAACTATAACCATAACTTTAACTTTAACCACGCCTCTGGTGCAACCCACCCTTAGACCCAGTTTCATCAAGCAATGTTAAATAAATAATGGCTTGTTAAATCAGTTAATGGCCTGTTAGAGCTATCGAGCGTTCCACCATGCCCTAATGTCATGTCAAATCACCTAACACGGTGTCAAATTTAATTCCTGCTGTGGAGGTCCGTTAAATATCTAACAGGCAGTTAAATGAGTCAAAAAAACAACTGTCAAAGACAATATCCAATATCAGTAAAAGTATCTGTTTTGACTTTTGAGTGTTTCCGCCACGTTTCCGCTATATCCTTACATATTATTTTTCATAGTTATGAATAATTATTTATTTTCACTGTGTCAAAAATTCAGCCCTCGGATTTTCCTTGACATGCAAATACACTAACTTGTATCAAAATTACCAAATCGAAATATGTAAATAAAAGTTTGTATTATGATTCGTGTTTTCAGCTTTGACAGATAATAATTATTAACCTGGTAAATTATGAAAAACTATTGTGGCGTAACAAATGTATGCGATCAGTGACATTTTAATTTGGTCGCATTATCTACCAGATTACGTATTATACGAATAAGGAAGAAAATGACATATTGCAGCAAACATGTCGTATTAAACTTGTACATTGCAATTTCGTCGCCTTATAACAAGAATTAACGAATTGATAGTTGTTCACTCGTTGTTCACTTAACATTGCATTTACTAATCCGCTGTTAAATTTTTACTGTGGGACATAAGTATTTTAACAGTCTGTTTAATTTTCTAAGGTACCGTTAAGTAATGCCTTGTTAGGATTTAACAAACAGAGGTTGGTGAAATTGGGTCTAAGTCTATTATTCTATAACTGTGTTGCTGCCCATTAATTTACTTCCACTGTCCAATAGTGTCACGTCTATTTCCTGGTAGACGCCGTATCACGATTCACGAGTTGCAGAGCTGCGGATATCTACGGGCACCACCTACCGAAGACCACTGGCCAAGCTCTGCCCTCTTCTAACCGGGGACGAGCTATGAAGTTGAAAGCGGTGCTTTCCACGGAGGGGAGGATGTTCGAGCGCCTACAGTTACTAAATAGCAGCATCATAATTTACAATCACCGGCACATTAACTATTTTCTAACTAAGTACTTGCTTTGCTAAACAGAAATTGTTAATTTATTTTTGTATTTGCTTTGGCATTTTGCGTATTCATTTTTTTTCCATCCTCTTTGTTCGTAAGCAAGTTACAATAATTGAAGAGGTGAGTGGAAGAATGAGTTAAGTAACATTTTTGAAAATTTACGTTTTTTTGCGTAAATGTAGCTTTTAGGACTTGGAAAATGATTTGCAACAAAAAAAAATTGAATTTTACGTTTACTTACAAAGTTAGCCAGATGATGAAGCAGGTAAGTTAGAAGGTTCGTCCAAATGACTATGCAAGAAGCGGGTAACAGCAATATTATGTGTTGTATTACGGGAGATCGCTTGAATATTTTACTTTTTTAAGCAATATGTCGACTTTTTTTTTATTCTATTGGTCCAAGGTGGTCAAAGGCATAGGATATTATATAGAACTAGCTTTTTCCCGCGGCTTCGCTCGCGTTAAAATGTATTATTAATATTATTATATACAAACTTTGATCCCGTATTTTAACCCCTTGGAGGTAGAATTGATAAAAATTCTTTCTTAGCGGATGCCTACGTCATAACATCTACCTGCATGCCAAATTTCAGCCCGATCCGTCCAGTGGTTTGGGCTGTGCGTTGATAGATTACCATGTCAGTCAGTCACCTTTGAGTTTTATATATATTTATAGATAGATGTACACATTATTCAGATAAAAAAGTACTTACTAAGTACAACTGTATTTTTTTAACAAGATTTGAATGCACAGTCCTTTAAAGTTTCTGCTAAACAACTCATTTCCCCGACTGTACATTTCTGCTTGGCACAATTTTCCCCGACTGTACATTTCTGCTAAACAACTCATTTCCCCGACTGTACATTTCTGCTTAGCACAATTTTCCCCGACTGTGCATTTCTGCTAAACAACTCATTTCCCCGACTGTACATTTCTGCCTAGCACAATTTTCCCCGACTGTACATTTCTGCTAAACAACTCATTTCCCCGACTGTACATTTCTGCTTGGCACAATTTTCCCCGACTGTACATTTCTGCTAAACAACTCATTTCCCCGACTGTACATTTCTGCTTAGCACAATTTTCCCCGACTGTGCATTTCTGCTAAACAACTCATTTCCCCGACTGTACATTTCTGCCTAGCACAATTTTCCCCGACTGTACATTTCTGCTAAACAACTCATTTCCCCGACTGTACATTTCTGCTAAACAACTCATTTTCCCGACTGTACATTTCTGCTTTGCACAATTTTCCCCGACTGTACATTTCTGCTAAACAACTCATTTCCCCGACTGTACATTTCTGCTTAGCACAATTTTCCCCGACTGTACATTTCTGCTAAACAACTCATTTCCCCGACTGTACATTTCTGCTTAGCACAATTTTCCCCGACTGTACATTTCTGCTAAACAACTCATTTCCCCGACTGTACATTTCTGCTTAGCACAATTTTCCCCGACTGTACATTTCTGCTAAACAACTCATTTCCCCGACTGTACATTTCTGCTTAGCACAATTTTCCCCGACTGTACATTTCTGCTAAACAACTCATTTCCCCGACTATACATTTCTGCTTAGCACAATTTTCCCCGACTTTACATTTCTGCTGATCAACTCATTTCCCCGACTGTACATTTCTGCTAAACAGCTCATTTCCCCGACTGTACATTTCTGCCTAGCACAATAATTGTCCCCGACTGTACATTTCTGCTTAGCACAATTTTCCCCGACTGTACATTTCTGCTAAACAACTCATTTCCCCGACTGTACATTTCTGCTAAACAACTCATTTCCCCGACTGTACATTTCTGCTAAACAACTCATTTCCCCGATTGTACATTTCTGCTTAGCACAATTTTCCCCGACTGTACATTTCTGCTAAACAACTCATTTCCCCGACTGTACAGTTCTGCTAAACAACTCATTTCTCCGACTGTACATTTCTGCTTAGCACAATTTTCCCCGACTGTACATTTCTGCTAAACAACTCATTTCCCCGACTGTACAGTTCTGCTAAACAACTCATTTCTCCGACTGTACATTTCTGCTTAGCACAATTTTCCCCGACTGTACATTTCTGCTAAACAACTCAAATGGAACGCCTCAGAGCGAGGCAACGCCGCATATTGCGTCATGTTTTTTTATTTTTCGTGCGCGCAGCCCATATCGAATTATAAGACGTTGTTACGTCAATAATACAGATCACGACAATCTTGTTTAATAAAAGACTAGCTATTTGACCGAGCTTTGCTCGGTATTCGATAAAACACGAATAAAATAACATTTTCTAAAAATGATTCCAAGCTAGATCGATTTATCGCCCCCGAAACCCCCTATAAACTAAATTTCATGAAAATCGTTGGAGCCAATTCCGAGAATCTAATTAAATTATATATACAAGAATTGCTCGTTTAAAGATATGAGATAATAAAATGTTCTAGATATTTCCGTTTATCAAAGCGTGACTCTTCAGCCCTTTATAAACAAAATATAATGAAAACGGTAAAATTCAGTCCCTTTTACAATCGAATGATACCTCTGAGAGTTGTTTTCATGATATTTTCAACACCTCCCAAATCCCCTATACAAGGCAAAGCGGTCAAATCCGAGGGTAGCTATAAAAGTACCTATAATATACAACGTTTGTAAAAACATTTCAGCAACTTTATGCACAAGATTTATTGCCTAAGCATACTAATAAATGCGAAAGTGTGTCTGTCTGTTACCTCTTCTCGCCCAAACCACTGAATCGATTTTGCTGTTTATGAAGATACTTTGAGTCCCGGGATAGGACATAGGATACCTTTAATATTTTTTTTTATATCTATGGACGCTTCACACCACGTCTGTCTGGCCCCGTGCTAAGTACCTGAAGAACTTGTGTTACAGGTACCAGACAACGGAAATATATTTAATACATATATAAATATATACATACATATATTTGAGATTTTTATTATATAATACACATATTTAATACACATCCATGACCCAGGAACATTGAAAAACTTTTTGTTCCGTCGGCGGGATTCGAACCCGCGACCCCCGGCTTGAGCTGCCAACAGCCCACCCACTGAGCCACAGAGGTCGTCAAATGTAGGTAATGCCGGAAAAATGTACGGTTCCTGTGCGATGGACGTCATCTAGTTACGTCAGTATTATTTCTACTGGATGTAACAAAACTAAGTGATAATACTTTAGGGTATGTATGAGCCCCGTGTTATAGAGTTCATTGTAAAAGTAGAAGCACTGAAAGAGCAAATTTTTCTTTACTTATGTTTGGAAAACAAAAGTTGACGTGACGCTGGGGCGCTTGCTCATACATGATACATATCACAAAATTTTTATCTTGCAGCGCTGCTACTTTCACAGTGAACTCAATATACGGAGCACATACACACCCTAAAGTAATTATCACTTAGTTTTGTTACACTCTGTACAAAGCTTTGATATCATCAGTATCAGTTCTATACAGAAACGATCGTAAACCAATCATTTGCCTAAATTGTACATTTCAAATGGCAGTAATTATAACGTATTGAATTGAAATTGAACTGCAACTTCAATCAGAGTTCTCTTGTGCGAGTGAAACCGAACCGAAACTGGCCACGGTAACCGAAACCTTTAATGGAATCACGTAGTACTGAAGTTGGAATCAATAGCTTCAATAGTGAAGTAATGCCTGAGTATATTTAACCTGCTTTTGCTAATATTATAAAGGAAATGTATGTTAATGTATGTTGGGTACTATTTGACACAAAGACTACGGAACGGATTTAAATTTGGCATATTATAATAATTATTATACTATGTGAAACTGATTGATATTATTAAAAATCAATTTTATGCAGACATAAAAAAAATTTTAGACCTTTTGCTATATTTTTTATACGATTAGAAAAATAATGAGGGTTTTTCACCTAGGCAGCAAGCATCTGAATTCTGAAGATAGTTGCTAGGTATGTCTTGTCACTTGAACGCACATGAGATGATAGTCTCCAGAAGTCCTGAAATAAACAAAAAAAAAAAAATGAAATTACTCACCCTTTAAAAATTACGATAGTAAATAAAAATATTGTATTTTGTACTAGATGACGCCCACAACTCCGGCTGGTGCAGCGGGCTGGACATGAAGAGGTAACAGATAGACAGATAGACACACTTTCGCATTTATAATATTAGTAAGTATAAATGTTTAGTGTTTACGTCGATTAAGGAACCTTCTCTGGTTATTCGTCATTAAAACAAATTAAATTATCATTACAGTACCGTAATATGAACTGCATAAATATGTTATTTAATGTTAGTTAGAGTAAGGGCCAGGCACGGGTTAGATTGCCGTTTTAACTCTTTTTTTTTACTTCTATTTGTTAAACACACACTTGATTCTAATAAAAACTGAAAGATTACTTACTTATTAGGCACTTCCCAAATTCTTTCCAGCAAGTATCTGTATTTTATAACTTTTTTAATTACAAAACACTGCGCTACTCTCACCTCGACGCGGCCGTTTTTTGAAGTGTGATTTCGCAGTCCTTCTTTGTCTACCGAGAACTCAACGACGCTTACTAGCTGTCTTGTTCTACTTAGACGCGTTTTAATAAGTTAAACAAAGACAAAAGTAGTTTTATCGCTGTGTTTGCACATTAAACATGTGCGCGTACACAGAGGCCCAAAAAGGGCTGCGCCACACACGTTGACTTTTTACATGCAGCCTATAATGGGCTTCGCCACTGGTGAGGGGATATCCCCTTTTTTAATTATTTATTTTCGTTGTTGGATTAGAAGAAAGGAGGCAGGAGGGATGTAATATTTTTCCGTAGTAAAAAGTACGCTATCCTAGAGATAAAAATTTATTTTTTGTCTGCGATGGTCAAACACTTGCATTGTATCCAAGTTCTAGATGAAAAAGGTCTTATCCATACTAATCTTACACTTTTTAAGAAAATTTTCGCATTTTCGCAAGTTTTGTTTTCATGTTTCTACTCAGTTTTCCTTTAATTCATGTAATTTGGAGGTTTTTATTTTGTAGTTTGATAATAACAATTATAAGACAATCAAACTTCTGAGGATAAAAGTTACTACTTAATTTGTAAATTACATTAGTATCAAGGTAGGATTTTTCATGAACAAAACAGATATCTTTTTGTGTAACTCCTACATATTATCATTTACTGAACCTACAATATTGATACTCTTGTACCACCCAGATAATAACCTTAATATTTTATTGTTTATGTAGTATTGTAATGCCTAGAGTATGAAATGACTTTAAGATATCATGTAATACACAGCCTACTTGAAGCTGTTTGATAGGCAGCCTCCATTTTTGTTCTGTACTTAAATCTTTGATTTTATAAAATATTTGTATGGGAGTCATGACTTGAGTGATATTATTTTTTAAATAGTACTTTAAGGTTATAAATAAATACTCTTGGCTCGCTAAATAGTGGTTTATTATTAAAATATGACCCAAAATCTACGTTGAACATTTTGGTACTCAGTAATTATACCAGCTGTATAACATTATTACCTACAAATATATTATAAAAGAACTATTTTCTAGGTAGAAAATTTAATTTAAAAATGATTTAGATCCTTTTATGGTCTCCTGCAAGACCAAGGAACAAGAAATTGCAGTTTTAGTGTATGCTGGTCGTGTAGAAACCTCGGTCTGTGGCGAAACCCCCAATGGGCCCCACAGACATGACAAATCTGCCATTTTGCATGCCACTGGTGAGTGGTGGAGTGACTATGCGAGTTATTCCGAGGTCGAATGTTTAATTTTCCTGGGTTAATAAAATATTCAATCGACAGATAACGATCGCAGGGAAATGGTATATTTAAAATTGGTTTTTAAATTTAATAAAAATAGATTTAAACTGATTGGAAAACAAAATTATAAAATACTAGATGACGCCCGCAACTTCGTTGCGCCAAAATTAGTTTATCGCGTGGGAACTGTACATTTTTCCGGGATAAAAACTATCCTATGTCCTTTCTCGGGACTCAAAGTATCTCCATGCTAAATTTCAGCAAAATCGGTTCAGCGGTTTGAGCGTGAAGAGGTAACAGACAGACAGACAGACAGACAGACAGACAGACAGACAGACAGACAGACAGACAGACAGACAGACGGACAGACAGACAGACAGACACACTTTCGCATTTATAATATTAGTATGAAAGTATGGAAGTATGGAAGTATGGATTGGTTTATTATGTTGTAGCACAAAGGAATAATATCTAGATAGGAAATATAGAGTAAGAGCCACTAAGTGACTAGCCAGACCTTCCTCCGTTTCGTAAAGTGTTTGTGGCCTTTACAGAGGGTAAGACTCAGTCTGTTGATGCTGGTGTCCCTCAGGGATGTGTGCTATCGCCTACTCTATTCATACTGCATATCAATGACATGTTACAGACCAACGGCATTCATTGCTATGCGGATGATAGTACAGGTGATGCTGTATATACCGGCTCCTCCAATATTTCTCGGCAAAATGTCACTGAGAGTCGAAACGAACTTGTGTCTAAGGTGGAGAATTCATTGGAGAAGGTCTCTGAATGGGGTAGACGTAATTTGGTCCAATTCAACCCCGCCAAGACACAAGTCTGCGCGTTCACCATTAAAAAGTCACCAATGGTCGTATATCCTCGTTTCGAGGGCACATCTTTAACCATGTCCCCTAGCATTGAGATACTTGGCGTCAACATATCGAGCGAAGTCCAGTTCCGATATCATCTAGAGGGTAAGGCCAAATTAGCCTCGAAGAAACTTGGTGTTCTTAACAGAGCGAGACAGTACTTCAGTCCGGATCAACGCTTACAACTCTACAAGGCGCAGGTTCGGCCTCATATGGAATATTGTTCTCATCTCTGGCCAGGGGCGCCTAAATACCAACTGCTCCCTCTGGATCGTATCCAACGAAGGGCTGCTCGAATTGTTGGCTGCCATAGTGTTTCAAACAGCTTGGACCCCTTGGAATTACGCCGAGATGTAGCTTCACTCTGCATCCTCTATCGGTTGTATCACGGGGAGTGCTCTGAGGAATTGTTCGGAATCATACCACCGGCAACTTTTCGCCATCGTCCCACGCGATAAACATACCATCCTCATTACCTTGATGAGTGGCAGTCTTCCACAGTGCGTTTTTCGCGTAACTTTCTGCCGCGCACTGTAAAACTCTGGAACGAACTGACACCAGCAGTATTTCCGGACCTATACGACCTGCAAACCTTCACGAAAAGAGCGTATTCCCTCTTAAAAGGCCGGCAACGCACCTGCAGCTCTTCTGATGTTGCGAGTGTCCATGGGCGACGGTAGTTGCTTACCATCAGGTGATCCGTTTGCTCGTTTGCCCCCTTATTTAATAAAAAAAAAAAAAAGAACGACCACCAACTATGGAGTTTCGGTCGCGGTTACTTTAGGAGGTACCCAGTTATTAATATCTACCTGACCTTTCAGAAAGAGTGAAGCCACAGAAATAAGATCTAGATAGAAGTGCCATATCGCTCCATTTGTATGAACACGAGCGTGTCACTTTTTTTTCTTTTATGTTACTGTGACGTCACAAGAGCGCTTTAGTGATGGGAATACCCGTACGCGCGGAATCGATTCAAAGGAATCGCCGCGCTCCGCCTCTTTTGCCATTTTAATAGGTATATCGATTTTTTAATCGATTATTATTCGAGTTCATAGACAGAGGAATGATAAATCTTAAGATACGTGCTTGCCAGGACAGCTAGTAACATATTATATTATTCTAAACTAAATCACTAAACAGGAACATAAATACATATTAGTTATTACATAAAATATAATTACTGAGTCACAAAATATCCCAAAGCGCACATTATCATTCCTCTGTTTCATGTCTGTTTCGAAAATCGATTAATTAGAATCGAGAATATGTACAACACTATTTGCTTCATTTGACAGAAAAATGAGAATATTGACTGTATCTCGAAACTAAGCGATGAGTGAAAGTATCGATTGTTTTATTTCCATTGGTTGTCGTTGTTCTGGTCGATAAATATGTTTCAAAATAGACTATGTTTTGATACGCTAGATGAATTTGTTTAGAATAAGTTTATGGTGTTTTATGGTACAATGTTATTGAAATAAAAATCATATCAACTATTTTTTGTAGATGTCACTACTGACCCCAACCACTGTCACAACTGTCCTTGGATTGTGGTCGGTTGTGACAATTTCCCTCTTTCTTTAAAGTTTGGTTCCATGACTAAAATACGAGGGCTGCTATTTATGTATCCAGAATTAAAAAAAGAAACAAACATATATCATTTAATATGGTTTATTGCTTTTCAAAATATTCGCCGCGATGATCGACACACTTTTGCATACGCTGGAACCAATTTTCATAACACTTTTTCCATTCTGATTGAGGTATCTCCAAAACGTGCATTTTGAACGCATCAACAGCCTCTTCGCGGCTCGAAAAACGTTGACCACGTAATTTGTTCTTCGCGTATGGAAATAAAAAGAAATCGTTAGGTGCCAAATCAGGGCTGTACGGCGGATGACCAGTCAATTCGATCTTTGACCCTCCAAAAACTGAGTTGTTTCAGCTGAGGTGTGACAGCTAGCATTGTCGTGATGTAATATGATTCTGCGTTGTCGGTTGTCCTTTCTTATTTCTTCAAAGACTTGTGGTAAACAAATGGTCGTATACCATTCAGAATTAACCGTTTTACGATTCTCTAATGGCACTGTAGCCACATGTCCATTAATTCCAAAAAAACAGGCGACCATTTTCTTCAAAGTACTTGTTGCACGAGTAACTTTTGTTGGTTGCTCATCTTGGAACACCCACACCGTTGACTGTTGTTTAGTTTCGGGGTCATATGCATAGATCCAAGATTCATCACCTGTGTAGATATTATAAACGGCTTTTGACGTACCACGGTTGTATTTTTTTATCATTTTTTTGCACCAATCGACACGAGCCCGTTTTTGATCGATTGTCAAGTTGTGCGGAATCCAACGCGAACATATTTTTTTTACAGCCAAATGTTCGTGTAATATCTTATGTATGCTCGTCATACTTATGCCTAAGGACGCCTCTATCTCACGATATGTAACATGACGATCACGCATTATTAGTTCCCGCACAGCATCTATATTTTGTGGGACAACAGCTGTTTTTGGGCGACCTTCTTTATTTTCATCCGTTGCATAGACCGCCCACGATTAAACTCACTGTACCAGTGATAAACAGTGGTTTTTGATGGTGCTTCATCACCAAAAGTTGCGGTGAGTTGAATAAAGCACTGTTGTTGATTTAGCCCACGCCGAAAATCGTAGTAAATCATTGCACGAAAATGTTCACGCGTTAAATCCATGGCAAATGAAGACACGCAATTTTCAAAATGAAGCCACAATGGAAAAATAATTGACAGTCACATGAAACAAAATTTATTCTTCAACCAAAGAGTTCTATTTTCAAATGTTGTAATTACTTTTTAAATATTGTTCTTGTAAGTGGCCAGTTTCGGATACATAAATAGCAGCCCTCGTACATCGTATTTTGGCATGATATAATGGTATTTTTATGTAGCCAAATAAATAAACTATGGTTTGTAATAAAATTTTCCCAGCTAGCTGTAAAATTATTGGCCTCCAAACCAAAATTGTCACATCCGTACCCAGTCTACCCTACTAAGTAACGAATAAAATTCATTATTATTAATTTGACTATTAGCAATAAAAATGTAAAAGATTTTCTTTCATTCGAATGAAATTTTCAGTTTTATAAAACGAAGTATAGATTTTTTGCCACATAACTTTTCTGTGACCATAGAAAAGCCAATGATTTTTTCTTAAAAACAAATAAAATCGGAAAGTATTTTATGTTCTATGAAATGCTATAAAATAAGCTTATAATTCTTTCATTTACTGTCTTCAAAAATTCTGATAGATTTCATAAAATTCAAATGTCCTTAGACTTAGTTGATGTGTGTTTTTGAAAATGCTCATAGCATGGCAATGATTGGAGATAGATACATAGTGTAAATGACATAGTTGTAGTAAATTTTATTAGCTTTTATTACGTACAAGACACTTTTTCTTTACTACGTACCGTTTTAAAGATATGAGCCAAAAACTCAAAAACGGGAACTTTAACCCCTAAACTTTCCCCCCACCCGGCTCACCCCCTAGGGGCGGGGACTTTTAGTATGTTTATCTTCTAGGCATCCTAAACACATTTCTGAAGAAATTGCTTAGGTTGCAGCTCACGCACTCTACACCTGCTTTTGGGCTATTCTTTGGGTGGACTAATAGCCACGCTCTAATATATATAAATGACGTTATCTGGGAAAAGGGACCTTGCTGTCGGTTCTAGAGCCTACTGTCAAAACGCTAGCCCTGCCTACACACACCGCTATCCTCCAATCGTGATACAATGATCCATGAATCGTGCTCCCGGGCAATGTGCTTTACGCTGCAGCTAATAGTGAACAATATCGCGTAACAACGGTTCCCGCATTATAGCACGAAAGTGAAGGTCGTAAGTCCTAAAAATGTTTTTGATGATTACTTAAAATTTTAATATGTACAATACTAATATTTCCTTTAGCTATTATTTTATAAAGTGTTCAAATAAATCTGAATTTCATTTTGAGTCAATTGTCTTCAGGGATCGTAATACTTATTAGAAAACACAGCAAAATTTGACAGCCCGCTCAAGACACAGGTTTTAAAAACCATTTTTTATAGGTTAAAATATATCTTAAAGTTTACATAAATAATATACACTAAAAAGTATTAAATAACTTTCACACTTTAATAGTGCTTTCATTATTTTGATGTGATATTACTAAACTTTTAATCACCGACAATAAGGTTTAGGTCTCTTTTGAAAGACGTACCAGCTTTTTACTAAGTCTAAGTAATTAAGTATACGTATAGCTTGCTATTAAGGATCGATTCGAAGGCTGAATTACTAAGATGCTTTCACTAAAATGGTCAATGACCGCTATCGCCTCGATTCGCCAGGTACACTGTAGACATCAATTTTTTTGTATTCCTTTTTAAGTTTTTAATATCGCCACCTTTATAACGACCAGTGTCCTGTGTTATAATTTGTCTGGGCCCCAGACAAATTATAACGCAGAATCTCTGGGGATAGAATACGATTGAGGCATGGTATCGTCGGAGTCACGAAACACTTCTTCCCCACAGCCACCGCGCCACACTGCTCGCTGAATAGGCCGCAAAATACGAGTAGACACATCTCCCATAACATAACGTCATTAACGCCATAATTAGGTAATTATATTATGATATTATATTATGATATTCTCGAGGTCGCCTTTTCTCCTGACTAATTTGCAATGTATGAAAAACATTTTTTTAAACATAAACTGTTTGTAAACTGATTTCCAAGTCACAAATCGGCCAAGTGCGAGTCGGACTCGCGCACTAAGGGTTCCGTACCGTTATAGAGCGAAAATAAGGAAAAAATTGTGTTTTTTGTGTGGGAGCCCCCCTTAATTATTTATTTTATTTTAATTTTATTATTTAATATTAAAGTACACGTATAATTGAGGATATTGTGAAAATTTTAAGTGTCTATAAGTTGCCATTATGGATTAAGAGCCAAAAAGACCAAAAAATAACGTTGGTTGTATAGTAGCCCCCCTTAAATATTAACTTTATTTTGTTTTTAGTATTTGTTGTTATAGCGGCACCAGAAATACATAATCTGTGAAAATTTCAAAAGTCTAGCTCTAGCGGTTCTTGAGTTACGGCCTGGAGACAGACAGAGAGACAGACAGACAGACAGACAGACGGACCGACAACGAAGTCTTAGTAATAGAGTCCCGTTTTTACCCTTTGGGTACGGAACCCTAAAAAGTAAACACACCGACAAAATTAGAGGAACATAACAAAATTTTCATTTTTTATAAATTGTTCACTGTTTTTTATATATTTCTTTATTTATTTATTGATTATTAAAAAATAAATTTTATATAAATTTAGGGCATAAAAACGTGTAAAATAGAAAAAAAACGGCAAAAATAAAAAAATTAAGAGAATCTTTGAAATTTCAGCAGGTAGTAAGTTTTTAAGTTAAATTCTCCATTTTCATTAAAGAAATGCCATGTTAAAAGCATGTAATGCCTTCTATGGATCTCAAGAGGGCCTGGATACGCCATTCCATGCTTGCAGTTTGATTGTCAATCATTTCCTGTGGGATATTCTTCTACTATTCCTTCAGTAGCGCCAACTCAAGCTCCTGGACACATTTTTGGCCCGGAGTTTTAAGGCTTCTTACAGACGAACGGCACGTGTCGGCGGCACGTGTCGGCGGCAGTCGACGGCAGTCGGCGGCACGTGTTGGCGGCAGTCGACGGCAGACGACGGCACGTGTCGGCGGCAGTCGACGGCAGCCTTTGACAATTTATGACGCTTAAAGGGGGCCTACCACGACCTTTCCTAAAACTATCATGTTTCCAGAATACTTTGTTGTAAGATTACAACAACATTACCGTACTCACTTTTGAAATATATTTTTACTAAAAAACAGTAAAAAATGCAAAACAATGGTAAATCCGCTGTGAAATATCAACATTTTAAGATCGCTAGCTTGACGTTAAAGTAATAAATTCTTATCTGTCAAACGATGTCGGTTAGTAGAGGTGGTGGTAGGCATAAACCTAGAAAGCATAGACCTACAAAGAGTGCGAGAGAGAAGAAAATTCTTTGTGGAATTATAACAAGATGAAAAGAGAGAGGCCATTTAACCACTTTTATTTGACAACTCGACACACGTTTTTATGCCCTTTCGGTATTTGCAATTTATTATTTAAATCCTTTATTATTTTCAACAAATACTATTACATATAACAATGGTTACTTGTTCTGTGAGTGATTGCAGTGTAAATCATAGGAATAATCCTGAAAAATATACATTTCACAGGTAATTAATCTTCACGTCCTAATTGCTACGATGTGTTTATTTTCGCTATATTCTGTCTTTAGTTCTCTATTTCAAATAAAATATTGTCAATCCTTCCTTTTACTTTCCTATTTTGCGTAACTAAAGGTACTATTATTCTTAAATTACACAATTTTTGAAGAAACATTTTTTATGAAAATTGTTTACATATACGCTAAAATAGTGTTTTTGTATGGGACTTGGGAGCCCCCCTTAATTTTTTATTTTATTTTAATATTATTATTAATTATTAAAGTTTACATATAGGTGAGGCCTTTGTGAAAATTTCAAGTGCCTACCTGTTGTCATTATTGATATGGAGCAAAAAAGACCAAAAAAATCACGTTTGTTGTATGGGAGCCCCCCTTAAATATTAATATTATTTTGTTTTTAGTATTTGTTGTTATAGCGGCAATAGATATACATAATCTGTGAAAAATTCAGAAGTCTAGCTATAGCGGTTCTTGAGATACAGCCTGGAGATAGACAGAGGGACGGACGGACGGACGGACGGACGGACAGACGGACAGACAACGAAGTCTTAGTAATAGGGTCCCGTTTTTACCCTTTGGGTAGGGAACCCTAAAAATTGAAAGGGGGTGTAAGGGTATTATGATATTATGTATTTAATTTAAGAATAAATAAAAATATATTATGTGTGTCGTTTACTTTCAACTTTATATTTGTATTTCTATTAATGTAAGGGCTGATATGTCAGAAAGCTTTTGCCTGAGTAATAAGTAAGTAACTTTATAATGTGTATATTATTTACCCTTATAAGAACCTCATGTCATAACATATCCGACGATAACAATCACCCCAAACGAAAATGTGTATCTACTTTTCAATCGTCACCTTTTTCTGACAAATAAAATATACGTTATGTACCTAATTTGAACTACAAAATCTGTCAAAGTTGATATTTATTTCTCATAGAAACGCAGGTAAAATAACTCGAACGGACTATACTATCTATAGTACATAACTAGCACACGCACACATTGACAAATCAAAAATCGTCACGCATTTTCGGGTTGTCAGGTGGTCTATACGACAGTATTTATCATAAGTCTATGGTGGTAGGCCCCCAGTTGTGACGTACCCCCGCAAGGTAAGCGTCCACAGGTCGGTATCGTACGCAACGAACATCTCGCATCAAACGGATATTTTTTCCACAGTACGTCCGCTGAATCGGCAGTGTACGGATTACCGTTTAGCCTAGTAAATGCCGACACGTGCCGCCGACTGCCGTCGACTGCCGCCGACACGTGCCGTCGTCTGCCGTCGACTGCCGCCGACGCGTGCCGCCGACACGTGCCGTTCGTCTTTTAGAGGACCGGTTTGTCTCTCTAAGAGTTCACTAGAGGTCGGAGGAGTAAAGAGTAAAACTCGATTTACTGTGGTGAACTGGAGTGATTTATTTACAAAATGCGCTGCTTATATACAAAAAAATTAGATAATTATTATTACTAAAAAATGTACAGAAAGTTAAAAGGTTAATTCTTATTGGCTAATAACATTAGAGAAGGACATACAGAAAGGGGTACAAAATATTTACAAAGCAAGAAAGAGAAAAAAATCGAATAAGAAATATTTACAAGTTGGAAAATTAATTATCTGCGCGGAAGATTCGGCTGTACCGCGGTTCGTGGCGCTGGTATCGCGCGAGTATAAATATAGGCTCGCATGCCGCGGCCCATTCAGTCCGCGCGCGAATTTCATACCGACGTCGTCTCTCTGCCGCTCGACGCCGCGCCGCCGCGAGTAGTTGTGCCGCCATTTTGTGAAGATGTTATGCAGCTCTGCAAACGCCATGAAGACTGTAGCTACGCTGCGAAGATTCCTCTCTTGATGTAGGCACGATGTGAAGACGCGTAGTGAAGTGTTGCGAAGAATTCTTATTAGAAAAAGTCCTTTTAAGGGCTACTTCATGTCTGGTGCACATGCACTTAATAGTACACGGACGGTTTCTCTCGTTATTCCGAACGTACGTTCTTGGCAGAACGATTTTCTTCTATGTTTCAATCTTCGAACGAACGTGTAGGTACTTTGTAGGTACTGCTACAGTCTGTAAGCACGCTAACTCGTACCGTTCACCCATTGATGTGCCACACGTCTTCAATCGGATCCACATCCGTAGACCACGCTGGCCTCTCCACCTGGGCTGCGCCAGAATCGTTCTGGTAATAATGCACGATTTTTTACTCTATGGACGCGCATAAAATTGAAGTTACTACCTAAAAACTGAGTAAAAGGCACACCATGCAGTTCCAGGATGTCTGTGCTATAGCCCTGTACTGTCAAAGTACCATCATCGACAATCATCAGCTCTGTGCGGGCTCCAAATCATATGCCACCCCAAACCATTACGAAGCCTGCATCATAGGCCACTGTTTCCGTTTGAAGGCCTATAGCGTTTTTTTACGATTTATCCACTCTTTTTTTTTATTAAATAAGGGGGCAAACGAGCAAACGGGTCACCTGATGGTAAGCAACTACCGTCGCCCATGGACACTCGCAACATCAGAAGAGCTGCAGGTGCGTTGCCGGCCTTTTAAGAGGGAATACGCTCTTTTCTTGAAGGTTTGCAGGTCGTATAGGTCCGGAAATACTGCTGGTGACAGTTCATTCCAGAGTTTTACAGTGCGTGACAGAAAGTTACGCGAAAAACGCACTGTGAAAGACTGCCACTCATCAAGGTGATGAGGATGGTATGTTTTTCACGTGGGACGATGGCGAAAAGTTGCAGGTGGTATGATTCCGAACAATTCCTCAGAGCACTCCCCGTGATACAATCGATAGAGGATGCAGAGTGAAGCTACATCTCGACGTAATTCCAAGGGGTCCAAGCTGTTTGAAACACTATGGCAGTCAATAATTCGAGCGGCCCTTCGTTGGATACGATCCAGAGGGAGCAGTTGGTATTTTGGCGCCCCTGCCCAGAGATGAGAACAATATTCCATATGAGGCCGAACCTGCGCCTTGTAGAGTTGTAGGCGTTGGTCCGGACTGAAGTACTGTCTCGCTCTGTTAAGAACACCAAGCTTCTTCGAGGCTAGTTTGGCCTTACCCTCTAGATGATATCGGAACTGGACTTCGCTCGATATGTTGACGCCAAGTATCTCAATGCTGGGGGAGATGGTTAAAGATGTGCCCTCGAAACGAGGATATACGACCATTGGTGACTTTTTAGTGGTGAACGCGCAGACTTGTGTCTTGGCGGGGTTGAATTGGACCAAATTACGTCTACCCCATTCAGAGACCTTCTCCAATGAATTCTCCACCTTAGACACAAGTTCGTTTCGACTCTCAGTGACATTTTGCCGAGAAATATTGGGGGAGCCGGTATATACAGCATCACCTGTACTATCATCATAGATAGATAGATAGATAGATAGATAGATAGATCTTTATTCACAGAATGAAGTAGTATTACAAGATGTTACAGTCCAGTGTCCAGTGCTTACATTCTACCATTACAATGGTGTGTGAAATTTATTTTTGATTATTAAAAATTAATATTAAATTTTTCTCATTATACAAAAAAAAAAAACATATCAAATACATTAAGAATTAATTTTAAAAACAAATTAAGAATTATTTTAAATACGACATTTTAATATAATGTCAAAATAGAATTGGGTAATATGTCAAAATTCAGATAATAATATACAAAGTTAGGATTAGATAAATATGAGAAATATAAATTTATTGAATTATATATATTATAATGTCGCACCATAGTCATATTAAATACTGTTATACATAATTAGTAAAAAAAAAAACTCATTTAAATTATAATAACTTTTAGTCAGAAGCCATAGTTTTAACTTATTTCTAAATGCATTTATTGATTGTGTCTCTCTTATGTCTCTTGGAATGTTGTTATAAATTTTTATTGCCATGTAGTAACAATTTTTTTGAAATAGAGAACTGTGACTAAGTGGTACCTTCAGCTTAGATGGGTCCCTAGATAAATATTTTCTATTTTCATCAACTTTTGGAAACAGTTCCATTTGTTTTTTTATGAAAATACAACACTCAAGTATATATAAATCTGTGACAGTTAAAATTTTATATTCGCTAAAAAGAGGCTTACATGTTTCTAGCGGTCCGGCCCCGCGTATAGCTCTTACACATTTCTTTTGTGATATAAATATCCTGCTAATGTCTGTGGTGTTACCCCAAATTAATATGCCGTACCTAAGCAGAGAGCCCACGTACCCATGATAAGCTGTTAAAGCAGCTGCTCTATTAACAGTTCTTTTTATAGATTTAATAGCATATACAAATTTATTTATTTTTTTGGTTATTAAATCAGCGTGAGCTTTCCAATCACAATAGCTGTCTAGCATCATTCCTAAAAATTTAATTTCGTTTACCTCTTCTATACGTTGATTGTCATACTCTATTTTTAATGCTGGTTTTTTATTTTTTTTGTTATAGAATTGTATTATTTTTGTTTTACTTAAATTTAATTTAAGACCATTTTTGTCGAGCCATTTTTTCACTGTTTTGAGTATATTTAGAAGTTCATTCTCATAATTTGTATTTTCTCTATTGTTAGGAATAACTATGGATATGTCATCAGCAAATAGTGTACACTCATATTTCAAAATTTTAGGTAAATCATTAATATATATTATAAATAGTAGCGGTCCTAGAAGGCTACCTTGTGGAACGCCTTTCTTATTTAATTTTACGCGTGATCTGATCTTTTTTAACTCTTTTTTCATAATACGAGTAATTTCAACGCACTGCTTACGGTTTTTCAGAAAACTGGCAATCCATTCAAGAGGTTTACCTCTTATACCATAGCGTTCACATTTGTCTGATAGTATTTTATGATTCACGCAGTCAAAAGCTTTTGATAGGTCAAATAATATCGCAGACACTTGTTTTTTATTATCAATATGTGTTAGAATGTCCTTAATCAAAAGAAAGGTAGCGAGTGTTGTGGTTTTATTTTTTTGTTGTTATTATATTATGTTTGTCTAAAAAATTACTAATTCTTTTATACATTAATTTTTCGAATATTTTGGAAAATATTGGCACAAGAGTAATCGGTCTGTAGTTGTTTGGATCAGTCCGATCACCTTTTTTATGTAGTGGTTTGACTATTGCTAACTTAAATAGCTCAGGAAAAGTGCCTTCCTCAAACGAAAGATTTATAAGATAGGTTATTACTTCACAAATATTCTTAGCACAGTTTTTTACTATATGTGTTGATACTGAGTCAAAACCTACAGCGTTGGTATTTTTTAGATTATTTATGGTTCTTCGTACTTCGTCCAATGATACTGGATTCAGGAACATTGTATTGCCGACAGAACCCATATCATTGTTATTAATGTTTTGTTTTGTGTCATCATTATCATTTAAAAAGTTTTCATTAAAATGATCGGCAATTTTCCAAGCATCAGTTACCCCTATACCGTTTATATTTATTTTATTTATGTCATTGTTGTTATTAGCGTTGTTGTTTTTATTTTTTATTATGTTCCAAGTTGCCTTGCATATATTTCGCGACTTATTAATATATGTACTATTTATATATCTTTTAGAAGACAATATACATTTTTTTTAAAATTTTGTGTACTTCATATACATATATTTTTGTTCGTTAGTCTTATTCTTATAATATTGGTATTTAAGTTTTCTTTTGTTACGT
Source organism: Polyommatus iphigenia (assembly GCA_963422495.1). NCBI lineage: Eukaryota > Metazoa > Arthropoda > Insecta > Lepidoptera > Lycaenidae > Polyommatus > Polyommatus iphigenia. The sequence goes on from OY730189.1 coordinate 14,042,931, forward strand.
GAAGAGATTTTAATTCCTGGCGTTATCCATTTAGGTGACGTATTATCTGATTTTATCTTTACTCTTATAAAAGGAAAACACAAGTCATAGAATAACATAAACATTTCGTGAAAGTTTTTAAATGCGTTATTACAGTTTGATTCACTATATACTTCCATCCAAGACAGTTTAGATAAACATTCATTAAATTTATTTATATTTTCTTTATTATAATCTCTTCGTTCAGTATACCAGTAATTAACTTTTTTTTCGGGTTTACCTGTGAAACAAAGGGTTTGAGCCGTATCATGGTCTGAAAGATGAAGGTAGCGAGCCTCACCGATTGCTCCTTCTATATTGCTATATATATGGTCAATAGATGAATTTTTTCGAGTGCGCACATTTATGTATGAACACAAATTGTAGTTATCTAATATAGCATTTAGTTTTTTAGTTTTTTCGTCATTTTTTAATCGATCTATATTAAAATCGCCAACTATTATTATTCTCTTATTCAAATTTAGAAGCAGTCTATGCAGTAAGTAGTCTAGTTTTTCAAATAAAATCGATACATTTGAATTTGGTATTCTGTATATACAAATTATATTACATTGATATAAAGGTTTAAATACTCCACAACACTCAAAATTTAATTCAATTGAAATTTCCTGGCATAATTTTATTGGTTCACTAGAAAGATTTTTATTCACCAATATACAGACCCCACCCCTTTTGTCATTTGCCCTGGAAAAAGAAGAACCTACATAGTATTGTTTTAATTGGATTAATGTTTCTTCTCCCGATTTTACAAATGTTTCAGAGAAGCATAATATTGATAGTGGCCTGTTTTTCTCTAAAAACTCATTTATACATATCTCTAGTTGATCTTGCTTATTAATTAACCCTGCTATATTTTGGTGAAATAAGTAGTAATTATCATTATTTATTATCTGTTTTTCGAAAAAACTGTTGTACCTTTTCTTCAGATTCCTTTTTTACATTATTTTTATTTATTACGGGAAAATAGTACAATATAGTTCCCCTTTTCGCAAGGTGCTCTTTTATGATTTCCGTTTTGTTATTTGAGTATACTTTGTTATGAGAATAAAATGGTAAAAATTTGTTATAATAATATTGCACATCAACTGTCTTATTAATACATTTTATAATTTCTTTTAAATACCCTTTCTTACTGTAAATATGATTTATGTCTAGTTTTGTATAATCTATAAAGTAGCAGTTGTTATAATTACAAGATACATTTCTTATACAATTATTTAACATATTTTCGTTCAGGTACTTATTACTATTTACATTTATAATGATTATGTTAGTATTTTTAAAGCGAAATAAAATTGAGACGAGGTTGATTATAAGCCTATAAGGATTTTTGTCGTTTTCGCCAATACATAGAACCAGGTAATTTCCGGAACAGTCCTTTATGTTGCAAGAGTTCACGAAATGTTCAGAAGATGCAAATGGCTTAATAATGGAGGACACGGAGAAATTTTTATATGTGGTACCGTCTCTTGAACGTTTTAATTCCGCAGCTATGCCCGATATCTGTTGAGTTCCGACTATTAATATTTCAGAATTTTTTGGACTGGTAGCGCCATCTTTCGGTTGGATCGTGACTTTATTTTGTATAAGTTGCAGTGATTGGTTCGACAGCTGTTTTGTTATGCACTTCTCGCTAACTCCAGTTTTAATAACTCGTTTTTTTCTATTTATAGGTGTAGAGCAATCATCAATATTAATCATAGGTACGTTTCTGTTTGGAGTTTTTTGAACAGTTATTCTAGATGGCGTTGTATGTTGAATTTTGTGGTCACTGAGTATTTTCACTAGTATTTCGTTCTTTTTTTCCTTATCCTGTAATGTCTTTTTTAAAGAAGTAATTTCTAAATTTAAGTTTGATATTTCTTCGTTGGCTACAATTAACTCGTCCTTTAAATCCTGTACTTCTTTTTTCAAATCCATCAAAATAGAAACATCCATATTATCGACATCCTGGCAAGGCAGACTCCGGGCTGATGTATCCATGTTAATTGTTGACGATAATATCGTGTCGACAGACATATTACTGATGTTTGACTCTGAAATTGCTTTTGGTAGCATGCGTCGTCTATATGTAATATTATTACTATCCATAATGTAATGATATTGCTAAAAAATTCTTGTTACAATGTGTTGTCAAACCGAAAAAAGTGCTTATTGCATCTAGGATTTGAACCACGGATTTCTCGTTTCACAACTCGGTAGTTTACTCAATACGCCAATATCGGCATTTAGAGTTCGTACGAATTTACTAGTCATATACTAGTTTGAGTTGTCTATATCGCTATTTATTATTACTTTTTTAGATGATATACAATATAATATTCATTTTACATAATAACACATATTTTATGAATAATCCACCCAAATATAACTCAAGTGATGTAGTATGCTGGTAATTTTTCTAATATAAATCTGTCGTGGGACTCGAACCATATGCCTAAGTATAAACAGTTTGTCGTAACTCGTATGTCCCTTTCGGCTAGCAGGCTTGATGACGTGAAGAGTTCATTGACCCGACCGACCAATAGCGTTTAACTTATTTTTCGGTTTGGGTTCAATGGATGTAATTGGTCAGCTGACTGTTCAAATTTATTGATGTAGTTTCTTTGTTCTAAGGTCACTTATTGATTTATTGTTAATGTTTATAAGTATACGATGTTTTTAGCTGTTATAATAACTCACAGTTCATATGTAGATCACAAAACACTTTTACTCAGGTGTTAGAGACGTATTAACAGTTTAATCTAGGTTTGTAGTCACAGATAGTTTGGATTACTTTTATTGTTCATCTTCGCATTGATCACTTGAATAACACTACCACACACGAGTCGAGGTATAATATACACAATTATATCACACTACTTTATATTTAGAGACTATTTTAATTTATTTTATCAAAAATGCACGGAGACGATGTGAACTTGTTCAGCGCCCTCTCTCTTATCCGTATCCATCCGCATAGCAATGAATGCCGCTGGTCTGCAACATGTCATTGATATGCAGTATGAATAGAGTAGGCGATAGCACACAGCCCTGAGGGACACCAGCATCAACAGACTGAGTTTCCGCGCATTCGCCGTCAACTACGACCTTTATGCTTCTGTCTGCTAAGAAACTAGTGACCCACTTACATAATTTCTCAGGCAGCCCGTATGATGGAAGCTTTGATAGCAGCGCTTTATGTCAAACCCGATCAAAGGCCTTCGCAATGTCCAAACTAACAGCCAATGCCTCTCCCTTCGACTCAATTGCCTGAGCCCAACGATGAGTAAGAGATCACCAGCCGAGCAACCCTTACAGAACCCGTATTGTTTGTCGCTTAGTAATCCCTGGCCGTCCAAGTATCGAAGAAGCTGGCTATTGATAATGGACTCCATTATCTTCGAGAAGAGAGAGGTTATAGCGATTGGTCTGTAGTTGGAAGGATTTGAGCGATCACCTTTTTTGGGATCGGGTGCATTAAGGCTGTCTTCCAGGAAGCCGGGACGATGCCAGTGGAATAGGAAAGCCGAAAAAGGCGCGTCAAGACCGGAGCTAACTCTGGAGCACATTTTTTCAACACAATAGGCGGGATTCCGTCAGGCCCACTTGACTTTTGGATATCAAGGGAACGGAGGGCTTTTCGCACTGAGCGCTGATGAAACCGAATATCCGACATGATGCTCGTGCATCGCGGTATGGTCGGCGGTTTCTGCCCCCCGTCATCCAGGGTCGAGTTTGACGCAAAGAGCTCGCCCAGAAGATCGGCTTTGTCTTTTGCGTCCTGGGCCAACAATCCATTTCCTACGTGTAGGGATGGTAGGGTTGGCTTGCAGAAATTTCCTTCAATAGCTTTGGCCAGAGACCAGAATGCACGGGTTCCCGAGGGGAGGCGCTCAAGTCTCTTGCCAATTCTATTGACGTGCTGTTGCTTTGCCCGAGTAATGTCTCAATAACGCTTGAGGGACCTAGATGCAAGGTTGTACTCCTTTTTATATGTGCTGGTATTTAAATCCCGAGCAGACACTGCGTTGGCCCAGGATTGGTAAGCCTCCTGCTTCCGGCGAGAAGCTTTTTTGGGGGATGAACCAAACCAGGGACGAAATCTGCCGCCAGCTGGCACTACAGAGGACGGAATGAAAAGTTCCATCCCCTGCATCACCACATCGGCAACAGAGTTGGCAGTGTTGTCGGGATCATCCGGCGAGAAGCACACGTAGGATAAGATGTAAAAAACGACTGCATCCCATCCCAGTGACTTGTAGTGCCACACACGACGGTATTTAACAGCACGCTGTCTTAACACCGTCGTAAGTGGCACAGGACTCCTAACTAGGCAATGATCCGATGTACCAAGTGGTGCGGTTACGGATATTTGGTAGCCGTCAGGATTTGAAGTCAGCAGGAGGTCCAACAAGGAAGGATTCTGACCATCCACATCTGGGATTCGCGTAGGCGTAGTAACCAGTTGTGTCAAGTCGTTCGCAAGGGCAAAGTTGCAGACAGGTCTCCCCGCATGATCAGTTTTACTGGAATTGAGCCAGTCGGCATGGTGGGAATTAAAGTCGGCAAGTATAATGATCTCTGCGGATGGGATCTGCTGCTGCACAAAATCTGAAGCATCTTGCAGGTGCTTCAAGAGTCGGTCCGTCTCGGGGTCACCACTGTGGGACCTATATAGGCATGCATAGACGCGAGGGTGGTCGTCGCAATCTATGCGGAGCCATAAGATTGACAGGTCCATGACCTCAAGATTGCTGAGGCGGCGAGAGCTGATATCATCTCTGAGATACACACACACTCCAGCTTTGGGTAGAAAGGAGTGCTCGAGATAATACCCTGGGTGGGAAAGGTATGATGTGTCATTCGGAGATGATATCTGCGTCTCGGTTAAAAAGAGCAAAGCCGGCTTTGCCGTCTCAAGGTGGTAATGGACGGCATTAAGGTTGGAGTGTAATCCCCTGATATTGCAAAAGTCCACGTTTAATATCGCGCCTTTGTGTGTTTGCTCTTGCCCCGAGCAGATTGGAGCGCAGTTTTGCCCTCCCCGGAATATGAGGAGCAGCCTGGACGTCCACGTTCAATTCCAGGGGTTCCTGAGCATGGTCGTCCAGAGAGGGATTCTCCAACGCAGTTGGTACCCTCCTGGGGTAACAAATTGTTTTTCAACTGCGACATTTCTAGGGGGGTAGGGGATTAGGCCTCTGGTAAACTCACTCGGCGAAACACAGCGCAAGCGCTGTTTCACGCCGGTTTTCTGTGAGGCCGTGGTATTTCTCCGGTCGAGCCGGCCCATTCGTGCCGAAGCATGGCTCTCCCACGGACAAATACCGGCGTTCAGCCACCCCTCCCGTATCACCGTGAAAAAGCTCACGATGGCACGGGGGAGGTGCCCAGGGACACGACGTGGACGGACCGGTATCGCCCCCAACTTTATCGCTTGTCAACAAAATTTATATAGAATTTGCTCCCATCACTGTACATAGGGTTGCCATCCGTATTTTATAATAAAGTATTGTACGTTATTTAAGGTAATTGTACTCTGTACTTTATCTTCTTGTATATTTATAATTGGAATCTCGGAATCGGCTCCAACGATTTTCATGAAATTTAGTATATAGGGGGTTTCGGGGGCGATAAATCAATCTAGCTAGGAATTATTTTAGAAAATGTCATTTTATTCGTGTGTTATCGAATACCGAGCGAAGCTCGGTCAAATAGCTAGTAATATTAATCCTTCGATCGCGGATTCTTGGAAATGCTATTGTATTCTATTGTCGCGATCACCGGTGCTCTTATGGGGCTTGAAGGATTAATAAAATAATCTTATATATCTTATATCTTTAAACGAGCAATTCTTGTATAAGATATAATAGTTGCGTGTGTACGGTAAATTATATGGCTATTGCTGAACCAAAGATTTCCTTTCGTAGGATTGGTCCTTATGGCCCAAGGATGCATTTAAGATGTGGAGCCACCGCGATTTTTGATGTTAATTTTTTAAAATTTTAGCAGCTTCTGCTCTGGAGGAAAATAGAGTCTCAATCTGTACAGAGGCATTAATTATGGTACTATTCCAAGTTCGGTACCATATTCAGATGACTTAAGAATGCTTAATTCATTTTAGGACTCATATTTGCACGATAAAGATGTTAAACAACGTAAAAAGAAGAAGAAGCATTATTTAAACGCGCTAATCTTAGTATGAGTCAGTAATTACTGGTCCAATTTGAAAAATTCTTTCAGTGTTAGATAGCCCATTTATCAAGGAAGGCTATAGGCTATATTTTATTACGCTAAGACTAATATAAGTGAAGAAATAGAGGAAAATGTGGAAAAAAACGGGGGAAATTATTTGAAAGGGCTTATTTCACGAACTACTGGAGCAATTTTTCTGTTATTTGGCTGTGGCACAGATAAAAAGTAGGAACGTGAAGGATCATAGGCTATTTATTGTGGACTAATTTGTCTGTGAAATATCTAATTTACGCAAAGAGTTTGTTTGAACGCGCTAATCTCAGGAGCTACTGATCCGATTTGAAAGAATCTTTCAGTATTTGATAGCCTATTTATCGAGGAAGGCTATAGCCTATATTTTATCATGCTAAGACTAATAGGAGCAAAGATACAGAGATAAATGTGAAAATAAAGCTGAAGAGTTTGTTGGTTAGTTTGTTTGTTTGAATGCGCTAATCTCAAGAACTACTGGCCCGGTTTGAAAAAATCTTTCAGTGTTTGATAGCCTATTTATCGAGAAAGGCTATAAGCTATATTTTATCACGCTAAAACCAATAAGAGCAAAGATACAGAGGAAAATGTGAAAAAACGGGGAAAATTATTTGAAAGGGCTAATATCTCACAGACTACTGGAGCAATTTTTATGTTATTTGACACGAATATATTATAGTAGACTACGTAAGACATGGGTTATTAATTTGTAAAAAATATACGGTTTCCGTGAAATTTCAGATTTACGCGGACGAAGCCGCACGGAACGTCTAGTATTATTTGAGTATTATTAATATATTTATTGCTCCATTCATCACCATGTCTTTGGCATGCAGAATAATGCGGCTATCAGCTTCCTTATATTAATAAAGCCCTGTCAACAGCGTTTTCAATGGTTGAAAATCATATATACTAAATTTTTTATTTTATTTTTACTATCTTTTATCTAAATATTGTTCCAAAATTGGCATTTAAGCATTCGATTCAATCGAAAATGATACCAAACTCGACTATATACCTAAATCCCACGCAGTTATTGACCTCATACCTTGTTAAAGCTAAAAACCAAGCTAAGCCCCCCGCCCCCCCCCCCCCCCCCCCTCCACCACCTGCATGAAATATTCAGGTGGCTCCACATCGTAAACCCATAAAGCCATATTCCTCGTTTTTTTTGTCTTGTACGCACACGACTATAATTGGAATCTCGGAATTGGCTCCAACGATTTTCATGAAATTTAGTATATAGGGGGTTTCAGGGGCGATAAATCGATCTAGCTAGGAATCATTTTTAGAAAATGTCATTTTATTCGTGTTTTATCGAATACCGAGCAAAGCTCGGTCAAATTGCTAGTATTAATAATAAAGAACGCGATAATACTTTATTTCTCATAATTTGATTTCTGTTGAAGTCGTAAGTAGTTTTCGTTAAACGAAATTTATCTTTATTTAACTATGGACGCGCGGTCTCACAGACCGCTCGTACCCTGCAAGAATCGCATCTACCCTACTTCTCCTTATGGGCCTTCCCTACGGAGAATCCGTAATTTACCGTATTTAGAGCCTTATAAACTCATAATTTGAAAGCTACAGAAATATAATAAAAATACAGCAATAACCTTTAGTATCTCAACATTCCTTTCCACGTTTTAAATTTTCTATTTTCGTTTATTATACTCATGATATCAGCTTCCAAAGTAAGGCCAATTTATTAAAATTCAAGCATACATTCAGCATCTCCTTAGTATTTACAAATTACTTTTATTTGAAACACACGCCAATAGATCGACAATATCATAAACTACATATTCCCAGTTTTAAATTTTTTTTAGGTCAATGTTGAACTAACATAAGTAAAAAAAATAGGGTTTTGGCGCGATCTCGTTAACGCGGCAAATGTATGGCCAAGGTCGTTTGCTCGGGGGACGGCCTTAAGCTTCACTCTTGCGGCGCTTAGTAGCTTCAGATTTAGTCGAAAAATGTATTCTGAAGCAAAAAAAATACGACGCCAACTGCAAGTTTGCAAAGTTATTTCGGTTTGAACTTCGAGCGCGGTCTGTCACTGTGAATAGAACAGGAAAATAAGCATGCTTCCCATACAAAGAATTATCTGTGTTTGTGTTTTCGTTAGTGCGCAATAAATGTCTAAATAATATGTCTTGAAATAACTTCTACTTATGTTTTTAGTGAAATTCTTCGTTGTAATAAATAAAAAAAACTTGAAATCGGTCAAACAAGAATTGGAATATTGCACTGAAAATGTTCTAAGGACTGGGTCTAGGAAATATTTTTGAAGTGAAAACTTCTTTAGCGGCGTTGAGCACTTTTGTGGGATGGGTAAAAACTGTGAAACTCGCGTCAGATTTTCGTGTTGATCGAAAAACCATAGAAAAACCGTAAGACGGTTGGAGAGTAGTGTTTTGTGTCGAACTCGAACTCGAAAAATCGAAAACCCGAAAACTGGAAAACTCGAAAATTCGAAAACTTGAAAACTAGAAAAACTCGAACTCGAAAACTCGAACTCGAACTCGAATTGTAAGGCTTTCGATTAATTAATAAAAAACGATTTTTTAAACATCGATTTTCATTAAAAATGGGTTAAAAATTTAATCGGTTGTAAGGGTTTCGATTAATTAAAAAAATCGATTTTTTAATACTCAATTTTCATAAAAGATGGGTTAAAAAATGCACAACGTTAATCAAGTTTTCACTTCTGCCGGCACTCCCGGAGTGCAACCCGTCTTTTTTTTTACAGCAAAAACTAATTGGATCTGTCTAGATAAGTAAAATTACTATTAAGCACAATATATTTAGCTACATTTAAGCTATACTTACGTTTGTAATGGCCTTTACCATGTGAAATGACTGCCAATAATAATATTTATTGTGACCATGTTCGACCTATGTCAAAATTTTTATGTTGCATGTTCAGAAGTTTAAATTCCAATTTTTATATTTAATATAGCTTATATTAATAGACAATTAAGGCAAAAAGTTTTAAAACTTATGTTTCTTATATCAAAATGTCATTTTTTCGTCACAGGCGAATGAAAGTCTTAAAAGCATTTAAAAGTGACTTTTTATGCTTCATTTTATAATATAATTTTGAATTTTAGATATTTAACACATACATTACATAAATCAATTGTGTGTTAAGGCGCGTAGGCAAAAATAATAGGTACAAAAAAATCTTTCAATTACTTACCTAAAAAACAGGTGAAAATTCGAGCGGCCTGTCAGACCCCATGTCCATAAGTATGTTATAACTTTTAGATGTCCATAGTTAAAGGTTAAATATAATACCTACTAAAGAAAAATAAATTGTACTTTATTTTTATACGGTGTACTTTATTTTTCTTACTTAGAGTAACCAATGTACTTTAAATGCAAAAATAAAAGGTGGCAACCCTAACTGTACAGTACACAATTTCACTCACTTGTAAAATTTTTATGTTCACCCGCAAATCTTAGCCTGGCTCTTTGGTGTCCTGTCTCAAGTTTTGGTGCCCTTGCTGGCACCTTTGAGTTTAATTTAACTTCTTTGAGTCTTCTTCTTACTGTACAATCACTTACACGTACATCTTGGACCTGTTCCGATAGGTTTCGTGTCTGCATAGTAGTTTGAGGTCGATTTCTTAAGGTTTGTACCCTTACAAAACGGTCATCCTGAACCATTGTCACCTGATATCTGCCTTGTTCTCGTCTCCGAACGTAAGATCCAGTCTCTCTAGTCTCTGTAGCATTGAAAATTACGATGGACTACGGAAGCCGACACACCTAAGGCCTGACTGACTGAACGGTAGGTGTGACCTTTCTCTATCGTGGTTACAGCTCTAGCTGTCGTAGATGCTGGGGAATCACTAATTTGGTATCTAAGCAATGTGTTCTTCAAAAAACCAAACAATCAAATGAGCTGAGCATACCGTGCACCCCGATAAAAACGCCATTCTTATCAGGAACACTTAGGTACAACGTTAATAATCGAAAAACACTTATTAGGGCATAATTGCAATAAAAACCTGTTAACTTGTCAGTTTTGTTCAATATTTTTTTTCTTAAATGAGCTTAGAAACTATAAAAAAGTATTTCACACAGCCCAACCCGCTTGACTTAAAGTTGTGGCCCTTTTTACCTATGTTCCGCTAATTTTGCCAGTGTGTGTATTAAATAATATTTTTATATAAATAGTAGCATTTTCAAAATTCTCATAAAATTCAACTATTTCTCTAAACTAAAATATTATGAGTATTCAAGTAATTTAATACTCTATATCAAGGATTTTAGCTAGTGATAGGGAGTGATGTGATATCATATACAATGTGTCCCAACACTCCCAACACCGGTGTCCGATCCTTTAATGATGATATGATGTATGCCAATATGTCATATTTTATTAAAAACTTGGCTCTCAAGTTTTTTTAAAGGGATAAGTACTAATTTTAAGAACTGAAAGCGTAAGCTACTGTTAGGTAGAGTACTTAGAGTATAGACTACTGAGCAGTAGCAGGAGGGCACAAGTAAAAGGCTCGAGAGTGGTAGACCAACTATTTATTATAACATTAATTATATTATTCTAAGCTCCGTTCACACGTCACAACTCACATCTTACATACACAATTACAACTCGCACGCGTCAGCATTCAGACACTTGGATACCGGGTACAAAGTACAGACCCCACAATATTCCCCCCCCCCCCCCCCCCTTTTGAAAAAATTTGTTACATATATTAGTATCAAAATTATTAGCACAATACAGATAAAAATTAAGTTTCCAAAAATTACACAAGTAATACAAGATTACATCAATAATTATACATTTTTTTCACAAAAGAAAAACAAAAGTATTACATTTTTTAAATTTAATTTCTTTTTTAAAATTAGGTATTTTCTTCAATGCTCAGAAAAATAGGTATTTTCTGACGCAGAAATTACATTCTTGTTAATATTATAATAATCATAAATCACAAGATAAAATGCTTTATAAAACAAGTCACATAACATTTTAAGTTAAAATAGGGGAGATATTATTATTACAATTTATATTTGTTTAATAAAAGTTAATCTTTCGACAAAAGATTTAAAATTTAATTGTCAAGATATAAAAAGGCAAAATTACATATATTAAGTGGTAGCGGTACCTGTAGCGGCTGGCTGAGGTTGTATATTCCTTACTACCACCTGAGGGGGCTGGTCGGTTACAAACCCCATCTCTCTTCGTAACCAATTTTGTACGTTTTTTAGACAATACTTCATAAAAACGTAAGCGACAACCAATGTCAACATTGCAGTAATAACCATTATCATAATTCCAAATTGGTTAAATTTATGTTCAATGCTTTGTTCTCCGTTTTGGTTTACAATTACTTCTCCCTTGCTAAAAGCCTTTCCTATTTTTAAAGTAAGTATAAATTTACAAGTGCGGAAGAAGGTAAAATTTAAAATTAAATGATAAAAAAATTGTCGAACATCAATATTTAACTTGTCCAAAAAACAAATTTCGGTAATTAATGCTTCTACTAGCTCAGCAATGCTATTGCAAAATAAATTTCACATTGCATTTTTAAAGTATCATAGTATAATCTAAATTGTATATTAAAGTAAAAAGTGTAAAAAAACAAGTGTAAATGTAAAGTGTATATTATATATGAAAATAAAATGCTTTAGTAAAATTTGTTTTTTATTTAAAATTCCAATAAACTTATACTACGTTTTCACATATAAACGATCAATATAAGTTGTAGTTATTAAAAATAAACAAGTTCTCTTACTGTTTGAACTGTATGCTATGTCATTTGTTTTCATAAGCTATGACGCGGTACTCATATTACCTTCGCCGCGCTACCATTGTTATCAAACTCGAATTACACTCGTACTTAATGTTACTTTCAACGAACGATTAACTCTTATCTTTGATCTAACTCAGGGTTTCTCAAACTTTCGGCTCCACGAACCCCTGTTCAAATTTACAGGTGATAGCGAACCCCTTATTAACTAATGAAACACATAAAGTGTTAAAAGAGTGCCGCACGTGCCTTCCAGTTATCAAGCCACCATTACGTAAATCTTGTCGCGAGCCCCCTGCCCTCGAATGGCGAACCCCTAGGGGTTCGCGTACCCTACTTTGAGAAACCCTGATGTAACTCAATTGTCTTTAACCACGATTACTTTTAACGAATGATTAACTCTTATTTTTGATCTAACTCAGTTATCTTTAACCACAATTACGTAAAAATTAATATTTGCGTACTTTTTAACATAACACTTCGTTTGAAACTAAAATTAGCAATTTCTTTACACATTTAAAAATCTTACTGGCATTTGAACTTTCCTTCCAGACTTCGTAATTTTTTGATTATTACACTCTACGTTACTTTTTTCTACAATATCATTTTCTACAGAGGTATCTTTTTCTGCAATATTTTTATCTGATAAAACATATGCTGGCTTTAATCTATCTATCGAAACTGAAGTTACTCTATCCTCCAATTGAATTTTAAAAACTTTTTCTGACCTATCAATTACTTTATATGGACCTTCATAAGGACAAACTAAAGATGTTTTATTTCTATCGATTCTTAAAAATACGTGTGAACAATTTCTAAGGTCTGGATGAACCAAAAAATGTTTTCGAACTATGACTTTTAACACTAATTGGCTTGTACTGTCTAATATTATTTTTAATATCCTGTAACACTAAATAAGGATCTGGAATTTCAGGACTTTCTACAAAAAATTCTCCTGGCAATCGTAGTGCACGGCCGTAAACTATTTGAGCTGCGCTCACACCTGTCTCACTTTTAATGTCAGCCCGAAGCCCTAACATCACGCTAGGAAGTTCGTGGCTCCAATTTTTATTACCATTAAGCCGTGCCATTAAAGATGCCTTCAAGCTTCTATGCCACCTCTCAATAGCGCCGTTGCTTTGAGGAAGATATGGAGCTGTCCTAATCTTATGAATGCCTAGGTATGACATTAAACTAGAAAACAATTTACTCTCAAATTGCCTGCCCTGGTCACTAGTGAGTTTCACAGGACAGCCAAACCTACTTATCCATTCTCTTATATATTACATTCGCTACCATATCCGCCGAAATATCTTTTAAAGGATACGCTTCTGGCCAACCTGTGCCTCGATCAATGATCGTTAAGCAATACCTATAATCATCTACTGTAATTGGAAGAGGTCCGATTAAATCCATGTGAACATGGTCAAATCTATCCGTTTGTGGAAAACTACCATAGCTAGAATTCGTATGCCTCGTTATCTTAGACCTTTGACAATTCAAACAAGTTTTCGTCCAAAAACCTATATCTCTATTCATATTTGGCCAAAAATACTTTTCTTTAATCATACGGCGCGATGTTCGCAGACCCGGATGACTAAGATTATGTATACTACTAAATGCTGTTTTTCTATACGATTCCGTTAAATAAGGTCTAGCTATGTTACTTGAAATTTCACAATAAATATAACGATCGGAGTTTGGAATTGGCATCTTTTTGAATTTAAATTTAGGATTAGTAATAAAACTCTGAAGTTCTGAATCATTAAGTTGCTCTATAGCCAAATTTTCATAATCAATTGAACTCGAAGTGCATTCTATAGTTTCTATTCGAGACAATGCATCCGCTACAATGTTATCTTGTCCACTAACATGTCGTATATCTGTTGTAAATTCACTTATAAAACTTAATTGCCTAATTCGTCTCGGACTCTCTTTCTTATTATTTTTACTTAATTTGGAAAATGCAAAAGTTAATGGTTTGTGATCGGTAAAAATTATCAAGTCACGACCTTCTAAAATGTTCTACACCTAAAAATATAGCAAGTAACTCTTTGTTATAAGTGCTATAATTTTGTTGTGCCTGCGTTAACTTTCTAGAAAAATAACCTAACGGGTTCCATTTACCGTCAACATGTTGTTGCAAAACTGCACCTACGCTGTTATTCGATGCGTCTGCAAAGAGTGCGAGTGGCACGTTGTTCGTTGGAAACGACAAAGTCGTTGCATTCATGAGACCGTGTTTACACTGTAGGAATGCCTCATCAGCATCCGGTGTCGAATGTATAGGAGTCTTATCGTTCTTTTTAGCCTTATGAATATAACTATTTAATTTATCTAAATATTCTATCGCTTTAGGTAAATGACTTCTGTAAAAATTAACCATGCCTAAAAATTTTCTTAACTCGCTGACATTTTGCGGTTTAGGGTAGTCGGTAACTGCTTGTACTTTTGTTTTTAGTGGCCGAATCCCCGATGTTGTCACTTGGTATCCTAGAAATTCTACACTCGTAGCTTTAAAAGAACATTTCTCTAAATTAATTGTGATACCATATTCATTTAATCGACTAAATACCTGCTCTAAATGTTTATTTTGCTCCTCGTCACTAGAGGACGCTATAAGAATATCATCACAGTAACAGTAAAAAAAATCTAGTCCTGCTAGCACGATTTTAGTCATGAAACGCTGGAATGTTTGCGCTGCGTTTTTCAAACCAAAGGTCATGCGCTCGAATTCATATAATCCGAAGGGCATAATTATTGCTGTTTTACAAATATCCTCTGGATTAATTAAAATATTATGATAGGCCTTTTTTATATCAATTTTAGAAAACAATTTTTTTCCTAAAAGTAAATACGTAAAATCCTGTACACGGGGAATGGGATATCTGTCAGGTTTAGTTATTGCATTTAGAGCTCTATAGTCACCACAAGGTCGTACTTGTCCATCTTTTTTAGGAACTAAATGAAGTGGGCTCGCCCAAGCAGATTTGGACGGCCTACATATACCTGCTTCTAACATATTTTGAAATTCCTCCTTAGCAATTTTATAACGCTGTGGCGCTAACGGTCTAGGCTTACAAAAAACTGGTGGATCCTGCGTGTCAATATAATGATAAATACAATGCTTTGGGGCCTCTTTAAATGACATCGGCTTAAGAATGTCCGGATATTTTTTCAAAATTTCGTAAACTGGATGGTTCATTTTTAATGTGGAAATCGTACTTTCACAATGGTTTACGATCGTTCCACGTACGGCCAAGTTAGTTACTTTATCTACTAAGCAGCATCCATTAATATCTAAAATAAGTTTAAAATGATTTAAAAAATCTACACCTAAAATCGGCTGCTTAACGTCACAAATTACTAATGACCATTTAAAAGATCTCTTTAATTTTAAATCTAAGGTAAGTATTTTAGTGCCATAAGTAAAGATTCAATCGCTACGAAAAGCGAATAATTAGGATTTAAATTTATGTCCAGTCTATTTTTTACTACACACTTTGGCAAAACAGAAATACCTACATGCTCCTGAATCTACAAAAAATTTTAAATTGTATATTCTATCACTTACTATTAGGCGGTAATCTGAAACTGCGCTGCCTCCCGCCACTGGCTGCAGCTCTGCTAGTTTTCCGGCCTCGGTACGGGGGCTTCTCTCTTGTTCTCCCAGCTGCATGGGGGCTTGCATCGGAAAGCTCGTCCTCGATACTTCCAGTGATACGGGCACAACCAACCTGGACTCCCTGGCGCTCGGCGTGGCCTCGATTGCGATCGATCCCGTGAATAGTTCCTGGACGGCCTGCTCCCGCTCCTGCTCCTGCTCCGGACTCCACCTCCTTGTGCTTCTAACTTGTTAATTTTCAGGTTCATTTTCGCGATCTCTGCTATTATGGTTGCTACCTCGAAGCTGGTTGACGACGGCTGCTGCTGACCACTTGCTACTTCGCCGATGTTACAGGGCTGGTGAGTGTCCATGATTTTATCTGCTATTCCTGCTAGTTCTTCCAGATTACTAGTGGATGTCACCGCGAGGACCACTTGGACCGAAGAAGGTAAGTGACCTTGCCACAAAATCTTCAGGGTCTCGTCTTCGATTTTTCCTCTAGCTAGTTCCTTCATTCTTCTGAGCAGCTGACTCGGTTTTTGGTCACCAAGCTCGATTTCGGAAATTAATTTTCTTACTTACCGCGCCTCCGATTCCTCATAAATTTGCAGTAGTCGATTTTTCAGCGCTTCATATTTATTCTGCTGCGGCGGATCTGCCAAGATGTCTGCAACTTGCTGTCTCTGTTCAGCTTCGCGACGCACGTAAAATATTTATTCGCATCCGATGTCTTTTGCGGAGTTAATATCGCCTCCACCTGGTAGAACCACAGGCGAGGGTTGTCCTGCCAAAAGTCCGGAATTCTGCTGGCAATGGAAATGGTTGCCATTTCTCCATCTTCTTTCTTAACGACGGGCGGAAATCCGCTCGTTGAGGCTTGAGGTACGGTGCCCATCAGGTTATGTTGCTGCTCGTTCATAATTACTGCCCGGAGGCCGACTGGGTGGAGCCCTTCGTATCAATTGGTCGGAGCCTTCGCTGTCTTCGTTTTAGCTGGAGTCGGGGCTGTCTTCGTTTTAGCCGGCGTCGGTGGTCACCAATTGTTAGGTAGAGCACTTAGAGTATAGACTACGGAGCAGTAGCAGGAGGGCCCAAGTGAAAGGCTCGAGAGTGGTAGACCAACTATTTATTAAAACATTAATTATCTTATTCTAAGCTCAGTCAGCATTCACACACTTGCATACCGGGTACAAAGTACAGACCCCACACTACTATGCAAATTACACTCATCATTGTCATCATCATTACTACCATTACACCATGTGTTATTTTTTTAATGTAACTAGCCTTAGCAGAAGAGTGACTTTTACTCACCGAAAGACCTCGCGTCGCATTATCTCAATTCGACGCGAGGTTTTTTAGTAACCTAATCAAAAACGTGTGATCGTAACTTGTCAAAGAAATAAAAATAATAGTTTAAAAAACTAAAAAAATACGGTTTTATTATCTTGTAGAGATAACTCGTTGCATTGCATATTTCTACAGTAATCAATCTAAGTAATCTAAGTAATCTAAGTAATCTAAGTAATCAAGATTCAAGACACAATACTTTCAAAAATTTTGAAAATTCAAGCTAAAACATACCTGATTCTGACATAATATGCCACTGGTTTTCACTAGAAACAATTATTTGCTGGATATTACCTATCGACTACCAAGTGATATTTTATTATATTGTCGACACATTGAAAACTAACAGAAAATGTGTTCGCCCAGGCAACGAATTTTCCTGGTTCTCCTTTGATAAGACAGCTTTATTAGGAAGAGGAAACTTTTGATTTCTCACAGATGAAAATTCTTTTGTCGTTACAGTTGACGGCGCTAAGTAGTCCGTTGTACAACATGGCGCCGCAGGTGTTTTGGCCGCTGCGGTCGGGTTGGCCTTCGTCCCATTTCGCGTAGCCGCTGCTGCTTAAATGTGTACCTGTGTAGGATGAAGAAGAAATTATTAACTATAATTCTACAATGTGTCCGAACACCGGTGTCCGATCCTCTAATGTTATGATAGCATATTTTATCGACAAATTGGCTCTCAATTTTTTTCTTTCTCTCTCACGGTTGTTTACAACTATTTGAGTTTTTCTCGTGATTTCAAACTAATCTGTTATCTGAAAAACACTTCTCTATAAGTATACTATTAAGATGAAAAAGGTCTCATTTGACAGCTAAACTTTATAAATCTGTCATTTCAGGAAGGCACATTTCCTGAAATACTAAAAAAATCAATTGTGAAACCAATATTTAAGAAAGGCGATGTGACAGACATGAACAAATATCGCCCAATCACACTTATACCGGTTATTTCAAAAGTATTTGAGAGAGATATGTTAGATAGACTGACTGACTATGTCACGAGACAAAACATCCTCACGAAACATCAGTTTTGTTTTAGGAAGAATTGTAACACAACTGTAGCTTGTTTTGACCTAATTAAATATATTACTGAGTTCCTAAATAACAGAATTCCGGTTACTACTATATTTTTAGATATGACAAAAGCTTTCGATAATGTAAATCACGATTTACTTCTTCACAAATTACAAAAGTACGGAATAAGAGGAATAGTTAAAAGCTGGATAAAAAGCTATTTATCTAACCGATTTCAATGCGTCGAAATTAGTAAAATATGTAATGGCAAAAAGATTACGAATCGATCGAACTTTCAACTTATCAAATGTGGTGTACCACAAGGCAGTGTTCTTGGTCCATATTTTTTTCTACTGTACATTAATGATCTTCCATTTGTAACTACAGACAAGAAGATATTATTTGTTGACAATACAACACTTATTATAAAATGCGATGATATTCAAAATTATAAAAATGATATTAACGAAAAACTTGATAAAGTACTGACATGGCTTAGTAATAATAATTTGAAAATAAATATAAGCAAGACCCATTTAATACAATTTCAAAATTACAATAGACGAAAATTTGACATAAATATTTATTATAAGGACATAAAAATTGAAGAGGTCAACTCTACAACATTTCTAGGCGTTATGTTGGACAAATACTGCTACTGGAAATAACAAGTAGAATATGTATGCACAAAGCTAGATAGGTTCGTTTATGCCCTTAAAAGACTACGGCAGACAGTAAGTACTAAAGCAGCCCTGAGTGCTTACCATAGATATGTGGCATCAGTACTATCATATGGGCTTATATTATGGGGAAATTCTACAGATATCGATAAAGCGTAAAAATTTACGTTTACAAAAAAATGTGTGAGAGCAATTGCTGGAGCAGGATTTCTAGAGAGTTGTAAGCCGTTATTCAAAAAATTTAAGATACCGCCCCTCACTTGCATGTATATAAAAGAAGCATGTATTTTTGTACAGTTACACCCTGAACATTTCCCACTCAAATCGGATTTAGGACGAAAAAACGAAAGGTATAAATTTGAAATCCATTTTCCGTTACGTAACATATATAAGGACAACGCATTTGTACAGATCATAAAAATTTACAATTTTTTACCAGATGAATTTAAGAACCTACCTTTCAAAGTATTTAAAAGAAATTTGACATTATGGCTAATAGAAAAATGTTTTTATAATATGAATGAATATTTTGCGCACAAAAGAATAATATAATTTGTAGGATTGATTGGACTTATTATTATAATTATTATTAATTTATGACTTATGTGTATATGTAATTAAGTAATTTATTTATTATTTATTAATTATTGTGACATGTTTCTATTATCTGACATTAAATTGACATTGTATAATATGAACTTTAATAGCAACTCAAATTATTGTATTTTATATTTTCTTGTTATATGCATGCACTTATTATTATTATTCACACACCATTGTTATAGTAGAATGTACAGAATCTTTTGTTATGACTCTAATACTATCTTGTAAATACTGCATTCTTGTGAATAAATAATTATGAATTATGAATTACGCTTACACAGGCATAATGTTATGGATTTCGTGGAATTAAACATAGAAAAAACTTGTGTTAATAAAAATAAAAAAATTATTGTGTATTTTTAATTAATGAATAATGGCTTTTTGGGAAAAAATCTAGCTCATTAAGCTAATCTTTTTTATCTTGAAAAGATAGAGGAGGTTTTCGTCAAAAACAAATTATTTTGCTTCTATGGTCTAAGACCTAAGTCAGATAGTTTAGAATTTGTAACGATTTTTTATGAAGTACTTATTTATTGGTCATATTAGTATAATAGCTAGAGAAAAAAATATTTTTTCAAATGTTTAAGAAAAAACAATTTGAGAGCTAATTTTTCAATAAAATATGCCACACATCGTAATATTACAGGATCGGACACTGGTGTTGGGACACTGGTGTTGGGACACATTATGTATCCCAGAAAAGTTACATTTTAAGCGATTAAAGAGCCACAAGTCTCTCAATAGAGCGACTCGTGGCTCTTTAATTGCTCTGTAACACAGCTAGTAATAACTAGCTGTGTTACAGAAGCAACCAGAATCAAGTCACTGTCCAGGCGCTTAACTTGTACCTTGGTAAATTTTCCATCCATTGTCGTACTTGAAGCCCAGGTGAACTGCGTCCCCTATGTAGTTCCCCATGAGATCCTTAGATGAACTTTTAATCATATCAACAAAGATTTTAGCTTCTTCATCCGAATTGATAACCGCAACCCTCGATCCCTCTATACTGCACGTGGTGTACGCATCCTTCCAGCTTTTTGGAGTTAAATGTAATTTGTAGCATCTGTCTGTTGTGTTGTGATATTTGTAATCTGAAAAAAGAAAACTAGGACAGTAATTTTGATATTATTTTTATTATTTACAACTATACTACATGATTATTGGTCATTTTTTGTGTTATTACTTTATTTTTACAAAAATGTTCCTGCTTGAACTAGGTATAGGCGAAGCGGACGTAAATAAAAAATTACCTGGGTCTGGGAGACCGCACAGGTCGTTCCAGCGTAGCGAAGCCTCCGTCTTCTTGCATATGAAGGGCCAGGACAAGTCGCAATCATCGTCAGTGATAAGTCCATCTCGTCTCAGTATCACGCACGATTCCGAGCCCCCACTCGGCTCCGCAGGAGCCCACTCGTTGTACACTTCTTCTATTGGTAGACCTAAAGAAAATGATGTTTCTAAGCATTTACTGTACTTTAATATATTACTGTACTTTAATATATTCTTTTCTTTACTGTTATTACTACAATACACTTTGTTATAGCACCTTTTTAAGTGTATTGCTTGAATTATTCAAACTTGGCTTGACGTGCTACCATGTGTATGGAATCTAGATAATGTTTCAGACGTAAACAAAATAATTTATAAGATACTAGAAGACCCAGCCATCTGTTGTTGTGGCTAAGGTTCTTATTATATTACATTGCATAGTAGTAAACTATTCAAGGGGAACAGAACGGGGACATCAGTCATGAAGACAACCATGTCATTCCATATACAATGTGTCCCGACACCGGTGTCCGATCCTTTAATATCATAAGTCATAACTCATAACATTAAAGGATCGGACACCGATGTCGAGACACATTTTTACAAAATACACACCGGTGGCCGATCCTCATTAAACACCAAAATGAAACCAATAGTATTTTTTTAACAAAACTTGCATTTATCTGCAGTTTATATGTTAAATAAACGAAAAATAAAAGAAAAATTAAAAAATTTTTGAAATCCTCCCCTTTAGAGAGGTGTACCCAGTTAGGTACAACGGCGTGTTATGGGGTACTTAGGTGAGATAAGGTTTAGAACTAACTTTTTTGATAAATACTATTTTATTACATTTTTTGCACTGACAACGAACTCCTGTATGATGTTTTACATTTTGAAACTATTTACAAACATTTTTGGGGTAGTGATCAATACAATCTTCAGGTAAACTAGAGACTGACGAGGAGGATAACCTCGTTTTTCATTATATTTTCTGACACAGGTAAAATGTTACGATGTTTCGTCGAAACAGAATATAAACCATGCTATCATCAAGAGTCGTAAGTGGTAAATGCAAACGCTAATCATTGACAATAACAAAAGAAAAAACATAATTCAAATAAGTAAATAAATCATCTCATAATCTTTTCTCATAATTTGTAGTAGTATCTGTAGCTGAAGCTAGTAAACTTTTGTCCTTGATATCCACTAATAGGTATAAGAAGTAAAAAGTGTACAGGATGATTTCTGGAGTCATATTTCTTACTTATTAGGAGTGAGGAAATATTGATTTAGGAGTGTCTATATTAGCTTATGTTACCATAACACTTTGCAAGTGACAAATTTTATAGTATTTTAATATCTATTCTAGTTGATGCTTGCTTCATTGTTACTGACAAGATAAATTCCTCTTACAAGGTTTAGCTACTGTCAAATCTTTTAGCTGCTATTTTACCTGCGTTTTTCTGTCTACAACGTCTGTAATTTCAGGACAAAGAAATGTGTAATAAAGCGGACATTTACTTTGTGATATGAATTTTCTGGATGTATATGATAATTTTTATTTATAAAAGGAGCACAAAATAGGTTTCCCTTAGTATTCATAACGATATAAGATGTTAAAATTAATCAAACTCAATATTTAAAAATTCTGAAAAAAGGAAAATTTTGCTAGTGGATTCGGCCGTTGTACCCAACTAGGTACAGTAGTGTTTGAATCACAATTTTTCCGTCTATTTCAATAATCTACCACTAACTTGTTATTTATTATGTAGATAACAATATATTGAATAAAAAAACAAACACATAAAGTGGCTGAATGTTATGCGATTAAAATTAAGAGAGAATTTATAAGCTTACTCCTGCAGGTCGCAAAACTGTAAGTTTCAAACCTACCTTATGACTAAAAATGTTGTTTGCCAGTATAAATTTAAGCTTTATCTTTAATCAAATATATAAAATAGAAAACTGAGATGTGATCCCACTAAATTTTCGAACAATTCCTAATTTTGTATGTGTACCTAATTGGGTACAGCGGCGGTAAATGGGTTAATGCCATAACATTATAGAATCGAACACCGGTGTCGAGACACATTGTATGTGGAAAGACACGGTAGTCTTCATGACTGATAACAAAATAGGCCATACATTATGATGTATGGCATATTTTGTCGACGAACTGGCTCTAATTTTTTCGGACACCTGCTGCTGAGCTGAGACACATTTTTATACCTATACTAGAATCCTTTGGTCTTAACCTTACGGCGCCATCTATTAAATTTTTACTCAATCCAGTCAGCAGGTATAAAATCGTTTGGAGCGGAGCGAACAGATTGTTATTATTATTTTATGTTATTATTAACAAATATTTTCAATCAAAAAATATTGTGAATATGAATTGAGATGTAAGCTATCCGGACTATCTTTCAAGTTGAAACAAATTTCACACGATGTACAAATTAAATTTTAAATTGGTTCAGTAATTCCAACTCGGACAAACAACGTGACACATAATTTTTATAAAATATAAAGATTAATGTAACTAAATGTGATAAATGATAATGCATACCATCAACAGTTTCGTACACGTTTATGACATTGAGCGCGGAAATTCCAATATGTATCCAAAAAGATAACTGAGTAGAGTTCCAGTATGATATGACAACATTGGCCTCTTCCTCATCCTGGGGGTAGAAGAGAGTGGCCCCCTCCAGCTCACAGGTGGTCCTTGCATCGTGCCAGTTTCTCGGTATGGTGTGAATTTTATAAAAACTTTCTGTCGCTTTCAAATATTTGTAACCTTTTCTGAAGAATTTGTTAGGTTTGCCGTCTAAAAAAAAAATTCGTCTAAAAAATAGTTTTATAGACCCCAGAAATGGGCTGCAACATAATTGAAAAGTAATGAAAATATAATAAATTTATGGAAGGCACGATACTTGAAATCTTAAATTTGAATATTAATATTCTTACTTTCTTTTTTTAATCTTTTTGATACCGTACTTACTTTAATACTCTTGACTACTAAGAATAATTTATTTTGCAAAATTTAAACGATTAACTTCCAAAATCCCAAATTTTACGGTCTTTAGAGAAAGGTAAATATGAGCGTTTCAAATGTACTATCAGGGAAGTTGATTCTTTGGCAGATGGGGGACCTACGTAGTTTGGTTGCGTTACTTCAAGCCTAGCCGACAAAATATCATAAATCTTGAATTGACATAACTCAATCAAATGACGTAGGTCCGCCGTCTGCCCATGAATCTTCGATACACCTACTTTGCGTGCCTGTTTGCTTGCAAATAAATTGGACATTGTCAAAGGCTTTCAAACATGGGTAGTCATGGAGTAATCCATCCTTGAACATACACAAGCAGTGTTCAGCCCCCCTCCTGTTGTCCGGCTGTCCTGGTGACCATTTGTTATACACGGCTTCCAAAGCTCGACCTTCAACAAAATAATTATCAAAACCTACTTTTTTAGTTTGCCAAGTAACAACATTATCAACTGAGTAAAGTACAAAAAAAAAACTTCACAATCGCATAAAATTCTTTTTTAAGTGGATTGTAGATGCATACCGTCTATAGTTTTGAAGCCCTCTGCGGCGTCGATTTGGTTTCGAATTGCAGTAGGTTTGACTATACCGACGTAGATCATCATGTCTCGCCATGAGTCCCGGAAGTGGTCTATAACGACTTCTACTTCGTATCTACTCTCCGGGAAGAAAAGAGTGGCTCCCTCCAGTTCGCATGCTGCCTTAGCGTGAAGCCAAGACAATATGGAATCTTTGTTATGAAATTTGTAGAAGCTGCGTGTTTCATTCAAATATGTGTAGTCATTTATAAAGAACTTACCAGGTTTGCAATCTAAAAAAAATACTAATATTATGCATTTAATTCTGATGTCGGCGCTTTTTAGGGTTCCGTACCCAAAAGGTAAAAACGGGACCCTATTACTAAGACTTCGTTATCTGTCCGTCTGCCTATATCTCGTCGGTCGTAGAGTGGTTGTCTCGTTGAGCTAACGTTATAATATTATTGTATTTATTAAAACAATTATTACTTAAGGTGTTCAAGATGCCTTCACCTTGCGTTGTCTTCATGCACAAGATTCTTGTTATTCGTACCCACCAAAAAATATATGTAACCTGTTAAAATGGGTTATGGGGCCGAGTTCCTAATGGCTAATTTTTGGCCTAAAAAAAAAGAGTTGAAATCCAATCCAATGCCAAGTTTAGATGCACCATCGATCATAATCAGCTTCATCAACAGCCTGGTCCACAGACCACTTCTAATTTGAACTTGGCAGGTTAATTTAATTCTATAAATATTATCTAACTAGATGACGCTCGCAACTCCGTTGCGCCAAAATTCGTTTATCGCGTGCAACCGTATATTTTTCCGGGATAAAAAGTATCCTAAGTTCTTTTCCTTCCCAGGACTCAAAATCAAGAGAAGTTTCAGCAAAATCGGTTCAGCGGATTGAGCGTTTTGAGATTGAGTTTTTTTTTTAATTATAGTAGGTACTTATACCTAGTATACAATGCGTCCCAACACCAGTGTCCGATCCTTTAAAATTTGGCATTTTTGTCGACGAAATGACTCTTATTTTTTCTCTTTCTCACAGTTGCAAACGTCATTTCCCAAAATATTACAGCCATCAGCCATGCCACTTTCTAAAAATGCCATAGGATCGGACACTTGTGTCGAAACACATAGTATAATTTTATTTACCTTTTTTGGATGAAGCCACTGTCTTCTTGCAAATAAATTGGAATCCTTCGAATGATCTCAAACATGGGTAGTCGTGGAGTAATGTGTCCTTGGACATACACACGCAGTATTCATTCCCCTCATTGTTGTCCGGCTGGTATGGACTCCAACTGTTGCTATACACGTCTTCTAATGCTCGACCTTCAACAAAATATACATATTATTTACTTTAGCTAGTTGGTTTTCAACTTTTTTTATGATGCGTCATGCGACCCCCTCCACTTTCCTTTTTATTACGTACGTACCTTTATATAGAGGTATTTAATGAATATATTATCCTTTGTTAAAATTCTTTTACAAAATATGTTTTTTTTTTAATTGTTTTTTTAATGAAATAATTATCTCAACCTCTGACGACAGAAGGTACAGAGGCGACCCACAGGTTTAAAAACACTAAACTGCTTTACCAATTATGTAACTAAAAAAAATACAATTGCATATTTCTCTTTTATGTAGACACCTACCGTCCATAGTTTTGAAGCCCTCTGCGGCGTCGATTTGGTTTTGAATTGCATTAGGCTTGGCTATGCCAACGTAGATTTTCTCAGTCGTCCATGAGTCCCGGAAGTGGGCTATGACAGTTTCTGCCTCGTGTTCATTTTCAGGAAAAAAGAGAGTTCCCTCCTCCAGTTCACATGCCGCCTTAGCGTGAAGCCAAGAAAATGGGGTTGCGTCGTTGCGGAGATGGTAAAAATTGTTCGTTTCGTTGATGTATACATAGCCACCTCTGATGAGCTTATCGAGTTTGGATTCTAGAATACCACAGTAATATTACCTATGTGTTGCTTTTCCTCATCCAAATATGTATAATAGTTTTTTTTTTATGTATGTAAGGCCTTTTTTTTCTTTTGATGCACAGGGGAAACCTTTTATGGGTCCCCGGGTTGGGGATGTGCCTCATTTAGCTGAAGCACCCCGGGGGTATGTGGGACTGCCGGCGAGAGCGCCGGGCTTACCCACTAAAACCACCTGCGGTTCGCCTTCAGCCGTATACGGAGGGATGTCCTGGATCTAACAAACACAGGACTAAGATGTATGTAAGGCCTGAAGTATCAAGTTAATTTTTTGTGAGTAGCTTCATTTTGATAAGACGAACAACAATTTGATTTGCGAAAAATCTCGTTTCGAGAGATGTTGATTTCGAGTTATGAGATAAAAGGTAAAAAAAGGAACTTTCGCATTTATTAGTAGGATACCTAAATACCCTACTAATAAATGCGAAAGTTCGTTTAATGTAAATCTTCAGTCTACTTATCACAATATATTTATTACTATTCTTGATATATATAGTTGAAGCAGTAGAAAAACTCACCTATTTTATTAAAAACACAGAGAAGGCACAAGAGTAAACATTTTGTAAACATTTTCGTTTATGACGCTGCACCGCTCAGGATCAACAAATTCTAATAATGTCTGAAACAGAAATAATAAAATACTCTAAAGTAAATAATATACTGGTTTGACTTTTAAGGTCATGTTCGATGTTCATACTCTGATAGCTAATTTACCAGAACGTGTTTTTGGTCGTTTACAATTTTTTTTACCAAATCGAAAAATAAACACAACATGGTCTAGGGATATTTCAATTAAACCTAAATAACTAAAATTCTATTAAATTTTTGTTACGACACCTACACATTAAAATAAACCTTGTTTAATAGCCTATCTAATCTGATAATAAACTTTTAGACAAAGTTAAATTAAAAAAAAAAACTTGGAAAAAGAGGAAAAACTCAGACACAATCTTAACTTTATTTTTGAAACATCAAAACCTAAACAAAACAACTATTTTTTTATAAAATTGTCAAACGTATTTCCGGTGTTCATTTAATCATGCCACTTATACACTTGACCAGGAACGAAATGTTAAGCGCAGTGGGCAAGATTCAAGCTGGTGCTACCCAAATTGCGGTTTATGAAGCCATGAGGACCAGTTAGAGCGGTATATCCAGGCTGTGGTCACGTTATTGTGTCACGGGGAAGTGGTGGAACGGCACCGAGGACCTCAAGTCTCAACGCATTACAAAGCATGTACAGGACCGATTCATAGTAAATGCTGCACGAAGTCAACCAAATGTAGCGGCGATGCAATTGGTTCAAAGGCTACAGAGGGAGTATGGTTTGCTGATAAGAGGTCAAACTTTGAGAAGACAACTGCATGAAGTTAACTTACGTGCTCGTAGGCCACTTGGGGTACCAGCGTTTTAAGGAGAGGCAATCGAGGAAGAAGATTACAATGGACTATTGCACACGAAAACTGGAACCATTCTTAATGGTAACTTGTGATTTTCAATGATGATTCCAGGTTTGGATTTCATCCTGATTCGCGAAGAGTACGCGTTTGGAGAGAACCTGCACGTTGGAATCTACTGCAGCGCCCGCAACAAGTTCATGTATATCAAGGTGGCACGATTATGGTTTGGGCGTTCGCGTCGGCGGTAGAACGGACCTCGTTTGGATACAAGGCAATATGACTGCTGACTGCTCTAAAATACTGAGATGAGGTGGTAGAGCCTGTAATCTCGCCCCACAGACAGCAAATGGGACAAAATTTCCAGCTAATGCATGACAATGCCCGTCCACATACGGCGCGTATCGTTACAACAGCATGATATCCCAGCTTTAGACTGGCCTGCACAATCCCCTGACTTAAATCGTATTGAGCATGCCTGGGATATGCTTCAGAGAAGAGCTCTTAGGAATTTCCCTAAAGATATTGTGCATGAAAACCAGCTTTTCTTGCATCTTAGCAGGACTTGGGACAGGATAGTGACACCCTTGTTTTGAGTATGCAGAACCGCTGCAGATGTGTCAGGAGAGTCTAAGGTGGATTCACGGATTAGTAATTTTAAGTTTTCAACAGTTTTTATTTAAAAAAAAAGTTGTTTTGTTTAGGTTTTGATGTTTCAAAATAAAGTTAAGATTAAAATTTTGTCTTAGTTTTTTCTCTTCTTCTAAGTTTTTTTTAAATTAAACTTTAAGTATCTAAACTAACTATTAGATAAGATATGTTATTAAACAAGGTTAATTAAATGTGTAGATGTCTTAACAAAAACTTAATAGAATTTTAGTTATTTAGGGTTAATTGAAATATCCCTAGACCATGTTGTTCTGTTTAAATATATTATGAGTTATGACGAATGTATACTTGTTTAAAGAAATAAAACACTAAAACCACATAATAGTTGACACCGAAACGAAGCAAGACGCGATGATGCATAAAACTGATTTAAAAATATACGGAGCTTGACATTTAAATAATATTCAATTCAAATACGTATATACGCTGGGTATTCCCCAGAACATATTTAAAACAGTACGAAACACTTACCTTTTCCTAATAAAAAAAACACAAGCGGCCTTTTCGCTTGTGTTTTTTTCACATTTTAACGCTGCGCAGCTCAGCATCACTTTAATAATTCTAATGATACACACAGTACAAAATCAAAACTATAATATCTCTTACGTCAATTAATGTTATAAAATAACCAAGATTATAAAGAAAATCAAACCACCACACTCCACAAATGCGACTGGTTTGACTCGTTAGGTCATGTTCTTAACTGATGGTCAATGTACTAAAACGTGTTTTTAATCAATATCGATATTATAGGACTTTGTTGGTAATGTTTTTTTCCTGAAAACTATAGTAACTAGAGTTTAAGTAGTAACTATTTAGGGTGGGTTGCACCAACTTACTTAACTATAACTATGACTGTAACTTTACTATAACTACAGTGCAAAATGTCAAATCTTTGGTTAAGGACGCCATATTTAGGGCTGCTTTACACGTATTAAGTAGATAAGTAGTTAACTAAATTAAAAATTATTTTACTTAATTTTATGTTGTTAATTGCATGTAAACATAAAATTTAGTAACAAGTAGCAAGTTAAAATTTAGTAAGTACTAAACTAGATGACAATTAGAATTTAGTTACTACTTATCTACTTTTAGAATTCAGTTACTACTTATCTACTAAATACGTGTAAATCAGCCTTTAACGATACCAGCTCTATATTCTATAACCGCTCATACTTATATCGATTTTTTTTGTGTAAATTTACTGTGGCTCAAAGTGTTGTTATAACAAATATTTTTCCTGACGATTTTTACGGATAAGCAATTCAATTTTTATACTCTCAAATCTCAATCCCATTAACAATAGCTTTGATAAAAAAAATCGGCCAAGTGCGAGTCTCGCAAGGACTCGCGCACGAAGGGTTCCGTACCGTTATAGAGCAAAAATAGGCCACAAATTGCGTTAATGCCCCCCTTAATTTTTTATTTTATTTAAATATTATTATTAATTATTAAAGAATATATTTAATTAAGGCCTTTGTGAAAGTTTCAAGTGCCTACCACCTATCATTATTGATAACGAGTAAAAAAGGCCAAAAAATCACGTTTGTTGTATGGGAGCCCCCCTTCAATACTAATTTTATTTTTATTTTAGTATTTGTTGTCATAGCGGCACCGGAAATACACAATCTGTGAAAATTTCAGAACTATTATACTATACTATAGCTAGCTATAGCGGTTCTTGAGATACAGCCTGGAGACAGATAGACAGACGGACAGACAGACATCGAAGTCTCATGAATAGGGTCCCGTTTTTACCCTTTGGGTACGGAACCCTAATAAACTCAACAGGCATATTCTGTCAAATTCTGTGGTCAAAGTTAAGGTTAAAGCTAAGTTAGCCTTAACTATAACCATAACTTTAACTTTAACCACGCCTCTGGTGCAACTCACCCGTAGTAATCTGTGCTTGAGTAACCTCTCCTTAGTTATCTTACTAATAATACTGTCCGACACTATTCATGGCACTGGCATTGATTCAAACGATTTCTTAAAAATAATTCGAGGGGAGTAAATTAAATAATCAGCCAAGTGCGAATCGGACTCGCGCACGAAGGGTTCCGTATAGTTATAGAGGAAAAATAGGCCAAAAAAAGTGTTTTTGTATGGATTGGCCCCCCTTTAATTTTTATTTTATTTTAATATTATTAGTAATTATTAAAGTAGACATAACTAAGGCCTTAATAAAAATTTCAAGTGCCAAGCTGTTGCCATTATTGACTACGAGCAGAAAAGGCCAAAAAATTTACGTTTGTCGTATGGGAGTCTCCCTTAAATATTAATTTTATTTTTTACCCGACTGCCAGGAGGGTTATGTGTTTAGCGCGTATCTTCTATGTATGTAATATTCTTTATTACCTCGTATCTTCAGAATGGCTAAACGGATTTTCACATTTGAGGTATCGTAAGATTTGTCTTAATAGCCCGAGTGTTCTTAGATAGGTGACATTAAGAAAAAACCAAAATGGCGGATGTTTGACGCCATATCGTGAGGTAAACAAAAATAAAAATTTACCAAGCATATCGAGTGGGGTATCAAAATAAAGGATTTTAAACACTGATTCTAAATATGTATATAGCTTACAGTTTTAATATTAAATAGAACAATAAATCTACACTAATATTATAAAGAGGAAAGATTTGATTTTTTGTATGTTTGGCTCCGAAACTACTGGACCGATTTGGAAAATTCTTTTACCATTGGAATTCTACATTATTTTTGCTGAACATAGGCTGAATTTTATTTTGGAAAAAAATAGGGTACCGTAAGATATTTGGGTTCTTCGGACGCAAGGTGTAAAAAATCAACCAGAAAAGTTACTTATTTTACGTACGCTGCCTAAACTATAAAAGATAGAACCATAAAATTCTAAGTAATTGTAGAACTTACAAATATCTACAAAAAAGTCCGCGACACACTATACCTATCTATGTCGAGTGAGGCACAATAACCATTTTTTTATTTAAAAATCTTGAAATTTTTTTGGACTACATTTAAACGCGTTTATTTTACTCATTCTTTTAATCCTTATCAAAATAAATTATTCCATTACTAAGTACAGTTTATGTAGATAATATTTGGTCTTTGAATGAATAAAATTGGACATTTGGTTTTGAAATTATGGCGAAATTAAAATATTACGATATTTGGCGTCACCAAGACGGACGTGCGCGTGCGGGAGGAAGACAATAATTGCAAGGTGCAGCCTGCGTATTATGACTGCGTCGTCGATGTTAGTGTCGGAGTCTGTGAATTGACCTGGAAAATCATTTTGCTGACCGAGTCTTTCCTGGGTATGCTTTTTGCAGAGCTCACCGACATCCACGCGGGCGGAGCCGCGGCCGACCGCTAGTAATAAAATAAGAAAGAACCAAAATCCGCCTGCATGGATAAATCCAATATTAATTAAAAATTAACTGACATTACTGAAACAAGATGAAAATTCAATGACAAAGTATTAAAAAAAAACAATGATTTGGTACTTAAAACTAGAAACATACATTGAAACAGTACCAAACCTATGTACCTATTATAACGTATTGTAGGTAGGTACACTTTTCTAAGTGTACCTACGATATATGGTTATTATATTATCAGCACGGTAGTTTTTCAATTTTTTATTAGATTGATTGTCGAAATGGTTAGATGACTACAACCAATGATATTATATAAAAAAACTCATTTAGCAGATATGTTATTACCGCGCGCGTTGTGAAGATTCAAATACGACCCGATTGGGTCGTCTTTTATTTAGTCTGTCTCTTTTATGTAAATGCCATTTCGTATCTTTTGTTTCACTTATCTGTCAAATTTGTCAATGTTGTTCGGAAGAGATTTAAGCCAGAAAATAGTATGAACGTAACAGATCTGTATAAGTAGAATATCATTGACTACAACTAAAAAGTCGCAAATAAAATAAATAATTAATTAAAAATCAAAAAACCCGACATTTTTCTATGTAACCTTCTATTTATCCTGGCATGAAACTCGTAAGCAAGAGTCGTATCAATTAAAACATGGATTCGATGCCTCCAGCAGAATTACCTAGGTCTTGTTTCGTTCTTTTTAGTTAACATTTTTTGCAGTCGGGTTTTCTTATTTTTAATTAATTATTTATTTAGTATGTGTTGTTAGAGCGGCAACAGATATACACAAGCTGTGATAATTTCAGAAGTCTGGATTTAGCGGTTCTTGAGTTACAGCCTGGAGACACACAGACGGACGGACGGACAGACGGACAGATATCGAAGTCTCAGTAATAAGACAGTCCCGTTTTTAACCTTTGGGTACGGAACCCTAAAAAGAGGCTCACGTAACTTATTTTTTTAAATAATAAGCTTTTAATTAAATTTCGCCTTATTAAATCATTACAAAATAATATTATTAATCCTTCAAGCCCCATAAGTGCACCGGTGATCGCGGCAACAATAGAATACAATAGCATTTTCAAGAATCCGCGATCGAAGGATTAATTACGCCTTTCAATAATTGTTAAATACGAAATTATGGTAGAAAATTTAAGGCGTGTAAACTAGGGGTTTCATACAAGTATAATGTAAAATTTTTATATTACTTTGACACCTTGACATTACGCCGAGATGTAGCTTCACTCTGCATCCTCTATCGGTTGTATCACGGGGAGTGCTCTGAGGAATTGTTCGGAATCATACCACCTGCAACTTTTCGCCATCGTCCCACGCGAAAAATATACCATCCTCATCACCTTGATGAGTGGCAGTCTTCCACGGTGCGTTTCTCGCGTAACTTTCTGCCGCGCATTGTAAAACTCTGGAACGAACTGTCACCAGCAGTTTTTCCGGACCTATACGACCTGCAAACCTTCAAGAAGAGAGCGTATTCCCTCTTAAAAGGCCGGCAACGCACCTGCAGTTCTTCTGATGTTGCAAGTGTCCATGGGCGACGGTAGTTGCTTTCCATCAGGTGACCCGTTTGCTCGTTTGCCCCCCTTATTTTATATATTTAAAAAAAAACAATGTTTTGAGGAAGCATATTTCCTCAAAACATTGTCAAACACGCATGATACAAACATTTTTAAAATCCAAATATGAACGAAATCTTGTATCTAATCCACTAATCTGATTTCTACACGGATCAAAAATTCAAAACATATCCAAATTTGAAATCCCAATACAGTTTACCTCATTGTGTCATAATATTATTATACGCCAGATTTTCGCTGGCTAGAGCAATATAAACAATTCTTTTTTGGTTATTATTGAGTACCAACTACCGAGTGCTATTTTATTTTATTGTGGAAACTTTGATGAGACGTCAGACGACTACCAGGAATTAATGAGCTAGCAAAGTTAACGAATTTGCCTGGCGGTCCTTCGGGTAAGGCAGCTTTATTAGAAAAGGATGGTAATGGGTCAACTTTTGATTTACCATAGATAAAAATTATTTTGTCCTTACTGTTAATGGCGTTCAGTCGTCCGTTGTGCAACGTGGCCATTTCATGTAGCTGCTTCTGCGTATTATATTATGTGCACCCGTGGGGGAGGATGAAGAAAAGTTTAATTAAATAATTACTAGCTATATGACCGAGCTTCGCTTGGTATTCAAAAAATTTAAAAAACACACATAAAATGACATTTTATGAAAATGATTCCTAGCTAGATCGATTTATCGCCCGCGGAAACCCCTATATATACTAAATTTCATGAAAATCGTTGGAGCCGATTCCGAGACTCCAATTATATATAATATATATTACAAGAATTGCTCGTTTAAAGATATAAGACTAGCTATTTGACCGAGCTTTGCTCGGTATTCGAAAAACCACGAATAAAATATATTTTCAAAAAATGATTCCTAGCTAGATCGATTTATCGCCCCCGAAACACCCTATATACTAAATTTCATGAAAATCGTTGGAGCCGATTCCGATATATATAAATATAAATATATATATATATATATATATATATATATATATATATATATATATATATATATATATATATATATATATATATATATATATATATATATATATATATATATATATATATATATATATATATATATATATATATATATATATATATATATATATATATATATATATATATATATATATATATATATATATATATATATATATATATATATATATATTTTATGAAAATGATTCCTAGCTAGATCGATTTATCGCCCCCCAAAACCCCCTATATACTAAATTTCATGAAAATCGTTGGAGCCAATTCCGAGATTCCAATTATATATGTATATATATATATATATATATATACAAGAATTGCTCGTTTAAAGATATAAGATAAGATAATATACAGCCATACAGTTATACAGCCAATAGCCATACTGGCTGACTGAAGTCACCACTCACCACCCACCAACACTCATCAGACTCAATAGTCAATACGTTAGCACAACGTAACGAGCCGGCGCATTTGGCCAACGCACGGGCGCTTGCCCTTACAAATCACAAAAAATTGCTCTTTCAGCGTTGCTACTTTCACAGTAAAGTTTATATAAGGAACACACACACACTAAAGTAAGTATTATCACTTAGTTTTGTCACACCTTTCATAAAGTTTTGTGCCTCGATTCACCGTTTGAACTTTAGTGAATTGAACCATGCATGATGCAGATGAGCGGACAGTGCGCACGCAATATAAGAAATACCGCATTGTTTTCCTGTTCTCACGATCACTGTATGTAGTCTGTACAGTTTCGTCACAGCATACTGCATAACTACATAATATACATAATACACTACACTATCTTCATACCAGATAACCCGAATCTGTACCACGAACATTTTAGCGTATAAATAACTTAAGTTAGCGAAAATTTCACTAATTTGTAATGTACTATCAGAGAAGTTGATTCCTATTTCCTATGCAGATGGGGGACCTACGTATTTTGGTCGCGTTTTGTCAAACCCAGCCGACAGATCACAATTAACATTGAATTGACATAAGCCGACCAAATGACGTTGGTCTGTCAACTGCCTAGGAATCAATTTCCTCGATGGTACCTATCTATGTCGGACGCCCGTAAAACTTGTCTCCATGCCCAGTGAGTCTAATTTTAACGACACGGCTATGATACTCTACTGTATGATATTCATACTGTGATTTTGTTTCTTGATTCCCGTACTCGTATCATTAGTATGTGCGACGCTGGCCGTCGCGCGTCGCAAACGTGATCTTGAACTGTGAAAATGTTTACTAAATGTTTGTTTTTGGTTCTGCTATACTGTTTCTCGATAATAAGTAAGTAAATATTGTAATGTATGCATTTAATATATTGACAGTGGTGGAAGAAATGAGTAATCGATCAGTGTTAAAAATCAACGGTGTTTTAACTTTTTATTTAATAATAACAGGATTTTGTTTGAGGTCATGACGCAAAATACGACGTCGTCGAATAATAAGTTTAAGGAAAGAGATAATAATAATAATTCATAAGTAAGAATAATTTTGATCCAGACTTATGGATTAAAATAACAATAACTGTTTTTTAACAAAATGCTACTTAATTACTTTTATCGCAATGGGAGCAGATAACAATTTACAACGCAAAGTAACAAAACATCAATACCCATCTTAAAAGTAATAGATAAGTAGATGATAGAAAATGATTTTATGAATGAAAGAGCAAAGAATATTCTCTATTGCGTTTATTCATTAAAACAAAGAGAAGTCAAAACTCATAAAAATATGTTTTAACAGAGTGTTTTAACAACAGGAAGGTTTTATTACATACTAAGCAAAGAATATTCTCTATTGCGTTTATACATTAAAACAAAGAGAAGTCAAAACTCATAAAAATATGTTTTAACAGAGTGTTTTAACAACAGAAAGGTTTTATTATATAGCAATTTCTTTCAAGCAACCACTTTCTTCGTTGATTTAACACGAAATGGATTCAAATACAAGAAATAGGCTGTATCTAAAATATAAGGACCATCACGTTCATTTACCATGTCGAATGACTCATCTATTTTTAACATTTCAGATGGCAAGCCTGACAAATTCTTCAGGAAAGGTTACAAGTATCTGGATGAGACGAAAAGTTTTTACAAAATACACACCGTACACAAAAAATGGGAAGATGCGAAATCCATCTGTGAAATGGAGGGAGCCACTCTCTTTTACCCCCAGGATGAGGAGGAGGCCAACGCTGTCATATCCTACTGGAATGCCACTCAGACGTTTCTTTGGATTCACATTGGGATTTCGACACCGACTGTTAAGGAAATCTTCGAAACGGTTGATGGTGTGTTTATATTTTTATTTTTATAGCCTACTAATTTCGGCAATGTTTTTAATTATTGATAGTCATTTGAGTCATATAGAAGCAAAGACAGCAACATCCACTTATTTGAAATGTGGGTAATCCTTTTTTTGTTTAGGTTGCATGTTACAATATTATTGAGCATTGTTTACGTTTGTCTATAGTTGTGAAATTATCTTAGAATTATGAAAATTAAAAAATAACTCAATATAAAACAAGACAATCCTCAAAAATGCAAATCAATTTCGGATGATGCTGTTCTTGCTACCAACTAATTGGAGATTGCTGCTTTTGCACCAATAATCATAAGGATGTTGCTATTTTTACAGTAACTTATTTTTGACAGCCAATCACTGCCAATTGAATCACGCGTAATGCGAGCACCTGATTGGTCAAGAGGGAAGATGCTGTTTTTGCTACTAACCTTTAACTAAAATGATGATTTTATAGGGTTTATAACTGGTTTTGCAAGGAACTATTAAATCGATTGTATGCAGATGCCATTAGACTGTTAGACTGCATTCAAAGTTGCAATTCTAAAAAATGAATGTTGCTGCCTTTGCTTTTATATGACTCATTTGTCTGAGACCTATACATATATTTTTATTTCACCCGTATTTTAAAAAAGTAGGACAGCATAATTGTTAAAATTAGAAACCAGGCGTTTTTGAGGTTTTCTTAACTATTGTTTAATAAATATTTAATATTAACTAATATCGTAATATCAACGCTCAACAATGAAACACTGTTCTGTGGGTTCAACGCATCAGATAGTTTATTTTAAAACTGATAATATTATAATTAACTCACAATAGTCAATAAAAAATGATAGTGCCAACTGCCTATAAACATTCATGAATTAATCAATGGCGCAGATCAGTCGAAAGTCTATTATAATATTTTATAATATGTATGTGCATATGAGCAAAATAAACTATCAGAGAAGTTGACTTATGGGCAGATGATGGACCTACGTAATTTGGTCGTGTTATGTCAAACCCAGGCGGCCATTCTATTAGTTCAAAATATGTGACATTTGGTAAAGTTGATCGTTATCTGTCTATGAATCAATTTTAAAATGGTAACCCAACTAGCAAATTTCTCTCAACCTACGTACGTTATAAGAGTACTGCACTTATAGATTACTTATAGTAGTTTTGACATATGCTGTTTGCACTATTAATAGTTTTGAAAAATGCATTTTATGCTCAAGTCAGTTTATTCTTACAATTACACTTATAAGCCTTTATGAGTATGAAAATTCTAACCCTTATTAGTAAACATACTGAAGTACACTTACTCCTATAATAAGCTCTTGTAGTAGCTTATGAGATGACAGTTATACATGTCGAAAAAGAGTTATTAGACTTAAGAGTACTTACTCTAGTTATTTGTGCTTGTAAGCACAAATAACTAGAGTAAGTACTCTTTAAGTAAAAATAAGACAACATGTTTTGGCCTTTATAAGTTCCATCAGCTGTATTGGTAAGAGCATTATGCGAGAGTATTATTAGTACAATTTATCTTTTATCGTTTCCACCAAAACTCTTATAAGGTTATTTAATCTTCAATTGTGCTTGCTAGATCCACGTGTCAAATCAGGAGTTCTCATCTGACAAGTGGATCTAGCAAGCACACTATCGTTCAAAGTGATGAGGGTTCTGTACAAAATTATAATATAAGTAACAATTGTGAAAGAACTATAAACAATACATATATTTACTTATATACTTATATTTTATTACTTACTAGCGACCCGCCCCGGCGTCGCACGGGTATTAAATATATAGCCACTGAACAAATTATTAAAATCGATAGCCTATGATCTTTAACATGGTCTACTTCTTATCTGTGCCAAATAACATAAAAATAGCTCCAGTAGTCTAGCCCTTTCATATAATTTCCCCTGTTTTTTTCAACATTCCCCTATTAGTCTTAGCGTGATAAAATATAGCCTATATTCTTTCTCAATAAATGGGCTATCTAACACTGAAAGAAATTTTCAAATCGGACCAGTACTTCTGAGATTAGCGCATTCAAGTTAGCCCTTTCAAATAATTTTCCCCTTTTTTCCCACGTTTTCCTCTATTTCTTCGCTCCTATTAGTCTTAGCATGATAAAATATAGTTTATAGTCTTCCTATATCAATGGGCTATCTAACACTACAAGAAACATCAAAATCCGTTGCGTAGTTTTAAAGATTAAAGGGAACAAAGGGACATGAGGGAAAAAAAGCGACTTTGTTTTATAATAGGTATAGATATTTTATTACTTGATTTGCATATTTTAATTACAATACAGAGACATGGGTTGTTTGGTAGATATTTACTGCAGAACCCTAATCAATCGTTAATTCGCAACATGGCGGGAGACAGTTTTGTAAGACACTTGAGTAAGTCCCTTTAGAACTAGTTTTTCTGATAATATACTTATAACACTCTTCAAAATGATAGTAGAAACAATATGGCTGATAATGCAACTGATTCTGAATAATTGAATAAATATTTATTGTAAATATTTCGAATTAGCGAGGCGCATTAAAAATTTGGGCTATACCCTAATATACTTTACAATAAATTCCCGTTCCCCTACGAACACACTTAATGTAAAGCAACTATCGACAATACAAAAGAAACCAAAAATATTATTAATTAATAATATACATGTAACCTTTGAAATGTATCTAAATTTTAATCTCGTTCCACTTGACAAGTGCAAAATATTCTCATTTAGTTTTATCACTCGCTTGCCTAAGTTTGTTATAGTCCGATTCAGTTTTATAACACACTAGTTTTTGGTTATTCAAGGTCATTACAGGTGTAAATCGGATTGACCAAGTATTCTATTAGCATGGTATAAGAGCAAATAGTCTAATAAAAAGGACCCTTTTGCGGTCTTGGAGATAGGATTTAGTGTATTATAAGTGTAAAAAATTAATTGTCTTTAGATAATTATAAGAGCACTTTTTGCTAGTTGGGAATCTATCCTGAGTCAATAGTCGGGTGAACCACATTTTCTCGAAGCGTTTTGTCAATTAATGAGCAAAATTTATACTTTTTACAGGTCTGCCAATAGAGGACGTGTATGACAACTGGGCACCCGGGGAGCCGAACAACGCTGGTGGCGTCGAGGAGTGTGTGGTGCTGAGACGAGAGGGGATCCTCAACGACGACCGGTGTGACAAGGCCTGGCCCTACATATGCAAGAAGACCGAGGCTTCGTTACGATGGAACGACCTTTGCGACATCCCAGACCCAGGTATAGCTTTAACCACATCTGCGAAATATATCGCAGCTTGAAACACACGTCAGTGGTTTTCAATGCTGCTAAAAATAAGTATAAATTAATTTATAGAATCTTGCTGTAGCTGCTAAAGATGCGATAAAAAAACAATTTAAAAATATTCCAAACCATATACATATTTTATAATATAATGTCCATCAGCTTATAATTATAATCGTCATGATTTTCTCTGAGACAAATTTTGTCTATAGCATTGTTGGTATAATATAACGTGATGTAAAAGATATTATATAACAATACGCTTTTACATAATATTAACTAATTTATCAGTCAGATCATTAATACACAGTATTCTTCTTCAGAGTATACATATTACGAGAAGACAGGCAGATGTTACAAATTACATCTCACTCCCAAGAACTGGAAAGACGCATACACCACCTGCAGCTACGAACAATCTAGACTTGCCGTTATCGATTCTGATGAGGAAGCCAACATCTTAGTAAACATGATCAACAGTTCGCCCAAGGACCTAATAGATGGGGACTACCTAAGAGGGGCTGTTCATTTGGGCTTCAAATACCAGAATGGATGGAAGACTTATCGAGGTTAGTTGCAAACTTCCGTACTCGAGTCAGTATCGCGATTGTTTTGTCAATCGGCTAGCTTGACGACGGAGATTAACCTTCTACGATAATAATATAATCACTCCACTCCTGTAGGAGGAATTGACGAGAGCAGAAGTTGCCTTTCCTTGTTTGTCACCTAATTATCCTTTCCATAGTTGTATCATGTATCACCATCACAAATAGTTCATAAAATCATAATATATCGGATTAGTAGTTTAAGCGTGAAGAGGTTGCAGACAGTCACACTTTCACTTTATTTGTACGTATTTTTCTGGCATAAAAACTAAGTAAGTATCTTCCGAGAATTAAAGTCACGTGAATAATGAGTATGCCTAACTTCAAAGTGTAACCATAAAATTTTATAGATGAAGTGGCAGCTCGGTATTGATGAGAACATTATTAAACACTAAAATATGACCCATTGAACTTCGTATCACCTTCCTCCTAATATAAACCTTCCCTGGAGTTTCACGTCAATTCAAGACTAAAATCAGCCAAGTCGGTTCAGCCATTTTCGAGTTTTGGTGAGCCTAACAAAATTTATGGAATTATAAGTCTACCAGGATCTGATGGCAAAAAGTGAGAAAATAAATTGACTGTAGCAATACCGGGGTAACTGGAATAGAGCATTTAGATTTTTTCCAAGCGGCTGATTCTGTGTGTGAAATATGCAAATATAAAAATAAAAAAAAGGATATTTTTTGAAAATCTGCCATCCGCCACCAGATTCTGGTAGACCTATCTTATATATAAAAATGCATTTTCAAATGTGTTAGTCGCGCTAAAACTCGAAAACGGCTGAACGGATTGGGATGATTTTAGTCTTAAAATATTTGTAGAAGTCCAGGGAAAGTTTTAAAGTGACACGAAGTTCACCGGGACAGCTAGTCTTATATATAAAAATGGATTTTCAAATGTGTTAGTCGCGCTAAAACTCGAAAACGGCTGAACGGATTGGGCTGATTTTAGTCTTAAAATATTCGTAGAAGTCCAGGGAAGGTTTTAAAGTGACACGAAGTTCACCGGAACAGCTAGTATTTATATAGATTTCTTTATGGTCCACAGGCACAGACTTAAGAAGCAACGGCTACGCGAAATGGGGCAAAGGGCAACCAGACGGTAGAGGCAATGAGACCTGCGGCTCTATGTTCTACAACGGACTCCTGAACGACATCGGCTGTGACGTCAAATGCTTCTTCATCTGTGAACACGAAATACGTTTGCTGCAGACAGCCTTGGATTACAAGTTTGGCGAGGATGCGTAGCCTAGAGAAGTTGGTTGTTGGAGCGACGCGACAGTTGAATAAGTGCCAAATAACGAAGGGTTAGAAAGTGTTGTGGGATTTTGTACATAAAGTGAGTGGAAAGTTTAAAACTGCGAACTGAGTTCTCAAATAGTGAATAAAAGAAAAAGTATTTCACAAAATATGAGTTCTTAATAATACCTTGCCCTTTTAAGGGTTCCGTACCCAAAGGGTAAAAACGGGACCCTATTACTGAGACTTCGATGTCCGTCCGTCTGTCTGTCCGTCTGTTTGTCCGTCTGTCTGTCTGTCTCCAGGCTGTAACTCAAGAACGGTAATAGCTAGAGAGTTGAAAATTTCACAGATTATGTATATCTGTTGCCGCTATAACAAAAAACACTAAAAACAATATATAATCAATATTTAAGAGGGGATACCATACAACAAACGTGATTTTTTAGCCTTTTTTGCTCTATAGCAATAATGACAACAGGTAGGTAGTTGAGTTTTTCTTAAAGTCCTTAGTTATATGTGTAGTTTCATATTTAATAACAATATTAAGAGAAAATAAAAAATTAAGATGGCTCCCATACAAAAACACAATTTTTGGTCTAATTTTGCTCTTTAATGGTACGAAATACTTCGTGCGCGAGTGCGACTCGCACTTGGCCGATTATATAGCTCCAATATTAACTAAACCAATTAATTAAAATATGTATCTTTATTCAATTCAATTACACCAGGTCTTTTCGCAATTTATAATTTCTATATTAGATTTTTCTAATACAAAATCTTTTTTTGTTAATTGGTAAAAATGTTCCGTACAATATAATAATATTATAACTATGTACACTCGAGGAAGTTGATTCCTATGCAGGTAGCGGGTCAGCCCAATTTCGCGATTATGTTGGTCGGGAAAAAGAAAAGGATAGAATCGTATTTCATAAATAATCGTATTTCATAAAATATCAACA
The DNA here is from genome assembly GCA_963422495.1 of Polyommatus iphigenia. NCBI lineage: Eukaryota > Metazoa > Arthropoda > Insecta > Lepidoptera > Lycaenidae > Polyommatus > Polyommatus iphigenia. The sequence continues at coordinate 14,085,483 of OY730189.1, forward strand.
CAGCGATCTCCTTAGCGACGATAAGTTTATTGGTCGCTATCTGTCGGTTAATCGGTTATACTCGTATGACACGACATAATCTTATTTTATTGGTCACTTTACTTTTACCATATACCGAGAAATATAAACATACGCCGGCTACTTAGCAACCGCCTTAGCAACGAAAGTTTTTACGTTTTGAAGGTTTAGACAGGATTATTAATTTAAGTTTTGCAAATATGGTTCTGAATTTTTTAGGTTCTCAACATGTTCTGAATTATTGGTGTGAACATTTATTTCCCCTATCTGAACTTAATATTATGCACTTCAAACGTGACTTATCTAAGCATTTATGTGCTTCAAATCATCAACTAACCTAACTGATCAAAATGTGCTATAAGAACAATGAAGTCATACACGGGTTATAATTAAGCAGATCAACCCAGTCTATATCAACAGCACACCCTCATTCTACAATCTTCGTTGATGGTCATGGTAAGAGTCGGAACACTTACGTAACGTTTTGTCTTCAAATTCGTTTCGTATTGCTGATCGTTTTAAGATCCCAAAGATTTTTTAAATGACCAGAATTGTAAATTATTAAGTACTGTTTCACTGTGAAATAAAATATTGTCACTTTTTACTTGTGTTGTGATTTTTGTTAAAATATGTTCTTGTAGATTAGAAAGATGTTGATCTTTAGAGCGTTTTTACGTTAAGCAGTAGATAAAAATGGGTAGGTAGTAAGTTGCTTTGGAATAATAGCATTCTTAGATTAATCATTGTGGCCTGTCGGTGGGAGTTTTGGCCTGTGGGTTTAGTTTCATATCATAACTATACGGATTCCGATAGGCTTTGAGGGAATACATTTTACAGTCTCTTATTTATAGAAATACCTAAATTACTTAAATTGCGACAATTTAAATTAAATTTTAGCCTAAAACACCGATTTCATTTTGTCCTATTTTGGATTGTCACAATTTAAGTAACATTAGGTATAAATTGTCTTTTCCATTGGTGCCATTGTTAGGGTCCAAAAATGCCATTAAAGCAAGGCAGGAACAGTTCAAATCGCATCACTTCGTTTTGTGTTTTTGCCTTGGAGTTTCTATGAAAATGATCTTTAAGACGAGGTGAATAAGGTATGACCCTAATGACCACGTGTTACGGATCATTATTTGGTAGAACAACGAACTGAGTCAAGGACACGATATTACTAATTTAGTGTCAATTATTTCAAATTATAAAATGAAAAATATCAAACAAGAAACAATGATTTCGAATGTAAGGACGAAGCCGGAGTCCCTCGAAATATTTACAAACGAGTGTCTATTCTAAAATCTAATATTATTTTAGGCCGACTACTTAAAGAGCTTCACTTAAGTTTTAACGGCCTCTCTAGTGTCCGGAAAACATCTAAATTCTAAGCTAACTAAAAGTTTCGGAGCTCTAAGTGAAGTATTCTGATACTTAATAATTATAAAAATGCGTAGTTTCTGAATCGGCCGAAAGTCTTGTCACTACTGGGCGCAGTGTAGCTTATTAGGTGCCATAAACGTATTTTTCAGATCTCGTGAACCTTATGCTGGCTTCTCACGGCGCGTAATTTGAACGAGCGAGCACGAGCCAATAGGTGAGTTCGCGCTACCCGTTCTCAAGGCGCGTAATATCACGAGCCGCGCCGAGCCACGTCTTTGAAGTTATCGACATAAATCGGATCGGACGCGCCTGCTCGAGCCAGCCCGCGCCACCTTGAGCCACCCCCTACACACGGGGAGTGGCTAGAGATATTACGTACCGAGAGAAGTCAGCATTAGACTGCTGATAGAGTCGTTCCATCGGGGCAATCACGTCAAAATATTTAAAATAAGTAGATAAGACCTTTCCTTACTTAAATAATACCTATACCATTTAAGTTCAAAATGTATCAATAAGCCTGTTCTGCAACGCGAGGTTGCCAGATTTACAGAGGAACGTCACATGTACCGTGCGGAGAGACAACAGCGCGCTGCTCGCGAATTTTTTGAAACAATAATAATTTATTGCAAGTACGGATAGTCTCGATTCAATGTGTAAAGGTGCTCCCTCACTGGGAGCGTTTGCGTGTAATGTAACATATTTATAGATTCGCATGGGCGTAGCCAGGATTTTACAATTATAGGAGGGCAAATTAAGAAAATCCTAAACTTCGAATTCTAATTAAAACCGACTTCCAAGTGAAAACAATAACATTACTTATTCAAATAAATAGTATATTAAATAATTCTTACACTTTAGTACTCTAATATTTCGTACTTTTAATACTGTTAACTAATAATCCGTACTCATTAGTCTCAACTATTTCTATAATATACACTCTTCATTACATAGAGAAATATAAGACAGTACTTCATTATTTTGAAGTCGGTCGGTACCAGCTCAGAATCGTGAATTCTATGACAAAATATATTTAATTTTTGGGACTGGTACCGACTTTCACTCTTTTTAAAGCTTTAGCATTCTTTTTAAGGCTTTCTGTATAAAGACTGTGTTCTGCGTAGTGATGATGATGATGGATGTAATTTGCATAGTATGTAAGTACCTAGTATAAATTATTTCAGTTATTAAAACAGCGCCCCAACCCCCATACTTGTATCTTTAATTATATAAACGAACTTGTGTCTAAGGTGGAGAATTCACTGGAGAAGGTCTACGAATGGGGTGGACGTAACTTGGTCCAATTCAACCCCCCAAGATACAAGTCTGCGCGTTCATCACTAAAAAGTCACCAATGGTCGTATATCCTCGTTTAGAGGGCACATCTTTAATCATCTCCCCTAGCATTGAAATACTTGGCGTTAACATATCGAACGAAGTCCAGTTTCGATACCATCTCGAGGGTAAGGCCAAGTTAGCCTCGAAGAAGCTTGGTGTTCTAAAAAGAGCGAGACAGTTCTTCAGTCCGTACCAGCGCCTACAACTCTACAAGGCGCAGGTTCGGCCTCATATGGAATATTGTTCTCATCTCTGGGCATAGGCGTCAAAATACCAACTGCTCCCTCTGGATCGTATCCAACGAAGAACCGCTCGAATTGTTGACTGCCATAGTGTTTCAAACAGCTTGAACCCCCTGGAATTACGCCGAGATGTAGCTTCACTCTGCATCCTCTATCGGCTGTATCACGGGGAGTGCTCTGAGGAATTGTTCGGAATCATACCACCTGCAACTTTTCGCCATCGTCCCACGCGAAAAATATACCATCCTCATCACCTTGATGAGTGGCAGTCTTCCACCGTGCGTTTCTCGCGTAACTTTCTGCCGCGCACTGTAAAACTCTGGTACAAACTGTCACCAGCAGTTTTTCCGGTCCTACACGACCTACAAACCTTTAAGAAAAGAGCGTATTCCCATTTCCCTGTTAAAAGGCCGGCAACGCACCTGCAGCTCTTTTGATGTTGCGAGTGTCCATGGGCGACGGTAGTTGCTTTCCATCAGGTGATCCGTTTGCTCGTTTGCCCCCGTTTTATTTCATAAAAAAAATTGAATCCGGAGTTCTCTTAGTATTTTCGGAACCATCTAGCATACCTTGGTGCAAAATTTTACTTTTTGGTAGCATATAATATATGCTTGGGATACTTCTCATAAAGCCAAAATCGCCCTCTTGTGCTTTCATAAATTTTTGAGAAGTTAACTCGATTACTCATGAAATTAACTTTAATACGTGGTAATAAAGGTTGACCTTATTGAACACATCTTAAAGATCATTTTCACAGATACTCCGAGGCGTACTTAGGTGACATACAGGCGAAAAAGATCGTCGAGCCATAAGTCCGCGTACTTCTACGCACGTCTGTCACCCCTTTTACACCCCTTTTAGGGTTCTGTAATTAACAAGACGTCCTCGTTGACTATGGAACCCTAAAACATCTAACCAGCAGATTTTTTTGTATACTGAGAGGTATACAAAAAACTAGCTACTATAGTTATATAATTTAACAATAACATTTTCCTACAAATAGAACTATCATATTTTAGGACCATCAAATCGAAATACTTAACTTTCGAGAATTTTCGCACAGGAAATTGTTCTTCGTCTAATCAAAAAAAAAAAGAAGCTACTCACTAATCACTATGCTACTCACGAAAAATTTTCTTGATAGCAATCAATATCCTAGGCCCTAGGGAATCTGAACCTACTACTTACTATTCATTTTTATGTTTTGCGTAATGTAATAAAAACGCTCTAGAATTATAGATCAACATCTTTCTAATCTACAAGAAACCATAAAAATCAGAACACACTTGTATAATATTGTGATAATATTTTATTTGAGCGTTAAAACAATATCGAAAAACGTAAAACTTATATAATCATTATGAACTCTTAGGTATTCTTCTTGAGGTATTATTATGAACTCTGGGTTGTTATAATAATCAGAAATGAGAATATAATTCAAAAACATAACTTAAGTTTTACTTAATCCTTCGGGGTAGCCTTTTCCAACTAACCAACTCATGATAATATTTATTGACGAAGATATTGGGAGTAGAATTAGGTTGGCCAGTTTGATCTGCTCAACGATTTGCTGTTAATAAGTCCATTGTTTTGTTGCACATATTGGATGGGTTATAATGTTTCAATAAACACATTTTATATAATATTATATAAATAATTAATATAAAAAATTATTAAGTATATATAGTACTTAATAATTTTTTCAAAGATTTTATTTCTCTCATCCGAACAGGATGAGAGAAATAAAATAGTATATTACTTATTTAAATCAATTCCCAATATTTGCAAAACATTTTTGAAGATGACCGTGTCAAAAACTTCAAAATGTAAATACTTTCGTTGCTAAGGCGGTCGCTAAGTAGATTATATTTTGTCAAAAGCAATGCGACCAATAAAATACGATTCTATCGTGAACGAGCATAGCCGACAGATAGCGACCAATAAACCTATCGTTGCCAAGGAGATTGCAATGTTGATATTTTGGTAAACACAAAATGACCAAGATGGAAATATAGAAATACGATTCTGTCCTGTTCTTTTTCCCGACCAACACTGACCACTGACCAGCAGGGCAATCGCGCTATTTTTAAACGTTTCAATTCAGGTTCACATCTACTTTGGTTGCGGTTCAGTTACGGTTTGGTTCCGCTGCGTCTGAACAAATTTCGGTATCGTGCTAACGTTTCAACCGTAGCTCAACCTTAGATGGAACTCGAACGAAGCGCAACGTTTGACCTATAGACAGACATTGCAGCGGACCAATCAGCGCTCTTCTAATTTAATTTTGATTGGTTTAAATATGAACAATGTTTTCCGATGCGTTAATTGGTCAATTGACAAATTGTTTATTTAAACATATGGATGAATATGACACGAGTGAAGTTGTTTTGGTAGTTATGAATGCGAATGATTATTACTTGGAGTTTTTAATTTACGTAATTAAATTTATATTGTTTTACTATATTTTACAAGCGCCATAAGTGTTGAGTAGTGACTAGTGACTTGTGACAAAAGTTTTATGTGGCGGAGAAAACATTTACGTAAAGAAGTATTGTCAAAATTCAATTCACTTTTTAACAAACTCAAATAGTCCGTAGTGTTATTTTACAGCTTTGAAGTAAAACATAAGCTTAAATAATAATTTGATTATAGCTTATGTTATATTTTTCCATCGATTTTCGTCAATTTAACATACCAAAATAAGAAACGTTTCAGAAACGTGCGAGTAGAAGTTGCATTGTATCAACTTTTTGTTTTGACAGCGTTTGCGCTTGAGCTGAGGTTCAGTTACGTCTCAACTGGCTGTCAAAACGTTAGCGCGATACCGAATCGTTCCAAAAGTCGATCAACGTCTGAGTTTCATTTGCGGTTCAGTTGAAAAAATTTAGCGCGATTGCCCTGCAGTTTAAGTTGACCCGCGACATGCATAGGAATCAACTTCCTCGAGTGTACTTATTGCAAATAATGTAACCTTCTAATGGGGAAAAGTTATCAAAATTGATTTAGTGGTTACATGATGCTAGAACGAACATATTTTAATCACGTTATAATGACTTAAGTTAACGATATATAATCTAATTACTATTATTTAAATTACTTAAGTTAACGATATATAAATAAATATTACGCATCAGTCATCACAAAATATTATGTTTGAGCAAATGTTCTCAACTTGCGGGCTGGGAATTTTAGTGGTCCGCCTGAATCCTGAAATAACACTATTTTGAAATTCACGCCCATCCGCAAAATAGTGTGAAGTCGTCGTGAAAATCGTGAATTTTTTTCACTTTTAATTAAGGCGACGCCTTGATAATTTGGCTACAGCGATATCGATTTTTCTCAGCAATGACTAAAGCTAAGAAATTAAAGTTCATTGTCAGTATTCATCATGTCTTTGTCTTTGAATTACCCATAGCATAACACGATTGGTCAACTTTTATAACACAGAATAATCAATCAATAAGGCCTCTGTAAAAAAGGATTCCTATTTTGCCAACAGAGGAGAGTGATTTAAGCTTCCAAAATTTGTACATAAATTGGTTCAAGCATACACTTTAATTTGCCCATAGCTTAAATATGAAATGTATTGATGGTTTTTAAATTACGCGACAAAAACCATTTTGTCGCTTACGCCCTTTCCATTTTTTGCTGTTCCATTGCTTGTTTTCTATGAAAGGCCGGGCCAGGCCGGGCCGGCCTCTCATCCAATCTAAAACATATCCAACACGGTTTTTTACTTTAACGCGGCGTCACCCTAACGTTAAAAATTTTTGCTTGCGGCCTGCCGCTGCGACACCAAGACCAAAATGTGTTTTTGGCATGTATAAAAAAAGGTTGAGTACCACTGTGTTTGTGTGTAGAGACTGCATACACACATGACACATCACACAACCCAGTCACAGTCTCGCTCTCGGCTTCGTCATAGCTGTGATAATGTTCACTAAAGTGTTATTTATATCTTGTGTTTTTACAACAATAAGTAAGTTTATTCGTTACAATTATTGTATCGTTCGTTAACTTTGACAGTGTTTATGGGGTGTCCAAGTCAATTTAAATATATATTTTTGTCATTTAACCCGACTTAGTACTAATTACTAAATATTTTAGACGGAAAAACTGACAAATTCTTCCGAAAAGATTACCAATATCTTGAAGAAACACGGAGTTTTTACAAGTTCCAAACCATTCGCAAATCCTGGCGAGATGCGAAGACGACCTGTGAGCTGGAGGGAGCCACTTTCTTCTACCCTCAGGATGAGGAGGAGGCCAACACTGCTATATCCTACTGGAATGCCACTCAGAATAATTATCGTTGGATTTACATAGGAATTTCCGCTCCTATTGTGAACGAAGTTTTTGAAACAGTTGATGGTATTGGTATACTTTTTTACATATTATATTATTTTAATGAATATTATATTTAGGGCCTGTTTCACCACCTCCTGATAAGTGCCTGATAGGCTATTCACCACTTAACTAGACAGATAGAGCATGGAGAATCTGTCAAAAAAGTTGTGGATAGCATAGTCTATCAGGCACTTTATCAGGAAGTGGTGAAACAGGCCCTTAACATTAATAAAACCTAAATCAATAAGCATGATCTTATGAGGCATCGTATCATAAGGTATAAGGTTTTATAGCATGGAACGCGTTCAGTGCATACTGAACCGGTTCTAAACGTATAAGCGCGTTTATTTATAACACCGATTGCATTTCACCAACATAAACTAAACGCGTTCACAGCAAATCCGAGTTTTATAAATCCCCGGTTTTCATCAAAGCTACCGTTTCGCTTTACTGAATCAAGTACATTTTCATTTCTAAGTTGGAATGTTGGAAGTTATTAATCTCCATACCATTTTTTTTTGTTTGGGCGTTAAGAGGCGTTACGTTATATTTATAAAACAAGGGGGGCAAACGAGCAAACGGGTCACTTGGTGGAAAGCAACTTCCGTCGCCCATGGACACTCGCAACATCAGAAGAGCTGCAGGTGCGCTGCCAGCCTTTTAAGAGGGAATAGGGTAATAGGGTGGGGTATTGGGCCTCCGGTAAACTTACTCACTCGGCGTAACACAGCGTAAGCGCTGTTTGACGCCGGTTTTCTGTGAGCCCGTGCTATTTCTCCGGTCGAGCCGGCCCATTTGTGCCGAAGCATGACTCTCCCATTTATAATATTATTATGGATATGGATTTGTGCTTCATTTGGAGCCGTATAGAGAACTTCAAATTTAAGTCTCCGAATTTTAAAGGTCTGCCTATAGAATATGTGTATGGCAAATGGGGTCCTGGGCAGCCACATGGTGGCTCGCACAAGTGCGTGATATTGAGACGCGAAGGATTCCTTGCCGATTCCGAATGCGAACTACCCTGGGTCTACATGTGCAAGAAGACAGAAGCATCGTTGCGATGGAATGACCTTTGTAATATTCCAGATCCAGGTATTTTTGCCAGACTCCTATTTTAAATCATATCAGAAAAAATACAAAAATATGACCAAATATACTGTTATGTCTGCCTGGTGGCATTTTCTAGTGGCCTCGCGACACGGTAGCGTTCAGTGCTGAGCCATTATAAATATTATTTCTGGTGATTTTAAAAATTTACGCGATTTGCAATCCGCATCCAATTATGAAAGAGTTTAGTTAGTCTAACTCTGTAAAGAGTAAAATGTGCTTTTTGGAGATTAGTTATATAAATAAGTAAGTAATATTTTTTCCAGAATACACATATTACCAAAAGACTGGAAGATGTTACAAATTACATCTCACTCCAAAGAATTGGGCGGATTCCTACATCACCTGCAGTATGGAACAGTCCAGACTTGCTGTTATCAATTCGGATGAAGAAGCCAATATACTAGTAGAAATAATTAAGAATTCACCAAAGGATCTAATAGATGGAGAATACTTAAGAGATGCAGTTCATTTGGGATTCAAGTTCGATGAGGGATGGAAGACTTACGTAGGTATGTAAAAGTTATTGTCACTACCTTCAAATAGTAAGCCATAATAACCACGACACGATATATTTTTCACTCCTACAATGTTGTTCTTTTTTTATCGATAAGTAATTAAGTAGTTGTGATTGAATAGTTATCTTGTGGTTATGTCCTCTTTTCTAACAATACTTATTTTAATTCTCGTCAAAAGTTGATGTAACATTATTGTTGTCAATGATACCCAATGAATATCTACAGGTACAGATTTAAGAAGTAGCGGCTATGTGAAATGGGGTGAAGGTCTACCTGAAGGGAGAGGCAACAGGACCTGCGGCGGGATTTTCTACGACGGGCTGCTGAATGCCGTCAGTTGTGACGCTAAAGCCTTCTTCATCTGTGAACACGAAATACGTTTGCTACAGACTGCTTTAGATTACAAATTTGGCTAAGAAAATGCTGTTCAGCATGGCTAAATAAAGAGTTGTTTGAATATACTGTTCTTTGTGATTTTGGTTAAAATTAAATTTAAGATAAAAGAAGAGTGAACGTAAAGTCCAATTAATTTAAATTACAAACTTAAAATACCCAGTAAGTTATAGGCCTAGTAAAATAATTTTACAATAAATAATTATTTTATCCATTTTACTTCACAGTCTTCACACATTCAAAATTGTAGTCACATGATTTCGGGATTTACATGAAAAATGATTAACTACTTTGCGAGCTGATGATGATAAATTAAAGCTTACACAATCGATCATGCACCCAGTAACAGAATTAATCCTTCGATCGCGGATTCTTGGAAATCTATTGTTGTTTTATTGTTGTCGCGATCACCGGTGCTCTTATGGGGCTTGATAGGTTAAAAGGGGGTTCCATACATAGCTACACACATTGTCGGACAGAATACCATGATTTCCAAATAGGCCTTAAAGGGATTTCAAAAGGATCAGCCTAAATTACCAACAAAGCAAAAAACAAAAGATGACATTATCGTTTTTTGGTTTAATATCCATACTAATATTACAAATGCGAAAGTGTGTCTGTCTGTCTGTCTGTCTGTCTGTTACCTCTTCACGCTCGAACCGCTGAACCGACTTTGCTGAAATTTGGCATGGAGATACTTTGAGTCCCGAGAAAGGACATAGGATAGTTTTTATCCCGGAAAAATGTACGGTTCCCACGCGATAAACGAATTTTGGCGCAACGGAGTTGCGGGCGTCATCTAGTTAAATATAAATATGAGTGATGCTAAAATTGATCCCTGGGGTATTCCTAGCCATTCTGAATAATGTTTACGTTTAAACCAAAATAATCGGCAACGGAGTACAGTGATTAACGAAACGAATTTTTGATTTTTCCGAAAAAGTTGACCCAAAATCAGGAATTCACAACTATGATAATACCTGTTTCATCTCAACACCGTACAGTTTAGCTGGTTCATATTTATGACGAATCATAAATACGTGTAAGTGTGAGGAGCGAGATTGTGCTCGTGATAATGATCAAATGGTTCCTCCTTCTCGCTTTTGTCTACATGATAGGTAAGTTTCTTACTGTTTAACAGTATCTGATTTGAGAAGAACACATTTGATTTTTTTTCATATTTAACTTAAAAGTCTCGGTATTTAAAGCGCATTTAATTGTTTTTAGGCTATTTTCGCTTAGCTCTAAGAGCTTATGCTAAGAATTTACTAAGCTCAGGAATTTGCTATCTTATTAATTCAAGTATTGTAATCTAAAACTTGAACAAGATTTATTACATAGTTGAAACTTACTTATCCAGGACCAGAATTTTTGTATCTTCTAACTTACTTCAAAGGAGGTCTTAAAGTATTAATAATAACAAGATTTGTTTGAGGTCATGCGGCATGCCACAGATATGTTTTGGCATTCACAAGTGCAATAAGGAAACACAAGAAGTCGTATTCATCATTCATCAATCATCATAATTTATTAGTAGAAGTGTGATCTGATAATTTTAGATTTTTTAAAATTACTTTTTAATTTACTATGAGATTTTTATAATTTCATCTCGTTTGCTGTCGCAGGGAATTTTTATAATATTATCCTCAAAACCAAATTACAATATTAGTTTTTATTATTCGTAGTACAATATCTAGGTATAGATAAAAAAGTGATGACTTCTAATTCCAATATCTCTGTACTTCCAATATCTCTGTACTTATATTAAGCAATACAGATTTTCACTTTATTTTCAAATACCTACCACGTATGTTCAATTTTAGCTAAACATTCTTATAATAATATTTTTCATAATAATATTTACATTAAATCCTATATTGACAACTATTTGGTTGAATTTCGTATTTAGGTTTTAAACAAAAACATATCTGCTAATTAAAATTTTCTTCCCCTTTAAATTATAGATTGCAGACCTGAAAATTTTTTTAGAAAAGGTTACAAATATCTTGAAGAAACAAGGAGCTTTTATAAAATACAAACGGTACGTAAGAAATGGCAAGAAGCGAGGACCACTTGAGAGCTAGAGGGAGACACTCGCGAGGGTAGTAGACCCTCGCGATGAAGACGAAGACAGGGCTGTGATGGCCCATTGGAATGCTACACAGACCTTTCAATGGATTTACATTGGAATTTCATCACCTCATGCTTTAGAAATATTCGAAACAGTTGATGGTGTGTATTATTAATTATTATAGATAAAACTTTGTATTATAATTCTAAAATTTTATAAAAAATAACAGGAAATCTTACACCGAACATATCTTTAGTAGCTCTACCATGAGTTGCTATCAAAAACTATACGATTTTACCGTACTCGTTAGCGAGCAAACGTGCATCGAATAGTATACACTTTACACTGATAATATTATATACCTTGCGTTTACGAGTCACAGAAAACTGGTAATTCTAAGAAAAAATATTTTATCATTAAGGTCTAGGAATAGAAGACGTGTACGACAACTGGGCGCCCGGGGAGCCCAACCGTGCGGAAGGAGTGGAAGAGTGCGTAACGTTGAAAAATGTGGACGCAAAAGGACGCCTTGTTTATGACAGTTGCACGAAGAACTTACCCTACATATGCAAGAAAACTGAGGCATCGCTGCGCTGGAACGACCCATCATCCCAGATCCAGGTAAAATATTATATTAGCTGATATTATCGGCTACGATTCATCGGTGTCATTAAAACATCATGTTCATATGGCTCGCCCATGGAGGAAATGTAATTTATTGCTTTTTTACTAAAATTGAAAGACTATAATAATTATTACAGTTAAAACGAAAATTTTTAGAGTACATTTTCAGCGAAAAAACTGGCAGGTGTTATAAGTTACATCTAACACCTAAGACCTGGGCGAATGCTTACATCACCTGTGTATCGGAGCAGCCGAGACTTGCAATCATAAATTCGGACGTTGAAGCGAATGTACTTGTAGAGATAATTAAAAATTCGTTCACGGATCTTATAGATGGAAATTACTTGAGAGGAACAGCTTATCTGGGATTTAAATACGACGATGGATGGAAAACTTATTTAGGTAAGAAGAATTTTCATCGTGATTGTGCCATGAACAATAATAATTATGCTAACTATTGTCAAAAAACTAACTACTATGTATTCTCTAAAAAATTTATTAGGAATACCTAATAAGGTTTTTAGAGTACCATTAAGTAGACCATTAAGTAATAACTTAATGGTATTACTAACAAAATGTCAGTCAAAAAAGTAGTTTCACCCGGAGTACAGACACACAATATCAAACGCGTGACTATTATTATTGGCCTACTCCGGGAAGTAAAAGTTTCTGTAGTTGATTCATATATGATGCACCATTAACGATGCATCACACATTAATAAAGCGTTGCTCGATGCTTACACCAAGATGTAAGACAGGTTTAGTTAATCTGCTTAGTCCATATTTATAGATTCTTCCTCATTGAATGCGGGGTTAGTTAATTTGGACTTTGGAGTAAGTAATGACCTCGTCACTTACTTTAAAGTAGTACTATATTTGTACTTTGTAGTAGTAGTACTATATTTGAAGTAGTAATTTTAATTAATAAGACTGTTAAACTTGATAATATTATTATTAAACATTTCTTTCTCCATTTCCGTGCCACAGGTGGAGATTTAATAAGCAGCAGTTATGTGAAATGGGGTCAAGGTCTACCTGAAGGTAGAGGCAACAGGACCTGCGGTGGGATGTTCTACGACGGGCTCCTAAACGCCGTCAGCTGTGACGCAAAAACCTTCTTCATATGTGAACACGAAATACGTGCAATGCAATGATAACAAATCAGGGATGGCTGATAATAATCCGAATACCCCTTAACGTAATCTTGGGCCACATCACAGTGCAGTGAGAATAAATGCAGTGCATCCAAAATAAAGTGATTTAGATTGTTTTATTTACTAATAATGCCCATATTATATTGTAGCTAATAACACGTCATGCCATTACAATTATTAAAATCCAAAACAAAGCCACGATTTTACGTAAGTCAGAAAAAGTATCAAATACACAAACACATTGAGGTTAGCACTAAGCACACCTCTTTTTTTAGGTACTAAAAGGATTTTACTGTTAAAATTACTAATAATAATAATTACTAAGTATATAATATTGAGTAGCCATCTTTTGGTTCTATATTAAATGAAAATGTGACTGATGCTAAAATTGATCCCTGAGGTATTCCTAGCCATTTTAAGTTTTGTTTATGTTTTGATCAAAATTATGATAAGCTATAGAGAACTTGGTTTTTAACAAATATTGCGGCCCGAAAGCAGCAGAAATTCACACTGCGATAATACCAGTTTCATCTCAACCCGTACGGACATAGAGGGGGCCTTCGATAGTGCTTGGTGGCCGGCCATAAAGGTTGAGTTGGCTGAAGTTGGGTGTCCGGGGAACCTGAGGCGGGTGTTCAGTAGCTACTTGAGCGGCAGAAGAGTGAATGTCAGATATGCTGGAGTGGAAGTGAGCAAGGGGACCGACAAGGGGTGCGTACAGGGGTCCATCAGTGGACCGATCCTGTGGGACCTCTTGTTGGACCCCTTGCTAACTTTGTTAGAGGAGTTGGGTGTCTTTAACCAGGCGTTCGCAGACGATAACTATATCCCCTCGAATACCAACACTAGTTGGTATTCGAGGGGACCACGGCTCTAGAAATAGAAGGGAAAGCCAATGCCGTTTTGGATAAAATTAAAATATGGGGAGAACAAAATAAATTAAGATTTGCACCCCACAAAACGTGGGCCCTTCTATCCACCCGAAAATTAAAATATGACGTGCCGCGACTCGCTATGGGGGGTGTTGACTTAAAATATTATGATAGCATAAAGGTACTGGGCCTAACAATAGATAGCGGCCTGACATTCAACACCCACGTCACAAATGTCTGTAAAAAGGCAATAGCTAGATATAAGTAGCTCGCAAAAGCAGCTCGAGTAGGATGGGGGCTTAACCCCCAAATAGTTAGGACTATATATATTGCCATAATAGAGCCGACTACTTTGTATGCATCAGCAGCGTGGGCACCCACCGCGGAAAAGATGGGGGTCCAAAAAAGGCTCAACTCTGTTCAACGGGGTTTTGCCCAGAAGATCTGCAGAGCATATCGAACCGTCTCCCTGAACTCTGCAATGCTGCTGGCTGGGATACTCCCTCTTGACCTCAGAATACTCGAAGCATCGAGGCTTTATGAGATCAAGAAGGGAGTGTCACACCTGATGTTGAGAGACAGGGAGGTGGAGCGAATGGCTCCTGCGATTGAGGACCCACATCCGGCAGAGCAGGTAGAGCTGAGGTTCGAGTTGGTAGACGAGGACTCATATGCTGACGTGGTTAACAGCCACGTCCATAGGATCTATACGGACGGCAGCAAGATTGAGGGTCGAGTCGGAGCCGCACTCTCCGTATGGAAGGGTGAAGCCGAGACCAAGGCCGTCAAGCTTGCTTTGTCGCCGTATTGCACCGTCTACCAAGCCGAACTTCTAGCGCTTCAAAGAGCAGTAAGTATAGCCTGCAAGACTGGAATGGCAAAGGTCGGTATCCTTAGCGATTCCAGATCGGCTCTCCAGGCTGTCACCCTTAGTTCCCCTCATCCCCTGGCGGTGCAAACAAGGTCGGCCCTCCGAAAAGCTGCCTTGCAGAGGCGGGAGGTCTCCCTGTTTTGGATTAAGGCGCACGCAGGGTTAAGAGGGATTGAGAAGGAAACCTGACTACGATCCGTGTCCTGTTTCATTCGTCAAGCGTATTTAATGAGACGATACGGTTGAGGAATGGGACAGGAGATATGAAGTGGGAGGGACGGCCGGAGTCACGAAGCTCTTTTTCCCAAGCGCTGCTGCTGCAAACAAAATAGTCAAGAAAATAGACATAACACACTATACTACACAAATACTGACTGGCCACGGCGGATTCGCCTTCTACTTGAACAGATTTAAGTTGAAGGAGGATCCGTCGTGTTCGTGTCAGCCCGGAGTTGAGGAGACGGTTCCTCACCTGTTACTCGAGTACCCAATTTTTGTTAGCAATAGATACGATATTGAGCAGAAATTGGGCACATCGATGACGGGTGAGAACCTGCCTTCCATCCTGGGGGGTAAAAAGAGGGAAATTTTTCTCTCCTTTTGTGAAGAAATTGTAAAATATGTTAATAAAAAGAACTGTGATAAATTATTAGTGTGATATAAGTTTTCTGTGATATGAGGGTTAGTGAATGTTGTGCCGTAGTCTTTTATTATTTTAGCTTTGACATTGTGAATTTTATTATTTTTGAATTTTATTGTATTAATCATATTGACTTTTTATTTGGAATAATTTTATTTAACTGTAATTATGATTTTATACAGCTCTTCTTTTATCGTAACAAACATTTGGAAATCTATCGAACATTAGTAATGTTCATAAGTGTATATTTTTGAAAGTAACCATAACAAATTGTATTCATCTTATAACTATAAGAATTGACACGTACCAAGAGTACTCAATATACTGTCGACAAATTACGATTGTAATAAATATACTATGTAATATGTAATAAAAGTATAGTTATAAGACCTTTATAAAAAAGAAAAAGATTAAAAAAGAGCAAACAATTAAAATACACAGCAAAAAACAAGCCCTGATTTTGTGAGGGGGATGGCATTTAAAAAAAAAACCCGTACGGTGTTTATAAGGTTCAGGTTCATATGACGTATCATAAATACGTGTAAGTGTGAGAAGCGAGGTTGTGTTTGCGATCAGTGATAATGTTTATCAAATGCTTACTTCTTCTGGCTTGTGTCTACATCATAGGTAAGTTTATTACTGTTTAATTTTATATTTGATAGTGGAGTGACCAAAACAACGATGAACTCTAGGTAATTTGGAAAAGAATGTATATGCGCATGAATTATTGTGTGTTTTTTTAAGCTTTTTGTTAAGTCTTAAAGCATTTACTAACTTATTAGGTATTGCTTAAAAAGAATGAATGTATAGTAGTAACGTTGTAAAAAGTATTAGGTAATTTGAAACTTACTTATCCGGTACCAAAATTTTTCTTTACTCCAGAGGTCGAACAGTTTTATAACAAGATTTTATTTGAGGTCATGCCGAAAATATGCTTTGGCATTTACTAGTCATAAGGAAAACAAAAAAAAACCTATAAATATTCATCTTTTTTTAAATATTATATAAAAAGTTAAGCGTGATGTTTAAAATTTAGATTTTAAAACATCAGGTTTAACTCATGATTTTTTAAATTAGATTTTGTATGGTAACCAGATTCGTTTTATTTTATCTATATTATCGATAGGCGACAAATTCATTTATCTGTATTAGCATTAGAAGCATTATTTTTTAATCAGTCAGAAAATCATATTTCAAAACGACCTGCGCAATGCGCATGCTATCTAAAATAAGAATATGGACTGATAATAAATTATTACTCATTTAATTCCAGATTGCAGACCAGAAAAATTTTTTAGAAAGGGTTATAAATATTTAGAAGAAACAAATAGTTTTTATAAAATACAAACCGTACGCAAAAATTGGAGTGAAGCGAAGGCTTCGTGTGAGCTAGAGGGAGCTACTCTCTACTACCCTCGCGATGAAGACGAAGACAAGGCTGTGATGGCCTATTGGAATGCTACACAGACCTTTCAATGGATTAACATTGGAATTTCGACACCTCACGCTTTAGAAATATTCGAAACAGTTGATGGTATGTATTATAGAAAAAAAATGATTCTATAATTTCATTAATATTAACAAGACACCAACAGGACACCTCTGTTGTCAATGCATCGAGCATCGATACTATATTAATACCTAATGTTTATCATAAAGGTTTGGGAATAGAAGACGTGTACGACAACTGGGCGCCCGGGGAGCCCAATCGTGCTGTAGGAGATGAAGAGTGCGTAACTTTGAAAAATGTGGACGCAAAAGGACGCCTTATTTATGACAGCTGCTTAAAGCACTTACCCTACATATGCAAGAAAACTGAGGCATCGCTGCGCTGGAACGACCAGTGCGACATCCCAGATCCAGGTAAAATATTATATTAGCTGATATTATCGGCTACGATTCATCGGTGTCATTAAAACATCATGTTCATATGGCTCGCCCATGGAGGAAAATGTAATTTATTGCTTTTTAACTAAAATTGAAAGACTATAATAATTATTACAGTTAAAGCGAAAATTTTTAGAGTACATTTTCAGCGAAAAAACTGGCAGGTGTTATAAGTTACATCTAACACCTAAGACCTGGACGAATGCTTACATCACCTGTGTATCGGAGCAGTCGAGACTTGCAATCATAAATTCGGACGTTGAAGCGAATGTACTTGTAGAGATAATTAAAAATTCGTTCACGGATCTTATAGATGGAAATTACTTGAGAGGAACAGCTTATCTGGGATTTAAATACGACGATGGATGGAAAACTTATTTAGGTAAGAAGAATTTTCATCGTGATTGTGCCATGAACAATAATAATTATGCTAACTATTGTCAAAAAACTAACTACTATGTTTCTCTAAAAACCTTATTAGGAATACCTAATAAGGTTTTTAGAGTACCATTAAGTAGACCATTAAGTAATAACTTAATGGTATTACTAACAAAATGTCAGTCAAAAAAGTAGTTTCACCCGGAGTACAGACACACAATATCAAACGCGTGACTATTATTATTGGCCTACTCCGGGAAGTAAAAGTTTCTGTAGTTGATTCATATATGATGCACCATTAACGATGCATCACACATTAATAAAGCGATGCTCGATGCTTACACCAAGATGTAAGACAGGTTTAGTTAATCTGCTTAGTCCATATTTATAGATTCTTCCTCATTGAATGCGGGGTTAGTTAATTTGGACTTTGGAGTAAGTAATGACCTCGTCAATTACTTTAAAGTAGTACTATATTTATACTTTGTAGTAGTGGTACTATATTTGAAGTAGTAATTTTAATTAATAAGACTGTTAAACTTGATAATATTATTATTAAACATTTCTTTCTCCATTTCCGTGCCACAGGTGGAGATTTAATAAGCAGCGGTTATGTGAAATGGGGTCAAGGTCTACCTGAAGGTAGAGGCAACAGGACCTGCGGTGGGATGTTCTACGACGGGCTCCTAAACGCCGTCAGCTGTGACGCAAAAACCTTCTTCATATGTGAACACGAAATACGTGCAATGCAATGATAACAAATCAGGGATGGCTGATAATAATCCGAATACCCCTTAACGTAATCTTGGGCCACATCACAGTGCAGTGAGAATAAATGCAGTGCATCCAAAATAAAGTGATTTAGATTGTTTTATTTACTAATAATGCCCATATTATATTGTAGCTAATAACACGTCATGCCATTACAATTATTAAAATCCAAAACAAAGCCACGATTTTACGTAAGTCAGAAAAAGTATCAAATACACAAACACATTGAGGTTAGCACTAAGCACACCTCTTTTTTTAGGTACTAAAAGGATTTTACTGTTAAAATTACTAATAATAATAATTACTAAGTATATAATATTGAGTAGCCATCTTTTGGTTCTATATTAAATGAAAATGTGACTGATGCTAAAATTGATCCCTGAGGTATTCCTAGCCATTTTAAGTTTTGTTTATGTTTTGATCAAAATTATGATAAGCTATAGAGAACTTGGTTTTTAACAAATATTGCGGCCCGAATGCAGCAGAAATTCACACTGCGATAATACCAGTTTCATCTCAACCCGTACGGACATAGAGGGGGCCTTCGATAGTGCTTGGTGGTCGGCCATAAAGGTTCGGTTGGCTGAAGTTGGGTGTCCGGGGAACCTGAGGCGGGTGTTCAGTAGCTACTTGAGCGGCAGAAGAGTGAATGTCAGATATGCTGGAGTGGAAGTGAGCAAGGGGACCGACAAGGGGTGCGTACAGGGGTCCATCAGTGGACCGATCCTGTGGGACCTCTTGTTGGACCCCTTGCTAACTTTGTAAGAGGAGTTGGGTGTCTTTAACCAGGCGTTCGCAGACGATATAGTGTTGGTATTCGAGGGGACCACGGCTCTAGAAATAGAACGGAAAGCCAATGCCGTTTTGGATAAAATTAAAATATGGGGAGAACAAAATAAATTAAGATTTGCACCCCACAAAACGTGTGCCCTTCTATCCACCCGAAAATCAAAATATGACGTGCCGCGACTCGCTATGGGGGGTGTTGACTTAAAATATTATGATAGCATAAAGGTACTGGGCCTAACAATAGATAGCGGCCTGACATTCAACACCCACGTCACAAATGTCTGTAAAAAGGCAATAGCTAGATATAAGCAGCTCGCAAAAGCAGCTCGAGTAGGATGGGGGCTTAACCCCCAAATAGTTAGGACTATATATATTGCCATAATAGAGCCGACTATTTTGTATGCATCAGCAGCGTGGGCACCCACCGCGGAAAAGATGGGGGTCCAAAAAAGGCTCAACTCTGTTCAACGGGGTTTTGCCCAGAAGATCTGCAGAGCATATCGAACCGTCTCCCTGAACTCTGCAATGCTGCTGGCTGGGATACTCCCTCTTGACCTCAGAATACTCGAAGCATCGAGGCTTTATGAGATCAAGAAGGGAGTGTCACACCCGATGTTGAGAGACAGGGAGGTGGAGCGAATGGCTCCTGCGATTGAGGACCCACATCCGGCAGAGCAGGTAGAGCTGAGATTCGGGTTGGTAGACGAGGACTCATATGCTGACGTGGTTAACAGCCACGTCCATGGGATCTATACGGACGGCAGCAAGATTGAGGGTCGAGTCGGAGCCGCACTCTCCGTATGGAAGGGTGAAGCCGAGACCAAGGCCGTCAAGCTTGCTTTGTCGCCGTATTGCACCGTCTACCAAGCCGAACTTCTAGCGCTTCAAAGAGCAGTAAGTATAGCCTGCAAGACTGGAATGGCAAAGGTCGGTATCCTTAGCGATTCCAGATCGGCTCTCCAGGCTGTCACCCTTAGTTCCCCTCATCCCCTGGCGGTGCAAACAAGGTCAGCCCTCCGAAAAGCTGCCTTGCAGAGGCGGGAGGTCTCCCTGTTTTGGATTAAGGCGCACGCAGGGTTAAGAGGGAATGAGAGGGTTGACGAGCTAGCCAAGGAGGCCGCGCTGGGATTGAGAAGGAAACCTGACTACGATCTGTGTCCTGTTTCATTCGTCAAGCGTATTTTAAGAGACGATACGGTTGAGGAATGGGACAGGAGATATGAAGTGGGAGGGACGGCCGGAGTCACGAAGCTCTTTTTCCCAAGCGCTGCTGCTGCAAACAAAATAGTCAAGAAAATAGACATAACACACTATACTACACAAATACTGACTGGCCACGGCGGATTCGCCTTCTACTTGAACAGATTCAAGTTGAAGGAGGATCTGTCGTGTTCGTGTCAGCCCGGAGTTGAGGAGACGGTTCCTCACCTGTTACTCGAGTACCCAATTTTTGCTAGCAATAGATACGATATTGAGCAGAAATTGGGCACATCGATGACGGGTGAGAACCTGCCTTCCATCCTGGGGGGTAAAAAGAGGGAAATTTTTCTCTCTTTTTGTGAAGAAATTGTAAAATATGTTAATAAAAAGAACTGTGATAAATTATTAGTGTGATATAAGTTTTCTGTGATATTAGGGTTAGTGAATGTTGTGCCGTAGTCTTATATTATTTTAGCTTTGACATTGTGAATTTCATTATTTTTGAATTTTATTGTATTAATCATATTGACTTTTTATTTGGAATAATTTTATTTAACTGCAATTATGATTTTTTACAGCTCTTCTTTTATCGTAACAAACATTTGAAAATCTATCGAACATTAGTAATGTTCATAAGTGTATATTTTTGAAAGTAACCATAACAAATTGTATTCATCTTATAACTATAAGAATTGACACGTACCAAGAGTACTCAATATACTGTCGACAAATTACGATTGTAATAAATATACTATGTAATATGT
The DNA here is from genome assembly GCA_963422495.1 of Polyommatus iphigenia. NCBI lineage: Eukaryota > Metazoa > Arthropoda > Insecta > Lepidoptera > Lycaenidae > Polyommatus > Polyommatus iphigenia. Next base: position 14,106,844 of record OY730189.1, read on the forward strand.
AATAAAAGTATAGTTATAAGACCTTTATAAAAAAGAAAAAGATTAAAAAAGAGCAAACAATTAAAATACACAGCAAAAAACAAGCCCTGATTTTGTGAGGGGGATGGCATTTAAAAAAAAACCCGTACGGTGTTTATAAGGTTCAGGTTCATATGACGTATCATAAATACGTGTAAGTGTGAGGAGCGAGGTTGTGTTTGCGATCAGTGATAATGTTTATCAAATGCTTACTTCTTCTGGCATGTGCCTACATCATAGGTAAGTTTATTACTGTTTAATTTTATATTTGATAGTGGAGTGACCAAAATAACGATGAACTCTAGGTAATTTGGAAAAGTCTCTGTATATGCGCATGAATTATTGTATGTTTTTTAAGCTTTTTGTTAAGTCTTAAAGCATTTACTAACTTATTAGGTATTGCTTAAAAAGAATGAATGAATAGTAGTAACGTTGTAAAAAGTATTAGGTAATTTGAAACTTACTTATCCGGTACCAAAATTTTTCTTTACTCCAGAGGTCGAACAGTTTTATAACAAGATTTTATTTGAGGTCATGCCGAAAATATGCTTTGGCATTTACTAGTCATAAGGAAAACAAGAAAAAACCTATAAATATTCATCTTTTTTGAAATATTATATAAAAAGTTAAGCGTCATGTTTTAAAATTTAGATTTTAAAACATCAGGTTTAACTCATGATTTTTTAAATTAGATTTTGTATGGTAACCAGATTCGTTTTATTTTATCTATATTATCGATAGGCGACAAATTCATTTATCTGTATTAGCATTAGAAGCATTATTTTTTAATCAGTCAGAAAATCATATTTCAAAACGACCTGCGCAATGCGCATGCTATCTAAAATAAGAAAATGGACTGATAATAAATTATTACTCATTTAATTCCAGATTGCAGACCAGAAAAATTTTTTAGAAAGGGTTATAAATATCTAGAAGAAACAAATAGTTTTTATAAAATACAAACCGTACGCAAAAATTGGAGTGAAGCGAAGGCTTCGTGTGAGCTAGAGGGAGCTACTCTCTACTACCCTCGCGATGAAGACGAAGACAAGGCTGTGATGGCCTATTGGAATGCTACACAGACCTTTCAATGGATTAACATTGGAATTTCGACACCTCACGCTTTAGAAATATTCGAAACAGTTGATGGTATGTATTATAGAAAAAAATGATTCTATAATTTCATTAATATTAACAAGACACCAACAGGACACCTCTGTTGTCAATGCATCGAGCATCGATACTATATTAATACCTAATGTTTATCATAAAGGTTTGGGAATAGAAGACGTGTACGACAACTGGGCGCCCGGGGAGCCCAATCGTGCTGTAGGAGATGAAGAGTGCGTAACGTTGAAAAATGTGGACGCAAAAGGACGCCTTATTTATGACAGCTGCTTAAAGCACTTGCCCTACATATGCAAGAAAACTGAAGCATCATTGCGCTGGAACGACCAGTGCGACATCCCAGATCCAGGTAAAATATTATATTAGCTGATATTATTGGATAGGTATCGGTATTTAAAAAAAATAGAAACTTCTCGAGATTGTATATTTGAGCTCAAAATAGAAATAATATAGTTACAATGAAATAAAGTTTTTAGAGTATATTTACAACGAAAGAACCGGCAGATGTTACAAGTTACATCTAACACCTAAGAACTGGACGAATGCTTACATCACCTGCGGCAAGGAGCAGTCGAGACTTGCAGTTATAAATTCCGGCGTTGAAGCCAATGTACTTGTAAACTTACTTAAAAACCCATTCAAAGATCTAATAGATGGAGACTACTTGAGAGGAACAGCTTATTTGGGATTTAAATACGACGACGGATGGAAAACTTATGTTGGTAAGTAAGGTCAATGTGTCGAAGTCCGGCATACTTTTCTCAAATTAAGTTTAACATAATTTATTGACTTGAGATTCTCTTTTTAAAGTAACTTGTGTCATCGGAAATTATAGGCTATATATTAATTAGACCTATAATGATCTAAAAATAATCTTAGTTGCCGTATTTTTTTACTTACGTGGTATTTTTTAAAAACTCGGCGTGTAGACGGACTTCCCTTACAGTTTGAGGTAAGTCCGTCTAGCAGCAGTATAGCCCTAACTTGTGAAGTAAAATGCATGGCAACGGTTTCTAGCAAAGCCGCAAAACGGCCATTCAAATATGTGTTTAAGGTGTCGGTAATAAGGTTCGCATTCCAGAGAAAATTAATTTTATATCATTTTAAGGCAAGTCAAATATCGTAAGTTTAAGTGTTTGCAAACATTTTCATTAAAATTGTAGTGATTAAAAAAAAAAATTAAACACTAAGTATAAACACAAGTGTTTATTGCAACAAAATTATAATAATTAGTGCCGGTAAAACATAAGTACTCCCCTACTTAATTTTGATTTGATTATTGTTATTGATATGTCTACTTATTACATATATTTTTATTCCGTAATAATAATATTTAGTTAGTTAAGATAACTTTTTAGTTTACGTGGCAGATTGGGGCCATGCACGCGAAAGTTACGCGTTTTTACTATTATTTTCCGGTAAGGTCCAGGAGGTAGGATTTTTTAAGGAAATTTCCTGCTCTTAAGGATCTTTTATCAAATTTTGATTATCTCAAATAATTTTTGGTTTTTGGAATATTAAAAAAACCAAACCCTTCTTTTTTTTACTTTATTGTTTATAACTTTTGCAATTTTTATCAGCCCCTCTTGTATGTTCTTTTCGTGCAGTAAAATTTGGGCAATGCTATGATTTAGTAGTTCTAAGTTTAAATGCAAATTAACAATGAAGTCATGTATATTTGAAAAGGTTGACAATATCTGATTCGAGGCAAGACCGGCATATAACGGCCTTTCCTTATGAAAACTAGACGGACTTCCCAATTATTGCAATTTTAGGTTAGACACATGTTGCAGGTGATAATAACGAAATTAAAGCGATATTAACGAATCGGACACCAGTAATAAGTAAAAGGATCACTAAATTACTTATGTAATTCAAGAAACTCCAAAAACTCCTTCGTATTTCCCCTTTTTTTTTATTTTTTTGGCAGAGACTTACACTCCGACTGCGAGTACAAAACGGGAAAAAAATTTGAGATCATTTTTTTCGTAACGTAACAGGCGACATATCTGTTTCTTAGGTCAAACTAACTTTGCAATATTGTTTTACCCACTGAGCCATATTATAAAACTAGTCGTTCAATTAAGAAAGTTATTGCCGCTAGATGGACTTATCTCCCAGACGGACTTCGACACATTGACCTTATAGGAATTCTAATCGTGATAGCTATAACTAGATCTACTGTCCATCTCTATCTTTAATCTCTAAAAATCTTTTATCAATGAATAGTAAGGAAATATTAGTTTTAAGCGGATTTTAAGGGCAACGAGGCAGCATGTATAGTTGTTACTAAACAACGCTTCAGTGTTAATTAATCTACTCCGAGAAGTGGAAAAATTCTTAGTCAATCAGACATTACTTCTTGTTTATTAAAAGCCACATTGGCTCTTGGTTGGTGAAAATTGGTCTTTGTTTATTGTGGGGTTAGCTACTCTGGAGTTAAGGGCTCCACACACAACTGCGAATCCGCATCGCATCGCAAATGTCTGCGACAAAATGACATTACGATGTACGACGACCCGGAGTAAGGACTTTTTGTCAATATGGCTGTAAGAGTCAGTGATATTAAAGTCAAAAGTACCTTCATTCGTGTTTCAGGTACCGATTTGAGAAGTAGCGGCTATGTGAAATGGGGCAAAGATTTACCTGAAGGTAGAGGTGATAGGACCTGCGGCGGGATGTTCTTTGACGGGCTCCTGAACGCAGTCAGCTGCGACGTCAAAGCCTTCTTCATCTGTGAACACGAAATACGTTTGCTGCAGACTGCCTTGGACTACAAATTCGGGGATGACTGATAACCTGGATAATCCTTTACATAATTTTGAGGCCACATCACTATGCTCGTATGAGGAATGCACTAAAATTAAAGGGATTACGATTATTAGCTTCCATTAGGCAGTTTAAGATATAGTAATTAGTCGAATTGTCGGTCCTAAGACTAGATTTATATTTTAATCCATACTTCCATACTAATATTATTAATGCGAAAGTGTGTCTGTCTGTCTGTCTATCTGTCTGTCTGTCTGTCTGTTACCTCTTCACGCCCAAACCGCTGAACCGATTTTACTGAAATTTGGTATGGAGATACTTTGAGTCCCGGGAAAGGACATAGGATACTTTTTATCCCGAAAAAGGTACGGTTCCCCCGCGATAAACTAATTTTGGCGCAACGGAGTTGCGGGCATCATCTAGTAATAATATAATGTTACTACGTACTGTGTAACATTATATTTACCACATAATATAATAAATAAATAGGCAGTCAAAATATTAGAATGTAGAAAAGTTGGGTGTTCCGCAGGGATCTAATGTTTCTCACGTAGGTTTTTATATTAATTATGTGCGATGAAAAAACATTACTTATCATTGATACATAATAATATAACTCATCAGTAATTTTAAATCAGAATAAAAATAATATTATTACTATAATTTCTTTAGTTATAGTGCAATGACTCCTAGTCAGTACACATTATACTCTTTTTAGAAAAAATATTTTACATTATTTATGCGAAGAAGATTAATTAAAAGACCAGTTAAATGTCAATTTATAATAAAAAGTATATAAAACATAGAGATAGCTGCTAAAATATAATTTGCGTTTTGGTTCGTATTATTTGATAACCTTTAGATACACATACAAATTAAGACACTATGATATAGCTTAAGTGATATTGCACACACCACACATACATACAGTTATTATGATTACAATAATTACGATAAGTATTAAGATAGACTAATATTGTTTACTCGACCTGAGGATGATTATAATACTTGGGCCTGATTAGCAGTTACACGATTTGCAATCAATCAATAATTATGTCATGAAAGTATAAAACTTCTGCGTCTTCATACTTCCTTGCTGTAATTTGTATAAACGCTTCATACAATAAAATTATAGAGCTATAGAAAACTAATCAAACTATTCATACACTATGTTAAATACATGACCTAAAAGAAGAGGTAGAACATTATTAAAACAACATACATAGACATAGATATGGTAAAATTTTCAAAAGCTGTCAGCTTTGATAAAACATTTTTTTTTGTTTCATTAAAAGATAATAAGTACGGGAGCCCTAGAACAATTTTTTTTAGGTTCAGTAGTCAACCAAGCTTTTTTGATTACAGAACCCTATAACGGAACCCTAATGAGCTTCGCAAATAAAAATGTTGTTCGTCATATCAAAATGAAGCTACTCACAAAAAATTTGATTGAAAGTAATAAAAAAAATTGTTCTAGGGCTCCCGTACTACAATTGAATGCAGAATTTAAAAATTGTTGGCAGATTTAGAAAACAAGTTTATAACAATCCATAATTATTGAGGGGAACATAAATATACAAAATGACATGTAACATTTTCCTTATTAATACAAGTTTAGTTCGATTTTTATAGATTTTTTGTGGAAGTGCGACGTCTGCAATCAAGTCTACAATAAAATATGTTATCTTAACGATCATTATTTTTTGTTAATGATAGCAATACGTGGGTAACTTTATATAGGTTTTTATCATTATAATTTGTGACAAAAGTGTAAAAATGTTGTCTTAAACACTATATAAGTCGTGATTTATAATATCAAGACGTAATAATATATACATGAAAATAAAGCCTAATTTACATTTATTACAAACTTTCATACCACTCGACTCTAGAGTTTCATGGTGCCTCTACACCGGCGTAGTTATTTGGCAAGCAACACTGTTTAACAACGTAAGTTACGGTAGGTACTTTATGCGTGTAGATGCACCATAATTATTAAATTATAGTCCATTATAGTCTTTTTCGTTTGATTTTGTTTTAAACTAACCAACACTAGTAAGCAATAAGAAATATTACGCAAAGGTCAGATCAGGACCCTTCAGCACATACAGTAGATAATCTGACCAAAATCCGACTTTTTGCACACGTCATAATATGAGAATATTGACAGTAACGTTGTCAAACATCGTACAAAACTTTGTGTTTACTGTGTGTGCTGGTGTTGCCGTCTAGCGTGAAAACATTGCAGTAATATATCCTATTCTATTACAGACCAATCGTTGGTCAATATTGACATTCACAAAGAAGATCCAGTAAAAACAAAACACGAATAGACTATACAGCATGACTGTTGAGACATGATCGATACTTAAGGAGAGTACTCGGTACTCGATTCTCATTATAATTATGTAATAAAATTAGGTACTTAATTTTTGACCAAATTTCCTTTTAAATAAATGAATCATGGACACTTAGTAAACTACTATGTGGCCGGCGCGGCGGCATGCGCCCCGCGCGCCGCGAGCTACCCCTCCCGCGCGCGGTGTCTATGTATATATATATATATATATATATATATATATATATATATATATATATATATATATATATATATATATATATATACATAGACACTATATATATATATATATATATATATATATATATATATATATATATATATATATATATATATATATATATATATATATATATATATATATATATATATATATATATATATATATATATATATATAAGATAAATGTGACTTATAAGTTATAGTTAAATAATTATTTACCCAACGCATAGACACCGCGCGCGGGAGGGGTAGCTCGCGGCGCGCGGGGCGCATGCCGCCGCATATATATATATATATATATATATATATATATATATATATATATATATATATATATATATATATATATATATATATATATATATATATATATATATCAGTAAAGCCGTTTCGGAGTTCGTGGACTAACATTGTGACACGAGAATATATATATATATATATATATATATATATATATATTCTCGTGTCACAATGTTAGTCCACGAACTCCGAAACGGCTTTACTGATTTTTACCAAATTTTATATGCATATTCAGTAGGTCTGAGAATCGGCTACCGGCTACTTTATATATTGATAAGTGCATTTGTTGAATAAATAATAGTAAATTATTACAACCTGAGACTGACGGCGACCATTGTTTGTGCGACGAGATAGCTATCGACGTTGCCATGGCGACATACTTAATTAGTCACTCCAATAAAATAATATGAGCGAAATACTTTATATTATGGCAAAGCAACGTTTGCCGGGATAGCTAGTTTTTTTATATATTTTTTTCAACTAATAATATAATAACCAAAAATCACGTCCTCGAGTATTGAACATATCTCACCAGTCATGCTGTATAGAATATAAGTCCGTCTGAAAAAGATGGACTCTACGAGTGAATGATATTTCTATAGATCTTTGAACACCGCACCGCCGACTAAAGGTATATATCTAACGATTGGACCGCCCAATGCTAGAACTTCACGCACAGGCTTGAAGAATATCGCCAGTAGGTAAACAATGAAAATGTAGAAGAATATAGACACCAGAATATCCAACACGTACAGTCTGAAAGAGAAAAAGTACATATTTTTATTAAGGCTGCCTACACACTAGCGTTTGTCCAGTTTGATTGATGATAGATTGTTCCAGTAGAGAAGCGGCGCCAACGCGACGTACGCGCCGCGTTGTAGCGGCATCTGCGCTGCGCATACGTTCATCGAACGCCCACGCTGGACAAACGCTAGTGTGAAGGCAGCCTAAATACCTGTGCAGGTGCTATAGGAGCGAGCCTACAAGCTAGCGTCGACCTTAATACTAATATTAGCACGGAAACTAGCAATAGTAATTTTAGTTGTTAATGATTGTGATGACGATGCTAACGTCTAGTCAATTTATAGGCAGATGGTGGACCTACGTAACTAAGTCGCGTTATATCAAATCAAGCCGACAGATCATGATTTACATTGATTTTATATAATATAAGCCGACCAAATGATGTGGGTTCGTCAACTGCCTTATGCCTATGAATCAATTTCTTCGATGGTAAAATGTACTATCAGAGAAGTTTATTCTTAGGCAGATGGTGGACCTAAGTAATTTGGTCGCGTGAAGTCAAACTCATCCGACCGACGCGATCACAGCTAAAATTGAATTGACATAAACCGACCGAATGACGCAGGTCACGTCCGTCGTCAACTGCCTTGGAATCAATTTCCTCGATGGTACATGTACGGAAAACTGTAAGGAAAACTTACAAGTAAACAATATATGTAATTTTACTAATAAACGTGAGTCATTCAAGAGAAACAAATAGGTTTTTGGATTGAATACTCTAATAATGACGCTTAATTACATATATTTTGTATTGGTAAAAAAACCCATACATTACCAGAAACGTAAGTTATAATATAATTATGCTGCCGTCCGCGCGTCATAAGGAAAGAAGACGCTTCTATCTAAATATAATATCGGAGAAAAGAGACATTTTGTAATTCAAAATCTTATATATAAAATTCTCGTGTCACAATGTTAGTCCACGAACTCCTCCGAAACGGCTTTACTGATTTTTACCAAATTTTATATGCATATTCAGTAGGTCTGAGAATCGGCTACTGGGTACTTTATATATTGATAAGTGCATTTGTTGAACAAATAATAGTAAATTATTACAACTCGAGACTGAGGGCGACCATTGTTTGTGCGACAGGATAGCGATAGACGTTGCCATGGTGACATACTTATGTAGTCACTTCAATAAAATAATAATATGCTCGAAATACTTTATATTATTTTGGCAAAGCAACGTTTGCCGGGACAGCTAGTACTACTATAAAATTGGAGATGTGTCTTATGTTACCGTGGTTTTATTAGGGTTCATAACATTCCTAAATATAATTAACTTTTATGATAGCAACTTTGCAAGCGCACGTAATATGTAAGTGAAGTCATATCTTAGTATTTACTTGATGACTCCGCGAGAACCGTACATTTTTCCGAAATAAAAAGTATTCTATGTCCTTTCTCGGGCCTCAAGGTAACTATATATCTATACTCTACAAAGTCGGTTAAGTAGTTTGGGTTTGAAGAAGTAACACGTTCATCACATAGACCTACTAATAAAAACTAAGGAAACGTAACTCCCTTAATTCAATCGTTTTGAATTTGGTTCTCCAGGTTCTTTTCACACACGAAAATAATTAATATGGCAATAGCTACGATCTACGAAACACTACATTCAAATTTACACTACATAAAGCCGTTGACAATAAAGCTGGGAACAAATTATCGGACGAACGTCCGCGGACCTTTTCATCGGATGCTGCTTGCTTTTATCTGATTAATACAAAACACACTAAACTGTGCACATTGTCTGACATAAGTCGCGGACGCGACCTTGAGCGTTCGGACGTCGGAACAGAATCTGGCTGGCCGGATGTTTTTGCGTCCGCGGACGTCTGCCATTGACTTATAGGATAGGTCTTTGACGTCCGCGGATGAACCGTGCACGTTGTTAAGCCGCGTCGTCATCAGCCGTGACTTATAGATGCGTCCGATAATTTGTTTCTAGCTTAATTATCACTTATATAATTAGTTACACAAAATTCTAAAATTCTTTCATGTATTCGGCCCTCTTCTTGCATAAAGTATGCATGTATTCGGGTCACATTTTGTAGAATCGGAACTTGACACAGTTACTCTTCCTTAGTTTTTATTATTCGTAGTCATAGGCACACTTTCGCATATGGATGTAGATGTAAAAGAACTTACATATTATTCTGCAATCTCGCTTTGGGTAGATTCTCCATTTTCTCCTTCAGGCAATACAGTTTACCGCCGATCATGCAAGTCTCTATGTACGGCACTAGATCGATATTGATTAGATCCAATGGGAATAGCTCCTGGTCTTTCGGATTTAGATGCTTGGATAGGGCTTTGAAGTTGTGAGTGTCAAACCACCACTCCCGAGTCGTGAAATACTGTAGCACTTGCAGACCTACCGTTATTCTGTTCTGTATTCGCACCATACTGAAATAAGAACAGGTACCTTAAGAAAAATTTTAAAATACTCCCAAATCAAGCAAGAGTTGTTTTGAATTTAGCTTAGCCTCTCTCATCTCTGCTTTATTTGTTGTCAATTAAAGGAAGCAGTTTTAGATTTAGTTTTTATATAGATTAGTTATTTAAGTATATTGATTAGCTTTAGGTTTTTTAGACATATCTGTATCATTATACCCATGATACGCATGTATTGTTAGTGTTAGTTTTAGTATAATTGTATGTATGTTAGTCTATAAGATATTAATTATAATAATATGGTCCAAGATGCCTGACTCAAATAAATAAATAAAAATAAATGGTATAGAACGGGAGCCCTAGAACAGTTTTTTAATTACTATCAAGCACCCTAACAAGCTGATTTTTTGTACATTGATAGTTCTATTTGTAGGACAATGTTACTTTTAAGTTATATAATTTAAAAGTAACATTGTCCTACAAATAGAACAATCCATATTTTAGGACCATCAATTCAAAGTATGAAATCCTTTCTATCTCTGTTAGCTACCACTTTTCAGATTTTTCGCAAATAAAAATGTTGTTTGTCTTATCAAAATGAAGCTACTCACAAAAAATTAGCTTGATAGTAATAAAAAAATGTTCTAGGGCTCCCGTACTAGTACACTTTTTGACAAAAGTACCATCGAGGAAATTAATTCCTAGGCAGTTGACAGACCAATGTAATTTGGTCGGATCATGCCAATTCAATGTTAATTGTGATCGTGTATGTAGATTGCAGATGTAGAAATGTGTGTCGGCTGGATTTCACATAACGCGACCAAATTACTTGGGTCCACCATCTGCCTAGGACAACTTCTCTGATAGTACCTTCCAAAGTCTTGATTTCAACTTACAATCTCTTTTGTCCAAAGATGAGTAGCAGGAAATCTATCAGGTACGCCGGTAAAATGTGATAGAAGAACACACAGATCTCGTGAATGAGTTTATTGTGGCGTATGTTCCCGTCGGGGTACCACAGGGGCCCTTCGAATGGATACTTGCGGACCGTCGCCTTTCCAACATCCAGAACTTCTTTCCATGTTATGCTCCTATCGTCTCCGGTTGTTAGATTGAACACGGGGATTTCTGAAGGCCTAAAAAGTAAATGTATTTAATATAAAGATACTAATATATTATAATGTAATGTAAATGCATTACTAGTATTTTTAATAATGGTAAGTATTTTTATACGCTCTTTATTAGCTTCACCTGTATGTTTGTTTGTAACCGACTTCTTTGGGCGATATTGAGACCCACTTTAAACGGCCAGATTTCGTTCAAACTTTGTAGATTTATCGAGGACCGATGACAATACACAAATTTGATATAATTATTCCATTTTTCAATTTGTATGTTTGTATGTTTGTTTGTAACCGACTTCTTTGGGCACGATTTTGACCCACTTTAAACGACCAGATTTCGTTCAAACTTTGTAGATTTATCGAGGACCGATGACAATACAATAATTTGATAAAATAAAGCATATTGCCCCGTATATAATATAATATGTACATACATATTTTATAATATTTTATTTTAAATTGTTTAGTTTGGTTTTCTATAAAAAGCGTGTTTTTAGTTTTTTTTAACTATCATTTATTTATTCCTTTAGGTTCCCCGGTTTTTAAGTGTTAATATCGTGAAGCAGTTGTCTAGCTTAAGTATAGTTAACTTATGGTTCAATAAAAGTTCTATTTGTTTTGTCTACAGTAACATTATAATAATATTAATAATAATATAATAATACCTATGGACGCTTCGCACCACGTCAATCTGGCCCCGTGCTAAGTGCCTGAAGGACTTGTGTTACAGGTACCAGACAACGGAAATATATTTAATACTTACTTTTATACTATACATATATTTAAAATTTTTATTATATCATACACATATTTAATACACATCCATGACGACCTCTGTGGCTCAGTGGTGAGAGCGCTAGTAGCTTAAGCCGGGGGTCGCGGGTTCGAATCCCGCCGACGGAACAAAAAGTTATTCAATGTTCCCGGGTCTGGATGTGTATTAAATATGTGTATTATATAATAAAAATCTTAAATATATGTATAGTATAAAAGTATTAAATATATTTCCGTTGTCTGGTACCTGTAATACAAGTCCTTTAGGTACTTAGCACGGGGCCAGACTGACGTGGTGTGAAGCGTCCATAGATATTATATTATTATTATTATATTATTATGACCCAGGAACATTGAAAACTTTTCGTTCCGTCGGCGGGATTCGAACCCGCGACCCCCGGCTTGAGCTACTAACAACCCACCAACTGAGCCACAGAGGTCGGCGAACGTTGTTCTTACCAACAAATTATGAGAGTACATACTTGTCAATCTTCTTCTCAGTGTAAAAGGGGATGACTAGTATGGCGTTTATGGCTCTGTCGACGGGGATGACCTCCGCGTGGTAGTAGCCGTAGCAATGCATGGTCCTTATCACCCCCTTACCCGCTCCCACCATCAGGCCAACGGGACCGTTCAGGTTGTCCACCCAACCCTCAATAGGCTCCTTGTAAGATGGCGTCACTAAAAGGTGGAAGATTACTTGGCAATTCATTTTACAGGATGTAACAAAACCACGTGAACTTACAGATGTATATGTTCACTATAATATGAGCTCATTGTGACAGTAGCAGCGCTGAAAAAGTTAAGTACTTTTAACTTCTATGTTTCAACGAGAATGCCCCAATGCCACACAATTGCCCCTACAAAAATAAAAACAAAAGTACTTAACTCTTTCAATGCTGCTACTTTTAACATTGAACTTAGAATAAAGGACACATAATATGCACCCTAAAGTATTACCAAATTGTTCAATTGGTACACCTTGAAAGCTATATAAATCGAAAATTAATATCGCAACGTAAAGCTCAATACGTTAAGATGGCGACTAACCCAAAAAATCAAACATCGTCCTTCTCTCTTCACACTCACGCCCGTCTTTCCTATGCCAGGTGAAAAAGGACGACGCGAATTCATCGCCAAATTAGTTTTTTTCAATAACTCGATAAATATACAATATTTTAAAAATCCGCTAGGTTGGTTTCTCAATGATTTTTTATTATTATAATAGAATTTTATACAATGTGTTAAAATATTTACTTAGTTCGAATTGCACGGTTATGGTAATAAATGAAAAATTCGTGAAAATTAGATGCATCTTTGTGATATTTTTCTATAGAGAAAATGTTAAGTTATCGCGTTTTTGCTCAGATCGAATTCTTGGAAATATAATGTAGTATCTAATTTTGGAAAATGGAACAATTCGGGGCTTATTTTCAAGTATAAAGATGAATTATAAAATCGTAAATTTTGGGTTAGTCGCCCCCTTAAGTATATACTTAGTTGGAGATCCTGATAGAGAGCATTTTTAAAAGAGTTGCTTGGTTACTAATTTACTTACCAATACTGGGTCGTACTACCACACAGGGCATTTCAGGGTAGCACTCCCTTACAAGTCCTTCAGCGAGACGCTTGGAGTACGTATATGAGTTGGGATGTTTGCCCATTATAGTCGGCGCCAGAACGTTCAACTGATCTTCTTTAAGCCAACTGGCAGCTTGAAGAATGTCATGAGGATTGGCTGGAGGGTCATGTACCTGTAAGTTTTAGATAATATTTGAGCATTTCATAAAATAAACTATCTAAATCTAAATTTATTATAATTCAATGGTGACTGACTGACTGACATAGTGATCTATCAACGCACAGCCCAAACCACTGGACGGATCGGGCTGAAAGGCATGCAGGTAGATGTTATGACGTAGGCATCCGCTAAGAAAGGATTTTGATCAATTCTACCCCCGAGGGGATAAAATAGGGGATGAAAGTTTGTATGGTCAATTTTAAACCGATCGGGATGAGACTTTGATACCTAATTAATAATAATACTTCTTAACGCGAGCGAAGCCGCGGGAAAAATCTAGTATTATCTAAAACATTGGATACATAAGCACGAAGTATTTTTATTATTTTAAAGTTATTAAACATACCTTTTCTGCCAGTCTCTCATAATCAGGGTAACAAAATGCCGTCGAAAGATGCACGAACGCGGCAAGATTTTTCATTTTCTTCGCCAAATTGAGTACTCGCAAAGTTCCTTTTGTATTCATTTCGATTCCCTCCTTCAAAGGCGCCTCCAATCGAAGACTCGCAGCGAAATGGAACACGACTGACACCTGGAAAAATAAAGTGCACAATATTGTAAGTAATAAATTCTATAAATGTGTTAAAAAAACTTACACTCTTGACGCTAAAGTAAAAGCTATGTAAATTGATTCATAGGCAGACCTGCGTTATTTGGCCAGGTCATGTCAAGTTAATGTTGGTCTGGATCAGATGGCTAGATTTGACATAGCTCAACCGAATTATAAAGTTATGTTTGTGTGTTATATCTATCTATACTTATTATAAAACACAGTTGCTTTTTTTCCCTCATGTCCCTTTGTTCCCTTTAATATTTAAAACTACGCAACGGATTTTGATGATTCTTTCAGTGTTAGATAGCCCATTTATCGAGGAAAGCTATAGGCTATATTTTATCACGCTAAGACTAATGGGAGCGAAGAAATAGAGGAAAATGTGGAAAAAACGGGGAAAATTGTTTGAAAGGGCTAACTTGAACGCGCTAATCTCAGGAACTACTGGTCCGATTTAAAAATTCTTTCAGTGTTAGATAGTCCATTTATTGAGGAAGATTATAGGCTATATTTTATCACGCTAAGACTAATAGGAGAATGTGGAAAAAACGGGGGAAATTATTTGAAAGAGCTTATCTCGCGAACTACTGGAGCAATTTTTATGTTATTTGGCACAGATAAGAAGTAGACTACGTGAAGGATCATAGGCTATCGATTTTAATATTTTTTTCAGTGGCTATATATTTTATACCCGTGCGACGCCGGGGCGGGTCGCTAGTACTTATTATAAAACAAAGTCGCTTTTTTTTCCCTCATGTCTTTTTGTTCCCTTTAATCTTTAAAACTACGTAACGGATATTGATGATTCTTTCAGTGTTAGATAGCCTATTTATCGAGGAAGGTTATAGGCTGTATTTTATCACGCTAAGACTAATAAGAGCGTGGAAATAGAGGAAAATGTGGAAAAAACTGGGGAAATTATATGAAAGGGCTTATTTGAACGTGCTAATCTCAGGAACTACTGGTCCGATTTGAAAAATTCTTTCAGTGTTAAATATCCCATTTATCGAGGAAGGCTATAGGCTATATTTTATTATACTAAGACTAATAGGAGCGAAGAAATAGAGGAAAATGTGGAAAAAACGGGGAAAATTATTTGAAAGGGCTAACTTGAACGCGCTTATCTCAGGAACGACTGGTTCGATTTGAAAAATTATTTCAGTGTTAGATAGCCCATTTATTGAGGAAGGCTATAGACTATATTTTATTACGCTAAGACTAATAGGAGTATGTGGATAAAACGTTGGAAATTATTTGAAACGGGGGAAAATTATCTCGCGAACTACTGGGGCAATTTTTATATTATTTGCATTATTTGGCACAGATAAGAAGTAGATCATAGGCTATTGATTTTAATCATTTTTTCAGTGGCTATATATTTTATACCCGTGCGACGCCGGGGCGGGTGGCTAGTATTGTATAATTGTACAATACTCACAGAACACTTTTAACCTGGTGGTACAGTACTTGATAGGTCGATTTTAATCCTACCCTCTTTTTAAGTGGCCTCCTGCCAATGGGCATTGTCCAAAAAAAATCACATGTACTTTTTATATTTTTTTTCGTTAAAATAGGGTATTTTAAGAATATAAATTAAATAATTTTGAAATTCATTGGCTAGTTTTTTCTCAATAAATTTTTAAAGTTTCGCTCTGACGTCATCATCGGCGGCCAATTCGTCGCTTGCCTCTCTAACTGACGTAACTGACATTGAGCAAAATGTTCAGCTGCCCGATTCACGATCGCCGGAAAGTTTTCACGTGAAAAGATCTCATATTCTGTCAGTATTACAGCGATTCACAAACTTCTGCGACGGAATGAATCCGAAACCAAAGAGAATAATTGACACAGCCCCAAGCGGCCACATCCGGCCGCGATAACAATGAAAAAGCTATTGTGTCTCGTTTTGCCACGACTGATGGGTTAAGTTTTTTTTCAAAAAAACTTAATTTAGGAATCAAATTTTGATATAAAAATTTTGGAACACTCAATTTAAACAATAATAATATTTTGAAATGTTAAGAATATGAGGAGTATTTCAAATAACTATAATAGTAGGTGCATTTAATTAACGTAAACAAAAATTAATAACCAGGTGATGATTTAAATAAAGAAGTGATTAATAAAAAAGTAATGTTGCTATGTACCTATATCAATTCAATTATTTAATTCGAACTTTGAAGTTAATAATGAATAATTTTGTAATTAAAGAAAAAATAATAGTCATAAAGAATAATAAACAATAATGACAAAAGAGGCATTTTTAAAAAGAAATAGTAGTAAAATAAATTAAGTGGTGATTAGGATGTTATGATTTTTATGGAATGTTATGTTGCTATGTATTCCAACCCAATTAAATTCAATAAGAAGATAGAGATAAAATCTTGATAATTTTAAAACTGACGTAACTGACATTGAGCAAAATGTTCAGCTGCCCGATTCACGATCGTCGGAAAGTTTTCACGTGAAAAGATCTCATATTCTGTGAGTATTACAGCGATTCACAAACTTCTGCGACGGAATGAATCCGAAACCAAAGAGAATAATTGACACTAGTTTTTTTTTTTGGAAATAAGTGCTACGGCATAATATATAGCCTTGGTTATTCATCAGACAGGAAAATAATTGTCTTTTTTTCCTGCACCTCTTAATTTAATGAACAAAATTTTTAAAATTAAGATTAGTCTTACCTTACAAAAAAATATATTTCAGCTGCGTTTTAATCAACGAATGATTTTGAGTATTTCATTGAATATTAAAAAGCTACTCATTAAAAAAATTAATACAAAACACTACAAGTTACATTCGTGAAATCCAGTAAAAAAACTTCGAAAAAGTACACGTTATAGCAACACACACTAAATAACGCACAAAAGCCGAAAAGATACTAATCGCCCATAGTCTATATTGTAGTATTTTTCATTCAGAATGTAGCCAATATATCAAAGATCGTACGTCTAATGAAACTTCTTTATCCCGTCAAGCCCCATAAGGACACAGGTGACCGCGACAACAATAGTATACAATAGCATTTCCAAGAATCCCCGATGGAAGGATTATACAAAAGTAGTCTGTAAGTCAGCGAAATATGTTACATAATTGAATAAAAGAGCGCGGTAACCGGCTGCCGCTTGGGGCTTGAGTCTTGAGTGAATGGCGTACCGCGCAGTACAAAGTACAAATAGCGCGGCTGCCGACTGCCGCGGCCGCTTGGGGCTTGAGTGGAATCAAAACAAAAAATATTGTTTATGTGCCGACTGCCGAGTGACAATGACAATCTGTCAAATCTGTAAGTCGTGTGTTGACTAGTGTGTTGAGCTCCGTACAATATAATATCCGTAAAAATCACAGAGTACTTTATTATAATATTATATCGGTAAATCTTAATGTGTGAGAATACCTTTTATTTATGTGTAAAACAAACTTATAACTTACTTTAAATTTTATATACTTAAGTTTTTTTTGTTTTAAATTTGTTTTTCATTCAATATTAGTTTTTATTACAATATATACTATGGAAGTTCCACGGTGGTGAGTATGACCTTGGAATTATAATGATAATATTATATACATACTTAAATAACTATTTAAAATTATTGTAAAAGCACAATAATGGTTTAACATAATACTTAAGTATTAATCCTTCAAGCCCCATAAGGACACCGGTGCAGTGACCGCGACAACAATAGAATACAATATCATTTCCAAGAATCCCCGATTGAAGAATTAATAGTTAATACAAAATTTAAAAAATATTATACTTATTTCTAAATCTTTAAGTACCGAATATTAATACATATACTGCATTTATAAATAAAAAATATTTATTGTTCAATGAATACTTCCTAAAGATTTAACACATAATTATTACAGTAGGTACGACATTTATTTAATATTTTAAACAAGACACGACTAACTAAGTATTAATAATTGCTTTGTTTTATTCTTATCATTAAATAATTTCATCTAACAATATCCGCCATGACACGGATCTCGTAGTGAAAAGATTTCACGAGTCTCGGAGGTGGCGGGAACATTCCGCAAAATCGACTCTAATCCTCGGATAATTTCCCGCCGTCGGATGTCCAACTCCCATCCGCGGTGAGATCTTCTCGATTCCGTGGCGGAAACTATTTCACTCATACAAAAAAAATGTCACTACTGTCAAAATGACAGCAAAATCGGAAAGTATTCACTTGTCATTTGCTTGAAAGTGAAATAGTTTCCGCCAGCGGGAAGATTCCGCGTGGAATCGCTTAGTGAATCACCCCGCAGGGCAAGCTTTATTCGGTTTATGGTTACCTAAAATCGGAAGCAGCTCAACGTTTATCAGCGTGAACAAAATAAAAATCTGCCTGTTTTTGAAATTAAATTGATCTTATAGAGTACTTCGCGTGGGTATAAATTTTATTTAAATATTATTATTATTATTTAAATTATACATTTTCAAAGCAGATACGTCTCTTTGAGAGAACTTTGTTTTCGATTTGGATGGTATTTGTTGTAACTTACGTCGGGCAATTTGTACTATAAATCATGTAATAAAATTCAGGGTATAGAAATAATCAGTTATAATCAAATTACAAGTTACAAATTAAAAACACGTAACCATTAGGTATACTGATAGTTTAAAAAAATAACAAATTGTAACTAAAATTTTAAATTTTTGTGTTTTTTTTAACAAGAGTTTGTAACTTAAGCTTAAACAACAGTTTTTTTTCTATAACGTCATTGTTTAAAATTCAATCATAATCAACATCTGTTTAATTAGATAACTAACAGTTTCATAAAACATTATCTTTGAGATCACATCTTAGTTATGTACTTAACCTTATTCGGAATTACCGGTACGATACTCCATGCATAAACTGCATTGATCCTTTTTGGGATCATGAAAACTCAGATTTTTTGCCTCAAACACTCTGCGGTAGGTTGCAAAACAGGATTTTATTGCATCGTTCTCTAAAGTAGCCAAAAACATATCATACATCTTACGTATAGTCCTGTAGTGAATGTCACACCTCCCTCCTATATAAGGTAGCTGTAATTAATAATTAAGTTAGTTAATATACAATATTCGCGAAGACAAGTCTTTTAATTAGTCTCCCTGAAGCCTGCACATTGCATGGCGACCCTGCCAGGATTTTTTCAATTCCTAAATTCATGAAGCCCCAAGCGGCCACATCCGGCCGCGATAACAATGAAAAAGCTATTGTGTCTCGTTTTGCCACGACTGATGGGTTAAGTTTTTTTTCAAAAAAACTTAATTTAGGAATCAAATTTTGATATAAAAATTTTGGTATACTCAATTTAAACAATAATAATATTTTGAAACGTTAAGAATATGAGGAGTATTTCAAATAACTATAATAGTAGGTGCATTTAATTAACGTAAACAAAAATTAATAACCAGGTGATGATTTAAATAAAGAAGTGATTAATAAAAAAGTAATGTTGCTATGTACCTATATCAATTCAATTATTTAATTCGAACTTAGAAGTTAATAATGAATAATTTTGTAATTAAAGAAAAAATAATAGTCATAAAGAATAATAAACAATAATGACAAAAGAGGCATTTTTAAAAAGAAATAGTAGTAAAATAAATTAAGTGGGGATTAGGATGTTATGATTTTTATGGAATGTTATGTTGCTATGTATTCCAACCCAATTAAATTCAATAAGAAGATAGAGATAAAATCTTGATAATTTTAAAATTGATGATTCCATGATTCCATGATACTTTGTAGATCGTATTGTAAAAAAAATATAGAAAAAGTAGAGTGTGAAAAATAAAGAAAATAATATAATATTACGTAAGAAGCGTGTTATGAAAGAAAGTTGAGTATGATATAATTAGGTAAACAAATTAAAACTATGTTTTAGGTGAAGTTAAGAAATAGAGAAAAGGAGAAATAATTCTTGAAAATGTATTAAATTCTTTTTAACTACTTAGTAACTTGATTAGCTGCATTTTCTAAGAAATTACACTGGTGACTGGATATGACTTACACGGATTTACTTACGTTCATACGAGATATGACGTAATATTATTGTGAAAAAGGATTAGGAATGTGATATTTGGTTTGCAAAATAGCTGAAAGCTATTATTTAGGTATAGAAATGGTTATTTTGAAGTTAGGAATAAGGGTTTTAGTGTTATAGAAGGTATTTGATTGAAAGTATTGTTTTTAGGTCGATAGGGTTGCATCAATCTTTAAAATGTTTGGTAGCTGTTGGCCCGATCACCCAATAGTTAAGAATATTTTAAATATTGATTGCATAAAATTATGGAATAGGTATTTTTGATAGGCATAGGTATAGAATAGGTTTAAAATGCCATAGAGCATTAGGTACAAAATACTAGCTAAAATGCTACGTATATTAAGAGAAAAAAATGCCGAGAGCATTAAAAAAAATACGCAAGGGAATCCTTCATTCGATCACGTTATAAACGAGTTTTCTCTGTGAGAATAGTTGGAGGTCAAGTAGCCTTAAAAGATCCTTGGTATTAAATATGGTACAAAATGGTACAAAAATAAATGGTACTTAGAGCATGCTCGGCGGGAACAATCCTTCATTTAAGTAAAATGGTTGGAGACATTTTTTTTTGTGGTTAGTCTTAAAAAAGGTCCCGTTTAATGTTGTATAAATATAAATGTATTGTACCAAATAAAAGTGCGCACATGAATTATATTAAAAAAATATTTTAATACCATTAAAATAAATAAAAGAGTCGACTATAAATAAAAATATTATAAAAATAAAATGTACCAGTAATGTTAAGAAAATAATATAAATAAATGAATAGGCATGCATGCATGAAAAATGACAAAAAGAGTTAAGAGCTAATGAATTAAGGTACCTGAATATTAATTATGACAATTTAAAATGTATAAAAGTGACTGGCCAGTCCACTAATCAAGGGGATTAGTAAAATATTGATAAGTTAATCAATGAGTAATAATGAGTATGAAACAGTAACTAGTAATAGGGTGAAAAAAATATATATGAATTTATCAATAATAAAAGAAAATATTGTATTTTGTGTAATAATAATAATATCAATAGAGGTTTATAGAAGTTTATAAGACATTGAATAAAGGAGATACATAGTTTATATTTTAAAGGGCGTAAAAAATCTAAAAGGCAAAGTAACCATGTGAAAAAGTTTTATTAAAATTCTGAGAAAATCTTTCATGTTTAATAGTTTTGTGTACTTATTTAAAAACAACATCGTCAACCACCTAGATTTCTGAAGTAAAAAAAAATGTTACATGTAATTTTAATTAAATATAATATATTCTTTACTAAACAGATTATATAGAGTATAATATAATACACTATACAGTATACAGATTTGTATTTATTGTAATAAAGAAGTAAGAATTAAAAAAAATAACTAAATAAGTTGTTTAGGTATTAAGAATTAAGTAATTTTAGTTTATTATTTTATTGATATCGTAATTATTATATTAAAATTATTTTTGCTGTTAAAAAAATGTATTAATTTGAATTTTTTTTTTCAAAAAAACGGGGGAGGTGTAGTGTATGTCACACCTCCCTCCTATATAAGGTAGCTGTAATTAATAATTAAGTTAGTTAATATACAATATTCGCGAAGACAAGTCTTTTAATTAGTCTCCCTGAAGCCTGCACATTGCAGTCCATTGAAATGTTACATTTGCTTTGCATTTATTAGAGGACGCAATTTTATTTTTGGAATATGTTGGGGGGGGGGTCAATAGAAGCTTAACCTCAAGTTCGTGGGGTCGCCACCCTTGTCCCCCGGCCTGGCCGCTTTTTAAATTTTTAATTTAGGGTAAAAAATTATATGAACATATTTGCAGGCAAAATAATTTGCAACAAATTATGTTCTCATAAATTTTTTGTAAGGCTTATAGTTTCCGAGATATCACGAAAATAGTGTTGTCACCCCTTTTTTCAAGATGGCGGCCGGGGGACAAGAGTGGCGACCCCACAAACTTGAGGTTAAGCTTCTATTGACCCTCACAACATAATATTCCAAAAATAAAATTGCGTCCTCTAATAAATGCAATATTCGGTCCTAAAATTGTAACATTTCAATGGACTAGTATGTCACTTACGTCGCCATTAGATCTTACAAGTACTGCAAACAAAATCTTACTAAGCGTCGTAAGTGACATAAGTCTTTTAGTGAGCTCTATAATTCAAGAAAGTGTAGATACGCCTGCCCCAACCTATGTGATATCTCAGAACTGGTAAAACATACATACATGTCGATTAGACAGATCGATTCGTCTTGTAAAATTGATTAAGATGGTGTAGATAACTCAGTTTCGAAAAAAAAGTCAGATACGTCAGTTAGAGAGGCAAGCGACGAATTGACCTCTGCAGTATGTTTTATTTCCTTTCAATCTTATTTATAATGGCTGGTTCTCATTATGTGAAAGCTGATACGAGAAGCTTACCAAAAGTTCGGAAAGTAATGTTGGTCGAATTTATTGCTAATTTAACGCCATTGAAGGTCAAACTAAGGTTAAACATATTTGTTCAAAAATATAAGTAACTAATGGGTATTTTTTTCGTTTATATACAGAAAAACGATCACTGACCTTATTCCTCGAAATGTTTTTGTAATGAGCAAAATTAAAAAAAAAATGGACATTCCCCATTATATTAAAGAAGAACGAATAAACCAACATCTGTTAGTGTTAACAGCTTGTTAAAATGTCATGTCTTTTCTTTCATTCATGTGAAAAACGAAAGAGGTAACGTGAGACTAATTATTCGAGCATTAACTTTTACAGGCATTGATAAAATTGGACCTTAGGAGGTTTGTTGATACTTAATATTTAGTCTAGGTCAGGGACAGTTCCCAAATTGCCTATTTTGAGAACAAATTAAGTTTTAGCGCCCCTCATTGTTTCAATTTAAAATGCACCCAGATGAAATTAAATTAAAAATCACCCCCCAAGCAGAGTAGTTATGTCTATTGTGCCCCAAGCCTCTACCCCCATTTTTTTCTGGGTCCCACACCACCCTTTAGACCTTTTCGGGGGACTATATCGCCGACTTTGGGAAAGGCTGGTCTAGGAAAATTTAGAATTACCTCGTCGTAGATTGTCTCAAGCAGTGCGTTGTCAATGTCGAGGTTGTCGTGGGAGAGGTCGCCCGGTATCGGCACCAGTTTCTTCATCACATGCGGCTTCTCTTCTCTTATTCTAGAGAACATCTGAAAGACGTATCATAAACTTATTAATTAGATAACAATCACAGTCAAGCAGAAATAGTTTTAAACATAAGTTTCTGGTAAACGTAGATTTTTTATGCATGTTTCTAAACTTATCATTGGATCCTATAGACCAGCACGAGTCGGCGCATGAGTACCGAAAACTATTCCACCTCAATTTTTTTATGCGATCCTCTTCAAATTGCCCTCCTGATGATATAAATGCATGTTTCCATGGTGCAACGCGGTGCCATATTGTTTAAACAAACATTGTTTAAACAATTGCAAGGAATTGTTATTTTTCAACCGGACAATTTTTTTATATTCTTTATTGAAATACCAATAAAAAAGGTCCTTTGACTTTTTACGAGAAAGTTAATATTTTTAAAGATATGAATTTTTAAAAGTTCGAATAATCTCAAATTTGGGTACATTCGGACCCATGAAAAATATTTAAAAAATAATAATAATGTCTAAGTAATATATATTTTTAAATTCTCTATACAATAGTTAATAATATCGTTAGTAGAGATTTAAAAAAATTTCATTGTTTATATCTTTTTTTATCTTAGCAAAAGTAGACAAAAAATTGAGTTTTTTTGTATGGGAGCCCCCCTTAAACATTTGCTTTATTTTAATTTTATTATTAATTATTATAGTACAAATATAATTAAGGATTTTGTGAAATTTTCAAGTGCCTAGCTGTTACTATTATTGATTACGAGCAAAAAAGGCCAAAAAATCACGTTTCTTGTATGGGAGCCCCCCTTAAATATTATACTTTATTTTATTTTTAGTATTTGTTGTCATAGCGGCAACAGATATACACAATCTGTGAAAATTTCAATGTTTATGCTATAGCGTTTTTTGAGATACAGCCTGGAGACATACAGACAAACGGACAGACAGTATCGCAAAAACCGCTATAGCTAGACTTCTGAAATTTTCACAGATTGTGTATATCTGTTGCCGCTATAACGACAAATACTAAAAATAAAATAAAGTATAATATTTAAGGGGGGCTCCCATACAAGAAACGTGATTTTTTTGGCCTTTTTTTGCAGCTAGGCACTTGAAAATTTCACAAAATCCTTAATTATATTTGTACTTTAATAATTAATAATAAAATTAAAATAAAGTAAATGTTTAAGGGGGGCTCCCATACAAAAAAACACAATTTTTTGTCTACTTTTGCTAAGATAAAAAAAGATATAAACAATGATTCTTTTTTAAATCTCTATTAACGATATTATTAACTATTGTATAGAGAATTTAAAGAAATATATAAGTAACTTAGACATTATTATTTTTTTTATATATTTTTCATGGGTCAAATGTACCCAAATTTGAGATTTTTCGAACCTTTAAAAATTCATATCTTTAAAAATATTAACTTTATCGTGAAAAGTCATAGAACCTTTTTTATTGGTATTTCAATAAATAATATTAAAAAAAAATGTCCGGTTAAAAAATAACAATTCCTTGCAATTGTTTAAACAATGTTTGTTTAAACAATATGGCACCGGGTTGCACCATGGCAACATGCATTTATATCATCAGGAGGGCAATTTGAAGAGGATCGCATAAAAAAATTGAGGTGGAATAGTTTCCGGTACTCATGCGCCGACTCGTGCTGCACTACTATGAAGGTTGGGGATTTTAATACCTGGGCAGTAATTATTCCACAAAATCGGTGATTAAATCGTGTCCAACTCATTGTTAAATTGGTATATCCCTTTAGCCACTAGCCATACAGTCTTAATTAGTATGGGGATTTAATATGGTTGAATTTAATTTATTGTATGTAATGGCAAAACAATATCTGCCGGGTCAGCAAGTAACACTATATTATGCTTATTGATGTGTGTGGCTTCTTACGGCACTTGTCGACGGCAGTCTAGGGCAGTCGCTGGATTCTTTTCATTATTGAAGTGAAAACATCTTTAGCGGCGTTGAGCACTTTTGTGGGATGGGTAAAAACTGTGAAACTCGCGTCAGATTCTCGTGCTGATCGAAAAACCTTGGAAAAACCGTAAGACGGTTGGAGAGTAGTGTTATGTGTCGAACTCGAACTCGAATCGATTGTAAGGGTTTCGATTAATTAAAAAAATCGATTTTTTAATAATCGATTTTCATAAAAAATGGGTTAAAAAAATGCACAACGTTAATAATCAAGTTTTCACTTCTGCCGGCACTCCCGGAGTGCAACCCGTCTTTTTTTTTGACACGGCTGCCGTCGACAATAATTAGTGCCGTTCGTCTGTAAGCGCTCTAATTGTCTAAACTCTAAACACACTAGGCCGAAAATACACGGCCGAAGTTCGGCATGATTATTGATTACGCTTTTCATGCGCTACGCAATTGTTATAACGCGACGTAATTTCGGCATGGTGTGTCATTCGTAATATAAAATACATTGCAGGCGTAATCATGCCGAACTTCGGCCGCGTATTTTCGGCCTAGTGTGTTTAGACACTAAGGGCCTGTTTCACCACTTTCTGATATTGTGGCGGATAGGCTATTCACTACTTTTTTGACAGATTCTCCATACTTCAACTGTTGAGTTAAGTGGTAGATAGCCTATTTGGCACTTATCAGGAAGTGGCGAAACAGGCCCTTACTTAATTCATGAAGCCCCAAGCGGCCACATCCGGCCGCGATAACAATGAAAAAGCTATTGTGTCTCGTTTTGCCACGACTGATGGGTTAAAATTTTGGGTAAATTACCGGTAACTTCCACATGTCTTCGATGCGCGCCTCCGGGGACTTCCCGCGCTTGCTCCTCACCAGCGCATACACGCAGCCGATGTCGGGGACGCTGTACAGCAGCTTCTCTATCAGCACCTTGCCCATCAGCCCCGAGGACCCCGTCACCAGCACCTTCCGTCCCCGGTACCACTCGTTCACTTTCGACATGATTCACTGTGCTCTGGAAAGTGAGTATTCGTGGTCTGTAAGTATGTGGTCAGTAAGTATTCGTTATACAGGGTGTAACAAAACATTGTGATAATACTCTTTTATATAATCAAAGATAACACACTTTAGGGTGTGTATATGTCCCTTATATGCATAGAGTTCACCGTGAAAGTATCAGCGCTGAATATTTCTTTTACTTTTGTATGGGAAAACTCATGACGCTAGGGCGCTTGCCCGTACAGATCGCAGAAAAATTGCTCTTTTAGCGCTGCAACTTTCACAGTGAATTTTTTATGAGGAACACATACATACAAGTTTTTCTGCAGCGCCTAACCTACTGATCTGATTGCATGAACATTTGCAATGGTCCAAGAAACACAGGCTTTTTGTTTAGTTACATCGTAGTTTATAACATTTAAATCTGCGTTAAAATAAATTCGACTAGACTTACAACACATCAGAGTAACAACATGTAATATACAGGTTTAGGTACTTCGCTATTACAACAAACGCACAGGTCGCTCCACATTATAGCACGCGAACTAGAAACGTTGTGTAACTAGACACAGCTAGTTGAATAGCTTTGTCCACACTGGGCCTTTTTTTGTTCATCAAGGGCATGCGTATGTACCCCGCAAACGATCAAATTTGTTTGACAAACACGTTTGACATAATTTACGTTTTCATCAAACAGCAGCGCAAACGATCAAACGTGCATCAAACACGTTTGTCAAACAATTAGTTAGAATCGGTTTGAGATCATGAGATTTTGTTTGACAAACACAGCGGAACACGTTCAAACACGTTTGTCAAACGCTACGTAATCCAAATTTTCTTCAAACACGTCAAACACGTAGTTTGTTTGACAAACGCTTCAAACAAAGCTGTACACGATCAAACTGTTTGACAAACACGTAAAATTTGACAAACAATTTAATCGTTTGCGGGCTACTTTCGCTCGTAGCGCTCGCTATGACACTTTTCTTTCAACGCACCCTGGATTTTGACGCATTCAATTATTGAATATGCCAAACGAAAGTTGAATAAAAAGAAGATGACGAAAATTGAAGATGAAATTGCATAATGTGGACATAGCTAATGTTATGTAGTCCCCGAAAAAATACAAGAAATGCAATATAAAATATTCATAATATTGGTTATATACAGGGTGTAACAAAACTAAGTGATAATGCTTTAGGGTGCGTACGTGTTCCTTGTAGAGAGTTAACTGTGAAAGTAGCAGCGCTGAAAGACTACATTTTTTCACTTTTGTATGGGCAAGTGTCCCAGCGTCACGAATTTCCCAATACAAAAGTGGAAAAAATTTTGGTCTTTCAGCGCTGCTACTTTCAGAGTGAACTCTTTATAAGGAACACATACACACCCTAAAGTATTATCTAAGTATTAGTTTTGTTACACCTTGTATCTTTGTAGTTAGGTATATAAATAAAAATTATTTTGAACTTTTATTAGTCTTAGCAAAACTCGGGAAAGGCTGAACCGATTTGGCTAATTTTAGTGTTGAAATATTCTTGGAAGTCCAGTGAAGGCTTCTATTCGATGGTGATTGGTGATACGAAGTTCACCGGATCATCGCCGAGTTAAATCTTAGCAAGAACAAATCTTTGACCTTTGCATTTAGCCTGACTTAAGACTACTTAAGTCGGGCTAAATTTTTTGGTAGTCGCTCAAGTTGGTTTTCTTCGGAATTATTACTAAGTAATTCCGAAGAAAACCAACTTGAGTGACTACCCAAAAAGGTATGTTCCGCATTTTCGCGAATAGGATTTGTTTTTTTCATACCTCGTTCATCTAACATGGAAAAATCACAAGTGTGAACCTAAGGTAATGTCAATTTTTTTGAGTTCCCAGCATTGTTCTCATAGAAAAAGTTGTTCATTTTGACGGGCTCATTTGAAGGTTTCAAGGACAATGTTGTTTACGCTAACACACTGTAGAATAGATCGCACTATAGTATATTTATATATAATTAGGTATTATTTATTTTTATTTTGGTATAATTTGGTATTATTGGGAACTCAAAAAATCTGTCTTCATACCCATACAAATTGCCGATCTGGGCAATTTGGGATCTGGGTATGAAGGCGGCATTTTTTTTTTGAGTTCCCAGCAATGTTCTCATAGAAAAAGTTGTTCATTTTGACGGGCTCATTTGATGGTTTCAAGGATAACGGTGTGTACGCTAACACACTGTATATCATAGACCCGAAAAAGACTAAACCCGGAAAAACCTACCATGCGATAAACAAAACAAAGTTACTGGTAGCATCTAGTAGTTTATGAATAACTGGTATATTGGAGGAAGTAATGGAAAAATAACAGTTAGTTACCGTGAAGAGTCGTTTCGTAACGTAATGATGCAAGTGACTCTGCCAACTCGGAGGCAAAACAAAATAACACCACAATATTGTGTACTATATTTTGTGGGTTTATTGTGGTTTTTGTAGAAATTACCGAAAAATGAGTAAAAGTTTTTTTATACAGTAATTTTAATGTGAAATAAGCTTGGGAAAATTTCTATTCTTGAGAAAGGCTATTAAGTTACTCGCAAATTATAAATCCACTAGCTGTTGCCCGCGACTTCGTCCGCTTGGACTATAGTTTATATTATGTAGTTGTTCCCGTACATCGATTGAATAGTTAACGTGCAAATCATAAAACTTATTAAAAGTATATAGTGTGGGAGAATATACTTTTATGGTATGATAGATGTTCCGCGCGGCTTCGCCCGCGTAATTTAGGAATGTCATAGAAACCGTACATTTTTCCGCAAAAAAAGAAACATAATATGTATGTCCTTTCACGTGGTCTATTCTTCATGTGTGCCAAATAACATAAGAATTGCTCTAGTAGTTTCTTAAGATAATAAGCAATTTTAAATAATTTCCTTTGTTTTTTCCACATTTTCCTCTATTTCTTTGCTCCTATAAGTCTTAGCGTAATAAAATATAGCCTATAGCCTTTCTAGATAAATGGGCTATCTAACACTTAAAGAATTTTTCAAATCGGTCCAGTAGTTCCTGAGATAAGCGCGTTCAAATAAGCCCTTTCAAATAATTTCCCACGTTTTTTCCACACTTTCCTCTATTTCTTCGCTCTTATTAGTCTTGTCGTGATAATATATAGCCTATAGCTTTCCTCGATAAATGGGCTATCTAACACTGAAAGATTTTTTCAAATCGGATCAGTAGTACCTGAGATTAGCGCGTTCAAATAAGCCCTTACAAATAATTTCCACCCGTTTTTTCCACACTTTCCTCTATTTCTTCGCTCCTATTAGTGTTAGCATGATAAAATATAGCCTATAGCCTTTCTCAATAAATGGGCTATCTAACACTGAAAGATTTTTTCAAATCGGACGAGTAGTTCCTGAGATTAGCGCGTTCAAATAAGCCCTTTCACATAATTTCCCCCGTTTTTCCACATTTTCCTATATTTCTTCGCTCTTATAAGTCTTAGCGTGATAAAATATAGCCTATAACCTTCCTCGATAAATGGGCTATCTAACACTGAAAGAATTTTTCAAATCGGACCAGTAGTTTCTGAGATTAGCGCGTTCAAACTATTACTAAATAAGCATTTCATACAATTTTCCCCGTTTTTTCCACATTTTCCTCTATTTATTCGCTCCTATTAGTCTTAGCGTGATAAAATATAGCATATAGCCTTCCTCGATAAATGGGCTATCTAACACTGAAAGAATTTTTCAAATCAGACCAGTAGTTCCTGAGATTAGCGCGTTCAAACAAACAAACTAACAAACTCTTCCGCTTTATAATATTAGTATAGATTTACAATACAGAACATAATTTTTTTGTTAATTTATAACATTGTAATAATTTATAGATACCGTAAACTACCAGTCATTGGACAGCTAAGGATTTTTTTTACAGAAATAGCTGTAAAACATTAAATACTTCGCATGAAATATAAATAGATATTATATTTGTGTTCATAAATTATCTAGCTTAAGATATGCAAACATAAAAATGCGATAGTTTTTCAGTTTTTATTGTTTTTTTGGTAAAAACTGAATTGTAGGTAAATCACAGTCATAGGACGGAATCACAGTAGTTGGGACACCTAAAACCAGTAGTTGGACAAGCAAAGTTTGATTGAAATTTGGTTAAAATTGGTATTGTAAGTTGGAAACACCAAAAATAATTGTTGTTTTCACATATATTTTTATTATTTATTGCAAAATAAGGTATTTTAATTAAATAATAAATATTTAACAAAAACTGACTTCAAAAAATTAAAATTCTTACCAATATTACATAGTACTATAGTCTATACATATCCATACTAATATTATAACTTTATAAGTATGAAAGTCTGTTCGTCTGTCTGTCAATCACTTCTTCGCGCTCAAACCACTGAACGGATTTTGGTATCCACTCGATAAACGGACTTATATATATATATATATATATATATATATATATATATATATATATATATATATATATATATATATATATATATATATATATATCGGAATCGGCTCCAACGATTTTCATGAAATTTAGTATATAGGGGGTTTCGGGGGCGATAAATCGATCTAGCTAGGAATCATTTTTAGAAAATGTCATTTTATGTGTCTTTTTTAAATTTTTTGAATACCGAGCGAAGCTTTTTGTAGAAATTACCGAAAAATGAGTAAAAGTTTTTTTATACAGTAATTTTAATGTGAAATAAGCTTGGGAAAATTTCTATTCTTGAGAAAGGCTATTAAGTTACTCGCAAATTATAAATCCACTAGCTGTTGCCCGCGACTTCGTCCGCTTGGACTATAGTTTATATTAT
The DNA here is from genome assembly GCA_963422495.1 of Polyommatus iphigenia. Lineage (NCBI taxonomy): Eukaryota > Metazoa > Arthropoda > Insecta > Lepidoptera > Lycaenidae > Polyommatus > Polyommatus iphigenia. The sequence continues at coordinate 14,138,053 of OY730189.1, forward strand.
GTAGTTGTTCCCGTACATCGATTGAATAGTTAACGTGCAAATCATAAAACTTATTAAAAGTATATAGTGTGGGAGAATATACTTTTATGGTATGATAGATGTTCCGCGCGGCTTCGCCCGCGTAATTTAGGAATGTCATAGAAACCGTACATTTTTCCGCAAAAAAAGAAACATAATATGTATGTCCTTTCACGTGGTCTATTCTTCATGTGTGCCAAATAACATAAGAATTGCTCTAGTAGTTTCTTAAGATAATAAGCAATTTTAAATAATTTCCTTTGTTTTTTCCACATTTTCCTCTATTTCTTTGCTCCTATAAGTCTTAGCGTAATAAAATATAGCCTATAGCCTTTCTAGATAAATGGGCTATCTAACACTTAAAGAATTTTTCAAATCGGTCCAGTAGTTCCTGAGATAAGCGCGTTCAAATAAGCCCTTTCAAATAATTTCCCACGTTTTTTCCACACTTTCCTCTATTTCTTCGCTCTTATTAGTCTTGTCGTGATAATATATAGCCTATAGCTTTCCTCGATAAATGGGCTATCTAACACTGAAAGATTTTTTCAAATCGGATCAGTAGTACCTGAGATTAGCGCGTTCAAATAAGCCCTTACAAATAATTTCCACCCGTTTTTTCCACACTTTCCTCTATTTCTTCGCTCCTATTAGTGTTAGCATGATAAAATATAGCCTATAGCCTTTCTCAATAAATGGGCTATCTAACACTGAAAGATTTTTTCAAATCGGACGAGTAGTTCCTGAGATTAGCGCGTTCAAATAAGCCCTTTCACATAATTTCCCCCGTTTTTCCACATTTTCCTATATTTCTTCGCTCTTATAAGTCTTAGCGTGATAAAATATAGCCTATAACCTTCCTCGATAAATGGGCTATCTAACACTGAAAGAATTTTTCAAATCGGACCAGTAGTTTCTGAGATTAGCGCGTTCAAACTATTACTAAATAAGCATTTCATACAATTTTCCCCGTTTTTTCCACATTTTCCTCTATTTATTCGCTCCTATTAGTCTTAGCGTGATAAAATATAGCATATAGCCTTCCTCGATAAATGGGCTATCTAACACTGAAAGAATTTTTCAAATCAGACCAGTAGTTCCTGAGATTAGCGCGTTCAAACAAACAAACTAACAAACTCTTCCGCTTTATAATATTAGTATAGATTTACAATACAGAACATAATTTTTTTGTTAATTTATAACATTGTAATAATTTATAGATACCGTAAACTACCAGTCATTGGACAGCTAAGGATTTTTTTTACAGAAATAGCTGTAAAACATTAAATACTTCGCATGAAATATAAATAGATATTATATTTGTGTTCATAAATTATCTAGCTTAAGATATGCAAACATAAAAATGCGATAGTTTTTCAGTTTTTATTGTTTTTTTGGTAAAAACTGAATTGTAGGTAAATCACAGTCATAGGACGGAATCACAGTAGTTGGGACACCTAAAACCAGTAGTTGGACAAGCAAAGTTTGATTGAAATTTGGTTAAAATTGGTATTGTAAGTTGGAAACACCAAAAATAATTGTTGTTTTCACATATATTTTTATTATTTATTGCAAAATAAGGTATTTTAATTAAATAATAAATATTTAACAAAAACTGACTTCAAAAAATTAAAATTCTTACCAATATTACATAGTACTATAGTCTATACATATCCATACTAATATTATAACTTTATAAGTATGAAAGTCTGTTCGTCTGTCTGTCAATCACTTCTTCGCGCTCAAACCACTGAACGGATTTTGGTATCCACTCGATAAACGGACTTATATATATATATATATATATATATATATATATATATATATATATATATATATATATATATATATATATATATATATATATATCGGAATCGGCTCCAACGATTTTCATGAAATTTAGTATATAGGGGGTTTCGGGGGCGATAAATCGATCTAGCTAGGAATCATTTTTAGAAAATGTCATTTTATGTCCTCATCGAGCCAATCGGCATACTCAGACAATATTTAAATATGGCGCACAATGCAGAGCAGCTCATTTGCCTGCTGCCAAATAATTGGAGCGTACTTCACAATCCAGGGATTTCCTAATAAAACATAAACAAAAAGGGTAGCTGATTTTGAAAATTCTAATTCCTCTATAAAACGCGTTTAATAATGCGTTGTTTAAATATCAGCCCTTGTGCAACGCACCGTAGCATTTTACAAGGCCCCCAAATTGCATAACGTTCCCTTATTCATTCCAATTTCCATACAACTAAAGGCAATAATCAGTAGGTTCTTGAAGTATTCAGAAGTCACACTTCATTGAAGTATTCAGAAGACACACTACGTCAGCTGCAAATTAACATTCGTATTGAATAATACTCTCTTCTTTCGAATATACATATAATATCAAGTTGATCAGTATTATTTCATCTAATAACGTCCAATAACTGTTTTTCAGCACCTTTACAATACTAGTAGTAGGACAGGCCAAAAAAACCTTTAAATGAGATAAAAGGTTGTTAAGAACGTACAAAAAATACTTAATAGATTGTTATTTATACAATAACACGTTTATAATAACATACACAAAGTGTATCACAAAAAATGTTATTTAAAACTTTAGCATGTTTCTAAATTTTTTCTTTTCATTTGCAAAACCAAGGCGTACGTGATGACCATGGCGACAAAAAGATGTTTTATTTTTGTTACACCGCAACCTGATAAAAAATACTCAATTTTTATTGTAGCGTGAATGCCCCTCAATATTAATTCCATTATTATTTTCATCGTATAAAAACCACAAACTTTTATTTAATTACGATTAAAGTGTAAAGTGTCCATCTACTGAAAAATTCTAATGACTCGTAATTTACCCTAATTGTGATTGTATTTTCTTATCGCCAAAATGAAGAGTAACAGATAAAAATATATATGTTAGATATTCCGTAACATAAAATCTATGCTCCACTTAATACTTTCTAGTGTCTACCAAAGTACGGGCTTACTTAGAGGAGAGAATCACATAGGAGTTAGGACACATTTTGTTTTTTGGCACAGGTAAAAAATATGCGAAACAGTATGCATTGTGAATATATTAACTTAATGAATAGATTCATATTGCAATGAACGACAAAAATTCTTGGGAACGGAATGCATGGGAAGGGAAATCTTACTTTCTTTAGTAGAATAGATGTAGGAAGCATTAAACTTGCAATATAAAAACTTTATAATTATTTTTCTTCCTTTCCGCCTTTTCGTGCGGAAAGAAAATCCAGCAGAAGTGCATTTTGTCGTTTTAAGGTGGTTCGTTTTTCATACAAAAATAAAATCGGCATTCACAAGCTAAATATTAGTAGATATGCCTCGATATTTGCGTAGAGAATTACTTTGGGATACTTATTTTCGCAAAATCAATAAAATTTCATATTTATAATGTCAGAGATCAGACGATGAAAAATCTTATATAAATTACGCATGTCATGTTCATCATCTGATCGTCTGATTTTGCGAAAAAAGTATCCCAAAGTAATTCCCTACGCAAATATCGAGGCATATCTACTAATATTTAGCTTGTGAATGCCGATTTTATTTTTGTATGAAAAACGAACCACCTTAAGGAGTTGGGCTTAAATAATACTTATTATACATATCTAAAATAAGGTCAGCAATTTTGGACCATAAGGATCCAAAATTAGGTCCATAAGGGTCAAACATAATTTTTATTTTGTTTTTTAGTGATTTAAAAAATTCAAAGCATTATTAAGTATTGAGTTCCTAATCAAAGGTTTTGTTATATTTGTATATATAACAAAACCTTTTTTTACAAGGATATCTTGGACTGTAGATTGTCAAGGGGCCAAAAAAAATTTAGAAGTATAAGGTATAAAATGACGTGCTAAATATACCGTGATATAACTTTAAATTTTGAAATGACGCAGCACTTTCGCAAGCTTAACATTCCGAGTGGACTCCAAATATAGGTATAAGTATTTGAACATGAATATTTAATGAATTTGCTCAGAGGCCAATTGAAAACATCACTAAAATAGGAGAAAGCGAGTGCCCCCGATACAAGGCAAATTAACATTAATATTATATAATACATTACACAAGATAACTGAGATAATAGACAAAAAAGTTAAACGTTTAGAATGTTTTATGCCCCTTAGTCCTTAATTATTAATCCTTATGGGCTGAATGTCACGGAGTTAACAGTATGTATTTAAAATTCCAAAATAAAAAAAAATCCTAAAAAATGTTTCTCTAAAATCGTGTGCCTACTCTAAATTTTTATTCACTATCTAGAGCGGAAAATCGCTTTCGCAATTATGTGTATTATTCTTAGTTGTAATGAATAATAATGGCTACTATTAAAATATAACAATGGTTTAAAAATAATGACGGTAATAAACAATTATTATAATAAATTAAATATTATATTAGTCCTATTTAAATTACGGTAAAATTTAAAAATTACCCTTTAAACTTTAAAGTTTAAAGACTAACAAAAATAAAGACACTATTTTACTTACAGAGCGTTTAAAAAAACTTAAATATATACAGTAGTGTATAGTTTTTATTATTCGTAGGCAGTGAAAACTGTTAAAAACTTACTCCCTAAGTGCCCATTTCTATGCTTTGAAGTTTGAAACTATAGGCAACTTCAAATTTTTTTAAAACTTCATAAAAATAAATTACTCTCATAATAGTTGTAATAGGCAATTAATTTAAAACTAGCTATATGACCGAGCTTCGCTCGGTATTCAAAAAATTTAAAAAAGACACATAAAATGACATTCTATGAAAATGATTCCTAGCTAGATCGATTTATCGCCCCCGAAAACCCCTATATACTAAATTTCATGAAAATCGTTGGAGCCGATTCCGAGATTCCAATTATATATACATATATACAAGAATTGCTCGTTTAAAGATATAAGATAAAGAAGCCTTTACTCATAAGAGTATTCTACAATACTTAAATATTTTTATTTATTGCAAACAATTGCATATTAGTCAAAAACTTGAAAATGAGAAGAAACCCTACAATTAGTAATTTTTCAAAACCCCAGAGCATTTGATTGCGTTTCGCGTAATCTAATAAACTAGGCGTAGAAGGTTTGCACTAGATTGGATTAGGTCTTTCCCATACCCAGGGCTAAATATGTAGAAACAAATTGCATAAAAAATAATCAAATAAAAGTACAGAGAATATTAATGCGGAGTTCCTCAGGGTAGCGTTAAGGGACCACAATATCTCATTTCATTTATGAGTAAACAACATTGAAATGAATTTGTGATACAAACTTCTCCGGGTCATCTAGATTCTAATAAAAAGACGTATTTTAGTTTAGTCGTTTAATGCGGCATGGCTACATAACAGTCCTCGGAAATTTTCATTTTCTCTAGTTTATCAACATCCGTGCAGCCAGGTACTTTAATAATTTTGATCCTTAATGAATTTTATCTTTAATGGTCATATTACTGACTTTGACCTCAGTGGTCCCAAAACCAGGTTAAGGTCACTCTTTGACAAGACGAAAGTAAACCGAAGTTGCTAATGCTAATCTCGGAAGATTTCAAAACTCAATGACAGCTCAAAAATTGTAATACAAAAGTAGGCTCAGACATAACATTATTCATCCCTGCTGTTAAACTTTATAGTCAAGACGAGGTTTCATTAAAAGTTCACATCAGGCTGCTGTTTTCTGAAATCGTAGATTTTGAAACTCAGGAGGCGCCACGACATGCTCTGATGCTGATAAAAAAATCAAATGCTGATAAAAAAACTTCACGAAAGAAAAACTTATGTCATCTACGTTAACTCCGCGCGCAGACCCGCGGAGTGCTGATAAGCTATTAAAATGGCCCCAAAACCACGAAAACGCTCTTTGTTCTCCTATGACAAAAGATTTTAAGTTATCAAATCCAATAAACATCAATGGCTAAGAAACACGCAATATGCACGTAGCCTGTAGCTCAATACACGCTACGTGAATAAGATATTTTAATAAGATAAAGTTTCGTGAAAGTATGAATGACTGTTATGTAAAAAAATTATCGCAACTTAAGAGGTATATATTAATTATATAACAATTATTATTATTGTGTAAAAACATTGGAATTTTAAGCATGCCATTTGCTAAACTTATTTAAAACTACCCTAAATTCATCACTTAATAAGTGGTTTCGATCTACGCAAAATGCACTCACAGTATTAATTAATAGATTCAGTAGTTTATTAATTCATGAAGCCCCAAGCGGCCACATCCGGCCGCGATAACAATGAAAAAGCTATTGTGTCTCGTTTTGCCACGATCGATGGGTAAGCTTATCACTGGAATCTGTAATTATTTAAGTTCTAAGAGTACTAACACCATGAATGAAATGATGATAACATGGAAAAGTATAATAATTCTTATGACGTATGTCGTATACTTATAAAAACTGTGCGTATGAATGAATGACCTTAACCTCGTCTCCACTTTGATCTTAACTCTTGAGTCTTGAGACATAAAATTCTACAATAATATGTGAGTAACAATATTATTTAAATATGTTAATAATAATTGTTTAGTTATATAAGATCTTTAAGCCGAATATAAATTTATACAAGCAAGCCTGTCTTCCCCAAATCCCCAATGCATTACAAAATATATAAATAACTAACTAGTTATTTATATTTGTTGCGAGCATCAATTGACGCTCGCAACTCCGTTGCGCCTAAATTTGTTTATTGCGCGGGAACTGTGATTTTACGGGAGTGTCCTATGTCCTTTCCCGGGACTCAAAGTATTTTCATACCAAATTTCAGCCGAATCGGTTCAGCGGTTTGGGCATGAACAGGTAACAGAAAGACAGATAGACACACTTTCGCAAATATAATATTAGTATGGATATGTATGTATGGCGTTACCTCCTATAGTAATTACTAATTACTATTAAAATAAAATGACATTAAGCACCTACATTTCACAATAAATGAAAATAAATAATGAGTTTTTTGTGCAACCAAAATTTTCATTGTTTAGAACCAGGCCTTCATTGTAAAGAACGCTATTACCGGCACACACAGAATATTATATTTCTTGGAAACTACGAGCCTGTAGCTCACTAACCTTATTTCAATTACAAAACTAGTATCTTAATTAGACTCGATTACCACTTTTACCACGTAATTTCAACTTTTTCTTTGCATTAATAATTTTAGCACTTTTTACACTCTTTACGTCAGTCAGTTTTCGCAGAACTGCGACGTATGTCACTATACAATAAATGTACATATTCGCAAAATTATTCCCGGCGTAAAATGTACAGTTAATTGTTTAAGTAGTTATAACGGGTTGAAAATAAAGCGAAAGAGAAAACTTACTTGGCTGAGTGTTGAAACGTCGCGCGCGGCGAGCGACCGTCTACCGACTAAGTTGTATAACACACCTGTTGGCTGTAAATCGAGTGATTACTTCAACTTCACTTATTTTACTTCACTTATTTTACTTCACTTATTTACGTCATTTGAACTTAGTAATTTAAAAAAAACGTAATATGTGAGGCCACTTTCTATGGAAGTTTTACTCATCCATTCGTTTTAGTGACTTTACTAACGTGAATGAATCAAAATTATATAATGTACTAAATGGTTTGTGGGAAAGTACGGTTGCGCAAGTGGATCTGGCTCATATTTGATCTCAACTCGATGACATAGCATCTAATTGCTATAACTTTGCTTTAATTGTCCGAGATGTTGATACATCTTGTTAGAAATTTTACTATTCCACAGCATTTAGGGAGTTACTATATTTGCAATCTAAAACTTTTTGAATTTGGTTGATGATTTGTTTGATATTTTGTACATGTGGAACTTAAATTACACTTAAGTTTTCGTGATATTATTATATTTTAAAAGTAAAATAGTACAATATTATAATCATTTATTATGTAGGTTGATTATAATAATTATGGTAATAAGAGTATATTTTAATCCTTCGATTGCGGATTCTTGGAAATCTATTGTTATTCTATTGTTGTCGCGATCACCGGTGCTCTTATGGGGCTTGATAGGTCGTAACATAGTCTACGTTGCCTCATTAGCACTGCAACTTTTACAAGCATTTGAGAATTTCTTTCGCCCTCCTAATACGTATAGAAAAAAAGACACCTTATTTATTATAATAATTTGTAAAACTGTATATTTATATGTACATATAGATAGATCATTATCTACATTATCCCTTTTACATTAAAAAGGGCTCTTTTGGAAACGTGGAACACATAATGCTGTGGTGTTTAAAACGCATAGTGGTGCTTTATATAAAAAGATTTGTGGCAGTCTGCAGTTGTTCATATTAATTATTGCCATTATAAATATGTATGTATAAAGCCATGAATTTCCGTTACCGTAATATTCTCATGAGTTAAATCGGTCGCGCCTACTGTCTTTTGTGTGAAAAGAGTTAAAAAAAAACAACAAAAATAATAAAATTACAAGTCGCCCTATACATAGTAATGGTTTAAACTTAAATCTTAATTCGAATCTAAAGACTTAATGAAATTTTATAATGCCTATGAAAAAATGGCGGCAAACATGCGTATCATCGTCACAGTTCACACTAATATTTAAAAGAGTTTATAAATCGAAAAATAGAAAGATTTTTTAAACGTGCAAAAGGCTCACCACATATTCCCACCACTGCAACTCCTGTTTCGCCAGGATCAACAGTGGTAACCAACCACGAAAACTCTTTGATATGATCTCAGGGGTGCCCAAGGAACAAGCTAAATCTGTCTTGGGACCCGCAACGAAATTAATCAGAAGAAACGTAGGAGTAGGAGACATCCAATTTCCCTCCCCAAGCAAAGCGGGAGACAAATTGCAATGACTCATACATTAATGTCCGAACAAAGGGGGAAGCACCACGGGAAAAAAATAAATAATTAATTAAAAATCAAAAAACCCGACTGCAAAAAATGTTAACTAAAAAGAACGAAACAAGACCTAGGTAATTCTGCTGGAGGCATCGAATCCATGTTTTAATTGATACGACTCTTGCTTACGAGTTTCATGCCAGGATAAATAGAAGGTTACTTAAAAAAATCTAGAAGAAGAAAGTGGATAATAAAATGCAGTCGGAGGCATGTTGCACCAAGTTTGACATTAATTCGTAAATCATAAAATATTATGCCATTTTGGTTTTTTCTTTATGTCACCTATCTAAGAATACTCGGGCTATTAAGACAAATCTAACGATACCTCAAATGTGAAAATCCGTTTAGCCATTCTGAAGATACGCGGTGATAAAGAATATTACATACATAGAAGATACGCGCTAAACACATAACCCTCCTGGCAGTCGGGTAATTAAATTACAAAATTGAAAGATTATATTATAGAAATCTCAGCAGTATAATAAGCGATGAATTCAGATTTCAGATGTGCCGTAGGTACAGAACTACAGAGTAACACGAGAGTTGTAATAGCCAAGAAAACATCCATGCTACTATTATAAATGCGAATAGGTATTCTTTTAGTCCCGGGAAAGGGCAAAGGATACTTTTCATTTCGGTAAACGAATTTTGGCATAACGGAGTTGCGGGCGTCATTTAGTTAAGTGCCAAAGTGCTTCTCTACACCTCCGTGCCTGTCACACCAGACAGAAAAATACAAGTCATATTAAAAACTTTAGAAAAATCGGCCAAGTGCTCGCGCACGAAGGGTTCCGTACCGCTATAGAGCAAAAATAGGCCAAAAATTGTGTTTTTTGTATGGAGCCCCCCAAAATTTTTTATTTTATTTTAATATTATTATTAATTATTGAAGTAGACATACAATCAAGGCCTTCGTGAAAATATCATGTGCCTACCTGTTGCAATTATTGATATAGAGCAAAAAAGGCCGAAAAAATCACGTTGGTTGTATGGGAGCCACCCTTAAATATTAATTTTATTTTGTTTTTAATATTTGTTGTAGCGGCAACCGAAATACATAATCTGTAAAAATTTCAGAAGCCTAGCTATAGCGGTTCTTGAGTTACAGCCTGGAGACCGACAGACGGACGGACGGACGGACGGACGGACAGACATCGAAGTCTCAGTAATAGGGTCCCGTTTTTACCCTTTGGGTACGGAACCCTAAAAATGAAGATGGGATGGCATTATAAACACATGACACAATATGTAAAAGGAAAGAAGGATAGTTAGTAAAGTATATAAACCGACACAAAGAAAAGTCAACGTCATGGGTCATGACTGCGTAAATAGGTAATGATTTGCGTACTGATTTTCAAAACGAAGAAGAATAATTAGGAGCTGTAAGAGCAACACTTTGGGGCTTCTTCACGCTGAGGTCCAAAAGTACTGAGAGTTGAGACTAATTTTCAAATAACGACTTCTTAAAACCACAACAAAATACGATAGGTGTTGCCCAAGGGAAAGTGACACTGAAGTTAACTTGCTTCTTAATTTATATTATTATTTTTAACAAAAAAATTAAAACCGACTTCCAAGGTAAAAACAATAGTAATATGAACTAAAAAGTATTAAATAACTCTTACTCTTTAATAGTGCCTTTTTCAGAATTCGTCTAAATCTCAACTATTTCTGTACATACTACAGTCTTCATTATTTTGAAGTCGGTATCAGCTAATTTAATCGTAAGTTCAGTAATGTCAGAATATCTGAAACTTTTGGGACTGGTACCGACTTCAAAGTAATGAAGACTGTAGTATGTACAGAAATAGTTGAGATTTAGACGAATTCTGAATAATCGGCCAAGTGCGAGTCGGACTCGCGCACTAAGGGTTCCGTACCATTATATAGAAAAATTAGCCTAACAATTGTGTTTTTTGTATGGGAGCCCCCCTTATTTTTTATTTTATTTTAATATTATTATTAAATATTAAAGTGCACATAAAACTAAGGACCTTGAGTAAAATTCAAGTACCTACCTGTTGCCATTATTGATATAGAGCCAAAAAAGCCAAAAAATCACGTTTGTTGTATGGGAGCCCCCCTTAAATATTAATATTATTTTGTTTTTAGTATTTGTTGTTATAGCGGCAACAGATATACACAATCTGTGAAAATTTCAACTTTCTAGCTATTACCGTTCTTGAGTTACAGCCTGGAGACAGACAGACGGACAGACAGACGGACAGACATCGAAGTCTCAGTAATAGGATCCCGTTTTTACCCTTTGGGTACGGAACCCTAAAAAGGCACTATTAAAGAGTAAGAGTTATTTAATACTTTTTAGTTCATATTACTATTGTTTTTACCTTGGAAGTCGGTTTTAATTTTTTTGTTAAAAATAATGATTTCACTCTTTTTAGTTATCTACAAAATAAGGCTTTATGCGTAAATAACCAATACGAATGTTAATTATTCACATTGTGTTACTGTAAGCGAAATTGTGGTAAGCGAAAAGTAAGCGATACTGCAATTTCCAAACTTTTATCTTTAAAGGTTCAGGAGTTCTGTTCAGTGCCTTTGGACCAAGAGACACTTTCGTATGAAATTTCTCTTATTCGTAACATAATATTATGTTTAACTTACTAGAAACAACATTTTAACCACTATCAAGGATTTCCCTCGATTGCTCATAGATCCCATCATCATCTCACCACTTTCGTAATTGTTATACAAAATTAAGATTATATCCTATACAACAACAGGAGAATTTTGAAAATCGGTCCACAAACAGTGAAATCATCATCAAAAACATCTGCTTCAATGCAAAATATTACGAAAAGTACCAATAATTGGGTCATAGTGTGATGAGCCATGGTATAATTATGGTTGTGATGATGATGATCAATCAAATTGATGTGTTGACTTATGCTTTCATTTGTTTAAACAACGCCGAAATCCCCGAACCTGTACCTATTAGCATTCAAAAGTTCTGTTCGGTATCTTCGGATCCAGGGTATAACCTGATGCAAAGTCTTACTTTTTGGTAGCTCGAATACTTCAGAAAAAATCGAAATCACTATATGTTTCCATACAAATTTCAAGGAGGCCCCTCGATTCCTCAAGGATCCCATCATCAGATCACCACTTTTGTGAACATGGTACCAAATTCGAGTTAAACCCTATACAACACAAAAAGAATTTTGAAAATCGAACCACAAACGGCTGAGTAATCGTTGAACATACAAAAAAAAAGATACATACAGCCGAACGTATAATTACCTCCTCCTTTTTGGAAGTCGGTCAAAAATATAGACGTGCACCGGTTTAAACAGGGTGTAACAAAACTAAGTTATAATACTTTAGGGTGTGTATGAGTTAAAGAGTTTGCTGTGAAATTAGCAACGCTGAAAGAGTAATTTTTTTCACCTTTGGATAGAAAAATTCATGACGCGCTTGTGCATGCAAATCATAAAAAAATGCACTTTTGGCACCGCTACTTTCACAGTGAACGATATAAGGACTCACTTAGTTTTGTTACACCTTGTATATTTTATGTAATGAAAATTTTATAACAATAAAAATAAATTTGATTATAATCGCCACCATATTACACATCATATTTGGTATGTTATTATTTAAAGTTCATTATAAATAAATGAAATTATTAGTCATGTATGTTGTTGTCTGTAGTAGTATCAAAGAATCAAGTTTATTGTAAATGTGAGTCGAATGTCCTTTTATTTTTATTCTTGTATAATTCTGTAAGCCGTCGCGAGGAGCGGTCGTTTGTGTTAATCGAGGACAGAAAAATGAATACTTATTTATTATACTTAGTATTATTCCAATTTATGTACAAAGAAGTGTGTAAGTAAGTCAATAGTGCTTCCGATGTAAAGTTGTGCGTAGTGGTCGTTGTGTTTACTGTTCATTTCGTTTTAGATTCAAATCACAGTAGTAAGTTCTTCAGAAAAGATTACGTAGCAATAGATGGAACCAATGCCTTTTACAAGGTCCACCTGGAGAGAAGGAGTTGGGAGACAGCCAGGATGGTCTGCGAGGCTGAGGGGGCGAGCCTCTTCTACCCAGTTGATGAGGACGAGGCCAGAATTGTCATGCAGCATCTGAGGCAGACGGTCGGGGTGTTCAACCGAGTTTTTATAGGAATATCGACGCCGTATTCCAAGTACATCTTCGAAACTGTTGACGGTGAGTTTGCGTCTCTTTCTTTTTAATTTTGATTCATTGGAATTGCTCAAAGGAGTAACCGTTAAATGCTTATTAATTCTTATAATAGATAGTCAATACTTGCGTCCCTGTAGTTACCTGTAGCAACTTACCTCGATATAAGAGGCGTCCAGGTCTTGTACGAAAATAGCTGGAAATGAACCATTTTTTTTTAATTGTAGGAGAAAATCGCGTTACTATGCCAGATTGTAATTCTGAAACGGAGGGTTATCCATCCTTGGAGTCGTAGGTCCGGGAACGGGGAAACAGGGCCTACATAAAATTCGACCTGCGTCTATAAAAGAAAATATTACGCAAACCGCGACAGTTCATAATATTATTACGCGCTGTGCAAGTTTCAGTTATTTTTATTTTTCAAGGCTGGTCCAGGTTAATGACCAGTGACCATAATAAAAAGGTCTATTCAACCTTAATTAACTTTTATACCATATTCAGCGACGGATTAAGACTACTTGATGCCCTAAGCAACCCAAATCTGTGGGCCCCCCTAGCCGTATGTCAACTAGAATCGGTCTTTAAACCTTTACCGCCTAAAACATTACTTTTCTCCTAGAAAATTTTTTTGGTGTAGTTTTTGGTGGCGTCAGAGTGAGACGTGATGCCCTAAGGACGGATTTTTTTGTGCTTCTTCTGGTGCCCCCTTTGACGTGATGCCCTAAGGACGGATTTTTTTGTGCTTCTTCTGGTGCTCCCTTTGACGTGATGCCCTAAGGACGGACTTTTTTGTGCTTCTTCTGGTGCCCCCTTTGACGTGATGCCCTAAGGACGGACTTTTTTGTGCTTCTTCTGGTGCCCCCTTTGACGTGATGCCCTAAGCAGTTGCTTAATTTGATTAAGGGTTAATCTGTCATTGAGCATATTAAACTCGGTACACTTAACTCACACTTAAGTTGTCAGAATTACTTTTGGCATACTTTTGGCTTCCTCATTACCTGAAATGTGTTGTGAACATGTCATATCACATAATATTGGTCGAGATGGGAGAAGTATAGAAACACAACACAAATCAAAGTCAGATCATTGTTCAATAAAAAATAACCATAATTATTTAGTACCGTTGTAAGAAGGAAGAGGTGGAGTTAAAAAAATTCTATACGTTTAGCATTAAGATCGAAATTAATAAAAACTGAGTGTACGAATGAAGTAGCGCAAACTTATACTGTTTGATATTTATTCAAATCACCTGTACTATGATTAGAATATCACACATCTACAGGGTATAACAAAACTAAGTGATAATACTTTAGGGTGTGTACGTGTGAAAGTTGCAGCGCTGAAAGACCAATTTTTTTTTTCACTTTTGTATGGGCAAGCGCCCCAGAGTCACGGGTTTCCCCATACAAAAGTGAAAAAAAAATTTTTTGGTCTTTCAGCGCTGCAACTTTCACACGTGTGTACGTGTACCCTTAAGTATTATCACTTAGTTTTGTTACACCCTGTATAGTAATAGAGACACGTTCTTTTGTATAGGCAGTAAAAACAGCTTAACCGTAATTGCTGGCATTGTATTAATTATTTTTTGTTCCGAATTATTTCTTGTTTATAAACAATCTTCATTTGAAATAATAAAAGAAGCTACAACGCTTAGACCTTGAATACCTCGTTCATAACGTCATCTTAATGCTAACATTTGGTATAAAATTAAATGACGTAAAAATTAATATCAATAGGTCAATCAATATTTTGACATTGAGTTCGGTTACTTCCGTCGAACATGTTTACTTGGAAAAGGAAATATTTTGTAGAAAGCCAGCCCTGTGGTATTGCAACCGCAATATTGACATGTTTTATCAACAGCGCAGAGAGACGTAGGTATATTTTAATTTTCTTCCGGATTTCTAAAGTCTTAAATAAAATGGTCTATGTCTATGAGTCTATGTGTCTAAACACACTAGGCCGAAGTTACGCGGCGTAAATTCCGCATGATTACGTCCGCAATGTCAAACGCATACAAAATACGGACGGAACGCGACGGAATAGTGTGTCATCGGTAATTTAAAATACATTGCAGGCGGAATCATGCGGAATTTACGCCACGTAACTTCGGCCTAGTCTGTGCAGACACTATGAGATGAAAAATATTTAAACAAAAAAGTATAAAAATAGAGTGACATAATGTGGCACCTTTTATATGTAGATGGGAATCCGATGGGAATCACGCGGTAAAAACCTATCTGTAAGACGATTTCCTAGATCACCAAACTTGTTTTTCTGATTGCAAAATTATTTTATCGTTATTAAAAGAATGATCGTTTACGGTTATGTATTGAGCATTTAGTAGTTTGGATTATACACTTAAACTCGCTGATTGATGCTTTTCTAAAGTCCTAACTCTAACGTTTTCTGCTTACATCATAATGTTACTAAATTTTGTTAAATCTATATACACAAAAATGGATTTTCAAATGTGTTAGTCGCGCTAAAACTCGAAAACGGCTGAACGGATTGGGCTGGTTTTAGTCTTAAAATATTCGTAGAAGTCCAGGGAAGGTTTTAAAGTGACACGAAGTTCACCGGGACAGCTAGTAATGAATTAAAAACGTTTATACATTTGTCTTCATTAAGACATTAAAATAATAATTGCTCCTTATTACCAATATTTAAATCTGTCTCAAATTAAGATTCACACAACAAAATATTGACCCATTATTAATTTATTAGTTATTACACACAAAGAATTGATCACAATAATTATTACTTGTTCCATATTTTATTCTTTGTAAAAAATCGTGGTTAAGGATGAACTAACTGTTCTTCGGTCAAAGGCTACTGAACTTAACTTTTTAGGCTGAATAATACGTTTGGCGCACGCGCGGGGAAGTCCCATATTTGTGACGTATAGTCGTGCTAGCCGGTTTGCTAACCTGCAGTGGGCCTCCTGGTATTGAAATAAATCAATCAAATGCCCCAGCGTCACGCGTTTTTCCATACAAATTGAAAAAACATTTGGTCTTTCAGCCCTGCTACTTTCACAGTGAACTCTCTATATGGAACACGTACACACCCTAAAGTATTATCACTTAGTTTTATTACACCCTGTATAAATCCAGCCTAAGGACCCAAAATCCAAAGAATCCTTACAAGGATCCAACGAGTAACGGGACTGAACTGATTGTTAAGTGCTTGTTTTCAAATGCCATTCCACAAAAAAAATCAAATACAGATCAATGCAATTATGGACTTATTACGAATGATTGCTGAGAAGGTAGTTGTAGCGACCGATCTAAGGGTAAAATTTACTTTTCCATAATTATATCCATCTTTACAGGAACCGTCTAAACTTCAGTCACAGTGTACGATCGTAACGCTGTGTTGCATAAATAAAATTATTATTTATAAGACTTCTAACAATTCCTTTTGCAATCTTCAAGTTCCATGCATAATGTGAAAATAATTTATGAAGCTAACTTCTGCGTTATTTAGAACCTGTTATAAAACAGGTGTGTGTCTTCACTGTTTGCATCGATGCAACAGGTTTTAGTGGTTCTTGTGGGATGCAAAAAAATTATCGATCAAAAATGTAAATTAGCACAAACCCAGTTATGTTATAATTATTTTTTTATATGAAATAAGGGGGCAAACGAGCAAACGGGTCACCTGGTGGAAAGCAACTTCCGTCGCCCATGGACACTCGCAGCATCAGAAGAGCTGCAGGTGCGTTGCCGGCCTTTTAAGAGGGGATAGGGTAAAAGGGGAGGGTAGGGAACGGAATAGAGTAGGGATTGGGCCTCCGGTAAACTCACTCACTCGGCGAAACACAGCGCAAGCGCTGTTTCACGCCGGTTTTCTGTAAGAACGTGGTATTTCTCCGGTCGAGCCGGCCCATTCGTGCCGAAGCATGGCTCTCCCACGTATATATATATATTATATATACGTATATATATTTTATATATATATGAGAGGGATTATAAAAATATTTTTCATATTTCAGGCACATTGATGGCAGACGTGTACGACAGATGGAGACCAAGTCAACCAGATGATTGCAACGGGACTGATGACTGCGTTGTTCTAGACGCCTCCAACGGTTTCCTAGATGACTACCCTTGCGATGACAAGTTGCAGTTCATCTGCAAGAAGACAGAGTCATCCCTGAAGTGGAATACCCTTTGTGACAGTCCTGATCCAGGTAAAAAAAGTTTTATTGCAAAGACATTCAAAACAAATAGTTTCAGAAGAATGCTAATCTAAGATTAGGTACACAAGATGCTCCAAAGCAATCATGTAAAGTGCATGACCTTCTTAAAATGTACACAAAACAAGTATCGCCACTACAGGCCTAAAATATAATAGACACTCTGAAATTTTCAGATTACGAGTTCGTGGACATCCTAGGAAGATGCTACAAGCTGCATTTAACACCCAGGTCGTGGAGCGACGCGTACGCCGTGTGCCGGATGGAGCAATCTTACTTAGCCATTGCCAATACACAAGGAGAAGCGAAATATTTGGCGAAATTGATGGACAGAGCTGCGTCACATAACGAAATTGAGTACACCGGTGCGATACATCTTGGGTTCAAGAAAACTGGTACTTGGAAAACTACACATGGTACGTTCAGATTTAGCAATGTTGCATAACTGTGTTACAGAAAATATTGAGCAGGCTGTCAAATTTTGCTGTGTTTTCTAATAAGTATTACGATCCCGGAAGACGATTGACTCAAATGAACTTACTTTACACTTATTTTTACTCGATAGTTTTATTTTTCGAAATTATGAATATTTTTGGGCTTTTCAACAAATATCTGTTACACTTATTGAGTTACTATCATTAAATAACTTGCTCTACTACAATCACACACTTAATAAAATAATAGCAAAAGGAAATATTAGTAATGTATTAGTTTAATAGTTTTTAAGTAATCATCAAAAAACATTTTTAGGACAATACGACCTTTACTTTCGTGTTTATAATGCGGGAACGGTTGTTACGCGATATTGTTCACTATTAGCTGCAGTGTAAAGGACATTGTCGGGAGCACGATTCATGGAATCATTGTATCACGATTGGAGGATAGCGTTGTGTGTAGGCGGGGCTAGCGTTTTGACAGTAGGCTCTTAAGTACCTAAGTAGAGCATTCTTATTCCGGAGTTAGCGACAAGAACCTCCATACACAAGAAATTATGCCAAAAAAATCTAACACAGCATAGATTTTTGTTGTTGTCCAGACTAGACTGTAGAGTATATTTTTTTATAACTGGACTTATTATTTTTGGTTAACTTTTGACAAAAAGTAAAACTTAAATAACCGGTTTGGCAAAACCATTGAATAAATTTCATTTTTGACGCACTTTCAGGTGTTCCTCTATACGATAGCGGCTACAAGAACTGGGCAAAGGGACAACCTGAGGGCAACGACAAAATCTGCGGCTCCATGTCTAACGACACTCTCCTCAGTGGCGTCAACTGTGAAGACGAAGCAATTTTCATATGCGAACATGAAATAAACCTGCTCAAATTGAGTATAGACACGAGATTCGGAACAGTCGACACACAGTCGTAGAAAATATTAAAAGAATGTACTTAAGCCTAAAGCATTTATATCGATAAGTATTTATAACTGTAGATTTTCTGAAAGTCTGTTTAGTTTCACTTGTAAACCTTTTGTAGAGTATTATGGCACATTTTCAATCTAAGAACAGAATAAGAGTGATTTAACCAAACCTCACTTTGTAGGCCTAAAAAAGGGATTAGAATTCGAGAGTTCTTGCAACGGTAGAATTAGTTGCTATAAAAATATTTCGAATCCTAGTAGTACTCCTAATTTGTGATTATTTATTGTTTTGAATAGCAATACAGTTGAGCTAAAAGCTTTGTAAATTTAGATTAGATACGGATTTCCTGGATTGCAACATGCATCAAATCAAAGGTCGCAGTAATTAATTAAATAATATTACTCTAACCATCGTTGAGACTTGAGGATAACTAAATTTATTTTCCTTCCCTCCCTTAACTTATCAGAATCCGAGTCAGATGAAACTGTTATGTAATTATTGACAGTGTTATAATTAAAAGAAATCCATACTAATCTATATATGTAAAACTCAAAAGTGACTGACTGACATGGTGATCTATCAAAGCACAGCCCAAACCACTGGACGGATCGGGCTGAAATTTTGCATGCAGGTAAATGTTATGACGTAGGCATCCGCTAAGAAAGGATTTTGGTAAATTCCAACCCCAAGGGGTTAAAATAGGGGATGAAAGTTTGTATATAATAATACTTCTTAACGCGAGCGAAGCCGCGGGCAAAAGCTCGTTATAATATAAATGTGAAAGTGAGTATTGTCTGTCTGTTACCTCTTCACGTCCCAACCACTGAACTTTGCTAAAGTCCAGTGTGTCCAGTGAAAGGACGTAGAATACTTTTTTTGCGGGCGTCATCTAGTAATTACATAAAGTTAGGAATATTCGTATAATGCTACAGTCTCTGTCTTTTATCTGATCTGTTCTACCATGGTACATAACTAATCTATACTAATACTAGCTGTCCCGGCAAACGTTGCTTTGCCATAATATATTTGCCATATTATTTTATTGAAGTGACTAAATAAGTATGTCACCATGGCAACGTATCCCGTCGCACAAACAATGGTCGCCGTCAGTCTCAGGTTGTAATAATTTACTATTATTTATTCAACAAATGCACTTATCAATACAGTGTGTTTGTGTAAACACCGTTATCCTTGAAACCATCAAATGAGCCCGTCGAAATGAACAACTTTTTCTATGAGAACAATGCTGGGAACTCAAAAAAAATGCCGTCTTCACCCATACGGATGCCCGGATCGGCAATTTGTATGGGTATGAAGACAGATTTTTTTAATTCCCAGCATTGTTCTCATAGAAAAAGTTGTTCATTTTGACGGGCTCATTTAATGGTTTCAAGGACAACGGTGTTTACACAAACATCTTGTATATAAAGTACCGAGTAGCCGATTCTCAGACCTACTGAATATGCATATAAAATTTGGTAAAAATCAGTAAGTAAAGCCGTTTCGGAGGAGTTCGTGGACTAACATTGTGACACGAGAATTTTATATATAAGATTATAAAGAGGTAAACTTTGTTTGTATAATTGTAATGAATAGGCTCTAAAACTACTGGACCGATTTTAAAAATTCTTTCACCATTTAGTGTAGGAAACGAACCAAGTGAACCACGGAGTAATTCCTCAGTCAGAAAAAACTTTATAGCATGGTAAAGTATCATGAATTAAAAGTTTTGTATAAATATCCAAAAAATAATAATAATAGAAGTTAGGTATTTTTACCTAAATTCGTAATTAATTAATATCTTTTTTAGCAAAAATGCTCCGTCGAATCTTTTTTCACTGGACATATTCATGGAACGTATAGAAACAATGTATGAAATATCCAAAAAATTATCCCAGCAGAAACACCAAATTTTAATAAAATATGTTTTTTTGGCGTGACTTGGACGCCAAAATTGCTCTGTCGAACTTTTTTACGGGAATGACATTATATTGAAGTTTTAAGGTGAACGCAGATTTGGGCCGCACCGCACGCACCGCAGTCGCCGCATTCGAATTCTTTATATGAAGTTATAGGCAAGCTCGCATACCTATCTACCCGCGCCGCAGTCTTCGCAACTTCATAATAATATGAAGAATTGCGAATGCGGCGACTGCGGTGCGTGCGGTGCGGCCAAATCTGCGTTCACCTTTATAGCCACAAAATGAAAATCCAAAACTTAAACCATGTACTTATACTATTTTTAAAAATTGCCTTTTTACTAGCAGGGCAAAATTTCTCTATCTGTTTTATTTATTGATTTAAGTAAACTGTCAACTTTCTTTTCAACTAGAAAAATATCCAAAAAAATCATCAAGCGTATTAAAAACTAAAAACATTTTACATAGACAGATTTGAACATAGCAATCGGGCGCTGCGCGGTGTATGCGCGGGGCGCGGGTGGGAGGTACAGGCCGCTCGCCGCCGCCGCGCCGCCCGCCACCCCTGACCCCGCTCGGTTAATTCGTGCGTCAACCAGGCTACTATACCGCTACAAGCGCTAATATCTATATTCTATACTAGCTGTCCCGGCAAACGTCGTTTTGCCATTTAAAGTATTTCTACTTCATTAGCCGATACAAAATCTTGACCCCAAAAGAAATGTTTACAGGAAATTGGAGCCTTCTGAAAAGTATAGGCGAATCAGTAGGGATCAAGCTAATTCACCAGCTGCAGTGCCGGTCATAATCTTCGCTACTGCGCACCCCGCCTTGGTAGCGCCTAGCGCCCACTTCGGAACGGGCGTAAATCGCAATTTTTAATTTCGCCATAACTCCTAAACCAAACGTCCAATTTTAATCATTCAAAGACCAAATATTATCTTTACAAACTGTACTTAGTGATGAAATAATTTATTTTGATAAGGATTATTAGCATGAGTAAAATAAATGCGTTTAAATGTAGTCCAAAAAATCAAGATTTTTAAATAAAAAAAATGGTTGTTGTGCCTCACTTGACACAGCTAGGTATAGTGTGTCGCGGACATTTTTGTAGATATTTATAAGATCTACATTTACTTAGAACATTACATGGTTCTATCTTTTATAGTTTAGGCAGCGTACGCAAAATAAGTAACTTTTCTAGCTTATTTCACCTTGCGTCAGAAAAACCCAAATATCTTACGGAACCCTACATTTTCCACAATAAAAGTAGCCTATGTTACTCGTAAATAATGTAGCTTTCGAATGGTGAAAGAATTTTTAAAATCGGTCCAGTAGTTTTTGAGCCTATTCATCACAATTAAACAAACAAACAAACAAACAAAGTTTACCTCTTTATAATATTAGTATAGATTATGCAGCGGCACGTTAAACTCTAGCGCTTTTTTAATTTTAATCGAAGATAAATATTCTATCTCTATTAGTTTTCTGTTGTCTACGTAACGCACTACAAAGAAAAGAAAAATCGGCCTAGTGCGAGTCTGACTCGCGCACGAAGTAGGGGACTACTACAAGGACCTATTTTTTTTATTTGTGAGTGCCTTGTTTGCGATGAGTCCCACAAACTTTTCTATGCGAAAAGTTTCGGCGCTGCTGGGTTTGTGAATGCTTGACTCCTGGAATGGGGATTTTCCATTTTTTTTAAATTTTGCTCATTACAAAAACATTTCGAGGAATAAGGTCAGTGATCGTTTTTCTGTATATAAACGAAAAAAATACCCATTAGTTACTAATATATTTTTGAACAAATATGTTTAACCTTAGTTTGACTTTCAATGGCGTTAAATTAGCAATAAATTCGACCAATATTACGTTTCGAACTTTTGGTAAGCTTCTCGTATCAGCTTTCACATAATGAGAACTTGCATTTGACGAACCAGCCTACATATATAAGGTTGATTATACATAAATAAGATTGAAAGGAAAAAAAACATACTGCAGAAGTCAATTGGCCGCCGATGATGACGTCAGAGCGAAACTTAGTACATGTGATTTTTTTTGGACAATGCCCATTGTCGATATAACGCCACCCACTCATTATGACTCCTCGTACTGTATAAAACTTCCATTTTTTGAAATTTGTTTCGTTAAGTTAATTTGAAAACAGCTGTGGGTCCGACAAAAATCATGCTGCGTATCAAATCAAATCAAATCAAAATATTTTTATTCGGAGTAATTTTTTTACAAAAACATTACCGAACGTCGACACTACGGTGCCTACCACCGGTTCGGGAACTAACCCGTCGAGAAGAACCGGCGTAAGAAACTCGCACGGGTCCATCTTTTGCTAAAAAGATGGAAAATTACAATTAAAAATATATACAGTATAACACGGACACTTTAACCTGACGCACCACTGGAATGCAATTTGCCATCACCGTGCGTCTAATTAATTTGACCGTGTTATATAACAATATTATAACTTAGAGCTGTTTACAATAGGAATTATAAAAAATATTCTAGTAGCCTGTAAGAACCACCCTATTCCCAAGGTGTGTGTTGTCGTTGATGAAATCATTGATTTTATAATAAGCTTTAGTACACAAACGTTCTTTTACTACATTTTTAAATTTATTGACAGAGAGATTTTGAACGTTTTCTGGGATTCTATTGTACAGGCGTATACACTGGCCTTTAAAAGATTTGCTGACTTTGCTGAGTCTGATCACTGGTATTTCTAATTTGTTCTTATTCCTAGTGTTAAAACAATGATTGTCGCTTTTCTTTTTGAAATTATTTAAGTTCTTTCTTACATACAGTACATTATCCAAGACGTATTGAGATGCGACGGTCAGAATATTTATTTCCTTAAACTTTTCTCTTAAGGATCCACACGATGACATCTTATAAATAGAACGTATGGCTCGCTTCTGCAGCACGAATATTGAATTAATATCCGCTGCATTTCCCCATAGAAGGATTCCATAGGACATAATGCTGTGGAAGTAACTAAAGTAAACAAGTCGCGCTGTTTCTACATCAGTTATTTCTCTGATTTTTTTAACAGCATATGCTGCAGAACTGAGCCTATCCGCCAGATTTGCAATATGCGGACTCCACTGTAATTTACTGTCTAAAGTTATACCTAGGAAAACAGTGGTGTCCACTAATTTCATTTTCTCATCATTTAATAGTACATTGGTTTGTACTTGCCTAACATTTGGCAAACTGAACTTTAAACATTTCGTTTTGTTAGAATTTAATAGTAAATTATTAGCATTAAACCATTGTACTATTTTTGAGAGAGCACTATTTACCTCGTCGTAATTAAATTGTTGTCGCTTCACATTAAAAATTAGTGAAGTGTCATCAGCAAAAAGTACTATCTCATACTTATCTTTAACTAGATAAGGTAGGTCATTTATGTAAATGAGAAAAAGAAAGGGACCTAAAATAGATCCTTGTGGAACACCTAGCTTTATTTTACTACCATTAGACCTTTTAGAATTAACTTCAACTCTTTGCGTTCTATTTGCAAGGTAAGAACTTAACAGTTTTAGGGCCGTGTCCCTTATACCATAATGATACAATTTTCTGATTAATGTAGCATGTTCAACGCAATCAAATGCTTTGGATAGGTCGCAGAAGATACCAAGTGCATCCTGCGACCCCTCCCAAGCTTCAAATATACTACATAGAAGACTGATGCCTGCATCTGTAGTGGACCTACCTTTAGTAAAGCCAAATTGATTATTATGTAACAAATTATTACAGTTAAAGTGAACTAGTAATTGATTTAGAATTATTTTTTCAAATATTTTACTAAAAGTTGGCAAAATAGATATTGGTCTGTAGTGAACTGGGTCAGACTTAGTCCCAGCTTTGAAGAGAGGCATCACCTTGCTATGCTTCATTAGGTCAGGGAACACACCATTTTTAATACAATTATTAAAGATTAGTGCTAAGTGCGGGGCAATGATGTCAATTATTGATTTAATAACTCTTGTGGACATACCCCAGAGATCAGTTGTACTTTTAACATTCAGCGATTTGAAAGTCTTAATAATATCCCTGGAGTCGATTTCTTTAAAAATAAAATTGACATCACATTCCTTGACATTTTCTTTAAGTAACCTTTCCGCAACTTCAGGTGAGGAATTTAAGTCTTTTGTAGCTGAGATCGGAATGTCAGCAAAAAACTTCTCAAAAACTGTCGCAACCTCAAGGTCAGAGCTGATCTTTTTATCATCAATATAAAGTTCAAGTTTAGAGTTACGACAAATGACTCTTCCAGTCTCATCTGCGATAACTTTCCAGGTGGTTTTCACTTTATTTTTAGAGTTCTTTATTTTTTCTTTTATGTGGAGGGCCTTCGCAGCTTGACAGACTTTTCTAAAAATTTTTGAATATTTCTTTACGTATATTTTAAAGGATTCACTAGTATTCATTGTTTTTTCATCATATAACTCATACAGTCTTTGCCTACTTACAATAATACCTGGAGTTGCCCAATTTCTGAAATTATTTTTTTTATTATTTAAACTGACCGTTTTAGAAGTAAATACAGACTTGAATTGGTTTCTTACTACTTTAAACAATGTATTAAAAGCTTCATCTGGTTTATTTGACATATCTAAGCGATGAAGACTTGAAACAAGTTTACTTCTAAATTTCTCAATACGTTTTGTATTTACAGGAATAAACTCAATCTTTTCTTCAGTATTATTATCACATTTCATGTTAAAAGATGCTAACTGTCCACGATGATCAGAACTCAGAGCATTAATTATTTCTTTTTTACAGGGAGTAACATTTGTGAAAATATTATCAATGCAAGTGGCAGTTGTTTCGCAAACTCTAGTTGGTTCATTAAATAATTTAATTAGGTTATACGATTTTAATAAGGATGTGAATCTAATAGTGGTGGAGTTTAAGTCTAACAAATTAATATTGAAATCACCACATACAATAATCTTTTTTTTAGATGCACATACTTTATTTAAAACTTGTTCCATTATTTCTTCAAAAGTGTCGTATAGACCTGATGGAGGCCTGTATACGCCTACAATAATAAGGTGGCTCAACTCAATACAGGCCACTTCAATTATTCGTTCAGAAGAGAATTTCACAACATCTTTTCGCTCTTTAAACTTTAGCTTTTTATGAATTAATATTAGAGAGCCACCTCTAATGGAATTTTCTCTGCTGAACGAACTTGCTAACTGGTGATTACAAAAGTTAAATATTAATTCACAATTTCTAAGCCAGTGCTCTGTAATACACATAATATCTATGTTATATTCATTTAAAAACAGTTCGATATCTAATTCTTTTCCCATCATCCCTTGCAAGTTCTGGTGTACAAGGTTAATATTAAAATTACAGTTACTTCTTTTATTTTTGGTAGTTTCCCGGTGGTGGGCACGTATATTATTATTTATATTTCTTAATACATTGCTAGAGTGAGCCTCTGTTGTCTTAATGTATGGACTGTCGTAACTTGGATTTTGGGCACAATCACTTTTTAATTGATTCTTGTATAAAAAAATCTGCGTCGAATGGTCTATATCTCGTCTTTCTACGATAATTTCTTGTACAGATACGACCATGGATTTTGATCACCTTTTAGCACAGACCTTAAAGAAACTGTCGTAACTAGACGAAAAACTGCAGTTTTTGGATAAAAGATAGATACGGCAATGCGTGAGAAATTAATAAATGATACGACATTGGTTTTTTAACTCTCTAGTTTGATTTATAGCCTAAAATACAACTTTCACAAAGATACGACAATTTCGCTGCGGGATATGTTGTGTACTTTTATAGATACGACAATTTATTTCATACTAATTTCATAGGTATGAGAAAGTTATTACATTTCAAACACATAATTTTATTCTTAAGCCTATACTTACAACCAATGAATATAGTTAAGTTATGAGTACAGAGATAAGTAACGCCATTTCATCTCCCTCCCGCCCCTGTATGATACCTTCGCCGGCGCTCCATAATATACACCGTTCTTAACGCCTTTTAGTTGATTGTTAGCGTCGATTTGAGAAAACGTGTTTGTGTGTATCAATGCACGTTTATTCTGAGTGGAACTGAACACGTTTATTCTTAAATGAAGCTTAAGGTGGTTCGTTTCCCATACAAAAAAACAATCGACATTGATTAGCTAATTTCATCCTATTACTACATAAATTTATATGCACATCTATTTATTTTGCAATACCATTCCCGCGAAATATATTTAAAATACTTTATTTCACACAGAAGTCACATTTTTATTGCTTTTTTAATAAAAAGTGACATAAGCCACAAATGTCACTTTTTATAAAAAAATCAATAAAAATGTGACTTAAAGACGTATAGTGAAATGTTGCATGTATTTGTCCACGTATATTTTTCCCTCAGCATTGCTCTGGACATCTACACACTTATTCTTGTATACATATTTTGTTGCTTTTACATGTTTGTAAAGATAAAAGCCCGTATATTTTCTGTTAACAAGATCGACTCATTTTTTATGTAATACGACTTTATTAGTGCATGATATAAAATATAAATTTGCTGATATTTATTTTGTTGATGGTTCAATAAAAAATATTGTTAAGCTATAATTGTTGTTGTTAATAAATATTGAGCTCCTTCGCGTCTATGTGTGAACACACACATAATATAAAATAGAGCACAACCTTGCCTCTAGGTCCTTCAAGAGAGAGAGAGATGTCTCTGTCTGTGAGAGACTCGAGACTCCCTTCGGGAACCCGTGCATTCTGGTCTCTGGCCCCAAAGCTATTGAAGGGAATTTCTGCAAGCTATCCCTACCATCCCTACAAGTAAAAAATAGATCGCTGGCCCACGACGCAAATGCAAAACCGATCTTCTGGGCAAGCTCTTTGCGTCAAGCTCGACCCTAGATGACGGGGGATAGAAACAGCCGACCACACCACGATGCACGAGTATCATGTCGGAGTTTCATCAGCGCTCAGTCCTGCGTTCCCTTGATATCCAAAAGCAGAGTTGGCCTGACGGAATCCCTCCTATTGTGTTGAAAAAGTGTGCTCCAGAGTTGGCTCCGGTCTTAACGCGTCTTTTTCGGTTCTCCTACTCTTCTGGCATTGTACTGGCTTTTTGGAAGACTTCTTCAAAAAACAGCCTTGGTGTACCCGATCGGCAAAATAGGTGACCGCTCAAATCCTTCGCGCGGCGGTTATAGCGATTGGTGTGTAGTTGGCTACACACCAATCGCTATAACCTTCGACGTCTCGAAGATTATGGAATCCATTATCAATAGCCAGCTCTTTCGATACTTGGGCGGCCAGGGACAAACAGTACGGGTCCGAAAGGGTCGCTCGGCTGGTGATCTCCTTGGCTCAACGATGAGTTAGGTACCTAACTCTTTACGTTAGACTCAGGCGATTGAGTCGAAGGGAGAGGCACTGGTTGTTAGTTTGGACATTGCAAAGGCCTTTGAACAGACCAACGGCATATTATGCAGATGATAGTACAGGTGATGCCCTATATACCGGCTCCCCCGATATTTTTCTAAATGTCATTGACAGTCGAAACAAACTTGTGTCTAAAATAGAGAATGCACAGGAGAAAGTCTCTGAATGGGGTAGACGTTACTTATTCCAATTCAACCGCGCTAAGACACAAGTTTGCGCGTTCACCCATATTATATCTTCATATTATATCTCCTCGTTTTCAGGGCACCTCTTTAACAATCTCCCCCAGCATTGAAATACTTGGCGTAAACATATCGAGCGAAATCCAGGTCCGATGTCATCTAGAGGGTGAGGCCAAGTTAGCCTCGAAACAGCTTGGTGTCCTTAACATAACGAGACAGTATTTCAGTCCGGACCAACGACTATAACTCTGCAAGGCGCAGGTTCGGCCTCATATGGAATACTATTCTCATCTCTAGGCAGGGGCGCCAAATACCAACTACTCTCTTTGGATCGCATACAATGAAGGGCCGCTCGCATTGTTGACTGCCATAGTGTTTCAAACAGGCTGGACCCCTTGGAATTACGCCGAGATGTAGCTTCACTACTTCGGCTTCGGCTGTATCACGGGGAGTGCTCTGAGGGATTGTTCGGAATCATACCTTCTGCAATTTTTCGCCATCGTTCCACGCGAAAAATATACCATCCTCATCACCTTGATGAGTGGCATTCTTCCACCGTGCGTTTTTCACGTAACTTTCTGCCGCGCACTGTAAAACTGTGGAATGAACTGTCACCAGCAGTATTTTCGGACCTATACGAACTGCAAACCATCAAAAAGATAGTATTAGCACCGGGTAAGGCCGGCAACGCACTAGCAGCTCTTCTCATGTTGCTAGTGTCCATGGGCAACGGTAGATACTTTCAATCAGGTGACCCGTTTGCTCGTTTGCCTCCATATGTTATAAAATAAAAATAATAACTTTAAATTCATGAGCATGAATAATATTAGGGCTTAAACCTTCACAAAGTAGAAAAATCAAGAGAAATAAATGTTTTATTACATTAATTTTATTATAATTTTATATTTTAATGTTGTTTAATAAAACAAGTTCCCATTCCTTTACTTACTTATGTTATAAACAAATATCAGTAAATAGTCGTATTATTTCTTTTAATTTGTTGTAATGACATTCTTTTAAAACAAACAATTCATTTAGTTTAAGATACAGCATTTAATTTTCACAACGTCTGTCGCCGATTTTGCACTTAAACCAAAAGTTGTAATGCAATTTAATTAAGTAAACAAGATACGGCGAAATCAAATGTGTAGGGACGTGTTATATTTGAGATACGACAGATCCGTCGCTCAAAAAACGATGCATTTTTAAGTTATCTATACATTTCCTCTCAAAGATATAACATTTCTGCTGCATAAAATAGAAATATTTTTTGTCGTAACTTTTTAAAAATCAATGAAATATCAACTTTAGAAAATTTTTAACAAACTCATCATATTATGGGCCCTAGATTAATTTAAATACGTTACTATTTTTAGCGTTATCTTAATAAATATATAAGTTATGACTTTTAAATTAATAGGCCAATTTTTGGCTCTCCTGTAAAGTTGGGTTTTTCGAGATACGCCACTTCTGCTTTCACCCGTCGATATACAAGTACAACAACAAATATTTTGTTGCTTGTACTGGGGACTTCCGTCACAGAATACATAATTAGTACCTGCTTCCGTACCGTTATGAAGCAAAAATAGGCCAAATTTTTTGTTTTTTTTGTATGCCCACCCCCTCCCCCCATTTTTAGGGTTCCGTACCCAAAGGATAAAAACGGGACCCTATTACTGAGACTTCGATGTCTGTCCGTCTGTCTGTCTCCAGGCTGTATCTCAAAAACTGCTATAGCTAGACTTCTGAAATTTTCACAGATTGTGTATTTCTCTTACTACTATAACAACAAATACTAAAAACAAAATAAAATTAATAAATAAGGGGGGCTCCCATACAAAAAACGTGATTTTTTTGGCCTTGTTTGCTCGATTTCAATATTAATGGTAACTATTAGACACTTGAAATTTTCACAAAATCCTTGATTGTATGTGTTCTTTAATAATCTATACTTACTCGTATTATAAAATAAAGTCGTTTTTTTTTCCTTCATGTCCCTTTGTTCCCTTTAATCTTTAAAACTACGCAACGGATTTTGATGATTCTTTCAGTGTTAGATAGCCCATTTATCGAGGAAGGCTATAGGCTATATTTTATCACGACAAAACTAATAGAAGCGAAGAAACAGAGGAAAATGTAGAAAAAAACGGGGAAAATTATTTGAAAGCCCTAATCTCAGGAATTGCTGGTCCGATTTGAAAAATTAATTCAGTGTTAGATAGCCCATTTATTGAGGAAGGCTATAGGCTATATTTTATCACGATATGACTAATAGGAGAATGTGGAAAAAACGGGGGAAATTATTTGAAAGGGCTTATCTCGCGAGCTACTGGAGCAATTTTTATGTTATTTGGCACAGATAAGAAAGAGATCACGTGAAGGATCATAATTCATAGGCTATCGATTTTAATCATTTTTTCAATGACTACCTATATATTTTATATTTATACCCGTGCGATGCCGGGGCGGGTCGCTAGTTAATAATAATCTAGACTTATTATAAAACAAAGTCGCTTTTTTTTCCCTCATGTCCCTTTGTTCCCTTTATTCTTTAAAACTACGCAACGGATTTTAATGATTCTTTCAGTGTTAGATAGCCCATTTATCGAGAAAGGCTATAGGCTATATTTTATCACGCTAAGACTAATAGGAGCGAAGTAATAGAGGAAAATGTGGAAAAAACGGGGGAAATTATTGAAAGGGTTAACTTAAACGCGCTAATCTCAGGAACTACTGGTCCGATTTGAAAAATTCTTTTAGTGTTAGATAGCCCATTTATTAAGGAAGGCTATAGGGTATATTTAATCACGCTAAGACTAATAGGAGAATGTGGAAAAACGGGGGAAATTATTTGAAAGGGCTTATCTCGCGAACTACTGGAGCAATAAGCTACTTGACCTACTTTTTTTCTTCATGGTAATCGCTTCTTAATCATTCATTTTCACAAAAAAAACTAATATTTTAATATTTTACACAGTAGAAACCCATTAAAATGTTTATTGAAAAATACGCCTCTTAAATGGCGCCGAAAACACTGTCCGCCATAGTGTGACGTCATACGCTTTGTATTTTAAACTCTCTTTATTGAACATTTTTTATGTGCTAAATGTACGAGTCTAAAAGTGCCCAAAAATTATAAAAGAATTAAATAAGAAATTAGAAAGCATTTGTAATGTTGAAAACTTTTGGAGAAAAGTTTTGGCCATTTCATTTCCCGTCTACAATAAATGGAGATAATATATAAAACTGATGTTTTAAGCGAATTATTCAATAAAATATATTTTAAAAAATCTTTCTAGGCTTATTCTTATTATTTATGTACAGATAAACTTACATATAACGAGCGCGATAAATAAAAGATATTAAATTACTATGAGGATGACGTCACATCCAAATCGGAAGTACCGCAAAAGCGTTTTCGTCAGTACAAATCCTATTTTCATAAAATCATATTTTCAAATCGACTTTATTTATCAATCATAAGCTTTTATTTGATGATAAGGGTGAAATATGGTCTCCTAGGCCAAGTTCTACTAGAAATATGCATTTGTTCAATGAAATTGAATATAGGTCAAGTAGCCTATTTTTATGTTATTTGGCACAGATAAGAAGTAGACCACGTGAAGGATCATAGGCTATCGATTTTAATTAATCATTTTTTCAGTGGCGATATATTTTATACCCGTGCGACGCCGGGGCGGGTCGCTAGTATTAAAATAAAATAAAAAATTGAGCGGGGCTCCCATACAAAAAACACAATTTTTTGCCTATTTTTGCTCTTTATCGGTACGGAACCCTTCGTGCGCGAGTCCGACTCGCACTTGGCCGATTATTATTATTTTAATATTATGATTAATTATTAAAGTACACATAATATAACAATAGAATATAATTGTATAATTAATATATTAATATTTTATTTTTATTGCTTAATTATTTTTATTTCGTTTTAGGTATTTTTGTTGTTAAAATGAGGTCTGAAAAAAGAATTATCATACAAATCAATACTTATATTTGAAAAAAGTTTTGGATTTTTATAAAGTATCACATACTTGTATAAATAACTCATTTGGTAAAAAAAATTTAGACTGAGAAATTATGGCGTTCGATATACACACAGATTTGTCCTTTTAGGTATAAATAACTGACTTCCTAGTGTTTTTTTATTTTTATTTTTATATGATAGTATTGGCTCATACTATTCTATAACCCAGCAAAGTTTCATCGACTGAGGAATTATTCCGGGGTCCCCATACAAAGAATCGGTTCGTTTCCTACACTAATTCGAAAGCTACCATTATCCACGAGTAACATAGGCTAAATTTTATTTTGGAAAAAATAGGTTTTCGTAAGATATTTGAGTTTTTCGGACACAAGGTGTAAAAAATCAACCAGAAAAGTTACTTATTTTGCGTACGCTGCCTAAACTATAAAAGATAGAACCATAAAATGTAAGTGCAGTGTAATCTGTCGAGCTAGCGAACTGTCGTGCTCCACGTTACACACGCTGCGAATATTAATTAATTAATATTTTCGCGAATCGCGCGGCACATTGCCGCTGCACGTGACCATGGCGCTCGTGGCCAACGAGTTGCTCGCGTTTATCCAGTACGCCATCGACACCATGGACGAGGTCAGCATCATGCAGATCTGCAAGTCCTCCTTCACCAGCGAGGAGATTTGCCAAGGGAAGCAGTTGCTGTACGAGACGCTCGGCCAGAGCGCGAACATGCCGTCGCGACGAAGAGACGGAACCGAAAGGAGCGTGCAGGACATCATCTCCCTGCTGAAGCAGACAGATCCGGATGAGGTACCGGCTTTTGTGGCTGGACCAAGTCGACGTCGTCAGCCTACTGAAGGACATCAGGTTCCTGAAGGAAGAGCTGGCCGGAGTTCGAGGTAGATTGCAGGCGTTGGAATCTATCATCAGTGATCTACGTAGTGAATTATCACAATTGAAAAGTAATAATTCATTATGTAGGTCACCTGACGCCGCATACGTCAACTGTCGTAGAGGCGCGGCGGCGGCCACGTTTAACCCGTCAGCATTATCTGACGGGTCAACGAACACCGCCGCTGCCGCCCCCGCCCGGGCTCCCCTCCCGGTTGCGCCGACGCCGAGTCCACAGGCGACTCAGCAAAACTACGCGACTGTAGCTGGTCGCCCCGCGCCTCCCCCGCGGGCGAATAAAAATGGGGTGAATGAGAGCCGTAAGTCTTCGGAGAATCGCAAGTCCACGGAGAGCCGCAAGGCTACGAAGAGCTGCAAGGCCAAGTCTTCTCGACCTGGCAAGGACGAGAGCAGGGGGTGCGATGAGGAGGGCTTCATACTGGTGGAGAGGAGGAAGAAGAAGCCCGCCGCCCGCAACCATCGCGGCACCGCGCCCTATGTACCTGAGCTGCGTCTGCGGAGCGAGGTCCCCGCGACGCCCTTATACATATCTCGCCTGCACTGGTCCATGGAGGTCGAGGACGTCGTGGACTACATCCAGAAGAAGACGACACTGCGCCTGAGGGTCGAGCGTCTGCAGTCTCGCCACAAAGTTAACTTTAGCTCCTTTGTGGTGAGAGTACCGACGAATCTTCTGTCGACTTTCGAGGCGTCGGAGTTCTGGCCGATGGATGTAGTCTACCGGAGGTTCCGGGGGAGACTCCGGAACGAAGCGTCGAGTCACGTCGCCGGCAAAAATTAGTGACAGTGTTAGTTTATAAGTGAATGTAAAATATGTATGTTAGTTTATAAGGTATTTATTATATTATTAATATGTATGTTATATTTAAGGTATTTGTTATATGGGCCCCCGATGCCCGAAATAAAGATGATTTGATAAAATGTTCCAATTAGTTGTAGATCTTATAAATATCTACAAAAAAGTCCGCGACACACTATACCTATCTATGTCGAGTGAGGCACACCAACCATTTTTTTATTTAAAAAAAAAGACGGGTTGCACTCCGGGAGTGCCGGCAGAAGTGAAAACTTGATTATTAACGTTGTGCATTATTTTTTTAACCCATTTTTTTGAAAATCGATTTAAAAAAAATAAATAAAAAAAAACGATCGCTTTCAATTAATTAATCGAAACCCTTACAATCGATTAAAAAATATCGACGATCGAAAAAAAAAGCTGCTGTCAGACAGACTGTCAGACACTTCTCGCGACAGTTGTCTTGCAGGTGGAAACGCGGCCTTAATCAGCGCGTCTGCTAAAGAACTCATTTCCCCGACTGTACATTTCTGCTAAACAACTCATTTCCCCGACTGTACATTTCTGCTTTGCACAATTTTCCCCGACTGTACATTTCTGCTAAACAACTCATTTCCCCGACTGTACATTTCTGCTTAGCACAATTTTCCCCGACTGTACATTTCTGCTAAACAACTCATTTCCCCGACTGTACATTTCTGCTTGGCACAATTTTCCCCGACTGTACATTTCTGCTAAACAACTCATTTCCCCGACTGTACATTTCTGCTTCGCACAATTTTCCCCGACTGTACATTTCTGCTAAACAACTCATTTCCCCGACTGTACATTTCTGCTTAGCACAATTTTCCCCGACTGTACGTACATTTCTGCGAAACAACTCATTTCCCCGACTGTACATTTCTGCTTCGCACAATTTTCCCCGACTGTACATTTCTGTTAAACAACTCATTTCCCCGACTGTACATTTCGTTCGAGTTCGAGTTCGACACAAAACACTACTCTTCAACCGTCACATGTTTTCTATGGTTTTTCGATCAACACGAAAATCTGACGCGAGTTTCACAGTTTTTACCCATCCTACAAAAGTGCTCAACACCGTTAAAGAAGTTTTCACTTCAAAATTCTTGAATTTTTTCGCACTACATTTAAACGCGTTTATTTTACTCATGCTATTAATCCTTATCAAAATAAATTATTTCGACACTAAGTACAGCTTATGTAGATAATATTTGGTCTTAAAATGACTAAAATTGGACGTTTGGTTTTGAAGTTATGGCGAAATTATAATATTATGTATTACTAAAACATATTATGTACCTATTACGATTTCTACTGCACGGCCCGTTGCAAAGTGGGCGTCATCAAGGCGGGGGTGCGCGTGCGAGAGGGGAGTTTAGATCTATAGCTATGTCCAGTGTCCACACTCCACACTTTCATCTTCAATTTTCGTCATCCTCTTTCATTCAACTGTCGTATTGGCGCATTCAATTATTTTCTTAAATATTTGAAAATGCCTTGGAGAGCCAGCAGGGCAATCGCGCTAAATTTATTCAACTGAACCGCAAATGAAACTCGGACGTTGATCGACTTTTGGAACGATTTGGTATCGCGCTAACGTTTTGACAGCCAGTTGAGACGTTACTGAACCTCAGCCCGAGCGCAAACGCTGTCAAAACAAAAAGTTGATACAATGCTACTTTTACTCGCACGTTTCTGAAACGTTTCTTATTTTGGTGTGTTAAATTGACGAAAATCGATGGAAAAATATAACATAAACTATAATCAAATTATAATATAAGTATTATGTTTTACCTTAAAGCTGTAAAATAACACTACGGACTATTTGAGTTTGTTAAAAAGTGAATTAAATTTTGACATTACTAATTCTTTACGTAAATGTTTTCTCATTTTTGCGCCACAAAAACTTTTATCACAAGTCACTACTCAACACTTATGGGCTATGGCGTTTGTAAAATATAGTAAAACAATATAAATTTGACTACGTAAATTAAAAACTCCAAGTAATAATCATTCAAATTCATAACTACCAAAACAACTTCACTCGTGTCTTGCTCGTGTCATATTCATCCATAATAATATGTAAATAAACAATTTTGTCAATTGACCAATTAACGCATCGGAAAAAAATTCTTCATGTTTAAGCCAATCAAAATTAAATCAGAAGGGCGCTGATTGGTCCGCTGCAATGTCTGTCTAAAGGTCAAACGTTGCGCTTCGTTCGAGTTCCATCTAAAGCTCCGTTTAGACCAAACGAGCGAATGCTCATTCTAGTAAAGCTCTTTTGATGTAAACTAACAACGAGCATTCTTTCGTTGTTCTAGTGTGTTCGCCACGTGTTCGGCGGTAAATAGGTAGAATGCTCTAAGAATCTCGCTCGTTTGGTGTAAACGACGCAAGAGCGCTCGAGCAATTGCCTAGAGCGTTCTTTCGTGTTCGGACGTGCTCGCTCTTCGAGGCGGTCTCTTCAAAGGGATTCTAGTGTTCTTGATATTTTTACTTTTTGACGGCTGGTTTTAGGTAGTTTATCAAAGGTTATTTCGTAAATATGGATTGGAGTAATGAAAAATGTTTACAAATGATAGAATTATACCATAACAAAAGATGTTTATGGGATCCAACCTTTGATGACTATAAAAATAAATTAACTACTTATCGTTGACGAATGAGCAATGAGCATTCGCTCGTTTGGTCTAAACGGAGCTATATGATTCTCATCTATAGAGCAAAAATTCTTATTCTTGATGTTCTTGTTGATTCGATTGGTGTAAACGATCTAAAGTATGTTGTAACGAATTATAGTTTACACTAAACGAATACGAAAGAATGTTCTTGTGCTGTTCTTGGTCTATGTTCTTTTGGTGTAAACCCACCTTAAAGGTTGAGTTACGGTTGGAACGATAGCACGATACTGAAATTTGCTCAGACACAGCGGAACCAAACCGTAACTGAACCACAACCAAAACGGATGTGAACCTGAAGAGAAACGTTTAAAAATAACGCGATTGCCCTGCAGGTCGGACGACTATGGCACCATACTTATATTTTACTTTTTAGGCACTTCAATAAAATAATATGGGCAAAACAACGTTTGCCGGGACAGCTAGTAATAAATAAACATGTAAGCTTTCAATATCTTCGGTATACATTCTGAATTTATTACTTCAGTGGGCCGATTCTGTATCGTACATTTGTGAGTTAATCACTGAGTTACTAACGAAACGGAGGAGTGAGCAACGGAAAGTCTCACTTTTGTATGCAAGTGAATACAAAAAGTGGCACTTTCCGTTACTCACTCCTCCGTTTCGTTACTAACCAGTTATTAACTCACAAATATGTACGATACAGAATCGGCCAGCAGGACTTCAGGATGTAGTGTAACTTATAAAAAACTTTATCATAGACCTTAATTTTCGGACCTAGGTGTAATCAGGCCCTGACGTTATCTCATTTAAGGCACCAGGCTTATCTTAGAAGAAGGCATATTATTATCTCGTATTTTACCCGGATAATATTATCTTGAATTTTGTCGTTTACACAACAAATAACAATTTTCTTTAATCTTTTGTAACTTTGAAAAGAATACAATTTGCAATTGTTCGAATATTATATTACTAGCTGTTGCCCGCGACTTCGTCCGCGTTAGCATAGCAGATCACATTCCAAGTATTATTTATTGTACAAAAATATTCAATGTACAGAATTGACTAACACTGAAAGAATTTTTCAAATCGGACCAGTAGTTCCTGAGATTAGCGTGTTCAAACTATTACTAAATAAGCATTTCATATAATTTTCCCCGTTTTTTTCCACATTTTCCTCTATTTCTTCGCTCTTATAAGTCTTAGCGTGATAAAATATGTCCTATAGCTTTCCTCGACAAATGGGCTATCTAATACTGAAAGAATTTTTCATATCGGACCAGTAGTTCCTGAGATTATCGCGTTCAAATAAGCCCTTTCACATAATTTCCCCCGTTTTTTCCACATTTTAATCTATTTCTTCGCTCTTATAAATATTAGCATGATAAAATATAGCCTATAGTCTTCCTCGATAAATGGGCTATCTAACACTGAAAGAATTTTTCAAATCGGACCAGTAGTTCCTGAGATTAGCGCGTTCAAACTATTACTAAATAAGCATTTCATATAATTTTCCCCGTTTTTTCCACATTTTCCCCTATTTCTTCGCTCTCATAAGTCTTAGCGTAATAAAATATAGCTAATAGCCTTTCTCAGCAAATGGAGTATCTAATACTGAAAGAATTTTCCAAATCGGACCAGTAGTTCCTGAGATTAGCGCGTTCAAATAAAAACCTTTCACATAATTTCCCCCGTTTTTTCCACTTTTTCCTCTATTTCTTCGCTCTTATAAGTCTTAGCGTGATAAAATATAGCCTATAGCCTTTCTCGATAAATGGGCTATCTAACACTCAAAGAATTTTTCAAATCGGACCAGTAGTTTCTGAGATTAGCGCGTTCAAACTATTACTAAATAAGCATTTCATATAATTTTCCCCGTTTTTTCCACATTTTCCTTTATTTCTTCGCTTCTATTAGTCTTAGCGTGATAAAATATAACCTATAGCCTTCCTCGATAAATGGGCTATTCAAGCATGTGCCACCATAAAATAAGATTTTGTAATACTTACCATGGAAATCCCTAAATCCGATATTGATGTTTTCATCCTGAGCGTCATTTCAGCGAATAGAATCTATCGGTTGGTGTGGTGATATTGTACCTATATTTCTTGTAGCCGCGGTACCTCTATTTCTTGTCTTTATCTTAGCGAGCAGATATGAAGGAAAGACGCATGGGATGACGATGATGATGATTTGTTTCCATTCCTGAGCGATCGAGTGAATATTTCTGCTAGAATTTTATTTTATTGTCTTATTGTTGATAGATTTCTCGTGGAGGGCAGAGGTTATCATTAGATGGCGCCTCCGACTGTTTTAACGTTCTACATATTTTATGAAGCGCTATTTTGTGCCTGATGAATATGAACGTAAAATGTTTTTTTTTACAAATCAACGAAAAAGATTCGAATAAAATAAAAAATGAAGTATAATTTTTTTTAAAACAACTCCATAGAGTTCGAGCTTTTAGTAACTTTGGCCGTGTCATTTCTAATCAAATCACTTTTAAGGGGTGTAATTTTGTAATATCCAAATAAGATATTTCTTTCAAACTACAATCCAATAGGGATAAACCCAGAAGGGACTTGATTTCTTAAGATATTATGTTATTACTTATCTATTAGTACACCTCCACACCATGTATAAATCATATAAGTACTTACATTTTAAATTTCAAGTCATTCACTTCCTTATTAGGTACAAACGGGAAATTGTCAAAAATTTAGCTAAAAACTTTAAATATTTGGACATTTTTAACTGACATAACATTTTTAAATGGCCGGTGCGTTTATCTATCAGTCAATTAGCTTGGCTATTTACATAAATATAGATTAGTTATGTACGTTAGTATAAGTATGTGTCAAAGGATCAAGTATATTATGTAAATATGAGACGAATGTTGCCGTCGCGTCGCGAGGAACGGTCGTCGGAACTGTAGCTTATCAAAAACGGCACAATGAAAACGAATGTATTTTCCTTATTATTATTCCTGTATATGTACAAAGAAGTGTGTAAGTTGCTAGAGTTCTCTATTAAGAGGAGTGTAGTGATCATTTGTTGAGTGTTTACTGTTGATTTCGTTTTAGATTCTGATATCAATAGCAAGTTCTTCAGGAAAGATTATGTGGCGATAAATGGGACAGGAGCGTTCTACAAACTCCACTTCGAGAGGAGGAATTGGGCATCAGCTAGGGAAGTCTGTGAGGCTGAGGGGGCGAGCCTCTTCTACCCAGTTGATGAAGACGAGGCCAGGATTGTGATGCAGCATCTGAGGCAGACGGTCGGCGT
The DNA here is from genome assembly GCA_963422495.1 of Polyommatus iphigenia. NCBI lineage: Eukaryota > Metazoa > Arthropoda > Insecta > Lepidoptera > Lycaenidae > Polyommatus > Polyommatus iphigenia. The sequence continues at coordinate 14,177,917 of OY730189.1, forward strand.
GTTCAAAATTTTTATAGGAATATCGAAGCCCTATTCTAATTACATTTTCGAAACAGTTGATGGTGAGTGCGATATGTTATTATTAAAATGATTTTTTTTTAATTATTCGAATTGTAAGCAAGCTTAAGCTTCGCATAGTGAAAATTTGCTATTGTATGTGGTATTGTAAAATAAGAATTTGAGAGAAGAACCGAAAATTTGTTTCGCAAATAAAACAGAGTACCTAATCAAAAACACTTCGTATAAGGGAGAGATAAATGATAATGTTAATTTACTAACAAGACACGTAACGCTCTTATTTCCTCCAGATTTGACCAATACCAAGGTATTTATTATAAATGCCTAGTATTTAATCAGTCAAGTCGTTCAAATCTAAAACACACTTCAAAAGAGGGTGAAGTAATGCTATTTTCCCGTTTCAGGCACATTGATGGCCGACGTGTACCACAAATGGCACCCAAACCAGCCAGATGACTACAACGGGACTGAAGATTGCGTTGCTCTAGACGCTACCGACAAACTCCTAGATGACTACCCGTGCGATGCCAAGCTGCTGTTCCTCTGCAAGAAGACAGAGACATCCCTGAAGTGGAATGTTCTCTGCGACATTCCTGATATAGGTAAATGAACTTACTATTCCGAACACGCACAAACAACAGTTTCGAGAAAATACAGAGTGTAACAAAAATAAGTGATAATACTTTAGGGTGTGTACGTGTTCCTTGTAGAGAGTTCACTGTGAAAGTAGCAGCGCTGAAAGAGCAATTTTTTTTTCACTTTTGTATGGGGAAACTCGTGACGCTCGGGCCCTTGCCCATACAAAAGTAAAAAAAAAATTCGTCTTTCAGAGCTGCTACTTTCACAGTGAACTCTCTACAAGGAACATGTACACACCCTGAAGTATTATCACTTATTTTTGTAATTTTTGTTACACACAGTATATCCTGCTCAGTTGCTACTGCCTGATTTAGTAGGTCAACACCTACCACTGGATTAGGAACTGGCCCGATGAAAGAAGATTTGGTTAACCAATTTGGCAGCCTAAGTAAAGAATGACTAGGGCCAAACCTCTAAAAAAGCCAGCCCAATGAAAAAATTACTTGAATGAAAGCCGCCACATGTTTTAAATTATGTCGGAAACGCTGAAATTTTCAGATTACAAGTACATGGATACCCTGGGAAGATGCTACAAGCTGCATTTAACACCCAGAACGTGGAGCGACGCTTACGCCGTGTGCCGGATGGAGCAGTCATACTTAGCCATTGCCAATACACAAGAAGAAGCGAAATATTTGGCGAATTTGATGGACAGAGCTGCGTCACAAAACGAAATTGAGTACTCCGGTGCGATACATCTTGGGTTCAAGAAAACTGGTACTTGGAAAACTACACATGGTTAGTTCAAAATCAGCAATTTTTCGTAACTCTGTTAAAGTACCCAACTAATAAACCAAAATATTCCTAATTCAGCATCATTCTTATTCCTGGGGGCAAGGGACACGAAATAGAAGGAGAAATTATAAGCATGTTGCCTCTTAGAGTGAAGCCAAAAAAACGCACGCTTTAACAAAGAAATTCTGCTTGGATTTTTATATTTGGAACGCGAAGAGTGGACTTCTTCAAAACTCGATTTATATTGTGAGTGTATAGAAATTGTCAAAAGTTGGCTAAACAATTTAATGAACTGCACTTTTGACGCACTTTCAGGTGTTCCTCTATACGATAGCGGCTACAAGAACTGGGCAAAGGGACAACCTGAGGGGAACGACAAAATCTGCGGCTCCATGTCTAACGACACTCTCCTCAGTGGCGTCAACTGTGAAGACAAAGCCATTTTCATATGCGAACATGAAATAAGTTTGTTGAAGTTGAATATAAAACTGAAATTCGGAACAGATGACTAGCTAATGTTAAAATTATGCACCTTGGCCTCAAACATTTATATCGATAAGTATTTATAAAAATAGATTTTTCTGGAACTCTTTTCATTTTATTTATAAACCTACTACAAAATAATATTCTCCAACCTTCGATCATACAAAATATGATTGGATATGATATTTTAAGAAAATTGAGAACGGATTAAACCAAAAAGCACCTTAATGTTAACTGTCCTTAGGAGTTAGGACTAGTAATCTGTGCAGTCACCACAGTAGGCTAAAAAAATCGGATGAAAACAATGGATGAAAATAATATATAAGTAGGAAATAAGCGCCTTAGGAAAGTAAAAACTTTGTAAATGGTATACAAAAGGCGTATATAATGTTAATTAAAATAGTAAACCAACTAAGCATTTAAGCAAAATCCGTTGATTCGTTTTTACGTGAAGATGTAAAAATAATGATGTAACAAACAAACACTCACAAACTTTCGCTTTTGAAATATTATTGAAATGGTATGATTAAAATCTTAAGACACCTTAAGGTGCATTTAACCTTCGCTTTATCTTCGATCTTCACTCTTCAGCATAAAGAGTTAATAATATTGATTCGGTTCATAACAATATTTTTTTAAATATTTTATCTGACTTCCTTCCTCATAAGCTTATTTAGCACGAGATTTAGAAACAAATTATTATTTATAATATGTTTTTACCTTGATCGTCGATTCATCCTAAAACCTGAAATTTTGTTACTAGCCCAGTCTAATTAGACGCAAAAAAATCGTAACCTCGGAATAATTCGCATAGAGCTGAAAATTGGTAGAGACGTTAAATACACCATTATAAATAAAACCTCAAAAGTCCCCGGCGATCCTCCTTGTGCTAAAAATTTTATTCAAGGTCAAAGATATGAAAATGAGGTTTTCTCTGTTTTTTATCCAAACTGTACATTATATCACAAAAATAAGTAGGACAAGAGTGTAGATCATATAATTCTCTACAAAAAATATTAAGATACTTTTTTCATACGACTTAACATTCCTTATAAATGGCGGGCTTAAAGTTTGGGAAAATCATATCTATACTTATAATATTATAAAGCTAAAGAATTTGTGGAGCTACTGCTTTGAATTGAAGAATACGTTTTTTGTTGGATAGTCTTATTTATCGAGGAAGACTTGAGCTATATAACATCACGTTGGCACCAATAGGAGCAAAGAAATAGAGGAAAATGGGGAAAAACGGGGAAAATTATTTGAAAGAGCTTATCTCACAAACGGCTGAAGAATTTTTTATGTTATTTGGCATAGATATAAAGTAGACCACGAGGAAGGACATAGGCTATTTTGTTTCTCGGGAAAATGTACGGTTTCCGTGAAATACATAATTAACAGGGCGGAGCGGAACTTCTTGTACTACAGCACACGAGGGCTGTTCTCAGCCAAAAATACTTCTGCGTGACTTACCAAATCTAAACTTTTCGAGTCGCGAAGAGCAACAGTACGCTTGCAAGTCACTCAGAAGTATGTCAGGCCGAGAACATTTCAATTTTTTCAAACAACCCTAGTATGTAGTACTAGATGTTAGCGTGGCTCCGCCCGCGTTAATTATAAATTTCACGGAAATCGTAAATTTTCCTGAAAAACAAAATAGCCTATGTCTCTCCACGTGGCCTATTTTATATCTGTGCCAAAATAACATAAAAATTGCTTCAGCCGTTTGTGAGATAAGCTCCTTCAAATAATTTTCCCCGTTTTTCCCCATTTTCCTTTGTTTCTTTGCTCCTATTGGTGGCAACCTGATGTTATATAGCTCAAGTCTTCCTCGATAAATAAGACTATCCAACAAAAACCGAATTCTTCAATTCAAAGCTGTAATTCCACAAATTATTTAGTTTTATAATTTAAGCATAGATAAGATTTTCCCAAACTTTAACCCCGCCATTTATAAGGAATGGTAAGTCGTATGAAAAAAGTGTCTGAATATTTTTTGTAGAGAGTTATATGACATACACTCTTGTCCTATCTATTTTTGTGATAAAATGTACAGTTTGGAAAAAAACAGGAGAAACCTCATTTTCATACCTTTGACCTTGAATAAAAATTTTTGCACAAGGAGGATCACTGGGGACTTTTGAGGTTTTATTTGTAATGGTCTCTACCAATTTTCAGCTCTATGCGAATTATTTCGAGGTCGAATGTTTAATTTTCCTGGGGTATATAGGCATAAAGTTAATATACCTATAAGTATATTACCTTTATGGTTATAGGTGGCTTAAAGCGCCATCTTTTAGTATACCTAAGAAACTATGGCTAAGATGGCACTGATGGTGTCAACAATGAAATAAAGATGGCGTTTAGTAGCAATCATGATAATAACTACTTACTACAATTTACTGGGCTTTTGCAAAGACTTCTATTTAAATAGCAGTCTTTGGGTTCTTGGTGCAATCATAATAAAATTTATATTTTGTTATTACATTACTTTTCCTTTTATAACTTTAAAGCAAATCAAACTACATTACAAATTAGCTGCACTTCATTAAATTCTCTTGTGGACTAAACATTTCTGGATGGTGGACAATTGACCTGACAACGGTACCTAGTTACTACAGCTACTGATCCTTGTTGCTGAGAAGAATAGTCTGATCTGTGTTAGCTAATAAGATAACTATAATGTATGCTAATAAATTAAATAAATAATCGGCCAAGTGCGAGTCGAGCTCGCGTACGAAGGGTTCCGTACCGATAAAGAGCAAAAATAACCAAAAAATTGTGTTTTTTTGTATGGGAGCCCCCCTCAATTTTTTATTTTATTTTAATATTAATATTAATTATTAAAGAACACATACAATCAAGGATTTTGTGAAATTTTCAAGTGCCTAATAGTTACCATTATTGAAATCGAGCAAAAATGGCCAAAAAAAATCTCGTTTGTTGTATGGGAGCCCCCCTTAATTATTAATTTTATTTTGTTTTTAGTATTTGTTGTTATAGCGGCAACAGAAATACACAATCTGTGAAAATTTCAGAAGTCTAGCTATAGCAGTTTTTGAGATACAGCCTGGAGACAGACAGACGGACAGACAGACGGACAGACATCGAAGTCTCAGTAATAGGGTCCCGTTTTCACCCTTTGGGTACGGAACCCTAAAAAAAGAACCAGGAACTCCTTCTGCTGCTGCAAATTAGAATTAATATTTTTGCCATATTCAATTGATTTTTTGAAAATAAGACCCGGACTGTGAGCTATCTTGATTCCTTTTTAATTAAAAAAATCAATAGGCAGAGAAACTGGAACATTAAGTATATACTTATACTTAATGTTCCAGTTATATTATATTGTATTTTGCGCACAAATATTGCAAACCTCTATAATTAATCTAGAATTGTAACGTAGAGAAACATGAAAATATAAGGTGGCACTCATGTTTCTTAAATTTTCGCGCTACAATTACGTCCTACGTACTGGAACCTACCAAAAAAGTGAAAGTTGTCCACCCACTGATATTAAGCCCATGCTTTTGGGCACCACGAGACTCGCATTATACCAGACCGCGAGCATACGGTATCACACGTATCAGCCATTCAAATAATTTGGACAACTCGTTACTCATAATAAAATATATAATTAAAAATTGTGCAAGCAGTGAATATTAAATTAATGTGCCATTCATGAGCAACCTTTATATGGCTATCAATCATCAGTGTTATTACAGTATTCTTGTAAACCGATTCAAACAGGAGTAGAGATCGTGATGTTTGTGCTGTATCATATAATGTGGCCCTGTTATTCGATATGGTAACTCGATACGAGGTGGACACGCATGGAACACCAGTCTCGACACGGTTTAATAGTTTCAGTCATTTCTGTAAAACCACCGCAACGCTGAGGACGCGACAAGTGCGGGATGCAAAAGGAACCGTCGCAGAATCGCGGCAAGAGCTTGATCGCCATCCGAACGAAGCAGCAGCAGCAGCGCAAGATGCAAGGATTCAAGAGCCAGCTACCGAGAAGCTTTTCGACTCCTCAAGACAACGATTTGCGGGACGAGCAGAGCAAGAGCTATGTTGCCCGAAGCCTTTCATCCCCTGAAAAGCAATTGCCCAATCAGACCCAGTTCCTTCGAACTAGATCGCAGGGCTCCACGAGTGACTTGGATTTTGAAAACTTTGAGCAATTCGAAGAGTCATTGCTCGACATAGATGCGGATAATATCTCGTTAAACCAATACAGACGTAGTCCAGACATTGACGAGCCTAAAAGAGTTCTGACATCTCTTCTACCTGGGGCTGGTCTTCATAGAATCACCATGAGGCCAATTTCATCTAGCCTAATTGATGCGCAATCAAGTAAACTTATGAAGAATGAAAAAGCTGGACCGAGAGGTAAAGCAACAATAACTTTCATAACTTTCAACCTTAGACAAAATTAACTAATAAAAGCCCCGTACGAGAACCGGTGATCACGACAACAATAGAAAGGCTATTGTGTCTCGTTTTTCCACGATCGAGGGATTTATAATATGAAAAAAAAATACTTCAGATTTTCAACCCTCGTTCATATTACAGTAATAGACCAGTCATTAAAGCCAAAACCCGAAAGAAATTAGAAACTTGATAAAATTTTAGGGGGTTGTTAAAGAAGGTAAAATAACTTACCGTGTGATTTTGCAGCGTTCTGGGGTGTACGGAAAGGGTTGAAAAGGGGTGAAAATGGTTTTTTGTTAATAACATTGCGTAAAAAATTAGTAACACGCTGCAAATTTGGAATTAGGTTGTTCTTACCGTTTTGTAATGTGTATTAAATTTGCAGCGTTTTGCAATACACGGAACATTGTTTATTATTAAAAAACAATAAAATTTGTTAATAACAGGGATAAAAAAATTTGTAACACGCTGCAAATTTGGAATTAGGTTGTTCTTACCGTTTTCTAACGTGTATTAAATTTGCAGCGTTTTGCAACATACGGAACATTGTTTATTATTAAAAAACAATTAAATTTGTTATTAACAAGGGTAAAAAATGTAGTAACACGCTGCAAATTTATAATTAAGTTGTTTTTACCGTTATCAATACTAAATGAAATATTTGTTCATATAGTAATAAACAATGTTCCGTATGTCGCAAAACGCTGCAAAATTAATACACTTTACAAAACGGTAAGAACAACTTAATTCTAAATTTACACCGAGTTACTAATTTTTTTTACCCCTGTTATTAACAAATTTTATTGTTTTTTAATAATAAACAATGTTCCGTATGTTGCAAAACGCTGCAAATTTAATACACGTTAGAAAACGGTAAGAAAAACCTAATTCCAAATTTGCAGCGTGTTACTAATTTTTTTACTCCTGTTATTAACAAATTTTATTGTTTTTTAATAATTAACAATGTTCCGTATGTTGCAAAACGCTGCAAATTTAATACACGTTACAAAACGGTAAGAACAACCTAATTCCAAATTTTCAGCGTGTTACTAATTTTTTACGCAATGTTATTAACAAAAAACCTTTTTCACCCCTTTTCAACCCTTTCCGTACACCCCAGAACGCTGCAAAATCACACGGTAAGTTATTTTACCTTCTTTAACAACCCCCTAAAATTTCATCAAGTTACTAATTTCTTTCGGGTTTTGGCTTTAATGACTGGCCTATAACGTAACGTTAGATGAGGATGAAAATTACGGCTTGAATAGGGAATATCAAGGGTCAATTTAATTTTTATTCGACTCAAATATTTTTAATTATCCACTTTTAATGATGTTATGATAAGAAAAACGCCATTTAACATTTCAGGGTCACGTTCCGGCATGAACGTTCGTCCACTGTCATTGAAGATGCCACTGCACCAAATGCATTTCACTGAACCTGCAGCGGCTACCGATACGGACGAACTTCAAACGTCTCCACAATTAGAACTGGAGACACTGCAGTTGGAGAAAGAACTGACGGAGGCAGAACACCAGTTGAATAAGGGGGTGGCAATCGCAAAAGAAGAAAGCGACGCTGAAGCAGATGTGGTAAGTTTTTGTTTCGAAATATTATATTTTATGAAAACCATAGTGCATTTGCAAGAGAAAGCATAATCAATTGAGTATTTCAACAAAAAAAAATTTTGTGATACATGGAAAGATCATAATTATATAAGTTTTATAGCAAAACAATTTTCTTTTATTGTTTTTCGCAATAATTCAAAAGTTATTTCAAAATAAAAATACCGAAGACACGCCGGCAGCTCCCGCACTAACACTAGCGCGTGTGACGTCACATTGTTAATGTTCACCACAGAACACTAAAAACAGTAGAACTGACATACCACGTATTGTTTAACAAACGAATGTTTTGATTGGACGCGTACTTCTAAACTCAAATAAACCTTAAATTTATTAAAACTGAAAACCAAAACACATCTTCAATACTTAAAATAGAGTTTGTTTTACAATAAACAAAACGGGCACTAACCACATTTCTCATTTCGAGTCATAGGAGCATCAGTTTGTGGATTTACTAAAAAGTTTAGCTACGTAGATTGGTATTATAGTTAGCGCAGACAATTTTGACCTTAAACATCAACGAAATATGGTAAATATTGGCGTATACTATTGAAATGTATACATTGTGACGTCACATCTCAATCATGGCGCGTTTATAAGTCACGTGACTTTATTTAAATTTCTTGAATTTTAATTGTTTATAATTAATTGAAAAAACATTTTTTAAAGGTTTTTGCATTCAATAATATCAATATTATTAATATGTATTTTAAAAATAAAATACATTTAAAAAAACAATAATTTTTTTTTTTAAATACTCAATTATTATTATTAATTAAGTTAAGGTAAATGTCCTATCGGCAAAGTTGTTGCTTATGCAGACATAGGATGATCGCTTAACATTATGTAGTATTAATTAGTAGCTCTACGTTCTACCACATATTCTGAAGTCATTATTTTCTAATAGCCTAGTAGGGTTAGTTCAGCCTTGTATGGGAATCTGAAATTAATTATAGTCAGAAATTTTTTTGCACCTGTGTATAGGGGGGGTCATGAATAGCTTAAATTCAAAAACTCGACCAGCCACGACGTGTGCGTTAGCCGCCATATTGGTTTGAAGATCAAATCTTTTTTTATACATATCTCCTTTAGTTTATATTTTTTTACGAAAATGATAAGAACTAAATTTGTTGTAAATTTAATTTTCTACATTTTGAGTTCTTATAATTATCTGGTGATCTGTAATACAGGCATGACCTATAATGGACACCAGCTCCTTACATCTTTACCTGACTATCGAAAATTCTGTCATTATGTATACTCTTAAACTTGTATTGTGAGGAGAAATAAAGATTATTATTATTATTTATTTATTATCTCGTAACCAAAAAAAACTTTAATATTTTTGTAGACAGTAGGTAAGCGAAGCATTTAATAGTAAGCCGTGATCCTATAACCTATTGTTTTGTTTTGCGTTGGTTCCTAATTGATAAAAATTTCCGAAAGGTCACGTACTACGTAGAATAAGTATTTATCATTGTGTCGAAGGAACATTTTACATTATTTTTTTTACGTCCGTGATTACAGTCAATTGTTTATAAAATATATTTTGAAGTGAATACTTTAATGAAAAGAATGAGTCGTTTGTCTGCACTCATCCGACCGAGCATTTTAAATGCCGACCTGTTGAATATATAGGAATATATCTGGGACCAAGTTGTAGATACACAAAATATTTTTATACACTTTATGAAATAAAGGTTTGTTGTTAAAATTTTCATTGTAAAACCAATATTTACGGAGATAAATGCAAAAAACAAGTCAAAGTATAATTTCGCTTGTATGTCAATTATTATCGAATTTAGCGAAAATAATTGTAAAAACAAAGTTGTTGGTGATAGATCATTAAATTTCCTACAAATTTGATCCTTATGAATTTTTTAGAAATCAATATTTAAGCTCCTACACCTATGGTAAATGTACCGGGACCCAAGCGACTGGATAAAACTGAATATTTCTGATCATGAATTAGACCTTTTAACAATTATTACGGCACAACCTACACCTGAATAATTATTAAAAAATGGCCAAGTGCGAGTCGGACTCGCTCATAAGGGTTCCGTACTATTATAAGGCAAAGATAGACAAAAATTTGTGCTTTTTGTATGGGAGCCCCCCCTAAATATTTATTTTATTTTAATTTTATTATTAATTATTAAAGTACAAATACAATTAAATATTTTATGCATATTTTAACTGTCTAAGTGCTGCTGTTTTTGATAAAGAACAAAAAAGGCCACTAAAATCCTGTTTGTTAAATGGGAGCCCCATCAAATATTAAATATAATATGTTTTTTAGTATTTGTTGTTATAGAGGGTAACAAAATACATAATATCTGAAAATTTCAAGTCTCTACCTATAACCGTTCTTGAAGCCTGGAGACAGACAGACGGACACACAGCGAAGTCTTAATTTTAATTGTGGTTAATGTAAAGAGCTACAAGTTTATTTCTGCTTTTTTTTTCTGTATTTGACAATAACCGCGATACAGGTCGAACAGGTCGAAATTATACTTTGACTTGTTTTTTGCAGTTATTTCCTTAAATATTGATTTTACAATAAAAAGTATAAGGACAAAAGTTGTAGAAAATCAAATTTTCGACAAATTTGATCCTTATCATTAGCTTAAAAAAATAAAAAATAAAGGAGTTATAGCTAAAAAAAGATTGGACCTTCAAACCAATATGGCGGCTAACGCACACGTCGTGGCTGGTCGAGTTTTTGAATTTGAGCTATTTGTGACCTCCTCTAAACACTGCAGTGCAAAAAAATTTCTGACTTTAATTAATTAAAAAAAAAATCTAACCCTACTGGGCTATAAAGCGTCATAAATAAAATAAAATGAATACAAACAAAACATAAATAAAATAAAATAAACAGACAAAAGTCCTGCCCGTAAAACCAGGAATTTTGTCGATTTTGTACCTATTAATAAATATAAAATACAGAACTCACAGACGAATATTATTAACTTATCATCTCCACAATTATCTGTCAAATTCGTCATTTAATTACAGTTAGGTAATTTATTCGTCTTTGAGGGCATAGAAATAACTACCATGATGTCAATAACAGAAGCAGCAAAACAATAAGATAAGTAGGAACAGGAACAAGAGTATCTCCTAAATCTTCTATTTCCTACGCAGTCTATCATAATTATTAACACAATAAATGGCTGTCATCTTCAAGGATGTAGTCAAATCTAAAATGACCAGTGTTAGTCTTGAGTCATGTGTAACTACTCTTGTAGTGTAGACCATTTTTTGTAGCTGAGAATTCGTCATTGCTAGTTATAAAGTAAAGACTATAATTAACTGCAAAGAAATCTGTCTGATCTTTCAGTTAAAATATGTCAAACGATTATTATAATATTTTATTTATAAATCAATTAACAATTTTATATTCCTGAATGATCTTATTCGCATCATTGCATGCATTAGCATTATTATGGTCAGCATAAATTATTAATTTTTATCCTTCAGCTATTTTAATATTACGTTTTTATTTTGACCGTCTTAAAAAGGACAGTAACATAACATTATAAGAGAAGTTTATTAACCTATTAAGCCCCATAAGAACACCGGTGGTCGCGACAACAATAGAATACAATAGCATTTCCAAGAATCCGCGGGATTAATGCTTTTTTTATATATTTTTTTTTTAACGGGCTCTGGCCCACCACACATTCCCACCACTGTATCTCCTGTGTTCCAGGATCGACAGCGGTATCAAACCACGAAAACCCTTTGATATGATCTCAGGGAGTACAGTGAGGATTAATGCTTACTATTATAGGATCTTCATTCATCAGCAATTATCACACGGAAAGGTCACTACGTGGAGAAGTTTGTATGACCCAGATTACGACATCCCACGCGCCGCGTCCCAATTACTCGCATTCGGAACCATTTCACGAGAAACACATAAATTATACGTTTTCACTAAAAATACTAATAAATCAATATGTGTCTTGTATTTACCAATTTTCCCGCTATAAAGAAACTCAGAATTAGAATTATTTTAGGCAATGTGTTGTCGTCGACTTACGGTATTTCCAGAAACGGACGATTTTCAAGATTTTAAAGTGACTGGAGACATAAAAATATATTCCATTACACAATATCATGAACTCCACTAGATAGAAAAAAATCCCAAATTTAGGACCGGGACACAAAAACACGACACGAACGGATGATTTTCAAGATTTTTGACCGACTTCCAAAAAGGAGGAGGTAATATGTTCGGCTGTATGTATCTTTTTTTTTTTTTTTTTGTATGTTCCACGATTACTCAGCCGTTTGTGGTCCGATTTTCAAAATTCTTTTTGTGTTGTATAGGGTTTAACTCTAATTTGGTACCATATTCACAAAAGTGGTGATCTGATGATGGGATCCTTGAGGAATCGAGGGGACTTCTTGAAATTTGTATGGAAACATACAGTGATTTCGATTTTTTCTGAAGCATTCGAGGTAAATGCTACCAAAAAGTAAGACTTTGCACCAGGTTATACCCTGGACCCGAAGGTACCGAACAGAACTTTTGAATGCTTATAGGTACAGGTTCGGGGATTTCGGCGTTGTTTAAACAACTGAAAGCATAAGCTAATACATTAATTTGATTAATCATTATCATCACAACCATAATTATACCATGGGTCATCACACTATGACCCAATTATTGGTACTTTTCGTGATATTTTGCATCGAAGCAGACGTTTTTGATAATGATTTCGCTGTTTGTGGACCGATTTTCAAAATTCTCGTGTTGTTGTATAGGATAATTAATTAATTTTGTATAACAATTACGAAAGTGGTGAGCTGATGATGGGATCTATGAGCAATCGAGGAAAATCCTTGAATTTTATCAAAACACTCATAGTGGTTAAAATGTTGTTTCTAGTAAGTTAAACATATGTTACGAATAAGAGAAATTTTATACGAAGGTGTCTCTTGGTCCAAAGGCACTGAACAGAACTCCTGAATCTTTAAAGATAAAAGTATGGAAATTGCAGCATCGCTTAGATAACTGCAAGCATTTACCACAATTTCGCTTACAGTGACATAATGTGAATAGTTAACATTCGTATTGGTTATTTACGCATGAAGCCTAATTTTGTAGATACTTAACTAAAAAGAGTAAAATTATTATTTTTAACAAAAAATTAAAACCGACTTCCAAGGTAAAAACAATAGTAATATGAACTAAAAAGTATTAAATAACTCTTACCCTTTAATAGTGCCTTTTTCAGAATTCGTCTAAATCTCAACTATTTCTGTACTGTATACTACAATCTTCATTACTTTGAAGTCGGTACCAATCCCAAAAGTTTCAGATAATCTGACATTACTGAACTCACGATTAAATTAGCTGGTACCGACTTCAAAATAATGAAGATTGTAGTATACTGTATGCAGTACAGAAATAGTTGAGATTTAGACGAATTCTGAAAAAGGCACTATTAAAGAGTAAGAGTTATTTAATACTTTTTAGTTCATATTACTATTGTTTTTACCTTGGAAGTCGGTTTTAATTTTTTGTTAAAAATAATAATAATGTGACACATTAAAATGTTGAAAATCATCCGTTTCTGGAAATACAGTGTCTTAAACGCAATTTAAGTGGTTGAGTTTAAGAAAATTTTTGGTTGAAATAATTTCTAAAAAATTTCATTAATTTAACTAAAAAATAACGTTTAATTGTGACTTGAATAGTCAAGTCACAAATAGTTCTGCAGAGAGTAGGTACTTGTGATTAAGGTGTCCTTTAAGTGCATAATACTAATTAGTAAAATTTTATAGCCAAACTCAAACAAAAAAATTCAAACAAAATTAAAATGGCAGCTCGCAAAATATTGGCATTTACTAAGAAAAGGCCTATCCTGTCTTATAGAGATTTGATGAAAATCTTCAAATGAGATAAAATAGAGAATAGGAATTAGGAACCCCAAGCCACTGATGTACCTAAATAACAATAATTCGAAAATAAACAATAATATAACAATTCCGTAAAATCAGCGTTCCGTGATTCCGCTTACTTCGGGCAACGTTCCAGACCTTAGTAGTCATTCTATTTCTTGACAATAACTATTTCGTGATGTTAAAATGATTCACTGACATGAAAAATTGTTAACCGACGCGTTGTTTCAGTCTGCCACGCCAACTCACTTCTTGTGCCTAAACTACATGATAGGATTAGATTTAGTTAACTGAATTAGTTATAGATTTATTGCTAGCAACCTTCTTTGCTTTTCTTTCTTCTTTCTTTGTAACAAGCTTAAATTTTATTGTATTTCTCTAGTTCTATTAGAAGTTTGAACTATCAAGTATTGTTGATAACTACTTTGCAATTATTTTAAATAGGTTTTAAATAATGTTCACCGTACATTATCATAAATTCACCGTACATACCCTTGTTTGTACATTAAACCAACTTTTAAGGCAGAGTCTACATCAACACACTCTGACATTGGCGATTCACAAAGGAGCCATAAATAAGAAGAAGAAGAAGAAATAATGTTGAACTTATTTTTTTCTATGTCGTCTACCGTTTACTTAATCATACTTCTACTTTAGTAAACTGTATTATAAAATGTGTCTTCATTGATTTTAATCCTTCAAGCCCCATAAGACCACCGGTGATCGCGACAACAATAGAAAACAATTATTAGCAGTTCCAAGAATCCGCAATCGAAGGATTAATAAAAAATTGAAAAGGCGAATTAACTTTTAAGCAACTTCTGTATGGAGCATTGGACATTATAGGGTAATTCATAGTAAAATATTCAAGCACATTGTGAGCTTCTTTTTATTTCCATGACTGTACATAGCTCTGTTTAGTTGATGTAAATTGATATTTATAGCAGTATCATGTTACATTGCCCGTTACAGAGGTACTGTTATTATTTCATTATCGCTAATAAAATGTAAATTAATTGCTACTAAAACAAATGGACTATAATATAAGTAGTTGACTTGTATAAGTAATTGTTAGGTGTTAACAATCTCATACACTACTCATTAAGGTGGGTAGATTCGATCAATAATCAATATACGTCGCCTTTAACTATTTTGATATGAGAAACATTAGGATTTAGAATACTTTAGTAGAGCTCGTACTCTAACTAGTAGACTTACTTTGGCAAGTTTTATTTATTTAAGTATATTTTCCTTACGTGTAATATTTTATCAACCAGTTTATAGTAATTAGGCATCGTTTGTATTTCGTAGTTCCTGATGGTCGTGAATAGTATTACGATTACGAGTACTTTGCACCGAACCACGTGAGCCAGTTGCAGTTGCATCGCGACCGATAACAGAGCATAAACACTGCGCACGCGCAAACAACACCGGTTACTATGTAGAGGTTATGTTTCACAATACCTACATTTTTACCTGACAACAATAAACAATGATATTTCTATGTGTATCGCCAGCGAACTTTGCCCCAGCGATTTCTATAATTTGCATATTAAACAGACTATGAAACATAAAAACATGATAGCCCACAAAAAAGCAATTTTCGAAATGCAGGGGTACCGATAAAGCGCTATCTACTTTAATTAAATGCACGATCGTGTCGGGCCGCGGTTCCCCTGGCAGCTAGTCGTCAACATCGCGTGATCGATACCGCCGGTCCGCCTCGGTGTACCCGGTTCATGAGCGCTGACCACGACGGGAGACGCCTTGACCTTGCCGCGCGGGGGGCGGGGCGGGCTGACGCCATCGCGGCCGGCACGCGCGGGCTTTCGGCCGCGATCCTCCGCGGATGGCATTCGCGTGATCGGCGTTTTATTCCGGGGTGGGCTCATTCCGCGAGCCGGCGCCGACGCCGACGACCGAACGACCGAGCCGAACCGACATGCTCCGACATGGGTAACGTGCAGTGCTGCGCCGCCGATCGTGTCCGCGAGAAAAAGAAGAGGAGAAGTAAAAAGAAGAAGGAACAGAAATCGAACGGAGTTAACGGGAATAAAGTGCAAAAAGTGGTAATGGCCGAGGAGCCAGTCGAGCGTACCGTCGTAGAGGACAAGGTGCAGCAGACTGTGGTGCCGGAGAGTGAGAAAAAGAGTGACAATCAGGAGGATAGAACTTCTCAGAAGTCGGAGGATAAGCCGAACGAGAGTATAGCAGCGGCGAGGGAGAGATTTTTTGGTCAGGTGAGTACAGTTTTCGTGTTGCTTCTAACAAAATTAGAGAATATATTCTGACTTAGTGACTACGCAAATTACCAATACATAATTTAGAAACTACTAGATGACGCCCGCAACTCCGTTGCGCCAAAATTCGTTTATCGCGCGGGAACCGTACATTTTTCCGGGATAAAAAGTATCCTATGTCCATTCCCGGGACTCAAAGTATCTCTATGCCAAATTTCAGCAAAATCGGTCCAGCGGTTTGAGCATGAAGAGGTAACAGACAGACAGACAGACAGACAGACAGACAGACACACTTTCGCATTTATAATATTAGTATGGATAATCACTGACTTGATTAGCCAAGCCCAAAGAATATTAGATATTGTCCTAGAGACTATTCAAAGTATATCCAACGTTTATTTTTGTTTGATCGATAGCCCTAATCCCTTCGAGCACGAGCCACTTAGGGGCAGGTCTGGTGATTATCAAAACTTCCGAATCGATATGTTTCATACCTTCACCTATAGCGGATTCCGTTTGTATTTATAGCTGGCTATTGCGTATTTATCGTGGTTCTGGCGAGATTATTGTGTGTATGTTAATTAGTATCTTCTGTATGTTTTGTATGCTGATTTATGTTACGAGAAAATTTTGATTTTCGGGTTTATTATTGGGACAAAGTTTATGTTTTAAATCCTTTATAGTACGGGAGCCCTAGAACAAATTTTTTTGTGATTACTAACAAGCAAATTTTTTGTGAGTAGCTACATTTTTATAAGACAAACAACATTTTTATTTTCGAAAAATCTCAAAAGTGGTAGCTATCAGAGATAGAAAGGATTTCATACTTTGACTTGATGGTCCTAAAATATGGATTGTTTTATCTGTAGGACAAGGTTACTCTTAAATTATATAACTATTAACCTACCAATATACAAAAAATCAGCTAGTTAGGGTTCCGTTTTAGGGTTCTGTAATCGACAAAACTTGGTTGACCACTGTACCCTAAAACGGAACCCTAACCAGCAGATTTTTTGTATATTGGTAGGTTAATAGTTATATAATTTAAGAGTAACCTTGTCCTACAGATAAAACAATCCATATTTTAGAACCATCAAGTCAAAGTATGAAATCCTTTCTATCTCTGTTAGCTACCACTTTCGAGATTTTTCGAATATAAAAATGTTGTTCGTCTTATCAAAATGTAGCTACACACAAAAAATTTGCTTGTTAGTAATCACAAAAAAAATTGTTCTAGGGCTTCCTCACTATTACTATTATATTCAAATAAAGTAGTAGTATTGGGATCATGTAATTCTCCTATCTCAATAAAGTACAAACAACAAACTTGTTATTGTATTACGAATTTATAAAATAATCATGACGCTTGATGTTAGATCCAAGTGTGATGAATTTATTAATGATCTAATATACTTTAGTACATGGCACGTTTACTGCTAATGATTATTTGACGGCTATAAAAAAATTTAAAGTAGCGATAATAATCGATATAGTCAGGGAGCCCTAGAACAATTTTTTGTAATTACTATCAAGCATATTTTTTTGTGAGTAGCTTCATTTTGATAAGACAAAAAACTTTTTTATTTGCGAAAAATCTTGAAAGTGGTAGCTAACAGAGATAGAAAGGATTTCATACTTTGATTTCATGGTCCTTAAAATATATGGATTGTTCTATTTGTAGGATAATAACAGAAATGAAATCCTTTCTATCTCTGTTAGCTACCACTTTCAAGATTTTTCGCATATAAAAAAGTTGTTTGTCTTATATCATGAAGCTACTCACAAAAAATTAGCTTGATAGTAATCAAAAAAATAATTGTTCTAGGGCTCCCGTACTAATATCTATAAATTAGGAAGAATCCATGTTCTTTTATGTTAACGATATTATCTTTAACATAATCAATAAGAATTTAAACTGAAATCAAAACATAAGCCTTTACATAGAGATTTAAAATCTTTCCTCGCATTTAGCAAATTCTTTAAATAGTAGCTATATAAATAGTAGAAGGTACTGTAGTCGCAGTAAATAAGGATTATTAGTATTAAGTTACTTTTAAAATATAAGTATCCATTTATGTGAAAAACTAGCAACTTTTTCTAACGCCTAAACTTTAGCTTGTCGATTACGTATAAAGTAGCGTCTGCATGTTATGTTATATTATGACCGTGATTATGTATGTTTGTCCTCTGACTGGCTGTGTTAACGAGAATTTTAGTCAATCGTCTCAGCCGCCGTTTAGTTTGGAAGGTCAGACAAGTTACAAAGATTTATGATGATACTCAGCTAGCAGGTATATTCGAGTTGAGATAATATAGTCACTGCTCGACAAACTTTCAAAACTTTGCCTTTAAAATACACAAAGGGATGAGTTAATTTATTTATTTATTTATTACGGTACAGTTACAGACCACAGAATAACAACATACAGTAAAATAACATTAACAACACACAGCATTTAGACTGAGGTCCAATTACAACTACATCAGCATTGAAGGTAACAATATTAGCATGAGGTTTACATAGTGAAAGACAGGGAAAAACACAAAATCTTACCACTTTAGACTTGCTAAAAGACCCCACTTAAGGTATGTTTTCAGTATTTTTTCTTGTCGAAGTATTTTCCAGCCAAATATACGTACTAGTCAGGGAGCCCCAGAACAATTTTTTTTTGATTAAGCTAGGGTTCCGTTTTAGGGTTCTGTAATCAACAAAACTTGGTTGACTACGGTACCCTAAAACAGAAACCTAACCAACTGATTTTTGTATATTGGTAGGTTAATAGTTCTATAATTTAAGAGTAACATTGTCCTACAAATAGAACAATCCAAATTTAGGACCATCAAAATAATATCAAAGTATGAAATATTTTCTATCTAGCTATAGCTAACAGCTACCACTTTCAAGATTTTTCGCAGATAAAAATGTTGTTTGTCTTGTCATCAAAATGAAGCTACTCACAAAAAATTAGCTTGTTAATAATCAAAAAAAAAATTGTTCTAGGGCTCCCTCACTATACATAATAACGTTGTATCTTATCATGAGTTTTAAAATGGCTTCGTAGACTAGGTCTGTGACTAGGTAGAGTATCCATGATTTGTCAAAAGTGTACTGAATATCCATAATTTTCATTTTTAATTTTAAATTACTAGCGACCCGCCCCGGCGTCGCACGGGTATAAAATATATAGCCACTGAAAAAATGATTAAAATCAATTGCCTGGTATCCTTCACGTGGTCTACTTCTTATCTGTGCCAAAAAACATAAAAATAGCTTTAGAGTCTAGTAGTTCGCGAGATAAGCCCTTTCAAATAATTTCCCCCGTTTTTTTCCAAATCCTCCTATTAGTCTTAGCGTGATAAAATACAACCTATAGCCTTCCTCAATAAATGGGCTATCTAACACTGAAATAATTTTTCAAATCGGACCAGTAGTTCCTGAGATTATCGCGTTCAAGTTAGCCCTATCAAATAATTTTCCCCGTTTTTTCCCCATTTTCCTCTATTTCTTCGCTCCTATTAGTTTTAGCGTGATAAAATATAGCCTATAGCCTTCCTCGATAAATAGGCTATCTAACACTGAAAGAATCATCAAAATCCGTTGCGTAGTTTTAAAGATTAAAGGGAACAAAGGGACATGAGGGAAAAAAATATTTTATAAATATAATAATAATTTAATTATAAATTACAGGACTTAATATTAGTATATTTAGAGGATGTATATCAGACGTAGGATATCCCATATTAAATTAAGAATTTAAATGTCAATGTCAATATTTTACAAAGATAATAATAATTTAATTATAAATTACAGGACTTAATATTTAATGTCTATTTAGAGGATGTATATCAGACGTAGGATATCCCATATTATATTAAGAATTAAATGTCAATAAATAGGATTTTTGCACAAAATAAATAAAAATAAAGATGAGGCTCTATATATCCAATAAATAATAACTTATAAAGTAGTTATTTTTTTATTAAATATTATTTAGCGAAGAAATTAAAAAGCATCGACGAGTTAATTAACTTAGAGCTTTTAAATAAAGAAAATTATAAAGAAAATTAGCTTCAATAATAATTAATGAAGCTAATTTTCTATTTTTTTAAGGTATATGACTTAGGTTTTGTCGAGTTTATTTAATAAGTTATTATTAGTATGTATTATTGTTTATTTAAATTTAAACTAAATGCATTTTTTATGCTTTCTAAAAATAATCAACGCTTTGATGCCATGAAGATAGAGCTTATAATTAAAAAGTCAAATGTAGGTAATTATCTATTGTGATTGTCTACAAAGCATTATAATATCAACTTTACGATCAAGTTAACTGCAAATTGCAAAATATGATACTAGTGATAACGGTTACTTAACATGATAACTTGTTAAAATAGAAATCTAATAATTACTTTCATATTTACAAAAAATACTAGTACTAATTACTTCCATGTTATTTATTGTCAAAGTTTTTACCTTTCTCAACCCCCAAACGTACAACGTAGAACGAGGGTTGATAATTTAAGGGATGAAATCCACGTCCATATAAATATTTATTTTAGTTAAGTATAATATAAAAAATATATGCAATAAGTAAAGCACCTCTCTCCACGCAAAAATCCCTGATATGTTGTTACAAAGATCTTTAAGTCCCGTGAAAAGACATGTATCCAGGAAAAATGAACGACTCCCACAAAACGCGAAATTCGGTGTTAAGAAGTTGCGGGAATGTTTCATCGTATTCACTAGATGGCTAATCGACCTATTCCGGTAAATCGAATTTCCCACGAGCGTCAGCGTATTGAAAATAGTTGGATGGTTCGTTGAATCGCCTTTCGAAACGGGTTGAGTCAGCGAAAGTGGCCGTTTTGGAGCCGCTCCAGACTCCCGAAATAGCACGTTATTCCGAATAAATTATATTTCTTTGTAAAAAACATTTCAAAGAAATCAATGATCTCAAAATAAAATAGTGCACCCACTTTGGGAGATATACGGAGATTTACAAAGTATTTGAAAGTAGGATCTAATTAATACCTCTATCTATACATATATCTAAATCTATATTCTATAATACAGTCTCTATATCCGCTGAATCCTAATGTACATACATTACAATATACTATAGTATGTAGACTTTATCCTCATGAGGATAAAGTCTACTGCAGTTCTAAAACTTTTTTAACCCTAAAAAATACCCATACTAGTATTATGTATAGATATATTTTGAGACCAAGAAACGACATGGGATCTTTATCACGTAGAAATGAACGGTCCCACATAACAAAATTTCTGTGCAATTGCGGAAAAGTCTAATGTAAATCCAATATGTACTGTACTTACACTAAAACAACTAAGTTCAGTACGAATTTATTTTGCATAGTTCCTTGACCCTATTAGATCATGTTCACAAAAACTACAACAGGTGTCTATCATGACTATTCATGACACATCAGAGTCGTGATAGAACTTAATCATGAGTTTGTGATCGCACCGACTAGATCTCGTGTGATCGCTGCTATTATCGGATCACCGCTAACTTCGGTATTTATTGCGTACACTTGCTGTCAAAAGTGTTTAGTGTCTTTTTATTCAATAAACATCTTAATAAATGTCTCAACTCAATGAACATATTTTTTTTTTCACTTTTTTCACGAATTTCAATCGAAGATTAACATACTAGCAATAAATCGTATAAAATATCTACAAAATATATTATATTTACGAAAAAACTCAGTGTAAAAGTTACACAAACACATTTAAAATAATGTTGTTATTTCTTTATAACTATACCGAAAGTAGGTGTGTTCAATAAAAATTTGTACTAACTTAAAAATAAAAATAACTTGTACTTTCTATTTTGTACTCTAACATTTAAAAAGGCATTACGTAAAATCAATTTTATAAATCACTTTTATCTATAAGTGTACAGTGTCACATCTGTTCGGGGGAAAGCTTTTCGTCGTTTTATCCTTTGCCGGCTATTTATGCAATAGCCCATTTAGTTTCGCATGGTGTGTGTAAAATAAAAATAAAACATTAGTGATACTACTGTATTTTTTAGAAAAAGATAACAATTTGACTAATAAAAATTACACGGTGACACGTTGTTGATAAGCCTACGTTAAAATATTAACCAATAAACAACGCTGTTGAATAGATAAACTCCTGTCAAAAAATCTTTGATCCAGGTTTAAGTTATCCAATAAATTATACATAATATCCATTTACTAACCGATTAATCAAATTAAGTAAGAATCGTGTAGGCTTAGAATTCCCACGCCCACACGGGCGCCTAAAATTTCTCACGTCAAATAAATTAATTATATTTGTTAATAAAACCTCATTTACACGAACAATAAACGTGCAGTTACGCTGTTGACATTTATTGGTCTCATTAATTTTCTTTTGTAATTGGGAAAGTTTTTATTTTAATTTTCATGTAAAACGTTTCGTTGAAGTGAGGGCCCGGTGTATCTAAATAAAAAACATTATCATAATACTAGTACCAACAAGAAATAATTAGGAAGTTTAAATAGTATTAAGTAAGTACTTTATTAGAAGAGTAAATTACAGATGTAGATGATATTAATATTATAGGTATGTAGTAAAATGTAGATACATAAGTTATTATAAAATCAGCCAATGATTCCATTATGTCCTATCGCCGTTATTCAAGGCCTTTAAACAAAATTGAGATGGTAGTCTTCAGTTTCCTGCCGTAATATTGATCGTTGTAGTTCCTTTCCGGTCTTTTTGGCGGCAAGATGGCGCTGCGATGGCGGTAAGATGGCGGTTTCCGGTGTTCACCTGGGGAGGCGCGCGCGCGTTGTTCCTCATTGGCGTCTAAAGTTTTGTGTCGTAAAGACGTGTAACGCTGTTAGCGTTCGTTAAAGTTATTAAAATTTTAGTTTCTTCTCAAATAACTATAATTATTCTTAAATAGTGAAATAATTATTATAGATCGTTTGTGGTTTCGAAAATTTTATTTTTAAATAAATTTTATCATTATGTCGAAATATAATGGTCATAAAAGTGCTCACGAGTGTCTTTCCTCAACATCATCGTCAGATGAGGAACCAGCCACGCAACGAAAGCGGAAATCTTCGTCAGGACGTTCCGAAAATCCAAAAAGGTTATGCCGGGATGACGAGGTGTCGCAAAACCTTGTCGAGCAGGTCAGTCAGATCCAAAATTTCTTAGCTTGTGTCTATCCACCTTCGGATACGTGTGTGCAGGATGAAAATTGTGCTAGTAACGTCTTAGATAACACGTGTGAAAATGTTAAACATGACGCTATTTTCAATACGTCAAACGATATTAATTTCGATTTAACGACCAATCTTAAAGAACCGGCTGTTCAGAGTGCCTCCGCGGAGCATTTACAGACACTCAATTCTTTACAACACTTCAACTCTGAGAATTGGTCAAATGTCCGTTATTCTGATAATGAAAAAACTTATAATGCCCGACATGGTTTTATTGAGTTGGAAGTTAACGACGAGTTGAAACAATTTGAATGCGAGTGGTTAGTCTTTGGGTGCACGAGCTAGGTTGGGTTGTGGACAAAAATAAATCTATACTTCAGCCACGAAAGGCTTTAAAATATTTAGGTACTAGATGACGCCCGCAACTCCGTTGCGCCAAAATTCGTTTATCGCGCGGGAACCGTACATTTTTCCGGGATAAAAAGTATCTTATGTCCTTTCCCGGGACTCAAAGTATCTCCATACCAAATTTTAGAAAAATCGGTTCAGCGGTTTGGACGTGAAGAGGTAACAGACAGACAGACAGACAGACAGACAGACAGACAGACAGACAGACAGATAGATAGATAGACAGACAGACAGACACACTTTCGCATTTATAATATTAGTATGGATTTTGGGACACATGGAGCAATCAAAAGTCCATTCCAGATTCAAAAGCTCAGACTCTTCAAATTAGAATTCAAAAATTGTTAAAAACTAGAAAAGCAACTCAGAGAAATGCAGAGCGTCATCGGACGTCTAAATTTTGCAGCAGTTCCCCATGGTCGTTTAAATTATCGATATCTTATGGCCCATTGCAATAGTTTACTTTGATGTAGCCTCCACGAAAGGCGGTATGTACCTTTCACGCTATTAAGGAGTTAGAATGGTGGTTAGCTAATTGCAAAAAGTCTTCTCGAATTCACCCCCCTAAATTAGTTAATTTTCTTACTACGGACGCTTCCGATTTTGGTTGGGGGGCTGGTTTAAACGGTGTATTTTTAACGGGAGATTGGCTCAATGATAAAGAAAATCTTCATTCAAACCAGTAAGAAATGTTAACAATTTTAAAATGTTTACGCGAATACGGTCCAATAGTAAGCAAATCGTCTCTAGCAAATCTGTAGTGGCATATTTAAGAAATGAAGGGGGGAACAAATCAAATTCTCTAATGAATCTAACTTATAAAAATTTTCAAATTTTAGATCTATTCGATATTCATATTATACCGCACCATCTTCCACGCCGGTACAACAATACAGCAGATCGATTCGATCGAAAATCGTTTCTCCCCGAATGGCATCTAGCTCTGCGGTGACCGACATCATCTTTCGGAAATGGGGCGGATTATTTGCATCAGCCCGAGCTCACGTGGTGCCAAAATACGTAAGACCAGAGAGATCAAAAGGCGTGGAGACACAACGCGTTCTCTTGGGAATGGAACTTCAGTCTGGCTTGGGTTTTCCCACCACCAAATCTGATGCCCAGGGTATTGATGCATCTCAATCGTGCGAAAGGTGTGTATCTGATTGTAGCCCCGAAGTGGCCCCAGGATTTCTGGAGAGCGGATCTAAAGTCTCAAGCATTAGCACCGCCGTTCACGGTTCGAGACTTGGAGTCGAACCTACTGGATCTATCGACGGGCTTTCCCCCTCCACGAGTACAAGACCTAATGATGGAGATTTGGAAATGTGGGGGTGGTCTACGGAACTCGAATCCTGGTCCGAGCAACAAAATTCTTTACTCAAAAGCGGCTGCCACTATAAATACGTATAAGCCGGCTTGGATCAGATGGTTGAATTGGTGCAAAATTTCGGAAGTCCAGCCTACTAACCCTTTGGGGTCCCAGTTAGCTCAGTTTTTAGCTGATTTACATTTAAAACATAATCTAGCTAACAAAACAATTCTAGTTCATAAGTCACTTGTTTTTACACTTTGCAATACAAATAATAGTTCTAATTTTCAATGTGTACAAGGGTGCTCTGCGTTCCCATAATATCTTCGTCGATCGTCCTGAGATGTTCCCTTTCTTGGTTCTCATAAACTATAGGAATAACCGCCATACTCAGAGACATTTAATTTTAACCTTCAATTTAATGAAGAGTTTAACCAATACGAGTAATGTTTGGAGCTTGTATCAAAATTTTGATTTAATTCATCATCATCATCATATCAACCTATATTCGTCCACTGCTGGACATAGGCCTAGGATTAATTACATTTAAGTAATTAATGTTTCACTCTGAGTGCGGCAGTAAGTGAACTTTTTACGAAGCACACCAACTACTGACCACGCTACATCAGCCTTACACCATTTGTGGAACACTGATCTAGAATAACTATCACTCGTAACAACCATGAACTAAACAATGAACACAAGCGACAATAAAATTATAACTTACAGCTCATATTTTCCAATGTGTTACTAAAGTCGTAAACGACGAAACACCAATAACCTCTACATTTTATTTTCGTCTGAATTACTCGTCGCCTGTCGCCTGTCGACAGTCGCCGCCGTGGCGACGTCACTTTGACACCTCACCAGTCAGTCGCGACAAATCAAATATTTATTTACATTGACGTTATTACCTAAATATACATATTATACAGCCGCGCCTAAAACTTTTTAAGTGTAAGATCATTCTTGTAGTTGTGAATGTACCGGAGAAAAAAAATCTAGACTGATTTCAACGTTGATTCTTTTAAACATTAACGGTCTTACCACAAAAAACTAAACATCTGTTGAACAGTTGTTTTGTGACCATTTTGTACTGAATTTTTCTCTAATCAACTGTTCAACAGGTGTTTAAATCTTTTGTGGTAAGACCGTAATAATTGTCCTACGATCTTGATTCTATCAGTTATCTTATGTTAAAATATTTTTCTTCTAAAAGCACTACTTTGGCATTTGAATAAGAAACTTAAAAATAATGTTTTTATAATGAGTTTGCCCGTACAAAAAAGTAAGTAAGTACGTACTTTTAGTATTGCTTTTTTCACAGTGATTTATAAGGGACTCATTCGTCATGCTAAAGAATCAAAGATCGGAGGTAAGATAGCCTTAGGGCCGTGATGTTGGAGCACAAAGTTTATAAATTATAATATACGGTTTATGGCGTTCATATTTAAATCACGATTCTACAGACTGTGACAAAACTAAGCACTAACTACTACGTACGTACTACTGATACAAAATTACTACCTAAGTAGTTAAACTAGTAATACTGTGTGTGTATGGGTACCCAATATCGAGGTCGCTGTGAAAGTATCAGCGTTGAAAGAGTAACTATTTTTTGATGGGAAAATTCATAAGGCTCGGGCGCGTGTCCGTACAAATCACAAAAAGAAATGATCTTTCAGCGCTGCTACTTTCACAACGAACTCTATTTATGGGGCACATACACACCCTAAAGTATAATCATTTAGTTTTGTTACATCTTGTAGATATATACGTTTTATGGCTTTCATATTGGAATCAGGAATCACAATTCTATAGCTATGATATAGATAAATGATTATAGTCATCGCGTATAAATAGTCGAGATTCGAGTGTTTGCCTACCACTGTATGTTTGAATGATCTTATGACTCAGAGTTAACCGTTTGACGTCATGAAGTTTTCGTGAACATTGTCTTGATATACGGACTTGGGTAGGTAGCAGTTATAGTAAGATAAGCGTTTCTCATGTAATTATTATGGTTGCCACTAGATTTCTTCTTTATTGTAGTAGTGATTTGCATGCGAAGGGTTAATTATTAGGTATACTGTTAAAAAAACGTACTTCTTGATTTTTTTTTGTTCATTAGCATAGAAAATGTACCTACTAGGCCTAGGGTATAAACATATTGTTGTTACCACACGTAAGCCTTAAAAGCACACAATAATAGTTGATAGATGAACCCTGACAAAAATTCTCAGAAACCTGCACAGCTGCCTGGCTCCCAAAAGGATCAAAATTGAATCAGAATCATAGACATTACGTAGTTTTTAAATTAAGATTCAACCTTTGTGTTACCTACAATGTGAACTACAATAGAATTTCCTCTTTTTGACCTTGCTCCGGCGTAAATTTCGATGAAATTAGGTTTGCAAATGCTCTACATTACATTAAAACAGCTGTTGTTACTTTTGCTGTGATTGTAAGAGATAAAAAAATACAACTGCATAGGTTGTGCAGTGTGCTACAAGTACAGTCAACCACAAAATTTACTTTACCATTTTGTTCGTAATGTTATATAGAGTTATTGCTAAAAGACTTGACCGACCTACGGTCTACCAACAGATAAATTTTGCAATAGTTATTAATATTATAAATTATTTACATAATAACTTAATATTGTAATAAACTAGTTTATTATAATGAAATGTCTGTTTGTTTGTTTCCTCTTCATGCTACAACCGTTAAACCTTTTTTCAAAGGTTTTTTCAGATACGATACGAACATGTTAAATGAACCGTTCGTGCACGAATTACGATAAACGATTTTATATCGTATCATTTATTGTTATCACGTTTTACATTTATTTAACATTTTTTTCAAATGCTTTTTTGGGCTCTGTATATTTTCGCGTTTAGTGTAGAGACTAGAGACACGAAACTAAAAACTATGGGTACATCAGTCTCGCTTCAGTTGCCGGCTTTGTATATTGTCAACACCTATAGTAAATAACGTTGGAAAACTGACAGCAAATAGTTATATTTGTCGCGAGTTATAGTCGAAACAAAGTTGCCCGATAGAAGGCCACGTATTGGTGATAAAACGTTAAAATGTAAGTTAAATTATTGTAGCGGATAACAGAGAAGACAGTTATAATCATTAAAAAAGAATAAAAGAAATAAAAAGAAAAAAAAGAAATAAATAAAAGAATAATAACAAGCCCTAATAATGTAAGGGGGGTGATTATAATAAAAAAAATTAAAACTATGAAATATCAAATAATAGATGACGCCCGCAACTCCGTTGCGCCAAAATTCGTTTATCGCCGGTACTTATCGAGAACCGTTAATTAATCCGGGATAAAAAGTATCATTTATTTCCAGGGACTCAAAGTGTCTCCATACAAAATTTCATCAAAATCGGTTCAGTGGTTTAAGCGTGAATAGGTAGCAGGCTTTCGCATTTATAACGTTAGTAACTTAGTATGGAATATCGAAAGTTTGTGTGCCCACTGCCCAGTGCCAACCTATTCGAATTTCTAATACATGGAACAACGTTAATTCGAATTTTCAGATACGTCATTTTATATTTAAGTCAAACGAAATACTCGATTTGTTTCCAGTTTTAGGCACAGAATACATATTAGTTGTTTTATGTAAGCAATTTTAAATCGTACGATAATTTTGATTTAACACGTGAGTCAAATACAACAAAATGAGTTCAAAGCGGTGTGATCGAGATAGTAACGGTGCCCGCCCACGGCGAAATTCCCGCCTAAATATAAACATTAAAATATACGCGTGTGTACCGTTTACCGAAATACGAGTGAATGATGAATTAAATAAATCATTTAAGTCTTTAGTCTACTCTCTACAAATTACCGTACGTTGTTGCGAAACTGTAGGCTGAAACTTGGCTAGAGTTGAGTGGTTTGTAATGCCTTAACTGGTAATAAACTATTTTTTAACCGACTTCCAACACGAAGGATGTTAATTTGTCGGCTGTTGATATATTTATTTATAATTCAGTTGCTTTATTCCTATTGCTGATAACTGATAAAGATGATAGAGATGTACATTGTACATACCAAGTACACATTATCTCAACAACAACAAAAGAAACGCCGAACGATCGATGATTGACAGATGTAGGCCGTGCGATATCGTAAAGCATTATCGTGTGGTGTGAACAGTCACTTAACCCGTTGACTTCTGCGTGTGGTCTCTAGTGGCCAGTGTGACAGGAGTCACTCTTGACATGCGTAATGGCTTCCGAGGTCGGCACAATTACGACACAAATACAATTAATTTGCGTACGCAGCGTAACATCGAGTTTTGGCTCAATGAAGCAATTAGGAATAGAGTCTATACACACAGCATACTGCATAGACACTATGTTATGAGTACTTTCGTAGTAACTATTTGGTTATGTGTGTCAGTATTTTTCCACATCAAAAATGGCGTGCCATGTTTTTAAATATGATTGTCCTAAATAACCTTACCTTTTGTTTATCGCTTTTGGGTGAAAGCAGGTGAGCGCGGATGGAAGCCACGGGGCATGGAAGGCGTGTCATAGACTCTCGCGTCTCTGTCAGCGCGGAAGCAGGAACACGGTCGGGTTTTAGTGGGTAGAGCTGCGGCCACTTACCATCTCATCGGCCGTAGCGAGTCCCACATACCCCGGTAGTCTCTCCCCAACGCTGCTCCCCAATACTTAATGGCATTTCCTGAAACAAAAAAAGGGGGAATAAATATATACAAATATTTTTGCAGTTTTCTTGAGATCTTTCTTTTTATTACTTTTTCAAAAAGCTTCTTGCATGCTTAGCAGGGCCACCATAAAAAGGGGTTACTTTCGTCTTACAGACAATATGACAGACAGATAAAGGAAATATCTGTCATTTTGTTTCAAAATTCAGTATTGGAACGAAGTTCCTTATCGCGCGTTCGGCGTAACAAAGGGGGCTAGACAGAACGATATTTGACCTGGACACTTTTTTATTTGTACATGCATGGTAGGGGCAGAGGCCGTTAGTAGTATTCCTGTGCGTCAACTAGATTGCGTTTTTTTTAATATTTTTTTTGAGCTTACTTATATGGTATACAGATTTTTTGAACTTATGAAATAACTTCGTTCCATGCGGGTGTCCCTTGACACCTCTCAAGTTTTTTTTAATTCAGAATTTCTACAGTGCTCATGCTAAAGCCTGTTTTGTTGGTAAGATTTTCCACTCCAAATTCTTCACTTTTGGCATCAGGATTGAAATTGCCTACACACAAAAAACTCAATGGCATAATTCGTGTGGAACGTAATTTGGTACCATTAGCTTTAGGCTGGCGCACACATCTGTCGAGTTGATATTATATGGTGGTTTTAGCCGCCGATTCCGGCATGGGGACGCGAAAGTGTGTCTGTCTGTCTGTCTGTTAGATCGTAACGCCCAAGGAACTGACTCAATTTTGCACAATTATGTATGGAGGTACTTTGAGGAAAGGACATCGGATTATTTTAATTTTTTTTAATAAAATAAGGGCGCAAACAAGCAAACTTCTCTTGTTGAAAGCAACTACCATCGCCCATGGACACTCGCAACATCAGAAGAGCTTCAGGTGCGTAGCCGGCCTTTTAAGAGGGTAATACGCTCTCTTCTTGAAGGTTTGCAGGTCTTATTGGTTCGGAAATTCTGCTGGCAACAGTTCGTTCCAAAGTTTTACAGTGCGTAGCAGATAGTTACGCGGAAAACTCACGGTAGAAGACTGCCATTCATCAAGGTAGGTAATGAGGATGGTATATTCATCTCGGAAAAATGTACTATCAAGGAAATTGATTCCTTGGCAGTTCAATGTTAGCTGTGATCGGTCGGATGGGTTTGACTTAACGCGACCAAACTACTTAGGTCCGCCGTCTGCCTAGGGATCAACTTCTCTGATAGTACGTGTTATGAAGGAATTTCAGCGCACTGAAAATACGAGCAACCTGCAACAACTAGTTCAATGTGTGTGCACGTCGTTTTGCCGAATGTCGGCAACAGTCGTGGGTCGTTGCTCCGCTGCCTACACGACTGATCGTGTTACTCCTTGATTGAATTTCCCCAGACACTAGACGTCCGCTAGGTCTATCATTATGTGATTCTTCGTCTGCTATTCCAGGAGATTCCTGCTTAGTTTTAAAATTAATTTCAAATAATGATAATGCTTAGGTAAATGAAACTGAGTTCAAAACTTGCTGACTAAATAGTCGGTACATGCCCTAATATGTGATCGAAGCCTAAATCCTAATATGCCATGTCTTTGCGTCTAGTGTAAGTTCAAATAGACTCAAGACATTCTCCTTCCGATTTCGAATCATATTATGAGGAATCTACACGTTAACTCTGAACAGTACAAGAATTACGAAGATGTAGTGTAAATCTTACGAACAGTCTTACAAGAGCTCATCCAAACCGTTCAAAACCATTTTACCTCTAACATCCTTCTGTAGAGACGAGAGAGAGAGGGTCCTTATGTAGAGGACGTAAGGATCACTAGCTTGAAAATAACTCTGAAGTTACGGTAAATATAAGTAACGTGAGTAATATTTCCAAATTTAAATAAGCGACGACACATTCGTGTTGTTGCGTTTGTTACATTTCAGGCGTTAACATTTCTGTTCTAAATTCTTCCTCTTATTTTCGTTTGTAAATGGGTAATCATTTTACTTTTACAATTTGAGAAAACAATTTATTAACTTTAAAATATAGACGTTTGGGATATAATTTTAGACCTTATAGTAAAGTAGAATGTACTATGAAATAAACTGCGATCAGTTGCGCTGTGCGCAGGTAAATGGAGGAGATCTAAATTATATAACAATAGCTAGAAAAGTGAAAACTATTATAGTAATTAATTTAAAAAAACATTAAGATAAAAGATAATGCACGTTTTTACTAAGGGAGATCGCACACGTCACACTTTTTGTGTGATTGAGTCTGCGGCTTACATACAATCTGCATGGCGCGCGCCATCAGATTGTATGTAAGCCGCAGACTCAATCACACAAAAAGTGTGACGTGTGCGATCTCCCTAAACAGTACCATAGAATATATATTAGTTGTACCAAACAGTACTAAGCTGTGCTAAGTAACCCTAGCGGTCTTGGTCATCTATCGCTAAGACAAAAACCACCAACGCGATCTAAGTATGTATCATCTAAATTCTCGAGCCCAAAATCTAAAGAGATCCCAAATGTAGCCTAAGCAGTAGAAATGTAGCCACTAGCGAACATTTTATGAGCATCAATGTTAATTTGGCCTTCCCAAATTGCCTAAAAGTTAAAACCTAAACAATGTAGTGTAATGTGACATAGAAAACTACTTCACACAAACACGACCAGTGATAAAATACCTCGTTTGTTCGAAAACAAGTAGGAGTCTTGACATTCTTAGGTGAACCTTGTAAACAATAAAGCGTTGTTGGTGCGCAGGCGCCGACTTGGCGTTTACATATTAATTCTGGCTTTATTTTAAACTAGCGACCCGCCCCGGCCTCGCACGGGCATAAAATATGTATATAGCCTTAAGTCTAGTTTTGATTTATATTCATTATAGCAGTCGCCCGCGGCTCCGCCCGCGTGGATGCAGGAAAGACTCGGCCAGCAAAATGATTCCCAGGTCAATTCACAGACTCGACACAGTCACTAACATCGACGCAGTCATTATATGACGCAGGCTTGAAGCACACTGCAGATTCAAGATTGTCTTCCTCCCGCACGCGCACCTTCGCCTTGGTGACGCGGACGCCCACAATCGTAAATCGTAATATTTTAATTTCACCATAATTTCAAAACCAAACGTCCAATTTTAATCATCCAAAGACCAAATATTATCTACATAAACTGTACTTAGTGATGAAATTGGTAAATTAATAAGGATTGATAGCATGAGTAAAATAAATGCGTTTAAAGGTAGTCCAAAAAATTTCAAGACTTTTAAATAAAAACATGGTTATTGTGCCTCACTCGACATAGACAGGTATAGTGTTTCCCGGACTTTTTTGTAGATATGGTTCAGATCTACAATTACTTAGAACATTTTCTGGTTCTATCTTTTATAGTTTTATAGTTTGCTGGTTGATTTTTTACATCTTGCGTCCGAAAAACCCAAATATCTTACGGAACCCTATTTTTTTACATTTAACATAGGCTACTTTTTATTTTCCAAAATAAAAGGTAGCATATGTTACACGTAAATAACGTAGCTTTCGAATGGTGAAAGAATTTTTAAAATCGGTCCAGTAGTTTTTGAGCCTATTCATTACAATTAAACAAACAAAGTTTACCTCTTTATAATATTAGTATAGATATAGTGCCGCTTGCCTACTTGATATACCTACAGAGTACAGACATACATACATACATTGTATACATTAGCTCACGCCTTTAAAGGGATACCTTAGTAGCTCTTCCAGTAAGTAGGATGAAGTCAAGCCAAGTACAGTAGGGGTAGGAACTAGCTTTTAATCATAAGATTACAGAACAAAATATTTGAAGGAAACTTTTTAACTACCCAATCTCAAACAATCTAAGTAGTCTGATAACTAAGTTTACCTAGCAAGTTCCTTAACTATTCTATATTTTTTCAAGTTAAATAATTTAATTACTTGTCCATTACACATACTTACTAAATGTTGTGTTGCTTTAAAACTACCAAAGGATTCAATGCAGTTTTCTGGAATTAATAGCATACGAGAGGGAATCTTTAAAAGTAACGTTTACCATGCAGAAACTAACTAGTTAAACATCTTATTTTAAGTAAACTCTACAGGAGCAGGTGCCAGGTAATAAATTTCTGCATGTTGTACCCTACCGTCGAAGAAATTTAATTATCGGCAGGTCATTCGGTCGGGCTATGTCAATTTATTGTTAGTTGTGATCTGTTGGCTAGGTTTGACATAAAGCTACCGAATTGTGTAGGCTCACCATCAGCCTATGAATCAACTTCTCTGATAGTACTTACGTTATAATATTTCCTAGTTCCCTCTTCGATATATTTTCCTGAAGCTGTGGTGACAAACAATAACGTTCCAATAACATTGTTATTTTAATCTTTTTCAACCTTCACGTGTTTTGAATATTTTCAATAAGTGTGTGACTGTGACACACTTAGCTATTTAAACAGGTGTCTACAAGTTATTCTAGATTTTCCTTAAAGCCGAAATATTGTAGACGAGTGTTCATGCTTGAGTGTGAAGGTGAAAGTTTCAGCTGTAATAAGCAAAAGTGAAATAATACATACCTATATGTAAATCCTGTATGGCTTTACATATTATGTATTATTTTACTTTTGCAGACGCGTCATGTTCAATAAAATATTACTTTGTGTTAATAATATTTACAAAAACATCAATCAATTAATGAGAGAACTGTAAGTGATAGTTAAACAAAATTAAAAAATACAGGCTGTAATTTTTAACTAACGTTAACTTTAAACGAGGTAAAACTATAGGGTAAATAGCTCGGAAAGTTTCCATGGTTATTCATATATTAGTTTTTTTTTTAATTAAATAAGGGGGCAAACGAGCAAACGGGTCACCTGATGGTAAGCAACTACCGTCGCCCATGGACACTCGCAACATCAGAAGAGCTGCAGGTGCGTTGCCGGCCTTTTAAGGGAGATCGCAGACGACTGACTTTTGTGCGATCAAAGTCTGCGGCTTCCATACAATCTGATGGCGCGCGCCATGCGGAATGTATGTAAGCCGCAGACTTTGATCGCACAAAAGTCTGTCGTCTGCGATCTCCCTTAGAGGGAATACGCTCTTTTCTTGAAGGTTTGCAGGTCGTATAGGTCCGGAAATACTGCTGGTGACAGTTCGTTCCAGAGTTTTACAGTACGCGGCAGAAAATTACGCGAAAAACGCACTGTGCAAGACTGCCACTCATCAAGGTGATGAGGATGGTATATTTTTCGCGTGGGACGATGGCGAAAAGTTGCAGGTGGTATGATTCTGAACAATTCTCAGAGCACTCCCCGTGATACAACCGATAGAGGATGCAGAGTGAAGCTACATCTCGGCGTAATTCCAAAGGGTCCAAGCTGTTTGAAACACTATGGCAGTCAACAATTCGAGCGGCCCTTCGTTGGATACGATCCAGAGGGAGCAGTTGGTATTTTGGCGCCCCTGCCCAGAGATGAGAACAATATTCCATATGAGGCCGAACCTGCGCCTTGTAGAGTTGTAGGCGTTGGTCCGGACTGAAGTACTGTCTCGCTCTGTTAAGAACACCAAGCTTCTTCGAGGCTAATTTGGCCTTACCCTCTAGATGATATCGGAACTGGACTTCGCTCGATATGTTGACGCCAAGTTTCTCAATGCTAGGGGAGATAGTTAAAGATGTGCAATCGAAACGAGGATATACGACCATTTATTAGTTACTAGCGACCCGCCCCGGCGTCGCACGGGTATAAAATATACAGCCACTGAAAAAATGATTAAAATCGATAGCCTATGATCCTTCACGTGGTCTACTTCTTATCTGTGCCAAATAACAAAAATTGCTCCAGTAGTTCGCGAGATAAGCCCTTTTAAATTATTTCCCGCGTTTCTTTCCACATTCTCCTATTAGTCTTAGCTTGATAAAATATAGCCTATAGCCTTCCTCAATAAATGGGCGATCTAACACTGAAATAATTTTTCAAATCGGACCAGTAGTTCCTGAGATTAGCGCGTTCAAGTTAGCCCTTTCAAATAATTTTCCCCGTTTTTTCCACATTTTCCTCTATTTCTTCGCTCCTATTAGTCTTAGCGTGATAAAATATAGCCTATAGCCTTCCTCGATAAACGGGCTATCTAACATTGAAAGAATCATCAAAATCCGTTGCGCAGTTTAAAGATTAAAGGAAACAAAGGGAAATGAGGGAAAAAAGCGACTTTGTTTTATAATAAGTATAGATTTAAATACATTAAAATAATTTAATCTGACTGAAATTATGAAATCATAACTGAACATTTCATATAGCCGGCGCTTTTCATGGCATGTTTTCGTTGGCATGCCTGAGTTCGCTAATGCATTTGTATGAACCTTGGCCTAATATTTTTGCTTCACACACGTATGTAATACCGGTACACTACACACGTATATCGTTATCATTATTTACAGCATGAATTTATGAATTATAATACACTGAAAGCATAATTCTTAAAGCGTTGATCAACTTTAGATTTTTTAAAGAACTTACTTACTTAAATAGTGGAACATTAATTACTCAAACATAATTAATTAAAAAAATTACATAAGCCCTTAAATTATCTGTCAAACTCTTCATTAAATTGAAGGTTAATCATAATTAAATGTCTCTGAGTACGTCAGATAGAGGTCTTTATTTTGAGTGGGAAACGACGTAGTACACTGAAAGCATAATTCTTATAGCGTTGATCAACTTTAGATTTTTTAGAGAACTTACTTAAATAGTGGAACATTAATTACTCAAACATAATTAATTCAGAAAATTACATAAGCCCTTAAATTATCTGTCAAACTCTTCATTAAATTGAAGGTTAATCATAATTAAATGTCTCTGAGTACGTCAGATAGAGATCTTTATTTTGAGTGGGAAACGACGTAGTTGTAATCGCGGAAAAATATTTAATTTTCCCGCTACGAGAACTTCGGCCTTAGCTTCCAGGCAACATCTAGATTTAATAAGTAACCTAGAATGATAATGTATGTAAGTGGACGTGTAGAATGCTTAAGAAATTATGAAAAACCAACAATTTTTTTTTATTGCCTAGTTGGTAAACTTACATTTTGGCATGCTTCACATACATACCTAGCCTACATACATAAATAATTTTAGGCATTTATTGGTTGGAACTTATGGCCAGTTTATATTATTCCAATCCAGTAGGTAATCAAATCCAGTGCTGGATTGTATCACTATTCATTAGATTGTAATAATGTAAAGCCCGCTATTACTCGTCAGTCGTATTATCTCTACAGAACTCATACAATAATAATAACTATTACGTTACTGCATCAACTTGAGTAATATTATGTGATTCAGCATACTTTTATTGTACCTTTCCGGTATTTGGCAAGTAAGTTAAATTATCTAATCGTACGTAACTATTATTTACCTGATCGCGATGACTTATTTCTGTTTAATTCATCATGAATCAAGGAAGGAAGACTAGCCAAAAATATCTAGTTTTTATTCAAGTATTATTATGATATTATTAAAATTTAAATAATCAAATATCTGTAATTTGACTAAGCCACGGCGCGACCTGGCTTTCAACACAAACATCTAAAACCATCATTAAATGTGCATAGTGCATACTCAATAAAAAATGTGAGTACATTACTCTGCTGAAATTCTGAATTTTTGTTTTGAAGTCTTTCCTTTTTTTACACTTAGATATTATCAAACTATTAATTATTATAAAATTCAAATGCTTATAGCCTGTTAAAAGCTACCAAATAACAATTATAAACTATTTATCTCAAGATTTATGTATTTTATTTCACAACAGAACATTAAAATAATCTATTTTCACATCGCGTCACTATTTCGAGCTATAAATTTTGAAGGTGTGGACTGTGGAGTCCGCCCATTGCACAATAAATATTTTGACCTATTTTTATATTTTTGTTTTTTATACGTTGAGCCATGATAAATAGCCATGATTGTGGAGGAACGTAAAGCACGCAAATTAGACGTAGATTATGGGTAATCACAGGCGTGAGACGAATAATGCGCTTTTCGCCACATTCGTTATCGCTTGTAATAGGGAATATTCCACAAAGGTCGGAGCAGAGGGCGTTCGTAGCACATACAGTAAATAATTCGACCAAAATCCGAAATTTTGCACACTTATCAGAATATTGACAGAAACGTCGTCAAACGTCAAAGAAAACTTTTTGTTTGCTTTTTACGCTGGTGCTCTCTCTAGATCACGCTAGAGCGTGAAAACAGAATCCCATAATCCATCATACGACGACGTGGGAAAGCCACAATTTTAAGTTTTGATAAAACTAGACAGAATATAATAATTGACTTTTTCCCATTTCCACATCATTGGGTGACACCTTTAAGGTGAAATAATGGTTAACAATAGAAATACTTTTGCACATTCCAAAATTATCAGCAAACTATTGTCTTTAGACATAGATACACTTGTTACAAGAAATGCATAATGTTGAGGAAAAGCAAACATTGAATCATAAATGCTACAAAGACGTATTATTGTTATCAATCAATTAATAATAATAATTGATGTAGTCACATCACATTGTTAGTGAAATGTAGTTTTTTCTTTCAGATAATCTATTTTTTCCACTTCCTTGTCCATTATTATGCATCTTTCAGTCCAACTTTCTGGACATAAAATAAAAAAGTAAGTTATCGAATGAAGGATTCGTTTGATTGAATATTCACCTAATAAGCGAACCTTGAAAGTTACAGTATAAAGATAAGTATATATTTTAATCCTAATGCAGCAATTCTCAAAGTCTGCTCCGTAGAGCCCTGAGCCTCCCGCAAAGCCTTTTCAGGAGCTCCGCAAGAAAACTAGTAATATTGTATCTATAACAGTCACTTTATAAAACAATGCCACTCAATTATTTTTGTTTTTATTTTCTTTTTAAACGTTTACTTACCAATGGTTATTAAAAGGGCTCCGTCACCAAAAAGTTTGAGAACCGCTGTCTTAATGTTACATCAAAGTGTGTATTACCATATTACTTAGCTTTTTGAACGTTATGTTTATTAGATTTTAAGTTTACCCGAGGGTTTATTGACTAATCAAAACAAGGAAAAATTATTCTTCGAAATCAATCATTGTCGAATCACTGTACATTGATTCCATGTAATGTATTTTGGTAATGGAGTGATATTAGATTAGTTAAACGATCAATTATTATGTATTGTGTTTCATGACGATGCTTGAAACTGTGATTGTATGGAAACAACGTACATTGCTTGTTGGATTTGAGAAGAAAGATCTCCTGCTCTTTCTTTTCTTCTCTCGTCCCAGTCTCCAACATTATTTCAATTGTTATAATTGAAAATAAACATACTTACACGTTACGCATGATACACATAATATTATGGCTTCTTGAAGAAGCCTTCATCGTTTTAGGTTTCATCCTACTTTCATCCAATATTATTTTTATCAATCCGATTTTTACTGAAATTAATTTAAAATAGGAATCTTCTTTAGCAACGTTTTAGGCACGATGGGTTCAAAAAGTTAACCTTGCGTCGGATCAAGTAGCCTGCGGCCTGCCTGATCAGAAATTGGTAATATCTGGTAATATGGACATTCTGAAAATCGTCGTCCGCGGCGCGGGTAGGCGAGAATAATATAATGCTACCGCATGTCTAACATTTAAACTTGCCAGGCAAGCATACATTTTTGCCGAGCTGTTAAGTTTTCAAGTTTGCTAATATTTCTCTCTTATGAACTTGCAAATGGTCGTTGAAACTTCTTTTTTCTCACTTACTCCACATGCGCAATGGACAATGTATGCACTCTGTGAACGTTCATCACATGGTAGAGGTGTACTTATACGTATTCTGTAGTAGAGGACAGAGTTCACAGTGGAAGCAAACAATGTACGGGCCATAATATTCTAATTCCCTGCACGTGGGCGACCACTAAACTTAAACAAATAACTCGATCATTGGGATGTCCTGTCTTTATCAATATGGTTACTGTCGCCATTTTCTAATTTATAAATTTATTGTGATGTTGACAATTATTACGATTGGCATGTATACAGGCCGGCCATAGACGGACCGTATCTTGCAGTCAAAACCGACTGCAAGATGCGGTTGCCGCACAGCGATCTGCAGTTTCCATACTGCATTCTGTGCATTTCAGTTCATTGCCCGTTTACATTATTCCAGCGCCGGATTGGATCACTGGATAATGGATTGGAATAATGTATAGCCCGCCAAAAGATCCCAACCAACCGTTCTTTATAGTTTCCTTATCACAATCTAACGAAATTTTAACGGTATGATGAATATCTAAAGCGAAATGTAATCATACTTTCGACAAATTCCTATTGTTTAATGCTAATCGTTTATCACACCTTGATAAAATCATTTCACTGGAATGCGATAAGAAACACTTTAACAATTTGATAAAATTTAGGCGTTTGTCAATAATTACCGTAGGGGTGTGCTCTGTTTGCGAGCAACACATCATTTACTTTCGTGTAGCCAGATAAGGTACGAAGTTTTAATCAGCTTCGATCGGGGATTCTTGGAAATGCTATTGTATTCTATTGTTGTCGCGATCACCGGTGCTCTTATGGGGCTTGAAGGATCAATTTACCTTTTCATAAAATATTATAAAAGGTTCATTAAATAGAAGTTTTAAAAACTAAATTACATATAAAATTAGATGATGCCCGCAATTACATTACTTTACTTACAAAGCTGAAGGGATGAAACTATGACAATGGCAATCAGTATATAAATTTACTCATGAGTACATCTCATATCTTATTCCATGGGACCTACATACTCATACTTAATTTACTATGAATACATTTATGACTAAAACTCTCACGGGATCTTGGACTATGCGGGTGTGACCACGGTCTACAGGGTGCAACATAAAACATTCCAGTCTACAGGCTTTTCATCGTGTGTGGGGTCTAAAAAAGTTTAATATTTAAATGTGCATTCTGTTTAGGAGGATTTTGTGAAACGCGAAAGTTCTAAGTAAATTTTTATAGTAAGTAGTTAGATAGACATTATTTGGTATAGTACGGGAGCCCTAGAACAATTTTTTTTGTGATTACTAACAAGCTATTTTTTTGTAAGTAGCTACTTTTTGATAAGACGAACAACATTTTTATGTTCGAAAAATCTCGAAAGTGGTAGCTAACAGATCTCTGTCATCAATAAAACAATCCATATTTTAGGACCATCAAGTCAAAGTATGAAATCCTTTCTATCTAAAGGATTTCATACTTTGACTTGATGGTCCTAAAATATGGATTGTTTTACTTGTAGGACAAGATTACTTTTAAATTATATAACTATTAACCTATCAATATACAAAAAATCTGCTGGTTAGGGTTCCGTTTTAGGGTTCTGTAATCAACAAAACTTGGTTGACTACGGTACCCTAAAACGGAACCCTAACCAGCAGATTTTTTGTATATTGGTAGGTTAATAGTTATATAATTTAAAAGTAATCTTGTCCTACAAATAAAACAATCCATATTTTAGGACCATCAAGTCAAAGTATGAAATCCTTTCTATCTCTGTTAGCTACCACTTTCGAGATTTTTCGAAAATAAAAATGTTGTTTATCTTATTAAAATGTAGCTACTCACAAAAAATTAGCTTGGAAGTAATCACAAAATAATTTGTTCTAGGGCTCCCTCACTAGTATGTTTAGTAGACAATAAAATTGCACTGAAGGAACTTTCTTCCAAAGAGCGACAGGAGGACCAGAAAGTGTTTAATATGGTTTATAAAACTCAAATAGAAGTTTATTTCTTCGTTTTCCTTCCTTTCTTGGGTATAGAAGTCTTTGCTTAGAATCTACAATCATGTGCAATGGTGGTTATTGCGATACGACACCGCAGCGCAGTATTTTGGTTTGGCCCTTTGTCGTCGCTATGTAGTATGAGTTCTCCTTTGTATAACTATTAGTCACTATAAACTCAATTTTTATAATGTACAGCATATCTGAAAACACGCCTTACGATTAAGAGCTGTTAGTGAATGTCAGATTCTAGCTAGCTAGAGGATCGTGTCTAGTATCGACCTCAGCGCATAGGCGTGGTGGCCATAGCCCATATGTCGAAGAGGCATATAATTTAACTCTAGCTAGACAGAACTAGGTCCCACAAATTACATTGTCTAACAAGATTTATGTCAATTATCCTTTCTAATTTAATCGTTGTTCAATTATGGCGTGGACATGACATTTTCTAGCATCATCATCAGAATTTGTGGTATTTGTGTTTGGGCGATATAACTTATATAAGTGATAGATTTACGATCTACATGATCTACTTTTTGAATAACAAGTGGAAAAGTGAAGCTCTAAATAAAAATAAAAAACATAATATATTACCATATTACCTCTGAAACCAGCTTCGCTTAGTATATAATTAATGACTAAAAAAGGCACGCAATCGTTTTTTCTTTCCTGAAATTGTAAAAACAAAAAAGTGTATCGCTTCGGAAGTAGTATAAACAAACCCTAATATATTTATATTTGTTAAAAACCCAGACTTGTAAGACATAATATATTTAGACATTCCAGGACTCATGCTTTTAACTTGTCCACGGAAATCCTGAAGCAGTAATTATATTATTCAATGACATTCTAATCTAAGATTATATCCTTGATAAGCAACCGATATTTTAATGATCACTTAATAATTTTAATTGCAAGTTGTTAATTTGATTGTAAATATAATTAATCTTTATAAATTACAAGTTAAGTCTTAATTAAATTAAAAGGGTCGTATAAATTTCATATGTCTAATGTCACTTTTGCCCTTTTAATTAAAT
Source organism: Polyommatus iphigenia (assembly GCA_963422495.1). Taxonomy (NCBI): domain Eukaryota; kingdom Metazoa; phylum Arthropoda; class Insecta; order Lepidoptera; family Lycaenidae; genus Polyommatus; species Polyommatus iphigenia. The sequence continues at coordinate 14,220,436 of OY730189.1, forward strand.
AATCGTCCAAGTGCGAGTCTGACTCGCGCACTAAGGGTTCCGTACCATTATAGAGCAAAATTAGCCCAAAAAATGTTTTTGTATGGGAGCCCCCCTTAATTTTTTATTTTATTTTAATATTATTATTAAATTTTAAAGTGCACATAAAACTAAAGACCTTGAGAAAAATTCAAGTACCTACCTGTTGCCATTATTGACGAAGAGCCAAAAAGGCCAAAAAATCACGTTTGTTGTATGGGAGCCCCCCTTAAATATTAATTTTATTTTGTTTTTAGTATTTGTTGTTATAGCGGCAACAGATATACACAATGGGTGAAAATTTCAACTGTTTAGCTATTACCGTTCTTGAGTTACAGCCTGCAGACAGACAGACAGACGGACAGACATCGAAGTCTCAGTAATAGGGTCCCGTTTTTACCCTTTTGGTACGGAACCCTAAAAACTTAAACCGTACTTAGTAGATTGTCAAGAGCTAAAGTAGTTTTGATATTTGCAAAATATCCTATTGTTAAAGCTGTTTAGTTTTGATAACAAATTAATGATAATAATATTTAAATTGAGACCTTTCATAGTTTGCTAAATATTATTGTTAAATGTTACGAAAGCCATTTGTGTAGCACCTATAATAATATACAAACTAATATTATAAATGCGAAAGTCTGTCTGTCTATATTATGTCTGTTACGTTTTCAGGCCCAAACTGCTAAACCGGTTTTGTGTTTGGTGTGGAGATACTTTGAATCCCGAAAAATCCCGAAAAAATGTATGGCTCCTACGCGATAAACAAAGGCGCAACGAAGTTGTGGACGTATTCTAGTACATAATAATAATATTATTATGATCCAACTACTATATATTTTTTATTTCTTTAAGAATAATATTGCTTATTATCAAATTATTATTATCTATCCAATCGTGAAATACGATAAACATTATCTCAGCCTAAAAATAGTACGGAATTCGTATTCTTCCTGTTGTTTACGATAAAAATAGCAATTTGGGTCAAACCCACTAAAGTCTAAACAAAGCGCACGGCATTCCTTACATTCTTAGAAATTTAAATTCTTTCTTTTTAATCTCAGTTCTTTAACTTTATTACTTAACGACCACTTTGTATTAATTACCGGTAAACCCCCTTTAATTTGTTTTGTCAATTTGTTTGAGGTAAGTAATAGTATTGTTTATTTTGTATGTTGGCTAATAAATTTTTGTTTTTATAACCATAACAACCCTTAAATTACATTAATTATTATAAGGGTCTACTGTAGTTACTACACTACATACGGAACCTTAAAAAGTCTAATGCATGTCTATTGTATACTGTATATGGCAAAACAACAATTGCCGGGTCAGTTGGTAGTTACTAAGGCCAAAACTGATGTGACAGTTAACCATGATATATGTATGATATATATAATGTTGACAATACAATCTCGACACTGCACGGGTGTTTTATCTAAGCCAACGCTTATAAAACAAAAGTTATTATGGTCATCGATAAGTGTAATTTAATAACAACTATGTATTAACATCCGTATAGATGGAGTTCGAGTTGTTGATTAGTAAAAACGTTTTAGATAGTTGTTACTTGTTTTTCTACAACTTTCGTGGAAAGTACACTTTAGTTTTACCGTAATATGTAATTTGACAAGAAATAGCAAATTTTCAACCCAACTATGACGACACCGGAAGTGTAAATTTGATGTCTATTATACTCAATAATATTTTATATTATGTATTTGTGCTCTTGTAGCTAAACTGCCGAACCGAGTTTTATAAATGATGTGTTAGTAGATAATTAATGAAGCTGCAAGTGACATAGGCTATAATTTTCATAACTTTCTATTTTACGTAGTCGGATTATAGCTTACCCAACTAGCAAATTACTCTTAACCTACGAACGTTATAAGAGTACTGCACTTATAGATTACTTATAGTAGTTTTGACAAATGCTGTTTGCACTATTAATAGTTTTGAACAATGCATTTTTAGCTCAAGTCAGTTTATTCTTACAATTATTATACTTGTAAGCCTTTATAAGTATGAAAATTTTGACCCTTATTAGTAAACATACTGAAGTACAGTTACTCCTATAATAAGCTCTTGTAGTAGCTTATAAGATGACAGTTATACATGTCGAAAAAGAGTCACTAGACTTAAGAGTACTTACTCTAGTTATTTGTGCTTGTAAGCTATTATAAGACAACATGTTTTGGCCTTTATAAGTTTCATCAGCTGTATTGGTAAGAGCATTTTGCGAGAGTATTATTAGTACAATTTATCTTTAATCGTCTCCACCAAAAATCTCATAAAGCTATTTAATCTTCAGATAATAGGCTAAAAATCACTTGACAGGATTACTATTAATTTTACAGCATATTTTATAATTTATAAGTGTTGTAAAATGGATTTCCACAAATGGAAACACTGCAAAAAAATGGTTCCTACAAAAGGAAAATTAGAAAAAGATATCTAGAGTTAATGAGGAGTTCTCATCTGACAAGTGGATCTAGCAAGCACAATATCGTTCGAAGTGATGAGGGTTCTGTACAAAATTATAATATAAGTGACAATTGTGAAAGAACTATAAACAATACTTATATTTCATTATATACTTCTATTTTATTACTTATACTTCATTACTTGATTTGCATATTTGAATTAAAATACAGAGACACGGGTTGTTTGGTAGAAATTTACTGCGAAACTCTAATCAATCGCTAATTCGCAACATGGCGGGAAACAGTTTTGTAAGACACTGGAGTAAGGCCCTATAAAACTACTTTTTCTGATAATATACTTATAACACTCTTCAAAATGATAGTAGAAACAATATGGCTGATAATGAAATTGATTCTAAATAATTTAATAAATAATTATTGTAAATATTTCGAATTAGCGAGGCGCATAAAAAATTTGGGCTATACCCTAATATACTTTACAAGAAATTCCCGTTCCCCTATGAACACACTTCATGTAAAGCAACTATCGACAATACAAAAGAAACCAAAAATGTAATTAATTAATAATAAACAATATCTTTGAAATGTATTTAAATTTTAATCTCGTTCCACTTGACAAGTGCAAAATATTCCCATTTAGTTTTATTACTCGCTTCTCTAAGTTTGTTATAGTCCTATTTAGTTTTATAAGACACTAGTTTTTGGTTATACAAGCCCATTACAAGTGTAAATCGGATTCACCAAGTATTTAATTAGCATGCTATAAGAACAAATAGTCTAATAAAGTGGGCCCTTTTGCGGTCTTGGAGATAGGATTTAGTGTATTATAAGTGTAAAAAATTAATGGTCTTGAGATACTTATAAGAGTAGGTACTTTTTGCTAGTTGGGTAACTTATTACTTGATAAGCGTTTTACGTCTTCGTTACTACGACTTTCATAGTCATGATTTTCCAACTAGGTACGTAGGATCGTATAGTTTTTCGAGAACGTGAGTAATAGTATTACATATTTCCTGAAAACAGTAGTACCACTAAATTGGCTTTCAAGTTATTAATTCATGAAGCCCCAAGCGGCCACATCCGGCCGCGATAACAATGAAAAAGCTATTGTGTCTCGTTTTGCCACGATTGATGGGTTAATTCAGATATTTTATAATTCATTTTGAACTGTTATGGCGACATAATATAACTAGACTTGTTGACGCGGCACGCGACTAAAAGTTATTTTCATTGCACCTTGCATTTACTATGGTGCCAGTAAGACGCTATTAATCTTTCAGGCCCCGCGCGAGCACCGGTGATCGCGAGAACAAAAGAATACAATGGGAATTCCTAGAACCTCCGATCGAAGGATTAAAGCAAACAAAATTGTTATTACTAATATTATCTTTTTATTATACTGGAAATTAAAAAATTTAACAATACGCGCAGACGCGGTCGCAGCCTGTAGAGAATTTTACATGCGCAATACAATACCTATGTGATATGTCGCAATAATACCCGAAAGCTTGGAATTTTGGATTAAAAAAAAACAGAAAATTTATATTAATGGATTATAATGATAATTAATCATTAAAGCTTAAAATAAAATATATTTAAGGTAGTAATATTTCATTATCCCATGTAACAAAACAAAGCTATCAACACCTTGTAACAGAGATTAACTTAAGTTATTAATTCCGTTGTTTTAAACTCTCAACAGATTTGTCTTGTCGACGTGTTAAAATGTTTTATCTAACCTCTCATTAACAAGTTCTAAATAAGGTTTAACTATTATATTGCAACCTGTCTACTTCCCACGCAGAGGCAGAACTGGCGTCGTATTTCTTGGGCTCAACAAAATATATTTTATGTGATTTTTGCAAGAAAATGCGAGTATCACTTAACACAGTTTCTCTTGAAACTGAATCAAACACGTGTTGGAGATCTGTTATTTTTAAAAGCGCTGATTTACATTGATACAGTAGCAAGCGCCAGCTAGACGCTAGTGGACGCTGGACTATTCATAACTATATTAATATACAGTCATATCAACTCGATGAGTGCAGACCCGTTTACTCGTGTGCCCCCTTATTTTCTAAAAAAAGGTCACTGTTTTTTTTTTTTTTGCTTTGACACAATCTCATCTCAGCTGTATCTCCTGTGTCGCCAGGATTAACAGTGGTGTTCAACCACGATAACCCTTTGATATGATATCAGGGAACCCGAGGGACACGCTAAGCTGCCTTGGAACCCGCAACGAAATTAATTAATAGAAAAATTATGGAGTAAGAAGTATTGCTAAACGGGAACGGGGTTAATAATATTTGTGTAACTAAGCTATTATATGCTGGACGTGTTTACGTTTATACAGTGCTAACCTAGCGCTAGAATACAGTGATAAAACAAATGTAAGACGGTAGTGAGTCAATGGTTACAAAATTTGGAATACGGTCCTACAGAAAACTTACTTCACTAAAACTTACTGCATCCATCCATCCACTTACAGACCCTCGCTCTGATTTATGCACATACTGACATACACAGGCACGCACACACACCACTCACAAACACACACAAACACACACACACACACACACACACACACATATACACAAACACGCACATGCACCATCACACACGCACAGGCTTTAAAGGGCATTTATTTTTATTTTTGTTTTATTTTTTTATTCCTTAGATAATTTACTTTTATTGAAAACAGATATCTTTTTATATTTAAATAATATGTATCTTCTCATAATGCTGTATCATGAAATGATCTGTAAATCGGAATCCAACCTTCATAATTATAATGTTCCTTGGGGTAAGGACCTGGTGATCTGTAATACAGGCGTGACCTATAATGGACACCCTCCTTACAATCTCACCTGACCGTCAAAAATTCTGTTATGTATATCTTAAACCTGTATTGTGAGGACAAATAAAGATTATTATTATTATGTAGAAGAGAGAGTAGTCTCGGCTGTTTGCCGGGAAAATGACTCAGGTACGGGCATAAGCCAAGTATCCTGATACATGTGAAAGATGTGTTACGATTCGTTCATAGGAAAAGATGAAGATGGGTTTAGAAAACGGCGGACTAATGAGCATGTATCTATGATGATGGATTTTTGCATTTGAATATATGTGTTTTTGTGGAGATCTAATGTTTTCAGAGAGGCGGCGAGTGTTTTCGGTACTACGCCGGTTGAAGATATGACGATGGGGATAATTTTAACAACTTCTTGGTGCCACATTTGTCTGATTTCATCTGCAAGTGGGATGTATTTCTGTATTTTTTCGTTGTGTTTCTGTTTTAGGTTGCTGGTGTTGGGAACGGCGATATCTATAAGGTAAGTTGTTTTTTCAGGTTTTATTGTTAGTGTTATGTCTGGTCTATTGCTTAATATGGTACGGTCAGTAACTATATCACGGTCCCAGTATAGTCTTACAGTGCTATTTTCGAGGACATTACGAGGTTTATACTTGTAGTAAGGGGTGTGTGAATCTATTAGTTTGTATTTAATGGCTAGTAGTTGATGTATGTGTTTGGCTGCGTTATTATTATTATTATTATTATTATTATTATTATTATTATTAATAATATTATTATGTGATAATAGCGTTCGCTACTGTAAGTGCATTGTAAATTTATAACTTAAAAAACAGAAAAACGAATAAAACGCATAAAACGCAGATTTACACAATATTTTCTTTAAAAAATACTAGTAACTTGATAAATCATCCAGGGTTAACTTTAACCCAGGCTGGCGCAAGTGGGCCTAAGGTTCAAGGTACAAGGCTCTACCATCTACCTGTCCAGTATCTACTAAGTACTAATGATCTCAGATGAGATCAGGTTACAAGTGAGGACTTAGGACGACACGTTTTTGGACTTTGAACGCTGAGTCTAGATACGTGCTTTCCTATACAAACATTTTATAGTTCCGATCTTTGGACTTTTTATCCAAATAGCGCTCAAATATAATATATCTATCTATATTATATTATAAATAAAAAATGGATTTTCTGTTTTGTCAGTCCTGTTCTAACTCGAGCGGCTGAATCGATTGGGCTAATTTGTTAAGTTCAGGGAAGATTTATTTTAGCAGGAAAGTGATACAAAGTTCACCGGGTCATCTAAGGATCAATAAGAAAAATTCGACAAAATCTAGAACTTTGAAAAAAAGAATTAAGTATAGAGTTTTGAAGCCTTTAAGCTACTGCTGTTATTACAAGTCGTAGTAATGAGAGCTAAAATCCGATTCCCGCGTTAAAGAAGAAGCTAATATTCTTATCCGGCTACAGGAATTTTAATTTTTTTATCAAAAGTTTTTATAAATTATTTAGACTAGATCTAGCGATGAACGTTACGTGATTAAAACTGCTTATTTCAGCTGTCAAGACTAGACAGTTTTGGACAAACAAGTACAGATAAGCTTATATTATCAGTTTTGGCGGTTACACGAGGTGCTATATGACCTAGATAAATGTTATTTCTAGTTATAGGAATAATCTAGAAATCAAATTTACGTCTTGCTCTCTCTACATGCTGCGCAAAACTTCAAAGAAATTCATCATTCATCATAAAAGGGGTCCGATAAAAATAGTGCGGTAGCGACATAGAACTCACGATAAACGGATTTATGGTGCAATTTTATTTCTTGTTGATAAAAACTATCCCATATCCGAAATTCAAAGTTTTTCCTCACCCAATTTTATCAAAATCGGTTTAGCGGTTTAAGTGTGAAAAGGTAAGGAATATTACTAGCCTTACTAGGGATTTGTAATAAATAGATGGTGACCGTGGATTTGTTAAAACAAGAGAAGATTTTACCCCGAAAAAGTATAGTTAATATACGAAAATTGACCATCAATCACGCCGTACTGTAATAGAGTAAGAGCCAGCGACAGCCAGACTTTCATTTTATAAAAGCTGAAAGTTTTTCTGTATTCCTGTATATGACTCCTACAGAGGTAAGAACGACCAGCAACTATGGATTTTCACGTCCCAAAGATCTACCTAACCTTCGGGCCAAAGTATAAAGTCCATTGTCGCACATTTGTAGCCTAAGATACGAAACATATTATAGCACCTTATAAAATTAGTATAGATTTAATTAAACACATCCAGCAATTAAAAATTGCATAACGCTTTGGAAAAACGCGTGGTCGCAGAAAATATCGGTCGAAGAGTCTCGCTGATTCTGCAACAGCGGATTTGTGGCCTTAGCGACAGAAGTCAGCCAACTATTATTTGATATAGACGTTTTCGATAAACATTATATATGAATGTGTGTAATATGAAATTGAAGAAAACAGTGACATGTTGTATACGTAAAAACGGAATATTGGTGTATACGACGAAAGCGATGGCTCAGGTAAGTTCCTAATCTCAATTATTAGATTAAGACTAAAATAAAAAAAAATCAGCGCGATGTAATTGAAATTACTTATTATATTATGTAAACTCTCTTGTTTGGTAGAGCTTTCCGAATAAGTTCTTTACGGATTCACTCACAGAGATTAAACTTTTTAACTGTTTTTTTCTCAAAGTCTTCATTAAATTAAAGTTAATTAATTATGAAATGTCTACCTGCGTGAGTGAGGAAGTGAGGAGAAACTAATAAAGTTCGCTAAAATGAAAAGAGAAGCGCCAGTTTTCTGTAAGAGTAGATAACTATATCTACAGTTGGTAAAAACGGACATACGAAATGATATCTTTTACTGTTTTTAGTGGAATTATAATGTTTTCTCTTATATGTAATCTCCTAATGTGTAAAGGTAATAAAAATAATGTATATTATATTATAATGTACAGTTTGAAACGAAACATACTATTTTACCAAAGTTATGTTCGTTGTCTGTTAGTCTTCAGCGGTTCCTTATTCCAAAAGAGACAGCCTGAGGATAGAATCGAGTTAAGAGAATAGGCCCCCCTGTGTATAGTCTCTTTAGATAATAGATACTCTACATCTTAGATAAATGATTGGTCTCGCTCGCGCCGCGCTCTACATTTTGAAAAATCTGCGACAAATCAAAATAAGCGGACGTGATTATTCTCAGCAATCTACACAAGATTTGTCACGTTGTTATTCGCAAGCATAAAATTTGCAACTGTGTGATTTGCAATAGATGTAATTCTCACATAAATAATGTTATTGTTTATGCAATTGTTGCAACAAATCGGTCGCATGTGCGAACGGCAGATCAAAGGGTGTATGCAAATGTTGCAATCATTCAGTTTTCTTTGCTTTTACATAAGTTTTACGATCACAGCATGTACTTTAGTATCCCTTCTCAGGACTTTGGAAAAAATAGTTGCGGGAATGATAACCCTTTCATGGGAATGCTGTTGTAATGAAAGTTATAACTTGTAAATTAACATATACCCATTACCCATATTGCACAAAGCTTTTAATAGTATTTAAAACGCCAACAAAATCCTAAAACTCTACATCCATTCTCTACTATTTGAAAAAGCTTACTCGATGCGCCTAAGAAAGCTCGACTAATTAATAAAATTAAAATAGACGGCATATTCAGTGACTATTATGAATAAGCTCGTCGAAATAAGACGAGTGAGATGCGCAAGCGGCGCCATGACCACGTCGCGACGGTGTGTCACAGCTTTCTATTCCTACTGTGATGTGACGAATACGACGACGTATAGGCTATAGCCCCTTGGGCCTTGACTGAGATTTCATCAGGGAATAACTTAAGTCAATAAAAAATTAAGGTGCGGTCAGATTAGACGTGCCATTTGACTGTGTAATCATGTCAGAAGTCATTTATGTATCCGTTTATCGCGCGTTAATCGTTGATTTTTCCAGGATAGAAAGGATCCGTTGTCCTTTTCAGGGACTCAAAGTATCCCCATACCTTTTAGCAAAATCGGTACAGCGGTTGAAGTGGGAAGAGGTCACTCTATTATGGATTATGTCACGCCGTACATTATCCGAGGGAACGATTCCATGGCCACAATATTTTGGTCACCGCAATAGGCCTTTAATTGATTTGACAAAACCTTATATCTAGTAGAGAAGTGTGATCATAAACAGAGATACGAATAAGAAGATGAAGATAAAATGCAAAGTAGCAGATAGATTAATTGTATTTTTTTTTGTCACAATTATTTAAGGAGCAATATAATAACAATGTCGCATACTGATTGTAAAAAACATTACAAGGATTCTCGTCACTTCTGAATTCGTCCGAGCTATCGGATATTATAAGCCTCAAATAAGCGTTAAAAAAATAAAAATATACAACCAATTGACAGAATAAAAAATAACTTAAAACCTTTAAAGGGCAATCAAAATTATTTTGGTCATAAAAATAAAAATCAAAAACAGTTAGTCCTTATGATTCACATCGCCGTTTTTTGTGGTACCAGTTACCACCCACTCGATGCACACAAAGACAAAATTCAACAAAAGCCCACAATTAATTGTGTTGGTTACAAAGCCTTAAGATAAGAACGGTACGGTTGCAATAATAAACAATTACTCATCCTAGCTCTACCACAGATAAAAATTGCTTAGGAGGTCTACATTTCAGGTAACTAAATGTTGTTGGCAAACATTTAAACAACTTACAACATTTAATATTAGAAATTAGTGGTAGTGTAAAAACATTTTTGTTATAATAATGAAAATCATCTATGTTACATGTTTTTATTCTACGGTGTATCTATCGAGTTTTTTTAACTACTCGTATAAAGAAATATCACATTTGTTTCTCTTAATTTCGATGAAGTGCAATAATTCTCAGGATAACTTTTTTTTAAGTTGATAATATTAAGACTCTACAAGATACATAACAATACCATATAGAGTTCCCAAAAAAGATTTAACAATTTCTTGTTAAAAATATAACATTATGCATTTTATAAGTTTTCAAAATTAGTCATAACTTTATTATTACACATTTCGTGGAAAATATGACTGTTTTAAATAATTATGGAACATTTAGATTTACAAGTTATAAGATATACTATAACACCTATGAAAATATCCTAAAATTGACGTCAATTATATTCATAAGTGCAAATAAAACGTCTGCATATTTTACATAAATTACGCTTATTGATAAGCCAAGAATATCGATAATTGAGTTTATGAAACCAATATCAATTTAGATTTTATCAATCAATTAGATAACATATTTTATTGTTACAACGTAACTCTTGAAGTGACATACGAGAATGCTGTGTGTACACAAGTATTACTCTATCTATCGAGCTCTACCATGATAATAAACGTATTATTTAACACAATATACAAAGAATACGAACATGTTCTCTACATAAAACTTTGCATTGCGCCTATTTACTATCGATATAGTTATACTGTGAAGCACAACGTCGTCTCTTTTCCTCCTATGCGTTTATCGCGTCGATGAAAAGAGACGGGCGGCGAAGCGGAGGGACGCGCCGGCAAAATGTTAAAAGCAACAGTAGAGCCGACCGAAATTCAGTATGGAAACGGAATTGCGTAGAGCACGGTGTGTTAACTTCGAAAATACCTCGCGTCGGTAAAATTTGATTAGTTTACAGTGTTGATACATAATATTTGATACTTGTCACTCGTAAAAACACGTTTTTGAGACGCGACCAGACAAAGTGACGGCTGTGACGTGGAAGGCAAGGATTGTCGAAATACAACCAAAAAATACTTTCCTCTCGGCTATATGACAAGTTATTATCGAGTAAGTTTATTGCTACACGTGATTGACGAAAATTCTCGAAGCGTTTACGCCGATGCAAAGTGTTGTGTGAATCGAGTGGTCCAACCAAATTATGGTGGTAACTAAAGTTGATAACATGGCATATTCCGCTTACACAGGAAAACCCAAAATATTCTTCCCCAAGAAGGTAAGATTGAATTTTATAAGTCTTATGAGCGACGCATTAAAAATTTATTTACGATTAAACAAAGCATGTAACATCAATGCTCTTTTGTAAATTGTAATTTTTACGATTGGAATTTGGATGTCAATTCACATAAAAACTTGAATATCAAGTAAAATAAGTAAATCTATACAGACAACGTCTGCCATAGAAGGTAAAAATAATGATATGTGGTAACCTCGAACCGACCAAATGCGTACAAAATTAATTAATACTGGTCGCTACAGTATTTATTTGTCTATTTCTGTGAATTAATTATGTGAAGTTATCTGTTTTTTACCGACTTTAGCATTGTGTGACTTTACATAGTAATATTGAGTCGTTAAAAAAGGTTAGGATTTAAAGTTTTTGTACGTTGAGAGACGCCCACATTTAAATATGGAATCGTAATAACATGTATGTGTATAAATTGGATGATATCACTAAATTATAAAAAATTTACTCTCACTTATCATATAAATTAATTATTATTAACAGCCAAAAATTTCAAGTTATTATGTAGGTCATAACTCATACAGTACGAATTTATAACAATAAAAATAATATATTATAATAGTATATCATTTATTATTGTGTTTATCCTTAACCGACAATTATTAATGCAACCAATACTAATAACCACAAACAGAACAAGTCAACCTCTATTTAACGGGTAAAAGATGCCGAAATTTAGTCATTTTTAGTTGCAAACGACTATGTTTTGGGTTTTTACTTTTGCTTAACCTACACATACATAAATCAACATAACCAATTACAATTTAAAAAAGTAAATGTTTACCCGAGAAAGGGTTAAAAAGTTTTGTCATTTTCAGCTCTGAAAACACGTCTAACCTTAACACCCTGGTTTTAATTAAAAAATCTTTTGGCCAAATAACTACAACACTTTTACTCGCACAAAAAAATGTAGAGTCATTTTCAGCTGTAAAAACACATGGCGTACCTTAGCACCTTGGTTTTTATTTAAAAAATCTTACAACCAAATAACTACAACACTCGGACCAAAAATGTAGCGCCATTTTTAGCCGTAAAAACTCCCCGCGTACCCTGATACCTTGGTTTTTCTTTAAAAAATATTTTGGTCAAATAACTACAAAACTTTAAGTCGGACAAAAAATGTAGAGTCATTTTTATTAGCTGTAAAAGCTCCCCGTGTACCCTGATACCTTGGTTTTTCTTTAAAAAATCTTTTGGCCAAATAACTACAACACTATTACTTGGGCAAGGAAAGGCACAAGAGTCATTTTCAGCTGTAAACGCCGCACCTACTCCGGGTTTTTTATTGTTTACTTCATGATTCGTCGTCGGCCACGTCGGCCCACATCGCCCGCCGACCCAGTAATGTAACCTTGGTTAATTCAGAGAAAAGTTATTCGACTTCAGCTAAACATACTAATTAATGGTAAACCAGACTGGATTGTTACATGTAGAGTTCGTTGTTTTATTCGAGGTTATGTAAAGAGGCTAAAGCTATGCCTACTCTTGTTTTTGTGAATCGCAGCTTTACATTTTTTATCACTATAAATTTTATTGTTTTTTTTTTACCTTAGGCTTTTGCTGAGAAATCGACATAAGGTATAATGATAACATCTTGCTGTTTATGCCATTAGCGACTATTTCTATTTATTTGTATCCATGCTCTTTTAAATTCGAAGCACACAACCGTCCGTGAAGTTGACACCAAATATAGAGTTTCAAAGTACATTTTTTTGGTAAAATAAATGAGCTGTCAGAGATAAGCGTGAATTGGCTGTAAAGCAATTTATAAATATAAAGATAATCTAGTGTCCTAAATAACGTAAACAGACGTTAGTGTGTTGTTATAAGACATTAATATGCAGTGCCCGTGCATATAATGGGGCTCACAAGGTCCCCCTGACCTAAATTCGGTATAAAATGCATAATAAACCCAAATACGCGTTCTTAAAGTCGATTTTTATGACACAGGTTAAAGGGTAGGCCGGATCCTCGTCTTGCGAAATTCGTAGCACCACTAATTTGGTCCTTTACTTCGTTAAAATAAAAGAGGTTTTCCTTTGAACTATCCGCTTTTGATATGGCCGCGTCCAGATAAGAGATCGTTACAAACTCCTTCGTAATATTCAAGCAGGATATAATAATATTATGATATTAAATAGCATAATGAAAGGAAAATGTTTTGAAACTAATTTGGGCTTCATCACAAGGTTATTATAAAAATAATTATAGTGATTCTGCAGCTTAGATTCGCTAGACTAATTATAAATAAGGATTTGGAAAAAAATCGGTTGTCTGTAAAGTCGGTTTACTGACGATAGTTGAACGTGACAACGTCATAGCCTTAACCCCTCAGTTCCGGGAAAAATCTATGCAAAAAAGTTGGCAGGTCAATGTGCAAAAAAATGGCGCCCGGCCTACCCTCTTTGTAAAATTAATGTAATATCCTTACATACAATCCATATTTTATGTTTGTGTGAACTACATTATAATATATGTAAAATTTTCTATCTATCAAGCCATCATAATATAGTATTTAGTCCGATGTGATATAAGTTTCTCAATTATAAACTTTCGAAACTATAATTAGTGACTTGTTCAGAAGAAATAAACGGATACTTTATTCTTCATATATTAAGTCATACCTTGACACGTAGGAAATAGAGCACAATTTTGAATAACTAAAATAATACTAATAGCTCACAGATTGTTTATTTATTTTTCATTCAGAGTGTGGTCAATGTATCAAAGGTCATAACTAACCAAACTTCTTCATACAAAAGTATTCTCTAAGTCATCGAAATACGTAATATAGTCGAAACTAAGAGCGCGGCCCAGGTGGGCCTTACGGTTGTTGGAACGCCTCAGAGCTGTCAGCGAGGTAACGCCGCATGAACTGTCATGTTTTTCGGGCGCGCAGCCCATATCGAATTATAAGACGTTATCACGTCAAAAACTTGATGTAGAGTCATTCAGCGACTCTACATCACGAGTCGCACAACAGTATATTCATATATTCCATATACGTTTTATCTTCCAAGATATAGTATCTTCTTGGAAACTATCAATATGTTTATTGCTTGAGATTAAACGAGTTGCGATAAGCATTCTGAATGATGTAGGCGACGTTTACAATGCTAAAAGTTAATGAAGATGAATACTAAAGTCTAGATTTGGGTCAGGGTTAGACAGAAATAAAGAGTTCAATTTAACGAGATAAAAATAAAACAATTTGTTTGGCATAATCTAATTGAGACAATAAAATCGTCGCGTGCTCTACCAATTATATTGGCGTTAGACAACAGAGTTCGCTATTCTGGATTATTACTACAGCTGTAAATTTTGTTTTTATCTCTTAAATAATTATAAATACATTTGTTATGTTATAAATGGTCTAATCTACTTAAAGCAACTTTGCTATAGACTTACTAGACCAAAAGATAGAGTTAGCCAATATTGTTTTACAAAAGGCTATCGTTTGCCGAATAGTTTTTCATATTTTCGAAACTATACTTTAAAGTATATTAGTATTTATGTTTTGTGTATGAATATCAGAAGTAAACCCTACTATATTATGATTCCACTAAAGTTAACCACGTTTGCTTTGTTATCCACAGCGCTAAAATGACACAAACATTTCTATTGTATTATACAATAATAGGTATATTAAAAAAATAATAACCGTAAATCAACCGTTATGTGTTAACAAGCAATTCTCGTACTTTCTAAATAAGGACGTACAGACTTTGTCCTGCAGTAGCGACGAATATGGTCACCTCTGCCCACTACAGTTCGTCTATTTTTTACCTCTGATTGCACTTTATTCTAACCGTATAAGGATCATAATTCTTCTGGAAATGTCGGTGAAATAAGTATAGCTGATAAATAAAGATTAGGCTGTACAGCATCCTGGTTCGTATCGCTCATGTATCAAAGATGGAATTATGACAGAAGATAAGATACCTGTATGGAACAAATAGTAAATCTAAAAGCAATAATATTGTTATTTATTTGGTAATATTCCATTAAAATAATATTGCAATGAACTTTGGTGCAACGTGCAAATAAAGGAAGGATGCTCAATGACTCGTTATTCTTTAACGCAATCAAAGGATTAATTTGGATGTTATAGTTTGAACTTTGTCTAGCATAACACGATACAAAACAGTGAACGCAGATTCATAATAAATTATTAGTATTCATTTTATCATGTTGGTAAATATTATATTTCCAACATATAAATCACACTATC
Organism: Polyommatus iphigenia; assembly: GCA_963422495.1. Lineage (NCBI taxonomy): Eukaryota > Metazoa > Arthropoda > Insecta > Lepidoptera > Lycaenidae > Polyommatus > Polyommatus iphigenia. The sequence goes on from OY730189.1 coordinate 14,236,013, forward strand.
GAGAAATACCTTCTAAGTTGTCTTAAGCAATTTATAATTTCGAGCTTATCAAGATATCCCACGCATACTACAAATTAAGAACCTTAATCAAAGGCGTTAGTCATTTATAAATTTTAAATTAACAAGCATCAAGTTGAAATTAAAATTTCGTTGAAGATTTTTAAGTATTTTAAGAACTTTTAGAAGTAGACAGTAGATTTCCCTAGAGCGTACTGTATTTTCTTTCTTACAAAAAGCTTTGCAAAAATTCTGATATTAACTGTAGGTGCCAACGCCAAAAGTAACATTAAATATTTTGAACTTTAAAATTTGTACGTATAACGTAATGAATGTCAATGATCATAACCATTAACAAGGATACATAACCAGTGGTGCAATGTTAATGGTTGCAGTAATTGGTTGTTCCGGTGCCGGTTGCATTCCCGACTCGCCTGCCAACAATAACGTTAAGAGAATAAAGTTCAAAATCGTTTCAACCATATACACACCGTTTAGAAATGCCCGCAAAAAGTGGGGAATGCCGTCAGGAATCCCCATCCCCATCTTCCTGCGATACCACATTCCACCACACCGATATGTATGCTAATGAAAAATCGAGTTCTTATTTTAAATACTCTGCGTATATTTTTGTTTCTTTTTCGACGATAAGTAATAAGTATATCTACGAAATTGTTATTGGCAAATGGCAGATATTAGTAAATAATGTAGAACCGACCGAAATAAATAATTATTAATTACATTATGACGGAAGAATTTACTAATAAATATGTCTAGTTTCGAAATGGCTGCAACTGCGTTTACACCGTGACAACGCACTAAACCAAGGATACTTTAAAATAATATTGATAAGTTCATCGCGACTTCATACGTGCAAAATAAAATCCCTCAGAAACCGTGCATTTATCTGCGAAAAAATATAGTCTACTCCAGGGGTTCCCAAACTTTTTCACCCTGCGGCGCACTTACAAGTCAATATTTTATCACCGGCGCGGCGCCCTACTCTACCTAGCTATTACAAAAATATACTTACATAAAAAATAAACACCTTTAATAATTATATACTAAGGTTAAGCAAGTAAAAAATAATAAACAAATATTTAATCTTCTGCCTGCTTTGTACAATAATTCATATTATAATTTTATTTTATAATATTTGTGGTTATGGATAATGATGGAGGGTCGACTCACGGCGCCCCTCTTGCCTTTCCACGGCGCACCAGGGCGCCGCGGCGCACAGTTTGGGAACCCCTGGTCTACTCTATATTCTTCCCCGTGTTCCACTATGTATCTGTACCAAATTTAATCGCAATTCTCCCTCAATGTAAGCAAATAAGTAAGTATTTAAATATTATGTTCTCATTTGAGACATAAATAATTTTAGACCGCACAACCAAAGCTTGCCTAAATAATTTTGATTAATTGAACATGACAATAAAATTTAATTTACCAGTACGGTCTAATCTTATGATTTTATCTAAATTGTGCATTTTATGCGACTTGTGATCTCGCGGTGTAGCCGCCAAACCGCGCTTTTTTCAAATCTCACGTGAGATTTGGAGGGGGGAGGGAGGGTTGAATAAAATCTCACGAAATCTCACCAGGGGAAGGGGGATTCAAAAAATAAAAAAAAAACACCTCACGTAATTTGTGGACGCACCCTTACGCCGCCGCACATAAACCCAGCATGAGTCCTGACATTCAGAATTTTATGGAGATCCATCCTGACATTCAGAATTTTATAAAGATGTAGCTCATAAGTGTGGTGATAAGAGCATTATTGATCCAACACTTTCCTCGAAGGAAGCTCGGTGGGCGCCGAAAATAGCATATCCGCCGACTGTCTAAGTAGGAAGTCCACTCGCAGCTCGGTTTCCGTCCGCCTACAGTCGCGACGCTTAACCACTTTTATATAACACTTATGTGCGGCCACGAACGAAGCGTATCTTAGTATTTAAAGCCATGAACACTGACGAGGCGGAAAGCGTTTGGTGTAGTTGTAGCGGGCCGGCAATTGCTAATTAATATTTGAAATCTAATATTTAAACTGAGTGGTTTAGATAGCCAGCTTTAAACTTAATTCATGGTTAAATGTCATGTTACCGCACGCGTTCTTTGTACCGTGTACGTAAAAAGGGAGTATGATATTTTAAAACAGAATTAGAAAAAACCAGATGGCCGCAAAATATGGACCCTTTTTCCATACAAACTTAAACTTGCTTTCAATAAATCCCCAATCCCCACAAGGACTGTGGACTGTGGACAGTCGTTCTCATTATAACCGATGTCACTGTTACAAATATTGTCTAATGTCTAAAGTCTTAACCACAAGCCTACATAGGAATTACTACTTTACGAATTTTAAAACAGAATTAGAAAAAACCAGATGGCCGCAAAATATGGACCCTTTTTCCATACAAACTTAAACTTGCTTTCAATAAATCCCCAATCCCCACAAGGACTGTGGACTGTGGACAGTCGTTCTCATTATAACCGATGTCGCTGTTACAAATATTGTCTAAAGTCTTAACCACAAGCCTACATAGGAATTACTACTTTACGAAAGTCTACTTTAGCAAGCCTTCCTTGGTACTGGAATAAATAGCTATCAGATCGCTACTGCCACTGCTGCCACCGCCTCCGCTTCCGCTACCTCCACCGCTCCCTCTATCTTCGTCGCTACCGCCGCCGCGCCGCTCATGGCCCACGGCGGCTGCACCGAGCCCACGCGCCGTCTTAAGCTGAATTAAATTGCTCGCACTAAAACCAAATTATTGGCCGGCTGTTGTTTAAGTCGCATTAACTCCCACTCATCTTCCAATCACGGTTATGTTTCTTCGTCTAAGTATCATTAGCTTAAACCTCGGCGTCTGACGCGCGATTTCCTCCGCAATCTCCGAGACGTTTATCTCGAATATGTAAGGAAGGTATTATGTTGTGCAATCCTTGTGATTTAACGGACACTTAAACGGTACTCAAATTATAAATAAAAATCGCACGCTGCCAAAAGGAACCGTCCGTAGAAACTGGCATTTCGAAGGGTTTCTAACCAAAGTTTCAAAATTAGGATAATAGGAAGGATTCCAACTAGCAAAAGCAGCATGCCATTTGGTAGTGGAATTTAAATTATTCTATTAGCCACTCATACTAAGTAAAGTTTAAATATTTACATCAAAATTGAATAGAAATGGAATACAGATAAAAAAAAATAATGACTCCATAAAACCAGTGTTATAATGGAATGCAAGTGCAACACTCCAGCACAATAAAAATAATAATTTGCACAGATATTGGCAAATATTGAACGTCTGGGCAAATGAAGCCTACGCTAGAAAATTCTCTTCATGGCATTTATGTCTTGATTTACCAAAACAAAACATTTGTAAGAGTTTTTATTGATATTGCATCGTTAGGAAACATCCTTGAATTAACTTATAAAATTGTATGATATCTATTCTTGTCTGTCAAGCAACTTTTTCAACCGTAGACAAACACACAATCTCACAAAGCGCAATGTGCACTTAGGTATAATAGAGTGTAAAGATTTTAACATGATTTTAAATTGTTGAAATAATTTTTTTTCAGAAATGGGCTATGATTAATTTTGTGACGGGTAGTAAAATTATACTAAAATATTGCAAGACTATTAAATTAATGAATAATAATTAAAATATTTATTAAAATATTTTTGAATTAAACAATTAAGAAACGGTCTCAGTTCATAATTGATCGCAACATTTTAGTTAGGCTTTGGCATAATATTATGTTAAAAATTATTATTGCATGATTGTTATTATCAGAAACAATGAGGACATAATCTCAAAGTGTTTGTGTGTGAAATTATTACACTGAGTTTATTTTAGTATTACCATAGACTAAGGAAAATACCTAGTATTTGAGTAACAACTAACAATAGTTCTAGCCTTGAGTTTATCTGGAGTTATCTCAATATTCTAGGTATCAGTATTTTCTCACGTGTATTATGTTTTTATACTGAATACTATTTACTTAGTACAAATAATTCAAAATTCTTGATATCTCAATTCTCAATATAAAATTGTTTATATTTTATTTTGATTTGGGGAGAATCGAATAACTGTTTCAACTTGAATTTTAATAAATGATTTAAGGGCCTTCCCTACGGAGATTCCGTAATTTACCGTATTTAAAGCCTTATTAACTCATAATTTGAAAGCTACAAAGTTATAATAAAAATACAGCAATAATCTTCAGTATATCAACATTCCTTTCCCCGTTTTAAATTTTCTATTTTTGTTTATTATACTCATGATAATATCAGCTTCCAAAGTAAAACCAATTTATTAAAATTCAAGCATACATTCAGCAGCATCTCCTTGGGATTTACAAATTACTTTTATTTGAAACACACGCCAATAGATCGACAATATCATAAACTACATATTCCCTGTTTTAAACATTTTTTAGGACAATTTTGAACTAAGATAAGTAAAAAAATAGGGTTTTGGTACGATCTCGGCAACGCGGCAAATGTATAGCCAAGATCGTTTGCTCGGGGGACGGCCTTAAGATATAATATATTATAATGCCTGCCATACATGCTACGGTCTATCGGAGAGGTCCACCTGTGCAGGTATGCCTGCGCAGGTAGAACGGAATGTGTATGGCTTACATAAGAATAACAAAGCCAATAGGAACGGGGTTATAACCCCAAGCCAAGTAAGGTACAAGTAAAATACCTACTTGATACCCCACTTAAAGTATGTTTGCAAAGCTTAGCGCCTTGCAATACAAAAAGAAAGGTAAACGAACTGTGAGTCAACATAATATGGTTCCGATGAATCATTATTCTTAGGACGCAATTTCGCTTTTCACAGGTAACGAACGATATAACAAAGATGCTTTATTACTTACATTCAAATAACTTAAAGACGAACGGATATGCCTAGAATCTAGACTAGAGCATCACTTAACCTAAGATTTCGTGGTTACCTTAGTTTATTAGTTTTAGATGGCTGGTCTCTGGTTTAAGGATAGAGTAATAAATATGTTTTAGTAACTTTTATAATTTCGTGCCGATTCAAAATCGCGTCCAATCTTAATTACTACTTTGATTAAAGTGTAAAGTGAAATTTAAAGTGTAATAATAAAATTCATAAATTTGTAAAACAACAATATTCCTATGCAAATAATACTTAATGAAAACGGTGCGCGTCAGCAAAAGCAGCTAACAAAAATATTTACAGAGCCACTAGGTACAGATAACTCTTATATTTTGTCCTGTTAAATACCAATGCCATAACAAATAAAATTAGGATGAACCCCACTATTCATTATAGATATAAATAATAATGTTTATTTCAACTTAATTATATTTATACTAATCTTAATTATTTTCATTACAGGTACGTTCAGAAGAGTCTCTGAACTCCCCGGAAAAGCCAACCAAAATATCGCGATGGGTATGTTCAATTCTGTATAGGTGGTGGGTAGGTTAATGTTTTATAGAGCTGAGAACCATAACTTTACCACAGGGCCGTCTCTAGCCCGTGTGGCGCCCGTGTGCAAATATTACCCTAGCGCCCCCTAGCAAGCGCGCGGTCAAAAAAATCGGCCAAGTGCGAGTCGGACTCGCGCACGAAGGGTTTCGTACGCTTATAAAGCAAAGGTAAGCAAAAAAATTTGTTTTTATGGGAGCCCCTTAAATGTTAATGGGCAACTAACCCAAAATTTTCGATTTTACAATTTATTTTTATACTTGAAAATAAGCCCCGAATTGTTTCATTTTCTAAAATAAGATACTACATTATATTTCCAAGAATTCAATCTGAGCAAAAACACGACATCTTAAAAAAAAATCTCGATAAAAAAAATCACGAACGGCCCTTCTCCGTGGGCTACGTTACGTGCTATCCAGACGATAAATGCATTCTGGCCCACGGAGACATGTTTGAGGAGACAATACGCCTGGCGAGAGTGGGTGAGTTTTAGGTTGTGGCGCTTATAGAAGCGTTGGGGCTGCGAGTCGCAGTCGAAAAGACATAGGCCATGTTTTTCTATGGGAGCACCGGAAGCATCGCCCCCACGGAAGCATCACTGCGCATCGCAGAGATGTAGAGGACAGTGTGCCGATCGGCGCTGAAATGCAATGCTTGGGTTTGGTCCTTGATTCTGTGTGGATATTTAATACCCCTCATTTTCATCGATTGGCACTAAAACTGAAGAAGATGGACATGGCCCTGAATTGCCTTCTGCAAAAATCTGACGCCCAGGGCCCACATGCAGACGGCTTTATACAGGGGTCTGCAGTGCTGTTTGGGTGGAACACATAGGCATCCGGAATAGACAGCTGCTCAGAAGCCCGCAGCATGCTTTAGGGCTGCGGATACTACGCTGCTATCGAACCGTTAGCTGGCGAAGCGGCGTGGCGTTGGCGCTGACAGGGTCCCCTTCGTGGGACCTCGTGGGATCTCTATTGTCGGAGGGTGTATCAAAACACAGCTTTAAAAAGCGAGGAGAACGGGTGCTACCAGACCTGGCAACCCAAAGGCGCCACCAGTCGCATGTCATTACAATACGCACCTGGCAAGATCAGATGGCGTCCCTAACTTCCGGCCGCCGAACTGTGAAAGCGATCCGGTCGATACTACAACAGTGGATAGCACATTCAAGGGGTGCCCTTACCTTCGGTCATTACCTAAACCATACGGACAGGAGTAAAACATCGCCTAGGTGCCACCACAGCCTGAGAAAGACGATTGAACGTTCTGCTTGGGCTGAGCAACGGGCCGAGTTTTGCGCCGTCATTGAATTGGATTTTACTACTTATTGGGAGGCAGTAGCTTATACCCTCTGCGAAACTGTTATGTTGCAAACGGAGGCTGCATAAAGAGAGCGGAAAATAAATTAATACGGGATCTCCCATGAGAAGGAGGCACGGTGGGCGGTGGCTGCACTACGCCCGGTGCATCCGTCAAGAGTATATTTGCTTGTGAACTTGTCGTTTAGCGGCGAAACCCAGCCTGACGTGAGTTGCGCGGCTCTCATTTTGGCGCCCATCTTGACGACAAAATATATAATCTTCATTTATGTGTTTTAAGATTCATTTCACGTTGAAAAATAAAGTTTATATATTTTATATTGCAAAAGCCGAGCCGCTTGTGGTGCGCCTTGCTTTGCTATAATTCGACAAAATACATATTATAATAAGAAGAGCCCCAGATGCTTCACAAAATGTATGCAAACTGGATTTCTTTTTAGGTTGGTCATTAAAGCGCGGCAGCCGGCCAACGTGAGCGCGCGCCGATTTGCGAGCGGCGCTCGGCGCGGCGCCCCTAGGACCGCGGCGCCCGTGTGCAACGCACACCCTGCACCTAAGGGAAAGACGCCCCTGCTTTACCATATAACATACTAGCTGTCCCGGCAAACGTTTGTTTGCCATATTTTATAAAGTATATCGCCCGTATTATTTTATTGAATTAGTGACTAAATAAGTATGTCACCATGGCAACGTCCATCGCTATCCCGTGACCCGCGTCGCATAAACAATGGTCGCTCTTTATAGACAAATAATTTGCAATAAAATAAAATTGCGACTATAATTAAAGATCTAAGCTATCCTATCTCTCAAGTTGGAAAAAAGCACACATTAAAAAAAAACATTAAAATCGGTTAAGTAGTTTAGGAATCCATCGCGGACAAACATCGTGACAGGAGATTTATATACAGGGTGACCGGTAATAGGTCTGTTTCCTTTTAACATGTAAAAATACATCACTTTTGCAGCCTAAAAAGCTATATCATACCCTGTCCAAAAGCTAACGGTTACCGAGATATTCAAGATTTTGTATTTTTTTCAAAAACACCCGATTTCAAAGGAAAACTTTAAATAAAAAAAAATCTACCTATTAATTTCTTAATCTTTAACATAATTTTAGTTCTTAGGTAGATAAACTACAAATACAAAAGTTATTTATCCATCTAAACAGGAAACAAAAATTAGCAGAGTGTTTCAAAAGTCTTAACAAAAAAAAATGAAAATGATTTTCCCTCATTTCACCCCTTATTGTTTAAAAAATCAATAAGACATTAGTCGTACAAATTACTTAATTAAATTCCTTATTTATTAAGCTATCCAAAAAGGTATAATTTGTGTGCAAAAAATTCACAAACATCTGGTAAGGTAAGATAATAACTCTCAGCACAATTTTTTGGCTTACAATTTGTTCAGGGTTAGGTTGCCAGGTAGTCAAATTCTTTTGTTATCGGAGGAAGAAGCGATCTATTATTGGTCGGTTTAAAAAAATCCGGTTTCTTCGTAACTGTTCGCGTCGGTTCGTAACAGTTCGGGTCTGTCTAAAGAGCAATATGTAGAGTTTTTGTTTAGTTAACGCTTCTCGTCCTGAGCGCGCTGACGTTTTATTTGCGATTCCTTTTGATCAAGTTTGTTTATCAAAAATGGCATCTTTTAGCAATGAAGAGTACGCTGACATACTGTACTGCTACGGTTTTTGTGATGGCAACGCAGCCGCTGCACGGGAAGAGTACCGGCGTCGTTTTCCCCGTCGAATTAATGTACCAAGTGCTGGAGTTTTTTCCGCGGCGTACCAACGCGTGCGGGAAAGTGGCTCTGTTCATCAAAGGCGACGTGATGCAGGAAGACCTCCTCGTTATGTTGCAGAAGACGAAGAGAGAATATTGGAACGTTTTGCAAGAGATCCGACCACCTCTACAAGAATTGTAGCGAAACAACTGGGTTTAACGCAGTGGAAAGTGTGGTTCACCGTACATAGCGCTCGGTTATACCCTTTTCACTACACACCAGTACAAGCATTAGAAGAAGGAGACCCTGCAAGGAGGCTCGATTTCTGCCGCTTTATGCTGCACTCCGATGAAAACGATTATAACTTCTTAAGAAAGATTTTATGGACCGACGAGTCGAAGTTTGAGCGTGACGGCATAACAAACTACCACAACATGCACTTTTGGGCTCCCCAGGGTGGAAACCCCCACATGGCAAAAGAAGGTGCTCATCAAAGGAGGTTTTCCCTGAATGTTTGGATGGGAATTTTGCATAATCATTGCATTGGGCCGTTTTTTCTACCGGACAATTTAAACGGGGAGTCGTATGAAAATTTCCTGAGAAATAATCTTCACGAGCTCATGCAAGATATACCAGTTGAAACCCGAAGAGGTATGATATACCAACATGATGGATGCCCGGCACACTACAGAGTGACAGTTAGGCAATGGCTGGATCAAAATTTCCCGCAGCGTTGGATTGGCCGCGGCGGTCCAATACCTTGGCCCGCAAGGTCTCCAGATTTGACTCCTTGCGATTATTATTTATGGGGCCACATGAAGTCTTTAGTATACGCAACACCTATTAGCGATGTACATGAACTGAGGAGAAGAATAATTTATGCAGCAAACGAAATCCGAGAAACTTTAACAAGTAGAGTAACGCGATCTAATTTTCGCTTAAGATTACGCAAGTGCATCAGAAATCGAGGACGACAATTCGAACAGGATTTACCGTAATAATTATCAACTTATTATGTAAATAAAATATTAATTTTTATTCAAAGACTTTTATTTAACTTAACCTGACGTAGCAAATGTTTATTTAGACTTTTCCAATTTGCTAATTAGAATTTTACTACCTGCTAGTTCAGGTAGTTAGCAGGTTCTTCATTTGGACAAATCGGCGTAGGGTCCTTAATATTCCCTAAGTAAGATGTTATTTAGATTTTTGCATTACAAATTATACCTTTTTGGATAGCTTAATAAATAAGGAATTTAATTAAGTAATTTGTACGACTAATGTCTTATTGATTTTTTAAACAATAAGGGGTGAAATGAGGGAAAATCATTTTCATTTTTTTTTGTTAAGACTTTTGAAACACTGCTAATTTTTGTTTCCTGTTTAGATGGATAAATAACTTTTGTATTTGTAGTTTATCTACCTAAGAACTAAAATTATGTTAAAGATTAAGAAATTAATAGGTAGATTTTTTTTTATTTAAAGTTTTCCTTTGAAATCGGGTGTTTTTGAAAAAAATACAAAATCTTGAATATCTCGGTAACCGTTAGCTTTTGGACAGGGTATGATATAGCTTTTTAGGCTGCAAAAGTGATGTATTTTTACATGTTAAAAGGAAACAGACCTATTACCGGTCACCCTGTATATTAGATTATAGTATATACAATACTAGATGACGCCCGCAACTCCGTTGCGCCGAAATTCGTTTATCGCGAGGGAACCGGTCATATTTTTTGGATAAAAAGTATCCCACGTCCTTTCCCGGGAGCCGTATCTCCCCTTCTTCTTCTTTTTAATGGCTGACTCGGTGAGTTGCCAGTGTCAGAGTTTTTTGAAAAGACTTTGCTTTATACTGTAGTGAAGGTCTGGTGAAGTAACAAGGGTACGGTTACAAAAATACTTGCCCGTATCTCCCCACGAAATTTCAGGGAAATCGGCTCAGAGGTTTGGACGTAAAGAAGTAACAGACAGACAGTCACACTTTCGCATTTATAATATTAGTATGAGATTACTTTATCTATAGTACTTACTTTTAATAAAGTTTGCAAATAAAAATATTTGTGCCCAAAAATTTTAACCAAACGTTTGAACATGGCGGACTATGTTTCAATTCTCGAACAATGTGTTGGCACTTTACATGTAAATGATTTGCCGCCTCGGACGTCTATTGTTTGACACACATTATGTAAATAAAGCAAATTGGAATTCCCAACTAAATTTGAAGACCACACGGGAAAAACAAGGAATGTCAAAAAAGTACAAAAAAGAGAAAAACAGTTTTATATAGTTTGAAAAAAAAACTATATTTCTTTCATTTTAGACTCTTTTAAGTGAAATAATGAAACAACTTATTATTAATATGTTAACATATGCTTTGCCTGTATTTCTAAAACTTGATTTGTTTAAATAAGTTTTAGGCTATGGTTCAGAATCCGTTTCTTGCCATGGACAAACAAATACAAATTGAACTATAACAGTTAACTACGATGATTTTACCCAATTCTGATTTTTGTAATTGAATGTTTGCCTTAAAAGCTAACAGACGGCATTAAAAGTCAGTTTCACAAAACAGGTGACATACATTGTTTTTCCCGTGTGGTCTTCATTTGGTCTCAAAAGTCTGTTGCTTTATAGTATTATTATATTTATGTAGTTGGTACTCACTGTTAACAACAACAGTGAAAAATTCGGTTAAGGAAGTTAAAAGTAGATCAAGTAGATATACAGTTTCTGACATACAGTCAGAAAAATTTTAAACGTCTTTTTCACAACTTCAAATCCAGATTATGTTTAAAAAATCGAAAGTGTTAAGTCACCATCATAAGATTAGCTATATTTCTTGATATTCGAAATAGTGATTATAAAAGCAGAGATAATTTTATAGTTCCTAGGTATCATGTTTCATTAGCCCATTAAAAAATCTTGTTATGTCGTTTCTCATCCCGGTCACATTGTCAAAACTTTAATATTTCATCTTGAATATTATCTTCCGCGTTTTCATAATCATCATGGTCGTCGCCATCATTTTTTGACCGACTTCCAAAAAGGAGGAGGTAATATGTTCGGCTGTATGTATCTTTTTTTTTTTTTTGTATGTTCCACGATTACTCAGCCGTTTGTGGTCCGATTTTCAAAATTCTTTTTGTGTTGTATAGGGTTTAACTCGAATTTGGTACTATGTTCACAAAAGTGGTGATCTGATGATGGGATCCTTGAGGAATCGAGGGGACTTCTTGAAATTTGTATGGAAACATATAGTGATTTCGATTTTTTCTGAAGCATTCGAGGTAAATGCTACCAAAAAGTAAGACTTCGCACCAGGTTATACCCTGGATCCGAAGGTACCGAACAGAACTTTTGAATGCTTATAGGTACAGGTTCGGGGATTTCGGCGTTGTTTAAACAACTGAAAGCATAAGCTAATACATCAATTTGATTAATCATCATCATCACAACCATCATTATACCATGGGTCATCACACTATGACCCAATTATTGGTAATTCTCGTGATATTTTGCATCGAAGCAGACGTTTTTGATAATGATTTCGCTGTTTGTGGACCGATTTTCAAAATTCTCGTGTTGTTGTATAGGATAATTAATTAATTTTGTATAAAAATTACGAAAGTGGTGAGCTGATGATGGGATCTATGAGCAATCGAGTAAAATCCTTGAATTTTATCAAAACACTCATAGTGGTTAAAATGTTGTTTCTAGTAAGTTAAACATATGTTACGAATAAGATAAATTTTATACGAAGGTGTCTCTTGGTCCAAAGGCACTGAACAGAACTCCTGAATCTTTAAAGATAAATGTATGGAAATTGCAGCATCGCTTAGATAACTGCAAGCATTTACCACAATTTCGCTTACAGTGACATAATGTGAATAGTTAACATTCGTATTGGTTATTTACGCATAAAGCCTAATTTTGTAGATACATAACTAAAAAGAGTAAAATTATTATTTTTAACAAAAAATTAAAACCAAGGTAAAAACAATACTAATATGAACTAAAAAGTATTAAATAACTCTTACCCTTTAATAGTGCCTTTTTCAGAATTCGTCTAAATCTCAACTATTTCTGTACTGTATACTACAATCTTCATTACTTTGAAGTCGGTACCAGTCCCAAAAATTTCAGATAATCTGACATTACTGAACTCACGATTAAATTAGCTGGTACCGACTTCAAAATAATGAAGATTGTAGTATACAGTACAGAAACAGTTGAGATTTAGACGAATTCTGAAAAAGGCACTATTAAAGGGTAAGAGTTATTTAATACTTTTTAGTTCATATTACTATTGTTTTTACCTTGGAAGTCGGTTTTAATTTTTTGTTAAAAATAATAATATCATCATTGCTATAGCTGAAGTTTTAAGTAATCATTAATCATACTATGTTTTCCAAATAAATAAAATAATAACGGTTGGAGGGAAAACGTTTAGTCGATAGGCAATCAAAATCATATAATAAATAGATAAACTTTAGTCAAAAAATCTCAGAAAACAGTCATTAGTCCTCCTAGTTCTTGTATTTTTGTTTTGTTTTAACGTCTCCTTTGCTCCTCACAAGTTTTGAGCTATTCATTCCTCTGGACTAGACACACTATGTTTCGAGAATGCCTTATGTGCTCGGGCAACCATATGGACAAAAACATGTTCCAGGCACTACAGTATTTGAACACTGAACAGTGGTTACTTCGCTCGGAAAATACTGCATAAACCATCCACAACGGGTGCAATATAAAGATTTATCTATACCCGTTTAGATTTACCCATTTAAGATATTAAAATGTGCCTGATAAAGAGTTTTGCTCCTCATCAGGTTTTCACCGCTCCTTCCAAAGTATTTCAACAGTAACAATTAAGACAGTGACAACACATCCGCTGGCTAATCACCTCTTCCTCCTCGTGAACAGACTTAAGTTATCACTTACTTTTCGCGGGATAACTCTTATCTCTTCCGCCCTGATAAGAGATAAGTCCACTTGTAAACAAAATGGCCGGCTAGTTTGCAAATAGCCTTTTTGTTCTAGAAAATAGTCTATAGATTTTATGTTTCTTGGCTATAACGTCTACCCCGTGTAGCGGGGTGGTGACGGGTCTGCACGATTTGAACGATTGCTGGTAGAGTTGCGGTAGGCTCTACCATACCCGCAAGCGGGAGTAGAGCACCATGGGGTTTTAGTCGGTAGATCTTACTGGGGAGTCCCACATACCTCGGCCGATCGCCCTTATCCGCCGAGGATGCGTAAAGCATTTCCCCATATTATAAAAACAAAGGCTATGAAATCTGAAAGACATAATAAAACCAAAAATCAGTTCATGGAGTGGAGTGCCTACCATTGATTCTACCATCATCCTCCAATCATGATTGTCAAGTAGATATTATAATTATTATAAGATTGCCTGATTTCTAAATACATATAATATTAGATATTATTATAAGTCATTACTTATAACCAATATCCAACATGAGTAAGAATATACCGTTCCTTCTTTACGGAGATCCTGTTTGATAGTGATCCGGCTTGCGAAATTTCTAAGCCGACTTTATTTAAATTAGGCAACATGTTATTTATTGGAAAAATCATCTAATATGATGATCATAATTTATGTATTCTATTGAGTCATTGCTAAAAGAGAGTTTTTTTCTAGACAATCGTAATCTGAATAATTATGTATAACAAAATTCAGTCGGAATGTTTTTAAAATATACTCTAGGCGAGCATTAAACTTATCTTAAATTATAATAATCACTATAGCGTATTTTTTCTAAACTAGGCTAAGCTCACAAGCGACAGTTTTTTCTTAGAATATCAATTTCTGATTCATATCCATAGTTGGATGTTCTGTATTACTAACACGGTTTATAACTTTTTCAATAAATCCTATCATAATATAAATAATTCCGACATCAATATGCATGAATTTCCCATACGGCACAGATAGATAATTATGAACGCAATAAAATCAGTCTGACTAAAGGTGACTTCATGAGATAAAACTTTATATTTGTTTAGAATTTTATTGAAAAAAAGCAATAGTGAGTCATGGTTTTGGACTAAACAGGTCCTATGGAATGCCGACAAAACAGCGTGAAGCAAAAAAACAATGATGAATTCAATACGAGACACTTTAGTGATAACAGCTAATTATGAACATCGAGACCAAATTGTTGTCTTTGCTAAGAAATATTTTTAATTTGGGGCAAATAACCCCAAACATGCTAATTTTTACCGCAAAATGCAGAAACCCCGAAAAGCCTAATGGAAGAAATCTTATTAGTTCCAGTGCTCATGAAAAATACGCGCGTAAAAATTAATGCTTTGTATTTTCTTAATACGCCGACGCCCTTCTTTCTTTTGACACATTTCCTCCCACTAAGATGTGGTGAATGCCTTTCGCAATTTATGGCCTTAGTTTTGCCAGTAATTTAAGAACTAATACTTCGACAATTTTAGATATTTTCAAATTAAAAATTGTCACATAATTGAATTCGTCAAGGAGGGTTTTTCACGTATAATAATAATAATATAATATCTATGGACGCTTCACACCACGTCAGTCTGGCCCCGTGCTAAGTACCTGAAGGACTTGTGTTACAGGTACCAGACAGCGGAAATATATTTAATACTTTTATACTATACATATATTTAAGATTTTTATTATATCATACACATATTTAATACACATCCAGACCCAGGAACATTGAAAACTTTTTGTTCCGTCGGCGGGATTCGAACCCGCGACCCCCGGCTTGAGCTACCAACGCGCTCACCACTGAGCCACAGAGGTCGTCATAATTATTCGTATGGAATATTAAGTTTAAGGCTGTGGCTTTGTTTTGCGAGTTTTTTAAAAGGATTACTTTACTATTACTACATTGGTATTTGCAGGTCAATACGTCACATATTGACCTCGTCAAGGAGGCTAGATCTCACAAATTGGATTAAGGGTGTGACTTAAGGCGGGCATAAACCCCAATTTGTTAATCCGTGACTCCCGGTTTACCTAGTTCCAATATAATAACGAAATGTAAAAAAATATGAGATATAAAGCACACTATTGAAAAGACTTTAAACCATAAACATTTTTATAAAACGTAATACTTTGGCTGTAATTAATTTACAAACTCACCTCCGAAAAAAATCTAATTCATCGAAATATAAGTATTAAGTAACTAGGATAATTATACATTTTATTTGAATAAATTGTTAGTAAATCTATATTAAAATATCTTTAACCGAACAATTTTGTTTCTTAATATTTATTTCCAGAGATATTTAAAAAAACATGAAAAATAGAGAAGATCCGCCCCTAGTAACTACAGTTTTATGCTAAGCTAAAATGAATCTTATTGCGATGCGTATACGCTTGGTCTTTGTTTGTGTGCAAGGTTATCGTTTTGGATTGAGTCTTAACTATATGTCACATATTGAATTCGTCAGGGAGGAAAAATTTCACATATTGAATTAAGGCTGTGACTTAGTTTTGCCACTTATTTAAAGAACTGTCACATATTGAATTCGTCAAGGAGGAAAATTGTCACATATTGAATTAAGGCTGTGAAAGTCGAGGTGGGCCGGTGACTCACGCGCAGGTACCGTCTCCGTGTGATAACGCGCACGTGAGCCGGGAACCATGAATCATCATTGTATTGCTATTACGCAAACAGTTCAAACGGTTAGTCTGGTGAATCATGTCAGTCAAAACACGAATGTCTAAGGCAAACCTAATTATTGACAATCAAGAATGAGAATATTGTCTAAGGCAAACCTAATTATTGAATGAATACAGGGCAGTGTTTTGACAATCAGAATACAATTAACAAAAAATTAAAACCGACTTCCAAGGTAAAAACAATAGTAATATGAACTAAAAAGTATTAAATAACTCTTACTCTTTAATAGTGCCTTTTTCAGAATTCGTCTAAATCTTAACTATTTCTGTACATTACTACAGTCTTCATTATTTTGAAGTCGGTACCAGCTAATTTAATCGTGAGTTCAGTAATGTCAGAACTTAGAATATATGAAACTTTTGGGACTGGTACCGACTTCAAAGTAATGAAGACTGTAGTAATGTACAGAAATAGTTGAGATTTAGGCGAATTCTGAAAAAGGCACTATTAAAGGGTAAGAGTTATTTAATACTTTTTAGTTCATATTACTATTGTTTTTACCTTGGAAGTCGGTTTTAATTTTTTGTTAAAAATAATAATTTCACTCTTTTTAGTTATCTACATAATAAGGCTTTATGCGTAAATAACCAAGATGAATGTTAACTATTCAGATTATGTTACTGTAAGCGAAATTGTGGTAAATGCTTGCAGTTATCTAAGCGATGCTGCAATTTCCAAACTTTTATCTTTAAAGGTTCAGGAGTTCTGTTCAGTGCCTTTGGACCAAGAGACACTATCGTATGAAATTTCTCTTATTCGTAACATATGTTTAACTTACTAGAAACAACATTTTAATCACTATGAGTGTTTTGATAAATTTCAAGGATTTCCCTCGATTGCTCATAGATCCCATCATCAGCTCACCACTTTTGTTAACATGGTACCAAATTCGAGTTAAACCCTATACAACACAAAAAGAATTTCGAGAAAATCGGACCACAAACGGCTGAGTGATCGTGGAACAAACAAAAAAAAAGATACATACAGCCTCCTCCTTTTTGGAAGTCGGTCAAAAAATAAGTTGGCAATAATTGGAGGCGTGCCAATGATTGGGTGGTTTGCCCTTATTACCTAATATTTGATTACGTTTAAGAACCTATTGTACATTATGTCTACGTCATTGATTGACAATACCTATTGTTGCAATTGTTGCATAGGCCAGTTCGGCCCATTTAATGTACCGGTAATAAAATCATAATCGGAACACACCTCATTAAACGATTCAACGACGCAAGAAATGCCAACAGCCATAGGAGGCATGATAAGAGTTAAAAAAAATTATGTGATTAACTTGTTCAACAAACTTTGGCTGCCTCAGCAAATTTACCTAAAATTGATGAGCCAATTATACATATATTTATACAGGGTGCAACAAAACTCAGTGATAATACTTTAGGCCTTAGGGAATAGGGTGTGAATGAGTCTTTTATGTAGCGTTCGCTGTGAAAGAAGCAACGCTGAATTTACAAAGTGAATTAATTAAAGTCACCGATAAACAAATATAATTAAAAATTGAGTACATAAAAAAATCGTGTGCTTCGCTCGCCTTACCCCCCTGGCTGGATACAGTATTTAATACGTAAAGTGTCATTAAACAAACATCCGACTTGAACCCGACTAATCTATAAAATATGCTTGGATATTCTTATCAGCCATGACGAATTAGGATATGACAAAACGTTATCAATAATTACGTGTCTATTTAGTAATTTTTATCCAATTCGGTTATCGTAGATGACACAATCCGTAGTAAACAGAGCCAGATGAATGGAACTGAGTCACACTGCAACTTGCAGAGTGAATCAACGCATACAACTTCATTGAAAATTGTATGAAAACTCGTGCGATTTGAGTTTTACTCACCGTTCTGAGAAATAACGTTTGTTTCTTATGAATTTGTTTGTAACACTTTGGTTATTTAAAAGGGTCTATTTTTAGTAATCAAACTGTATGAGTAGTTTTGGATTAAATGTCTAGATTAAATAGGATTAAATGATAAGTATTGAGTTGTTAAGTTTTAAAATGCTTTTTGTGGCTGATTATTATACTGATATGATAAGAATAAACCAGAAATAAAACATTTTTGTTAATTTTCAAATAACAATAAAGTGATAAAAATTAAAAAGTCTTCTCAAAATGTATAGTTTTCTCAAAAAGCGATAAGTTCGTCACATTACACACATTCACGTCATTGTTTCTCCACATTACAATAATGTCCTTATTGTCTCACTTTAAGTCCACACTCCATAGTCACCATTAAATGGAAAAAAAAACAGATTTGTATGTGACGTAAGTGAAACGTTACCTAATTAATAATAATTCATTCACGTACGTATTAATCGAATGAAATCACTGGATCATCTAAAATTTTTACCTTATTCGAGCGTATTTTACCGTAACGATGATTAATCGTATGAATAACATGCACTTACTCATACCTAGTCCAACGGATTTGCATACTTAATACTAGATCTTTTGCAGCGCCGTGACGTCATACTACCACTAAAATTGTAGTTCAAAATTGATTATAGTGACATTATCTAGATTAAATCATACAATGCCGTCATTGTGTTGTCTTGAAGTAGGGGTATAGTAATTTAGGCAGGTTATAATTACGTTTCTATCGTTTAATGTATCTAGCTTGTTTATGATCTAAGGGTTGGGCTTTAGGGCGCTGACAACTGCCAATGATCTTGATCTCGCATCACTCTCGCACCACTGTCGATTTTCATGCCAGAGAGACAGAGATGTGAAATGTTCACTCGGTAGCGTGGATACATTTTTCGTTTGTTAGATGAAAAAATAAATATTATGGGAAATCTAGATGTCAGAACCGAAAATTAAATCGGGCAATCTTTGGATTTTTGTAAAAGGTATCAAATAAACAAATTTTTAAAGCATAGATTGTATTATTACTGTAGTTAGAACTGTTTAAAGTTCCTGAAAGATGTGACTTTGGTTTTTTTTTTCATCCAGTAGGAGTACATTATTTTATTATTTAAATTAGACAAGCTTTTCCAAATATAATAAAAAATCACATATTTTTTTTGGGCCAATCAATGAAATACATACCTACGTCTAGAAAACTGCACAAAGATGTCGAATTGGCAGCTGTCTTCGCCTTAACTAAATTAAGTGTCTACTTTATTAACTACATATTTTCTATGTTAAACACATAAATAAATACATGATACATCTGTTTCATTGCATAATATATATTTAATATTTTTTTAATATGACTTTAAAGAATTGCAACAAGGAAAAAGTTTAATAAGAATTGTGTTGTAATTTGGATGATATTTTAAGCGTCTCCTGCTAACCTCATGGCCTCCAAGCTGAGTTTTAAGCCATATGAACTTATAGACGCCGTGTATCGTCCAATAATCCATATAAGTACAGTGTTGGTTTAATTTTATCTTCGAGACGGTGGTCGATGAGTCAATGACCTCTCAATGTCATTCGCCTGACACAACCGACTATACAAATTAGTTTTGTAATAATTACGAGACTATGAGAGATTCTTACGATTTTTGGCAAACATTTTTCTGTAACGTGAACTCTTACATAACTACTAGTACTATCTAAAAATACTAAATGTTATAAAATATCATTAAAATAAGCAATTCAAGTCTAAAAGTTACTGTTTGTTAATAAGTGTTTTATTACTGCAAAAAGAGACATTGTGTCTAAATACATTGTAGGACAGAAAAGAACTAGTCAGATACATAATACTTAGAGCCCACATCAACATAATATTAAATAGTAACAGGTTACAGGACAGATTAAACAGCAAATTACAAAAAAAAATACATACAGCTGAACGTATTACCTCCTCCTTTTTGGAAGTCGGTTAAACAATACACAGATTAATTACACGTAGAACTCGCTCAGGTCAAAGACATAAATAAAAGATAGAGCAGCTATCAATTTGTCATGCTGATAAGAATTTTCATTATATACGGATATGTAGATCCGTAGGAGTCCCCCCCTCCGCGCGGACTCGCCATTCTAATTAGCCATTGTGGCGGCCGGTGAAGACCGACAGTCACGCCGCAACCGCTTCATAACCGACACGTAACCGCGACGCGAACGCGAGTGAATTGTGAAAACAAATGGAATGATATGGACGCTGCCGAACACATACGGTTCGTTTATACACCCGAATTAGCTTTAATTTAGTTTAGTGACACTTTTCTAATCAGTCACAATATTATCAGTATAATTGCAATGTGTTATCACAAATGTGCTACATGTGCTTTGAACTCTATTTTAAAATGCGCAGAGGAGCTTGTGAACAGGAAGTTTAAAATAACCTGGCAGATACGCCGATAATTTAGAATGAATGGCGGCGATGCATTCTAATTGTCCCCACTGAAAGGGCAAACGAAAGTTGAAAGAAAACTTTTTAAACGTCAATGGTATAGGAAGACAATACTTGAGCTAAAAGTTAGCCTAACTTCCCCGAACTGTTAAAGTTGTTAAATTAACTGTGACATTGAAAAACTATGGTCATAGCTATGAGTTCAAAAATTTATGTTAGTTTATGTCAAAAGTATACAATTTTGTGACTCGTGAGGTGTTTTGAACAATGTCATAGGAAAGACAATTTGCATTGTTAATTAAATATAATTAAAAATAAATAGGAATCCATATTATAATATTATGTACGGGCATTGTACCTTATAAATAAAGGTAAGGATAAGTATCAATAAGCATAAAAAATAACGAAATATAATCCAATTCGATGTCTTGAGAACGTGGCACTATTACGTTAAATATACATGTAAATATATTCATAACCAGAACTGGTTTAAAATGCCTAACCGGTTAAATTTTATAACCCTTCTAAATAGATTAGTTCAGCAATCAGCTTAGAGTTTACCGTCACACACCGGTAGTAAAAACAACTGATATTACATAGGTACAGATTTATGGCCAAAAGATTGATAGCTATAATAAGCGAAGCTTTTGCAAAAACGAACGAATTTATTTGGCCTATATTGCAGAAAGATTTGTTCAAATTATAATAACTGTACTTTATTGTTTTGTTACTGTAAGTTATTGTTTATTTATGTTATAAAAATTACTTAAGCTGTGTCTTGCGCTAGAATAAGTTTGCTTATTATTATTCAATGTTCTCAAGTAAGTGAATTATTGTAATTCTTTTTGAGAAATAAAGTCTTTAACCGTAAAAACTGCGGCCAAACCAAAGAAAAATGATCGAATTACACAAAGATTTCAAAAATAAAGATATTATAGTACCACGTATATTTGGCAGAACGAAAAATTTTTAAACAAGAAAAAGTTACGCCATTAACATCATGTCTCAAATGTCAAATTGGCCTCAAATTGTAACGAAGTAGCCCATTTTTGGCCATGCTCTTTGCTTCCATAATTCCATAATATACGATCGTGCCAGCACCTTTTTAAATCCACGAAAATCAAAACATAATTTATTATATGTTTTTATCGAAAAAGTATCAAATCGGCTCTACATTTAAGTGCGCTCCAAAGTGCATCTTATATACTCTATAATATGTTTTATGTTGTATGTACTATGTACTATGTTTATTGTTGTCTACTATACTATGTTTTATGTTGTATGTACTATGTTTATTGTTGTTATCACGTGACGGAGCGCATGCACCGAGTACTGACCTCCGTCAACTATATCTCTACATTATGCACATCGCTACGAATCTTGACAGGAGATTATTATTTGTGGGCAATAGTTTTATTTGAGAGAGAGAGAGAGAGAGATTGAGATGAGATAATAGAGATAGATGATCCAACAATTTCTATTCTCTATGTTATTTGCTATTCAGTGTCCAAATATTAATATTATGTTTTTAACTATCCGAAAGTTTTAATATTTTCATATTTTGTAAAAAGTTAGCAAGCTCTAGATTCAAGCCTACGACCTAGATAAGTTAAAGAACTAAGAATTTTTTTGAAGTTGCTAACTTCTTGCAATAAAATGTAGAGATTCTTTAGAACCATCTTGTCTCTAGATTTCTTTATTCATGCTTAGTCTAGATCAGCGGTTCCCAACCTGGGGGTAATTACCCCCGCGGGGGTAAAATAGCTATTCTAAAGGGGTAACAGAGGTGGCCCCTACCAAAAATAGATGAATTGGCAGAAAAAAATTATAAATTCTGTACATTTAGGAGAAAAACAGCTACAGAATACCCTATCATTGCCGACAGAGATCTGAAAATGTTGGTACCGTTACCACTTGTAACACTGGTAACATTTTAAAAAAGGCAAGAAACCGTCTGAACGTGGAGCATGATATGAGATGCGCGTTAAGTGTAACTGAAGTCTGAACCTAATTATATTAAAAAACTTGCGAATTAAACGTACCAATACAAATTTGTAAAGATGTTTTTAATTTGGGGGGGGGGGAAGGGGTAAAATCAGTTTCTCTAACAGGCCATAGGGGTAACAGCTCTAAAAAGGTTGGGAACCACTGGTTGTTTCCGTCATCGATGTAGTAGTGATATAATTTTATAAATCTTTAAAGTTAAAACACATAAGTACTTAACCTAATCTGAAAACAATCTATTTTGAATCAAAGGTTAATTTTCACCCGCAGGGAATAAAATTTTGCGCGTAAAGGTAATTTCCGGAACAAATCGCAAAATTGTTCCTAAGGTATACCGTAAAATAGTCCCTTAAGGTACAAACGATTAACCTAACCTTTTTAAGCTGGATTTATACGCAGTGACGCGAACGCGCGGTTCGGCGGCTACACCGCGAGATGCAAGCAAATGTATGTAAATGGGTGTTTTCACACTGCGACGGTAACGACACGACACGATACCACAGAATAGATAAGGGCCACCGCACATATAATATAATACAATTTCAAGTTGGCCGACTATCGTACAAAGTTGCGTAGTGTCACAATTTAATTGGACTACTTCATCGTGTACGCTGCCAGGCGCAGACTTTTAGATTTAGTTGGTAACGGAGTTGCTAGCCTAGCGACGTGCGTGTTAAAATGCGTAAAAAGCACGCTTTTATTGTGGCACTAATAAAACGAAGGCGAAAAGAAAGGAGAATATTTTGGGTGCATTCAATATTAAATGACAGAATATTAGAATTAGTACGATAGTCAGTTTGTACGATAGTAAGCCAACTTGAAATTGTATAAAATGTGCGGTGGCCCTCTATTCTGTGGTATCGTGTCGTGTCGTTATCGTGCAGTGTGCAAACGCCCATTGCCAGCGCGATTGTGATTGTGAATGCTATTTAAGGTGACGCCACGTTAAAGTAAAAAACCGTGTTGGATACGTTTTAGATTGCTACTATGCTTGAACCAATCTGTGTACAAATTTTGGAAGCTTAAATCACTCTCCTCTATTGGCAAAATAGGAATCCCTTTTTTACAGAGCTCTTTTTGATTGATTATTCTGTGTTATAAAAGTTGACCAATCGTGTTATGCTATGGGTAATTCAAAGACAAAAACATGATGAATACTGACAATGAACTTTAATTTCTTAGCTTTAGTCATTGCTGAGAAAAATCGATATCGCTACAGCCAAATTATCAAGGCGTCGCCTTAAATAAATCGTTACATACATTTTGCTTGTGATCTAGCGGTGTAGCAGCCAACCCGCGCAGACGGGCGTAATCCAACCTTAAAAGTTAAAATACACTAGATCCTTCGATTGCACACGTCACTATAATCTTTATGGTGTACACAATATACCTACGTGATATAGTTACCTACGCCTACGCCTACTTGAATAACTCAGTTCCAAGTAATAGTATCTAGATATACTAGATAGAGATGATAAAATAGATAACATGGATATATATCTACGATGGTCAATGATAACATAGCAAGCAATTGATATTTTGATGTACATACTTATCATGTGTCTACGAGTATAAAAAATAATTAAACAGAGTTACAATTTTTAAAAAGTGATGTTAAATTTAAATTATAATAAGACGCATTTAGCTATACATTGATTATTCCATATCAAACAAATACACTTTATTGTGCACATATTGATAATATTACAAATTACAAATACGTATAATAGCAAGTGCAACAGTGTCTTGTATTTCCCTCTTCGATTGATGCATTTAGGCTCTACATTTATCATTACAAACTGCAAAAGTTATCTTATACCTTTTCATGTTTGGTGCATTTTTAGGGTTCCGTACCCAAAGGGTAAAAACTGGACCCTATTACTAAGACTTCGATGTCTGTCCGTCTGTCTGTGTGTCTCCAGGCTGTAACTCAAGACCAAGACTCTCCATAGCAAGACACTCAAGATAGCAAGACGTCTGAAATTTTCACAGATTGTGTATATATATATTCTGTTGCCGCTATAACAACAAATACTAAAATTTAGTTTGTTATTATTTTTAGCAATATTCCGCGAAATAAACTTCCACCTTTAAGTAAATGAGTGAGTGCACGCATAGGCATGCGTACAGCGTGCACTATGCGTGCACTCACTCATTTACTTAAAGGTGGAAGTTTATTTCGTGCACTCACTCATTTACTTAAAGGTGGAAGTTTATTTCGCGGAATATTGCTAAAAATAATAACAAACTAAATTTTAAGCTATGGATTTCCGCAAAGTAACGCCTGATTCCATTAACAAATACTAAAAAAACAAAATAAATTAAATATTAATTAAGGGAAGCTCCCACACAAAAAACACAATTTTCAGCCTGTTTTTGCTCTATTGTGGTACGGAACCCTTCGTGCGCGAGTCCAACTCGCACTTGGCTGATTATTTTATTTATCTTAAAACTCGGGAAAGCACAATAGACAATGTATGTCAACGGTACTTTACGGTTTCCGCACCATACCTATTTTCGGCAACCGAAGTTGTAGACTACATCTGCAATAATTTATTAGTTTGAATGACACCATCATAATGAAACTAATAGTATGAAAGGCAAAGGAATCGACAGTTAACGAACGCAGAACGCATAGTAATGCTTGGAAAGCCTTTACCAAGAAGAGGCTCGGGTGCGCGCGCGCAGAATGACACTCGCTTCATTTTCGCCACGAAACTGCATATTTATATTACCTAGAACTGTCTGTTTAGGCTTTCTAGCTTTCCTAATTACCACTTCCAATGGTGAAAATTGGTAAACACTTATATTCTAAGCGCTAACTTCGGAAAATTATAAATTACTTTTGCCTCTCCGATATTGAATTCGTCACAAGTGAACCACACGTTTTCCGGGATTTATCTATCTCCATAACATAGTACACTAGAGTCTAGACTGTAGAGTCTAGATGGACAGACATACATTAAACTTTACAACGTTATCATCAATTATTATGGACGTCATTACGGATAAACAATTTTGCGGTGCATCTCATGCTAGTCCGATGCCACTTAATCTTCCCAATTCAATCCCCATTCTTCTAATCTCGCGTGGAGTCATAAGTTTTTACCTATTTTTCTTTTCAGAAGTTTTCATAATTTCTTACTAATAACTATGGATAGTCTGCAGCCTATATTTCTATCGCAGTAGTCTATTTATGCTTCGGGAGAATACGTGTTTGTAACACACGTGGTACCGACGTAGAGTGACGTCGCCATGACTCACTCGCGGGTCACAATTGACCTGGTACCGGATCGCGACTTTTTACAGATTACTCATCACTTGACTCAGGATAGTATCGTTATGTAATCGAATTCCTAACCTTATCGGCCACGGGACTGGGGGCTCTATTCTTATGATTCGATTGGCTTCGAACGTTGCTGTTTCACTCGCACACACATTTTGCCTCATGTGTGTATGTGACATGATCGAAGTAACATTTGAGGCATGAGGATTGAGGATAGGGAACCTGGGGCGTAATAGGTTTTTCCCAGCCACATTTCAGGGAACAGTTTTGTAATAGCTATGAAGGCATCCTTTTAAATTGTTATTTTATTATTAAGCGTTTAATTCTTTAAAACTTGATTCTTAGTATCAAGTATTATTTATTATTAATTAAATTTGGGTTTTGTGTACGCCTGGGTGTATTCTTCTTCTCGCATCATCAGGAAGAATTCCACTAAAATGTCTATCCATGAAATCCATATTTCGGTTTAAAAACACAGATTTCGGCCCTTTTTCGTGTTTATTTATACTTGTTATCAAGACCTGACGATGGCCTGCGACTTTTTTTGCCCTATGACATAAGCGAGCGTCAGACCGCGTCATATTCTGCGTACGATGTAATCAGAGACAGCCAATTAAGGCGACGCCTTGATAATTTGGCTGTAGCGATGCCGATTTTTCTCAGTAAGGACTAAAGCTAAGAAATTGAAGTTCATTGTCAGTATTCATCATGTCTTTGTCTTTGAATTGCCCATAGCATAACACGATTGGACAACTTTTATAGCACAGAATAATCAATCGAAAAGACCTCTGTAAAAAAAGGGATTCCTATTTTTCCAACAGAGGAGAGTGATTTAAGGTTCCAAAATTTGTACATAAATTGGTTCAAGCATGCACTTTAATTTGTGCATAGCTTATATGAAATGTATTTATGGTTTTTAAATTATGCGACAAAAACCATTTTGTCGCTTACGCCCTTTCCATTTTTTGCTGTTCCATTGCTTGTTTTCTTTGAGAGGCCGGGCCGGCCTCTCATAGAAAACAAGCAATCTAAAACATATCCAACACGGTTTCTTACTTTAACGCTGCGTCACCTTAACATACAGTCTCACAATTGTGTAATTGATGTAACGATGATCTCAATTCTAGTTAAGCTTTGATTCATGCGCGAGGGCCATTCATATCAGTTGCACTATCTTGAGACGATCTTGAATCTATATTAATATTTTTGGTTCTCCGACAACAAGCTGCATGATATTTAGTATCTAAGAGGTTTTGAGAGAGGCAGTTCCTAGGAAAAGCGCACATATTTCAGTTATTAATTATTATATTTTATTACTACACTCCTCTTTTAGGGTTCCGTACCCAAAGGGTAAAAACGGAACCCTATTACTAAGACTTCGCTGTCTGTCCGTCTGTCTGTCTGTCTGTCTGTCTGTCGCCAGGCTGTATCTAAATAACCGCTATAGCTAGACTTCGGAAATTTTCACAGATTGTGTTCATCTGTTGCCGCTATAACAACAAATACTAAAAACAAAATAATATTAATATTTAAGGGGGGCTCCCATACAACAAACATGATTTTTTTAACCTTTTTTGCTCGATATCAATAATGGCAACAGGTAGGCACTTGAAATTTTTACAAAGGCCTTAAATACATGTGTTTTTTAATAATTCATAATAATATTTAAATAAAATATAAATTTAAGGGGGCTCCCATACAAAAAACACCATTTTTGGCCAACTTTGCTCTATAACGGTACGGAACCCTTCGTGCGCGAGTCCGACTCGCACTTGGCCGATTATTTACTATTTCATTTTGTAATTAGTGACCCAGTTTCCAATTTTGGACATGGGAACTTTTTTTCATCTTCACGACTTTGATCTTTGACTGTTTAAGTCCTACGCTCGAAGTTTCACCCAGTTAGATGATTCCTTTTGTCTATTTTTATTGCATATTACTGAAAAAACATCTCAGGTGCTATTGTTAAATGAGCATACATAATAGTATGACAGTTCACAGTTGTGTAATTGCTGTAACAATGATCTCAATTCTAGTAAAGCTTTGATTCATGCGCGTGGGCCATTCATATCACTTGCACTTACATTAAGTTATCTGTGATCTTTCAATTGATCGTTATTAACCTTTACATATTAGGTTTCGTTATTATCTTCACTAGATAAAAGACAATTTATGATTTCTAACGAGAAATTTGTAACGGGCGGAGTGGAGTGGTGCGGTAATCGGAGGCGGGGTGAAGGGTGCAGCAGAGACTGGCGGGAGAGGCGAGGAGAGGAGAGGGGATGATATAAAATGGCGTGATTAGTAGCGGAGTGTGCATTATTTTTCTAAAATTTTTGTACTAAGTTTACTGTGATTGAAAATATACTATATTTTTCTTATTTTTTATTTTATTTAAAATCTACGTAAAAGTTTTCTTATTTTTTTAAATTATTTTAAAATCTAAGTAAAAAATTATTTCTTAATGTCACGAAAAATGTTTTGTGGGTGGATATAAAAAGGTTCGTTATTGAAACGTTGAATTGAACGATATTGGATATTATTGGATGATAATATAAGTAACTAACCTAACCATAAACCGTTTTAATTTCTTAATTTTTTATTGCAATAAGCAATGTGTGAAATAACGCCCATAAAAGGAGGTAGATATAGCAGGAGGATATTAAGCAAAACAATGTAACTACCAACCAGACTTCCTAACCTTCAACACCTCAATAACAACATTAACAAATTTTAGTTATTATAATTAGCAGTTTACAATAAAATTGTATGCATACGTTAGAATTGACAAGGCGATAATGGGCGTTTTCACACTGCGACGGTAACGACAACGGAGCGTAACGGTAGCGGAGTGTGCATTATTTTTCTAAAATTTTTGTACTAAGTTTACTGTGATTGAAAATATACTATATTTTTCTTATTTTTTATTTTATTTAAAATCTACGTAAAAGTTTTCTTATTTTTTTAAATTATTTTAAAATCTAAGTAAAAGTTCAGAAGTGGCATTTTTACCACGTGCTAAGAAGATGAAGCGTTTCCGGCGTCATTATTCTGGTAATAATACAAAATCCAAGAAAATAAGAAGTAATGAACACGTGAGTAACAATGATGATAATAACTCCTTAACCGAAAGTGTTGATACCATAATATCGCAAAAGATTAGTGAAGTAATTAGTAAATTTCAAAATAACAATAATTCGAGGGTAGATAAATTACTCCATACGGATAAATTAATTCCTGGATTTGATCCAGAAAATCGTGATATGAATGTGCAGAATTGGTTAAAGAAAATTGATCAATTAGGAAATATTTACGATTGGTCCGAAGAAGTAAAATCATTTCATCTTCAATCTAAATTACAAGGTCAAGCACGGGTGTGGTTTAACAGCTTGGATTCCTATAACTATTCATGGGACGAGTAGAAAAACCTACTCACAAGAGCTTTTCCCCGTCACCACGATTATGCAACTCTATTGGAGGAATTAATGAACCGTAAGAAATTACCTAACGAATCTATGACGAAGTCTTTTCAAGAAAAGTTAGCCATGTGTTACAGATGCCAGCTAAGTGACAAGGCTGCTGTTTCGTGTATTATTAGAGGGCATGCAATGAGTTGCATGCTAACGCTCAGGCATACCAGTGCTCGAGTCCCGACGAGTTGTACGAGGGATTTTTGTCAGTCGTTGATAACTACCAAATGACGCAGGTAACCAAGAGTTTAGTGAGTAACAGGAATATAACATCTCGGCCGACGGAAGCATCTGGTAGTAAAAATGCTCGTCAGCAACCTATATGCTATCGATGCAATGAAGTTGGACACATTGCTCCCGAGTGTAGCGCACCGGACAAACGTAAGGGTTATAGATGTGGGAAGCAAGGCCATGCTGCCACGAATTGTAAACAGGAACCTGCGCCAAATGCAAGCAATAAAAGTCGCGAAAAGAAGGTACAAGTTTTGTTGAATTTAAATGACAATTATAAGAAGAGGGTAAAAGTAAATGGAGTTCTCGTTAAATCTTTTATCGATACCGGAAGTGAATTAAATGTGATTACGAAGACCGCTGCAGATGCAATCAATTTAAAAATGGAACCATCCAATACCATGTTAAAAGGATTTGCTGGTTCGGCCGTTAAAGCTGACGGCTTAGTACATTTTGATTTGAATGTTGATGACATCCAATTACGTACAACTGCAGTTGTCACACGAGAAAATTTAGGAGACATAGCATTATTAATTGGACAGCCAGTCATAAGTAATGAAAAAGTTGTTTTGAGTGTGTCAAAAGATGGTGCATTTTTCAAAAAGGTAACAGTTACTAATTTAAATCTTATCGACACAATTGAAGAAGCGTTATGTTTCAGAGTTTTAGTAGCCGAAGATGCTGAAGTCCCGATCGGAAGCAGCCTTGTGAGTGTGTACGTAGCCAATCCACCTCCTGGAAATTTGAGCACAAAACCGAGACAATACAGCTTAAGTGGAGTCGTGTATGCTCTTGGACGTGGAATTTTACGGGAAGGCAAGGGCTACATCAAAGTCTGTAACATCGGGGCTCAGCCGATAATGTGGAAAAAGGATGAGACGATCACTAGAGCGGAGAGGTGCGACATTGTGCCAGAGGTGAGTGCAAATATTTTTTTAGTGAGTAGTGGCGAGGAGAGTGATATAGGTGGTGTAAAACTTGATGATATCGACATAGGCAATAATATGTGTGACGGAGATAAAAATAAATTATATCAACTTTTGTTTAAGTATTCGGATTGTTTTGCTAGTACTGTCAAAGAAATAGGCGTTACAGATTTAGGGCAAATGGAAATAAAACTTACAAGTGATATTCCTATAAATTGAAAACCTTACCGTTTAGCTCATATGGAGTGAGAAGTAGTAGCTAGAAAAATTAACGAGATGCTAGAGGGCAATATTATTGGGGAATCGTCATCAGAATATGCTTCGCCAATTATTTTAGTTCGCAAGAAAAATGGCGATTATCGTTTGTGTGTCGATTATAGGTCATTGAACTCGATAACCGTTAAGGAATGTTTTCCTCTCCCACATATAGATGACCAGTTGTCAAAGCTAGCCAACAAGAAAATATTTACAAATCTAGATT
The DNA here is from genome assembly GCA_963422495.1 of Polyommatus iphigenia. Taxonomy (NCBI): domain Eukaryota; kingdom Metazoa; phylum Arthropoda; class Insecta; order Lepidoptera; family Lycaenidae; genus Polyommatus; species Polyommatus iphigenia. The sequence continues at coordinate 14,266,938 of OY730189.1, forward strand.
TATTTTCTGGTTACCATCATATTAAGATTCATCCAGATTCTATAAATAAAACCGCTTTCATAACACCGGACGGGTTATACGAATTTTTGAGGGTACCCTTTGGTTTGGCAAATGCACCGTCGGTTTTTATGCGTATCATTCAAAAATTGGTACGAATGGTGGGTAGTGATGAAATTATTTGCTTCATGGATGACATTTTACTGTCAACAGTTGACGTTTCTGCGGGTTTAGAGTTATTAGAAAAAGTATTTTGTAAATTAAGACAGAGTCACATGAAACTGAATGTGCGTAAGTGTTCATTTTTAAAGTCTAGTGTTTCATTTTTAGGACACGAAATTAGTAGTGAAGGAATAAAACCAGGAGATCATAAAATTACGGCCGTTACAAAATTTAATCAACCAAATAATTTACATGAATTGAGACAATTCTTAGGGTTGTGTAGTTATTTTAGAAAGTTCGTTAAAAATTTTGCGATTTTAGCTAAGCCTCTTAGTGATTTGACAAAAAAGAATAATGTGTGGCAATGGGGTCATGAACAGATGCAAAGTTTTGAGTTACTTAAATCAAGACTAATTTCTCGTCCAGTTTTAGCTTTGTACGACGAAAAGTTGTCGTGCGAAGTTCATACGGACGCTTGTAAAAGTGGGTTAGCAGGAATTTTGTTACAAAAACAGGAAGATGGGAATTTAAAGCCAGTTTTTTATTTTAGTAGGGTAACCACTCGAGAAGAATCCTTGTATCATAGCTATGAATTGGAGACGTTGGCCGTGGTGGCGTCACTCAAGCGTTTTCGTGTTTACGTTTTAGGCAAGCCAGTTAAAATTGTTACCGATTGTTCCGCAGTCAGATATACGTTACAGAAAAAAGAATTTATACCTAGAATAGCACGATGGTGGTTAATAATTCAGGAATACGATATTGAAATAGAATATAGGCCGGGCGATAGAATGAAACATGTCGATGCTCTCAGTCGGAACCCTATTAGTGTACCTGTTGATGATTATGATCAGTGTAATTTGCTACAAATTTCAAATGAAGATTGGTATTTAACTGTACAATTACAAGATGAAAAATTAAACAATATTATTAAGCAACTAAAAGAGGGTAATGCATGTAATGACGTGATTAATAATAACAAAATTAAAAATGATCGTTTATATAGAAAAACTTTTAACGGGGAAAAACTCGTAGTTCCTTCTTTTGCTCGTTGGAAATTAATGCAAAAATTCCATGATCAAATAGGTCACGTAGGTATTAAGAGGTGCGATGAGTTGATTAAAGCTGATTATTGGTTTCCGAAAATGACACGTTTCATCAAAAAGTACATAAATTCGTGTTTAGAGTGTGCATATGGGAAGGGTGATTATGGTAAGCCCGCCGGAGTTACATCCAATTCCTAAACCGTCATCACCAATGGACACAGTACATATCGACCATTTAGGTCCCTTCAATAGGTCACCAAAAGGTTATCAGTATATACTTATGATTGTCGATTATTTTACAAAGTTCTTGATTGCACGCCCCACTAGAACCATAAACTCGGTGGAGACTGTCAGGGTACTCAAAGACATGTTTAGTTTGTTCGGATACCCAAAAAGAATCATATCAGACAGGAACTTAGCTTTCACAAGTAGAGTGTTTAAGGAATTCTCCGTAGAATATAACTTTCGTCACACAGTTAATGCTATAGCGTGCCCGCGTGCTAATGGCCAAGTGGAGAGATACAACAGAACTCTACTTGATGCCATGCGTACGCGAGTTAGAGATCCAAATATGTGGACCGAATGTTTACCAAATGTCGTGTGGGGAATAAACAATACGATAAATGAGAGCTTGGGTTATCATCCTTTTGAAATTCTATTTAGTTATCGCAGTAGACTAATGCCGAACTTGACAAACGAACACAATGAAGCTAGTAGTAGTACATCTGTTCAAGAAAAACGAGAAATTGTTTCTCGTAGGTTAAAACATCGTAGCGAAGTTATGAAAATAAATTTTGATAAACGTCATAAGCCTGAAAGAAAGTTTGCTAAGGGTGATTTGGTCTTATGGAAGCAGGCGCCTACTGGTGGTGAAGTAAAGAATGTAAATACAAAATTACAAGCACTTTATTCGGGGCCTTATATTGTGCAAAAGGTATTACCTAACGGACGATATGAAATTCGAAGTATTAAAGGCATGCGAGGATATAAAAAGTTTACAGGGGTTGTAGCCGCAAACTCTATAAGACCATATCGCAGTGCCCCACAGTGTAGTGAGACTAGCAGTGATGAAGAAATAGTTGATAGAGATGATTTGATTGATTTATTGGAGAGCTAATGATGTCTTTTTGCGCCAATTGCGGCGCAATTGTTACAGGATAGCCGACTGTAACGGGCGGAGTGGAGTGGTGCGGTAATCGGAGGCGGGGTGAAGGGTGCAGCAGAGGAGACTGGCGGGAGAGGCGAGGAGAGGAGAGGGGATGATATAAAATGGCGTGATTAGTAGCGGAGTGTGCATTATTTTTGTAATATTTTTGTACTAAGTTTACTGTGATTGAAAATATACTATATTTTTCTTATTTTTTATTTTATTTAAAATCTACGTAAAAGTTTTCTCATTTTTTTTAAATTATTTAAAAACTAAGTAAAAAATTATTTCTTAATGTCACGAAAAATGTTTTGTGGGTGGATATAAAAAAGGTTCGTTATTGAAACGTTGAATTGAACGATATTGGATATTATTGGATGATAATATAAGTAACTAACCTAACCATAAACCGTTTTAATTTATTAATTTTTTATTGCAATAAGCAATGTGTGGAATAACGCCCATAAAAGGAGGTAGATATAGCAGGAGGATATTAACCAAACAATGTAACTACCAACCAGACTTCCTAACCTTCGACACCTCAATAACAACATTAACAAATTTTAGTTATTATAATTAGCAGTTTACAATAAAATTGTATGCATACGTTAGAATTGACAAGGCGATAATGGGCGTTTTCACACTGCGACGGTAACGACACGACACGATACTACAGAATACATAAGGGCCACAGCACATATTATAATACAATTTCAAGTTGGCTGACTGTCGTACAAACTAAATTGTGTAGTGTAACAATTTAATTGGACAACTTCAACGTGTACGCTGCCAGCCGCAGACTTTTAGATTTATAGGTCTACCAGAATCTGATGGCAATTTTTGACAGCAAAGTTTCAAAAAATATCCTTGATCATGGGATAAATTTTTATATTTGCATGTTTCACACACAAAATAAGCCGCTAAAGGAATAATAACCGGCCAAGTGCGAGTCGGACTCGCGCACGAAGGGTTCACTACCGTTATAGAGCAAAAATAGGCCAAAAATTGTGTTTTTTGTATCGGAGCCGCCCTTAATTTTTTATTTTATTTAAATATTATTATTAATCATTAAATTACAATTATATTTAAGGCCTTCGTGAAAGTTTCAAGTGCCTACCTCTTATCATTGTTGATTACGAGCAAAAAAGGCCAAAAAAATCACATTTGTTGTATGGGAGCCCCCCTTAAATATTATTTTTATTTTAGTATTTGTTGTTATAGCGGCACCAGAAATACACAATCTGTAAAAATTTCAGAACTCTAGCTATAGCGGTTCTAAAGATACAGCCTGGAGACAGACAGACGGACAGACAGACGGACAGACAGACATCGAAGTCTCATGAATAGGGTCCCGTTTTTACCCTTTGGATACGGAACCCTAAAAAAGGATGAAAATGTTTTATTCCTATTACCCCGGTATTGCTAGAGTCAATTTATTTTCTCACTTTTTGCCATCAGATTCTGGTACACCTATTATATAGTTGGTAACGGTGTTGCTAGCCTAGCGACGTGCGTGTTAAAATGCGTAAAAAGCACGCTTTTATTGTGGCACTAATAAAACGAAGGCGAAAAGAAAGGAGAATATTTTGGGTGCATTCAATACTAAGTGACAGAATATTAGAATTAGTACGATAGTTTGTACGATAGTCGGCCAACTTGAAATTGTATAATATGTGCGGTGGCCCCTATTCTGTGGTATCGTGTCGTGTCGTTATCGTCGCAGTGTGAAAACGCCCAATTTCTTACAGTCTATAATGCATAATTAGACAGTATAATACATAGTATTTTGAAATAACCGCCGTGAATGGATTACGCTGATCAAGAGTTATTGTTCGGTGTCGTTTGATTGACACGTTTTGATTGTGTTGGCGTGTCCAAACATTTTTGATGGAGTGTCCGTAGGCGGCGCCATCAATATTCGTCATGCTGTTTCACGTTCACCTCTTAGCCTGCGTTTACACGAGCTCTTACCGACCGCACACGCGGTAATAGGCCATTAAAATTCAGATCGAATGCTTTTGAAAACAGTGGAAAATTACATTTTGTTTTTTCTATGCATGTCAGCTGTATGCTGATCGTTAATAAAACCGCTAATGTAATAGACATGGGCGTTAAGTTCTTATTGCCCATTCAAAGTAGTTATTCCCCATTACATTGCTGATCTTATCTGTTTTGTCATCACTCATCGTCATTTCATTAACTAATTTTATTCATATTTAACCAAACACTGAAATTGAAGAAAATGTATGACTCGCTACTATTAAAAATCTAGTTACACACAAAAATCAGGTAACGAAGCAATTAAATCTATCAATTCAATGATAAGTCTAGGATTGAAACCGCTATTTATATCGTTCGAAGGGCGTGCTACTTTGCAATAATCCTGCTTTATCTAAAGCCGCATTGTTTGAAACCATTGTGCTATCCGTAGAATTTGCGTAACTCGTCTATATCGCGTTTATCGAGAGTCTGTATAAACGCAACTTTAAACACGTAAATTGTATTGATATTGCATCTGATGACTCAGAGATAGCGTTGGACCTATGGTTCCTTTAACCCCATTTAGCTGAGTGCACCGGATTGTCCTTGCGCTGAATTCTTAATAGATTTCCCAGAAAAGCAATAAACTATTGTTATATGGAAGTGAAGGTTGTATCTATTGTGAGGTGTACTGCGTACACCGTTTAACATATATTATTTACAACACTCCGCGAATACCTGCATTATCTGACTCTGAATAAATACAGTAAATACAATGCCTCTACATTTTGTGTTCGGGGAATAACGGAAATTAACTTAGATAGACTGCACTGATACAAAAGCTTCGAGGTTAACATAATTAATCACAGATTAAAATCTTTTCACTAAATTTAGTTTAAATTCATTATTTTTTAAAATACTTGTATTGTTAAAGCATATAAATTTTAAAATACTCAAATACGGCTTTTACCATCCATAGATATTTATGGTTAGAATAGAATAGACATAGTTTATGGGTAGAAGTTTACTTTGACGACTTCATTATTAATGACAAAAAATATACAATAAAATATAGCCTTATTTACTTTCAGGAAAATGTGGCAAAAATTTACCGATTATTTCTTTCTTTCCAGATACCAGAATTCAATCTGGATGGCAACACCAGCTTGAAACACAACGGCAGCGCCAAAGACCTGGCCTCCGTCATGGACAACATCAAGAAAAGCAGCCTCCTCTCCCGACAGAACCAGTCACTCAACACCCAAGTCACCACGTCATCCAAACAACAGGTAAAATTACTTGCTTCAATTGGCATTTTAGTTTCCTTCCTCTGATTTTCTTTTATCTTTTTTCCGCAGTTTTTTTTTTTATTTAAAAAAGAACCACAGAAACCACACTCATTTCAGGATCTCGTTATAAGTCTTTTTTAATTGATTATGCAAATCGCCGTTTTAAGATAGGTTCACCTATAAAAGGTCAGATGTACTCCGTATTAAATTCGGAAAGGCGTATAAAATTACGCGTACATCAAAGTTTAAACGATTGAAAGTTGGAAAGATCAAGGTAAACTGGAAACGTTCTCGGGTCATCAGGGCTCTATTACATCACGAGTGTTCCCACCTTGTTCGTGTCCAAACTTCATAAATATTTACGTTTGCAACTTTCGTGGGAATAGCACTGGACGCAAATAGAAGGAGCTATTTCGGATGCGGCCTCGTTTGGTTCATAAAATGACCAGTTTATTTTGAATTCAGCCAACGCGGGCACGGGGAAAATAAATAAAGAACACATAAACATAAAATACGCATTGTTGGAGTAGCGGTTGGCGATAGAAACGCTGGCGAAGGCGGCCGTGATACCGCATCAGAAGTGGGATCGGTCGAACATAAAATATCACAAATTAATAGTTTGTTAATTACTAATTAGTGTGTTGAGTAACAAATTGTAATGGAACTGATTTATGTAACTTATCAGTTGTCACAGAATTAGAAATTTGGCATTTCTAATAAAAGGTTCGAATATCAATAAATTACAATAACGTAATTAGATGTTGCAGATGTGAACTAAACCTACAATTCATTAACTCAGCTCTAGTTTATATAAACTATATCTATACTTATAAAATTACATATCCTGACTGACTGACTGACTGACTGACTGACTGACTGACTGACTGACTGGCTGACTGACTGACTGACTGACTGATTCATCATCGCTGTGCAAAAACTGTTAAAGTTACAGCCACGAAATTTGGTGAGTAGGGTTGTTTTATTAAGTAGACACCCACTAAGGAAGGAATTTCGAAAATTTTACCCCGAAGGGGGTGAAATAGGGGTTGAAAGTTTGAATGAAAGTCCGTCATTTCTTGAGTTAGAAACAAGAAAATTTATTTTTGGGTTACTGATTAAAAATGAATGGATACGTATTTAAGCGTTTTTGGAAATTCTACCCCCAAAGGGGTGAAATTGGGGTTGAAAGTTTGAATGAAAGTCCATCATTTCTTGAGTTAGAAACATGAAAGTTTTTTGACGTTTGCGTTTGACGTTTGCTTAAATAGGGTCCCGTTTTTACCCTTTGTATAAGGAACCACAAAAAGGGGAAAGCTATCCATCTTTGTTATTATACTATGTTAACGCGTACGAAGTCGCGGGCAACAGCTAGTTTAATATATAGTTTATAATTTTATATAAAGTTAACTTAACATAATATTTGTATGTCAAGGAATTGAAAAATAGTGATCGGCATTTAAAATTTATATTTTAATATTGAGCTCTGCATTTTAAGGCGATTTCAGAAACGACGCAAATTTCATATTGACGTTGGCTTAGCTCTTATATTAACGCATTCGTTTTACCAAACACCAATACAATAAATAGACGAAGCAACCGAATTTATTTCCTTGGCCATTTGTCAACTTAACGTGTTCGAATTTATAATCGTTACCAAATCATTACTATAATCAAAATGCAAATGTCGTGAAATATTTACGATAATTCGCCTAGTAATCGCCAACAGCTAGTGGACTGGCTCCATTGGCACGAAACCAAGAGCAACGTTTCGTAACGTAGGGACAGTAAAACGGTCTGTTTAGTTCAACTTTATATCACATACTATCAACATCCTGTACTATAAGGGCAGCTTTCTCCCTAAATAATTTGCTCTAGTTGACCCCTTTTTTCAGAAGAGTTTGCCAATTTTTTTCAAACAATACAAATGCACACTATTTTTATTGGATCCTCAATATTTTTTGTATTACTATACATAATATATACTCGGTAACTACAATATTCTGTGACATGTCATTTCATGTTTACAATCATTAACATCTTAGTTCATGGTCTTAGTCGCTTTCCACCTACAGACATTGAATCATTGAGATTTATTTTCATTTATTAGTATTCTATGATAATCACCATTACTATGATATTATTATACACCATTTCATGTTGTGTGTTTATTCTAACAGTAAAATAAATAAATAACATGATTCGAAGTCTTAATGTCAGGGTTACCCCTTTTATAATATTATGTTGGCTTAAATTAAGGTCATACATATATAATATAAAAGTTATTATTGTGTGGGCATATCGCTTACGTTTCATATTAAAATTGCGCCATCTATCTGCAATCTGGGGATCAATTATAAGCCTCGCCAAATTTAGTATCACTTTGTCATCAATCTGACTAATCAATTTAGATTCAATAAATCTAATACTAATATTATAAATGCGAAAGTATCTCTGTCTGTCTGTCTCGCTTTCACGCCAAAACTACTGAACCGATTGTAATGAAATTTTGTACACAGTCTAAAGCCTGAGAAAGGACATAGGCTACTTTTTAACTGGAAAAAGGAGTTGTAAGGGGGTGTTTATGCGTAAATTTGATCAAATTAAGTTAGTTCCAAAAATTCATAATAGATGTCGCTCTGCGTCTCCTACATCGCACAAGCGCTTACCCAAACGTGTTTCTATAAGAGGTGGTAAGGATGAAGGATATCCTCACGGTTCTTTTTTCAAAGGGTTTTTTGAATTGGTAAGGATGGTGGTAAGGATGAAGGATATCCTCACGTTTGAAGTTTTATGAAGAGTTTTTTGAATTGAAGTAATCGTACCGCGGAACCGGCGGAAGCAACTTTGTTTGCAGTTATGTAGCCTACATGGAAACGGGAACTACTGCGCGCTATAAGCTGAAGTCCACGCGGACGAAGTCGCGGGCAACAGCTAGTTATTAATATTAGCTGCCCCGGTGAACTTCGTGTCACTTAAAAACCTTCCCTGGACTTCAAGGATTATTTTAAGACTAAAATTAGCAGAATCGAATCAGCCGTTATCGAGTAATAGCGTTACCTACTAACCTAATTGGAAATCCATTTTTATATAATATATAGATATCAAATTCTAGAAATATTTTAAATGCTATTTTTATATTTGCTTATTTTGTCACATTCGATTTAATTGTAGGGCTGTATATAATGTCTGCTAGTGCGCCAAAACGCCCGCATGAACTCATGTGGCATTGGCACTGAAGTCTACACACAAACAGTTCTTGTCTAGATAACGACTGTGGAGCTAGTGTCTGCATGTCAGACCTGTTGACGCTCATTTTTATTTTGTGGAAAATTTTATTTATAAAGTTTTTTATTATTCTAGAGCTAAAAAAGGTACTTACTTAAAACATTGAGCATTGAGAAAGTTGTGGTTTTAATTTTTTATACTAATGGGTATATTTCTTTTATTTCAGATGGTTTCAAGCACAACTTCGAGCAGCGCGGCTTCGAGCCAGCGCATGCAGTCCTCCTCACAACGAGCCAGTTCAATGAAATCAGATCTCTCAGAGTTGAAAAGTTCCATATCCGAAATGAAAACGCTCAGCAATAGCGCAGCAATGAATTTCGGACAGAGGTATATTTGTTATTGTATTTATGTAATTACCCAGACATTTTTTCTGTGCGTACAAAAGATAACACCGTCGCTAGCCCACCTGATCGTCCTTGGCCCGCAGCCAAATTTCCCCCGCAGTTAAGCTCCGGCTTCGTTTGTATGTAGTTTAACTCCGTCAAACATAAAAGACGGTTCGATTTCCAATTTGACGGAATTGCTAACGAGAAACGAAAATTCGGTAGATTGATTTATTCAGTTTAGTTTATAATAAAAATTGTTCCAGATTAAGGAGCTCAATGGAGAACATAGTGGATCAAGACGACATGAAGGAGAGGCACATCCCCGACATCCGGGACCTGAGCGACGGAATGGGAGACATGGAAGTTATGAGTGACATGAGTGACCTCACCGGTGAAGGACCGTTAGTGACGTTCCCGGAATCGGACACTCCGCCTCCCGACAAAGAGTGTTTACTAGCGAGCAACTCGGCAGCAGCAGTGGGATCCAGTGCAGCGAACGAGTTGAAATACAGTGCTTCCAGAATGACCTCAGCGAGTTCCACGAGAGTAGTGACAGATGGTTATAGTGCTTCCAAATCAGCGGCCAACAGTACGAGAATGAGAAGACTGCAGCATGGAGACATGAATTACGCCGAGCACAGCGCCGCCGGAGCATCACACAGACTGTTGCAAGCGGAAGGCTTGACTGCAGAACAAAACGCCGCCTATCATCAAGTAAGTTTTTTACTACCTATTAACCTACCACAAAATACACTAAGCTCGATAGTGTAAAAAGGCACTTGGCTGCATCACAAGCGTTAAATAAAATCAATTACCACCCACTTCTCTACATGACATAAAATGAACGTGACGAATTTTTATTTGATGATCAATAAACATTATTTCCCAAACAAAATAAACAATAATTACATAGTTACTAGTAATACTGGATATACAAGTTTAAATTTGTTATATAATACTAGCTGATGCCTGCGTCTTCGTATCCGAAAATTCCGCGGAAATTTGTAAGTCATATTTTTCCCCAATCCCAGTTATTGTTCCGTATATTGTACGGATAATTAAACATCAAGGCATACGTGATACGTCTCATTAAAATTAGTCTTATAGTTTCGCCTATTAAATGCAAAACAAGCAGACCTTTTGTCTTTATTCTAAAACAAAATCATTTAAATAGCAGCTATATTTAGTTATCGCTAACCGGCAAATTGTAATCACAAAAGATCCGCATTACACGCGTGTGAGTACAATGAGTTCGATTTACAAATTTTATTACCAACTTTATTACTTCAATAGTTTTCCTCGCTTAATGTAGAAATATATTTGTTATTAAGTAAATAATAACTAACGTAATACTTATTATATTAGCTAAGTGCTAATAATTATGAATTGATTCTACCTCAACAATTGGCATTTTGGCGATATTTTGTTAATGTTTCATTACCTAAGTTTTGACCAACCAATTTAATTCATTTCTGAGTTACCTTAACTTAACTCACTTTAAGAAATCATAATTTAATCATCAATGTTGCGAGAACTTTGTTTAACTTAAAGTTTAAACCCGAAAACGTATTTATACGCATTTTTAGAAACCGACAGTTATTTTAATTAATAATCAGTAATCACCATTAATTTTATTCATGCTAATATTAATTTATGTATTAACATTGATGTCCTTGGTGTTTTAACTTTTATCGTTATGGGCTATGGTTATCGTGGTAGTAATTAGGGCCGATTCACACCGGAATGGCAGCGGCGAGGCGAGCAGTTTCAGTGTCATATGATTTTAAACTTTATCTTCATTATTGTAATACATAGTATCGCTTGAGAAATAAACGGCCGCCTGTGGACGCTCGTGGCCGCTCGTGGCATCTTGCGGCCGCCGGCGGCGTCGATTTTTCAAGCGATACTATGTATTACAATAATGAAGATAAAGTTTAAAATCATATGACACTGAAACTGCTCGCCTCGCCGCTGCCATTCCGGTGTGAATCGGCCCTAAATATAGCTTTCGGACATTTCAGTTTCCGCGGAATTTCCAATTCGTATGGCAGAATTGATAAATTGCAGACTTTTCCTGATGCAGTATCCAAGGTTGTTAGGCGTGACCCACTTCCTGCATAAATCATGAAATTATTACTAAAAACTCAAACTCAAACTCAAAATTTTTTATTCAGAATAAATTTTTGCAAATATTTTCTGAAAGTCTACATGATGCCTACCACCGGCTCGGGAACTAACCCGGCGAGAAGAACCGGCGTAAGAAACTCGCAGGGGGCCCACTTTATTTACCAAAAAAGTGAGAAAAAAATTAATCTTTTAAAATAAAGTTTACAATGCTGTAACTTAAAATTATACAATGTCAACATACATACATAATTGTAAGTCATAAAATAATGTAGAAGTAGCCTTGCAAGCAGCCATCCTACTCCCAAGATGTGCCGTCGTTTATGAAATCATTGACCTTATAATAGGCTTTGGCACACAAACGTTCTTTGACTACTTTTTTAAATTTATTAATGGAATATATAATAAAACCTTTTTCAACATGTCTTACCATCTGGCAGGTATTATATCTCTTTTACTCACAATTAGGGTGGGTTGCACCAACTTACTTTAACTATAACTGTAACTATAACTACAGTGCAAAATGTCAAATTTTTGGTCAATTACGCCATATTTAACGGTAACCATAACCGCTCATTACTAATATCGTTTCGTGAAAATTTACTATGTTTCACAGTGTTGTTATAACACCGACCACACAACCATACAGTGGTTGTGTGGTCGGTGTGTTTTAACAAATATTTTCCCTGTCGATTTTTACGGCTAGTATTAAATTTTTTATACTCTCAATCCCATTAACTGTAGATTTAATAAAAAAATATACGCCACAGACATTTGTCAAATTCTGTGGTCAAAGTTAAGGTTAAAGTTAAGTTAGCCTTAACTATAACCATAACATTAACCTTATATTTTCCAATGGCGTATGTAAGGTAGGGATGGGCGTTGAATGAACGAACCGTTTTATTAAACTGTTTATTAGTCATGAACGGGTACACTAGTTTAGCGCCTACTGATAAACTGGTTTATGCGTGAACGGTTGTCATGCCGGAACGGTGTGTGTGACAGAGACCGTTCGTCGCGACGCGACGACGCGATTGACGGATGGGTGGTGAAATGGTGATGTAGTTTAAAGTTCGCTGGTGGTGATATTTTAAATTAAATAAAAGTAAAATTTCAGTAATTAATCTGCCTGCCTGCCAGTCCTAAGCCTGGAAAAAAGTATGAACTATGTAGGGAAGTGCATTTCCACTGCTCACAGATTAAACCGTCTCGTCGTTCGTCGTCATCAGTCGTCGCGTCGAAGAGCAAAACGACAACAAGTTTGTCAAAACAGATAATGCAGAAAGTCGTTTAGTCAAAAAAACTACTTTGTTTGTCATAGTTTATTGTTTAGTTCAGTATTCGTCGAAGACGAAAACTAGTTGAAAAAAAAACTGTTTTTATGTCAACTACATAGTTTACGACGAACGATAAACGGTCTCGTTTCGTTGATCGAAAAAGCGTCGACGACCCACCACTAATGTAAGGACCGAAATGAAACCACAGAATACATAATATGTAGTACCTTACATTAAACAAGCGTTAGGCCATGTTCAAAAATCTCTTTGCATGTTTTTGTTTATTGTATTTTATTTAGGTAATAACTATTAACAAACCGCCATTATATAAGTAGATGTACTTAATTAACCGACTTCCAAAAGACGAGGAGGTTATACGTTCGGCTGTGGATATTTTTTTTTTATGTATGTTCTACGATTACTCCGCCGTTTGTGAACCGATTTTCAAAATTTTTGTTTTGTTGTATTAGGTTTCACTCCAATTTGGTCCCATGTTCACAAAAGTGGTGACCTGATGATGGGATCCATGAGTAATCGAGGGAACTCCTCAAAATTCAAATGGAAACATATGGTTTTTTGGTTTCATATGAAGTATTCCAGGCATATGTTACCAAAAAATACGATTTTATATATGGATATACCATGGTTCGAAGGTGGTGAACAGAACTCCTTACTCCTTATAGATACATGTTTGGGGGTTTCAGCGTTGTTTTAAGAACTGAAAGCATATACTACTAAGCTTATTACATTAATCATCATCATCATCACCACCATTCCACCTTCACAATATGACCCTATTATAATTGGTAGGTATTTTTCATAGTATTTTTAGATCAAAACGGATCACGGATGTCTTTAAACATTGTTCTGTAAAAAGTTAAGCTATTTTGAAAATTATTTTATTATTTCGACCTGATGATAAGATCCATGAGTGATCGAGGGAACTCCTCAAAATTTATATGGAAACATAATATTATGGTGATTTCGATTTTATGAGAAGTATCCTAAGCATATGCTACCAAAATGCAAAATTTTGCACTAAGATATACCTTGGTTCCGAAGGTGCTAAGAGAACTCCGGATTCCTTATAGATGCAAGTTTGAGGGTTTCGGCTTTGGTTTAAGAACTCAAAGCATATGCTACTATGCAAGTTACATTCATTATCATCATCACCAATACCACCAGTCAACACACCATGAATCATTAAATCATAACTCTTAATTTGTCGAACGATTTCAAAAATTATATTGTTATATCAAAGTAAATGATTCAAACTTGGTGATCAGGTTACCAAGTTAGCAATTTGATCATGAGATCTATGAATTATGAGGTATGTCTGTATGTAGGAAACTCCTTGTTATTGGGACAAAATAAATAGTTATATTAACGTAGTTCTAAGTAGTTTAAGCATAATATTATAATATGAACAATAATTATAGTGAGCTAATGACTTTCCAGGAGTGTTGTGACAGAAAGAAAGTCACTGAACAGAACTTTAGAGCCTTTAGAGATAGGCGCATGAACATTAATTTTATCATTGCTTGATTAACGCCAAGCTTATATTATTAATTATACAGTGATACGAGTATATTCTTGGAGTTGCTTATGCAATTCTCTATTCCGAGAGGGCGCTAGGTATATTAACTTTATAGTTCTCATATTATCATAAATGTGTATCCTGGCTCCAAAGTCACTTACTAGAACACATTAGTATTTACAGAAAACCTTATAAATTACTTAAATTACTAAAAAGAGTGAAATTATTATTTTTAACAAAAAATTAAAACCGACTTCCAGAGTAAAAACAATAATTATTATTATAATGAACAAAAAAGTATGAAATAATTCTTACTCTTAATAGTGCCTTATGCAGAATACTCCTAAAGCTCTACTATTTCTGTACACAATCTTCATAATTTTGAAGTCGGTACCAGTCTTTAAAATTAAAAATATTTTGTCTAAGAACTCACCATTCTTAGCTGGTATCGACTTCAAAATTATGAAGATTGTGTACAGAAATAGTAGAGCTTTAGGAGTATTCTGCATAAGGCACTATTAAGAGTAAGAATTATTTCATACTTTTTTGTTCATTATAATAATAATTATTGTTTTTACTCTGGAAGTCGGTTTTAATTTTTTGTTAAAAATAATAATATTACTTAGGTTGCCAAACAAGCCCAAAGTACCAGGACAAAACTAAACTCGAGGTATCGTGGTGAATTCGTAGTAGATTTTAGAACACAATACATAACATTGTAACAATATAAAACGTTTTATTTGTAGGAATATAAAAGGAATTTATTTTAATTTATTTGCAGATACTTTACATAGAGTTATGAGTTTTTATATAAGTAAGTAAAAAGTTAGTGACCACTTACCACATAAAAATATTATATTATTGTCTTTTATGTTTGCAAATTTCATTTGTCCCGACTAAACAATCATAGATAAAAGATGACTACATGGAGAGATAACATGTAACTATTACTTAGGTACTACAACGAAAATGGAATGACTAAATTATGGTTCGGATAATACGTCAGAATTAATGATTAAGTTGAGTGGTTAAATTTTAATCCCGACCTAACCAACACACGTAATGTAACAATAGATAGATCGGAATTCGGATAACATGATATTTAAACAACAATTTCAGGAAGCAGGCATTCGTCAAAGTAGCATTAACACAAAATTTCTTCTGTCTAGAACTAGAACATAAAGTCTGGTAAACAAATATGCATCGTTATTATGATCTTTAATGGCTTCTTAGAAGGCTATTTGGATACATTGTTGAGTATTTACGTAGTTTAAAGTGCCGTTTACTTGAAAATTGCATACCCATTAGCTGTTATCAGTTTATATGCCCTGACCCCTGATGTCCGATAACATGAAATCCCGCTTTTCATAATAAATTAATGTTCCTATATTACCATATCTAATAATTGTATAATTAGCCGTTTCTTTGATCACATTTCTAACTTTAGGGGTATTTGTTACAAGGTTGACAAACTCAATTAAGTCCTGAGTCCTGACAAGTTCTAAAAAATTCAATAGGTATAAACTAATTATATAACCATTTTCCTTGTCATCACAATTTTAGTATATTTCTTTTTTCATATTTCTGATTATTTTTAAGTGGTTACTATGTAGTAAGTAAATAAAAAATACAAGAAATTAAGTTTGCCAGAGATCGCCCAATGGTCGAAATTCGACTTCAAATAAGTTTCAAATTTCAACGCTTTTCCCATAGATAAAGTATTATAGTAGGTATAGATGTAATCTTAGCCCGTCATCGCGTGGCCATTTTGTGCTTATTTTCATACAAGTAGTGTGCGTATATTTTCTTGAATATTTCTATTTGTCGATCATTTCGAAGCACGTTATAATACAGAAAAGAAAGCCATTTAGTTCATGATATCGATAAACTATAGTTCAAGTAATGAGAATCCGTAATCACACGTAAAAAGCTATGCAATTTTTGTAGACAAATTATTAATTGATGTGACATTTTTAGCACTAATGCCTTATATAGCACGAATAAGGGATTATTAAACTTATAAATTATCTTTTTAGCTTACAAAAATACCGATTGAAAAGCCCAAAAAACGTTGTTCAAAACTTACGTATTTAATGTTAAATCCACGTGTTTGAGGCATTCTTTGGCCATTATTATGGTTTATTATTTAGAGGAACCACAAAACTCAACAATATCTAGCATAAAATATTCACTAAAAACCTTTATTAACACTTTTTTTTACATGAAATATGCAGACCGACTCCTTTGTTATGTCCTAGTAAGTAGGACATAACATTACACGCTTTTGACGATTGTACACCGATATAAGGCTCTCTCCTAGTATAATATAGTATCTAAATGGCTTTTCCATTATTCTATTGTCAAAATATTGACTTTATTATTTTTTAGACATAATTCCTGCGACAGTCTCAGATTAATAAAGTATTTAATGATGAGACTGGCCGTGTAGTAATTGTCTAACAGTATTTAAAATTCAATAAAAAACTAAATTTATTTTCAACTAGACAACAGACTTCAACCATAAATAAAAGAGTACAATTCGTGCGTATAGGCTGATCCTAGTGTGTGTGTTGTAGTGTGTGTATTTCATGAACATTAAACGGTTCTCCGAAATTAATTACTTATGCATAAAGCTGCTATTTACTGGTAATACGGTCATAAATTACTCCCCCTAATCACGCAACTATGAATATACTTAGCCTATATTTAAACGCACGTTCTACAACTATTCTTGTTAAGTCGACGCCTTGATAATTTGGCTGTAGCGATGCCGATTTTTCTCAGCAATGACTAAAGCTAAGAAATTGAAGTTCATTGTCAGTATTCATCATGTCTTTGTCTTTGAATTGCCCATAGCATAACACGATTGGACAACTTTTATAGCACAGAATAATCAATCGAAAAGACCTCTGTAAAAAAAGGGATTCCTATTTTTCCAACAGAGGAGAGTGATTTAAGGTTCCAAAATTTGTACATAAATTGGTTCAAGCATGCACTTTAATTTGTGCATAGCTTATATGAAATGGGTTTATGGTTTTTAAATTATGCGACAAAAACCATTTTGTCGCTCACGCCCTTTCCATTTTTTGCTGTTCCATTGCTTGTTTTCTATGAGAGGCCGGGCCGGCCTGTCATAGAAAACAAGCAATCTAAAACATATCCAACACGGTTTCTTACCTTAACGCTGCGTCACCTTAAGTTGAAAATAAAATAATGGGTACCATACGCCGCCACGAAGGCGCGGCGAGTGCGAAGGACGTGACCTCGCGTGGCCGTCGCGATCAATACCCAAGACCGGCGCCTCAGCAGCGCATCGACTAAATTTCAGTAGAATGTTATCCTTCGCCATGATCACATCCTAGACATGGCCGAGAAAAATGGCCCGCTTCATCGCTTGGACCGCTAGGATCCTCCGGCGCGGAGGATCTCCGGGGGCGGTGAGATATCCGTCTGCTTATCGTCTCGATTACCGCATCTCGTCTCAGTTAGTGTTTGACCGTCGTGCGCGCTAACACACGCGGAAGTTAATTATTGCGCACGCGCGTTTCGGTTACACGAATAGACTACTTTAAATTTAGACGCGGAATGTCTTCTGGTGGGAGTTCGGCCCCGTGGCCGGTCCACCGGGGTGTCCTAGCGCGGTATCCTCCGAAACCGCTCCATCCTCCGGTGAGAGTACATTTCACGAAACCGGCCGACCTTCTGCAGTGACGTCTGTACACAAACTTTAAAATTATCACCAGAAGCCCACGAGTTCCGAAATATTGGCCTATATCCAATAGAAACGACTCAGCATACAATCCGAGACGTGACGCGTGATTCACTCTAATGCAAAGTAGTTTTCGTCCACGTTCGATCGAATATTGAATTCGTTTCGTATTCATCCGTAATAAAAATGTCTGCTAAACGCCGGCTTAAACCGAATCTGCGCTTAATCATTCCTGTAACTATCAAATATTTGTAGAGCGTATCGCGGTCTAAAAATGTACCGAAACAGTAGTGATTTTAGTGATAAAGTTAATCGCCTTGAGATTATTAGAAGACTCTAGATTGTTTTTTTTTTGAGTAATTGTGTTAATGGAAGTGTTTTATGTATTCTAGGAAAAGCGTTCTCTTCAAGCTGGGGAAGTATCGGCACAAGATTGCAACAACATGTCCGCTTCGAGCTCCAGACTGCAAACTGAAGCATTTAGTGCAGAGAAGAAGGCAATGGCTTCGTCACAAGCGAGGCAAACAGTGACGTCTAGTGGAATGTTTAGTCATAAGGAGCATTCCAGTGTGGCGCACTCGAATATGACTATTTCTAGCAAAAACCTAACAACGAAATCAACTCTACTATCATCTCAAGTAAGTAATTTTAGAACTCTATTTTTTATAATCTTTCTCTAATAACAAAGGAGCCAACGTCCAACATTACTGCTTATTTGTACGATCAAACAGAGCGTAGACGATATTATATTTTTCTGTGGAAAATTACTGGACAAGCCATAAAATTACAACATTATTGTCACAAGTATTTCGGACAATCTAGTATAGTACTTATTGATCACGTTTACCTTGTTTAAAGCGCTAATAAGATATTATTTTTCGTAGGCGTCTAGTACCTATGTATCATACTTACCAAGTATGCCGTTGTTTCAGATGAGTCAACTATTGAATGGAAGTGTAAAACCGGGTGATGAAGATTTAACGAATCTGACATTTGAAGATTTAGATAAATTAGATGCAAACTCGAATCAAAAGGATGTAGAATCAGCTATACAAAAATATTCCTATAGAATGAATGCATTTATATCTGCTTTAAAAAATAATCAAATCGATATGAAGAATGCTAGCGTGCATTTTAATAAATTGAACGATATGATACTAAAAGCATGGGCAGTACCAACTTATGGACATGAACTAGGTTATTCATTATGTAATACCCTTAGAACGTCAGGAGGCTTAGACATACTAATGGCAAACTGCATAGACTCTTCTAATCAAAATTTACAATTTTCCTCTGCAAAACTACTCGAACAATGTTTGACGACTGAAAATAGAGAACATGTTGTACAAAACGGTCTAGAAAAGGTTGTAAATGTCGCGTGTGTTTGCACGAGAAATACACACTCAGCTGACCATGCAAGAATAGGTACTGGAATATTACAACATCTGTTCAAACACAGCGAAGGCACCTGTAGTGATGTGATCAAATTGGGTGGTTTGGACGCTGTATTGTTCGAATGTCGAAAGAACGACGTAGAAACATTAAGGCATTGTGCAGCTGCTCTCGCAAACGTTTCTCTCTACGGCGGTGCCGAAAACCAAGAAGCGATGATCAAGAGAAAAGTACCAATGTGGCTGTTTCCGCTTGCGTTCCATACAGATGACAACATAAAATATTACGCTTGTTTAGCCATTGCTGTTTTGGTTGCGAATAAAGAGATCGAAGCAGCTGTATTGAAATCTGGTACTCTGGACTTGGTAGAACCATTTGTAACGACACACAATCCGTCCGAATTTGCTAGGTCAAACTTAGCCCATGCTCATGGTCAAAGCAAAAACTGGCTGCAAAAGTTGGTACCAGTACTGAGTTCAAAGAGGGAAGAAGCTAGAAACCTAGCCGCATTTCATTTCTGCATGGAAGCTGGAATTAAAAAGCAGCAAGGAAACACAGAAATATTTAGGGAAATTGGAGCCATAGAGTCATTAAAAAAGGTTGCCAGTTGCCCAAACGCGGTAGCCTCAAAATACGCAGCGCAAGCATTGAGACTGATCGGCGAGGAAGTCCCTCATAAGCTGTCGCAACAAGTACCTCTCTGGTCCATAGAAGATGTAAGAGAATGGGTTAAGCAGATAGGATTTTTAGAGTATGCAAACAACTTTTACGAAAGCAGAGTCGACGGCGATTTATTGCTTCAAATTACTGAAGAAAACCTCAAAGATGATATTGGCTTGCAAAATGGAATCAAACGAAAAAGGTAAAGTTAACATTCATTGTGTTGAAAGTCGTAACTGTAATAAATTATTTATCGTATTTTTAGATAATTTTCATTTGTCATATCTTAATTTCAGATTCACAAGAGAACTTCAGCAGTTGAAGAAAATGGCCGACTACAGTTCACGAGACACGGGATGCTTAAACGAATTCTTACAAAACATAGGACCGGAGTATACTATTTATACATATTCAATGTTGAATGCAGGAGTCGACAAGGAATCGATAAGAAGACTTAGTGATGAACAGTTGGAAAATGAGTGTAGAATAGTAAATAGTATTCATAGACTTCGAATATTAGACGCCATTCAAGGTAAGACTACGTGTAATTTAGTATCCGGAAATCTTTATGCAGTAGTTTGCATAAATTAAGAATTTATTCTAAAATGACCCATAAAATCTCGCCCACTCGTTCCTCGAATGCATGCAAAATTCATGTCCACGATCTTGGCAATAGTAATTTAAATGTAAGATTTATATTAAATTGTTATAATCATTGTATTGCATGGTTGAATCGGCATAGATTGCTTATCTTTTCTAAGTATTGAAATATTTTCTTTTTCATGTCTATCCTTGACGAGTTAGTTCCTCTAAGACTACGATTCTAACCAATAATAGATATAATTTCTAAATCTGCTTTACAAAAAATATTAGGTAATGTATCATCTACCTAACGATCTCCTAACTCCCTAACTTTGCATGTTAATTCAAACCTGAATTGTAACTATAATTTTTGTCATTATTTCATTGCAGCATACGAGACCACAATACGTAGCAAAGGCGAGGAGAATATGGAAAAAAACTTAGACGTTTTCGTTAGTTATAGAAGATCGAATGGTTCACAGCTCGCTAGTTTACTAAAAGTCCATCTGCAGTTGAGAGGTTTCACGGTTTTCATCGACGTCGAGAGATTAGAAGCGGGGAAATTCGACAACAATCTACTTCAGAGCATAAGACAGGCGAAGAACTTTTTGCTGGTCCTTACACCAAACGCTTTGGACCGATGTAAAGATGACAATGAGCAGAAAGACTGGGTTCATCGGGTAAGTAATATTTTTTCATTAATTTCAATAATAATTTGAGCTAAACCCTAATTACCATTGTAACAATGTTAAGGTAGATAATATTTAAGTATATGACTAATCCTAGAGGTCATGTTATTAGATTTGACAGTCCTTGAAATGCTGTAGTTAATCAAAATAATTTCTAACTCAAAAAATTGCAATTACAGGAAATTGTGGCTGCGTTACAATCTCAGTGTAACATAGTACCAATTTACGATAACTTCGAGTGGCCTGAGCCTGAACAGCTGCCTGAGGACATGCGCGCGGTGTCCCATTTCAACGGTGTTCGGTGGATCCACGACTACCAAGACGCGTGTGTTGAGAAGTTAGAAAGGTAGGCATTCATTTACGCTCACATTCTAAGCTATGAGTTGCCTAGTTGAAGGATAGTATCTTCCTCATGATAATCATTATAACGAGACTCAAAAACACTTACCGCTAGATCAGCTATGGCCTATCCTAGCTATTAGGTATCCTCCATCCCAGCCATCAGCAAATCTGAAAAATAATGGTCAATTATTTCAGTTTTCTGCGAGGAAAATCGAACCTGGCCACCCGTCTGGAAAGCCAGATTCGGGGTCGCGACGTGCCCACACCCGGGACCGCGACCATCGGTCGAGGACCACCCAACTACCAGCGCATGCACTCTACCGAGAGCAGAGGCAGCGATAAGGCAGATTGACTAGAGGCTTTACACACCCTGCCGCCTGTGAGGTAAATATTTTTTTCCATTGTCCTTCCACTAAATACAAAGTGAACATTGGTATTAGGTATTCATGTGTTTTATTTTATTTCAGACCACGACGAAGTCGTCAGTCATCAGTAGAAAAAGCTTTAACCATAAATGCACACAGTGAAGCAAGTAGTAGCACATCTCAAACGACCTCTCCAACCAAAACGCTTTATAGTCTCCCCGAAAGACTATCCGAGAGTAGCGAAAATTTAGACTTTAAGGAAATTCAAGAATCTTCTAGACGCTGTCGCAGCTGCGAGGGGCTTTTGGACGCAGACGAGAAAACGCACACGCAACTAGCCCTATCCGCGCCACTAGATGCTGCTACACAGACCAAGAGGAAGAAGAATTTCATGGACAGATGTGTCAACAAAGTGCGATTGTGCTAGCGACCGGTGCCTTGTGAGAAGCTTTGGCAGAGTGTGTAATTGACTATTCGGACTCGATTCGTATTGACTTTACGAAGTACAAATGAGCACATTGTGTAAATATTTCGTGTACGCTTCAAACACACGCTTGTGGTTTAACACCATTGGTTATTGTAATCTCAAGGAGTGCATGTGATTTTTACTAAATTTGCCGCTACCCTCCCATGTTTCAAGAACATGGGGCTGATGTGGCGGCGACCGACAGTTCGCTATTCGTTATAGTATGGCAACTCGTTGTAATTTATTTGCTGAAATCTTATTTGCATATCCTTCACTCTCTCTTTCACTCTCTATAGATGATAAAATGAATTTATTTCTAGCTCTTGCCAGTAAAGTATTCGATGTTCTATAAAATGACCTTAAATTATTATTTGCGAATGTGATAGCATAGATCTTTATTGTAAATCAAACTCGAAATTTTATTCTGTACCTTCGCCTGTTATTTATAAAAACCACTATGAAGTCTCTTTATGCCTATTAAATTATTATTTTTAGTTGTACAAAATGTTAGCTTTTAATCGACATTTATACCTATTATGAGTTAACCATAGTTATGATAATGTTACATCAGGCCATGTCATCAATTTATGTACAAACCTAACCATGAATAAATGGTATCATGAAATATTTTTTCTTTTTATTCCCTGAACCTTTGTGATCTAAACCACACTTACATGATAGCTGCTAGCGTTTTACTGTTTATTTCCCTGTATCATAATTCATAAATCATAACAGTCCTTGCGTTAGAATACGGTTAGATCATAAATCCATGCTAATATTATTTAAAATGCGAATGTGTGTCTGTCTGTTAACCTCTTCACGACAAACCGCTGAAACGATTTTGCTGAAATTTGGTACCGGGATACTTTGTGTCCCGGGAAAGACAATAGGATACTTTTTATACCAGAATAATGTACGGTTCCCGTACGATAAACGAATTTTATAAATTGCGTCATCTAGTCTATATTATCTTCTATTTATATCTATATTCTATACATATTATAAAACAAAGTCGCTTTTTTTCCCTCGTGTCCCTTTGTTCCTTTCTTTAAAACTACGCAACCGATTTTGATGGTTCTTTTAGTGTTAGATAGCCCATTTATCGAGGAAGGCTATAGGCTATATTTTAGCACGCTAAAACTAATAGGAGCGAAGGAATATAGGAAAATGTGGAAAAAACGGGGAAAATTATTTGAAAGGGCTAACTTGAACCCGCTAATCTCAGGAGCTCCTGGTCCGGAACTATTTGAAAAATTCTTTCAGTGTTAGATAGCCCATTTATTGAGAAAGGCTATAGGCTATATTTTATCACACTAAGACTAATAGGAGAATGTGGAAAAAACGGGGGAAATTATTTGAAAGGGCTTATCTCGCGAACTACTGGAGCAATTTTTAATTTTTTACCTATGTTATTTGACACAGATAAGAAGTAGACCACGTGAAGGTTCATAGGCTATCGATTTTAATCATTTTTTCAGTCGCTATATATTTTATACCCGTGCTACGCCAGGGCGGGTCGCTACTTCTATATCTATACTTATTATAAAACAAAGTCGCTTTTTTTTCCCTCATGTCCCTTTGTTCCCTTTAATCTTTAAAACTACGCAACGGATTTTGATGATTCTTTCAGTGTTAGATAGCCCATTTATCGAGGAAGGTTATAGGCTATATTTTATCATGCTAAGATTAAGAGAAGCGAAGAAATAGAGGAAAATGTGGAAAAAAACGGGGAAAATTATTTGAAAGGGCTAACTTGAACGCGCTAATCTCAGGAACTACTGGTCCGATTTGAAAAATTCTTTCAGGGTTAGATAGCCCATTTATTGAGGAAGGCTATAGGCTATATTTTATCACGCTAAGACTAATAGGTGAATGTGGAAGAAACGGGGGAAATTATTTGAAAGGGTTTATCTCGCGAACTACTGGAGCAATTTTTATGTTATTTGGCACAGATAAGAAGTAGACCACATGAAGGATCGTGATAGGCTATCGATTTTAATCATTTTTTCAGTGTATATATTTAATACCCGTGCGACGCCGGGGCGGGTCGCTAGTATATGATAAAGACCAAAAGCAAAAGTCTGGATAGTGGATATTAATGAAACTTCTTTTTATGGACTATGGTTCTTTCAAACATTATTTATCTATATTATTTATAGGCACCTACATGGATTACAGATCAAAAAAAGCTGAGAAGTCCTTCTGGACACACCTATTGGTAGGCTGACTCACAGCTTTGCAGCTTAAATACTAGTTTTTAAGGTTTTTAAATTATTGGCAACATTATTAGAACATTTATAAGCATGAAAACATCCACCACATTTTAATATTAACTTACATTATACTGTATCGGAGTACTATTATATATTCTGTGACCGTATGCAAGCTGCTTAGATACAAAACATGCAAGGGGCTTTTGGATGCAGATGAGAAAATGCACACAAACTAGCCGATGTCTACGAGAGAAGACAGCTCATCTACTTACAGCTATAATATTGAGATGTGATGGGTGGATAAATAAGATTTTTTAATATGTACATTGTACGTAGTACTAGCTTGGACCCAGAAATTATACAGTAATCATGTGAAATACATTCCAGACAGAATAGAATAGAAAATTTAAATACTAAAATCAATGTTATGAAGTTTATCTCAAAATCATATTCTGATCCTAATAGATATAATATTAACTAAATGTAAGCAAATCTCTCTGTAGCTTTAGCTGTAAATGTTATTCATTTAAATGTCACATATTAAATGGATGATGAAGGAATTTTTGTTACTACATGGAACAAAAATTCCTTTACTGTCTAAAGTGAATTAAAATAAAGTATGTAAATAAATTAATATAGGCAAAGATTACGGAAATATTAGAAATCTGAAAAGGATTTGACAACAAAAATATAAGAATTCAAATGATCTTATGAGTTTAGAATGAATGAATGACATGTTGTTATCAAACATGGATATAGAAATTTTGGTTAAGTAGGATATTGTGACACTGAAATAAGATCAATACTACATTTTGAACATTCTGAATAAAGGGAATTTATTTATTATTTTTTATTTATTAATTCACTACAACTACAATAATATCTAATCTACAAATAAGTTCTAACGTGCAATATAAACAATGAACAAATAACAACTACTTTCAACAGTACAATATATTTAATAAACTAAATAATTACATATTTACTTGAATTGAGAATGAACACTCATTACAGTTAATTAAAAAATGAGGGGATACATCAACATTCGATTCTAAGTAATATATTCCACCGCACCTGCATCCGTATGTGTACACTTCATTGTCTTGGTCAAAGTTCATTTCTGACAATGATATAGTATCATACAACAACACTTCACTGTTTTCGTAGCACGACAGCACAGCATCGTAGTGTTTCCTACTCTTAGGATCTCTTAGCACCAACCAAGCTTTCTGCACCAACAGAAACTTGTCTTGGTTACCATCACTCTTGTCGGGATGAAATTGTAAAGCTAGACGTTGGTAATTCTTCTTTATCTCGTCAACTGATGCATTTTGCTCAATCTCAAGTATTCTGTAGTAATTAATAAACTCATTTCTGCTATCCATGTGGAAATGGATGTAGTATAATAGAAGACAACATCGATGAATGTAGCTCTAGTTGATTGTAGCAGTTACCAAATCACACGAATAAGTAATTTTATAACATCATATTATTTAGATTGCTTTCGGGAAATAGGGAAATACAATATTATTTCCCGCAAAGTAAAAGTGATAATCACAGTGAAAATACGATTTTTCGAATTTCGAAATCGAATTTGACATGGCCGATGGCAATTGGCATTTGGCACTGACAAACAGGGTTGCCAATGCTAATTATCAGATTTCCCCAAAAATCATGGTCAAAATCCCCAAATTGGGGACAAAAATTTGCTGATTCCCCACGAATTCCACACACATGTTATTTTTTAAAAAACGAATCAATATTCTACTACCTGAGTATAATTCGCATTAGTTGTTTGAGTTTTTATTAGTAACTAGCTGACCCGGTGAACTTCGTGTCACTTTAAAACCTTCCCGGGACTTCTACGAATATCTTAAGACTAAAATCAGTCCAATTCGTTCAGCCGTTTTCGAGTTTTAGCGCGACTAGCACATTTGAAAATCCATTTTTATATATATATAGATATTATAATTAATATTAATAGAAACTCGAACGGTTATCAATGATCAATAAGTTTTATTTTATTTGTTTCACGCTACTTTCTTTATTTTTTCATCAATTTATTCTTACGAACCTTTAAGTGAAAAAAACATTACAAACAAAGAATAGTACTTACCTACTTAACAAAATTTGTCAAACCGTTCACACGTGTGACCTTAAGCTGTGATCAATGGAAATAGCGATACATTTATTTAAATAGATTGTTGAAATAATACCTCTTTAATATTATTTAAAATATTCTTTGCTATGTGGCCTACCTTTATACATTTTACATTTACTATTTCTTTATTTACATTTTTAGATTTTATATTTACAAGCACATATACACTTACTAATCTATTTTTACAATTTTATTTATACATATTTTAATATTTTATATATACACATATTTTACATATTTACCAAAATATATTTTATTTGTCAGTTAAATTAAGTGTATACCAGATCGTCGATATCGATACGGAAAATTATCGATAGCGGTTTATCGAGCAGTGCCTTGCACTATCACCATCGATAGATAATATAACCGGTTCCGTCGGAGCGGCGCGCGCGCATGATTTCTAGAAGCTTGCCAGTCGTTCCCCGATATTGACGCGGAGCGTACGTCACTCGCTCGTTCGCTGAAGCTTAAATATTTCGCTAATTCACTATTCTGTGCTTGAACTCATATCATTTATTGCTTATATCATACTGTGCTTTTCATCTCCTATTCTGCACCTTCTTTCGAACTATAGATATGAACCTAGTGTATGTGCTTGGACAATATAGTGTGCTGGATCAGTAAGTCTAGACTTTCATTTCATATTATGGATCTCATCTAGTGCATTTATCACCCCCATCACTTCGCTACTAGCAGCTCATCTTATCCATACTGGTGACCTCTAAACATGAGCAAGACATCGGAGTTTAAAGATGCACTCGAGCCTAGCGCAGGCGTGTCATCAGAGAATAGTGCGGGGACAGTGTCGATAGAACCAACATTGTCGACAAATGTTTTTAAGGTCGGCGTAAGAGTGCCACCGTTTTGGGCCGATGAACCGGAAATTTGGTTCGCTCAAGTCGAGGGACAATTTAATATTTCTGGAATTACCAGCGACTCCACGAAATTTCACTATGTCATCGCCCAGCTCGACAACCAATATTCTCGAGAGGTTAAAGACATAATAATTAACCCACCTGCAACCAAGAAATATGAGAATCTGAAATCGGAGCTTATTAACAGATTGGGCATTTCCAACGAGACAAAAATCAAGAAGCTTCTGATGCATGAAGAGCTCGGTGACCGCAAGCCGTCTCATTGCTTCCGGCACCTCAAGGATTTGGCAGGCCACGGAGTACCGGACGAGTTCATCAAATCCATTTGGACTAGCCGCCTTCCTCGAGGCGTGCAGATGGTGCTCGCTGGTCAGCCAGCATCGACTTCACCTGAAGACCTCTGCGACTTAGTTGACCGTGTCAACGACTTGGCCTGTTCTTCGCCAAGTGTAGCTGCAGTGAGCCGAGAAGCCCCGGGCTCAGTCCTCGGCGATCTCGCGAGGGAAGTCGCAGAACTCCGGAAGCAGTTCCAGGCGTCATCTGGTAGGAGCAGATCCAGAACGCGTGGACACCAAGGCAGGCAGAGGAGCTCTTCGAGGCGACGGTCCCAGTCGAACTACCGGAAATACCCTCTCTGCTGGTACCATGGCAAGTTCGGAGACAAGGCCAGCAGGTGTATCCGGCCATGTGACTACAAGTCGGCGGAAAACGTGATGGGCAGTCTATAATAGCGACTGACGATTGCCCATCAACGTCCACTGGTCGCCTGTTCGTAACCGACCGCCCTACGAAGACGCAGTTTCTGGTCGATACTGGAAGCGACCTCTGCGTTTACCCACGGTCGAAGCTTTGCGATCGTCGTTCTCGGACCGGATATAGTTTATGTGCTGCAAATGGTACCAATATAGCTACATATGGTTTTGTAAATTTAAATTTAGATTTTGGTTTACGTAGATCTTTTGCATGGCGTTTTGTAGTTGCCGATGTAACTAAACCAATTATTGGTGTAGATTTTTTAAATTTTTATAACCTTGTTGTTGATTGTCGTAATAGACGCTTAATTGATAATTTAACTTCTATTACTTCATTAGCTGCTGTAGCCGATTGTAATGACGTGCACTCCGTAAAGGTAGTAACTGGTGAGTCTTGGTATCATAGGATCCTTAATGAATTTTCCGAAATTACTCGACCAGCTGGTAGGCACAACATTACACCACATAACACTGTCCACCATATTAGAACGACACCAGGCCCTCCAGTATCTCTACCGCCCCGTCGTTTAGCACCGGATAAATTAAAAATAGCCCAGGAAGAATTCCGGATCATGGCAGCTAATGGTACAGCTAGGCCGTCGGAGAGTCCCTGGTCTTCACCACTTCATTTGGCACCGAAAAAGGGCAGTGGATGGCGTCCCTGTGAGGATTATCGCAGCCTGAATGCTCGTACAGTGCCTGACAGGTATCCGATTAAGCATATTCAAGATTTTGCTTATGATATTGCCGGTTGTAAGGTGTTTAGCACTCTTGACCTTGAAAAAGCATATAATCAGATACCTGTCAGTCCCTACGACATTCCCAAGACCGCCATCACTACCCCTTTTGGTCTTTTTGAGTTCCCCTATATGACGTTTGGTCTACGTAATGCAGGCCAAACGTTTCAAAGGTTTGTAGACGAACTCACCAGAGGACTTGACTTTGTTTATGCCTACTTAGATGACTTTATTGTCTACTCCAAGAGCGAAGCAGAGCACGAGGAGCACCTACGAGCAGTCTTCACCAGACTTAAGCAGTATGGCATGCTTGTCAACACGGCCAAGTGTGTCTTGGGCGCTTCAAAGGTAACGTTTCTAGGGCACCAAATTTCAGCTGATGGATGCAGACCCCTGGAGTCTAAGGTGCAGGCAATCATCGACTTTCTGCCACCAACAACTGTCAAGCAACTGCGAGGATTTTTGGGCATGCTCAATTTCTATAGGAGGTTTATTCCCCATATTATTAAA
This sequence comes from Polyommatus iphigenia, assembly GCA_963422495.1. NCBI lineage: Eukaryota > Metazoa > Arthropoda > Insecta > Lepidoptera > Lycaenidae > Polyommatus > Polyommatus iphigenia. The sequence continues at coordinate 14,296,558 of OY730189.1, forward strand.
TTCAAGCCCCTCTGCATGCTCTTTTGACAGGAGCAGTGAAAGGATCGCAGCCAATTCACCTTACCGGTGATGCTTTAATTGCCTTCCAGGCTTGCAAGGAGAGCTTGTCCAACGCAACCATGCTGGCTCATCCGGATTGTTCTGCAAAATTAGCAGTTGTCACGGATGCGTCAGACAAAGCAATCGGTTCAGTGCAGGTCCAGCAATTTTCTAATGATAACTGGGAGCCCCTGGCTTTCTTTTCCAGCCAAGTACTCTCCTTATGATAGGGAGTTGTTGGCCTTATACGAGGCTATTAAATACTTCCGTCACATGCTCGAGGCTCGTCACTTTACTGTCTATACTGACCACAAACCGATCAGTTTTGCCTTTCATGAAAGGAAGACCAACTGTTCGCCCCGTCAGTATAGGCACCTGGACTTCATTTCTCAATTCACGACAGATATCCGTCATATTAGTGGCAAGGACAATGTTGTGGCGGATACATTGTCGCGAATTGAGGAACTAGAAGCACCAGTCAGCCTCGAGACTATAGCCCGGCATCAAGCCTCCGACCAGGAGCTTCAACAGCTGCTAAACGGCAGCACCTCCTTAAAGCTGCAGAAACTCCATGTCCCTGGAAGCCAAGACCTTTTGTACTGCGATGTCAGTACACTGGCTACCAGGCCTTTTGTACCCAAGCTTCTGCGTAAGCAGATTTTTAACAGTTTGCATTCTTTAAGCCACCCTGGTTGCAAAGCCTCTGCGAAACTAGTTTCAGACCGGTTCGTCTGGCCGGGTATTAAAAAAGATTGCATGGCGTGGGCTCGCACATGTTTGTCGTGCCAACGATCTAAAGTCAACCGACACGTGACTTCATCGTTGGGCACATTTAGCTTACCGCGAGCAAGATTTAAACAGGTCCATATAGATCTGATTGGTCCTCTGCCTGTTTTCAACAGCTATCGGTATTGCCTCACCGCAGTAGATCGCTTTACTCGTTGGCCAGAAGCAATACCGATAGAAGATATCACGGCAGAAACCGTTGCAAAAGCCCTGCTGTCTACCTGGATTGCTCGGTTCGGCTGCCCACAAGCATTACTATTGACCAGGGCCGTCAGTTTGAGTCGGCCCTATTCCAGTGCTTATCTAGGATAGCTGGATTCGAGCATAAGAGGACGACAGCATATCATCCGGCCTGCAACGGTTTAGTTGAACGGTTTCATCGTCAACTAAAAGGGGCTATCGTCTGTCATGCAAATGACAGATGGACTGAGTCGTTGCCGTTGGTCCTGTTGGGAATACGCAGCGCCTTTAAAGAGGACTTACAAAGCTCGTCAGCTGAGCTTGTCTACGGAGAGCCACTGAAACTTCCTGGTGAGTTTTGGGTGTCTAATACCACCACGATGTCTGATATCTCAGATTTCTCCGCGAGGCTCAAGGGCATCATTAATAAGCTACGGCCCATTCCTGCTTCACGCCATTGTAGGCCGAAAGTATTTATTTATAAGGAATTGGACACCTGTAGCCAAGACTTCCTTCGCGATGATACTACTCGTGGTTCACTTACTCCTGCTTACTCCGGTCCACACAAAGTACTCTCCAGAGGGGATAAAGTTTTTAAGATTCTCCTCAATAATAAGGAGGTGTCAGTGTCTATTGACCGGCTTAAACCAGCTTTCACACTGGACAACGCCAAAGACACTCTCGCACCTGAAAGTCCTCCACTGCCTAAAACAACTCGTTCAGGGCGAGTTATTAAGTTCCCAGACTATTATCGTCCCTGAGGGACTCTGGTGGGGGGTGGTGTGGCCTACCTTTATACATTTTACATTTACTATTTCTTTATTTACATTTTTAGATTTTATATTTACAAGCACATATACACTTACTAATCTATTTTTACAATTTTACTTATACATATTTTAATATTTTATATATACACATATTTTACATATTTACCAAAATATATTTTATTTGTCAGTTAAATTAAGTGTATACCAGATCGTCGATATCGATACGGCAAATTATCGATAGCGGTTTATCGAGCAGTGCCTTGCACTATCACTATCGATAGATAATATAACCGGTTCCGCCGGAGCGGCGCGCGCGCATGATTTCTAGAACCTTACCAGTCGTTCCCCGATATTGACGCGGAGCGTACGTCACTCGCTCGTTCGCCGAAGCTTAAATATTTCGCTAATTCACTATTCTGTGCTTGAACTCATATCATTTAGTGCTTATATCATACTGTGCTTTTCATCTCCTATTCTGCACCATCTTTCGAACTATAGATATGAACCTAGTGTATGTGCTTGGACAATATAGTGTGCTGGATCAGTAAGTCTAGACTTTCATTTCATATGGATCTCATCTAGTGCATTTATCACCCCCATCACTTAGCTACTAGCAGCTCATCTTATCCATAGCTATATATTGTGGAAAGCATTTACCCTTCAAGGGTTTAACCTGACACTGTCCCCCAGTTTTTAATTCTTTCTCTTGCAGCCAGAAATTGTACAAAGCCAGCGCATTATAATATGAGGGCATCAGACATCAAACGTTAAGAACAGGAAAAAGCAAATATTGTCAACCTACTGCGATCAATCGATTTTAATTGTGTCAATGTAGAATGATTAAATATTTGCTAATTATTGAAAAAGATGTCAAAATGTTAAAATCCCCGCATTTTCCCCACATAATGCCAATCCCCAATGAATCCCCAATCAACTAGAAATTCCCCGCAATTTGGGGAATTCCCCACAAATCGGCAACGCTGCTGACAAATTCAAAACTTTTCCTTCCTCCTCTTATCCTTTACAATCTACAGAGTACAGACTACAGTAAACACTAAATGCTAGAAATTTTCAAGGAGAAATATTTAATGGAGGCACTTCACATAGCTATTTGTATTTGCTATTGGCTATTTGTTGCATTTGGCAAAATTATTGACGTATACACAAACAAGCAAATAAAGGCAATTATATATACGGCCTTCCACACATGGACGTCAAAATTCAAGTACCAAACTTTTACTTGTTTTTGTTTACTTGCCTGTAGTGTACACAGATTAAGGATATATATATATATATATATATATAGATGTAACCTTAGCCCGTCATCGCGTGGCCATTTTGTGCTTATTTTCATACAAGTAGTGTGCGTTTATTTTTTTGAATATTTCTATTTGTCGATCATTTCGAAGCACATTATTATACAGAAAAGAAAGTCATTTAGTTCATGATATCGATAAACTATAGTTCAAGTAATGAGAATCCGTAAACACGCGTAAAAAGCTATGCAATTTTTGTAGACAAATTATTAATTGATGTGACATGTTTAGCACTAATGCCTTACATAGCACGAATAAGGGATTATTAAACCTATAAATTATCTTTTTAGCTTACAAAAATACCGATTGAAAAGCCCAAAAAACGTTGTTCAAAACTTACGTATTTAATGTTAAATCCACGTGTTTGAGGCATTCTTTGGCCATTCTTGTGGTTTATTATTTAGCGGAACCAAAAAACTCAACAATATCTAACATACAATGTTCACTAAAAACCTTTATTAACACTTTTATTAGATGAAATATGCAGACCGACTCCTTTGTTATGTCCGAGTAAGTAGGACATAATATTACACGCTTTTGACGCTTATACACCGATATAAGGCTCTCTCCTAGTGTATGTAACTATAAAGAAACTGTTCTATAACTCATTTGATTTAGACGTAAAAAATGTAATAACAATATATTTTAATAAAACATGACACAAAAGTTAATAAGAAATCACAATAACTCACCTTTTTGTCGGGCACTTCCCACTAAGAAAATTTTGGCGAGCACGCCGCATCTTGGCTCGACTAGTGACAACGTCGAATCGGAATCAGATTACCATTTCTTGCAGCCACTCAGCGTCATTGTGACGTTCTGAACAGACCAATAAGAAGGCCAAGCTTTTTTTAAAAGTAATTTGATTGGTTAATTTGCAATAGAACGCTATTTCTATAGGTTTTTAGCTGGAAAAGGCTGACTACTGGTGTGGGGCTGACTACTGGCGGCCTTACCCTATAACATAAAATTATGGTCGACTATTGGTCGATAGCTGTAGTCTAATTTTATATTTTTATCAATATATACAAGCAGATCGCCCATCCCTACACGCACACTACGGCAATTGCACACAAGCATAAAATGGCCACGCGCTGGCGAGCTAAGAAGCTATCTACCTATCCTTAATCTGTGCATCTACCTATCCTTAATCTGTGGTTTAGACTTTAGTTGTCTACCCATAGTCCATACGCCATCTAGTTACTAAAATGGAAACTGTTTGACAATCAAATTAAAAAAATAAGAAAATGCCTCATATTAGGGATGTCGAAAGTGAAAGAAAATATCGATATATCGATACATCGATATTTAAAAAAATATCAATATCGGTCTCGATATATCGCGAAAAAAATATCGATAGATCGGTCAAATTTTTCTACAAATTTGCTTTTTTTGTCAGCCTAGTTCAGTAATAAAACAGTTTTTTTTTCAGTTTTTTGAGAACAAAGTACTTAATGATTGGATAATTACTTTATTATCAATTAAATCAAAGGAAATATGAAAATATTTCATGGTTATACCCGAAAGAACTGGTGTAAAATGTCAAGTGTCTACCCAAAATTTAATTGGGTTTTCTTTTCAGGGCAGATTTGGAGCATCCAAGAATTGTTTTAACTCGTCCGGCATTCTATTACCCCTGAGTCCTGGAGGACATATTCTAGCGAATTTAGTTAGATCGTCATGAGATGATTAATTCATGAAGCCCCAAGCGGCCACATCCGGCCGCGATAACAATGAAAAAGCTATTGTGTTTCGTTTTGCCACGATCGATGGGTTAATAAAAAAATATCTATTTTGATACGAATTTCGATATTTGTTTTTTTGTATCGATGTATCGATATATCGGATCAAAAAATATGGGCTAAAAATATCGATATGTCGAATACAAAATATCGATATTTCGATATATCGATATTTTTTCAACAAGCCTACCTCATATTATATTTCGTAGTTTGTTGCATATCACCGGCTACACGGTAAATTTTTCATCAATCTGATCCATCAATCCGGTACGGATTGACGAAAATTTGATCGTGTACGACTCGGATTGATGGATTGATCGTATTTTTAATATGAACTTTTTATAACCGTTCCATCAATATTTCGTCAATCAGATTGATGGATCAGATTGATGAGAATTTGACCGTGTAGCCTGTGACTATAGGTAATTAAAGGAACAAAAAATGTGTAGTCAAAAGTGTCAAAAACAGCGTTGCCAATTTGTGGGGAATTCCCCAAACTGCGGGGTATTTTAAGTTGATTGGGGATTCATTGGGGATTGGCATTATGTGGGGAAAATGCGGGGATTTTAACATTTTGACATCTTTTTCAATAATTAGCAAATATTTCATCATTGTACATTGACGTATCGAACATTTATACAATCGATTGATCGTAGTAGATTGACAATATTGTTTATGATCTGGGGATTTGCTTTTTCCTATTCTTAAGCGTTTGATGTCTGATGCCCACATATTATAATGCGCTGGCTTTGTAAAATTTCTGGCTGCAAGACAAGGAATTAAAAACTGGGGGAAGTGTTAAGTGAAACCCTTCAAAGAAAATGCTTTCCACAAAATATAGAAAAGAATATTTATAATATTAAAGAGGTATTATTTCTACAATCTAACTATTAATAAAAAAATTATCGCTATTTCCATAGACCAATTTTGCTACTATTCTTTTTTTTTGTAGTGTTTTTTTTTTCAGCTGAAGGTTCTTGTATTGTACGAAAAAATAAAGAAAGTAACGTGTAAGTTGACACAAATAAAATAAAACTTATTGATCATGATAACTGTTTGAGTTTTTACTACTTATTATTAATTATACTAATGCAAATTCTACTCACGTAGTAGAATATTGATTCATTTGAAAAAAAACATGTGTGGGGAATTTGTGGGGAATCAGCAAATTTTTGTCCCCAATTTGGGGAATTTGACCTTGACTTTTGGGGAAATCTGATAATTAGCATTGGCAACCCTGGTCAAAAATCAAAATGACATTTACGAAAACAATAACAAATATTTGAGGTTATTTTTAAGTTTCTATAAAATATTTTATAAATATTTGTGTATTTGTTCTGAATACAAACATCATATAAATAGTACAAAATGCCTACTTGGAATCAAATTCAATCTCAGTTGAGAAACCCTAACAATCCTGTAGTTTTCTTTGACATAACTGTCGGCACCACTGTAAGTAAAAATTCTTGTACAAACGGATATAGCGGCTTGTTTGTAAAATTCTAGGATCATCGTTTATTAATATGTACAACAATTACAGGAAATTGGGCGTATGATCTTCGAACTCTTTGCTGATGTTGTTCCGAAGACAAGTGAAAACTTTAGAGAATTTTGTACTGGAGAATATAGGCGCGACGGAGTACCTCTTGGCTTCAAAGGAGCAACATTCCACAGGGTCATAAAAGACTTCATGATACAAGGTGGTGATTTCGTAAATGTAAGTAAAATTCACTCAATTTCATGTACTTAAATTATTATTATTGTCTAACTTAGTTATGATTTATGAGTTTTATGACTAAATACAAATATGTATAACTAGATGACGCCCGCAACTCCGTTGTGCCAAGATTCGTTATCGTTTATCGCGCGGGATAATCCTTTTTCCTAATTCTTAATCCTAGGAATAAAAAATAGCATATCTCCTTTCCTGGGACTCAGTATCTCCATACCAAACAGCAAAATCGGTTCAGCGATTTGGTCCCCCAATTTACAAATAATCATCTCAAAGTTCAGAACTTACTACTTATCTATTGTATTTTTAGGGTGATGGAACGGGAGTGATGAGCATATATGGGGGAAGCACATTTGCCGATGAAAACTTTTCACTCAAACATGATTCACCAGGATTGTTATCAATGGCAAATAGCGGAAAAGATACCAACGGCTGTCAATTTTTTATCACTTGTGCCAAATGTAATTTCTTAGATAACAAGCATGTTGTCTTTGGTCGTGTTATAGATGGATTACTTGTAATGAGAAAAATAGAAAATGTACCCACCGGACCAAACAATAAACCTAAAATACCAGTAACTATTTCACAATGTGGACAAATGTAATTAATGAATTTAGGTTAAGTGTATTTTATAATTTTAATAAACCTTTATATAAATAAAGTAAATAGTTTATTTCTTACATTAACAATAATTGTTACAGATTAAACTCATACGTAATAAAAATGTTACTCGATTGTTAATTGTTATACACAAACTTCTAGCTCAATCCCTTCTGGGTATAATGAGCCCAAATAAATGAAACAGAAGAATATTTATTAAATTAGCATCTTTTGTTTTCATTGTTCTGCCTAGTTTGTAAACACTTTGGTTAAGGTGGATTGAAATAAAAGGATCATATAAAACATATCACTGAAGCCCTGCTTCATATATTTAGTAACCAATAAATAAAAATATTTTAATAAATAATTTTTCACTGTTTTGTCAACTTCTTGCTGTTTGCCCATCATTAAGCAAATTTATAGGCGCTATCGAGGGTGGACCATTTCGTCTTTCCACTTCCTTGATAAAAGCATTTTCCATTTGTCGAGCCACTTGGTCAAAGAATAAATTTGAGAGTTGGGAATGAAAAGTGGATTTGAATTCAAATGTTATTTGAAAATCCACAACACAGGATTTTGGTTCCTTCTTCAAACCTGGGCTAAATCTCCAGAGAGTCAAGAGGTGATGGAACAGTTTTCCGTCTTTACATTCTGCTTTCACTAGTAAAGGCTTTACTAAAGTGACATGTGAAGTGTAGCTTTCGTTTATGGGGGGAAATCCAACTATTAATTTGGCTTTTAATTTTTCCGGTGATTTCTGTAATACTAGTGATTGTTTGCACCAAGGTACAAATTTGTAATAGCTTTCAACGTCAGACACGACTTCAAACATTTGATCCATTGTGAACCTAAAACAAATATCAAAATTTTATATTAACTGTATAATAAACAATAGTTTACATACTTAAGTTGTAAGTAAATGCAACAATAATTAATTTTTATACAACAATCTTATCCTATCTGGTAAAAATTATCTTCATTATTGAACGACATAATAATTAATATTCAAGTTATGAAAATGAATGCAAATTGTTTCAAGACAAACAAGTTCACTGAACTGAAAAGAAATTATGCAAATAATACATGATCATGATTGTTATGTATAAAAAAATATCTTCGTAAAAGAATAATGTTTTATTTACATTTTACAGTCTGCTGTGTGCTATGAAAACCATATGACAGAAATCAGCTAAGCTATGTCATATTATGATATTAGTCTTTATCAAGTTATTTGCAATATCCTCAATGTTATAAAGATTCTAATTATAGGAAATCAATGCAATTCCTGCTACAGTAAATACTGACGTGAGTCATCCACAGAAGTCAATAGACAAGTCAATAGTTATATACATGAACTTATTCAAAATCTAAGGTAAGCAAGTTAGCTTGTTTTAAATACTGCCAGCTGGTCACCAGCACAGGGCACTTACTAGCGAGAGTACTTTAATTACAAGGTCAACAAAATTTCTTACCCAACCAATTGTCGCCCACAGTGCTCCCTTACCCGGCTTGCATTGGGAAAACTAAAAAATGTCCTATTTTGTTGTGGTCGTTGGCAATGGCAATGAGAGTCATTGTCATGAGCATATCTATTTGCGTATTGACCCTGAAAACTACGTAAAGTGTATTAGATAAAAACAAGGAAGAACTTTTCATATGCAAACGTGCCTTATAAGAAATCGATAGCCAATAGATTATACCTACATGTAAATTAAGATTAACCCTTACCCTTACCTCAGAATCCTGTGTGCAGGATAGAATGTTTTCCCACTAGCTATGCAATTTCTTAACATTTTAAGACGACCAAGATTAATTCACTTCAAATAGTGTATAACATAATATACGTAAAGTATGAATCATCTTTAATATCGAATTGGCATTTTTTAAATTTATTGTTTTACTTTATATTATGAATACACAGAAAAATAGTAGTTTGGAGTAAGATTTTCTGCCAATTTCCACGATCAGTCTGCTTTTTTTTGGCATGTGTGAGTTTGACAGTGACAACTGACAGCAGACAGACTGTTTTTTTTTTGCTTTTGGCACACTGTTTGCCTGTCCCGACCGGGACGAATTAAAAAAAATTATTTTATGGCATACAAGGGTAATACCGTAAACTACCAGTCATTGGACAGCTAAGGATATTTTTTTACAGAAATAGCTGTAAAAAATTAAATACTTCGCATGAAATAGAAATAGATATTAGGGTAAATGACTAATAGATTGGACAGTACTAGTCATTGGAAAAAGCACAAAAACACCATATTTATTAATGTTGCTTTAAGGATGTATAATTGTATATAACATTTATAAATTCAAAGATTCTGACCTAAATTCGAAATATATAGTAGAATAAAACATCCTGCATCGATTGATACCACAAAATCAATACCTTACCGACAAGTTATGTGAAATAATTCATTTTAAAATTTCCATGAATCATACGTAATTTTTGCCGGAAGTGGTACAATTTTTGAGAATTCATTAGAATTGGGAACTTTGTAACAAAGATAAACGGCTAAAAAACTGCTTATCAATTTCTTTGTAAGATTTGCGATTTTTTAAGCCCAAAAAAAGTGGGTTCACAGGTGATTCTGCGGAAATATTTCAAATTGAAATTGATGAAAACTTTCCTTCGAAAAGTAATGGCGATACAGCTGTCAGATTAGACATATTCGTTTAATTTCAATGCGCATGTGCAGCTTTCGTGCATGTGCAATAATAGAAATTTGAATCAATTACTGTCAGATTTTGGCACATGACACTAACACTGACACTAATTTTTAACTTTGCGCATGCGAAACGAACACGACCATTGACGACCATTGGGTTTGCGGTGGTCAAATTACATCTCAATTTTTTTCAATAATAATTAAATATCGAATAATTCCTTAAAAATCGGTTATAAATAATCATTATAGTTAATAATAAGTGTCTGAGTGTCCAATTTTTTACATAATTATCACTTCCATAATTTAATTGGATGTACTAAAACTGACTGTTTTTCTTAAAAAACAGGCGTTCTTTTACTTTAAAAACAGGAAACTTTTAAAGCAACATTAATAAATATTGTGTTTTTGTGCTCTTTCCAATGACTGGTACTGTCAAATCTACTAGTCATTTACCTTATATTTGTGTTCATAAATTATCTAACTTAAGATATGCAAACATAAAAATGCGATGGTTTTTCACTTTCTACTAATTCTATAGATTTTTTAGTAAAAAGTAAAAACTTAATGGTAGGTAAAACACAGTTATGGGACAGAATTTTAGTAGTTCTAGTTGGACATCCAAGTATACAAAATAAGGTATTTATAATTATACAATAAATTTTAGCAAAAAATGACTTTAAATTTAATATAACATAATATTATTATTGTAAGATATCCATACTAATATTATAACTTTAAAATTAGTATAAAAGTCTGTTCGTCTATCTGTCTGTCAATTAATTCTTCACGCCCAAACCACTGAACAGATTATGCAAAATTGGTATGGAGACACTTTGAGTCCCAGGAGGCCAGAAAAGATGCATTATCCAAACGTGCTATTTTATGTTCTCTCCAAAACTCCATCGAAACTCGAAAGTTTCAGTATTAGCGTTTACCACTTTACTGAATCGACAGACTTGACTATTTGACTGTATTGACTTTTACTTCGACTTTGACTAGACTTTGGATCTGAGTCCTGACGAAATAGAAAAACGATGCCGAAAATTATAAACAAGAATATTGTTTTCCCGCCATTACTTGACACTGGCCATGGTCTTATAGACGAAGTGCCATAATAAGAAAACAAAATTGACAATTTGTATTTTGTCACTAAAAATGACTTTACATCAAGGATTCGACATTGAAAAGAAAAAATACAAGATTAATTGACAAGAAATATACTTGAACAAAAGACATGGCTTTGGCCTTATAAATAAAATAAAAAATAATTATGAGGAAAATATTGGGAAAATAAAAGAAGACAAGGCTTCGGCCTGTTAAATAAAAAGGATTTAAGACAATAGTACTACAAAAGACATGGCTGTATGGGCTTTGTTCCCTTTGCCTGTCCTGAATGGGACGAATCAAACCAAAAAAAAAAAATGTCACTTGTCAGTTGTTTAATGTCATTTCAAAATTGCCGAAACTTGTGTTTCGCACGTGTGTTGTATTTTTATTTAATTTAATGGTTATGTTAATCACATTCTCCTTAATATCAAGTGGTCTTTTAATACAAAAATAATATAAAAGTAATTTATCCGTATAATGGGTCGTAAAGCTAAGTTTGACGAAACTAAAAAAGTTAAGAAGGGCCCCGGGAGAAAAGCACGCAAACAGCCAGATCCAGTTTTTAAAAAAGGACTTAGTAAGTACCAAGTTTATCACATCACACACATTTCTTATGTATATCGTAGCTATCACATTTATTAAAGTATTGACGAATACCTTTGCATTGGTAAACTTAGTAGTAAGGACTTAGTAAGTACCAAGTTTATCACATCACACATATTTCTTATTTATATCGTAGCTGTCACATTTATTAAAGTATTGACCCAATACCTTTGCATTGGTAAACTTAGTAGTAAGGACTTAGTAAGTACCAAGTTTATCACATCACACATATTTCTTATTTATATCGTAGCTGTCACATTTATTAAAGTATTGACCAATACCTTTGCATTGGTAAACTTAGTAGTAAGGACTTAGTAAGTACCAAGTTTATCACATCAGACATATTTCTTATGTATATCGTAGCTATCACATTTAATAAAGTATTAACCAATACCTTTGCATTGGTAAACTTAGTAGTAAGGACTTAGTAAGTACCAAGTTTATCACATCACACATATTTCTTATGTATATCGTAGCTATCACATTTATTAAAGTATTAACCAATACCTTTGCATTGGTAAACTTATTCAATGTGTTAAATTGAGTCTGAAACATACTCGCCGCATAAATTTTAAATTCCCATAACATCCCTAACTAAAATAATTGTTCTTGTCGATCTGTCTGCTGGCTGCACTATGCCCACTCATACACTGTACCTATGCAGTATGCATGGGGCATACAGTGCAGCCAGCCAAAAATGTCAAAGTGCCTTAAAATGATTAGGTTATCTTTGATTTCTATTTTTTTGTGAAAATGTCTTCTTGATGATTTAGAACCTCGATGAAGATTATATTATTTGATATTGTCATAAATATCAAGCTTTATCTGTGTTTGAGTACACTCACACCAGCGTTGCCAGATTTTTTTTGTGCCAAGTCGGGACTTTGGAACTTTTTGAGTGAAAAAGCGGGATTCTTCAGTCAAAAGCGGGACAAAGTAAAATAATCGGCCAAGTGCGAGTTGGACTCGCGCACGAAGGTTCCGTACCGTTATGGAGCAAAAATAGGCCAAAAATTGTGTTTTTTGTATGGGAGCCCCCCTTAATTTTTTATTTTATTTAAATATTATTATTAATTATTAAAGTACAATTATATTTAAGGCCTTCGTGAAAGTTTCAAGTGCCTACCTCTTATCATTATTGATTACGAGCAAAAAAGGCCAAAAAAATCACGTTTGTTGTATGGGAGCCCCCCCCTTAAATATTAATTATTTTTTTTTAGTTTGTGTTGTTATAGCCGCACCGGAAATACACAATCAGTGAAAATTTCAACACTATCGCTATAGCGGTTCTTGAGATACAGCCTGGAGACAGACAGACGGACAGACAGACATCGAAGTCTCATAAATAGGGTCCCCTTTTTACCCTTTGGGTACGGAACCCTAAAAAGGTATAAAATCAAAAGTTTTTTTGAATTTTTTACCTTTTTATTTGCGTTAAAATAACGTTTACGTGACAATATTTATAATTGACGACCTCTGTGGCTCAGTGGTGAGCGCGTTGGTAGCTCAAGCCGGGGGTCGCGGGTTCGAATCCCGCCGACGGAACAAAAGTTTTCAAGGTTCCCGGGTCTGGATGTGTATTAAATATGTGTATGATATAATAAAAATCTTAAATATATGTATAGTATAAAAGTATTAAATATGTTTCCGTTGTCTGGTACCTGTAACACAAGTCCTTTAGGTACTTAGCACGGGGCCAGACTGACGTGGTGTGAAGCGTCCATAGATATTATTATTATTATTATTAATAGATAGCTAAAATAGCAAAAGAAAATCCACCCCTCCACCTCCCACACTCTTCATCACGCACCTTTCTTTCTCAGCACGCTGCACATATTACATTCGGACTTTGCCCCAAAAGCGGGACTGAGGCTGTCCCGCGCGGGACATTTAATTTTTATGAAAAAATCGGGACGTCTGGCAACCCTGACTCAAACACACATAAAGCTAGCAAGTCAAACTATTAGACCTGAGTGACTTATATTTGTAAACATTTTCAATATCTTATATTATTAATTTTTAAATTATAATTTCTTTAGTTGACGATGACAAAGAAGACAAAAAGCTGAGCCACAGACAAAAGCAAAGACTAGCGCGGAGAACTAAAAAGAAAAAGGAGTTGATTGAAAAAAAGAAAGCTCTAAAGCAAGCAAAAAAGAATGTGTCTAAACAAACTCAAGAAGTAATTAAAAATGAGTCAGAGGAAATGTCTGAAGATGAAAGCCCTAAAGGTAACACTTAATTCCTAAGAAGGATTTTCCTCTCCTTCAAATTTTATAACAACTTTTCTACAAATAATAAAAACTAAGAAAAAGTAACTCCGTCAAAAAACATGCTCTACAATATTTGTCAAAAAAGTGTACCTAAAGGTGGCTTTCGGATCTTTGCCGCGAGTGACTGCAACGGGTAAAAATTCAAATAAAATGATATTTTGTGACTTAGAAAATCGGTATCATTTTCTACTAACATTTGTGTGGTGACCCATGCTGCCACCGGTGGCGGCATAAGAGCTAAAGGTAGAGTAAAATGAAACCTATAATCCTTGTTATAAAGTAACATTTCGTTTGAAGTTTCGTCGGTTGCGGTCGCTCGCGGTAAAGATCCGAAAGCCACCTTTAGGTACACATTTCAATACATTTGCAATATTTAGGTGGCCTTGAGCGGTATCAGGCTGACATTACATGACAGTTCAAAAGGAACCAAATATAAAACGGTAATAGTATGGGAGTTACGTTTCCTTAGTTTTTATTATTCGTAGCAACTTTTACATCGTTTGGCTTGTCAATATCACTTGCATTGCAATTGTTTGCTTATATTTAGGGCCCGGAAAAATATGTATTAAAAATCCAAAATATGTACATAAAATATGGACAAAAAAATCGAAAATATGGAAAAATATGGAGGATAAAATAGAAATATGGAAAAAATATGGAGTATAAAATTACAATAATTAAACATTGTTTTAGTGCTATGCTAGCCAGCATAGCATATTAAATATTTATATAATGGCATACCTAGCTATGCCAGAAAGCATAATATTTGGTTTGGGAATAAAAGTCTTTTATTATAGAAAATAATGGGTCCACTTAATATCCATGGCTAAGGGTGAAGCCAAACGAGCATAATTTGTGAGTTGTGAGTCGCAGAATTTCGGCTGGCAGAAATTCTGATGCATTCAGTTTCATACAAAAGTCCTGTTTGATTCACATGCGAGTAATTTTGTGAGTCATGATTTGTATGAAAAATAATTGACGCAACCGAAATTCTGCGACCCACGACTCACTAAATTACGCTCGTTTGGCTTCGTCATACGTCAAACATCAAAAATCAGCACAGATTTTTTTTTTTGTGTACCTATTACTTACATAAATTAGTAGTACAGTAAATGAAGGCAAAAATCAGGTGCAACCTCCGATTTCGTTGAACCTCCATCGATTTGGATGAAAATTTGGGATTAAGTACGTTAAGCCCTCTACTTTAAAAGTGACATACTCTCGTATCGCGCTTTTTTTATTTTAGGGGTGAAATCCACCCCTTTTGTTGAAAATAGAAAAAATGCAGATTTAACCATTCTGGCTTAACTAATTGTGTTTCAATTGAAAAAATAAATGTTTTTAATGTTTTATTCATGATTTATGATTATATTACAATTAATTTTTCATTTCTTTTAGCAACCATCCCTTTAATCGTGAAAAAAACATTTTTTGTATATCTTTGCTTTAAAATCGTATATTTACATTACATAAAGAGTTTGTTTAGTATTTATGATATAATTTTTTGATAAGACTGAAATATACCCCCTAAAAGTACACCTTTATTGCGAAATAACGGTCAAAATTGTGTTCAAAAACTTAATAGGTTTCAGTTTTTGAACCCAATTTTTTCAGTTAATTTACTTAGTATTCATTTCTTATTTTAAAGTTTATTTTGCGAAAATTTTTCACCCCTGCCTGTAAACTACTCAATGTGTAATAATAATTGCTTTAAGTTTTTATTGTAAGTTTTTTTATCAGCTTTAATGAGTTCGAAATTTTTTTCATAGTTATGATAAATTTTATATATTAATATATTTCAAACATTGATATTATTTAGTCCAAAATATTCAAACAACGATTTCAAACTACCCTCTGTGCAAAAAATTTACGCAAAGGCTGAATCTGCTAGACTGAAATATTTCATAGACGCACATCATTATAAAAAGCCCCTCTCTTATCTAATAGACATTTACCGTTTCGTTTCCTTTCTGAATATTGAAAGACTTGAAAAGATTAATGTATATTTAGTATGGATTAAACGACGCCTGCAATCGCGCTGGAACCATACATTTTTTCGGGATAAAAAGTATCCTATGTCCATATCCATTCCCGAGATTCAAAGTATTTTCATACTAAATTTCAGCAAAATCTGTTGAACCGTTTGGGTGTTAAGAGGTAACAGGTAGACAAAAACACTTTAGCATTTATAATATTAGTATAGATGTACCTATTGACAGGGTTTCCTACAATATTTGCATCCCAAATCTCTGCTTCAAAATTGTTTTAAAAAAAAAGTTCGTTAATATCACAATAGCTCTGTTAATTTTTAAGTTATCGGGTTCATTTATGGACCATTTTAAAGGTAATTTAAAGAGCTTTAAGATCGACTTAACAAATACTTTTTAAAGCCCTTGGTTTAAAAAAAATAGGGTTAAAAGGTCCCGGTTTCATGGTTCTCGCAGTAAAAGTTAGGCTTTAAACGTCTCTATCTTCGTTATTTTTCATCCTATAAAAATCAAAAGAACATCAAAAGATTTCTTAAAAAATGGACTCAAATTTCTTTTTTTTATAATTTTTACGAAGGTTCAATATTTTTGAAGTTATGTTCAAAACAATATGATATTTACGAAAATTTGAATAATTTCGATTTTACTAAATCATTCTTTTTTTCAAAACTAAGCATTCTAAACCAAGAAAAAATTTTGAGGTCATTACTTATGCTAAAATAAAGAAATGTCTATGGGGATAACCATAAATTTGCATTATTGTAGAAATGGTCAATGTTTTATTTTTCGATTTTGCAAAAAAATTTGAAAGGGTCATCTTATTTTTATCATAACTTGTTCAATTTTGAAGCTATTAACTTTTTAAAATTCTCATTAGAAAGGTACTTTTAAGCACTTTAAAAGGTTTTAAAGAAGTACATGTCATAAAATGCATCGGTTTACCGTTATTTAAGTTTGAATGCTTAGACTTAGGTACTCGCCGAAAGAAAATTTATATACAATCACCTATGGCTCACTTTGAATTAATAAAGGAAGGTATTTCAGAGTATAAATTAGTTTTTTTATTGGCTTTAATTTTGGTAATTAGACATTTTTCGTAAAAACCTATAGTTTCTTATTTAATTATGAAAAACCGCTTTAAGACATGTATTTTTCTCACGCAAAATCATGATCTTTGATCTTTAATAACTCCGAAAGTATTAATTTAATCAAAAAACTTTATATAACAAAATTTGCTTAAAATTTGTGTGTCTATTGATTCCTGGTGTTGTTTTTATTTTAAAAAAATCACCTCCCGAGGAGGGTTGGCATCCACCCCCAGGGCAAAAGCACAAGTTGACACTATGTCACTTTGCCAAAATGCCATCTTGTTTATGAATACCTATTTCTTTTTTAAGAATAATTCCATTCTACTTTTACTGCATGATGCAGTAAAAGTAGAATGTGATATTTGTGTAACATTGCATCAATTTGGTTCAAAGATAAAGTATCCACATCATTTATTTTATTTTCACCACATACAAAGATACTACAATAGGTTGTAATGTATAATATTCAATAAGAGAAATACCATGAACTATTTTAGGGGTTACCTACAAGTTATAAAATGTAAGGATACCTAAATGGCTAAACTTTATCATTTACATATTTTTAAGGGTTCAAAGATGACAATAGCGATTGGCTAAAGATAAAAAAGAAGTCAAAAGAAGAAAGTGACGGTGATGAGTCAGGGACTGATAATGATGATGAGGTGGGGAGTGATGAGGAGGAGGAACAGGGGTCAGAGCAAGAGAATTCTGATGGTGAAGAAGAAGCAGAAAAACATAAAAATGAAAAATATAAGGTGTGTACAGTTTAAAAATTATAAATATGTCTTTTGTAATGTATCACTTTGTATTGCTATTGTATTCAATGACATTTTATTGTATTCGAAATAAATACAGCCAATGGACATCAAAAAGGTTCATATTTGTTTCAATATCTAAGGTATTTCAGAGAAATAAATATAAGGAAGCTACATATTTTACAGCACAAACATATTTATTTTTTAATTAATAAAGTTAGTTTTTAGTTACGTTAAATTTTTATCAAATATTTTCAGGTTGGCACCCTAGATGACCTATTTAAGGATACTGATGATGAAGAAGAAGCTAAAGATGATGATGATGATGAGGCTTCAGATGATGGGTCAGAAAAGGTGGGCAAACTTGCCTACAACTCTGATTCTAGTGATGACGATAAAGATGATGATGATGACGGTGATGATGACATGCTGCCAATAGAAAAGGCAAACATTAAACTCACAAGAAAACAGAAACTAGACAAGAAACTAGCTGATGAAGAAATGCAGCTTAACATTGCTAAACAAGATGTATTCGCTTTTCCATCTGAAGAGGAACTGCAAAACCCAGCTAGTCTTCAAGATGTTCTTCAGAGGATAAAAGATATAGTTACCGTTTTAGGTGATTTTAACCGATTAAAGGAGGATGGTAGATCACGCTGTGAGTACACAGATCTGCTACTCAAAGATCTCTGTATATATTACAGTTACAATGAATTTCTCATGGAAATTCTAATGCAGATATTCCCTGTTCAAGAACTAGTAGAATTCCTAGAAGCCAGTGAGGTGGCGCGTCCGTTGACTATTCGTACAAACAGTTTGAAAACTAGACGACGTGATCTAGCACAGGCTCTTATCAACAGAGGCGTTAACTTAGATCCAGTGGGCAAATGGAGTAAAGTTGGTCTAGTGATATACAGTTCAACTGTACCTATTGGAGCTACACCTGAGTATTTAGCGGGCCATTATATTTTACAAGGAGCGTCAAGTTTCTTACCAGTCATGGCCCTGGCACCACAGGAGAATGAGAGAATACTCGACATGGCTGCAGCTCCTGGCGGCAAAGCTTCACACATAGCGGCCATCATGAAAAACACTGGTGCTTTGTTTGCCAATGATGCCAATAAAGAAAGAACTAAAGCCATTGTCGGTAACTTCCATAGATTAGGGATTGTTAATGCTGTTATTTGCAACTATGATGGTCGAGAATTCCCCAATGTTATTAAAGGTTTTGACCGAGTCCTGTTGGACGCTCCCTGCACAGGTACTGGTGTTATAGCCAAGGATCCCAGTGTTAAAACTACGAAAGAACCTAAAGATATCCAGAGATGCTTCAATCTACAGAGGCAGCTGCTACTAGCAGCTATTGACTGCTGTAATGCTAAATCTAGTACAGGTGGTTATATTGTATACTCTACCTGCTCAATTTTACCAGAAGAGAACGAATGGGTAGTAAATTATGCTCTTAAAAGAAGAAACGTTAAGCTGGTGCCTACTGGTCTAGACTTTGGAACAGAAGGTTTCGTGAAATATAGGCATCACAGGTTCCATCCATCTCTGAAGTTAACGAGAAGATTTTATCCTCATACACACAATATGGATGGATTCTTTGTAGCTAAACTAAAGAAGTTCTCAAATGTCATTGTAAGTATTATTATTACCTTTTCATTTTTGTAAGTATTATTAAATGTCATTTTCAAATGCACAACATTTTGAGACATTCGTTTTTAACTCATCATAGTTGGGGAGGGGAAGAGGGGATTTCGGGAGTAGCTCGAGCGTGTCAGATTAAGCTTGCATAGGCTTCCGACATGTGTCTAGTTATCATGGTATAGAAATCAGATTTCTCACGTGGTGGGTAAATTTTTTTTTTTAAATATTGAAATGTCGTCGGATCTGTCAGATTAAGCTAGGGGATGCTTAGTATACCCCAAAGAAGCTTCCATATAAAGCACTGACGATTCAAAGGTTAGGTAAGCCTGTAGGGACATTTTAAAATATAAAAAAATAAAGCTTCATATTTTCTTAACTAAGGGTCTACACAGACGGACCGCATTTCAACTGCAATCCAACCGCAAATTGCAGTTCAAGTGCAGTTTGAATGCAGTTGACACGACTGCAATAGAACTGCAAACCAAACGCGCAGTCGGATTGCAGTTTGGTTTGCAGTTCTATTGCAGTCGTATTGCAGTCGTGTCAACTGCATTCAAACTGCACTTGAACTGCAATTTGCGGTTGGATTGCAGTTGAAATGCGGTCCGTCTGTGTAGACCCTAAGCTTCGCAGATATTTTATTTTGCTCTAAACTAAATGATTTAGTCCTTGTTGTCTAAAATATATCTATAATTTACCTAAATAAGCAATTTTCTGAATATATTTTCTTTTTCAAAACTTTAAAATGGCTGCAGTTTCTGTAGGCCTACTACGAAACCGACTCTTGAGACTCAAACAATCGGACGAGAACGCCGCGTCCTGCTCTAACAACATCATTTCACGTTTGTTAGAGTAGGACGCAACATTCTCGTACGATTGTTTGAGTCTCAAAACCGTTTCGTGGTACGGGCCCTGAACCCACCGCTAAAATAAAAAAACGCTCTTATTATTTTTTATCAGCTTTACCTAATGTACAAAACCTACTAGGTCTCCATGACGCTCGAGTGACTACAAAAATAGCACCCTCCCCTCCTCTACTATCAAGCCCCAAGCGGCCACATGCGGCCTCGAAACAATTGAATATCTATTGTGTCTCGTTTCCCACGATCAAGTTTGTGCACGCCAGACAAGTCTTAACATTTTATTTGTAATTTCTTTTATTTTATTTGTGTTTTTTTTTTCATGAGTTCATTGCAGATTTTAAAAAAAGTTTCATAATTTTTCAGCCACAACCATTCAAGGATGAAGATGATGAGGAAGAATTGGACAAAGAAGTTAAAGTAAATGGAGATGCATCAAATGAGGAGATGGAGCAGAACGGAAGGAAGACTCCTTCCAAGCGGCCAGCTGAATCCACCGAAACTGAGCCCCAAAACAAAAAGTCCAAATCAGATGCAGCTAAGAGGTTTGTTAGCTAAATATTACATTATAATTATTGTCCTAATGTATTTTCAATTATAATAATTAATAATTGATCTTATATAGGTTGCGCTCAGTTTAAAAAGTCATTTCATACCGAGTGAACATCGTTACAATAATAGTATTCCACTAATACATAACAGCTTTGATCGTCAGCCACTTCATAATAGGTGGAATAAAAATTGAGAGCATCTCAAAGTTGTTGTTGGGAATCGTATTGAATTAACATTAAAAAGATCCCAATTCGCACCCAATAAAGGTTCATATCTAGATTATACACGTTTAGGTTCGGTAGGTGTCGTTTTAGTTTCAGTATATAACAACAGATGGCGCTTTTAAAGTAAAATGTATATAATTCTTCTTCACAAATATTGACTATCGAATTAATTACTTAAAATTGCTATGTGAGATAATTTTATGGTTAATTCAAACGAAAATCGCCGTCAGCTGAATGTTTGCAGGTGGAAATGTCATCTACGCGACGCCCTAGGATACATTGAGCGCGAAGTAGGGCTATATTGGTCATAACTTATATCGCTGGCTGACGGTTTTTCCACCATCGTATTAGCGACTGACGGTTTTCTTTATTATTTACAAAGTAGAAACATTCACCTGTATAAATTTTGTACGGTATAAAATTACTTTATATTCAAAAATTTTTTACATGTTCAGTAACGCGACTGACGTTGAATCCCCCGTCTGCAATACGGCTGACGGTGATTTTTTGGTTAAACATGACCTCAATAATCATCCATCAAAGTTTCATTCGGTATAAAATCACTTTTCGCAACTATTTTTTTTTATAACTTTGAAATACTCTCAGTTAACATTCCACCACGGGTGCGGCGACTGACGCTGATTATATTGATTGATAAATATTAAGCTACCGCTGGACAAAAATTTGGTCGGTATGAAATCACTTGGCAAACGCTAGCACTACCACCCCTACTATTAAAATCGAAACAAAATAAAGTCAACATTCGATTTATTGTCAATTCAATTAAAAAAGCGATAAAATAACGTCTTGGCTAGGGGCTCTAATTGATAAAAATAAAAAAAAAATCTTTTGTCAGAGGTTAATAACTCAAAATATTAGATATATTTATTTTGTTGAGAATTTTGAGAATGTTCCCGATAGAATTTATTTTGTTGAGAATTTTGAGAATATTTCCGGTAGAATTTATTTTGTTGAGAATTTTGAGAATATTCCCGGTAGAATTTATTTTGTTGAGAAAATTGAGAATATTTCCGGTAGAATTCTAGTTTCTCGGGAATATTCTCACTGGCAAATCATGTTGACTTGAAGCCTTTATAATATATTATTCTAACAACAGCCTTTTTGCACGGTCTCTATGTTGTAAGTCCTTTGGGCGATAATCATTGTTATTAAGTGTATTTTTTAATTTTACAGTTCTGCGCCTACTGTGAATGGAGTCGAAAATAGTGGTGGTAAGAAAAAGAAAAACAAAAAGAAAAAGAAAAAACAGAATGACGCAAACACTCAAGTAAGTGAAGATGCAGTTAATGTTGCAACAAATTCCCAGCATTCTAGTAAAAATGAGGGAAAGGGTAAGAAAAATAAAAATAAGCAACAAAAATTAGATAAAAGCAAAGACTTAGGAGAGAAGGGTGAAAAGAAAGCAAAACAAAATAAACCTAAAGCTCAAACACAAAATGTTTCAACAAACAGTGAAAAAAGTGAAAACAAGGATTCTAAAGTGAATCAAACAAACAGTCCAGGTAAGAAAAAGAAAAATAAGATTAAGAAGAATAAAGCACCTGCCAATATTCAAACTCAAACTCTTAGCCCTCTGAAAGAACAAGGAAAAATTACATCGCAAGTAGAAGTTAATGCAGCAAAGAAATTAAAAAATTTCAACAAGAAGCAAAAGAAGAAGATTGGACAGTTACACAAACAGGGTAGTGCAGATAAAAATAAGCAAAAGATGAAACAGAAGAAGTAAATTGTGGAAAATAATTTAAATATAATTTAAGTGATAAAAAATGACTGTCACATCGGCAGAAATTGTACACGCCAAATCGCTAACATTTTTATAGGTAACCGCCAAATCTTTATTGGAATTATTCTGTTGTTATTTCAAAACCATTTTAACTATTCTAAACCATTTGACTATTGTTATAGATTCGACATTAGTGTTTAAGTTGCACATGAAGGATTTATCGCGTATAAGAAATTCCAAGGAACATCAACATAATTTTATTATACAAGTAACAACATAGTAATTGTAAATACAAAACCATACACAGTATGAATCTTTTTATTAGTAAGGCTTTGTCCACATTTGTATCATTTTCGCGTATCAGATCTCCGTCGCGTAGCATCGAAGCGTATCATGTTCGCTAGTGTGGACGCAAAATGATCGCGATCGTGATACACTTCGTATCAAGATACACCCCGATCGCTATTAAATATCTGATACGTGTCGTATCGAATACGCGTATCATGATCGGCAGAATGATCTAGTGTGGACGCATTTTGATGTCTGCACTCTGGGAGTTCTTTACTGAATGAATCACTAGATCAATACGAGGATCGGCGAGACGATACGCGATCAAGATACAGTAAAGTGTGGACGTGGTTTTTGGCCTAACTGTGGCTCACGCGATAAAAGATACGCTATGGTCAAAATAGGCGTCCACACTTAGAATACGCATACTCGATACGATACGACGGATACGGATACGACTACTTGATACAAATGTGGACAAAGCCTAAGGGGGGCTCTAAAGTGATCGCACATAATCAGCACGCACGCGGCGAACGCGTCGCATTTTAGAATTCGTTGTATAAAATGACGTGAAACCTCGCACATTCGTCCTCACCGTACGCGCCGCATTTCGTCTACCATGCGGTGCGTCCGACGCGTACGGGCGCGTACGGTGCTGACAAATGTGCGATCAGCTTTAATCTGTAAAATTTGGCGAGTCTCTATATTAGTGTTTGTGACTGTACTACAAACATAATTTTATTATTAAAAATATACTGATGTTTTAATATTAATTTACGTTTTTTTTTAAATAACATAGCTCATCTTAACCCTTTTCTTCATTATGTATATTATTTAGGGGCTGTTTCACCCAAATACCTCTAAACCTACTTATGTCAATGGTTTCACCACTTACTGATAAGTGCCGTATAGGCTATCAACAACTTATCTGACAGATAGAGTATACTGTCTGTCAAAAAAGTTGTGAATAGCCTATTCGGCACTTTATCAGGAAGTGGTGAAACAACAATATTCAACAATACAAATATATTCAAGTTTCGCTGTCTTTGTCACTTTCCCAATGGGTCAGAAAAAGCCAAGCAGACTGTGTATACTCGTAGTTATTATATGATGGTGATTATAATATTCTCTTTTTTGATAATATTATAATACGGAGATTTGTACAAACATAAGAAATCCTTATATTGTATGAGATGTAAGTGTAATAAAATTCTCATAAAAAATAATATCTATTCTAAATCGAAAGTGAAATAAACAAAAAAAAATTAAAGCTATAGATCCAGCTTAATATCTAGAACTAATCCCTAGAAAACTAGAAAGGTCGCAAAGTATTTGACGATGGTTGGACGAAACGTGCGCATTCAGAGGAATAGGGGTCATATAACCCCTAATAAACCCCGACCTATTTCGACAAATACCTTTTATGCAAACCCTTATAAATCTTCCTAATACCTGCCTAGTTTGATTTTACGAAAACGTAACCAATTGGTTTGGACACATTGGCGTGATTTCAGGCAACTTGAAGTTGCAAAATGTAGTGTCGTCAGTGCCGGTTTTAGTACTACCAGCGAGACCTGGGCGAGATTTCTTTGGCGCCTAGGGTGCTCATAGTGCTAGAAAAAGTTTCCCTGCCTTCGGCGCCTCTATTTATCCGGTGCCCTGGGCGGTCGCCTGTCGTCGCCCCCACCTTTAACGCCGCTTCTGACCGTCGTCCCACGTGTTTAAGGATTTTTCCTGCCATGCGTGTCATCGCCCGCGCGCGGATGGTCCGCAAGAAAGTGGCCCGCATTCTATAATTTCGTAGATGTTTTTCCTGTCATGCGGACAAGACGTGCGCGTGAGCATGTTGTTACCTCATGTGGACATTTTCGCAACACAAAAAAGCGCCCTTTTTGTGTCGAGTAATTTGGATTTTAGGAGCGCAGCTGAGCTACCCTATAAAGAACGCGCGGGGAAGGATGTACCTTTACACAGCATACATTTCGGATTTTAGAATTTAGGGACTAGTCGGCAGCACTTTTCTGGATAAGAAAATGTGCAGAAACTATCAGCTATTAGGTAGCAATCAGCATGTCATGTCAAGTAAATAGTCGAGTAGATACTCATTACTTACAAGTTACGGATTAGAAACACCAGTTCGCAGCACCATCTACTCACCGGCACGGAAACTTGGCCAAGTACAAAAGATGTGATAACTGTCTTTTTTTTGCACTTAGCTCTACAAATTTTGATTAATTAAGATCTGAGTCTATCCAGTTAACGTTCCTGATCACTTTTTCTCACAGTTAAAGGTTTTTTAAATTGATAATGAAGTTTATGCAAAAAAACACGTTTACACAAAATTTAACACTTAAGTTTAAAACACTACGAATTTAAAATTGTTCGATTTTTTGTCGCTTTCTGTCCTTTTTAATAGCGCGTGTTACCTCCTCTAGCCCTTATAACCGCCTGCATTCGGTCTGGCATGCTTTGGATGACGTTCTTGATATCGACTTGTGATAAGTCGCGCCACGCTCTCAGTGCAGCATCTCGAAGCTGGTTAATGGTTTGTGGTGGGTTCGATGATGATTTTATTGCTCGTTTCAGCTTATCCCATATGTGTTCTATCGGATTTAAGTCCGGGCTGCGAGCTGGCCACTGCAATTTTTGAATACCAGCCTCTTGAAGGTACTCATTTACTATGCGTGCGACATGTGGACGGGCATTATATGCATTAAAATGAATTGTTCATAACCAATGAACCCTCCAAAGGGCACAACATGTTCTTCGAGAATTTCCGCGACGTACCGAGTCGCATTTAAGGCGTTATTAACGATGACCAATTCCGTACGAGCATCAGAACTCACGCCACCCCATACCATTATAGAGCCTCCGCCAAAACTGACCGTCGGAGTGGTTGTTATCGCCAAATAACGTTCGCCTTTCCTTCTCCAGACACGTTGTCGACCATCAGGTGCATTTAAAGCGATCCTGCACTCGTCAGTAAACAAAACCTTTGCCCATTGCTCATAAGTCCAGTTAGCGTGTTCGCGGGCAAAGTGAAGTCGAGCTACTCTGTGCTGAGGGTGAAGCTGTGGACCACGGGCTGGTCTTCTTGCCCTCAAATTAACTTCCTCCATACGTCTTCTCACCGTACGCTCGCTAACATTCACACCTCTGGAGATTTGAAGGCGCTGACGGATCTCGACTGCGGTCAGGAAGCGATTTCTTGAAATCTCTAACACAATAAAGCGGTCATCACGAGCTGATGTGCATCGTACACCACCACTACCTGGTCTTCGGGTGTAGCGGCCAGTCTCTTGATATCGTTTTAGTGCATATTGCATCGAGGAACGCGGCACGTTTAGGATAGTAGCCACTTCACGATGAGTCATCCCCTGTTCCACTAAAGCTACTGCCTGCGCTACCTGACTTGGTGATAAAGGCATTTTTATGAATCCTAAGGGGTTCTTAGGTGTTTATTAACCACAATAACAACAAAAATCTTTGTCAAATTAAAATTCAAAATGTTCAGAGCACAATTCAAAACTGCGACTTCGCCGGATAAATGACACGATTTAACTAAACTTTAAAACACAGACCAATATGCACTTCAAATTAGTGAATTACCCTCTTGAGATTAACGTGACCATTTTTTCTACCCACCTACACGATAAGATCCACGTTAGAACCGCTTAAAAAAGTGTTATTGCATATTATGAGTTTGGCCAAGATTCCGTGCCGCTAAGGTGACAGCGGCGCGGCGAGCATTTTCAGTGTGAAATAATTTTAAACTTTATTTACATTACATACTTGTCGCATCCGGTCAAAAACGGAAACGGAACTAAGGTGCGCCATCTTTATGAAACTAGTAGCGCGCTTTGACAAAGTCGGGGCGTGTCGGAGTGGGAGAGATGGAGAGGGAAACTTCCCCTCCTGGGCAGTCGCCAGAAAGTGAGATCAGTCTCTTTTAGGCTTCCAACTAGCCAACACGTTCCGGAACTGTCCCTAGTTTCGTTTAAGTGCTATTTGTGCTGAGTGAAGTGTTTAAGTGTGTTGTGAAGTATTTAGTGAAAGTGTAAAGTGTTCCTGTGAAGTTTCACTGTGAAAGTTTTTGATGAATGATGGACTATAATAGAGAGATTATAAGGTAAGAAGTATTATTTCGTATTATTCTCTCCTCGCCCGTCTTTCCAGTCGCCAGTATATTATACCAGTATTTTACGATGAAGACCTATACCATCCTATTCTGATAATAGCGTAATCCCTTTATGCCTATACTACTATTCATTTATTTACATACTTACACTAGTATCGCTAGAAAACATCAAAAAGGTCGCGCGGCCGCCTGCGTCCGCTCGCGTCGCCGCGAGGTGCCGCGCGCTCCTTGCGTTGGCTCCCCCCCACCGCACGCGCTAGTTTTCTGTCTTCTAGCGACAGGATAGGCCGTTGTCGTCAGAAATTATATTAAAAAATGGATACTGAGGAGAAGTTAATAACTAGGGTACACCAATACCAGTATTGGCTCTGGAGGCCTACCGGCGGCCACGCGAGCCGACTCTGCCGGCCTCGTCGCGGCGGTGCCATTCTAGTGTGGCCGGCCCTTGGGCCGCGACACACCGGAATGGCAGCGGCGAGGCGAGCACTTTCAGTGTCATATGATTTTAAACTTTATCTTCATTATTGTAATACATTATTTCGCTTGAGAAATTGCCGCCGCCAGCGTCCACGAACGGCCACGAGCGTCCACGGGCGGCCGTAGACTTCTCAAGCGATGCTATGTATAGCACGGTCACATTAACTAGACGCATCGCTGGGATGCAAAATGCATTCCAGCGATGCGTCAAGTTGATGTGACCATGTTATAATATCTTATTACAATTTGTTAAGAGACACTAACAAATATCAGGTAGATAATATTGTTATTTAACATGCCGGCTCCATGATAACGTCATCAATGATCAATCCATGCGTCGAGTTAATTTGACCGTGTAATATAATACCTTAATGAAGATAAAGTTTAAGGCTGCTCTCTCGAAAAAAGCGTGCAGATGAAACCACTTTTCATCGGCATTAACAGAGAAATTATATCTGAAAAAAATAATTAGTAATCTACATGATATGATACCTAATTTGGTTTTGCCATATTTTTTCTATCGGTATCACATAATAAAGAAATAAAAAACCAAATCACCTCCAAATCGTTGAATGAAACCACTTTACTCCTTCATTATTTATCAAAAGAATACATAAAAATATCTACTGCTTTGCAATATATAAGTTAATAATTTGGTTTGGTTACTTTTTTGAAATATGTATTATATTAAGCCTTAAAAAGGTTTTTTCTCCTGTTTCGCCCTATCATGGACGCGGCGAGCGTCGTAACCGCTAAACCGTCGTACAAGGCGCGCTGTTATGAATGTTATTTTAATGTCATTTACGTCGATATTCGCACTGACAGACAATCGACCTGCTAATTTAGAAAGAGAGAGCAATTAAAATCAAATGACACTGAAAGTGCTCGCCTCGCCGCTGCCATTCCGGTGTAGCGTGGCCCTTAGCTGTCCTGTGTGTGAAAATGGCGGATTAATAACAATTTACGAGAATAACAAAATCAGTTGAGCGCGGACAATATATGAAATGTTGATATTATTATTAGTGTAGATGAGATAGGCGTTTCTCAACAATCAGACGTGTTTAGGCCTTTCATAAGCCTTTCGTTATCATAACCTTCTGTGTTCTTATCGCCTAGTTCAAATACATCTATGTATAACAAAGACTAGATATTAATTTTATGTTATCTACTAATGTACTAAATATTAAGTAAGTATATTTTATTTATTACAATTTAACTAAGTATACCAATCTTTACTTCAGAAGCATAGCGTGCCTAGGTGGGGCCCCGTATAATTAATACGGCAGATACAGCGGTAGCTACGCCACTGATATACTTGTACAAGACGTGTACTTGTATACTTGTAAAAGTATGAGTTTTTTCTTTGCATCGAATAGGCTCCGAATCGATATTGATAAAGTTTGTCCCAGAAATAGAGTCGACGGGGAAGGCCTCTTTTCACCACGTGACGGTTTTTGCCGGATTTCCTTTTATCGCTAACAGCATTTTCAAACTCCGGGTTGCGACCCCTGGGGGGTCGCGAAGCTTCTGTAGCTTCTTCGCGAGAGGTCGAGGGAACTATTTCATAGCAGAGTTGCAAATAATGCATTACTTTAGTTAATGCATTGACCTTTTATTACTCATTACTTCTAGTAATAAGTAAAATTTCCATTACTCATTACTTTTAGTAATGAGTAATGGAGTCAGTGTCCATTACTCATTACTTTTAGTAATGAGTAATGAGAAAATTCCACTACTCATTACTTTTAGTATTGAGTAATGGTGTCAGTTCCCATTACTCATTACTTTTTTTTAATGGCATAAAAATAAATTCTCATTACATTTTTTTTGTAATGAGAAAAGTATCATCTTTACATTACTCATTTTTTAATTTAATGTGTATTTTAAAAATGTACATTACAAATTACAATTTTTAATGTTAATGAGTACCTACTGTACCATTACACATTATTTTAAAAGATTTTATTTGACTTGCTCTGTATGTATGTATGTATGTATGTATGTATGTATGTATGTATGTATGTATGTATGTATGTATGTATGTATGTATGTATGTATGTATGTATGTATGTGTATGTATGTAACTTTTTTCAAAGACCCTCCAAACACTCCCCCACGAAACTTCTCCCCAGACCGGACCAGAGGAATTTACCGATTTTTTTTCTCAATTTTGAGGCCAGGATCGTATAGAGGGGAAAAATCCAGGAAAAACAAGCCGAAGAACCCCATATCCAGGACAAACAGTTGCCGAGTTATAAGCACTCGAACTTTGACATTGACAGCTCAGCAACTGTCAAACGTCGAACAAAAGCGGCCATAAATCCGCTCCCAATAGGCCTAGAGGAACGGGGTTTTTTCTAACATCAAAGGCAACACCTCGGCTACCCCCTCCCCGAATTTGAACTAAATCAGAGACATCAATTTTTTTCTCGATTCTGAGGCCAGGATCGAATAGAGGAGAAAAATCCAGGAAGAACAAGCCGAAGAACCCCATATCCAGGACAAATAGTTGCCGAGTTACAAGCATTCAAACTTTGACATTGACAGCTCGGCAACTGTCAAACGTCTTACAAAAGTAGCCATAACTCCGCTCCCAATAGGCCTAGAGGAACGGGGTTTCTTCCATCATCCAACATCAAAGGCAGTACCTCGGCTACCCCCTCCCCGAATTTGAACTAAATCGGAGACATCAAAACTTCACGGACGAATTTGGGGGGGGAGACCCGGATATCTGAAAAGTACTCGAAAAATCCAGAAGAACGAGCCCAAACTCGGCCCAATTATCCCAAAGGACGAGGAGACAGCGAAGGGTCTAATTTTCAGACATAAATTTGGCCGCCATCTTGAAAAATTTAAAATGTCTTCCACTATACTTACAATACTTTTAATAGCAATGTAATGGACAAATTTCACATTACTCATTCTTTGCATTTAATGGACAAAGAAGGTCCGATAATGGCTCATTATTTTGTAAAATGGCAATGTAAGATACTCCATCACTATTTTTTTTTGTAATGAGTAATGTGAATATTCACATTACTCATTACTTTTTTTAATGTGTAATGGAGGACCACACATTACACATTACTTTTTTTAATGTGTAATGGAGGACCACACATTACACATTAATCATTTACTGAGTAATGGATGCCAATTAAATTTCCATTAAAAAAAGTAATGAATAGTGCATTATTTTTTACATTAAGATTTTTGCAACGCTGTTTCATAGTAGAAGATCGAAATTAAAATCGACCTTCACCGAGCTGATAATAGAATCAAAAATATATTTTTAATATTTTTATAACACGTATATTAATTTGGCTGGCATCGCAGTTGTATTTTTTGTAATATTGCAATTCTGCTACGAACCTTAGGTAATTGTTTTGTTCTACTAACTCTATTAAATAATTAAGTTCACAAAGAACAAACCGTTTTTTTATACAAAATAGTTATTTAGGGTTACTGACCCTCGGCTATTCACAACCTCTACACAAATATCTGAACCTGAAAGGTAAATAAACAGTAAACTGTAATTACGTAATTGTAATTAACATTACACAATCTTTCTTTTCAATTTTAATTTTGTGGGTCACAAAATCCCGATGTTCGCAGATTGATGGTATATCATTGAAAATGGAGTAATACTAGTGGAGTACACTAATGTAAGTGTAATGAACTTATCAGGCTCTGGGCTTGGCCGGGGCGCTACGAGCTCCCCAGGGTTGGCAACACCATAGATTTTCCTCACACAAACGTATACTTTCGACCCGAGATTTTCCATTTTTCCGGCAGCCCTGCGCCAAAAGGTGCTCCGCGCAGACGCTACGACGGAGGCTGGCAGTATCCCGCGAACCGCCGTCGACTACACACGACGACTCGCTCGAGAATCACACAAAATTTGCCAAAAAAAAAGTAATTAATTACCTAAATCGCGTGTTTATATACTGTTGGTTGTTGTGGATTTTTTTCTGGATTTTTGTCTGTCACGGAGGCATTGGGCGGGTCTACGGGAAGCTGCGCGCATCCCCTGAAACGAACGCTTGTGCGCCCTTTATTTGAACACGTAAATGTATACCCGTATATTTTATAGTAACGACATGATTTGTACTTGTACCTTAGGTTTTATTGCACTAATTTATACTTTAGTTAAGTGAGATTCTGGTAGGGAATAAGGCTTTTGTGTAAAAACTAAAAACGTAAAATTTATGAAAGATCGGATACGTAATATAATTTCTTTGTGATTATATAGATATTATATTCCTATAACCTTTCCAATGTGAATGAATGAATTCAATACTAAATTTATTTATCAGAATCCGCACTGAAAACAAATTCGGGATACCGTGCCCCCGTGATCTACTCTACCAACCTTTTGTTATATCTGCCGGCTTGGGGTTGAAATAAGCGTAGGTTTTCCTTTGGCCTTGTTTGAATTTCCCGGGTAATTATCGGTTATGTGGGCTATTATACTAGAAATTATTAGAAAATTATTAGGTGGTTTGCTTAAAATTGCATTTTAGCTGTAAGTAGTGATATTGCGCCGTGATTTTGTAGCACGTACGTCTACAGAACTCAGAACTACCCCCGTATTCCCTTTATAAAGCTATTTTATCACTTTCTAGCAGGAATTTAGGCTGTATAAATATCATATTAAGGTATTAAAATTGCTCGTAATGTACCTAGAGTCTAGTCTAGGCTCAACATTATTCTTGATGATAATAATATTAGGCAAATGCAACTTATGAAATAGCTAATTACAAAATTCAACTGTAACTCAAAGTAACCTTTATACATATTGTGTAACGGTGTGATATTTTCATATTTTTCGGAATAATAAACTATGACGACACCAAAATATTTTAGGCGCCTAAGTATTGTGCCATACATAATATTATGTATTGTAATACTAACTCAATACTGGTATGATAGTTAAGTGAATACTTTTGTAATTACCTGTTAGTATTGTCTTTAAAGAGTGGTCAGCGAAATTGATTTGACTAATGGCGGATCTACGTTATTTAGTCGGGTTATGTTTAGCCCAGCTTGCGTAGCATGGGCCATGGCCTGAGTATAATTAATGGGAAGGAATAGAAATGCTGACAGACCTTATGGACAAAATGACATTGACGTTTTGACCTTTGGCAAACTGACTTAGTTTATTTTCCGTAGAATGAAACTCTCTTAGCGGGTTCCTAGACGGTCCCTAGACGATCAATTCAAAAGAAACGGGTGCGTTCGGCGTTCAATATTAACCCTAGACTGTCAATAATATTGCAAAATACGTGATAATGCACAATAAAATTGATCGTCTAGGTGCCCGCTACGGCTTTCTAAGTGGTTTTATGCGTACCAGACAAGGACTATAGATACTGTGTAACTGCAATAATGATTCTTTTATTAGTTAGGGCCCAAAAACATGAATAAGTAGAATTTTTCAAAGCCGCATTCGTATGTAACCTGTGGTTATAGAGTCGGGACTCGGGGACGCGCTAATGGGCCTCTCCCGGCCCGCGAAATAGGCCACGGGATGTACATGATCAATATGTGAGCTAAACTTGCTGTGTAAATCCAGCTTAATTCGTTCATTAAGTTAAATCGCTGATTTAGGCCGGAGATTTTTAAAGTTGGCGGAACTGTAGTTTTCATGTGGGTTCCGCCAAAATAGTTTGAGCTTTATGTCCCTGGGATTTCTGGATGTAATGTGGGATATCTCTTATTCCTATATTTTGTTGTTTGAAACTTTTTTGAATTTCTAGATCTTCAAAAAATTTATTGAAACCTTATCTGTACTTTACATTAAATATGCTAAAAACTGCTATGAAGATAAGAATAGTCCATTGAATAACATCTTAGTTATCATTTCTTGTGAGATTAGGAATTACTTAGTTTAGATGCTATTCAATAAAAAATATTGATATTTTCAATATCCCTTGCAGTACTGTCCCTAGCACTGATTTTTGTCGTATCTATGTTTATTATATTCCCATCCCTTTTATTAATTCAGATTCATGTCAATGTTATTATCCCATAATAATATTGTCTTATGATTTGCGTGTGTTTTATGGACATGAATGTGTGGGGTTGATCCCGATGTCGACTGACTTTTACGTCTTGGCAAAATATTAGATGCGGGGTGCAAAGGGTGTTTGCAAAGCCTCGCAAAGCCTGACAGGTTATAAAATATCCTAAAATATGATTGATAATAATGTATGGACTCGAATTTTTCGTGTAGCTTTTACGTTGATTTTCCCGAATTTTCATTGGCTTTTTTTATTTTTTCGTGATATTTGGCAAATCTGCTTATGAGCTAGTTATTACAACTATCTTCTATTGCTGTAAATATTTGAATATGGCATATTTTGGAGCATGGACAATAAAGTTAAGTTGAACATAATCTTGCTTATCCAAATCTTTGCTCTAGCTTTAGCTTTTTAACTAAATTATATTCCTTGCAAAATTAATTTACTTAATCTTTAACCCCCGACAAAATAGTATTATAAGTTTGACGAGTTTTTCTGTGTCTGTGGCATCGTAGCATCCAAACGGGTGGACCGATTTTGATCTAGTTTTTTTTTGTTTGATAGCTGACATGATCGAGAGTGTTCTTAGCTATAGCATCATCAGCCCGCCCACTGCTAAAATATTTGAGTATATCTACTTTTGCAAGCGACTTTTTGAATCTTATTAGAATTTGGAATCGGAGATTGTTTATTTTCTAATTTAATTAACTCAACTTTCGTTCAAAACCGAATAAAAATTTCGTGTTCTGTATGCATCGTGCTCATCGGTTGTATCATTCGGCGCGTTTGTATGCAATTACCGCGTCTGAACAGTGAACTTTCCTATTGCAGCATGCGTAACTCTCAATTTTGTATGAGTGCTTCCTATTTTTGTTCCTTTGGTTACCAATTAGTGGAGGAATGTTTACTCGGATGCTAGTACTTTTTTGTGGTACGTCAATTCGTGGTTGTTTTTCTCGGTAGTTAAACGCTACGTGAGTTATAAATTAAAGAGTCCAAATCCAAAAAAAAATTGGGTAAATGCAAAATTATACCTGGATGACATTGATAGGAGTGTGAAACAACTCACAAGTGTCACTACTAACGCAACGGTATCGTTAGTTCTTTGTCTGTCCACTGCTTGCCAAAAATGCACTGTAGTGGCGAAAGTGTGTCTGTCTGGCTATCTGTTATCAGTGCCGTAAATAGCCTTTTTTGCGCCCTGTGCGAGCTTCTATAACTGCGCCCTTGTTTTTTTTTAGATATTATAGGTACCCAGAGCAATCCTTCCACAGGCCTGCCTGGTCTGGCTATTCTTGCGCGGTGCGCCCCCCAGAGTCTGCGCCCTGTGCCTGGGCACCGGTGGCACCGCCCTATTTACGGCACTGTCTGTTATCTCTTCATGCCCAAACCATTAAGCCTATTTTTTAAATTTGGTATACTTTTAATCCAGGAAAAAGTACGCTCATTTTGGGTTACGGTTATGAGTAGGTATGGCGTTGCGGGGGTCATCTAGTCATTCAATAAAATCGAAAAACATACGAGCACATAATTGAGAAACTAACTATAATTGCTCACCTTTTATTCTACCTCGTTAACTACTTATATGACCTTGTGAAGTCTGCCTCCCCTATAATATGGAGCAGGGGGTCAACAGCCCAGCGTAATTCAACCACCACATTAATATTCTTTTCACGTGCGAATTCCTTACAAAGCTTTCACCACAAGGGCGTTTCTTTACTACCCTCCTTTGAAAGAGTTACTAATTTGAAGGACGCTCGCATAATGGGATTTGTGTAGACAATTAAAATGCATACGTGGTATCTAATTAAATTAAAGAATACAAAAAGAACAGTTTTGACCCAATCAAGCTTGCACGCATCTGGGTTAAAGAAACCCTGGGTTAAATATAATATTATGTTGTCTTTTTCGTACCACATGAAGAACTAGCGATAACTAAACCCAGGTTAATTAAATAATTTTAACTAAGAAACGAGTTGTAGAACGAGTCCTTTAACAAGCAGTTTTGTTCAACAACGACATTTATAAATAAACAATCTTCAATTAAGCACTGAAAGATTTTAATGTGCACTATCGTAGATATTACCTACTTTCAACCCCCGTCAGGCACAGAAATCAATTGTCAAGGAATAAACAGTTATTTAACCTATCAAGCCAAGCACCGGTGATCGCGACAACAATAGAATAACAATAGGTTTCCAAGAATCCGCGATCAATGGATTAAAAGGGAAACGAATAATAATAATAATTTATTTAAAATATAAAATAATAATAATAGGTAATTGATTTATCAAAGAGGTAGACCCTACCATACTCTCTTTAGAAGTCTACTTGTGTTGACGTAGTAAGCGAAAATGAAAATCTTATCTTACATTTTGTTATTGTTTCTGTCTTACAGAGATGACCCTGAAAATGAAATTAAAAAGCAGTTAAATATTCATAAAACTATGCATTCTTGACTGACATTATTACTTAGGTACTTAAGGCTGAAAATTTACATAATAATGTTTCAGGTTTAGTTCTAGGACTACCTTGGATACCAATAATAAAAGAGGTAATACAATAGCTCATGAAAATCTTTAGGGTTATTGTAATAATAAGTATCACTATATTGTATACCTATACCAAATATTTATGAAATAGGGCAGGGGCTCCCAAACTATGCGCCGCGGCGCCAGGGTGCGCCGTGAAAAGGCAAGAGGGCCCTCCGTGAGTCGATCCTCCATCATTATCCATGATCCATAACCACAAAAATATTATAAAATAAAATTTTAATAAGAATTATTAATTTATTATACACAGCAGGCAGATGATTAATTAATATTTGTTTATTATTATTTACTTGCTTAGCCTAACTATAATTCAAGACGTGAGTGGATAAATAAGGTAAGTAACATAAAAAAAACTTCCCGTTTTTTCGCTTAAATGGAGGCTTTAGGGCCGGAAAAATTATTTGAAATAGAAAAACTATGGGTTATATTATGTGTAGCCAGATATTGTACCGTTCAAAAGTTTTTGCCCAACCTATATTTAGCGCGATACATAAAAAATAAAAACAATATTATCGAGTTTGATTATAAATTTTAAAGAACATATTATTTGGATTCAAATATAGTAATGAGAAAATTAGTCTGCAATGGTTTGTTGTTAAACTAAACTAAAGGTAACTTGTTTTGCTTTTATTATTTCTTTGCACAATCTTGGCATTCTTAGTAGCATTTCGACAAATAATTGATTTCTGTTTGGTCCCATTCAATTTTTCAGGATATTTTAAAGGTGTGTTGTTATAATAGGAGTGTACTATTTTCTTCTTTCTGACATCCCTGTCCCATTTATCCCACAACAATTCAATCGGATTGAGGTTGGGCGACCGGCTCAGTGGCGGGGCAAGACCAAAATTTTATGTGGGCGAGATACATTTTGCGAGGCCCCCCTAGGCCCAAATGGATTATTTTTAGACAATCATTTTTTTTATAAATAAAATTTGAGTTTCAAAACGCGTAAACTCGCGAAAGAAAAAAGTCCTCGGGGTCCAAGAGGCGCGAGGCCCCTTGGACCACGAGGCCGTGGGCGGTCGCCCACATCGCCCAGGCCTTGCGCCGCCTCTGGCGATCGTAGTGACCAAATCATTACGTTCAGTACATTCTTCCTTTCCAATTCTTCTAAATGCTGTTTGTACAGCTTCAAGGAATACTTGGGATCGTTGTCATGCTGCAAAATAAAATTTCTACCGATCTCGATTTGACCAGACCGTACTACATTTTTCTTTAATATTTTTAATTCTTCCTTCTTTCTTTAAAATCCCTTCAATTTTCGCCAGGTCTCCAGTCACCCGGCCTCCAAAAATCCCTTAAATCATCACCGACATTCTGGATTACACATTAATTTAACATCCGTTCTCCCTTTGACCTGCTCACGAAGATTCTTCTCTTAAACCCAAAAACCTCAAACTTTGACTCATCGCTCTATAAAACTCTCTCCCACTGATCCATCGTCCAATTTTTATGTCCTTTAGCCCACTGCAACCTCTTCACATTATTTTGACGCCTTAAAGAGGTTTCTTCAGTCCTACTCTTCCAAAAAGGCCAGCTTCTCTCAATCTGATTTTCACTGTTTTTCATTGTAAAAGTACTCAAAGTAAAATCTCTAGTTTCTTTGATCTAAGCTGCAATTTCTGGACCCGTGAGTCGTCGATCACGTTTACTGGTCAATACTCGTACATTATGCTTACCTTCAACTGTTGTGACTTTGCGAGGCCGCTCTGAACCTAAATTACTTCTCTACATAGAGATAAGAGATACACTTTTACGTCTTTTGTACTTGGCTTACTCTCTTTAAGAGGCATTGAGGGCAGTCGGTCGCCCGGGATAGTATTTAGGCCCATCTTACGCCTAAGGCATCCCGCTTTTAGCCAAACCACCTTTTATGAAGTAAAAAGTAAAAATACGAAAAACATTTGAAAACTTCTGAATCGTAATTTCGCGAAAAGTTGGATTCTTTATTGGATTTCATTTCCGGAAGTTGGAGAATCTTTTTATCTTTTCCAATACTTTTATACGGTTGTAAAAGTTATATTTTAATATTAAATTTAATAACCTTGCATAAGTGATAAGTAGATATGCCTGATTTCGTCCTTATTAGAACTTTAGGAAAATAAATAGCGCATTTAGCCTTGATTTAGCCCCGACTATGCGTCCGCGCCAACGAGTGGTTTGGCGACTACACCGCGAGATCCCAAGCTGAGTCCAGCCTAGACCCTAGTCATATCAAACGGAAACTATCGATTCGAATATAATATTATTATTGAATCTTTCAAAAGTAACATTATATTGAAAGAAGGCTCCATCAAAGTTTGCCTGTCCCAAATTTTTGGCACCGGAACGCAATATGCTGGTCTAATTTCGATGAAAAACGTTCGCGTAATACTCATGAGGTTTGTACCACGTGAATTTTCCTAATTAGGTGCGAACGAACTACTTTGGTAATTACTTGCCCTATATAAATTTTGCCATTAGACTGTCACAATTAAGGTGTGGAAAAATTATCTACGGATAATATTTCGGGCATTTATACAAGGTGTAACAAAATTAGCTAAGTGATAATACTTTGGGGTTTGTATGTCATAATATGTGTCCCTTATATAAAGTTTACTGTGAAAGTAGGAGTGCTGAAAGAGCAAATTTTTTTGTGATTTGTATGGGCAAGCGACCGAGCGTCATAAATATTTTCGTATACAAAGTAAAAAAAGTTACTGTTTCAGCGCTGCTACTTCCACAGCAAACTAAAGGGAATATGGATTCCCTGAATACAGTATAGGTATACAGTTTTTTTTATATAAAATAAGGGGGCAAACGAGCAAACGGGTCACCTGATGGAAAGCAACTACACTCGCAACATCAGAAGAGCTGCAGGTGCGTTGCCCTAGTAAACACCCTAAAGTATTATCACTTAGTTTTGTTACACCTTCATAATGACATTCAGGCAAAAAATAATAGGATATATTACTGCAATGTTTTCACGCAAGAGGGCAGCACCAGCATAGACATTAAACAAAAAGTTTTGTTCGACGTTCGAAAACGTTTCGAATGAGATTATGTGTCTGTCTGTCTGTCTGTTACCTCTTCACGCCCAAATCGCTGAACCGATTTTGCTGAAATTTGGTACGGAGATACTTTGAGTCCCGAGAAATATAGGATACTTTTTGTCCCGGAAAAATTTACGGTTCCCGCGCGATAAACTAAATACGGGCGTCATCAAATATCATTAAGGTGAACGCAGATTTGGCCGCACCACACGCACCGCAGTCGCCGCATTTCGAATTCTTCATATAAAGAATGTAGAAGTTGCGAAGACTGCGGCGCGGGTAGGTAGGTATGCGAGCTTGCCTATAACTTCATATAAAGAATTCGAAATGCGGCGACTGCGGTGCGGCCAAATCTGCGTTCACCTTTATTAAGGTCTTGTTTTCCTATGGGAAATGCATGCTGAAAGTAATTAGTCAAAATTTACACTTTTAATTGGTCCGTGGATACGGGTGAAGGTTATAAGGGAGGGTTATCCCTGGAGCTTCCAAAAATAATAAATAATAAGGATGTAAATTATTTTTGCGGAGGCGTTTGTGATGGGATTGGGACCTTCTCTTCTTATGATGAAAATTATATTTTAATTTCATTGTTTTATTATCAAAACAAAATGTAATTTTAATATAGCTTTATTTAATGAATTCTTCGTTCATTGTCATCTTTTGATCGGGTCGCTTAAACATTTCCATTTTGCGACGTCCTTTTGCCTATGTAGTCTACATTTCTGAACTTCAAAGAAATTATGTAGATAAAAATAATAGTTTTTGTTTGCTGTAACATTTAAACCACCTGCCGTTAAAGATATCATAATTAAAAAAAAAATGTTCGAAATATGAATGTATACAGCCCGGATAGGATAGCCTTCCCCATTGCAGCGACTGATTTGAGGCCATATCAAATTGTCCTCTTCCTCGCGTTGCTCCAAGGCATAATTGCTCCTATACCCTAGAACACAGGCATCATAATCACTTGCTAGCTTCCCGGGCCTGCTGAGGAACAGGATGCCACTACTCACACTGTTTGTTTAGGCATGTAGTTATTAGACGATTATAATCTTTCTTACTTGATTCTGACAGTTCAAAGGTAACTTCGTTAGCTTACACCAAAATCTCCATAAACGTATCTACATTAGGACTTCAACGATATCAATACGGTTATAATTCTATGTAGGACTTAGGAAGGATCCAGGGTATATCCTGGCATCAAAACCCATTTAGGCTACTTCCATTCCTCATGGATTCCAAGTTTTATTTCATTCTAAAGTCTAAACTCAACCAACAAAGTTGGTTAAAATTACTCCTTTTTAAATTGAAAGAAGAAAATGAGTAATAAAAATACGGACATCTTAAGATGAGACGACTTTGTATTGTGTATCACGAAAAACTAATTACTTCACTCCACTCCAAGCCTAAACTAAATAAACAACTCAATTTTAATTAAAAAGTTTTGCTTCCTAGTTCAGTTTCCTTTATGTTCAGTCACAAACTTCTAATTCCAGTAGTGATTCCTTCTAATACGTGAATTGCCCGCTTCCTTTATCAGATCATCGTATTAATAGTCTTATGATAATAAAAACAAAAAGAAAACGTTTTGCTACATATTATAATTTCGTCTTTTTAGCGGCGTCGTGCACTTCATTTTTAGGTTTGGTAAAAAATGGTAAACTCGCGTCGCTAAAAAAAAAGACGGGTTGCACTCCGGGAGTGCCGGCAGAAGTGAAAACTTGATTATTAACGTTGTGCATTATTTTTTTTACCCATTTTTTATGAAAATCGATTAAAAAAAATAAAATAAAAAAAACGATCGTTTTAATTAATTAATCGAAACCCTTACAATCGATTAAACAATATCGACAATCGAAAAAAAAGCTGCTGTCAGACAGACTGTCAGACACTTCTCGCGACAGTTGTCTTGCAGGTGGAAACGCGGCCTTATCAGCGCGTCTGCTAAAGAACTCATTTCCTCGACTGTACATTTCTGCTAAACAACTCATTTCCCCGACTGTACATTTCTGCTTAGCACAATTTTCCCCGACTGTACATTTCTGCTAAACAACTCATTTCCCCGACTGTACATTTCTGCTTAGCACAATTTTCCCCGACTGTACATTTCTGCTAAACAACTCATTTCCCCGACTGTACATTTCTGCTCAGCACAATTTTCCCCGACTATACATTTCTGCTAAAGAACTCATTTCCCCGACTGTACATTTCTGCTAAACAACTCATTTCCCCGACTGTACATTTCTGCTTAGCACAATTTTCCCCGACTTTACATTTCTGATAAACAACTCATTTCCCCGACTGTACACTTCGTTCGAGTTCGAGTTCGACACAAAACACTACTCTCCAACCGTCTTACGCGTTTTGTATGGTTTTTCGATCAACACGAAAATCTGACGCGAGTTTCACAGTTTTTACCCATCCCACAAAAGTGCTCAACGCCGCTAAAGAAGTTTTCACTTCAAAAATACAAAAATTCGTAAGGTGAGTGTCGGGTACTCCACATCAATTTTTTGTGCTGTTTCTTTTTGTCTAATAACACGATATAGCTAGGATACAAGTAATTTTCTCTACGTTGAACCTCTACGTTGGTTCTTGTGATCCAGGTAATGTCCTTCTTTACTATTTTATATCCAATATGAGTTGAAGCTCTGGCATTTGTGAATGTCACGTAGAGATCAACTACGATAACATGGCGCGCCCCTCCAAAATTCAAACGTTTTAAGTGCGTTGTCAAAACGTTTGAAGTGCGTTGTCTTGCGCGGTCGGCTAGTTATGATTAGTTGCCCAACAAATCTTGGTAATAAGTGACATTAAGTGAAATATTACGTGTACTGTGATTGGTTGAATACTTACTACATACAAACTCTTTCATAAGGATGTGACTACACACATTGAAACAGTCATTTGGAGGGGCGCGCCATGTTACGAGTATCGTAGTTGATCTCTAACACGTTATTGATAGATAATTTAATAATAGTTACTACACACTCTACTGACATCCACAACCAGTGACCACAAGCTGATAGAGAGAAATTTAGGTAGAGAACACTGGCTAACTGCCGCACTCAAAGGCGAATATTAATTACTTAACTGTAATTAAATGAGGATTTTGAGTTTTAACATAAGCCCCATACACTTGTCAAACTCTTCATTAAATTGAAACCTAATCATAGTGGTCACAATAATTTTATGGCATATAGCATATAGACATATGCTATATGCCATAATACCTCTATTATATTTATTGAAGAAGGCTATACTAGTTCAACTATCTGTTTAAAAAAAGTAATCTAATTTTACTAATAAATAAAGCTCTCAGTCACTTTCTAAGGAATTTAATAAATTCTTCTCAGTTACTTACTTTGCGATGCAACGCGCGAGAAAATTGCACGTCCGACAAATAGGAGCTGACTGTCGTAATTTCAAATCCTATCCAGAGTTATACTACCTGCAACAGGACCTTATGTCAGAAGCTATAAGGATCACTTTATAAAAATCCGAGGTAATTTAGCTATGAACAGATTGTC
Organism: Polyommatus iphigenia; assembly: GCA_963422495.1. Lineage (NCBI taxonomy): Eukaryota > Metazoa > Arthropoda > Insecta > Lepidoptera > Lycaenidae > Polyommatus > Polyommatus iphigenia. The sequence goes on from OY730189.1 coordinate 14,339,276, forward strand.
CGTACTTTCTGTTCTTTGTTTTCATTTAGCGCATCTAACTCTTCTTATGTAATGTGCAAGGCAATTGTTGTATCCATACTGATATAATTTATGCTAAATCAATTGATTTAAATTAATTGGTATGAAGATACAATTGAATCCCGGGATATGGGATTGGGAACAAGGGATATATAATAGTTTTTGTCACGAAAAATGTTTGATCCTGCGCGAGCGAAGTTGAAGAACATCTAGATGCGTTTAATATTATTCATTAGAATTTATTGCACTGTGCACAGTTTCGTTTATCGCTTTAAAACAAGTATTTTTCAATGCAATATCTATAACTTACTTAAGGGAAAAGACCTAATGGCAGACACTTTAAGGAAATATGAAACATTTGAATGTTATAAAATATATATTTATGAAAATAAAGGATTGATAACTTCTTCCGTGTCTTCAGTAACTCTTACAAAATAAAACTAGTATAATTATTCTCTGACAAATCAATAAAATAAAATATTATTGGTCTTTTTGTAAACTTAGCCAAAAGAACTAATAGATGACATCACAAAAAACGAACATCACTAATAGTAAGACCAATATGAACTAATAGTTGACATAGAACATTACATTACATTTTACATTTTTCATATTATTAGGTCTTTTTTTGCCGTTTTTCAAAAGATTTCATTTACTTCATCATAGTAACTACATGCATCAGAAATATTATCCACGTTGTCTCCAGATTCTATCCATTCTTCTTCCATGCTAAAACTATCTTTCCTTTTATTTTTATTTTTCATATTTTTTTCCTAGCAAATTTATTTTCAGTCTTTAGTCTCTATGCTTCTCTTGCCTATTCTTTTTTCTTCTTTTTGTCTCAGCTCTCCTTTTTCTTCTTTTTACTGCTAAAAAACTAAAGCAATCGATTTTTAGATCAGTACAAGGTCTAATATTAGACACCATGTCCATTTTTAGGTACAGTTGTTCTAAGTTGTTAGTTTGTTATTAGAATTATATTTTCAGAGAATAGTGATGATATTTGCAGTAGAAGAAACTACAAAATAACTTTAGTATGTATTGCAAAACTAAAAGATGAGATCCATGTCATCTATTAGGTTTTTTACGTTTTCAAGAACTAATAGTAGACACCCTTTATATTGTTAGGGAAAATTGGATAAAAATCATAAATAAACATTAATTAGTGTATACAACATGACCATTAATCCAATGAAATCAATAGAAATTACAAAAAATCTAATAAATGTATTCAAAACTTACGTGCAAAATTTCGCCTTCCTTAACCTATTTGCTAAGAAATTGCCGAGCGCGTGTTGACGCGGTCACATTATTTACGAAAACTGATCCCATTTTAAAATTTTGTCCCCGAAGGCGTCCCTAATATATTTTTTCATGTCAACAGTTAGCTTAAGGTGACGCAGCGTTAAAGTAAGAAACCGTGTTGGATATGTTTTAGATTGCTTGTTTTCTATGAGAGGCCGGCCCGGCCTCTCATAGAAAACAAGCAATGGAACAGCAAAAAATGGAAAGGGCGTGAGCGACAAAATGGTTTTTGTCGCTTAATTTAAAAACCATAAATACATTTCATATAAGCTATGCACAAATTAAAGTGCATGCTTGAACCAATTTATGTACAAATTTTGGAACCTTAAATCACTCTCCTCCGTTGGAAAAATAGGAATCCCTTTTTTTACAGAGGTCTTTTCGATTGATTATTCTGTGCTATAAAAGTTGTCCAATCGTGTTATGCTATGGGCAATTCAAAGACAAAGACATGATGAATACTGACAATGAACTTCAATTTCTTAGCTTTAGTCATTGCTGAGAAAAATCGGCATCGCTACAGCCAAATTATCAAGGCGTCGTCTTAAGAAGCTTATAAAATTTACAGTGGTGAGAAATAATTAGAGTAATTCTTATTTTTATGGTATTTTTGTCATAAGTGTCATCTATTAGTTCCGTGTCTAGCATTAGGTCTTTTCCCTTATTATACTTATTATAATACTGCTAATACTTTTTTTATCGACACTTCAAAGTATCTCACAACCAAAAGCACGCTTAGCGGAATGGTTAAATCTACCTAATTACCCTTTTACTGGTTTTCTACGTCACTATAATACCTATTGTAAGACTAGAAAAAACTATGCTATTACTTAGTATGTAAGATACAAAAAGTATCTAATTTATCCACTTTTATTTTTCCTGGTTCGTATTTACAGGGAAAATGGAGCTACCATTAGCTGTTCGCCAGCCCCTTGAGATTTAACCTAATTTATTCGTTAGTTACCGGAAATGTTCAATTTAAAAGAATGGTATGCCTAAACAAATAGTCTAATCTATTATTATTTCTAAATGTAAAACTATTATTATTTTAGCATTCAACCAATTATTCTGATATTGATGTGTGTGTGTCTGTTGCCTATATAATCTATACTTATAAAATTACATGTCCTGACTGACTGACTGATTCATCATCGCTGCGCAAAAACTGTTAAAGTTACAGCCACGAAATTTGGTAAGTAGGGTTGTTTTATTAAGTAGACACCCACTAAGGAAGGAATTTTGAAAATTTTACCCCGAAGGGGGTGAAATAGGGGTTGAAAGTTTGAATGAAAGTCCGTCATTTCTTGATTTAGAAACATGAAACTTTATTTTTGGGTTACTGATTAAAAATGAATGGATACGTATATAAGCGTTTTTGGAAATTCTACCCCCAAGGGGGTGAAACAGGGGTTGAAAGTTTAAATGAAAGTCCGTCATTTCTTTAGTTAGAAACATGAAAGTTTATTTTTGGACTTACTTACTTTACTTACTTACTTACTGCGGCGCAGCGACCCAAATTGAGTATTGGCCTCTGACACAAGCACACGCCACTTCTTCCGATCCTGTGCGACATCTTGCCATGATTCGGCTCGTACCGCCTTCAGGTCCTTTTCTACCTCATCCCTCCAGCGGTATCTGGGACGGCCTACCGGTCGTTTGCCAGTCACTTGCCCCACATACGCTTTTTTTGCCGCTCGGTCATCATTCATTCATTTGGACTGCTGATTAAAAATGAATAGATAGGTATTTAAGCGTTTCTGGTAATTCTACCCCCAAGGGGGTGAAATTGGAGTAGAAAGTTTCAATGAAAGTCCGTCATTTCTTGAGTTAGAAACATGAAAGTTTATTGACGTTTGACGTTTGCTGAAATAGGGTCCCGTTTTTACCCTTTGTATAAGGAACCACAAAAAGGGGGAAACTATCCATCTTTGTTATTATATTATGTTAACGCGGACGAAGTCGCGGGCAACAGCTAGTATAATATATAATATGCTTAAACAGCTCGAACGATTATGAAGAAATTTGGAATTTCCCTAGTCCCTACGGCTTACATACTTTGTGTCCAGGGAAAAGGCCGTAAGGATAGTTTATTTTGAATTTCCCTAGTCTCTACATACTTTGTGTTCAGGGAAAAGGTATAAAAATAGTAGAAAAAAATTAAGGATTTCATTGTAATAGGAATACCTTTACCAGTCCTTAAATACTCTTCAATGCACCTTACTTTGCTAAATTGGTGGGTGGATTCGCCAATTCTACATTTTCTACAAAGGAATCCCTGATTCCTAGACTCCTTTTTGAAAGTCGTCAATATAATTTATTTATGAAAGCTTTGAGAGAAAATTGCGATTATATTAAAACGGCTAGAGTTCAGGCGTTATTTAAACTTTATAAACAGCTCTGCACTTTTATTACTTTCTGTGAAAAGTTCAACGTCCCATAATTGCTATCAAAATGAGATGGTAAAGCAGTCGAGTTAAAAGGATTAATTATTGATTATAAGTGGGTTCATTGTCCTTTTTCTGTGCAGCATCTTTTGTAAAATAATCTCTTTGTTATTTATCCTTTGAAATGAGCAGTTAAATTGTCATGTAATGCTTATCAGTTATCACAAATGTTCTTATTATTGACTTGAACTTACTTAAAAACCTCTTAAAAATATTATGCGTACGGGAATTTTTATAAAATAAAACATTCTTGAAATTACTTTAAGTAAAGAAGACGAAAATACATGCATTTTCCGACGTTTGACGAAAATTGCACTGTGTACCATCGAGGAAATTGATTCCTAGGCAGTTGACGAACCTACGTCATTTGGTCGACTTATGTCAAATCAATGTTAGCTGTGATCGGTCGGATGGGTTTGACGTAACGCGACCAAATAACTTAGGTCCTCCGTCTGCCTAGGAATCAACTTCTCTGATAGTGCATTCCTCCTAATTTATGCAACATAAACAATGCGATGTATATGTGATGTAGACATGCCCTAATAAGAGTGTCAACAAGGATCGTCCTGACTGACGAGGAAGGTCAGGTAAATCGTGAGTTGCACCAGTAATTAACTATTGCAATTTCGACAATGTAACCAACGCGTAAACACAAAGATCGATAAAAATATAAGGAAGAGCATATTTGAGTTTTAGATTTCCCTAGGGAAATATCAAAAAACGGAACCGTACAGAACATAATAAGTCATAGTGTGGCCGTTGAAACTTGGTAAGTAGGCGTATTTGGTGAACAACTTAAAAAATAAAAATATAAACAAATGAAAATCATTTCCTATTTTTTCCTCGATGTCACTATAATATAAGACACGGAACTTTAGTGCGAGTTTACGACTTGCAATTGGCCGATTTTTATTTTTTTTATTCGCCCATAAAGTGAAATTCGAAAGTGTGAAAATCGGTCCCCTCGACTTAGATAACAAAATTACACAAGTATAAAACTAAATGACTTAATTCTATGGCACTAATATTAGGATTGGTCCTTTATATAACGGAAAATCACTTTCTTCTCAGTAGCGTAACTAAAAGCTAATCTTTTCCTGTACTTACATTAAATTATTATGCAATTGAATAATATAGTATATCGTTTTCCATGGCTTAATAGCCTAACTCAAGAGCTAACATTTTTCACAAGTGTTTTTTATAATTTTAGAACAAATCTCGGTGTTCATAGTTTCACCCCTACTATCAATTTTTTCTTTACAATAACTATACAAAATATTATAAGATTCTAAATTGAATACTAATGGAAGGTTTCGTACCTGTACATTGCCCTCTGTTTACAAAAAGCCCATCTATAAGTGCTAAAGGGTAAACAAGGAAATATGGTAGCGCATTAACACCCCTTACTACTAGGGCTGCCAAAAACTTTCCTAATAAAACTTTTACTGTCCCCCAACTATATTTGTTATAGACATTAGAGACACCATCTAAAATGGTAAAAACAGGTTTACATCATTCCAATCCAGTTGTCCAATCCATTGCTGGATTGCTATTGGCATAATGTAAACTGTAATGCGCCGAGCAATCCAGAGCTGCATTGGATTACTGGATAGAAATAATTTAAACCGGCCATAACAGTAATAATTATTAAGTTTTCTATAAAACGTTAGCGTTAACGTTTGTTTTACAAAAGTAGATACTATGGAATATGGATGTAAAGTGTTGTTAAGACATTGTTAAGACGTTATAGATTTCTACCATTTTAACATAATATTTTACTGTTTCAGCTAAATGTTACCCCAGAGTGTATCCAAATTAAAACTGAATGTTCTAGAATGATGGATTGAATGGGAACTTGAAAGCAATCTGTCATAGCATCGAATACGCTGTGCCATTGTTTCGGTAGTATTGATTTTAGTCCAGGTTCGGTTCATCTTGAAAGCTTATTGTATCCATTTCTGTATCATAGATCATAACGCACCTATACTCTGTTCTGCATCCGATAGATTTTGATCTGAAAAGCTAAAGCTATTGACAAAATGAATCAAGCTATCAAACATCAATTCAAAATATAACGTGCGAATAACGCCCGCAATTCCTACGCGTCAAAATTTGTTTATCGCGAGGGAATCGTACATTTTTCCAGGATAAAATGTATCTTATGGCTTTCCTGGGACTATAGCGACAGACCGTACGTATAACGTACCGTAGGTATCTCTAGTCTCCAAACCTACCAAATTTCAGCTAAATCGACATTGACATCGAGTTCACAGACAGACATACTTTCGCATTTATAATACAATATCTTCTTATATATAAAATTCTCGTGTCACAATGTTAGTTACCGTACTCCTCCGAAACGGCTTTATTGATTTTGATCAAATTTTATATGCATATTCAATAGGTCTGAGAATCGGCTACTGGCTACTTTTTATATTGGTAAGTGCATTTGTTGAATATATTATAATAGTAAATTATTACAACTCGAGACTGACGGCGACCATTGTTAATTGTGCGACGGCCGACGGGATAGCGATGGACGTTGCCAGTTGCCACGGTGCCATACTTATTTAGTCACTTCAATAAAATAATACGGACGAAATACTTTATATTATGGTAAAACAACAGTTGCCGGGACAGCTAGTATTAGTATAGATGTCGCAGTCATCTGGTTTAATCTGCGATTCGATCGAATGACTAGCGCATTCATTGAATGACAGCATTCAATTGAATGACTAAAGGACAACTCGTCAAGACGTTGACTGTAACGTTTAACGTTTTGACTAAAAGTCATAATATAGCGAAGTCGTTAAATGGGATGCTATTTTTTTTTTCAAGTAGCCGTTGACGGGGTAGTAATAGGTAAATCCACGCTTTCATATTATTTTATTAGTTATAACAAATAAAGTTCTTTAATGTAAATGTAATCGATAAAATATCAACACAGTGCTATCAGCTGTGCGAGCTGTTTGACGCCATATTTGTTTTAGTGACTAGTAGCGCCGCCGTAGGAAGAAAATGAAATACGTTCAATTACCTGACTGATTTCATGTCCGCTATCTTCAAAACGCTATGCTACAAATCGCTAACTAGTTGAACGTTGAGGGACGATCGTTCAATCGACGTTCGGCCGAGTCATTCAATTGAATGGAGTCATTCAATGAATACGCTAGTCATTCAATCGAATCGCAGATTGAACCAGATGACTGCGACATAGATATTATGCAACGTGGAGTAATAGAGATTTCGTTCACATCGTACCTAATTAATCAAAACAGGATAAAACTATTAAACGCAGATAGGGAAACCGGAAACGGATGTCACAAATCACAATGTTATATAACTTTAAAGCGCTTGACTATCTAATATTATTAGGGTAACGATAAAAAAGTAACACAATATGTAAAAAATATAATAAAAACCATTCAAAATCAGCCTATTCGTTTAAAAGTCTCAACGCCACAGACAGACAGACAGGATAAAATTAACGAGCTATTATACTTACGCGCTTTCTTTAGCTTAGCTTTTAGAAACTACATCGAAATCGGTTCATCTGTTTGGAACAATGCTACGATGTATAACACACATAATCTATATCTATACATATTATAAAACAAAGTCGTTTTTTTCCCTCATGTCCCTTTGTTCCCTTTAATCTTTAAAACTACGCAACAGATACTCCATTTATCGAGGAAGGCTATAGGCTATATTTTATCACGCTAAGACTAAAAGGAGCGAAGAAATAAAGGAAAATGTGGAAAAAACGGGGAAAATTATTTGAAAGGGCTAACTTGAACGCGCTTATCTCAGGAACTACTGGTCCGATTTGAAAAATCCTTTCAGTGTTAGAAGGCCCATTTATTGAGGAAGGGTATAGGTTATATTTTATCACGCTAAGACTAATAGGAGAATGTGAAAAAAAAAACGGGGGAAATTATTTGAAAGGGCTTATCTCGCGAACTACTGGAGCAATTTTTATGTTATTTGGCACAGATAAGAAGTAGACCACATGAAGGATCATAGGCTATCGATTTTAATTACTTTTTCAGTGGCTATAATATTATATTTTATACCCGTGCGACACCGGGGCAGGTCGCTAGTAATAATATTATAATGTAATAGCATTTTCTCTTTATCTAAAGGTAAAATTAGCAGTTACAAAATAGAGCAGCGCATGTAGCGCAGGTTTTTTTCTTTTAAAGTAGGTTAGTGCAAAACTGATTTGCATACGGCTTAAGCAGCTTAGAATAACCGTGTACAGCTTATCCGCCTGTCGCTTAGGCGTTTAGCATTTATGAGGTTATAAACTCACTGAACATCGGCGGGTTTATAGCACTATATCTTGAGCTCATAATCCTTAGATTACTGAGACTTACTAAAGAACAATGAAATTAAGATCCACTTGTAAGCCAAGTTAAAAGTTGATAGGTTAACGGTAGCACTGAGAGCCATTTAATGATTACTTGACTTTCATTTTATTTCAAAAATTAAAATTTTGATAAACTCCTGGATACGTCAAATATGCAGAGACATATTTTAATAATTACTTAACTCTGATTGAAGAGTTTGACAGAAAAGGTGTAGAGACAGGTAGAGAGACAAACTATTTACGGCTGGATGCAGAGGTATGCAAAAATTGCTATAGATGTTGTCCTTTTTAGAACTATAGCTTATTATAGTTTTTAAAGTTTTGACAACCCTACGTCAAACGATAAATAATAACAGGTGGGGACTGGCTGGGGTGTAGGACTACGGACGTGTTTGATGCATATTTTATTATCTGTGTAACGATTTGTATGTATCTAGAATCTGCTTACAATGTTTTATTACAGGTGTTCCATTACGGAATAAGATAAACTTTGAGATCGATTTCAAGCATTTTCACACAGTGTTAACTATTTGAATAACTTTTAAGTACTTTTTTAACAATCGATAGGAATCCTGCCTCCCTGAAGATAAGTCCAGATAAAATCCGCAACATGACCTAATGCTATTTTGTATGAATATGAAATAAAATATTCATGATATTGTTTTATGACAGGTTTATCGTTTCCTACATCTTTACGATCAGCTTGCAAGTGATTTCAAAGCACCAGTGGTCGCCAACAGTTGGCTAGTGCTCCTCCGCCGCGCCGGAGGTCCCAAAGGTTGCTAACGCCGCCAAAGTGTCTCCGATAAAGTTGTCAGCGATGGACAGCAACTCTGTATCCCCGATGCCGGAATTGGCGCCAATCGCGGAGTTTGACAAGTCTCCTCCTTCGCCTCCCAACGAAGAAGTGCCCATGGACGATTTGCCACCGCCGCCGGCTACCATCACCCAGTCTGAGGGGAAGAAGAAGAAAGTGTAAGTAACTTTTTTTTTTAGTAAAAGGCTGGGAGTATAAGGTTAGGAATTCAGAACGCCTGGAACTGAACTGCTGTTATATTCATCCAGATTTCTATATTGGCTTTGCTCAGATTTTTCTCCGGCATTCTGGATTTCGGAACTCATGGCCTCACGATTAGTTTAAATAAATCATAGTTTCAATAAATCCTTAAATTATTGCAACAATATCATCTGGTGTGCGTTCTGCATTCACTAAAGAAAAATTACTTGCTTTCTTTCATCTATAAAATAATTACCGTCGTTTTTGTGATGTTATAATTAATGGCACATAATAGCGAGAGTTGAAAGATCGTTAAAAAGTTTGATGTAAAACGAGCACTTATTCTTAGTACAGCTTTAATTTCTCTATTGTCTCAAATTTAATGGTTCATTCAGTAACGGCCAAAATGCTACATATAATACAAAGAGCACTAATTATAGAGGCATTTCAGATAAAAATATTTAAAAAGAAAAAAATGTTTTTTTTTTGACCTGCAAAGAGCAATAATTTATTTTACGATTTATGATATTTTGTATCTTGCTGGTACAATAATATTTATAAAAACACACATATTTAAAAAAATATATTGTGCCTTAAAAGCATTTACTTAAATTAGTACTTGCCCTTTTTGAAGAGACAAAGCAAGAAGCAGAAATTTTCACATGATGTAAAACGACTACCGTCGCCCCTAGAGACACTCGCAACATCAGAGAAGTTGCAAGTGCGTCTAGTCAGTAATTAGAACTTTTAGATAATTTAGATTGTAACTAATTACACACGTATTAAAATAAACCTAGTGCTGCCATCTTTTGAACCAAACACGTAACTGCCACATTAATCATTGACAGACTCTACATCGCTCTACAATTATAGTACAAGTAATCAACGACAGATGTCGCTGTGAAGCAAATCATACGCAAAAAATTTAACAATTTTATATTAAAACTAGCATCCATTACGACATTATAAATTCTCTATTTTTCAGAAGAATTATTAAACTTTATTTTGGATATTATAACCGAGAGCAGCTGTCTCACTTTTACATTACAGAAGTGCATACTATCTCTTTCATACAAATAGACTGTAAGTCAAAGTAGGACGCGTATCGCCTCCGAATCGAGTAGACATCTCGAAGAGCGGTGTTACGAACGTAGAACATGCTGGGATAGCATTTAGCGCCAAAATTCATATTTCGAACGTTTTTATTTTTTTTCCTGTGTTTAGTGCCTATTGGATTTTGTTATTGTGTTTTATTTTTTGTGACTTGAATTCGTGAAGATGACAAGAAAAAGTCAAACGTAAGTTACATTTTCCTTTTATTGTAAACTAATTCAAATTGAATTAATTTACACTCGTAATAATTAAAACATAGACTTACTATCTAAAACTAACAGAAAAAGTTGCATAAATGATAAAAAATACGATAAAATTGAAAAAAAAAAACAGGCTCTACATTTATGTAGAGTCCGAAAAGCTTTCACGAACTTGAAAGACAATATTTTTTGTTAAATTCTTATATTTTTTGTAAATAACGTAGGTAATGTAAACTGTAGAATGTAGTTAAACTGTACAATTTATTTGAAGGTAAAAAGAAAAAGGCGTAGGAAACGTAATTAACATTTTTATCAATTAATACTTTGTATTCTTGAGTTGTGATATTGAGTTCATGAATAAGAATTTTATAAATGCCTTTAGTAAATATAGCTACTACTCCATTAAAGTAACTCATAAATAAGAATTTAACGAGTGACTGAATAAATATGCTGTATTATTTTATCTACCGTAGGTAAATAAAAGATATGTTTAACATACCACTGCGAGAGGAAACTCCCAATTATTAACTTTACTGCGAAGAATATTCAGGCTTATGTAATAATGTCTATAAATAATTATTGTATTTTCACGTAAAACCATACATTGCTCAAAGTTTGTGCAAGAATAATTTCAAAATTTACGCATAGACCATAGCGCATACTTACTGCATATTATAATTATTGTACCCAATATACTATTCCCCCTACATTTTTAGCAAGTTTCGATAGTTAACTATTTTATTAAATATATTAATTAAACTAATAAATACAGTAAGGCCTTTAAACAGTACAAAAATATTAAAATACGCAATTAAGATTAGAACGAGCGTGAGAAGAAAGAATCTTCTATTTTGGCAGATTTTCTCAAATTTTGTTTTTCCCACATGAGATTAATTAAGTAAACGTATGAGTTAATAAATTAAATTAATTGAGCTAACTAATAAAAATAACTGTATTATTTAAAATAATGATCTCATGTGTAATAATAATTTATTTATATTGTGTGATGTGTCTCATAAACTTACTAAATAAATTATGATATTATAACTGAGAATCTTCGCATATATTCAGAAAATAAAATGTTACTTTGCATCAATTATTGAGTTTAAAAAATATTACGTAGAAAAAAGCTTTTAACAAACTTTATGAAACCTCAAAATAAAATGTCTTTTTTAATTTAAGGGTGCATCTCCATTTTGTTTTAACTTTCATATTATCGTACTCGTCGGGCGTATAAAGTGGTATGATTGTGGCGATACGGGTACATTCGACCTCGAAAGTGGTTTCATTAGAATTAATTCGCCGAGTGGGAGCCGGGAGGAAGCGGGAGAATTGACGCTAACATGAGACCGGCAATGGTGACATTGTCAATGAAATTTATGCTTTGCTATTTTTTTGTTGAAGTATTAAAAAAACCCAAGAATCAAGATGAGGACTGACGAATAAAAAAAATTATATTCGAAATTCAAATATAATTACGGCTGTTTGAACATGGTTTGAACTCTGTGCTTGAACTTGAAATATATTTATTAAATTCAATGTTTGTTTCTCTTTTTTTCTTACAATTTTAGCCAACGACTATACGAGTACCTACTTTCTCAACGTGACTGATATATTAGTGTCGTTTTGTGCTAAAAAAATTGCTTGTTTGCGAAAAAACTTGTCTCCGACCGCAAATGGGAGCGAAACCCTGCACTTGACAGATCATCCGCCATCTTGAAGTGGCTATCTATTAAAAAGGAAAAAAATATACTTACCTAATATTATTCTGCCTATCTTCAATCTTGGTTGCTTTTTGTGTTTTACGGATTTTTTTGTTTAACGTTTTACGGATTTATTATGATTCGAAAATTGAATTTTTAGAAAGTTCAAGACAAAGAAAGAAAGAAAATAAGTTTTTGAATTGTTTACTATGTATACCTAGTAAACATAATATGTATGAGCTATGAATTTAATATTTACTTTAATCGCTTACACAGGTCCATGAAAGTGGATTGCATTATTTTTATAGAACCGGTATAATGGTAGTTCAAAATAACAGTACATAATATTATGTATATTGTATACCACTTATTTAAATAACGATTAAAACCAGCTCCGAACTGGCTGCTAATTGCTAAATACTATAATTATTAATTCTGATATCGTTGTGTCAAGTTGTCAACGATCGGTGACGATTGATCTGTAATTCTACGCCATGACCTTTCGAGACCACTAATCCGTAGCGGCTAGACATTCCTACTAGGATATCTAATTTATCTATTTTCTTTAATAGTAGATATGTAGAAAATCTTGACAAAGTTGGAAAGTTTTGTGGTACGAGATTTTACATGTTTGTAATTTAGTATCCTTGATGTTTTTTAGATTGATGTTAAAGATTAGTTTGCCGCTTGTTATGGTTCCGTACCCAAAGGGTAAAAACGGGACCCTATTACTAAGACTTCGATGTCTGTCCGTCTGTCTGTCTGCCTGCCTCCAGCCATGCCTGTCTATTTTTCTGTTGAAATGGTACGGAACCCTTCGTGCGCGAGTCAACTCACACTTGGCCGATTTTTTTTTAATGTTTGGCCTCCGTTAGGCGCAGCGCAAACGACAGACTATCCGTGACGCACTTTTTAGTCTGTGGAAATAGAACCTATGCATATACAGTAACGCGGTGGACTTTTTGCGCGTCGTGTGCGTTACTGGATGTGGTAACATGGATAAAAATAATGTATGCAGTATGCATGCAAATTCACTTTAGAGTTCGAGACTACTTTAGTCATCTTAGTGGTAGGTACTTTAGTCATCTTACTAGTAGACAGTAAACACATCTATTAGAGATCTGTCTCGTCCCAGCCTATTCGTGATACATCAAACGGCGGCCTACATTCCTAAACCTGTTTCATCCAGCTATCTCTGCTGCTCTTATATCAAGTATCTATCAACGATTGGTGGGTCTAGCACGGACAATTAACGTACAAAGTATTCGTAGAGTTACGGAATAAGTGCGGATGCAGAGTATGTTAGGTTGTAGACTATAGTGAAATTGTTTGCGGATGGTCTTTTTCATTTCAACTTTTTTACAGCTCAATATGGAATTTTATGCTTCATTTTACATTTTTTACTAATATTTTAAGCTTGATTTAGTCTTTTACCGTAAAATACCTACTTACGTATAGGTCTTATAACTGAATAGTGAATAGTGAACACAGTCATTGATATAATATTGTGACTTTGTGAGTTCAATCTTAGGACTAAAGGCTCTTACGGCCTTGGTGTGAGGAAGGTCGTCCGTCGTTCTTCGAAGGTTTAAAGCTTAGATGCTTAATAGTTGTCGTGAGTCACGGAGACTATTATCTTCTTTTTCAATATTGTTGTTATTTGGACACAAGCAGTTATTGCTATAGATTTTAAGAGATATAAAGCATTTTCACCACCAGCTACTTCTTCCATGATTATAATATATATCACATAAATTTAAGAAGAAAGAGCCGCAAATGTTGACTTTCTATTTAGAATTTCTGCCTCGATTCACTCTTTACTGCCGCTTTTTACTTACTCAGAGACGAATATTAATTATATTTACTTCACTGTAATTAAATGAAAAATTTGACATGAGCCAAACATTATCCGTCAAATTCTTCATAGAATTGAAGTTTAATTATCAATAAAACTATTTGAGTGCGGCGCTCATATTTTCTCTTATTTGTCTATCAGTATTTTGAATACTGAATGTAGTAACTAGCCTGGCTAGGTAGCTACTAGCCAGTATCTTATATATAGTAGTATCTTATATTACTTATGCCTTCGTTAAAAAGAAAAACTGATATAAGAATTTCTTGTGAGTACTTAATAGAGTTAATACCTACCTATAAAGCTTCGTTAGACGTCGAGCGGCGCTTGACTCCGACAGGTCTTGAGGGGGCTTAGTATAGGTTGCACGACTTGGCACTTTCGAAGACTTTGCTGGAAATCGTTAGAATTTTCATGGTTTTTAATAATGCTTAGGAAGAATTTACCCTTCAAGAGTTAAGACTGTCAAATTCTAGATGTGCTGAAAGTATATAATAATGTGTTATTTTTTTCAGTAAAAACATACAAAGAAATTAATGGAATGATCATTCAATTATGATTTGACTATAGTATTAATAATTGAGTAAGCACTAAGCAAGAAAAAGTTACCTGAACACATTATTTATACCCATTGACATAAGAAACAGTTTATGCCATTACTATAATTTGCACGAAAATAAAATAATTATGACCATTGAGATGTATCAATTTCCGTATATTTGACATTCGATAAGTTACGAATATACAGCTGTCATGCTGTCAACATTGAGATGTATGTCAATATTCCTGCTTGTTCTTAAAATTTGTAAATTATTTTAACTTTCATAAATAAACTTACTTTCCAGTTAAAATTTTAAACACAGTTGTTAAGCTTTTCTAACTTTTTTCAACTTAAAAGTTAAGAGATATTTAATTACGTAAACGAGCGTTTGAAGTCTTTTCTAACTAATTACTGTACTTGGAGTTTGAAGAGCTCATGTCTAGCGACTAACAACTACTTATATTCCACTTAAGCCATTAGGGCACATCAGTATATCAGTGTGCTTCCTCAGTCAACTGAATTAAATAAATATTTATCTTCTCAGAATATACGAGTAGCATTAACTCCGGACTCCCACGTAGAATGAAGGCTGAACTACTTGCGTCTACTTGAAGTAGTTGTATTATATTATCCACATAGAGTAGGCACATATAGAGTAGGCAGGTACTAATGCACAAACTGTAAAAACTCTGCTAAACGCGTTTAGTTTTTATTTTAGATAAATAGATATATATATATAATATATAGATAAATAGATAAATTTCAGAGTTGATCTCTATTTATTTGTGTAAAATGTGTTTTATATGGACAACAATTAATATAAAAAAAACGATCAAAGTAAGTTATAATTGACTCTACACACATAATCACATAAAAGTTATAAGTTACTAAGTGTGTAGAGTCAAAGTTATTACAGCTCATAACTCCTCAGAATATCCCGATTAGAAATAAAATAGTACAATTGCTATATTAGCTATGTTTTTAGAGTTAAATTATTTTGTCCTCGATTCCCAAACTAGTAGTAAGGTAGTAAAGTCTGGTTCCAACCGGGTAACTTACGCCCTACCTATTTTCTGAATAATTTGGCTCAGTCATGAAGTTATTCAAGAGAAGTGCAAACTTCAATAACTGGGGAACAGTTCATAACGATTCAAATGAGACGAATTTTAACCACAAAGAAATTGAAGCTAAAATATTTTTATAGAAAAATATTTTAACCACAAATAAATTGAAGCTAAAATATTTTTATGGAAAAAATATTTTGACCACAAAGAAATTGAAGCTAAAATATTTTTATGGAAGAAATATCCATAGCAAACAAAGATATTTTTGAAGTCGGTTAAACTAGCTAGCAATTACGAGCCCATTTTCGTGTTTTCTTCACCTCAATAATTAAGCCTTGAAGGCTCCCCCCCTTGTGCCCCTTATGAGCACCGGTGATCGCGACAACAATAGAATACAATAGCATTTCCAAGAATCCGCGATCGAAGGATTAATGTTGTGGGTGCCTAGGTCAATATCTAAAAATTTTAATCCTTGCCTGCATTGTAATCTACATAATACATATTATAAAACAAAGTCGCTTTTTTCCCTCATGTCCCTTTGTTCCCTTTAATCTTTTAAACTACGCAACGGATTTTGATGATTCTTTCAGTGTTAGATAGCCCATTTATCGAGGAAGGCTATATTTTATTACGCTAAGACTAATAGGAGCGAAGAAATAGAGGAAAATGTGGAAAAAACGGGGAAAATTATTTGAAAGTGCTAACTTGAACGCACTAATCTCAGGAACTACTGGTCCGATTTGAAAAATTTTTTCAGTGTTAGATAGCCCATTTATTGAGAAAGGCTATAGGCTATATTTTACCACGCTAAGACTAATAGGAGAATGTGGAAAACATGGGGGAAATTATTTGAAAAGGCTTATCTCGCGAACTACTGGAGCAATTTTTATGTTATTTGGCACAGATAAGAAGTAGACCAAGTGAAGGATCATAGGCTATCGATTTTAATCATTTTTTCAGTGGCTATATTATTTTATACCGTGCGACGCCGGGGCGGGTCGCTAGTCTATATAATATATAAAAATTGATTTTCAGTTGTGTTAGTAACGCTATAGGTAACTTGATAACGGCTGGACTGCTAATTGTAGTCTTAAAATAATCCTTGAAGTCCAGGCAAAGTTTTAAAGTTACACGAAGTTCACCGGGGCAGCAGACAGGACAATATTAAATTACTATTTTAATATTTATAAAATACTATTTTAATATTTACGTACAAATTAGGCGACGTTGGTGATGATGAACATGCCCATTTTTTATTACTTATTTCAATTCTTAATTAGGTACTACAGTAGCTACGTATTAATAAATAACATAATATTCTCATAACTGATACAAGTAAATATTATATCCAAACGCCGGAAAGTGTTGAAGGCGAAAAATCATTTTGATATGGGTCGTGCTTCATACTGAAGTCGAAGAAAAATCTTTTCAAAATACGAATTGAGATAGAAACTTTGATGTCTGTCCGTCAGGTATTTTTATGTCTCTTTTATTACAATACTTTATTCTTAATTAAAACCTGCATAGTAAAATTCGTATAGTACCTCTTACTGAGTATTTTTCTCCTTTAAATAGAAAATGTTTATATTTTACTTCCTTAAATACTTTTGAGTGGCTAACTCTACGTCAACCACGAAAAATCTGTGACGTCAACCCTTGTTGTATTTTTAGATACTTTAAATCCAACAAAAGGGTTTAAAATAAAGCGGTTAAACAGCTAGTTAGCTTGACAACTTTTAGCAAAAAGCCAAATTTTTTTGTTGCTACATTTATATCCTAAACGCAATGATAGTACCTATTTGAAAAATCTTAATGATATGAGCTATCCACATCATGGGCGTACCCAGGATTTCAGCTAGGGGGCAGCTAAAAAAATCATATTATTGTCATTGAAAATTACGAGATGTTCGAATTTGAAGTGTATTTTTATGTTGATATTCAAGATTTTTTCACAGAATTATCATACCATTTTTTAATATTATATTCGGTTATTTTTTTACTTACTTCCTTTTTTATATTGTCTACATTAATTGGATCATGGATCATGGGCGTACCGAGGGGGGCAGGGGGCTGCTTAGTTATGTCTTTTTTCTACTTAATAATGAAACGCTAAGGCCATAAAAAATCGTAATTATCGTGTGTAGTTAGTGCGTGTCGTTAGTGTAAACACTGTCAGTGCCACTCAGTGCGGGGTTGTTATCCTTGCCCCTTGGACAGCAGGCTAAAAAGTATAGATTTTGTTATGGACGCTTTTATATTTGTAACTAGATGATGCCCGCAACTCCGTTGCGCCAAAATTCAATTTATCGCGCGGGAGCCGTACATTTTTCCGGGATAAGAAGTAGCCTATGTCCTTTTCCGGGACTCAAAGTATCTCCATGCCAAATTTCAGCAAAATCGGTTGAGCGGTTTGGGCGTGAAGAGGTAACAGTCAGACAGACAGACAGACAGACAGACACACTTTCGCATTTATAATATTAGTTTATAACATTCGTTTGTAATAGCATGGATGTAAGTCGGTGGGTACGCAGAAGATAACAAATGGTGGGATGTTATGATGACCGGGTTTTAGTAAGGCTAGCTAGCTAGTAGTGATCAATCATTTATTTTGGATTTAGCAGCTAAATCATAGATAAATGTAGCAAAACATTTAATAATAATAATAATAATCATTTATTTGCAAAGAATGTTGTTACAAAGATCTTAAAGTAAGTTATATTATACAGTATCAAACATTCTGCTTTGGAAGCATGCAAAATTTAATACTTATAAATTCTATATTTGTCATAATTAAATGATAGCCACACATTGATTATAATTAACTTGTTGCACCATGACTTCAGGTTATCTACAAAAACTACATTTATTATCCTGACCACTACAACAAAAACCATTGATGGATTAACATAAGTTATCTACTCATTTTTCATAAATTATATACCTATTATACTATGTCATTCTTATAATACTAAATTTATTGCTAATATTTAATTGGTCTGCGATGTTAACATGTCATGTTACAATTAGAATAGTAATTAGAATTTATTATAATTTATAAAGGATCAATTAGTTATATTAAGTCAATATTAAATACACAGTTTTGATGTCAAGTAAGAATTAAGATGGAAAAAAATGTCAATAGAATATTAATTAAATTTACAAATAATATTATGTCAGTCAATAATAATTATATAATTAATTCAGATTTGATGTCAAGTAAGAATTAAGATAAAAAAATGTCAATAGAATATTAATTAAATTTACAAATAATATGTCAGTCAATAATTATATAATGAATTCATTTAGGGAATAAAAACACTTGTCTACCAGCCAATTAAATAGTTTTTTCTTAAAAATAGATAGTGGTCCATATTCTTTTATGTCATTAGGTAAATTATTATATATTTTAATTGACATATTATAGCATCCTTTACTAGCTAATGTTGTTTTTAAGTTTGGTAAAACTAACTGGTCTGGATACCTTGTATTTCTATTTAGAAATTGGGACTTTTTTGTATAATATTCTGAAGTATGTTTTTTAACAAATATGCTTATCTCATATATGTACAAACAAGGCAGTGTGAGAATATTTAACTTTTTAAAAAGAGGGCGACATGATTCCATAGGGTGAACTCCACATAAGGCTCGGATACACTTTTTCTGACCAATAAATAGTCGGGATATGTCTACAGAGTTGCCTCATATTATTATGCCATATCGGAGTGCTGACATAATAAATGCACGATAAGCTATTAACGCAGTTTCTGCAGTTGCAGTTTTGTGAAGGGATCGAAGAAGATATACGTATCTGTTAATTTTTTTGCAAGTTTTGTCGATATGTGCCTGCCATGATAAATTATTGTCAATGGTTATTCCTAAGAAGTTCACAGTTTTAGCCTCTTTTAATATTGAGTTGTCATATTTTACACACAGGTCCTTTGCTTTGCCTTTCTTACTATAGAATTGCATATATGTTGTTTTTTTTATATTTACATTTAAATTATTGTAGTTCAACCATTCGATTACGTCATTTAATACACGATTTATTTCTAAATTATATGTCAGATCATTTAAGAATTTTATAATAATAGATATGTCATCAGCAAAGAGTGTGAGGTTGTGAGTTATAAATTTCGGCAAATCATTTATATAAATAATAAATAATAGGGGGGCCCAGAATACTCCCTTGAGGAACTCCTTTTATGTTATTTCTACTTTCTGAAGTAATGTCTAATATTTCATTTTTATTATTTAATTTTGTAACCTTTACCTGTTGGCTACGTTCTGAAAGGTAGCTTTTTAGCCATTCAAGAGCTGGACCTCTAATAACATAATGCTCACATTTTAGTAAGAGCTTCTCGTGATTAACATGGTCAAATGCTTTAGACATAAAAAAATAAGGCAGTGACCGGTTTTGTTTTGTCCATACTTTCTATAACTTCCTTTATTAAGGAAAAGCTTGCTAGAGTGGTGGATTTTCCTTTTTGGAAGCCATTCTGCTCTTTAACTATAATTTCATGTTTTTCGAGAAAAGAGGTGAGTCGTTTGTGCATAACTTTTTCGAACAGTTTTGAAATGACAGGGATAAGTGTAATAGGTCTGTAATTATTAACTTCTTTTTTACATCCACTTTTAAAGATAGGGATAACTATAGATTTTTTTAATTTAGTTGGAAATATGCCCTGTTCAAATGATAAATTTATTAAATATGCTAATACGGATGCTAATTCGGTTGCGCATGATTTTAGCAGCCTTGTAGGTATTTCATCATATCCCGTTGAGTTTGAGTTCTTTAAGGAATTTATCATGGCTATTACCTCTTTTTCATCAGTTGGAGTAAGAAAAATACTTTGTTTATTTTTATTTATATTTTGAGATATTTTAAATTTATTTTTATCACTATTATTACTTTTTTGATTATTATCTATTAATTCAGGATTTATAAAGTTATCATTAAAAATATTTGCAATCTTAACTGGATCTGTTATATGTGTATTTTTAAAGTTTATTTCTTTAATGATTTTGGATTCAGCAATTTGTCTATTTCCCTTAATTATCTCCCAAGAGGCCTTACATTTGTTATTTGAGTTTGTTATGTACCTATTGTTGTTATTTTTCTGAGCCATTATAATACATTTTCTTAATATTTTTGAATAGTCTTTAAACTTTTTTTTATTTTCCAAACTTTTATTTTTATAATATTTGAGTCGTAGTTTTCTTTTAGTATTGCAAGATTTTTTTAATCCTTTGGTAAGCCATTTTATTTTAGAGTCCTTTTTATTAATTTTATATTTAATTGTAGGAAAGCATAGCTTAAATAACATGACGATATTATCATGGAATTCATTAAAAGCCTCATCTAGGTTTGAAAGAGCATAAACGGGCGACCATGATAAATTTTTTATAGTATCTTTAAATTTATTTATATTCTCAGTACTAAAGTCTCTTTTGAATGTAAAGTAGGTTGTTGTTGTCTTAATTTTACTTATGGGTATTTTTAGAAACTGTGCAGTATCATGATCAGATAGACCTAGCGGCTGTACCTCACCTTTAGCATCCTTAATATTACTCAAGCATAGGTCTATACATGATTTTAGTCTTGTAGGCTCATTAATATGATTTGTGAAGTTATAGTTCTCTAGAAGATTTGTAAAATCCTTTTTGTTCTTTGTGTCTTTTAGGATGTCAATGTTGAGATCCCCTACTATAACTATGCTAAATGAGTCCCAAGTTCGCAGTTTATACAAAAGTCTATCAAAAGTATCAAGGAACTGTTTGATATTAGAGTTAGGTGTTCGATACAAGCAAATTACGATAATTTTATATTCTGGTATCTTTAGACCACAGCATTCAAATGTTTTTTCTGTGCTTAAGTCACCTATAGCATCAAATTGTATACCATCTAAGTCATTTCTAATTAAAATACAAACCCCTCCGCGTTTTTGGCGTAACCGTGAAAAGGCAGACACTGCTCGGTATCCGTTTAAGTTTATATTTGAGATGTCTTCAGCACAAACAAAAGTCTCAGATAAACACAGAATATCTACTGGTGTACGGTTTTCCGACAGTTCTCTTAAAGTGATATTAAGTAATTCCTTTTTGTTAAATAAGCCGGCTATGTTTTGATGCATTAAGTTTATAAGATTATTGGACTGGAAAAAATGTATCCTTAGATTTGTTTTCGTTGTATAGAGTCATTTCACTATTTTTAACATTAACTGATGTGGAGTTACCTTTGGTGGAATTGGTATTGTTCATCTTAGGTATTGGTTTAAAATAATATAATATAGTACGTTCCTTTTTATTTTCAGTTTTCTTATTAGTTTTTTTATTAAAAAGCATTGCTCTATTACCTGATACCAGATACCTTTCTTCATAATACATAGAGTCGATAAGCATATTTATTTTATAAGTATAATAATTTATGAATTCTTTTTTATTTATAAAATAATTCTCTAGTCTTAGATTTAAAAATATACAATTAGAATAATTTTTACAAGTAAGTTCCAACATTCTATTTAATTTACTATCATGATGAGCTTTATTTAGAAAATTCAGTAACTAAATAATATAGAGCTCTTAGGGTGGGTTGCACCAGAGGCGTGGTTAAAGTTATGGTTATAGTTAAGGCTAACTTAGCTTTAACCTTAACTTTAACCTTAACTTTGACCACGGAAATTGACAGATGTCTGTTGCGTTTATTTTTTTATTAAAGCTACAGGTAATGGGATTGAGACTATAAAAAATTTAATTATCCCTAAAAATGGACAGGAAAAATATTACACTGTGAAACATAGTAAATTTTCACGAAAAAATTTAGATATACTTAAGTGAGCGGTTATCGTTAAATGTGGCGTCGGACGCCATATTTAACGGCTACGAATAATAAAAACTAAGGAAACGTAACTCCCATACTATTACCGTTTAAAATTTGGTTCCTTTCGAACTGTCATGTAACGTCAGCCTTTATACCGCTCAAGGCCACCTAAATATTGCAAATGTATTGAAATGTGTACCTAAGGTACACTTTTTTGACAAGTATTTTAGAGCATATTTTTTGACGGAGTTACTCTTCCTTAGTTTTTATTATTCGTAGTTTAACGGTAACCAAAGATTTGACATTTTGCACTTTAGTTATAGTTAAAGTTACAGTTATAGTTAAAGTAAGTTGGTGCAACCCACCCTCAGAGTTTTGTCGGAGAACTTTTTAACAACTTAAAAACTATTTTTTATTCTAACCGCCGCGCTGCTTTAACATTGTAGCTTTTCCTCCTTTTCATGCCCCTTCTGTTTAATTTTCAAAGATACCTTTTATTTTCATCCTCTGATTTCGTTGATTTTTCAACCTTCATCAGTCATCAACCCTAACATGCTACAAAAAACTAAATATTTGGTTACACTTAATTTAATTTGAAACATTAATAGGGGCTACTTTAATTAAGTGAGAGTACTGTAAGTTGTCACACGCCGCTTCCATACGGCGGCCGGGGTTGTTGAACTGGTCGTTTGTCCACTGCCTTCCTCCAAGAACGAGATTATTCAATTAAAATGCCACTGTATGACATCCATACTAATATTATAAATGCGAAAGTGTCTGTCTGTTACCTCTTCACGCCTAAAACGCTGAACCGACTTTGCTAAAATTTAGTAATTGTATTTATTTATTTTATTTATTTATATCAGGCTACATCCGCTATCCCCAACCCGCGGCCCGCGGGCCGCATGCGGCCCGCCGGGACTTTGTGGCCCGCGTGATGTTAAAAAATTTTGAAATTCACGCCCACCGGCAAAATAACGTAGTCTACGTGATAGTCGTTAAATTTTTTCACTTTAAAATCGTTAATTTTGAAGAATGATATTTTTTAACCCAAAAAAATTTTTGTTGCGGCTCGCGACGCCAAGACCAAAACATGTTTGTGGCCCGCATGAAAAAAAGGTTGGGGACCACTGGGCTACATGATAGGCCCATACAATATATACCTTAATGACTAACATACATATAAATTATAATATATACTTAATAACTACACTTTGTCACTTATGGCTGGCTTACACGTATTAAGTAGATAAGTAGTTAACTAAATTTTAACTTAATTTTAAGTTATTTATTGCATTTAAACACACAATTTAGTAGCAAGTAGTAAGTTAAAATTTAGTTAAGTACTAAACAAGGAAATTAGAATTTTGACTATTTTCTGTTGAGTTGGCAGGCGGGGCTTGTCACTTGACACATTTCGGGCAGGCACTTCAAATTAAGTTAAAATTTAGTTACTACTTATCTACTTAATACGTGTAAACCAGCCCTTAGTTATCGGCGACGTGACGCGCGCTTCATTCCAGAGTCTCCCCCGGAACCTTAAGTAATTAGGTAAGATACTTTAAGTCCCGGGAAAGAACATAATAATATGATATTTTAGATCCCGACAAAATTTACGTTTTCGCGAGGTAAACGAATTTTGGCGCAATAGAGTTGCGGGCGTCATCAGGTTGTATTTTGCTCTACGCCACTAAGAAGAGCATGAGGTAGCTTGAGTCGCTAGACCAATGTCAGTAGAAAATGAAACCTAGCTCCTAGGTCATTTTTTTTTATTAAAGAAGGTAGGTCGCTGTAGCCCTGACGTCACTGCGACTCATGAGGATCTATTGTGACTCCTTCGCACTAGAGTATCATCCCCACCCCTAGGTCATAGATATAGGCTATAGGCTTCAATTTGCTCTACGCCACTAAAAGCATCGGCGGCATGGGTCGCTAGATCAATGTCGGTAGAAAATGAAACCTATAGCTTAGGTCATAAAGTGGCATTTCATTTGTATTTTTGCCGGTACGTCCCGTTGACGGCAGCGGTGGACAAACGGCCTAAGGATGGAGCAATTTGTGGACTATTACCAGCTTTCTATGTGAGACATGGTAATCACTGGATTTCCTTGTTTGTGGACTTTTTACCCGACTACGAGGGAATGACTTTATGTTTGTTTGTATGTTTGGGTTATTGTAGAGGCTTAAATACGGATCGAAATTTGTGAAATGACCTGTAAATTGATTTGCAATAATGGTCCAGGCTAAACAATTTTGGTTCTTTATTTTCGTAATTTTGGAGTACCTACTTATCCAAAAAAATGTCAATTGTCAAAATAAATTATAATGTGTGTACTAAAACGTTTATAATTATTAATTATCATTTTTACTCATCAAAGTAACGTACATAGTAATCAAATGAAGTGCATAATTGTTAGTGTTTGTAGTTGCACTAACTTCTCCTACTTCTTCGTTTGGGTAAGCATTTGCTGTAGTACTTTCGGAAAGTTTACAATTGTAGATTCTCTGTAACTTTACCATGCAACTTTTAATTGGCAATTGATGTTACTAATTGAGTTGCTTCAATGCTATTAATACAACTGTATCGTAGCACAGAATACATATTAGTTTAACAATTGATGAATGTTTAACAAATGATTGTAGTGCCATGCCGTGAGACTAGTTTGCTCTCAGTTCAAAGAGAGTAAAATACATAAGTAGATATTTTTTCTAGATTAAAATTCCTATTGTCTTAGCCCTACTTGTCAATAAAACGCTTTATAAACCTATCTACAAAATGTCTCGTTTAACCACAATAAAAAATAATTACTTATACCAAAACTTTGAAGAACTAAAGTAACGTTCAAAGTTATTTCGACACCTCTTAAGAATTATCTGTATCGATTTTATAACACATCCACATTGGAACATTACCATAGGGTCATTGACACTGTAAACCAATAGTTAATAGATATCAGTTATCTTACAATTTAAATAAGTACTTTTGCCTTGTCTTACAGTTTTATTTTTTACTTTTGTTTGTAATTCCAATTCTGTTTTATGATGGGTCCTGAAAAATTAATAGTGTAAGATGTACTAAGTTGCTACAATATTAATCATTTTGTTACTTGCATTATCTGCATTTATTAGATGTATGTATTTGAAGTTTAAAAATGTATTTTTTTACGATTTTGCCGTGCACCAGAGATGAAAAATCTTTTTTTGTTTTTTACTCGGCGAGACCAAAAAGAAAGGGCAAAGAATCCACAGGATGTAAGATAGAGAAGTGACAATACTTTAGAGCAGTATTTCCCAAACCCAAAGTGTGGGTCGCGACCCACTGGTGGGTCTCGGGTAGATTTTGGGTAGGTCCTGAACCTATAGGACGGTTGTCGTACTTACGTACGTTTCTTAATTGAAATGGGCGTGGTGACGAGCTTTAGAAAAGGCCCAAATCCAGCAGTGAACGTCAGTAGGCTGACGATGATGATATGGTCAATGGTGGTGAACTACGATAAGAATTAACGGGTAAATGATGCGGTAGAAACCATAAAGGTAATATACCTATCGGAATAGAGAAACAATCCCGAGCTGTCAAGCTTAACCAAAATTTGATTTACATCTGTGTATACAATTATGTTTACGTGTGCGTGTCAGTGATGTACAAACATCTTGTAATTCGACAAAATATCGATCATGGAATAATAATTGTAAGATTGTAAAAACAGAATGGGATAAAATAAAACTGCATAGATAGGTATAATAAAAATTATAATTTTGAAGTAAAATATGACTTTTCTTCAAAATGCTTGCTGCATAATTAAGTATATGCATGAATTTTTCTTCGGAGTCCAGTTTGGACGGTTAATTATTTTAAGCCATGAATTTCTGGTATCCAGGTCAGCAGGAAATCTGAAAAATTGGCCAAGTATGAGTCGGACTCGCGCATGAAGGGTGACCGGTTTTAACCGGGCATTTTCTAAAACCCGGCACGATACGACACGACATGTCATGACACGATTCGACACGACAGGTTACGTCACGTCACGTCACATCAGTACACGACACGACACGACTTCACTAGAGCCTATTTATTTTCAATTCACTCTCAATGAGCCCTTTTATTTGATGCCCATCTTGCAGAAGTGCTTTTTAAAACTATTCCCCTATCTTGGATGAGCAGCCATATTGGATGTAGAATGACATTACATATGTGGAAATTTCAGAAGTCTATTACTATAGCGGTTCTTGTTATACAGCCTGGAGACAGACAGACGGACGAATGGACAGACGGACAGGCAACGAAGTCTTAGTAGTAGAGCGGGACCCGACTACTAGGACGTTTTACCCTTTGGGTGCGGACCCTTAAAAACGATAAATTATGTATGATAGTATATTAATATACATAAACTAATTATAAACTACGGATGAGTATGTTATCATTTCAACATTCGTAGATAATTAGTATACTTAACTAAAAAATATTTTCATATCGATACTACTTATCGATAACTTGATGCAGCCCTAGTGTAAAATATATGAAAATTGTTTACACAAAATATCCTTAAATTGTGCACCATGGCTAGTCAAGTTATGTTTTCCATATAAATAAATATTTAAAGAAGTGAATTATGAAAATCAATACCAATAACTCGTTGGGAATTGGCAAAAATAAACTTAAAACTAGGTCCTGTCGATGTAGAATAATTCACCTGTGAAATGAATATTTGTCCGGGTTTTTTCGATGTGTGGATCCACAATCATTCCACAAACATTTAACCATGTTTCTAGAGCAGTATTTCTAAAAATTATTCATTATTTAACTTAAAATCACAATTTTTCTGAGAGCCCAAATTGACAACGATCGGCTCAGGGGCAGACAGACTGTCAAACAGATGTCAATCACGCTTCTCTTTCTACCACGCAGTGTTACTGATAGTAACATCTCGCTTACTCAGGCCTTTGTTTCTCTATTCCGATAGGTATATTAACTTTATGGTAGAAACATACCGCTGCTTTTTTGTCTTCATGACACAAGGTGGGCCGCGAACTTTAAACTTTTTTGTAGATGGGTCGCGGTCCCCACAAGTTTGGGAAACACTGCTTTAGAGGTATAATATTAAGTCCCTTGCATAGAGTTCACTGTGAAAGTAGCTGCGCTAAAAGAGTAACTTTAGACTTAATATATGTGCCTTTGAGAAATGCCCCGATATCTTGAATTTTCCCATAAAATAATCGGTCAAGTGCGAGTCGGACTCGCGCACGAACGGTTCCGTACCGTTATAGAGCAAAAATTGGCCAAAATTGTGTTTTTTGTATGGGAGTCCCCCTTACATTTTTATTTTATTTAAATATTCTTATGAATTATTATATAACACATATTTTTAAGGCCTTTGTGAAAATTTCAAGTGCCTACCTGTTGCCATTATTGATATCGAGCAAAAAAGGCTAAAAAAACATGTTTGTTGTATGGGAGCCCCCCTTAAATGTTAATATTATTTTGTATTTGTTGTTATAGCGGCAACAGATATACACAATCTGTCAAAATTTCAGAAGTCTAGCTATAGCGGTTCTTGAGATACAGCCTGGCGACAGACAGACAGACAGACAGACGGACAGACGGAGAGACAACGAAGTCTTAATAATAGGGTTCCGTTTTTACCCTTTGGATACGGAACCCTAAAAAGAACTTTTCACAGCACGCACGAAGTTGGCAAGTCTTCACATAAACTTTTACTGGTAATAACCAGCACTATCCAGTAATAACTTATACTCGTAGTAATTGTAGTGTAAATGGCGATGCACCGATGTTGTGGTTGTAACTTTCCTCTTCACCTTACTACTTTCACTTAATAGGACTTGAACTATAGCTTTGTTATGTAACCTTTTGTCTTTTTTTTTATTTATAAATTCTTTATTTGCTTAAAAAAAATTTACAATATAAAATAACAAAACAATATAAAGTCAGGGAATAGCAAATAGGCGGCCTTACCGCTTTCAGCGGTTTCTTCCAGACAACCGTAATATTATGATAACAGAAAATAATGTAAAAAAGCTGAATTTAAACAAAAAAAAACCTTATTATTTATAAAATATTATATAGTAATTTATATATTATAATATATATGTATATATATTACATACCATAAAATATCCAATAAGCTACACAAATTTACATAGATATAAAAGGGTTAAAAATAAAAAACATGTTTACAATTATATAAAATACCTACTTATCAAAAATACATTAAAATAATAATAATTGTACCAAAACACTAAGTTTCACGTGGAGTGAGCCTGTTCTAGATACTGTGCTTTTAAACGTTTCTTAAAGATATTAATTGATTCCGATTTTTTTATAAAATCGGGCAAGGAATTCCAGAGACGAATAGCGGAGATGGTGAAACAAGAATCATAGAATGAAGTATTGTGAGAAGGAAATGCAAGATGTCTTTGATAGTGGTTTGGAGGAAATAAATAACCTAAAGCTCTCTTATCGAAATAAATATTATGTAGCGTGGCTATGAATATGGAACTAAATCGGTGCCAAATACCATCAAAATCTGTAGTTTTAGACCCAATTTAGTGACAAGAAAATTTAATAATAGTACATAGTTTAATAGACATAAAATACTAGATGACTCCCGCAAGTTAATTGAGCCGAAATTCAGGAACCAATATATTATTATATTTTTCCGCAATAAAAACTATCCCGTCTCCTTTTTCGTCCTTCAAAGTATGTCCAATTGGTTCAGTCGTTTAAGCTTAAAGAGGCAAGGGGGCGTCCACAAATTACGTGAGGTGTTTTTTTGGATTTTTTGACCCCCCACCCCCCCTGGTGAGATTTCGTGAGATTTTATTCAACCCATTTTTTATTTTTTTTATTTTATTTTAATTTTTTATTTTCAGCATACGTACAACCATAGAGGTACAACCTAGATGAAATGGACCAAAATAGTATTACATATTTTGTTGAGAAAAAAATTACGTGAGATTTGCCGAGACCCCCCCTCTCCCCAACGTGAGATTAGATGAGATTTGATGCGACCCCCTCCCCCCCCTAAACACCTCACGTAATTTGTGGACGCCCCCCAACAGACACTTACGCTTTTGTATTATTTAGTAAGGATTGAACAAAAAACATACACGTAACATGTTTACAAGTGTATGTTTCCCAGGGTACGTATTTATCTCTATCTCCAACAATGCCATTCAATTGAAAACTATTAACATTGATACAGAATGATGTTGGTGACATGATACGCTGCGGTTATACAGCGTGTTCGGTTACACATCATTGCCAGGAAGACAAGTTCAAAGCACTTTCCATCTCATGTGACTATATGTTTCTTTTTCTTTAGATGTTTCACTGAGTTATTGACGAATGTTTAAAGTTATAAGTTAGTTAGTATTAAAATGAGACAGTTATTTTATAATTCATTTAATTATCTTTTCTTTGGCATGACGACAACTAAACGCCTGGATTTAATAATAATATAATCCATACTAATATTATAAACGTGAAAGTGTGTCCGTCTGTCTGTCTGTCTTCACGCTTAAACCCCTGAACTGACTTTGCTGAAAGAGTCATGGCCAAATTTGTATAGGAGCTGGACTCGACTTTTATTTTTGATGTCCCATAATAAACTATAGTTAGATTTGGTTGTTCTTATGCTCAAAACATAATTCCGTTTGAGAATTATGTCTAAATAGCGACGGTTTTTTACAATAATTAATAACGTTAACAATTATTTTGAGGTTAGACTTAAGAACTACCTTTTTCCCGACTGCAGTGTAGCCTACAAGTGTATATTCGGCGATCTCGTTTCTAATTATTTCAATTTTTCCTAGAGTATTACCCAAAAAATAGAACGAATGCGAATAATCGCCGGCTGTCAGAACATAAAGAAACTAAAATATATTGATCTTTTTTTGTGGCTATTTACAGACACCTTTCTAATATTTTTCGATGCCTTAAAATATTAGAGAATTTTTGCTACCAATGGCACATCGGGACGCCATTTATCATCTGGTACGATTTGGCCATTGTTCTTTGGTATGCAGATACTTTGAGTCCCGGGAAGGACATAGAATACTTTTTATCACAGAAAAATATACGGTTCCCGCACGATAAACGAACTTTGGCGCAACGGCGTTGCCATCATCTACTTTAGTCTTCGATCACATAATATAAAACCTTATATTATGTGATCGAGGACTCGACTAGTCTATTACAATTTACAACTGTTGCTAAATACCATTTTGTTTCACATTTCTTGCTTCTTGCTTACGCGTGTTCGTGTCATCACATTATCTGTTGCATTAGTTGCATTATTTTAATGACTCTCCAATCAAAATACTAGTTGTATGTACAGTCGTGCGGTAAACAACTTGGGTGTCGTAACACACGAATTTGGACTATTATGTATCGCCGGCGACTCGGAAAAATCATAGACCGTGTCGGACAATCGACAACTTATTGTGATAGTTTTGGAGGTTTTTGGAGCACTACGCAATGACAACTTCGTAAACAGGTGTCATAACTGTATTTTGCAAAACGATAATAATATTGTTAACTAGCTGTCCCGGCAAACGTTGTTTTGCCATTTAAAGTATTTCTACTTCATCAGTATACAAAATCTTATCCCTAAGAGGGATGGGGGGAAAAATGTTATACACCAGATGTTAAGTTGGAAAAACAGTTAATAATATAAAGTAAGTCCATTAAAGAAAAAAGTTTAATATAAAAGTGTGAGGGGGGGGGGTGATTTTTATACACCAGATGTTGAGTTGGAAGAAGGCAAATATATCTGCGAAAACCGTATGCAAATCGGATCGGTAGTTTTCGTGTGATAGTGGAACAAACATACAGACAGACAGACAAAAAAACTGACCACATTTTTGGCTCTTATAGCGATGTAGTGATACCCTCCGCTTATTATTTTTTGAATATCTTTAATGTACAGAATCGTCATTTCTACAGTTTTATTATAATACTAGCGACCCGCCCCGGCTTCGCACGGGTATAAAATATATAGCCACTGAAGAAATGATTAAAATTGATTGATTCAGCAGTTTTATATTCATTTAATACTACCCGTGGCCCGCATTGGTCGGTACCGCCGCAAAAGCTACGTCTCACAGGAAATTGGAGCCTTTTGCAGGGTAAAGGAAAATCAGTAGGGATCATTGGTATTCTCGGTATATGAACTAATTCACCAGCTGCAGGGCCGGTAATAATCTTCATTACTGCGCCTTGGTAAGTTGGTAGCGCCCACTTCGAAACGGGCGTAAATCGCAATTTTTTATTTCACCATAACTTCTAAACCAAACGTCCAATTTTAATCATTCAAACACTAAATATTATCTACACAAACTGTACTTAGTGATGAAATAATTAATTTTAATAAGGATTATCAGCATGAGTAAAATAAATGCGTTTAAATGTAGTCCAAAAAAATCAAGATTTTTAAATAAAAAAATGGGTGCTGTGCCTCATTTGACATAGTTGGTATAGTGTGTTGCAGACATTTTTGTAGATATTTATAAGATCTACATTTACTTAGAACATTGTATGGTTCTATCTTTTATAGTTTAGGCAGCGTACGCAAAATAAGTAACTTTTGTGGTTGATTTTTTTCACCTTGTGTCAGAAAAACCCAAATATCTTACAGAACCCTATATTTTCTACAATAAAAAGTAGCCTATGTTACTTGTAAATAATGTAGCTTTTGAATGGTGAAAGAATTTTTAAAATCGGTCCAGTAGTTTTTGAGCCTATTCATTACAATTAAACAAACAAAGTTTACCTCTTTATAATATTAGTATAGATGTATAGATATATGTATAGACTAGATGAGAAGTGAACTTCGCATCACTTCTTTCCTAATAAAAACCTTCCCTAGACTTCCACGAATATTTCAAGACTAAAATTAACCAAATCGGTTCAGCCATTCTTGAGTTTTAACGAGATTAGCAAAATAATTTTTTATTATAAACTATAAAGATTAAATTTAATATGTATTTCACTAAACAGAAGCACTTACATACAAAATCTTATTTTATCTATAATATATATCAGGCGCAGGTATCTTGTTAATACAGAATCAAATAGGCAAGCCCAGACTTCTGGAATATCCGACTTTACCTTTATTTATATTTCTCTTTAAATATAGAAACTCTAGCAGCACAGCTAGCGCTAAAAAAGAGATAAAAATTGCTATACAGAGAATAAATCCAGGTGAATAATTTTTGCATCAGTTATCCCGCATGCGATCGAAATATTTCAACCGTAGTCATGTTTATTAAACGCGCAATATATCTCAGATACTGGTAGATTAATCCTGGTTTATTGAAAGGATATAGACATCGCTGGGAAACGTTATTATTGGTAGATTAATAAAGTTTAATTTTAATCTAGATTTCTGATGATGAAACTTTCTTGAATATAGTTTTCTTAAAAATATTTTACATTACTAGTTACTTACTACAAACACACTCACACTAATATTATAAAAGCAAAAGTTTGTAAATGGTACGTTTGTTACACAAAAAAAAAAGACGGGTTGCACTCCGGGAGTGCCGGCAGAAGTGAAAACTTGATTATTAACGTTGTGCATTTTTTAAACCCATTTTTTATGAAAATCGATTTAAAAAAAATCGATTTTTTTAATTAATCGAAACCCGATTAAAATTGAAATCGATTAAAAAATATCGACAATCGAAAAATACAATCGATTGTTCGATTAATCGATTTCGATGTTACAACTCTCCAAACTACTCTCCAACCGTCTTACGGTTTTTCGATCAGCACGAGCATCTGACGCGAGTTTCACAGTTTTTACCCATCCACAAAAGTGCTCAACGCCGCTTAAAAAGTTTTCACTTCAATAATTGATTTTGTCCAAATTTTTCTTGGTAGTTTGCAGAGCTAGGCTCTGCTCTGAAAAAGTACCTACTCCTGTAGAATAAGATAATAGTGAATTCAATGCGAATGTTAACTATAAGAATAAAGAAATAATAGGAACTAAAAGCTACTATTGAATATTTCTGAATATCGTTGTGCCTAGTGCCTATAACTGCCTAATAAATAATGATATTATTGAATATTTCAAAAAAATATTAGTATGTTAATCCAGATTAATCTCGTGACTATTTCTGGAGCTGGTCAATTGCTATCCTGCCGTTAATTTGCATGATTGTCCGGGTGTTGGTGTAGGTGCGCTAGTCCGCACTCGGGTCGCGTCACATCTACACGCTTACTGCATACTCCGGAATTACCCAAATATCCGTTTACATTGATAATTCCGGAATTCGGAAGTATCCGTTTACATTTATCATTCCGGAATTTTGGAAGTATCCGTTTACATTTCGGAATTATTCTTCGATGGTTCGGTAAAGCGTTGAGTGAAGTGTGATTGTGTATACTGTTTAATATAACAGCGACAATGCGCCAAAGATATCAACTCAAACAAACGTATGTATACTTTTATTTTTAAGCCATTATGCAAATATTACGTCTACAATTCATGAGCAAATGTAGAGTAGATAGAAATTAAAAGTGACTATATCGCTCATTTTGTATCGTGCGTCTCATTCCAAAATTAGTTTTTGAGGTTGTAAAGTAATAAGTAACAATAATATTGTTAAGTAACAATAACATAGATATTATCCTTGTTTTTATTAATTCAATTGAGCATATTTATTATCTTATTTACTTTATACATCTACATTAATTAGCTTATACAACTACGAGATGACCTTGAGATGAATTGACATTGGCACCAATTTTGTGAAAATCTTTGCTCTAATTTTCATCGCCATTAAAATTTACTGCAGGTGACGGTATGAGATAAGAAAACCTACTACATTGTAGCTAGTAGATAAGAAAAAATAACTACCCTATTTAGGGCCTGTTTCACCACTTTCTGATAAAGTGCTGAATAGGCTATTCTCAACTTTTTTGACAGATTCTCCATACTTCATCTGTCAAGTTAAGTGGTGGATAGCCTATTCGGCACTTATCAGGAAGTGGTGAAACAGGCCCTTAGACTTTTTGACACTGAATTTCAGCTTTTAAGACAAAGTTATAGGAAAAGTTTACTTAGAGGATCAAAATACAAGTCTGAGCTTTTAAGTGCAACTTTCTATTTACATACACGTAGTTTTATTTAAGTGTAGTCCATTCTATCATTACAGAAGAACTTCTTGGTTTTGTCTGGCTGCGCAATAGGTACTTCAATATCCAAATGAAACATTGCTTTTTGTCAAAATATAATTTGTTAAATAGTATAGTCACAAAGCTTACTAGTTACTACATACAAAACTCACTAAATACCAAACTACATACAAAACCGATCAGCAGTTACGTGAAGAGCAAAGATTAGAATAATAATAAAATAGATACTACGTAATACAAATTCGACGTTTTGTACCTTCGAGCATGTACAGAAAGCTATCTCCGTTTAGTCAATCTGATCACGAGCCGATAAAATGACCATAAGTGGTAGAACAATGGAGGAAAGTGTTCCGCGTTACATACGCCTAAACAATGACATTCCTTCCCGTACCATAATGTTGTAGATTCAATAAGCGTATGGACATGCCACGGTTTTGTAGGCTCTGTATCAGAAGTAATGAATCTGCAGTCTGCTAGATGTTGCATCTTTGTTGCGTCTTAATCGTGCGCGGTTCAAACCGTACGTTTCACTGGAATAAAAGCTAACCTATGTCCTTTTTCGGGGTTGGGTGAATACCAGCCTGTGTTAATCCAAGGCCTACGACCATACCACATCAAAATCCGGGTTTTAATACGTGAAGAGGCAACAGACAGCTGATACATACAGACAAACAAGATTCTTTAATTATATTACTGGATGACCCGGTTATCTTTGCATCCTCCTAATCTAAACCTTCCCTGGACTTCCACGACCATTTTAAGACTAATATTAGCCAAATCTGCCGTTCTTGATTTTTAGCAAGACTAACAAATTAAACATTCATTTTTATTTATATAGATATATGTATTAAGTATAGTTTAAAAAATAAAAATCGGCCAAGTGCGAGTCGGACTCGCGCACGAAGGGTTCCGTACCGATACAGAGTAAACATAGGCTAAAAATTGTGTTTTTTGTATGGGAGCCCCCCTTAAATTTTTATTTTATATAAATATTATTATTAAATATTGAAGTACACATACAACAAAAGAATGTGTGAAAAATTCAAGTGCCTACCTCTTTCTATTATTGATATAGAACGAAAAAGGCCGAAAAAAATCACGTTTGTTGTATGCGAGCCCCCCTTAAATATTAATTTTATTTTATTTTCAGTATTTGTTGTAAGTTGTTATAGCGGCAACAGATATACACAATCTGTGAAAATTTCAGAAGTCTAGCTATAGCGGTTCTTGAGATACAGCCTGGAGACAGACAGACGGACGGACAGACGGACAGACAGGCGGATAGACAGACGGACAGACAGACGGACAGACAACGAAGTCTTAGTAATAGGGTCCCGTTTTTACCCTTTGGGTACGGAACCCTAAAAAGTACGAAAAGTACAGCGATAAGAAGATAAAGCTTTACAATGAAGGCTGTTATTTCGTGCCACTTCTATTCCTCATCACGTCATGTACACGGGAACCTTAAATTGTTAATGATATCACCTTGGCCGTATGCAGGCTGTTTGTTAATGATATCATGTGTCATTATCAATAACGTATGACTTATGTGGGGCGTATGAAGGTTCTACCTGTGCTATACAATACCATGAAATTGCGCATTGGCTCTTCTGGTACAATATAAAACCTTTTTGATTATAAAGAATCACTAGATGACGCCCGCAACTACGTTGCGCCAAAATTTGTTTATCGCGCGGGAACCGTACATTTTTCAGGGATAAAAAGTATCCTATGTCCTTTCCCGGGACTCAAAGTATCATATTATCACATTTCAGCACAATCGGATCAGCACGGGGAAACCCCCGTGAGAACGAGCGTGAAGAGGCAACAGACAGACATACACAATTTCGAATTTATAATATTAGTATGGATATGGAAGTATGAATGCTATCGCTATAGGCAACATATTTTACGCAACTTTCTTTCGCTTGGCAAAGAAGGCTGAATATTACGCGAGAGAAAAATATACATTCCACATAAACGATAACTATTACGAGTACATAGTGATTTTCATAGTAATGTCATTTTCAAAGTAAACCTCTGTGTTATTAATTACTTATTAGTTATTACGAATAATATAGGTAACGTAAAATGATTTTATTTCTTGCAAATTAGAATTACTTACGCAATTGCGAATATTGTACCGACAGACGAAAATGATTCGTTGGAAACCTCCAACAAGCGTAATTGGGGTTTCAATTTAATTGGGTATGTCTGTGATCTGTGAGTTCTGTCACATTTTTCAACTGCTTCTGAGTTTGTACGAGAAGTGAAAGCACTTTATATAAGACGAGCTTTTGCCCGCGGCTTCGCTCGCGTTAAGAAGTATTATTATATACAAACTTTCATCGCCTATTTTTACCCCTTGGAGTTGGAATTTATCAAAATCCTTTCTTAGCGGATGCCTACGTCATAACATCTACCTGCATGTCAAATTTCAGCCCGATCCGTCCAGTGGTTTGGGCTGTGCGTTGATAGATCACCATGTCAGTCAGTCACCTTTGAGTTTTATATATATAGATGTCATGATATTACAATCAACTATGTACTACTAATTCAATAACTAAATTAACTATACATACCGACCTTTCCGTAATATTAATTTCTTTTAGTGTTAGATTGGTTTTCGTCCCATAGAGCAAACTCTACATGCTATCTTCTTAGTTAGGGCGTGCCTACGGAGGTGCATGTATTGCATACCATAAGTAGTATTCATAATATATACACGGTGTAAAAAAAACTAAGTGATAACACTTTAGGTTGTGTATGAGTCTGTTAAGGTTTTTAACTTTTGTATGGGTAAAAAAATACTCTTAAGGTTCATTTTTCATTCCGTGCATCGCGATCGATCGCGGTCGTGCACGACCTACGACTGTCGTCGGACGCTCGCGACCATAGTCAACGTATGAAAATGTATGGCACCGCTTCCGAGGCCCGCGACTGACGCGCGCGGCCTACGACTGTCGTAAGCCGCGCGCGACCGTGTCTTGAAGTTATGACAGTCGCGCACGACCGACGACAGTCGTAGGCCCCGCGCGACCGTGTCAAAGTTATATGGCACGATCGCGCGCGGCTTACGACAGTCGTAAGCCGCGCGCGTCAGTCGCGGGCCTCGGAAGCGGTGCCATACATTTTCATACGTTGACTATGGTCGCGAGCGTCCGACGACAGTCGTAGGTCGTGCACGACCGCGATCGATCGCGATGCACGGAATTGTACCTTTACAGCGAACACTATATAAGGGATACATACACATTACACACCCTAAAGTTCACTTCAGTATCACGTCTTAGATTTGTAACACTCTTTATATAGTAGATTACACTACTAAATGCAATATATTATTAGAAGTATGAATGAATAATGAATTATGAAATAGCAATCATGCTTGCCGGAAAACATCGCCTGCTGTTTTCACCCGCTAAGGTCGCCGTTTAGTCTTGAAACATAAATATTAAATACTATGTTAATTGTCATTAATACGGGATATTCCTTAACGTGGGATTGTATAAAACGCAGTTATGTGATCTTAAATAAAATAAGTTGACTGATTTTTAAGAAATTTTGAAAGTATCGATAGGTCTGAGGACTTGCCCTGAACATAATGTAATAAAAACCTATGCAGTTTTCAGAACTTCAGTTTTTTTATTTACTCGTAACTAGATGACGCCCGCAAATCCGTTGCGCCAAAATTCGTTTATCGCGTGGGAACCGTATATTTTTC
Source organism: Polyommatus iphigenia (assembly GCA_963422495.1). Classification (NCBI taxonomy): domain Eukaryota; kingdom Metazoa; phylum Arthropoda; class Insecta; order Lepidoptera; family Lycaenidae; genus Polyommatus; species Polyommatus iphigenia. Next base: position 14,377,580 of record OY730189.1, read on the forward strand.
AAGGATAAGAAGTATCCTTTGTCCTTTCCCGGGACTCCAAGTACCTTTCTCAGTTCGGTCGGCAAACGTACGGTCGGTTCAGTTGTTTGGACGTGAAGAAGTAACAGACAGACGGACAGACAGACAGACACACACACTCTTGCATAATTTATAATATTAGTATGGATATGTCATATGGATAAACCAGAAAAGGAGCAAATAGTCACCTGATGGTAATTGCGATTGTCGCCACTCGTCACACCCTGCTCTGTCTTTACACCATTTGAGGGTGACAACTATAATTACTCCTCTAGTGTTGCGGTTATAAGCCTCTATCGTCATACAACTCAATTTCTATCTTTACAAATACGTTATAATAATTTTCTACATAAAAATAATATTGTCTTTTTATCTTTTCAGGTAAGTTCCAGACACATAAACTCATGAAAGACGGACCATAATTTGATCAAGTTGGATAATATTTGTGGAATGATAACTGTAAATTACTTTGATACTTTAGCATGAATTTGGCACGTGATCCTAGGTCAGGATGCAAGTATCAAAACTATTCGCGAACGTTTATATGCAATTGAGAGGCTTGTCAGTTTTATGAATATAAAGTAGGTACGAATTCAGTCTGGCCCCAATTGAAACGACACCTAACACTATCATCACTTTATGAGTCGACACATAACACTTTGATCACCTACTCGCGTAGCACCTAATATTATCATCACCTACCTACTACGAGTATTTATAGATAATTAGATACTGAAGTAGTCACTGCTGACGCTACACAATGTTTTGTCGCTTTTTGGCAAGCGACTTTTCATACGAACCAGACAAAGACAAAACATACTAATTATCATGTCTGTATACAGTGTGGAATGTGGATATTTTTATTGGTACGGGGTTAGAAGTTAGAACATTAGGTGTGGGTTAATTATTTAATGCCCATTTTCTTAGGTTTTTTGACAGCGTTCTCAGATTATTATTATCAATTCAATAGTTTTACTGACTGGTAATATTCTGACGTGAGCATAATCAAAAGCTTTGTTCAAAAGCTTTGTTCCAAAGCCTCAGAAAAGGGTGACTTCTAGATGTAACTTTGAGCCCAACTTGTTCGTAGAATACTCATAATATTACAAGACATTACCCAAGATTTCTGAGAATGCAAATCTAGTAGCCATTATGTTAGTCGGGAATGCGGAACGGAATTCGAGTGCCTAGGACCTAGGCTAGGTCTTAGACCAGTAAAAGGCCCGTTGTGAGCTCTAAGGCCGCTCAAATTGCTATTCAAATGATCTAATTGACATTATCTGTGCCGTCTTATTGGATAATGGACCCTACTCAATTGGTATATGTATGCTACAGGGTACACTGTAGTCTGTAAGTCGTGACTAGCGGGAAAGTACTTCTATCGTATGCATGAAATTTAAAAATGTAATATTAATAAATACTATGCAGTACCTTAATTTGATAATAATTATTATATTATTATGAAGAAAAACTTAATTATTATCATTACACGTCCTGGGCAAAAAATCATAGTCGGCAAAGAATATCAATAAATTAGAAAATACAATTTCGGTACAACTTTTTAGGGTTCCGTAGCCAAAATGGCAAAAAACGGAACCCTTATAGATTCGTCATGTCTATCTGTCTGTCTGTCTGTCCGTCCGTATGTCACAGCCACTTTTCTCCGAAACTATAAGAGCTATACTATTGAAACTTGGTAAGTAGATGTAGTCTGTGAACCGCATTAAGATTTTGATATAAAAATGGAAAAATCATTAAAAATTTTAGGGGTCCCCATAGGTACAACTGAAACAAAAAAAAAATTTTTCATCTGGCCTATGCGTGTGGGGTATCTATGGATAGGTCTTCAAAAATCATATTGAAGTTTCTAACATCATTTTTTTCTAACCTGAATAGTTTGCGAGAGAGACTCTTCCAAAGTGGCAAAATGTGTCCCCCCCCCCCCTCTAGCTTCTAAAGTAGGGGCATGATAATTCTAAAAAAATATACGATGTACATTACTATAAAAACTACCAACGAAAATTGGTTTGAACGAGATCTAGCCAGTAGTTTTTTTTATACGTCATAAATGATAAACCTTAATTTAACTTTCATTATATCAAAAATGAAATATTAAATTAAACCAAAAACCTAATTTCATAGAAATAATTCTTATTGCTGCTGCGGAACCCTTCATGGGCGAGTCCAACTCGCACTTGGCCGGTTTTTAGAAAATTTGTTACGACTTTTCCGTAACCTACATTTTCCCGCAAACAAAAACTTATATTGTCCTTTCGGTTTAGACTTTAGGGGGCAGAGACAGATTTTCGTAATTTACATTTACAATATTGTAAACTTGTACGTCCACTATGCTAGTGCAATAACTGTACCAAATCAATGCTAAGACCATAGAGTAATAATGGCTGGTCTCTGCTAAAACGTAGATTATCCGCAACCAAACTCTCAACCTTCTATTTATAACCGTAATATTTCGGCAACCGTTCGGAAGTAAACGGTTCTCCGCAACCCGCTCTACCGACAGGTTCCGTACAACCAGACCACCAGGTAATAACCGTGAAAGTCAGCTTACAACACTACAATTACTGCATGCCCCTCGCTAGTATTTGGAACATAAATTGTTTTAACTTTCTTAAAAGCGAGGGTTCTTATTAAGGGTAAAGAAGCAACTAACAGGCAGTTAATTTTATTTCCTCTCAAATATTTTAGAAAAAAATTGGCAATTTCCAAGTTTTAATTCCATGTGGGTATGCAATCATAGGTATTATTTCTTTCTCTTCAAGGTTTTCTTACTATTTCTAAGGCACAGGCTCTCACCTGTATGTAAATAAAAAAAAAACACGTACAAAACATATTTCGCAATAAATTCATTTTAAAATCACGTGTCTATACCCGAGTTAGACATTTCGTCACATTTAATAAACAAAGCAATACGATATTTAACAGTCAGCCATATTAACACAAGTGCTGTTCGGGGAAGTCGCCATTTTGTTTTCTTAAATTCTTTTCCCGCGTATATTCTTTTCGCGCGTAAATTATTTTCCCGCTATTGTCAGTGATGTACTCAGACAGTGTTTACCTTCCGTTTATCGGCAAATACCTTGTGTTTATGCTTCACGGTTTCAGTAGAAGGTAAGGCGTTTTACAATATCTTACAATCATTATTATTATTATTACAGCATTACGTACATGCTAGCGCTGCGCAGCGATTCTTTTATCGCGCGGGAAATTTTCTTTGCGATAAAATGGAGGACACAGTGACGTGATGTCCTATCTGGGACTAAAAGTTTCTATGATCTTTCTTCTTTCATCCCGTCAGCTCTTTAAGCCTGACAGGTTCAAGACAAACAACTTAAACGCATTTTAAGTCTATTCTTTTTCATTACGCGTTATTTAGGACTATAAGCCAGTTAGGTAAAGGTAATAAAATCTCAAATCACAATAAATATAGGGTCTAAAATCTCAATGTTCGTTTTTAAAAGGGACTTGCATAACAAAATGCACTATTGCAATTGTTTAAGTATCAAGATAGCCGATGCGTCTTGATAGTTGAGTAACCGTTGGCCAGCGGAGGTCACCCGCAAAGTGCAATCACGCAGCTTACGAAAGCTCTTCGTGTTGTAGGATGATGAACATGGCATTTATAATAATAATTGCCAGATTGTATAAGCTTTCATACAAATTGACAAATAGGACGTATTTAAATTTTAAGTAACAAACTTCAGTTAAGTTTTTGAACTTTTTACAAAGATTGTCTAGTCCTAAAGCTCATAGAGCTGTTTTTTGGGATTAATTCATGAAGCCCCAAGCGGCCACATCCGGCCGCGATAACAATGAAAAAGCTATTGTGTCTCGTTTTGCAACGACTGATGGGTTAAATTCGTTTTGAGCTTTAATAACAGCTTATTTAAGTAGCTATTATGATTTGAATTTTTTGCTTACATAATTTAGTACTTAGTACTTATCTCTATATTATTATGCAAATTTAATTAATATTAGGCTGAATTATAACAATTCGATAGGAAGTAGGAAGTAATTTCGTAATAGAAAGTAAAATCAGTAAAATAATTGATTTTTTCGCTTGTATAAAGTAACGAAATCAAAATAATTGTTCTAAACGTTACAAGGTTTCAGAAACATTACAGAGACATAATAGAAGATGGTTTTGTCTTATTGTGTCTTTTGACATGCAACAAAAATTTTGCAATGTCTGCAATTTGCCAAAACGGCTACAATTTAGACATAGAAATTAATCGTTTATACTGCAAATAAAACTGCTTGACGTGTATAACATTTTAAAATAAACAGCAGAATAATATAAGAGGTTTCCAGATTTATAATAACACTTGAATAGTGTCGAATTTACCTAGACTTCTTAGATAAAAAATGGCGAATGAAAAATTCGGACTAAAAGCTTAAGTTTCACAAATATTCGCACTAACAGATATAAAATTACAAAATAATATGAGTGCTTAACATTCTACCATTCTTATGTATCTATGTATAATATTTTTGCAATAAATGTTTTCTTTCTTTTAAGCTTAATCTATAGGTAAACAATTTGCTCTTTATGCTATCCTATTCTCTACATTAGTAATACCTAAGAAGATCGTACTATTTCTACGTTTACTTATATTATTATTACCATCTTACTATGAAGATAATAATATCTTGGCTTGGTAGTTACTATAAACTATATAGTGATAATTTCAAAGGCAAATGTTAAGGTTCTATTGACGAGTGTAAATAGACCTGTCAAATCGGTTAGCCGAAGGTTGTTAGTGTCTTAAATACCATAGCCTATATGGATGTAGCAGCATGAACAAGTAACTGTAAAAGCTCGAAATAAAAGCTAAAGCAAGCTTAAGCTAAGTAAGCTTTCATAAAAAAAGATCTAAAGATCGATTTATATCGAGATATAATCGAGCTTTCATATAAATCGAGCTAAATCCTTAAAGTTTTCCAACTCTGAAATCTTTCTTGAGAATTTCGGAGGGTCGTGATCTGGCTGGGCTATGGCTAGGCTTTTCAGACAGTGACAGCCCGACTAAAAGATCTCTCCTCTGACTATGAAATAATTCCTATGAACTATCAGCTTCAAGTATTTTTAGTACAATCGCACTCGAAAATGGCTCTAGCAAAGACTTTTCTCAACTTAAAAATTCTATTTCGCTGGCCGTAATTCGGTTTCAAACTTTGAAATTAAATTTAGTCGAGCGAGATCTTCAAATTGCCTATTGTATTGTAAGAATTGCTACATAAATGCTTTAACAAAAGAAAAGTATCATAAATTTCGCGCTAGCTATAATCACATTAATGCGATATATACGATTATGTATTTAATTGAGTAAAATGGTCTCACTGGGTCACCGTAGTCAGCTGACCATATCTGAATTACATTGCGTATATTATATAATAGAATTATTTTGTAGTAAAACCGTGATTTAACACGTGACTTTCATTTTTAATTACTTAATTACGGTCCACGATGTGAGGAGAATGAAGTTTGTTTACTTTTACTGGCATTGTTTCGTTTGAGGCCTCGTCATTAATCATATTTAAGGAGGAAAACAAAATTAGGGCTATTTGGTTCTTATTGATAACTTGCTTGGCCTTACGGCATAATTTTTTTCCAAACTAAATCTTACTTTAGCTACTACGTCTACGCGAAGTCGCCGTGCCGATTATCTCTATTAGTAACATACAACTGAATTCAATAGGCTACTTGACCTATATTTCATTTCATTGAAAAAATGCATATTTCTAGTAGAACTTGGCCTAGGAAACCGTATTTCACCCTTATCATCAAATAAAAGCTTATGATTGATAAATAAAGTCGATTCGAAAATATGATTTTATGAAAATATGAATTGTACTGACGAAAACGCTTTTGCGGTACTTCCAATTTGGATGTGACGTCATCCCATTTGTAATTTAATATCTTTTATTTATCGCGCTCGTTATATGTAAGTTTATTTGTACATAAATAATATGAATAAGCCTAGAAAAATTTATAAAATATATTTTCTTGAATAATTCAAATAAAACATCAGTTTTATATATTATTATCTCCATTTATTGTAGTCGGGAAATGAAATGGCCAAAACTTTTCTACAAAAGTGTTCAACATTACAAATGATTTCTAAATTATTTTCTAATTTTTTGGCACTGTTAGACTCGTACGCTTAGCACATAAAACTTTTTTCAATAAAGAAAGTATAAAATACAAAAAACATGACGTCACACTATGGCGGTACAATGGCGGACAGTGTTTTCGGCGCCCATGGACTTATTATTACTCAGCGCCATATAAAAGGCATATTTTTCAATCAACATTTTTATGGGTTTCTACTGTTTAAAATATTAAAATATTAGTTTTTTTGGTGAGAATGAATGATTAAGAAGCGATTAGAATGAAGAAAAAAAATAGGTCAAGTAGCCTATTGTGTGTCTTACTAAGAAATATATTTTTAAGTAATCTTAGGAGTGGTCTATACTTTTATAGTACCTATAGACCGCTCCTAGAAGATTGTTTAAAGTATTGCTTGTAGGTAAATTGGCGCCAAATGAAAGCATATGGCGTCATGGAGAAAACTTTAATATTTTGTTCTTCAAGATTTCATTTGTATTCTACCGTTAATTTTTAAAGTTAGATTTGAATTATCAATTCATTCATGGTATAATCATCGAACTTTAACTTTCTAATTATTTAAATGTGCAATTATGAACATGGGCCACACTGACACATAAAAATTCTAAAAAAAAGTTCTTTAAAATCTGTTTTTTTAAGCATGACTACGTGTCATATTTTGACTGGAGTTTCTTGCTACGATATATTTAAATTATAGTAAAGTCCCTGTTGTAACAATACATTAATAAAAAGCTCATCTTGTCAGATTAGCCGTAAAAAAGTTTATAGCTACAAAATAGTTTTTATTATTCGTAGTATAAAGCGTTTTGTTTCGAAACATTTCAACAATAATTGCGTTCGGCTATTTTTAATAACAAGTACTTGTATTACACAAACCTCGATTATTATTCTCGTGAGGCTATCTGATAAGTTATCGTGAAAGTTGGCAGCAACGGAGGCCGAAGCTCTACCACTGTTGCAATAAGGGCTCCCGCACACGGGCCACCGGCCACAACCACAAAACGCCGCTACTGGCATATTTCCTGTAGTTTTCATACATTTTATATTGACTCGCCGCACACGGTTGAGGCCGGTGAGCGCCACACGCTAAACGATTCACTTTACGACTAATAGACTAGCTTAAAACGGCGTTTGTGGCTGTCGCGCGTGGCCCGTGTGCGGCGACACTACGTCTAGAGCTTCCAATTTTCATAAAAATTACATAGATACAAATAATACATAGTTAATGATTTTTTAGGTCTACGCGTACCTGTCTGTTACCTCTTCACGCCCAAACGGCTGAACCGATTATGCTAAAAGGTATAGAGATACTTTGAGAATTGAGTCCCAAGAAAGGACATAGGACACTTTTTACCCCGAAAAAAAAATGTGATTTACGATTTTTGACGCAACGGAGTTGCGGGCTTCATCTATATAAGTAATTCATATTTTGAGCCCTTAGGAATTTGTGGCGCAGCACTTTTCTAATTCCCACTGGAAAGCAGCCAAATCTTCGTGAATAAGAAAAGTGTTCGGAGATGAAACTCGTAAGTGGTGCGTGTATTATAATATGTATTGTGTATTAATCCTTCGATCGGGGATTCTCGGAAATGCTATTGTATTCTATTGTTGTCGCGATCACCGGTCTCGTACGGGGCTTGATGGGTTAATACAGTTATCATATTATAAGAATTTCTATAATTCTTTCGACTGATCTTTTTGACGGACTTCCAAAAAGGAGGAGGTACTCGTAATACGTTCGGCTGTATGTATCTTTTTTTTTTTTTGTATGTTCCTCGATTACTCAGCCGTTTGTGGTCCGATTTTCAAAATTATTTTTGTGTTGTATAGGGTTTAACTCGAATTTGGTACCATATTCACAAAATTGGTGACCTGATGATGGGATCCTTGAGGAATCGAGGGGACTCCTTGAAATTTGTATGGAAACATATAGTGATTTAAATTTTTTCTGAAACATTCGAGGTAAATGCTACCAAAAGGTAAGACTTCGCAACAGGTTATACCCTGGATCCGAAGGTACCGAACAGAACTTTTGAATGCTTATAGGTACAGGTTCTGGGATTTCGGCGTTGTTTAAACAACTGAAAGCATAAGCCAACACATCAATTTGATTAATCATCATCATCACAACTATAACTATACCATGGTCATCACACTATGACCCAATTATTGGTACTTTTTGTGATATTTTGCATCGAAGCAGATGTTTTTGACGATGATTTCACTGTTTGTGGACCGATTTTCGAAATTTTCATGTTGTTGTATAGGATATAATCTTAATTTTGTATAACAATTACGAAAGTGGTGAGCTGATCAAGGGAAATCCTTGAAATTTATCAAAACGCTCATAGTGGTTAAAATGTTGTTTCTAGTAAGTTAAACATATATTACGAATAAGAGAAATTTCATACAAAGGTGTCTCTTGGTCCAAAGGCACTGAACAGAACTCCTGAACCTTTAAAGATAAAAGTTTGGAAATTGCAGCATCGCTTAGATAACTGCAAGCATTTGCCACAATTTTGCTTACAGTAATATAATTTACTGAATAGTTAACATTCGTATTGGTTATTTACGCATAAAGCCTTATTTTGTAGACAACACTAAAAAGAGTGAAATTATTATTTTTAACAAAAAAATGAAAACCGACTTCCAAGGACAACACAATCGTAATATGAACTAAAAAGTATTAAATAACTCTTACTCTTTAATAGTGCCTTTTTCAGAATTTGTCTAAATCTCAACTATTTCTGTACATACTACAGCCTTCATTACTTTGAAGTCGGTACCAGTCCCAGAAGTTTCAGATATTCTGACATTACTGAACTCACGATTAAATTAGCTGGTACCGACTTCAAAATAATGAAGGCTGTAGTATGTACAGAAATAGTTGAGATTTAGACAAAATCTGAAAAAGGCACTATTAAAGAGTAAGAGTTATTTAATACTTTTTAGTTCATATTAGGATTGTGTTTACCTTGGAAGTCGGTTTTCATTTTTTTGTTAAAAATAATAATAACATATTTTGTTTTCCGGGGCATCGTTGGCTTCGTTTCTTGTTCTTCTATTGGTACTTTCTATTCTCTAATGTTGTTAATTTGTAATTTAGCTATAATGCTGAAATTTTAGCAACACAACGAATGTGTCATTGACAACTATATTTACTATTTATTATATGACAGATTAAATCTATTAAGCGATTATTTCATAGTTCGAAACTATAAATTTAAAATGTCACGACTTATATTATGTTGCAACTTACAACGCTATGTTAATATCATAAGGACGTCGTATACTTACATTATCGGGTAAGAAAACGTGGTTCAAGTGGAACATTTTCCTTCACGTTGTAAACTTGGCACGTGGCTTCTGTGAACTGTATTCTGTGGCTTCTGAGTTCTGTAGCAATTTTACTAGAGGGTTGATTCACGTGCCTCAGAAATTGCTTACGAGAGTTCTCAAAGCTAACAATAATAAAACATTCTTTAATTTCACAGCAATTTGTTTTGTTCAAACACAAAAAATAATATTACTTTGAGCGGTTTTTCTGGATGACCATTACAAAGATGGAATAATAAAATACTACCTTAAATAATGGGCTAAATCACTTGCTATTATTTGTCAGCGATCATTAGCATGGCATTTAAGAGCATCAGTGGCTTAATGGAGATACACGTTCAACTTTATGTTGACATAATACTTATTTCCTTTGGACTAGAGCAGCAATGTTTTATGTGAGTTAGGGTAATCGTGTGGACATCTGTCTGTATGTCAGTCTGTTATCTCTTTACGCCCAAATTACTTAACCGATTTTGCTGAAACTTGGTGTGGAGATAATTTGAGTTCCGGGAAGGGACCTATGATGCTTTTTATACCGGAAAAATGTACAGTTTCTGCGCGATGCAACGGAGTTGCGGGCATCATCTAGTACTGTATAAATTATCCACAATAGATGCAAAGTTTTAAAAGTATCGTTTGAATAATAAACACACATTGTATCCATACCTTTCATATTTTTACCGTCAAATGCTATTCACCTATCCACTGAGTAATGCCCACAACCGTGTGTACGTGGCCTTAATGGATGGTAAATATAACAGGACTTGTATGACCTCCTACTGCAGGTCGGACACTGTAGGACATACATTGAGAATGAATATTAGGTTTTACTGAAAAGCTTGAATCTGTGATAGTAAATTAAAAGTTAATACATATTATGAATGACGTTACATAATTTGTTGATACAATATAAAGTGTTCAAGATTGGAAAACGAGGATTGTATCAGGTTTAGGATACTCACCCATTTGTTGCAGAGGCTTCTTCTTCTTGAGAGGGAAACCATACCCTGTATTACGTTTGTATGACGATATTTTATACAATATTATGTAAAAGACCGTAATACAAATAGGAAAACTTTAGGCTTTTCAACTTTTTCAAACATCAAAGAAACAGAGGTAAGTACGACATTCGGTAGATATCTGAAACTTTTAGGTTCCTCTTCGACAGACAACAGGAACATGTGTTAATAAATTTTGATCAAAATTAAGCCTTGAATTTTCATCAATAATTTCCAAAAGTTCCGCATACATACGAGTATATTGTACTCGTAACATGGAACTCTATGTATCCAGCGTATAGTCGAAGTCATACCCAGTTTACTACTTTTTGACCCTATTTCTTAGTATAAGCTTGAAAGCGGTGAACTTACAGTCAATAAGGGTTCCTTGTTGACTACGGAACCCTAAAAAGGCGAATAGCATCACGCGTACCTCGGTCTCAGGTGAGTGTGGTTATGAATAAATCATGCTCGAACTCAAAACATATTGTGAACACATGCTCTATTGACATACTTGGCACCGTGATAACAATACTAAGTATTTATCGGTTTGGGAAAACTACGTCTGAATTCCTTTATAACAAATGTACTAAATAGATGACGCCCGCAACTCAGTTGCGCCAAAATACTTTCATCCCGCGAGAACTGAACATTTTCCGGGATAAAAAGTATCCCATGTCCTTTCCCGAGACTCAAAGTATCTCCAAACCAAGCAAAATCGGTTAGGCGGTTTAGTCGTGAAGAGGTAAGACAGACAGATAGACACACTTTCGCTTTTATAATAATAGTATAGACGTTATCTGCAGTGATTGCATTCTGCAAGGAAATCCGTGTATCTCTTGGGAACCGTACATTTTTCCGAGATAGAAGTAGCCTTCTTTATGTCTAATTTATTGGTATTTAGCGCTATATTTCATCGAACTTATTCAGTAACTTAGGCGCGAACAACAATAATTACAGACAGTACAGTACATTGACAGAATAATAATTTTTCAATGTTTTACTTTAAAATGTGTTTATTAATAATTTTGTATTTGATCTGAACTCTACAAAAATTACCTACTGGTATGTTGCAACGAACTCTATTATAAAGAAATGAAACCTTCATTAGCTTCGTATCTTCATTATTTTATCATTACCGGTCTGAGTTCTCACGGCTTGAATCAAGTTAAAAAGACATAGATAGAATTTTAAATTAACTGGAATACTTAAATAAGTACAATATGACTAACGAGTAGTATAATTGTTGTACTTGTATTTAGTGGCAAATACAAAACACAATTAAATGAGAAATTCACAATTTAATACAAATCAACTCTACATTGGTCATAAACTGGTAAACTTTCAGCTTTTTATAAAATGACGAAAATAATTTTATAAAAAGCAGTTGTTGCAGGCGATTATGGAGCAACAATGGAGTTTTGGTCGGGGTTACAAGCGCAGTGTCCAGTTCGGAAAGCCTACCTCGATAAAGTATAAAGCTATTATTTTTTGGCATAAAACAGATTTAAATTTATTTTTACCTGCTACTGTAAACTGTTATCTATATAAGAGACAAAATCTCGTCCAAGGTTGTGCGTTATCACTGTCATCTTGTGCTATCAGTGACGCCCTTGTAAAAGTGTATGTAATCACTTATCGCTCCCCAAAACCGTAAGATGTTGATTGATAATAGGATATTTCCGTAGGCAAGATTCTGTTAGGAAAACAAAACAACATCATTTCAAATATAATATTACCAAAAGTTTTCATAGACGTCTGCATGATTAGAAAATAAATGCGATAGAATAGAAAAACTGGCACATTTTCTTTACACATACTTTACCTACTTTGGCTTTTTTACGGTACCGTTAAAATCACAATAAGTTCGTTCCTAAGATTATAAATTACTAGCTATTTGACCGAGCTTTGCTCGGTTTTCGATAAAACACGAATAAAATGACATTTTCTAAAAATGATTCCTAGCTAGATCGATTTATCGCCCCCAAAACCCCCTATATACTAAATTTCACGAAAATCGTTGGAGCCGATTCCGAGATTCCAATTATATATATACAAGAATTGCTCGTTTATAGATATAAGATTATTGCAGACTACAGTTAAGCATTCAAGTACTTAATCACAATATTATTTTAATCCTACCCACTATTATCTTTTTAGAACTCGTTAGGTTTAATTTGAAATATGTATAAACAAATATACATTTCAGAAGCACCAATTTGTTCTTGTGTAAATGTGTACAGCTTGAGATATTACTGTCTAGATCCTTTAATGCCACCCCATCCCCCATCCCACAAGGGGTAAGTTGGGGTGTTTACTCCATTGTTAGAGGAATGTTTCCCTCAGACTAGATTTTACAACGGGAATAAGGTAAAATGTTTTAGATCTAGATTTTCTTCTGAGTTATTTGGGTCTACTCTAAGATGTTTATAAAATGAAAATTATATTTTACAAGATGTAGCTTTATACTTTATTCAAATTAAAGGTCGTTCTGTGGAATTGTTCATTTTGCCGTGGAAAATAGTAGCCTTTATATCCTTCCGATGTCCACACAATAACTGAAGTACTTCAGAACTTACGATTGTGAAATCCCTCCTTAGATGATATAAAATCAGTAAAAAATCTTTTAATAGTTTGAAATATGAAAAATTCAAAAGAATGCTTTGTCTTGTCAAATTATCCTTGACTAATTCTAATCTAAACATGGCGTTATTGAACACAAACATGAAGTGTATTGTGTATAGATTAGCATAGAAAAAGCCTCCTCCATAGAGGTCAGTTGTACGTGCTAGTACAATAACTGAAGTACTTCAGAACTTACGATTGTGAAATCCCTCCTTAGATGATATAAAATCAGTAAAAAATCTTTTAATAGTTTGAAATATGAAAAATTCAAAAGAATGCTTTGTCTTGTCAAATTATCCTTGACTAATTCTAATCTAAACATGGCGTTATTGAACACAAACATGAAGTGTATTGTGTATAGATTAGCATAGAAAAAGTCTCCTCCATAGAGGTCAGTTGTACGTGCTAGTACAACTACCGTTATTGGTTAGTAGAACACTTTTTACCATTCATTGCTGACCACACTTGCCGATACACTGAAAACTATATTCTAATCCCTGAGTCATGAGGTTCAATTTCTAGTGAGGAGATGCAGTATGCCTAACGTGACCATACGTCCCGCTTTGGGCGGGACCGTCCCGCTTTCAGGCAGTCTGTCCCGCTGTCCCCCGCGAGGCCGAAATTGTCCCGCTTTTGCAAGCAGACCAAACGACAATAATTAACAAGTGTTTTTATGTTAGAAATGCCTGTGTAATGCCTGGAAGTAACGCATACATGCAACAAACGTGATTATTCTGTCATATTGTGCCAAATAATAACATAGAAATTGCTCCAGTAGTTCGTGAGAAAATCCCTTTTACATAATTTTTCCCGTTTTTTCCACATTTTCCTGTGCTTATTCGCTCCTATTAGTCTTGGCTTGATAAAATATAGCCTAAAGCCTTCCTCGATAAATGGGATATCTAGAACTGACAGAATGTTTCAAATCAGACCTAGTTCTTGAGATTAACGCATTCATACAAACAAACAAACTCTTCCGTTTTATAATATTATTTCTTATAGTAAAGTTAATATTAATCATATAAGATATGCACTTTGAAATACATAATTATTAATGTATTTCAAAGTGGTTTTCCCTCCGTCCCGTTCTTACAAAAAAATAAATGGTCACCTTAAGTATGCCTCATCCATCTTAATCATTTTCCGATTTTGAGAGAAACGCAGGGGTTTCTGGAGTGTTGAGCGATGATAATTTCATTTATCATGTTCTCTATAAGGGCCTTTCGGTGCGTGGCCAAAATCTGGAGCCGCCAACTTGTAAAGTTAACTAACGCAATAATTGTCAAAATGAAATGAGATGGTACCAGCGATCATTCGCCTTTTTAGTCTAGGAACGGTGAAAAAAAGTTGGCACTATATTCTGTTAACTTAAAAACAAAAATTGACCTCTTATTAAGAATTTAAAAAAGACACACACTATTATGGCTTCATCGGAAAACCTCGTAGTAACTGTTAAAATGTAAAAAAACTTCCCAATACCTAAGTGTTGTTTAAAACAGTCAACATAACGAAAGTGGAAAGTAGAACGTACACCTTAGTTATTTAAAGCTGAAACTTAAATAGGTAAAAATGCATATAACTAGCTAAAAGCCGAGCTTTGTGAGGGCTCGCGTCGTCACACCATGACTATATAAATAAAAATTATTATGTTAAAGCACAAATCAATAGGCGTGATAGTTTTTCCGTAAAGTGTACCACAAAATGTACAGGTTGTGGGATATACTTATAGATATAGATATTATTTTTTTGATTATAGATAGAGATATAGATATAGATATGATTAATAATAATCATGGGTATACAGTATTCATCTTACAACCTTAAACTTTTAACAATAAAGCACATGCTGGAACAATTATTGTATATATATAATGTAATTGATAGATTAGCCCTGAGCTTAACATTGACCCCGTGACCTCGACAATTGAAAGCTCATCTAATCCCACGCCACTTGTGATGTAACTGGAAAAACAAATAATAATTATTATTGTTACATACACGGTTATTTACTACGTATATCATATATGAGATAGTCATTATTGCTGTATGTATGGATAAAATTATTTATTACGTTATATGCAACTGGAAGATTTACCCTTGGATAATAAAAATCTATACTGCAAGGTGTAACAAAACTAAGTGATAATACTTTAGAGTTAAGGGTGTGTAATGTGTATCTGTTCCTTAATCCTTATATTATAGAGTTCACTGCGAAAGTAGCAGCGCTGAAAGTGCAAAATTTATTTATGATTTGTATGGGCAAGCGCCCGCGCTTTATGAATTTTTCCATACAAAGACGAAAAAAAGTTACTCTTTCAGCGCTGTTCACAACGAACTTTAGGGGGACCTATACCATACCACGTACACACCCTAAAGTATTATCACTTAGTTTTGTTACACCCTGTATGTACTGGGTACTGACTTTTATAGGTAGACAATAATATTATGATGTCCGTGTCTAAAACGTTAAAAAAGTCTAGCAGGCGAGGGGAACACTGCGTTGTTTAACTTTAAGGACTGTATGGTGTGCAGGATTATAGTAGAGTTGATATAGAGCAGCCGTAGTAGACAGTTTTCCTATTTGTGATAAAAAAATTCCAATTATTTTCTTGCTATGTAACTTACGTACGTACGTGTGTAATTAGTGAGTAATTACTATTTAAAGCAAGTACTTTACTACGAGTGGAAAATACACTTACCGAAGGAAATTGAGTTCCGTTTCTCCGTGTTTTAGTACTTTCTATAATAATTTTCAAGTAGATTTAATTTCCAATTACATACAGCCAAATAATTACATTACTTCAAAAAATTATACGGGATATCCTTTATAGTCAGGGAAGCCCAAGAACAAATTTTTTTGTGATCACTATCAAGCAAATTTTTTGTGAGTACCTAGCTCCATTTTGATAAGACGAACAACATTTTTATTTGCGAAAAATCTCGAAAGTGGTAGCTTACAGAGATAGAAAGGATTGCATACTTTGATTTGATGGTCCTAAAATATGGATTGTTTTATTTGTAGGACGTATCATGTAGTGGTAAACTGGTGTTATGTAAGGATCTATCCTGTAATTGTAATATCCTCGCTGCAACCTCGCTGAGCGCCGGGGGCGGTGATGCGTGTTGATGATTGACACCGATATTTTAGAATAGATTAACAATATTTTGTGAAAGAAGATATTACTATGATCTAAAGCTGCTAGACACTAATATACGAGAGTCGGTCTATCTGTTTCCTCCTTGTGCTTGAACCTCTGGATGTAAAAGGTACCAATGGAGTTTAACTACTTACTGCAAATATAGATATAGGACGTTGGGTGGTTTTTATCACGAATAACGAACTGTTACCGCTCGAATTTTAATGCAAGAAAGTTGCGTACAACAATTATATAGAATTAAATTAATACAGTAAAACAATTTGCATAAGGTGTTTATTAGAATCGTTTTTAACAAGCATCAATATTGTGATTTTTTCAGGCGGTAGGACAGAAAGCAAAATATTCTATCTCTAACAGTTGTTGCATGATCAATGATCATGAATCTAAATAGTTTCATGAAAAGCAATGATCATAATGTCGAATCTAGTGTATAAGGTCGCTGTCCTGTACATACAGCTCATTCAATTTAACGGCTCACAGTGTTTTAGAAATCCCCAAAATCGGACATGACTGAGTTAATGCAATGAGTCGATGGCGTCTTATATTTCAAATGCAAGAGTAGAACTCCCGTGTGCGCATTTTCTTCGTTTTTGAGAAAATCAATTTTTAAATTGGTCATTTTTTGACTCCCTAAAAATGAAATTATTTTATTTAAATTAATTACGAGGGTTTGTAAACTTGCTACCCAGCTGATTAGATTAATCATTAAGAGACACAAATTTTGTACTTTATTTCATTCCTACAATTCAAGTAGTTCCTGAGATTTTAATGTTTTAAAATATTTAGACTTTATTTTTTTTCTGCTTTCCTATATGATTTCCGCACCTTCTGTCCATACTGAAAAATACTTTGGTTTAGTATTTACACTACGATATTTTTATTTTTTGTGAATCGCGTCTCATACCAGAGATTTACGAATTTCTAATTTTTATTCGCGCCTTAAAAATTTTAAGAGCAAAGTTTCATCAAATAAAATTTTTTTAATAATAAGTTAAATAAAAAAATATTTACAATTTAAAATTTTTAAATAATTAGTGAAATATGTAATAATCACTCAAATAATAAATCAGTCAAATAATAAAACATTTTTTTTTATTTATTAGATAAGGGTCAAACGAGCAAACGGGTCACCTGATGGTAAGCAACTACCGTCACCCATGGACACTCGCAACATCAGAAGAGCTGCAGGTGCGTTGCCGGCCTTTTAAGAGGGAATACGCTCTTTTCTTGAAGGTTTGCAGGTCGTATAGGTCCGGAAATATTGCTGGTGACAGTTCGTTCCAGAGTTTTACAGTGCGCGGCAGAAAGTTACGCGAAAAACGCACTGTGGAAGACTGCCACTCATCAAGGTGATGAGGATGGTATGTTTTTCGCGTGGGACGATGGCGAAAAGTTGCAGGTGGTATGATTCCGAACAATTCCTCAGAGCACTCCCCGTGATACAACCGATAAAGGATGCAGAGTGAAGCTACATCTCGGCGTAATTCCAAGGGGTTCAAGCTGTTTGAAACACTATGGCAGTCAACAATTCGAGCGGCCCTTCGTTGGATACGATCCAGAGGGAGCAGTTGGTATTGAGGCGCCCCTGCCCAGAGATGAGAACAATATTCCATATGAGGCCGAACCTGCGCCTTGTAGAGTTGTAGGCGTTGATCCGGACTGAAGTACTGTCTCGCTCTGTTAAGAACACCAAGCTTCTTCGAGGCTAATTTGGCCTTACCCTCTAGATGATATCGGAACTGGACTTCGCTCGATATGTTGACGCCAAGTATCTCAATGCTGGGGGAGATGGTTAAAGATGTGCCCTCGAAACGAGGATATACGACCATTGGTGACTTTTTAGTGATGAACGCGCAGACTTGTGTCTTGTGTCTTTATTCTTCATCACCTTGGTCGTCAAAAATGCTGTCCTCCCGTGCCAAATGGAGGAGGATGAAGTCGTTAATAATATTAACGACACTATAAATTTATTGTTATTATTATTTGAGTGATTATTATTTGACTAATTATTTAAAAATTTTAAATTGCATTTTTTTTATTTAACTGATTATTTTAAAAAAATAGTATTTGATGAAAATTTGCTCTTAAAATAAGGCGCGAATAAAAATTAAAAATTCGTAAATCTCTGGTATGAGACGCGATTCACAAAAAAATAAAATATTGTAGTGTAAATACTAAACCAAAGTATTTTTCAGTATGGACAGAAGGTGCGGAAATCATATAGGAAAGGAGAAAAAAATAAAGTCTACATATTTAAAAACATTCAAATCTCAGGAACTACTTGAATTGTAGGAATGAAATAAAGTACAAAATTTGTGTCTCATAATGATTAATCTAATGAGCTGGGTAGCAAGTTTACAAACCCTCGTAATTAATTTAAATAAAATAATTTCGTTTTTAGGGAGTCAAAAAATGACCAATTTAAAAATTGATTTTCTCAAAAACGAAGTAAAATGCGCACACGGGAGTTCTACTCTTGCATTTGAAATATAAGACGCCATCGACTCATTGCATTAAATTAGTCATGTCCGATTTTGGGCATTTCTAAAACACTGTGCGGCTGTACGCCGACACAGAATCGGCAATTAATACCACAACACGACATTCACAAATGCCTGCCAATTAAATATTCACTTGTGATTAACGGAAACATGCATTTCGGTAATCAAGGGCCTTTAATATCTAAGTAACTAGAGTCTAGACGATCCGCGCGGCTTCGCCCGCATAAAATAGATATTTCACAGACGAATTAGTCCACAAAAAATAGCCTATGATCCTCCACGTGGTCTATTTCTTATCTGTGCTAAATAACAAAAAAATTGCTCCAGTAGTTCGTGAAATAAGCCCTTTCAAATAATTTCCCCCGTTTTTTCCACCTTTACCTCTATTTCTTCGCTCCTGTTGGTCTTACCGTGATAAAATATAGCTTATAACCTTTCTCGATAAATAGGCTATCTAACAATGAAAGAATTTTTCAAATCGGACCAGTAGTTCCTGAGATTAGCACGTTCAAATAAGCCCTTTCAAATAATTTTCCCCCGTTTTTTCCACATTTTCCTATATTTCTTCGCTCCTATTAGTTTTAGCGTTATAAAATATAGCCTATAGCCTTCTTCGATAAATGGGCTATCTAACACTGAAATAATTTTTTAAATCGGACCAGTAGTTCCTGAGATTAGTGCGTTCAAACAAACAAACAAACTCTTCCGCTTTATAATATTATTAGTATATAAGAATATAGATAAAGACATGGTTATAAGGAATCAGGTAAGTTCTTAATAGGCGACATTTAGTAATTTGATATTATGACGCACGGTAAAGATTTATGAAAAGAAGTTGTTCCACAGTAACTTCCAATCTACTTACAGATATTCAACTGATGTCTGATTTTAGCAGTATTTCTCATTTTTCGGATTCTATAGAAAACTCAAAATTAATGTTTCTTGCTAATATGGCCGTTTCACAGCATCTTAATCTTTCGATCGCGGATTCTTGGAAATGCTATTGTAAGAATACAATTGTTGTCGCGATCACCGGTGCTCTTATGGGGCTTGAAGTTTAATTAATTCTAAAATGAAGCCAATTATGAAAAATTATGAAAACTATCAAATTATCCATTTCAGTCCTGCAAAAAAGCTTTTAACGCACTTTCGCATTATTCAAAACAACATAATGGATTAAAAAACAATTATATATTTAGTCAAAATCAAAGTAATTTAGATAAAAGAAAGCATTGCCTGATGCCTGATGTATGTGAGCAATGGGAATGCCTAATGAGGCATGGTCATGTATTTAGGCGTTGCATTTTGCAATCGTTAAGTCGTGAGTAACACAATTAGGGGTCTAGGGTCAACGAGGCCTATTGGACGAGATCCTTCCTTTATTAATGCCGACTGATAAGTTTTTTCCTTCTTACTGATCCAGTAGTCCTGGGGTTAAATTGAAAACAGATATGACTTATAAGTAGTGAAGATAGGGAAAAGGGTTATTAATAGTAATTGGCAAACTGTAAGCACTGATTTGCAAGAAATAACTTAAAAATGTTTGATAGATGATAGTAATATTATTAAGTAGATCTTTATTCTATTAGCCGATACCTAAGTATAAATGTATACTTCTGAACACCCAAAAGTTGCATGGTAGAGCATTGCAAATGGCATCAGATCCTATTGTACCTACCAATTACCATCGAACATTTTGATTCATAGGCAGATGGAAGACCTACGTCATTTGGTCGAGCTATTTCAAGTCATTGTGTCGTGATCTGTTGGCTGGTTTGATTATAACGCGACCAAATTTAGGAGGTCCGCCATTTGACTATGAATCAACTTCTGTGATAGTACGAGTTTCGCTCTGCTAGAACATTGAAGCATGTTTCTACTGCATTTAGAAGTGTCACCATGTTACATAATGACATAATCGCCGTTTTCACTCGGCAGCCGGCTGATAACTCGGCAATTTTATGCAAGATCATGGACCATGCCAGTGACATTTGAGCGGGACTTTCTATTTCGACGACGCGTTAAGTCCATGTACGTACGTGTAAAGTCCATGTAAGTACTTACAATAATTGTTGTACGTACAGACATGTTTTCATACAGTTTTCAATCGTAATTAAAACGTATACATCCAACTGAGATCGTGATTTAGTTTTTATTTTTATTTCAATGGCAATTGATGATATGATATGAATGATATGACTCGTAAGTCATGACTCACGACTGAATTAGGTATTCATCTTCTTTCTTTATCCTTGCAATGCGAGAGAAACTGAAAAACTAGCGCCAAAAACAAGCAATTATTTGTTCTGGCTTGTTCTATAATATCTATCTATCATCCTTTGAAAATATTCATGTTGCATTTGACTATTTTGGCTATGGTGTATTAATTTGACCAACTTTCCCGCTGGCAACACTAAATTGGTAAAGTTGTAGTTAGTTTGTTGTCTCAACGATCGACTGCGGCTGGCAAGGACGCGACTTAATGATACCGCAACAGAATCGGGGTTAATTTGCAAATTAATACAAAATTTACTTGTAATTTATAGATGAGTATAGAATTTTGCACTATATTGAGTTAGGTTAAAATGGAGGAACGTGAGAATGAAAACGTACCAATATACTAACGTACTATTAGAAAAGCGTCTGTCAGTTTGTCTGTAATATTTAATTTAGTATTGGAAGTGTTGCCACTGACCTTACATTTACTGTACAGCACCTTTTTACTCTATATAGCAGAAAACCTCACTCCAAATGCAAGGCAACTTTTCTACCATGCTCGAGAACTCAGAAAATGTAAAAAGATCAAATACTGTTGGATTTCTGATGGGAAGGTGTTGATTAAAAAAGCTGATGGTGAACAAACGATTGTCCTAAAATCCATGGCTCAGATTGAAAAATTGTGCCCTAAGGACTGACTAGACTCTTTTATTGTTATATTTAGATTTATCTTGTATCGCATGATTGGAATGTCCGATTACTTAAATTCATCAAACTTAATAATAATTTTATATGCATGCTATTTTAGTTTCATAATTTGTTTAATTAAAATTATTAGATACTTTTTTAAATCCTACGAAATCCTAACATGGCATCAACCCACTCATCGTAACTTTGTAGTTAATTTTCAACACAACACCCAAAACTTATGTATCACTAATGATCATACAACAATGGCACTATACTATCATATACCCTTACGTTGTATTTACTCAACCCTAAATTTAAACCTTGCCCGCCAAATTATCTTACGTGTGACTGTTTTAAAACAACTTCTGAATGGCTAATGATACAAACGATTTAATAGACAGTATTGACCTACTGACCACTTCTGAGGTCTATAACTCCTGTGCCCCTGAACAAACTTTGAGTATTATGAAAAACCCACACAACTATTTAAAAATAATAACACAAAATATTCGCTCTATTAATTGTAATTTCCTGAGCTTACAAGCGTATCTACAGCGTCTTTCCTTTCAGTGCGACCTCATATTACTGACGGAATGTTGGTTGTCCTTCTCCAGTAATACTAACTTACCACTTCTTGATCATTATTCTACTTTTAAGACAACTAATCATTTAAACCAAAGTGACGGCGTCGTTGCTTACGTCAAATCAACCCTATCTGCCACTTACCAACAACTCGACTTTAATTGCACAGCATCAGGTATCGCTATAAACATTGAAGGAACCACTGCAATAATATGCATTTATCGCTCACCGGCTAGTGAAAATATAACAGTCTTTCTTACGAGTCTCAGCCTCATACTCCGTAACTTCTCCAATTTTAAAACTGTTATTGTAACCGGAGACATGAACATTGACATTAAGCCAAATACAACTGACTCCCGAGCAGACGAATATCTAAATACCCTAGCCGCAAATGGATTTCTGCCCACTCATACTCTTCCGACGCGAGATAGCAATTGTCTAGATCACACTTTCATACGAACTAAGTCTCAATCACTCTCGTTCGTCTTTGAGTCCACAGTAACGGATCACTACACAGCGCTATTTTGTGTAAGTTATCTTATGGCTAAAAGAGTCCCAACTGACCCCGTCTACAGAATCAATTACGAATCACTTGACACCTCGATATCCCAAATAAACTTGGAACGTTACTTCCTTATCTCAGACCCCAACATGTTAGTGCATAACATTGTTGAACTATTAACGAATGCAATTAAAGCTAACACATCATTTAAACAAAAACCGAGTCACAAAATGATTTTAAAACCGTGGATTACTCCCGGTCTCCTACGCTGTATAAAACATCGAGACGCATTGCACAAGAAATGTAAACAGTCACCAAATAATGAAATTCTTATCAACACATACAAGCGATATCGAAAATTTTGCACAAAAATTTTACAAAGGTGCAAGAGGACCCACGACGCATATCAAATTTCAAAAGCGAGTAAGAATCCAAAATTACTATGGGATACCATCAGACAAGTTACTAACTTGACAAAACCAACAAACCCCTCTTTGGATCTTCTAGATACTTCTTCCACGATTACTGAATCCTGTAACAATGTAAATAAATTCTTTGTTAATATAGGAAAAAATCTCGCCGATAACATACCTGTCATGATGCAGACACAAAATACTATGTCATCCTTCTCAGTACCCACTTGCTCTTCCTTTACCCTTGAACACACGGATACAGACGAAATAATAAGTACTATTAATTCACTAAGAACAAACGCAGCTGCCAGTTGGGATAGTATTACTTCCTCTTTTCTTAAAAGATATTCTGTTTTTCTGGCACCCATTCTTTGTCACCTGTTTAACCTCTGCTTTGACATGGGGGTGTTTCCCACTGCTTTTAAAAAAGCATCCCATATTCAAAGGGGGAGACAAGTCTCTGCCAAACAACTATCGTCCTATTGCCGTCTTGACTGCCCTATCCAAAGTCCTCGAAAAACTCATTAACAAACGCTTGGTTAATTATCTCGAAAAGTTTGAACTCTTATCTAAATATCAATTTGGATTTCGACACCAAAAATCTACCAGTGATGCTGTTCACGAATTGCTTGATTTTTTGGTTGATAAATTAAACCTAAATAGGAAGGTCTTAACTATATTTATCGATCTAACGAAAGCGTTTGACACCGTTCCTATAGCCTTACTCCTTAAAAAACTGGAGCACATGGGTGTTAGGGGCAAACAGCTTAAACTCTTCAAAAGTTACCTAACGGATCGTTCTCAGCTGGTTAGTATCAACGCGCACAAGAGTGATGAACTTCCCATACACTACGGCGTTCCACAAGGCAGCATATTAGGGCCTACATTATTCCTCGTGTTCATAAACGACTTGTGTAACCTCAAAATACCCAATGCTAAAGTGACCTGCTACGCGGACGACACCGCGCTCACCTTTGTCGCAGATACCTGGAAGGATCTAGAACAAACAGCACAATACGGCTTTTCAATGACCTCAACTTGGCTCCAGTCCAACACCCTAACACTTAACACTACTAAAACAAAATACATAGTATATTCTGTCAGTTCAAAATCCCGTCCAACATCACCACTCACAATAAAATCTCACTGCTGCATCTCTCAACCAAATTCAACCCAAACATGTAACTGTCAAAAATTGGAGCCAGTTGAAAACATCAAATACTTAGGAGTTAATATCGACCAATTTCTAAACTTCAAAAGCCACATAAATACCTTGGTAGCCCGTGTGCGAAAATTAATTTACATATTTAAAACCTTGCGACATGTTGCGAACCAGGTAATAATCCGCAAAGTTTATCACGCCCTGTGTCTACCTGTAATCACATATTGCATCACCAGCTGGGGCCTCAGGCCTCTGGAAATCGCCCACCGAGCCGTCCTAAAGGTTGCTTCCTATCAACCAATACGTTTCCCAACTTCTCTTCTGTATGAACAATTTAACGTCCTTAACATTCGCCAGTTGTTTATTTCTCATACAGTACTCTTACAACATAGAAAGACCCCTTTTGTAGAACTCAGCAAGCGACGCAAAGATAAAATAGGTCTGATTCCAAAACCAAGGGTATTATTCACCAAACGTTTCTTCTATCTAGGCCCATACCTCTACAACAAAATCAATCTAAATGTACCAATATATGTAACACCCTTTTCCACCTGCAAAAATCTTATCCGTGCCTATCTTCACAAAATGTCTTATGATGAAACTGAAAATTTCATGGCATAATGGAATTCGCATAAATAAATTAAATAAATTATATTATACTACGACAAAGCCACAAATATACAATAACTAATCAGACCTCAATAATAATTGCACATAATACTCACAAACCCACAAACTCTTGTCTACTCTTCCACTTCCATATTATGTAATTTTAAAATTAAGATAAAATAAGATAAATATTTAATTAAAGCTAAATAGATAGATAAAAACATAATTATAATACTGAGTCAAATTCTGTGCCATATAGAATACATAAGTTTATAATACAAAAACAAATTGTAAAATTAATTAAGGAACTATGCTAATTTATGTATTGTATAAAAATTGTATGTTCTGTACTTTAGGGGAAAAGAGACTGCTAGCCCTAACCACAGGTTTCCTAACCTATATAGGGTAGCAGGCGCTTCACCTCACTTGATTTGTATGTAGTGTCTAATAAATTTTATTTTATTTTTATTTATTTTATTTACATTGATCAGAACTTTTGAATTAGACGGAATATAGATTTTATTTATGATAACATTGCTAGAACTTGGTCGTTAGTTAAGATCAGCCGTCACATCCCGACAAACATTGATTGGTAGAACCCGACCAAATAACATATCCATCGCAATAGTTCTTTTTTTTTGACAAGGCACTCTGATACAAAAGGTAATTCACATACGCGGGTTGCCCAAGTCATACGCAAATTATACGCGCCGTTCGTTGCGTCACGATAATTGCAGTTCGGTTTCTAGAGCATTTCCTCATTAAGCGAGTGAGCGCTTTTGTTGTGGAGTCTGTAGGACGTCACAGAGACTGCCATTGGCTATAAAAAGCCTAGCAGTAATACTGTCTTACAGTCTAGCAAATCTATCAACAGCTACAATACTACGCTTGTCGTCTGTCATCGAATAGGCATCGAAATTATTGGATCTATTTTGATGATTTTGGTACAGATATAGAAGGATATAGGGAAGAAGTTATAATATAGTGTTGAGATGAAAAATATTTAGGAACTCTCGGCCAACGTAGGCATGATGTCATATCTGGTTTGTTTTTCGACTCTTTTTTTAGGTGATGAGATCTGGTGAATATTTATTTCGACCTTTACATTAATGTCGAAATCAGATGATATGCCTTTTGACATTTTATTAATAATTAAAGTTGCATAATATATTGCATATTTTCCTTAAAATAGGATCTGTGACTAATAAGTAATAACATAATAAGCATAAAATGTCAAAAAATTCTTGGTCATTTTGGGAAAGGTGACTGGTTCAATTATCAGGTTTTTTGCACCGGCTATAGCCGGCTTACATTAAATTCCAATCCAGCACTGAGTTGCTACTGGAATAATGTAAACGGGCAATGGAATGCAATTCAGTACATTCCAGTGGTTTCTATAGTAACCGTTTACATTATTCCAGTTATAGCATTAATCCACAGTTTTCATACGAAAAATCTTCGTTAGTGCAGTCGCCAGAGGTTTTAACCTCCGAAAATTGTAATAGTGAATGGATTTTTGTTTTTGAGGTGTCATTTTCTTTTTTACACTATAACTTGCAAAGTTTACCAAAAATTTTTTTGTGCTTTTAATTTTTTAGTTACTTAATTAAAAATTAATATTTCACCATATAAAACCGGTCCAGACAAAAATTTTTTTTTCTTGTTCCTGTTATTTAATGACTCTTATCCGATTGTTTACGTTGAAAATTAACCAAATACACAATTTTAAAAAAAGAAAGTTTGCTTTGCTAAGCTAAATACAACTATAAGGTTTTTGCAAAGTTTTTAGAGATTAACGCTCGTCGTAACCAAGATAAAAGGGTTTGGGTGGATTTAAGGGTTGTAACGAAAAGTGTGTTAGGGAGATCGCACACGTCACACTTTTTGTGTGATCGAGTCTGCGGCTTACATACAATCTGATGGCGCGCGCCATGCAGATTGTATGTAAGCCGCAGACTCGATCACACAAAAAGTGTGAAGTGTGCGATCTCCCTTAAACTTACTTGTTGTGCGTATTTAATTTTTAGAGAAATGATAACTTTAAGTACTTAAAAACGTTTAAATATCTCCAAAAATGTGTAAAATAGACCGAAAATATTTTTCTATATTTGTTGAAAATTTATTTAAGTGAGAGCTAAAACATTAAATGCATCGACAAATGAAAGACTTTTTCTAGTCTTTGAAATATATTTAAACTTCCTACTTAAAGCCAGAAAAAAAATTGGGTGCTACAAATCTCACGTACATACTAAAGACGCATGCTGCGACCTATGTTTGGAAAATGCTTACCAGAATACAAAAAATATCAGTTCTTAACCTAATTTGTATTTTTTTCCTTTAAGTATGTTTTAGTAAACATAATTAATGAAAAAAAAATTAAAAATCAATTTTATTCTGTAAAAACCTAGCCAAAAGAAATAAAATACAGATTTTCTTCGAAATATCCGTGAAAAGTTTGTGCTACATTTTCAGAAAATTTAATAAAGTAAGAGCTAAAAAGTTATAGTACACATTAAGAAATTTCGGCTTTGCTAAGCCTAAAAAATAATTTTAAACTTCCTATTTAAAACCAAAGAAAAATAGGAACGCCATTTACCTGGCGAGGCACACAACAAGCACATTTGGAGGTATGCTCATCTACATACAAAAATATTAATTTTAAGTCTAAATTACAGTAAAACCCGTTTAAGACGATTCCACAGGGACTCAACCAAAAACGCGTCTTAACCGGGAAAGCGTATTATGCGGGATATAGAGAAATAAAAAAACGAACCTACTACATAATATTATGTATGAATTAATATTTATTATGTTTTTGAAGTTATACTTCTTTAGGCGCGTTATGAAAAAATGATGAGAGTGAAATTTTAAGATGCGCGCGCACCTGTGACACAAAATTAACAGTATGAAGCCGTCTGCTTAACCGCTCATTAAGTCTCGAAAAAAAAGCTACCAACAAAATAGGAATTGAACCTCGATATTAGTCGCGCATGTTGGTACGCTCGTCACCTCAGTCACTGTTTTCATATTTATAATATTTATCAACATGTCTCTAGTTTATACATTCACAACACGTGTTTGAGTTTCATACAAGTGCGAATTATATATGTGCTAATAAATTATATTCAGTAGTGATTTAAATTGAATATTTTGATTGATATTACTTACTATTTGTGAATATTAGTGAAAAAAATTGTGCTTATATACTTTTTCAAGTGCTCCAATATAATTGAGGTTAACTATCCGTATGTATTATTTATTGATATAAATTAAAATACTTTTATTTAATATAATTAACACTAAATATTATTAAATTATTAATGTTAAATACTTATTATTGGTTATTTAATATTCACAAAATAAAGAAATAAATTTAATAAAACATTTAATAAAAAGTTTGTGATAAAAATTAAAATTGAACATCAAATTATAATATTAATTTTTAATATTTGCTATTTAATGATGCCAAAGAAGTATAACTTCTCACGCGCGTACATAAGTACACGCACCCATTTTTTTCGGATGTAGGTGTTCCTATTAATGAAGATAATTATGCGTCTGCATATTTTTATCTGGAAGTGATCACTGATCATCTAGATTCTAGAACTTTTAACTAATCGATGAAACTAATGCCGGTCATCCAAGCTCGAGATTGTGTATCATAATATTATGTTACAGGAAGCGATTTTACGTTTTTGAAACAACGTGAATTTTTCGCCTTGATTGGAGAAAAGTTTTTCTGACCCATCAGAATTGGCACAGGCCAGGACAGTTTCTCTTTATTAGCTTTGCCACTATGACAACATACGATTTTTCTGGCATCAATTTAAAAAATAAACCGAATTCGTCTGCGTTAAAAATGTCTCGCGGTTCGTAATTTTGCAATAAGAGGTAAAATGTGTTGGCTGTTAGGGCGCAATAAACGGGATGACTATCGTATTAAGCGTTAAAGAATGTATGAAAACATGTCTCAAGTTGCAGGGACTCGTGCAAAATGGCGTATTATGCGGGAAATCGTATTAAGCGTGATCGTCTTAAACGGGTTCTACTGTATATATTTTTTCAACTTATTTTCTTTCTTTGGAATATAAGCAACGATACAAATCAAAAAAATAATAATATATTTTATTATTTTGCTATATACTTATTTAAAAGAAAGAAATATGCAAATTTTCTTCAAAATTTTACAGTTTATGAGTTTACTTGAAGTGGAAGAGAATAATTTAAAAATCAAAAGCACAACTTTTCAATAGGTAAACTTTATTATTTATGTTATCAGCTACATATTCCTTTTTTTCTTTTCAATTTTCATCCACTATTGCAAAAATCGGAGGTTTGCACGATTTTTACGCTCTGGGAACTCCACTACGTACAAGAAAAATATGTGTTTCTATCAAAATAGTGTGTCAAAATGGCCCCAGAAGATCTCCAAGTAAATTTATTTGAACACACTTTTTTGTACCGTACTGTTTGACTTGACAATTAATGTCTGCAACAGCCGCAATAGCTAAATGAAGCATCATTGTACCTTCCTGTTAATTTGCTATTAATTAATAGACTCTAATGTTAACTGTGTGCCAGGACGTTGCTAAAAAAACGAACTTTAATAGAAATGAACTTTGAACTTCGTCATATCCACATAATACTAATGTTATAAATGCGAAATTGTGTCTGTCTATTACCTGTTTAGGCTCAAACCGCTGAACCGATTTTGCTGAAAGGAGAATACCCAAAGGTGGTGCCAAATTTTGATAAAGTTTTTTATTACAAAACTGACCTAACCGGGAGTGTTCATAGCTAAAATTGATTACTGTCAGCTTGCTCTACTAAATGCTTTCCTAAAAATTTTAATTTATTTTTAAGATCCAAAAATACTCCTTTATTGTTTCTAAAATAATAAAATTCTCTCCAAGAATATAAAATTTTAGATTCCTTTTAGTGCTGAACATGGAAAATACATAAAATTCTCGATGAGGTATGTGACTCGTGAGATATTCGCTCATGAAAGCTGTCGGAAAGTCGAACCTTTTGAAGCTAGAAAGTCCAGTAACAAGTTTCGCTGCACTCGTCAGAACGCATTTAAAGAGACTTGAAAATCGATAAGTGTTCAGTTCAATGTTCATGCCACCACTTATATTTTAGCTGTCGATTTTTATAAACTAGAGATGTGTGGTAGAATTGCGTTGTGTCGATTTGCGGATTAAATGTTATTAAATCTATATTTTGGGCTGCTATCTTCTAGCTGTTAGCTGTCAATAGCATGTATACAACATTGCCGCAGATTATGGGCAATCATAGACGAATAAACATTACATTTTAGATCAAAGTATTTGTATTAAATCCAATACATTTTCTATGCAATGAAACAAAACCTAAGCTACAATTTGTGTCTTTACTCTTAAACAAACACTTTCATTTTATTGTTTCGGCAATAAGCCATTAACCATTGCCTCCGAAAAGTGGGTAAGTCGAGAAGCGACAAATAATTGGTCCAATAAAGCTGAATATTGAGTGGGGGTAACGGATAGCACTTACCAGCGGCTTGGCAGCCCGCCCGTTTTGGCGAACGAGTAGAAATCGTGTTGATAAAAAGTTGAGGTTTCGTTTCATTCATGTTAATACTTAATATGCTATTTATCTTTAGTATATGGAGGTACTTTAGGCACCAGAAAAGAATATAGAATAGTTTTTAGTGCGGGAAAATGTACGGTTTCTAGCGCACTCGATGTAGAGGGCAATAATATTAATAATGTAATTGAAAAGATTAAGCGTGATTTTAAGCTGCTTAATGTAAAACACAGTAAGATGTAACTATTTTAGGGTTTTTGAAACAAAAAAAAAATATTCGTCCACAAAGAAGCAGCAAAGTCAGATAATGAACATAAAATACTTCCTCATACCAATCAAGAATTATATAATTCCCCTTCACCGACAATGGGTTATTGCATTTTATATCGTATTTCTATAGGTATAACGACTATTATTTGGTGCACTCATTCTGCTGCGACTGCAAGAAATCAAGGACTCTAGACGACATGAAAGCTTTTGAGGCAAACGTTCCCAGTTCGGGATTTCTTCCAACGTTGTGAATAATTGCCCCACAGTTCAGACGACTTTTATAATAGTATTTCTGAGGTTTGTTGAAATAACAAAAAATTAAAACCGACTTCCAAGGTAAAAACAATAATAACATCCTTATAATATGAATTAAAAAGTATTTAATAATTTTTCCTATCTAATAGTGCCTTTTTCCGAATTCGGCTAAACCTCAACTATTTCTGTACTCAATCTTCATCATTTTGAAATCGGTACCAGTCACCAGATATAGCTGAATCTTTAGTTCTCTGACAGAATATTTGAAACTTTTGGAACTGGCACCGACTTCAAAATTATGAAAATTGAGTGCAGAAATAGTTGAGGTTTAGCCGAATTCGGAAAAAGGCACTATTAGATAGGAAAAATTATTAAATACTTTTTAGTTCATTTATAAGGATGTTATTATTGTTTTTACCTTGTAAGTCGGTTTTAATTTTTTGTTAAAAATAATAATTTCACTCTTTTTAGTTACCTAGTAAACTATCGCGTATATTCTACGTATCTTATTACAATTTGTTAAGTGTCATACTCACAAATAATTATCAGGTTCCTATTTTATAACAATACAAGTGAACACGTGCTAGGTAATTTAACAATTTATCGCTTCAACTCCCAAGCGGCCACATGTGGCCGCCAGAACAATAGATGTCCAAGAATCCGCGATCGAAGGATGAGCCGAATCACACCCAGCAAATGTGTGCCTTACGGGTTACGCTCTGGAGTTAAGGTTGAATATGTGTGGTGTTGTGGGTGCATATTGTATCCATATACACTAAACAACCATGTGACATTGGTGACCATGATGCAGATGTGGTAATGATGATGATGAATATAATTTGCATAGACTTAGCATATGCTTTCCGTTCTTAAAACAGCGCCTAAACCCCAAACTTGTATCTATAAGGAATCCGGAGTTCTCTTAGTATCTTCGGAACCATATTATTATACCTTGGTGCAAAATCTTGCGTTTTGGTAGCATACGCTTAGGATGCTTCTCATAAAACCAAAATCACTATATGTTTCTATATAAATTTTGAAGAGTTCCCCCGATTACTCATGGATCCCATCATCAGATCACCACTTTTGTGAACATGGTACCAAATTGGAGTGAAACCTAATATAACAAAACAAAAATTTTGAAAATCGGTTCACAAACGGCAGAGTAATCGTTGAACATACAAAAAAAATCCACAGCCGAACATATAACCTCCTCTTTTTTGGAAGTCGGTTAAAAATATATTAGACTAGATGACGCCCGCAACTTCGTTGCGCCAAAAGTCGTTTATCGCGCGGGAACCGTACATTTTTTCGAGATAAAAGGTATCCTATGTCCTTTCCCGGGAATCAAGGTATTTCTATACCAAATTTCAGCAAAAACGGTTAAGCGGCTTAGGCGTGAAGAGGTAACAGACAGACTGACACACTTTCGCTTTTGTAAAATTAATATGAATGTAAATGTAATCAATGTAAAATTTAAAGGTAGGATCTAGGTAAGATGTTTGTTTTGTTGCTTTTTATAGATACAAATAATAATAGATATAAATAAGTACATAGTTATATAGATAGAGTAGACTATAGTGAAGGAGATATATAAGCATCTTTTTACGGAAGGAAATTCACGGATCCCTGATGTTTTCATTTGCGCGCACTTCACAGGAAATATCCGTTTTTTCATATTTTTTTTTTGTACTTACGGTTAAGGTTTTCCTTTAGAACACTTTGTTCCAATAAGGTATTTTTGACATTCTCATCAACATTTTTGACTGTACCATCGTAGAAATTGATTCATAGGCAGTTGACAGACTTACGAAAATTGGTCGGATTATGTCAATTCAATGTGCTGCTATAGCTGTGAAATGCTGTGTGAAAATCTACCCGCTGCGTTTGACATAACGCGACCAAACTACCTAGATCTGCCTAGGAATCAACTTACTCGATAGTACATACAACATAGACAATAAAATAATCAACAGTATTACAAAATTAGACCCCTTAACTTTGTAAAACGTGACCCTACAAAACAGCCGGATGATCAGATAGGTCGTTAAGACAGATGGTTCGGATTATACGGATATATCGCTAATTAAAGCTTATCAATTGGATAAGTGTCGTTAGAATTACAATTATTACGGTATTGATCCGATAATAATGTAATGCGAAGTGATGAAAAGTTGTATGGAATTGTATTTTTATTATTGTTATTTTATTTGGAAAACTTGGCTAGAGCATACAAACAATAACATTAGTTACTTTGAATGACAACTAAAAGTTTCCACTTATGGATTAACGTAGGTTCTATTTTATTTAGAAATTGTACTTAGATGAAAAATTATTTCAATGACGCCGAATGGTTTTTCAAACTTTGCTAGAACCGAACGGAATCTGGTTTTCTATGTTATTTAAAAGTAATAAACAAAATTGTATCACAAAATTGAATTTAAGTACGCTTCCATCAAAATATAAAAAGCTGTGCCAAAACTTTTCCTACAATATGCGAGGAGTTGCGACAGTCAGATTTTGTCTAGAGCTTTCGTCGAGCTTTCCGTCAGATTCAATATTTAAGTCTCAGATTCAACTATATTTTAATGGAAATGCAATA
Source organism: Polyommatus iphigenia (assembly GCA_963422495.1). Classification (NCBI taxonomy): domain Eukaryota; kingdom Metazoa; phylum Arthropoda; class Insecta; order Lepidoptera; family Lycaenidae; genus Polyommatus; species Polyommatus iphigenia. The sequence continues at coordinate 14,411,234 of OY730189.1, forward strand.
AATTCGTTAATATTAATTACTTGAACATAAATTTATTTTTAATATTTAGTTTTTCGCGGTAACTTCCAAAATATTTTAGATTTCTAACGGTACCTCTAGACGTCTATATACAACAATTCGAATACGGTAGATTCTTATGTAATACAATGTGTATAGCAAAATAATGTAAAAAGTTCCGTAATTCATATATAGTTTAAACTTACACCATGTACAATAACATAATATATTAATACACATACAATAACTACAATAAACTGATATATTTAATATTTTATTTGTCTCAGCCGTCTAGCACACAAACCTTTATACCTCTACAAGTATTACGAGTACATTGATAAAGCCATTTTCTTAAGCTTTCTATGGACAAAAACAGAATCTCATCTCGGCATTTCCGCACCAACTAGGCCAGGAGTTCCATGGCCGTCGGGGTTATTGACCGATCCCCCTTCCCCCGCCACCGCGCTCCTCTCCCGCTCTACACCTTACTCTCTCGTGACAGTCGTGACATAACTACCACTAAAGTTTGGAGAGTAGAAATGTTTAAGTGGATTCGTTTAAGAAAGAACTTAAGTATTAGGTATATTTTCATCGAATGGCCTCTAGACGATATCGTTTTTGTGAGAATAACAGATGAATGAAAGATTATTGCAAAGCACAAATTAGCATAATTCGAATGCAAGAAACTTTCACTGAAAAGTTTTAATGGTTTTTTCTTCATTATTGAGGTTTTTAAATACCTTTTATATTAGATGTTCAATCCTCTACGTAAAAGTATGACAGTTTTTACGCTGAAACGGATTAAGGGATGGGGATTTATGGATGTTTGACAAAGGGATAGTTTGTAGCGTTAGCTCGTAGGTTTTAATCTCGAAAAAATTAAGTTTATACTTTTCACGCGATTTAACGCGAACAAAATTTAATAAGTATTATAATATGTTTATTGTAACGTCTATAGTTCAAATGGCGAATCGTGGCACAAAACTTAATAATATTACAACAAATAATAAAAGCTATAATATTATGTTAAAACGTGTATTGTGTAGGAGATATTACTGCAATGTTTCAACGGTAAAGTCAGCACTAGCACAGGCAGTAAACAAAAACAGTTCGACGTTTGACAACGTTTCTGTTGATATACTGATATGACGTGTGCAAAATATGGGATTTTGGTCGGATTATAACTGTACTATATGTGCTAGTACTAGCGCCCTTTGCTCCGATTTTTGCGTAATATTCCCTATATCTAGTACCTAATAGAACGAATGAGGACCAAAACGATCTATCTGGAATATGTGGCCGTAAAGGCATAATATTATGCAGCCGTTTTGAATGGAATATGAAACGATTTGAATATGGATCAGAGTCAGCTTCGATTTCTAGAAATCATAATTGATCTATTAGTTTTATGGGTTCTGCGAAATTCGATCAGTGCTAAATTACTGCCCAGTGCTCGTATCAAATAGCTGTTCGGAAGCTTATGAATTAATATTAAGGATAGACAGACAAACAACATAAGTATCGTTTCGTTGTTCGTTTATCAGTTCGCGTAAAGTGTTAATTTATCCCGGGAAATAGTGCATTTTTCAATTATTGTACCTAATGTAATCCCGACTACTACAAAGTATACAAACTATTCGGGGAAATTGTCGTAGTTATCATCGGTAAAAGTTTTGTTTGAATTCTTCTCGCGTGGGCACTGTTTGAGTTCTGACTCTTTATGTGAATGAATTAGCCGTACTGAAATTCGAACAACGAGAATCGAACATTGAACATCTGGTACTTCGTTACATTATTGTATTATAGATAGTTTTGATAGCAATAGTATATCACTCGATCGCGGATTCTTGGAAATCTATTGTTATTCTATTGTTATCGCGGTCGAATTCGACCGCTTGGGGCTTGACGGGTTAAAAATGTATTGCCCGGATTACACGAGGCTAGTTTTTCAAGCTAAGGATAGAAGCTAGTTTTTTACCAAACTGTCCTGGCTTGCTGACCTAGCTTGGAGCATGCTAGTTCTGTTTACACGAAGCTATATTATTTTAAGATAGTATTATTGCTATGACCGAGGTGACCACACGTCCAAAATGATCTGCACGCGAAAAAAAACACTATTCGACTGAAAAACGGTTACCTACTTCAAAAACTCAGGTGCCAATTCGCACTAGACGAAATAGAAGATGAATTACAAGAACGGGTGTCGAGACGACCGTGAATTTTAAGAAGAGATGAACGTGGACCATCTGCTTTAATTCGGAAGAATTTCGCTTTAGGGCTTAGGCAAATATAAGAGTATTTTGCGAATGACGCCCGATTTGTTTGATATTCTGTTGAGTCTTGTGTCGCCAAAACGCGTGGTTACTGCTTACGAGTCAACTGAAAACTAGCTTCGCTGGACACATGAAGCTAGTACACAAGCCAGGATAATAAAATCAGTGGTGGGGGGGATGCTACTAGCCTGAAAATAAAACTTCATCCTATTAAAAACTGTCCTGGCTTGTAAACTAGCTTACTAGCTTACAAATGAAGATAGTTTTGTCTACACGAAGCCAGAAGTACTAGCTTACTAATGTCAATAGCTTGCTATCCTAGCTTGAAAAACTAGCCTCGTGTAATCCGGGCATATGGGACATGAGCAACCGCCATAATATTGTCACTTTGCGATGCGTCGAGTCAAATTCGATACATTTTTATACCGTTTCTATGGAAATTATCCAACGTTTGACTAAGTGCCCTGATTTATCTAATCATTCCCCTGAATACTTAATCACTTTGGGGAGAGTGGGCCTATGTGTAGTGGGATGCATCGTCCCATGACCAGCATCCTGTTGGCGCGTCTCCCCTCGATACTTGACACCCTCCTCTTACCTACTCTTACCTACTTACTATGATAGTGACCCTTGAGTCATTACCATTAAGGTTCTTTCAGAGATAATATAATTCTGAACTTGATACACATTTTTAATGCAGATAATCTAGTTTTTTTCACACGGTCTGCCCACACAAGAAAATCGAAAGTATATACGCCTACGTCTACATAGGCGAACATTCGCCCACGCAACTACAATAAAAACCTTCCGGTTTCCGCCTCTGCATATTAAAGTCCGAGAGATCTAATAAAATTATGTAACTAGCTTTGTTTTCTATCAGCCATCGTTATCCCGTAACTACAGTAAATAGAGAAAGATGAATGAGTTATTTGCTAATTGCTACACACATAATTATTATCAAAATACTTGTGACTTCTCTAAATAAGAACGTCTTTAAGCAATGCTATTCGTTTAACATCGTCGAATTATAACATGCTACAACTGTCTGCAACGTTGTATACTTACCTAATAATATTTCTAAGGTTAAAGTTCAGTTAACATCAAAACGCGACGCAGCTATTTAAGAGCAAAACTGCGAAGCCCAACATTGGAACCTTTGCAATGAAACGAATATCTTCTTATCTAGCAAATAAAGTCGAAATTAGGGCCTGTTTCACCACTTCCTGATAAGTGCCGGATAGGCTATCCACAACTTAACTTGACAGATGTAGTATGGAGAATCTGTCAAATAAGTTGTCGATAGCCTATCCGGCATCTTATCAGAAAGTGGTGAAATAGGCCCTTATTAATTTAGTGATAACTTGGGTAATTTCGGACATAGGGTAAGTCCGGATAGTCGACTTACCCTGTGTCCGAAATTACCCTAATTAGCTTACAATATTGGAACTCTTGCAATGAAACCTACCCCAGCAACTAAACTTCAATTTAGACTAACACATACCTTTGTCAACAGACAACGAAGCCGCTCCTACGAGTCGGACGAGCATGAGCGCGGCGCGTGCGAGTGGTGCGAATATGCTCTCGTCATCACCCTGGCCACCATCCTGCTCATCGGAGTGTCAGCTCTCACCATCTTCTGGATCTTCTTCTACCGGGAGGGCTACGGCTGGGCTGATGATATCCCGGAGAAGCAGTTCAACCTCCATCCTACGCTCATGGTCGCCGGTTTTATCACGTTCAGCGGTTTCTGTAAGTAGACTTTAAATGTTATTTCTAGTATTAGGTAATATAAAAAGTAGATAAAAAAATCTCAGGACTAACGAATGTTCATACAACTTTTCATTAAAATCGGTTGAGCTGTTTTGGAGGAGTTGCGCACAAGCACTGTGACGCAAGAATTTAATATATTAGATGTAGATTAGATATCAATAATTTTCTATCAAAGTAATTTATAAGCTGTTGGCGAACCTATAGAATATGATCGTCGTTTGTCAACATAGCATCACAACTTGACTTGACTGGGTCGACCAAGTTAATTCCTTTGATTGTATTAACAGACAATTTAGGCATAGGCATAAAATTACGGAGGGGCCTAAAATTACAACTTGCACATAACCCGACCGACCCGAACCTGTTTCCGATGGAATTTGGTGTTCTTAACTATTAAAGTACCCAAAATTGGATTATTCAACTATTAGTTCTAGTGAATGGCAAAAACTTGGAATAAAGCTAGTTGTAGTTAAGACATTAATATCTGCAGAATAAACAGAAGTTTTCAGGTGGGAGCGGGAGATAAAATAAATTAAACCACCACTATGAGGTCGCTGTCCTACATTTCAGCCTCTCTATTGTTGAAAACTTTTGCATTATATCGTTAAATGAAAAGGATTTTTAAAGCAACCGCTTTTGTGTGGAACAAGCGTTCTTCTATATCTCCGCACATATTTCTAGCTACGTTTCGTTCAAATTTTAAAGTTACGAGAAGCACTTGCTGGTAAAAATGAACTGTGTAAGTGAGTTACCGATAAATATCTGAGAAATTAGAGAAAATATCTTAAAAACTTGTACACTTTTTGTGCACCAATTTTATAAATACTTAATTGAGTCTTAACTATGAATCTATTCATTAATAAGCAGAACTAAAAATAAACATTAGTTAATTTACTTTTTATATTCTGGGCAAGTTCTGGGAAGTTACTGGGTATTTTGCGATGATCGGATACGGACAACCCACCTGCTCCTTAGCCCAAGACTTCTCAAAGCTTGCGCGTAGGCGGCGTAGCATTCATTTCCAGGGAGCTATTTTCCCTTAAACCCCTACCTTGTACTATCAGAGAAGTTGATTCCTAGGCAGATGAAAAACCTATTTAGAATAGAATAGAATTTGGTCGCGTTACGTCACGGACGTAGGTCCGTCAACTGTCTATGAATCAATTTCTTGATGGTACTTACCTTCCATCTTCGACATTTTTTTAATCCAAAATATCCCAATTCATTTTATTTATACTGCCCCCATTAAGCCCAACGTTGGATTTGTTTGACCTTGTAACGTCCACCTTCCAGCCGTGCTACTATACCGCATCTGCCGCTGCTTCCGCCGCATCTACGTGAAGCTCCTCCACGCTATCTTCCACGCGCTGGCCTTCCCCTGCATCGTGATCGGCTTCCTCGCCGTGCTGGACTTCCACAACAAGAAGGGCATCAACAACTTTTACTCGCTGCACAGCTGGATCGGATTCGTCGCTATGGGACTATTTGGACTACAGGTAAATACTTATTTAGTACTATCATGGAGTATTATGTCTGGTCTATGGTACTATATGACGCCCGCAACTCCGTTGCGCCGAAATTCGTTTATCGCGCGAGAACCATAATTTTTTCCGGGATAAAAAGTATCCTATGTTCTTTTCCGGGACTCAAAGTATCTCCATGCCAAAATTCAGCATCGGTTCAGCGGGTTGAGCGTGAAGAGGTAACAGACAGACAGACATACACAATTTATTGCGCGGTTCTTGAGATACAACCTGCTGACTGACAGACGAATGGACAGACGGACAAATAGCGAAGTCTTAGGAACGGGGATCCTTTTTTAACCCCCGACAAAAAAGAGGGGTGTTTAACCCCCGACAAAAAAGAGGGCTGTTATAAGTTTGACGTGTCTGTCTGTCTGTCTGTCTGTGGCATCGTAGCGTCCAAACGGGTAGACCGATTTTGATCTAGTTTTTTTTGTTTGAAAGCTGACATGATCGAGAGTGTTCTTAGCTATAGTTCATCATCATCAGCCTGCTCAGTGCTGGAATATCAGGGTTCATCTGGTCCGTGAAGGGCCGATTAGCGACTTGCTGTCGTTTGGTAGGCTTTATATTTTGCATTATAGTTCGTGACATTTATGAATATATACACATTAATGGAAAGTTGACCTGACATCACCTGGTAATCAATAGGATATCCAACTCCTCACCAACTTAGAGCAATGGTTTCGTGTTTGGGCTCATTTTAATTGCGACACCTAGTAAGTCGTAGATAAACAGCAAATTTTTGCATGCTGCTGCTGCAGCATCACCTGGATTCTATTGGAGCCGAGCTCTATATGAACCCAAAGTGGAGGTTTCATGTTTAGACTCATATTGACGGCCTCATCCAAGAAGACATTCATATATGGTATTCATTGGGATATGATCCTATTGATAGGAATTATTCTGCGGGGGACCGCTAATGTAGATGTTTGATTTCACATAACATTATAGTTTAAGGTTCAATTCACTGCGAACCGAATCGAGACAATCAGTCACTTGGCGATACAAAATGCAAAAGTCGCTGTTGGCGGTCCCCCGACACACCGTGACAACAATAATTATGGATTAAAATATCACTTTACACTTAGGAATTATTTAAACTTAAAGTCAGTAAATATTATTTCATTACTTTTTAAAGTTGTTTGGCGGGGTTTTTTTATTAGTTTTAACTTACCCGGCTTTAGGTACGGAACCCTAACCATATGAAGCTGCTCCACCATCATTCAAAAATAAATAAGTTCCTAGGCAGTTTATACTTTATACCTACTAAGTAGTCATATAAAGATATTCTATTATATTGCATTTGAGTTTTATAAATTGCTTTACGAAGGGAGAAATTACGTACAGGCGTTTAAAGATAATCGATCACGATTTTCTTGTTCGAGAGCACGTAGCCTAAAATTAAATCAAGATAACCAGCCGTTAACCGGCGTTCAAACTCCCGTTAAATCGCCCAATGCCTGATCACCGAGAGTAATCACTTTATTAACCCTACAATGCACACGACCTCGTCAATTTTTATTATCTTTACTTTAATTATAGCTTACGTTGTTTATACTAAGAATAATATTTTTTTTGTGTATATTTAATATTTATATATTACATATAACATAAGTTTAAGCAAGCTAATTTTTAGGTTTGAAAAACTTTATTTTTTTTTTTTTTTTTTTTATTTATTCAGGAAAACTTACAGCTAGATTAACAAATAGTTTTAAAATAACACAGGAAGGCCAATTACAAGTTTTCACACACATAACATACACTAGAAGAGTTAAGCAAAGAGACAAACAGCAAACAAAGAATAGAACATTATCAGATTTACAAGTACATAATATTATATTATATGATTTTAATTTGTTTAAAAAACGGGTCGCTAAGGCTCTTCTTTAGTCTACCAATACTGGTACAGAATAAGTCTAGTTCTGTGCTCCGAGTCACCTCATTGTACGCTCTACTGGATCTTAAAACATAGGAGTTTCGACGATAGTTTGTTGATACTGGGGGAACGTACAGAAGTTGATGACGTCTAAGTGATGCTGATGGGACACTGATACTAAATTTTTCAACGAGTTCGGGACAATCTATAATGCCGTTGAGAAGTTTAAATAGGAAGACTATGTCGGCAATTTTTCTGCGCTCGAATAGTGGAAGAATATGAAATTTTTTACAACGCGATAAGTAGTTCGATACATAAGTTCTGGATTTAAATTGGACAAGTCTTAAGAATTTTTTCTGGATTTTTTCTATTCTCTCAATGTACGTATGATAATTGGGGTTCCAAATTTGAGAACAATATTCTAGGTGAGTACGGACGAAGCTACAATATAGTATTTTTAAAGTTTTTATATTATTAAAATCTGATGCTATTCTAGAAATGAAGCCGAGTGATTTAGATGCTTTATTAATGATATTATTTATATGTGTGTCAAACAAAAGCTTGGAGTCAAATGTCACACCCAAGTCCTTAATAGCGTAAACTCGTGTTAAAGATGAGTTAGCTAATTTGTAGTCGTACGTTAGAGGATTGGGTTTACGACTATAGGAGCAAATAAAGCATTTGGAAACATTGAGATCCAAGCGATTGGATTTGCAGTAATTAAAAAAGTTGTTAATTTCACTTTGAAGCAACACAGCATCCTCAATGCTTTTGATTTGTTTCAAGATCTTCATGTCATCGGCAAATAGTAAGACCTTAGAATTAGAAAATTGTGTGGATACATCATTAATGAATATGTTGAATAACAGAGGGCCCAACAAAGATCCCTGTGGAATACCTGACGAGATGAATGAAGTTCTTGATGAAAAGCCGTTCAGAACCACTGTTTGACATCTGTTGCGAATATATGATTTAAACCACCTAAATAAATCACCTCTTATTCCGATGTCTAGTAATTTACGCAACAAAATAACGTGATCGAGACGATCGAAACATTTAGCGTAATCAGTATATATTACATCCACCTGCGTTCGTTCTGACATACACTTATTAAGGAAATCACTACAGATAATCAGGTTGGTAGCAGTAGATCGTCCTGCGAGGAAGCCATGTTGGTCAGCACTCATACTTTGCCTTAATAATGTGTGCAATTGACCATGTACTATTTTCTCTAATATTTTAGCGAATACGCAGAGTTTGGAAATCGGTCTATAGTTTTGGACATTATCTTTTGGCCCCTTCTTATGTATCGGGGTTATAAATGCTGATTTCCATATAGTGGGCATCACGCCCTCGGCTAGCGATCTTTTATAGAGAATGGAGATCGATACAGTGAGACTATCAGCACATTTGCGAATAAACAATGGTGAGATTTTGTCCGGACCAGCAGATTTATTGGTATCGACAGTCCTGAGTAATTTATTGACTTCCGAATCTTTAATATCGATCGATGATATGTTTGCAATACAATTAGGGTTCAATGTTGACCTTAATGAGTCTTCAGAGAGGGTATCCCCGTCGCAAGCAGTACTGTTGGAGTGGAAGTTCGAGTCGAAATAATCACAGAACATGTGACAAATGTCCACCCCATTACTAGAGACAGAATCATTAAACTTAAAGGTGGAGGGGTACGAATGGGATTGGCTTTTGGACTTCACGTACGACCAAAATGATTTAGGACATTTAGTAATATTATTCTCGATATTCGATATGTAAGTAGTGTACATTTCATGCTCTATTGTTTTGGCTCTTTCGCGTAGTAAAGTAAAAGAATTATAATCCGATAGGTTGCCATACTTTTTAAATTTTGCATGAAACTTAGACTTTTCCCTGAGAATTTTAATAAGGGGTTGCTTATACCATGGAGGAAATCTACGAGAAGGAGCCGTGACCTTAGTAGGTATGTGAGTATCAATGATTTTATACAAAATGTCATAGAAAGTAAGAACCGCATTTTCGACAGTATCACCGTTTAATTCATTTGGCCAGTCTATCTCACAGAGTCGATCGTTAATGGAGGTGAAGTCAGCGGCATGGTATAGATATTTAGTACGGGGCTGTGACATAAGGGTGTCGAAATTAGTTGGGTTGGTAGTAACGCAGAGGGCTTTGTGGTGGAGATCTTCTGGCACCAAGGCATCCGGGCAGTGGTTTACTGTTAATTCGTTGTTTGATAAGATCAGATCTAAAATTTTGTTGTTAATGTTAGCGTAGGAGTTATATTGCAGAAGGTTTGTGAGATTAAGATTATCAAAGAATTCAACTTGGGCATCACCTAGTATATTTAGGGGAATTAGAGACTGATCGCTTTCGTTGGGTTTCCAAAAGATATTCGGCAAATTAAAATCACCAACAACCAAAAAAGTATCAGATATATTACTAACAACAATATCGTAGAGACTATTGGAGAAGTTCGTAAGCTGGGCTGATTGAGAGTAACCTAGGTTCTGCTTACAAATATAGACTACGCAAATATGTATCTTTAAAGCTGTGGACAATCGCTTGTTGCGTATGGACAAAGTAATCCACAGATCCTCAGCGGTCGAACACCATTCGCTACGCTTGTCACTTACAAGGTCTCGCCGCACGGCGATGAGTACACCTCCTCCTAAAGTCTGGTTTGTAGCAGCGTAATCCCTATCACGCCTCCATACCGTATATCTATCATCAAACAACTCGCAATCACCAATGTCTGCGACAAGCCACGTTTCCGTAAGACAGATCACGTCATAGGTACTAGCACATATGTTACGGTAGAACTCAGTAGTCTTCGTGCGTAAACCTCTTACGTTTTGATAGTAAACGCTAATGGGAGGCATTGCGAATTAAGAAATAATTTGTTTTTATAAGTAAGATCCAAATTATAACCATCCAGATAAAATTGGGTAAATGATAAAGTTAAAGTAGGTAGGCTTTGGTAGGTTTTGAATAAATAAGACATATCTCATATCCGACCTCTGGGGTTTGTTAACAATTATTATTATTAAGTTATCTATTCAACGGCCTTGTTGGTTGATATTAATTTTGAATTATGACTTGGCTTTGGACTTGTATGCCCATTAAAAAATAGATTTTTTGAATATAACATTATGATATCTTTTAAAAAACTTTACAAACCGGTCATAAGTGAAAAGGATCACAAGTAACTTCAAAGTCCCAAAAGATACGACTCTACATAAATGACTATCAGTTATCAACTTATCACCTAAAGACCAGTAAATAAAGCCAAAACCCGAAAGAAATTAGTAACTTGATAAAATTTTTAGGGGTTGTTAAAGTAGGTAAAATAACTTACCGTGTGATTTTGCAGCGTTCTGGGGTGTATGGAAAGGGTTGAAAAGGGGTGAAAAAGGTTTTTTGTTAATAACATTGCGTAAAAAATTAGTAACACGCTGCAAATTTGGAATTAGGTTGTTCTTACCGTTTTGTAACGTGTATTAAATTTGCAGCGTTTTGCAATACACGGAACATTGTTTATTATTAAAAAACAATAAAATTTGTTAATAACAGGGGTAAAAAAATTAGTAACACGCTGCAAATTTGGAATTAGGTTGTTCTTACCGTTTTCTAACGTGTATTAAATTTGCAGCGTTTTGCAACATACGGAACATTGTTTATTATTAAAAAACAATGAAATTTGTTATTAACAAGGGTAAAAAATGTAGTAACACGCTGCAAATTTATAATTAAGTTGTTTTTACCGTTTTCTAACGTATATCAAATTTACAGCAATTTAGTAATATACAATGTTCCGTATGTCGAAAAACGCTGCTAAATTAATACACTTTACAAAACGGTAAGAACAACTTAATTCTAAATTTACACCGAGTTACTAATTTTTTTACCCCGGTTATTAACAAATTTTATTGTTTTTTAATAATAAAACAATGTTCCGCATGTTGCAAAACGCTGCAAATTTAATACACGGTAGAAAACGGTAAGAAAAACCTAATTCCAAATTTGCCGCGTGTTACTAATTTTTTACCCCTGTTATTAACAAATTTTATTGTTTTTTAATAATAAACAATGTTCCGTATGTTGCGAAACGCTGCAAATTTAATACACGTTACAAAACGGTAAGAACAACCTAATTCCAAATTTGCAGCGTGTTACTAATTTTTTACGCAATGTTATTAACAAAAAACCTTTTTCACCCCTTTTCAACCCTTTCCGTACACCCCAGAACGCTGCAAAATCACACGGTAGGTTATTTTACCTTCTTTAACAACCCCCTAAAATTTTATCAAGTTACTAATTTCTTTCGGGTTTTGGCTTTAATGACTGGCCTAATATTTTTAGGAATATTTCCATATTTTAGTCTTTGTCACTTTCCATTTTGTTACTTAAATACAATTCCTTACACTTTCCAGTACGCCGTCGGTTTCTTCAGTTTCCTCCTGCTGTTGATCTGCAACAAGGGTACCGCTGGGTTCCGCGCCTCCTTGGTTCCCGTCCACGCCGCTTTTGGTATCCTGACCTTCGTACTTGGCGCCTGCGCCTGCCTCACCGGACTCACTGAGAAGGCTCTCTTCACACTTGGGTACGTATCATACACTGATATAGTAAGATACAAAAAGGGGGTAAAAATTACCCATCCAGTTATTGGCATTTTAAGGGTTATAAAGATGTCGCGTTTACATCTAGATTCTAGACACACGGGAGGTTGTCGAACCAATTTACGGCTAGTAGTAGCTTTAGAAAAAGAGTTGAAATAGAAGCGCGATAGCAATATTTTCGAGTGTAAGTGAAAGAGAAAGAAAAGTAGCGATAGGTCTGTTTGGAAATCTATAGTGCCTAAGGAGTAAGGTATATAAGCTTTACTCTATATACGGTACACCGTATACGGTATACACCATGAAGTATTATCACTCAGTTTTGTTACACTCTGTATAAGCGCACCTTTTATTTTAGGGTTGAATATAACCTTAAAATGCCAATAGCTGGATGCATAGTTAACCCTCTATCAATTGAAAGAGCAACTAGATAACAATATTTTGAAAGCACTACACAATAGCACTCATAGATGATTTTTGAATTCAGTAACTCTACAATCGGAGAGTTCCAAACAGAGAACAGGTACCCACATGAAATTATAAGTAGTTTGTTTCATTTCACATCCATTCCCATTATTGGTTGAGTGCAATTATTTGTGAAATGTCCTTTATGTTTTATGTAGAGCAAAGAATTTAAGCATAGAGACTGTAGACTTTTACCTATAGGTGATATAATAAAATTGCCGCAAAAATAATAAATAAGTAACAAGTTCGTTACTTTTTAACATTATTTCGAATTTCAGATATTATGATCGGGGATTTTCACAATTCCCGGACTCATTCGGAAACATACCGTGTTGTTCGTCAACACATAATCGCGTTATATTTCCGAATACGAGACGAACGGGTTTTTTGAATAGGCCCACTGGTTTACAGTCTCTATGGCTCTTGTCTTGTTTGTGATTGTCGCATGGCTACTGTGTTTTCCTGTACCGTACAATCACATTTTAGTAGATTGTTATGCTCATAGAGAATGTTGCTGTTTGTCGCGCGATTATTAGTAAATACATAGCCATCATGTTGTGTTAATGCTACCTACCTATTGTTTTTCATGACAGTAGCTTGGATAATAAATAATAATATTATGCACCAATGTGGTTCCCTTCTGATTTTATGTAGTTGGGAAATTCAAGAAGTTTTAATTCGACAACATACCGCTAGATGGCGTTGTATTTACTTTGAATCGCGCTGTGCTTTTTGCCCGTTGCTTGTACGTGTGCCATTCCACAGAGCTGACCGGTACAGCGGTCTGCCAGACGAGGGAGTGATCATCAACGTCATCGGAGTCACACTTATTGCCATACTTGCCGTCACCATGCACATTCTCGCTAGAGACAAGTTCCGAGTTAAACCACGTGACATGAGAGTGTCGGTTAACTTGTAAACATTTTATATATCATTTTATTATTTCGAATCTTGAATTTAGGATAACGACTGTTTTTGAGATAGGTTAATCTGGAATTTGTGGTCTTAACTCTTATCTGAAATGTTGAAGGGTCGACGAATTAAAATTTTTCTTAGATCCTTGCATAATATTTTAAACAGCCCTTTTTACGTCTCACATCATCAAATTTTTTAACCCATGTACACTGAAACATAAGTTTAGTAGGTTACATAATTTGTATACAATAAAAGTTTAATGATAGAGATACATTTCAATCAATATTCCAGAATTTAAGCCATATATTATTATTCATGCAAATTCCAATCAAAACAGAACAACTAAATATACTTTAGCTATTTATAAATATAATTACTTTAAGTTATGTTTATGTACAAATATTCGAGACACAGAATAATCGAAAAGATCGGTCTGTATCAGACTAAAAAAATATAGACGATACTCTAGTATAATTTAGCTTTTAGATAAAATCATTTATTGGTTATTTTGCATACGAATGTTTGTTGCATATTAATAAATTATAATTATTAATCACGATTTTTTATTTTTATTTCATAATATGCATGTCTTACGTAACTAACATATTATTAAGGCTTTCTAATGTAGAACCTGCACAAATCATTCAGCAGATTTTGCGTATCACGTCCCATTACATAATCTGCTTTTTCATCTATCATGTTCATTATTAGTCATTGTAGGTAATCAACACTATTATGCATGATGTAGGTAGTTGCACGATGGTAATAAGTAATAACACAAATATTTACTTGTCTATTTGGATTTTGGACAAGCGTTTAACCGTTGAAACGTTCTAGAATCTAGAGATTAGACTAGTATTACTGTATCTCTTACTAATAAAATATTTACACAGCAAAAACTGGAATAATCACTATCACACTTAACTAACATACAAGTTTAGAAATATATCAAAATAACCATATTGGTTTATAATAATTATTATTATATTACACTAACACTTCCAGACGCTTTCACACGTACACTTTACGAACGGAGCGTAAAACATCCCAAAAAAATAAACAGTTGCTTATAAATTCAATTTTTTTCATATTTATTAATAAAACTAGAGCTTCATATTTGATTTGCAATAAGTATTCTCAATACCTATCTTTCAATCAGACAATTATTTTGCCTAAAATATAAGTTACCTTTACTTTATTTAATATGTGCTGTAATTTGCCATTTATTAATTTATGCTTCTTACTAACCTGGGGCATGGTACAGGAGCGACACTTACGCGTCGTGGTCACCTGAAGGCATCGTGATCAACGCCATCGGCATGAGCATCGTGGCCGTGGCCATCGTGGTCCTTTACACGGTCCGCGGGACCGGCGGCTACCGCCTGCGCAAGGTCGCGCAGAACCCAAGCTAAGCTGCTACTGTGTAAGGCGGCTTTTAATCTGTGTTACATTTGTAGAGATACCTACAATACATAAGGTCTGGTCGCAAGCTCGTAGAAATTTTCGTTGTTTTTACGCTACGCGATTATTGTTATGACACGTTGCGGTAAGTCAACGAAGAAATTATTCGTGCCCAACGAACGGCCCTTAACAACGCACAATAGTGCTAAAAATCAATAGTTTTTGGTACCTTTTTAGGTATCAGGGCTTTTAATAACAACGCACAAATAAATCGGAAGACAATTTTAATACCTAAGCATCTCCTTATAAAACGTTACACAGAATAAAAGTTGTCCACTTCGCGAACGATCAACACCAATTTTATAAAATTATTTACCACTTAATATTTCTCTATACTTTCACAATAATTTATTTATTGTCACTAGAATGTGTTCGATACTATAGGTTTTAAAGCATTTATATTTCTTCAAATTTTTAATATATGAGTCAATAATGTTTATGTCTAGGAGCGTTTTCACATTACACAATACGATATCGCAGCGTTAAAACACATAGCAATGAGAAGGAAGAGTGATTTTGTATGTCTAACAAAATAATAGTTATTGAAAAAAAGCCAAAAATATAAAAGCGTTTTCGGTCTATCGCGTTACGTAATGTGGAAAGGCATTTAAGGCTCTAAGCATGTTATGCTGCGGCATTATTTAGCTCAATTTTGCTACGTATCAGTAAGTGTTGTAAGCTATCCCGGCGAACGCGCCCTGCGGTTGTGCATTTTCCTTTACTTTATGTATACCTAGTGACCATGATATTCCGTCTTTGATGATGTAAATAAAGTAACATCTCGAACTCACCACCAGCTCTATACCAATAGGTTTAACCGAATCAACGAAATTACCCTTTTCGACGTCCCTGTAATCGCTGTTCTGTGGTAAATTAATATAAATAGGTTAAAAAGCCCGTGTACATAGAATATTTCTGAACATTTTCTACTAATATTAAGTAAGGGACAACTGACAACTCGATTTGCTATACTTATAACCTTTTACAATAATTATTATACATGTATGCAATTTACGATTGTTAAAACGCAGCATTCTGCGTCTGCGTGCGAAGTACCCTGTGTGCACGGGCTCTTAGTTGTTATTTTAACGTGTAGCGAAATGTAATCTTTAATTCAACTTAAAATCGGTATAAAAATAAACCAAGTCAAAATTTTTTATATTATTTTTAAATATCAAATGTAAGTTTAAAACAGTGGCCATATTTAAGCTACAAAACAAATTGGGTATGTAGAGTTGATAGTTGTGGTAATAACATATAAAAAGATTTCTATTAAAACATTTAACCTACGTAATAGTTTTCTTACCTAAAATTTTGTAGCTCTTTCAAGGTTTTACAGACACAAAATAATTCGTATGGATTCAGAGTATGAGGCCAAAACGTGCACAACTATCAACTCTACCTACTGTTGAAGTTTTATGGTAATTTGTAGTATGTAGTGTTAAGTTTACTTATAACGTGTATATAAAGTAATTATTGTATGTGCGAGTGTTCGATAGCAGTAGTTTGTGGGATATGTAGCATAGTTAACAGTTAACACGTTACCTGCGACTGTCGCGAGACAAATTATGCTGTCTTTAACCCCTTAGGGATCCCACACATAACTGCGAATTCGAATCGCATCGCAAATATCAGCGACAAAACTCATAATAAAAATGACATTGCGATGCGAATTCGCACGAATTCGCAGTTTAGTGTGGGAACCCTTATGCCTGTTTTCACCAATCACCTCCTTACTTAGTAACCTTAAGTGTCTCCTAGCGGCCATTTAAGATAACAATATCTAAAAATTTCACCGACATTTGTCGGTCAAAAAGTCCATGATTTAAGGACCTAGGTGACACCTTGAAGTTGGTGAAAATATTTTTATCTTTAGAGATACATGACTCTAAAAGACCGCAATTACACTTGCCGTTAGGGGGCAGTTGGTGAAAATGGGTACTACATTTTGAACTCGGGGGTTGAAAACGGAACCCGACTTTTAACATTTTACATGCGAGTACTGTATCTGCTCCGTTTAAAAATCTAAGTAGTTTTTACCCTTATATAAATTTTTATCGAACCATTTTAATAATAGATCGTGGATTAGTGTCGACTTTATTTACGATAGTATTTATACAAGGTTTAGACGACGCTTTACATCTACAGAACGTGTTCAACATCGTTGCCAAATTCGATTATCTTGTGGTAATGTAAGGTAGGAGGCGCGCTGCGATAAGACTTTAGAGCAAATTACCTGTAACAACGATGTCAATAACCTGTAACATTTTTAAAATCTTAAGGTAATAAAAACCATAGATAAAAAAAATCTTTGGTCTTAGAAAAGTTCCAAATTTAAAAATATATTTTTTATGTTATTGGAATTTCGTTCCAGTGTTTATTCCACATTTTCACCAAAATGTCTCGAAGCGCGTCTTCTACAGGTGTAGTGTATTTTAAATTTTAATATAGAATAATGCTCAATGTATTTATACGAGGGTACCCAATATTATATTATTTTCCTTGTGTAGACAATGAGTGAGTCTTATATTGATTAATTAGACGAATGTTATTTATATTCCATTTTTGTAAAAATCTTACATTCCAGTGAGTTTATGGAATTTTCTAAATTATTTTACACGCATCCGAAGACTGTGAGACGATATCAAACAAAGCGGATCGCAATAATTTTATTCCAGAAAGTACGTATACAAATTTTAAATATTCCAGTTTTTGAGAATCCCTAAAAATTTGGGGCCAAGTTTTTATAAAAAATAATTTTCACAGATTTTAGACGCCCGTTAGTTTTTTGCTTGAGTTTTTGATGACTAATACATAAAAAAACAATCAATTTTAGTTAGTCATTGAAGATTTGTAATAGAGTAGACGCTGCACTAAATAGTACCTAGATATTTTTAGTTGAGATACATACACAAGCCCAACCTTTAAAAGGCACATTGGAACATTGAACAAGACAAGAATAAGTTGTCACAAACGATACAAGAATTTTACGACGATACAAAATTTGTTGGTTGAAGGTTGTTGGTGGAAATTCATGTTATTCAGTAATTATACAAGGATTAATAAAATCAATGTATAATACATGATAATATCTATAGACTATTATTATTAATTCTCCAAATAAACTACATTTTCAGCACATTGTCATAGATAAAACTAATGTTATTAGTAATTACTAATTATCCATTTATCGACTCTTCAGTTCGTGTTCCGAAACTAAATCCAGTACTCCCGTACGACAAGTACCTGTTTTGAATATTTGTAGTCGATGTAATCAGTTGTATTGATCACATGTAATTATTGAATAATTTCTTATATTCCGTTGGTTAGTGTATTGGTTATTATGAATTTTATCACTGTTTACATGTTTTAAATATTTATACGCATTAATTGGTACATTAAATACATGTATTAAATACGATGATGTCTTTTTATTTGAAACCCCTGACGCATAAAAAAAATTGAGATACAAGAAAAATATCGCTTTTTGAAGGTGTGACCATAATTCTTCAAACATGCCTTTTTTGTCACTAGTTAATTTCAGATTATTTATAAAATTGGGTAATAAAGTTCCTTAAATAATAACCTAGTACATAATTTATCGAAATAATATAATCTCAATAATTATTACAATAGGAGCTTCCGCATCCACAAAGGAATAAAAAGGTGAGCAGAAAAATACACCAGCGTAATTTAAATTCAATATTTATTTTTAAGTTTTGACATTGAAATCATATAACATGCTTTAGTTTACGTTCACCAAGACATATCACTATACTTAATTATTATATTCGAATGAAAGACACTAAAAACTTAAGAAAATAAACCATAAAAAACAAAATATCTAAAAAACACTATAATATTTTTGAAAGTAAAAATCGAGATTTACGTTCAAAAATGGCCATCTGTATGTATATGCCACATATTTAAAGCAACAACAATACTATAAGTAAAGTGCACCTCAACTTGAAATATTATTTTTTTTCTACTTTTAGCGCTTCCATTCGAATAAATAACTGTAGAATTTGATTAATAGAGACAATATGAAGAAACGACTTTAATTTTAACACTTTATATTTCAAATCTGTAAGCTCTCTTCCTGTGTTCGAAAGTGAAAAGAAAAAACATTACAATACTGAACACATCACCCAAATAGTTTTGGCATAATTTGAGCTCGGATAAAATTTTATTTACAATAATTTTGGTCAATAATATTTTTAATTTCAATTTAAAAAAAAATGTGCCGATAGATGGCTCTAAGTTTTAACAATAAATTATTATAGAGAGCACGAATGAATAATCAAGCAGACAAAGGACACTTCTGTACCTAACACACACACACCACCACAATATATCATTCGGAATTTCGTTTTATACAAATTTTGATTCAAAATTACGATACCTAAGGGCCTTGATTCCCATACCTCGAAAGTTATTTAATTTGCTGTTCGACTGAAACAGCCTACGATCGATGTGGCATACGATGTAGTAGAATAGTAACCACTGCTTTCCGATCTAGATAAACGACTTTAATTCTTATCTGGAGTTTATCAATTCGCTAACCATTTTGATTGGCCCACATCAAATAGTCAACCAATCCACTACGCTATTGAAAAGATAAACTCCAGTCACAGAACCTCAGAAAAATTAACCTACGAAATTCCGTACCACTGGGCTCTCTTTGACTAGCGACATACAGAGAAAACCTGATTACATCTATTATATTATTTAGGCCTTACTCTAACTCGATCAAAATACTTCATTTGAATACACATACATAAATATATCTGTGAAGGTAATTGACAGAATTAAGCGGAGAGTAAATTCTTTGGTGCGAGTAATGGCACTGATGTAGGACTTGTGTGGATTTGTGGAACTAATATCTAATAACCTAAAAGCAAATATTCGTAAACTGATCTATCTGGGCCCTATTCATAATGCGTAATTCGACTCGGATTCGGAAACATCATCGCGCGACTATCCAATAAACGCTCGCCGTTAAAAGCATTGACCAATGACCGAACGATAATTTTTCCGAATCCGTGTCGAACGGGAATCGTGAATCGCCCTGTAGCGCTAGCACGCCGACCAGCGGAAATGCGAAAGTATGGACAAACTGTGGAAATAAACCTAAGGTGCCGTTCCGATCTTTACCGCGGCTAATCGCGACCGACAAAAATGTAACTAAAATGCCACTTTATGACAGACTATAGTATATGTCATAATGTAGGATATTATTTCAATTTTTAGGACTATAGTCTGTCATAAAGTGGCATTTTAATTGAATTTTTCGGAACTAAAAAAGATCGGAACGGCACCTTAAGTTTATCTCCACAGTTTGTAACTATAGTCTGTCATAAAATGGCATTTTAATTCATGAAGCCCCAAGCGGCCACATCCGGCCGCGATAACAATGAAAAAGCTATTGTGTCTCGTTTTGCCACGACTGATGGGTTAATTGAATTTTTCGGAACAAAAAAATATCGGAACGGCACCTTAGGTTTATTTCCACAGTTTGTCCATACTTTCGCATTTCCGCTGGTCGCCGTGCTAGCGCTACTGCTGTACAATTGTTTCTTTCACAAGAGAACATCTTGCTATCTCTGCAGCACGTTTTCGAATAAAAGATAGTAAAAGCGACGTGTCCATGTACGAATCTTTGTGTTCCGAGACCAGACTGACAAGAAATGGCTTGTGCGCTACTTATAGAAAATGAAAAGGAATCAGTAAGACTATATTTTTTATCTTGGACCAAAAATATCTAAGGCTGCCTTCACATTAAGTCGCGAGTAGTGCGGCAGCAGCGTGACTTCTATTCTAAAACGAGCCGCGCTGCAGCCGCGCGACTCTCTTTTGTATGAAGTCGCGCGGCTGCAGCGCTGTTGCCGCACTGCTTGCGACGTAATGTGAAGGCGCTCTAATTCAGAGTTTTAAAGCAGGAACGGACGTCCCATTGTGATTTAAGTTAACCTTAATAGTTAATTTACTATGGTAACTACTGATAATTAAGAAATAAATACATTTTGATACAATAAAAGATACTACTAAGTACGAGTAAACTATGTAAAATATACTTTTTTTTTCAATCTATCGAGGTATTTGT
This sequence comes from Polyommatus iphigenia, assembly GCA_963422495.1. Taxonomy (NCBI): domain Eukaryota; kingdom Metazoa; phylum Arthropoda; class Insecta; order Lepidoptera; family Lycaenidae; genus Polyommatus; species Polyommatus iphigenia. Next base: position 14,432,233 of record OY730189.1, read on the forward strand.
GACTTAGAATTTTATGGATCAGGTAATAGATATGATATACTAAAGATGAATAGGTATCTTCCATGTGAACATCTAAAGGCCTTTCTCCACTTTGAACTATGATGATTGATTGATAACCAATATTGTGAAGCGGACTTTAAAATGCTTTATCGACATCAATGATAGGCAATCATAGACCAATAAGAATAATATGTCCCCTCTACAGTCTACATGTTCGCAAATCGCAATTACATTGAGGCAATCATAGTCCATAGACCAATAATATGTACGTTCTCAATCGCTTGCATTGCTTCATCATGGTCCAACATAGAGTGGCTGCTTTTAATATGATGTCAATATACATCATACACACTATGATAAAAATAATAGGGATCTTAAGTGCACTATACAACGAATAATAGTAATATGCATATAACTTATTAGAAATAAGTACTTCAACCAATAGAATTATCTCCAACTTTCAATCATACATAATAGTATACTTAATAGCAACACATCTATCACATTTTTACACACCCCACACAAAGCCATATAATACACAATAATATACGTATTACGCACATAACTAAAAGTCACGGGATAAAGAAATACTCAGCCTTAGACCCATAGTTGTCTATCTCTTTTACACGCGCACGAAAATATTGGTATCTTGCTCATATAAATGCGTGGAAACGAGATGCCAATATTTTTCGCATACGAGTGAAAGAGACAGGCAGATGACAATGGACTTTCACTCGGTCCTGCGTCTGGGTCTAGGTCTATAGTAACTAAATATATAACCACTAACCAATAAAAATACACATAACATTAACATCATCAAGCGGAATGACAACTTAAATGCATTGTTGTGCGAATTATAAAGAGAATTATAAATATTCCCACATCATATTTAGGATATTTTTAAACAAGCCTTATGTTATAACTCAAAAGCGTCTAAAAGATAACATGTTCGGATGAATGTCTAATTATCACACCTTTTAGCTTTTATGTTACGTATATTTTAGATAGATTACGATATATTTTGTATTTTAATATTATTGAGACATAAATTCTGACTTTAATTTATATTGTTAGAATAATAATTTGAAAAGTTACTATTTTTATAATATCTCTAAATAACGTCTGATAAAGTATACTTTTAAAAATTTTAATAATATTCCGTTAATTTTGCTTCAATATGATTCAATATAATATGGAATCATTTGTTTCTATGTCGATTTTCGTTCAAATAATTTTATTTGTATAAATAATGATCTTGATGATAATAATTTATATAGTATACGACAATTTAACATAATATGTACTTTGATTTTAAATATTATAATAGTAACAGTTTATGTAGAATTTAGAAACAACATATGAAGCTTGTTGAAGTTTTAAAAGTAACTTCTAGTAGGTACTAAGTATATTACTATCTAAGTAAAATGCGATTTTGGAATTTATTTCAGACGTAACAAGTATATTTACTTGTTCAGAGTATTGCTAAGAGAAAAATAATAACTATAATGATAAATAAAAAACTTAACACCAATTAATAATATACACGGACAAGGCCGCAAGACGCAAGTTTGCGTGCATATTTACGGCGCGACTGCAAATGCTTCTGTCTCTTTCTTTCTTGTCTTATTCGAAAGAGAAAAGACATCTAAAGGTGGGTTTACACCAAAAGAACATAGAGCAAGAACAGCACAAGAACATTCTTTCGTATTCGTTTAGTGTAAACTATAATTCGTTACAACATACTTTAGATCGTTTACACCAATCGAATCAACAAGAACATCAAGAATAAGAATTTTTGCTCTATAGATGAGAATCATATAGCTCCGTTTAGACCAAACGAGCGAATGCTCATTGCTCATTCGTCAACGATAAGTAGTTAATTTATTTTTATAGTCATCAAAGGTTGGATCCCATAAACATCTTTTGTTATGGTATAATTCTATCATTTGTAAACATTTTTCATTACTCCAATCCATATTTACGAAATAACCTTTGATAAACTACCTAAAACCAGCCGCCAAAAAGTAAAAATATCAAGAACACTAGAATCCCTTTGAAGAGACCGCCTCGAAGAGCGAGCACGTCCGAACACGAAAGAACGCTCTAGGCAATTGCTCGAGCGCTCTTGTGTCGTTTACACCAAACGAGCGAGATTCTTAGCGCATTCTACCTATTTACCGCCGAACACGTGGCGAACACACTAGAACAACGAAAGAATGCTCGTTGTTAGTTTACATCAAAAGAGCTTTACTAGAATGAGCATTCGCTCGTTTGGTCTAAACGGAGCTTAAGCGAACTCACGAAAGCCCTACCTATACTCAAGAAGCTAATTAAAAAACCTATGCTTTTTGGCACTGATTTGATCGAATAAAATGCTAATGCAAATTAAATTTAACCTAACTAATATCTTAATCAAATCCACTAGCTTGGCGAGGAATACCTAGTGTAGGCCTTTGGTCTCTCAACTTTATAGTGACCTTATATTTTATCCGATCCACCATAGTATAATTACCATAATAGGATCATTCATAGTTTTATTAATTTGATATCAATCCTCACAAGAAACGTCTGTTAAGTAAAAAGCATTCGAATTTCGAATGCTTGGAGCAAAGTCATCATAGCAGCTGCAAGTCAAAATGACTTTAGTGTTTTCCGGAAAGCATCTGCATCACTCACAGGCCACAGCCAATAATTAGACGAAACAGATGCGCTTCAAGTGAAATTATAAGCGGCGTTTTCGATTTTATTTGCCAAAACTTTGACATTGACATTTGATATATAATTTCGGATACGCTAAAGGCGAGACCGCACTAAACGACGTGGTCATATTTTCTTTGCTAAGCGACAGTACACTGCAGCGGTGAGCGGAGAGACGCCACACTATGTTCCATAGAACTGACGTTTACCCCGGCCGCACATTATAAGAATTTCTGATCAGAAAAATTCGGACGCCCGTCGGAACGCACTCTGCTCATATGTTTTGTTGTGGGCCCCGCATACTATCAGAATTCGGACGTGTCTGACGTCCGATTCGGATGAGTGTCAGATGCAGTCGATCGGATGGCAGAAATTTTTCTGATCAGAAATTCTTATAATGTGCGGTCGGCCTCCGCTGCCGCGTAGTGGGGCTTAGCTCATAAATATTTGGCCGTGACATGTCGCGTCACTCTGTTGCAGCGTAATATCGCTTAGCGCGTCTCGCTTTAACTCTGCGTTCCGATTTTATCCACGCACGAAAACTTTGACATTGACTGTTCCTTGACATATTAGTGTCTTTCTTGACATAATAGGCCGAAGAAACGCGGCCGAAGTTCCGCATGATTACGCCTGCAATGTATTTTAAATCACCGATGACAAACCATGCCGAAATTACGTCGCGTTATATTGCATGCGTTTGACATTGCTGACGTAATCATGCCGAACTTCGGCCGCGGAACTTCGGCATGGAGTGTTTAGACACTTAGGGTTAATTCATTCCGCAATGCGACGCGTAGATGCATTTCTAAATTTGTATTAAATTGACAGACTTGCATGAAGTCTCACGAAATTGAAGTCCTTTTTTTTTAAACGGGCTTTACCAACCACACATTCCCACCGCTGTATCTCCTGTGTCGCCAGGAACGACACAAATTGAAGTCTGTTAATTCAATACTTTAGAAATGCATCTACGAGTCGCGTTGCGGTCTGAATTGATCCTTATGCGTCCTCGCCTTAAGGCTGCGTTCCGATTTTATCCATTAACACACATTAACCTTTCCTTGACATATCACACATTCGAGTACTAAACAATATCACTCGCCTTAAGCCTTGAAGTACTGCGGGAACTCATTCGATATGGCTCTGACTAAGGCCTGGTCGGCGCGGCTGGCGTCTCCCTCCTCGCAGAAGATCCGCGCGAAGCATCGGAGTAGGTCGTCCCGTCGGTGTAAGTGGGCGCCGTAGTCGGTGTTGCGGATTATGCCTTGAAGCATTCGCAGGTATTGTTGACGTCGCTGGAATGTTACGGTGAGAGTTTAGTATAAGTAACAAAGATAATAGATATCCATACTTCCATACTAATATTATAAATGCGAAAGTGTGTCTGTCTGTTACCTCTTCACGCCCCAAACGCTGAACCGAGTTTGCTGAAAGAATCATGGCCAAATTTGTATAGGAGCTGGACTCGACTTTTATTTTTGATGTCCCAAAATAAACTATAGTTAGATTTGGTTGTCCTTATGCTCTAAACATAATCCCGTTTGAGAATTATGTCTAAATAGCCACGATTTTTTATAATAATTAATAACGTTTACAATTATTTTGAGGTCAGACTTAAGAACTACCTTTTTCCCGACTGCGGTGTAGCCTACAAGTGTATATTCGGCGATCTCGTTTCTAATTATTTCAATTTTTCCTAGAGTATTGCCCAAAAAATAGAACGAATGCGAATAATCGCCGGCTGTCAGAACATAACGAAACTAAAATATATTGATCTTTTTTTTGTGGCTATTTATAGACACATTTCTAATGATTTTCGATGCCTTAAAAATATTAGGGAATTTAGCTACTAATGGCATATCGGGACGCTACCACCCACCTGGTACGATTTGGCCATTGTTCTTTTATATTGTATGATAGAGATACTTTGAGTCCCGGGAAAGGACATAGGATACTTTTCATCCTGGAAAAATGTAGGTTCCCGCACGATAAGCGATTTTGGATTTTGGTGCAACGGAGTTGCAGGCGTCATCTACTTTAGTATAAGTTATAAAGATAAAGTTTGTCGCATCCGATCAAAAACGGAAACGGAACTCAGGTGCGCCATCTTTATGAAACTAGTAGCGCGCTTTGACAGAGTCGGGGCGTGTCGGAGTGGGAGAGATGGAGAGGGAAACTTCCCCTCTCTTGGGCAGTCGCCAGAAAGTGAGATCAGTCTCGTTTAGGCTTCCAACTAGCCAACACGTTCCGGAACTGTCCCTAGTTTCGTTTAAGTGCTATTTGTGCTGAGTGAAGTGATTAAAGTGTGTTGTGAAGTATTTAGTGAAAGTGTAGTGTTCCTGTGAAGTTTCATTGTGAAAGTGTTTGATGAATGATGGACTATAATAGAGATTATAAGGTGGTATTATTTCGGACTATTCTCTCCTCGCCCGTCTTCCCATGCCACTATCTTATACCAGCATTTTACGATAAAGACTATACTGATAATAGCGAAGTCCCGATAGACATTACACAATAGTAAGCGTATTTTTCCTTAGAATTCACTCAGTTTAATACTTCGAGAATAAGTACAGCGCAATCTGTTTTTTAAAATAAGGCTGTTAAGATATTGTTTAAAAAGTACGCGTCATCTCCGGCAGATAGCGTTTCAACATCCAAAATTAAGTATAAGAGACTTTAATACAGGGTGCAATTTAACCTTCCTGCCAAATTTTGATATATTGATCCTTGTTAAAAATAAAAATACACGTATTTTTTCTTTTATAATCACTCAGTACTAAAATGTTGAGAAATAGCTTCCGAAAGTTATCCTAAAAAAACACTACAATTAATGGACACGACGCGTCGCCTGCGCGTGACGTGCCTCCGCACGCGCGCCTCCCCCCGCGTCAACCCCGCTCATTCCCCCGCGCCGCAAGTGGCCATTCTGCAACGATTTTAAATGGGATAAAATATGATGTCATTTAAAAATATATAACACCCATTTTTTTTCTGTTAAATGGACTCTCCTAATGATACCTAAGCCCTGGAAAAAAATTGTCAGGAAGGTTTAATTGTTCCCTGTATTATTTCACTCTCAACATCAGGCGTGTTGAGAGTAAAATAATAAAGTAGCCGTTTCATGGTCATCACAGTATCAGGACCGCGATGGGTATTTCATACAATCGGTAATGCTCACTAACTTGTCTCATCGTCATGATTTCAAGTAATCGAGTCAGTCAGTCTCCTGGGCGCTATTACCTAATCTCCCGGCGACAGGTCGGCCAGCTGTCGCACGATGATGTCGACGGCGACCTTCACGTCGTTGGCTTAGAAGTGGTCGGCGGTGCGCTTGCAGCTGAACAGGTCGATGCCGAGTTTGAGCACCGCGTGCGAGTTACACAGCCAGTCTCCTGGGCGCTATTACCTCATCCCCCGGCGACAGGTCGGCCAGCTGTCGCACGATGATGTCGACGGCGACCTTCACGTCGTTGGTGTAGAAGTGGTCGGCGGTGCGCGCTTGCGACTGAACAGGTCGATGCCGAGTTTGAGCACCGCGTGCGAGTTACACAGTCAATCTCCTGGGCGCTATTACCTCATCCCCCGGCGACAGGTCGGCCAGCTGTCGCACGATGATGTCGACGGCGACCTTCACGTCGTTGGTGTAAAAGTGGTCGGCGGTGCGCTTGCGGCTGAACAGGTCGATACCGAGTTTGAGCACCGCGTGCGAGTTACACAGTCAGTCTCCTGGGCGCTATTACCTCATCCCCCGGCGACAGGTCGGCCAGCTGTCGCACGATGATGTCGACAGCGACCTTCACGTCGTTGGTGTAGAAGTGGTTGGCGGTGCGCTTGCGGCTGAACAGGTCGATGCCGAGTTTGAGCACCACGTGCGAGTTACACAGCCAGTCTCCTAGGCGCTATTACCTCATCCCCCGGCGACAGGTTGGCCAGCTGTCGCACGATGATGTCGACGGCGACCTTCACGTCGTTGGTGTAGAAGTGGTCAGCGGTGCGCTTGCGGCTGAACAGGTCGATGCCGAGTTTGAGCACCGCGTGCGAGTTACACAGCCAGTCTCCTGGGCGCTATTACCTCATCCCCCGGCGACAGGTCGGCCAGCTGTCGCACGATGATGTCGACGGCGACCTTCACGTCGTTGGTGTAGAAGTGGTCGGCGGTGCGCTTGCGACTGAACAGGTCGATGCCGAGTTTGAGTACGGAGTGCGTCGGCGCTGGCTCGTGGTCGAATATGCGGACAGGGTCCTCTGGAAATGAAAAAAGTAAGTAAGTAAGCAATATATATTAGAATAGTAATACATATTGCTTACTTAAAATAATCCGACATGAAGTCAAGTGACATTGTCAATATTTTTTCTGCCGAGAGCAGAGCCGGCTCACACAATGTTAAAAGCTTATAGGCACCAGTCACCACGGGCTCCTTGGTTACTATAAATCGTTGCAAAAATGAGTGTTGAATTCCTTATAATAATTGCTAATGTTTAGTTGTCAAAATACGTAGTAGAAAAAGGTAACGAAGTTAAATTAATACTTAAGAAACTATGGATGTTTTAATATTATGACTTTAACATTAAATTATTGTAAACAAACATTCCGCTTATAGATATACAGTGTACGGGTCAACCCCCGTACAGCGTGTTGCCTTATTACCTAGATGCAACTTAGGTCATAATGCAACTCTGCACCTTTATATGTATTATATTAACTTTCGAATAATGTATTAAAGTTCAGTTCACGACGACATCTCACCGAGCGCGTGACTCGATCTCATATCCCATTTTAGTCTGATCTATGCAATACAGGAATATTCTTTGATCTCTTGTCTTAAATCTATCCCAACCCGAACATACAGGGTGCAATTAAACCTTCCTGCCAAATTTTGATAATTATATTGATCCTTGTTAGAAATAAAAATACACGTATTTTTTTATAGTCACTCAGTACTAAAATGTTGAGAAATAGCTTCCGAAAGTTATCCTAAAAAACACTACAATTAATGGACACGACGCGTCGCCCGCGCGTCACGTGACCCCGCGCGCGCGCCTCATCCCGCGTCACCCCCGCTCATTCCCCCGCGCCGCGAGTGACCATTGTGCAACGATTTTAAATGGGATAAAATTATATGTCATTAAAAAAAATAACAGACGACCTCTGTGGCTCAGTTGGTGGGCTGTTGGTAGCTCAAGCCGGGGGTCGCGGGTTCGAATCCCGCCGACGCAACAAAAAGTTTTCAAAGTTCCTAGGTCATGGATGTGTATTAAATATAATAATAATAATAATAATAATAATAAAAATCTTAAATATATGTATAGTATAAAAGTATTAAAGATATTTCCGTTGTCTGGTACCTATAACACAAGTCCTTCAGGTACTTAGCACGGGGCCAGACTGACGTGGTGTGAAGCGGTCATAGATATTATTATTATTATTATTTTTTGTTAAATGGACTCTCCTAATGATACCTAAGCCCTGGAAAAAATTGTCAGGAAGGTTTAATTGCACCCTGTATAAATTACTTTGGTAATCAAAAATCAACACAAATAAATGATTTTTGTTACTCGAAAAATCCCTTGTCATTTAACTACATTATAAGGTGGGAATAGAGGATCTTATTAACATCATAAAAACCTTACCTTCACGATTAATAAGCAGCAGTATCTTCTCGCAAAACGTCTTAGCATTATCTCTAGTCTCCAGAGCGTTCAGTAGAATATTCTCGACCGGGTTGTCAAACTGGAGGTTGTAGGCCAGGAGTAGGGTGAGGAAGAGATCCGGGATCTGTTCGTCCACATCCGTCTCCGGGGGTTCCTCGATCAACTCTAGGAGGAATTGAGCAAACTCCATGCCGAGTTGTTCTGGAATTAAGAATTTTGTGTTTCAGTTATATTCTGTATATTGTCTTTGCCTAAAGATAATGTATTTATAATAATGGTAAAATTCCATTGTAATTTGTGTTAGTAGATAAAGTTGTTATAACATTTTTATCTTGTTTTCTGTTTTCCAAAAGACTTGTACGGTGCAACAAATAACAAAGTCCATTTTATCAATTCACATAATATTCATCAATTTGTCAATTTCACATTGAGCTCATTTTAAATATAATATAGTTTTAAGCAGTTGCCGCAAAACCGTCGCGCCTTGCGGACCACTGTAACTAGCATTAGCATCTTATCAGCCCCGGATCTAGGGGGGGCAAGCCGGGGCCCATGCCCCGGGCGGCAAGTTCAGGGGGCGGCAAATTCACACTTCACGGACCAATGGACAACTCATCATTTATTTAACTTTGGCCACGGAAAAAAATAATAGCACAAGTACAGCAATTTCATGGCCATATCAACTTGACCGATACCCTGAGTGCGGAGTGAGACGTGCTGCACGAACATTTATTATTCGCGAGGCGCGTTCAAAATACGCGCCCGGTCCCGCTCGCCTGCAGGAATCGCAGAGCTCGTTTTAGCAAACTAAAACTGGTTAAAAATTATTTGCGATCTTCTGAGCCAGGAAAGCTTATCGGGTCTTGCAATCTTAGCGATAGCTCCCCCCGCGGCCTCCGTACGGTTAACATCGTCTGACGTGCGCTCCGGGATTAAAAATTATTTTCGGTGGTTTTAAATCGGTAAATTCGTGCTGAGTGTGTGTAATTAGCTAGGTAACGGTGTAATCTACGTGTACTGTAAGTTTTTAAACACATTTGCTCGTACTTTATTGGATTTAACTCGGTAAGTAAATTTCTTTGTTCACTTTTATCAGTAGGGAATTGTGGGTAGGTAAAATATTGTGTGTGTCGGTACCGCTCGCGCGGCGCCGGCCGGCCTTGCGATCAGCTGACTGTGATTATTAAGCTAAACTTTTGTTTCATTCTAATTTAAATTAAATAAGTGTAATTGGTACATTCAAATTTTATATTAACTCACAATGTCGAGCCAAAATAATATGCCGCCAGATAAAGATACAAACCCGTTTAATAGAAGCGATAAAACTCCTCGTTCTCCGACATTCTCGTCCGGTAAACGTTTGTTGTCGGAATTATCTCCTTCCTCCTTGTCACCTGTGGAGAAGCGTCACCAACCCACTAGGGACGAGCCTCTGCTGTCCCCCGTTACGTCATTATTAGACACAGGCCGCGCATCCGACGATGCTTGCAATTATTACGAGCTCGTCCGCGAAGCTAGCTCGTACTTAGCCAAAATAAACGAGTTCGCAAACGACACCGTGTCTCGCCGTAATAATTTTGCCAACAAGTCCGATATTATGAGTATGACTCAAAAAATAACTACGATCGTCTCACTTCTCGCCATAAAGAACTCCTCCTTGGAAACCAAGGTCGCAAATATGGAACGCGAATTGTTAGCTGCCAAAACTAATCCCGTCGTACAAACAGTTGCCGCCGCGCCTTCTACCTCCTACTCGGACGCGCTTAAACTAAGACTTGCGAAGTCAGTGCCGCCAGTCGAGACCCGAAAACCGCTTCCCTGCGTTATTGCCTATCCGACACAAGAAAAATCGGGGGAATTAAAATCATCGTCGGAGACAAAACAAGCTCTGATGAAAGTCATCAACCCGGCCGACGGTTTTCAATTTCACGGCGTCAAAAAAACAGCTAATTCGGGTGTGATCTTGCGACTAACTAGCGAGTCGCAAGTTAATAAACTTAAATCCGTGGAAGCGCTTAAATCGGCCGGTCTGCGACTCGAGTCGCCTAAAGGACGTAACCCACGTATTCTCATAAAAGATGTACCGCAACATATGACGGATGATAATTTTCTTCTCGCACTTTTTAATCAAAATATTAATGGCGAAATGAATATGTCTCAAGAACAATTTTTGCGTTCAACAAAAATAGTAAGACGTCGTAATTTAAATAAAGATTACAACAACAGGAAATGGATAGGTTTCGAATTAGACCCCGCTGTGCGTAAACACCTGATCAATTCAAAAGAAAAACTGTTTATCGATTGGGCGATGTGTCGCTTCGTGGACGACGTTGAGCTGGTCCGCTACGGCAACTGCCAACAGTTTGGGCTCGTCGCTAAATTCTGTCGCGATCCTAATCCTTGCTGCTACCACTGTGCCGAAAAACACAGCTCGTTGTCGTGCCCCAACAAAGATAAAGAAAATTTTAAGCCAGTTTGTGGTAGTTGCCAACGTTATAAAAAACCTTCCGACCACCCCACGGGCTCCCCAGACTGTCCAACATATAAAAGCAAAATGGAGCAACTTATTTTAACTACTAGGTATGGATAGTTTAAATATAGGACAGTTAAACCTCCATAATAACAAGCACGCGACTTTAGAATTAGAAAAGTTAGTTTCTGACCACAATTTAGACTTAGTACTTGTTCAAGAACAATATCAACTCGCGTCGTTTCGGTCGAAAATGATACAAATTAATAACTTAGCTCGCACGGGTATATACACACCTCAGTCTAGATTTTCAGTCACGGCCCTAACTAACCTTTCGACGTCGCATTGTGCGGTAGCCGAGGTATCGTGTCCTCAGTTTAGACTATACGTTGTAAGCTGCTACTTTCAGTACGCGGATACCGTAGGCCCACATTTACATCAACTCCGCCGCGTATTACAATCTCTCGCGGGTGATAAAATTATTATTGGCGCCGACGTAAATGCATCCTCGCCCTTATGGCACGGCCAGCTTAGGTACACTGACCGCGACCGTCGTACCGCTGTAGAAGACTTTATTGCGGAGTTTAACCTCCAAATTCACAACACCCCCGATGCACCACCTACCTATAGTAGCCCAACGGGCGAATCGTCGATTGACGTCACGCTATCCAGCGCGTACGTCCAGATTAAGCATTGGCGTGTCCTACCTGATGCGTCATGTAGTGATCACCGCTTATTGGTGTACGAGTTTTCTTGTGCGGTCCCGAGTGATACCGTAGTCAATTCTAATGACTATAAATACAACGTAAAGAACGGCGATTGGAATTTATTCCGCTCCCTCATTACCGCTCATGCCGGAGACTTCACTCGGCCGGATTTAAACGTCGATGAGTGCGCGGAAATTATGACAAACACATTTGTTTACTGTGCCGATGTAGCCTTGGGTCGTAGACCTCTTAAAAAAGATCACAACTGTAAATGGTGGAACAGTAACCTTCTTAATCTTCGTCGGGAATTTAGAAGGGCCAGGCGCAAAATCAATAATCTTCGTAAATCTGGCCACGATCGTTCGAATTATAATTACATAATTAGTTTGAATAACCTACGCATTTCAAGGTCACGCTATCGCGCCGCCGTTACGTTAGCGAAAAATAATATGTTGAAGAATGCCGCGAATAGACTGGATAAAGAGGGCCCCTGGTCCTCTTTATACCACGAGCTTAAACCCGGTAGTAGTAATGAGCCAAGCTTTTTCTCAAATATTAAAATTAACAACTCTTACACTTGTAGCTTAGACGAAACGGTGAAGGCATATCTAAACGTTCTCATCCCAGACGACGAGCCCTCCTTGGATGATGAACACCACCGCGACATTAGGAGTAGAATGCTAGACCCCATACATACACCGGCCTCAGATTTACCAACTTCGGAGGAGTTTAGTAAAATAGTAAACCTTTTGCCTATAAAAAAATCTGCGGGCGAGGATAAAATATCGAATATTATGATAAAACAAGCGTGCTTAGCGGCCAGTTCATCGATTCTACATGTTTACAACAGATGTATCGCAGAAGGTATATTTCCAAAAATTTGGCGCACCGGTTGCTTAAAATTAATACCTAAAGCGGGAAACAAACCTCCTGACGACCCAAAATCTTACCGTCCGATAACGTTACTGCCTTGCTTAGGTAAATTACTAGAACGTCTCATCGTACCTCGCCTGCTACCCGGTGGCCCTAAATTTCAAAGTCATCAGTTCGGTTTCACCGCCGGGAAATCGACTGTTGACGCGGCTATGGAAGTTAGAAAAATAGTAAATCTTTCGGAATCTAAATACGTGGTCGCCATTTCATTAGATATCTCCGGCGCGTTCGATCATGCTTGGTGGCCGATGTTATTATTAAAACTAAAAAATCGAGGTTGCTACACTAATATTTATGCCATAATACGTTCTTATTTTTTTAACGGTCAAACTAAGCTTCGACTTGGCCATTGTACACACGCCAAAGATTTAACATGCGGCTGCCCTCAGGGCTCTGTTATCTCGCCAAAACTATGGAACTTCGGATTTGATGATTTATTAAGTCTTCCCCTACCACCGCTGTGCGTACTAGTTGGCTACGCCGATGACGGTTTTCTCATCGTTCATGCAAATTCACGTTCCGAAATTGAATCTAAAGCCAATGATAGTCTTAATTTAATATCGAGCTGGGGTAAACGTAATCGCCTGAAATTCGCCGCGCATAAAACTTACCAAATTCTTTTAAAAGGGTCCCTTATATCTTCCCCTAGCATTAAACTTGACAATATTAACGTTAAACGCAAACAGTCACTCTGTTATCTTGGTTTTTACTTGGAAAATAAATTTACATTTTTAGAACATATAATTCAAACCGGTGAGACAGCGAAGCGCAATTTTTACTCCTTTACCAAAATATCTACGTCGACATGGGGCCTCTCCTTCAAAACCCTAAAATTAATTTACACTGCTACTTACCTAGGCAGCATTTGCTACGGGGCCCCCGTGTGGGCCGACAGAGCAACAATCGGCGCGGCTCGTCGCAAGTTGCTACAAAGCCAACGTCTTGCTCTTATATTCTTATGCAAAGCTTACAGGACCACAAGCACCGAAGCCTTACCTGTGTTAGCCGGAGTTTTACCCGTTGACCTTGAGATTCAGCGTCGTGCGACAATGTACTATCATAAAAAAAAAAACATTGACAACCCGTTTTTTTTAAGCGCTCGCGATAAAATTAAAATAGCAAGACTGTTTGAACCTTTAGAAAACTCTGTGCAAAGCCTAATCTCCGAATGGCAGTCACGATGGGACTGTTCCACCAAAGGGCGACACCTTTATAATTTTTTCCCTAATATTCGTGAACGGCTATCCAAACATTGGATGGATATTGATCACTGCGTTTCTCAATTCCTGACCGGTCATGGAAATTTTAAGGCCAAACTTTACGGATTTAAACTAGTAGCATCACCCATGTGCGAGTGCTCGACCGAAGGCAACATGTTTGAACAAACCGCGCATCATGTTCTCTGGGAGTGCAGTCTCTGGCAGGACGAAAGAACTACTATGCTAAACAACCTATTCTGTACATCTGGCAGTGGCGAAGCCTCCATAGAACACGATTCCTACCGGCTTACCTTGGCCAATTTTAATATATACATTTTTTATTATTACCCGCACACATACCCGTTTTTACGATCGCACTCAGAACGCGTACGTACTGCTCCATAGTGTGCGGCGGCCGCGCGGTGGCCGGGGAACTCGCTCAAAACATCGGGAATCCAAACATTTGAAATGTATGAAATTCACGCACACATACACATTACTACTACATGCAAACGACTCGTCGATATTGTCGAACAACAAGCCGATCCCACATAGCCTACCTAGTCTTTATTTGTCATGAGTTAAGGTTTAGTTTCGCGTGTTTCGCTTTAAAAGATTTCGTCCAATCACAACAGAGCTAATTGCAGCGGCCGACCGGCGCGTGCTGTCATTTCAATTCACTTAAACAATTATATTACGCGCTCATTTGCACTCATTTTGTACTGTTATTATTGTAATATGCAAAATTTTGTTTATTAAGTTAGTGGGCTAGCTTGATTGTAATATTATATAGTTTAAAAGAATCGAAAGTAGTGAAATTTTACTTGCCAAGTGTTGTGTTGTGTTTTTGTTTGTTACATCGTAAAGGTTGGTTTGTTTTACTTACTTTGTAATTTGTCGTGACACGGTTAGGTGAGAAATGGCAGCATTAGAACAAATTGACTGTTGTCTTACGGATTACCTATTAAATGACTTAAATTCGTTCTCAAAACAATCGTTCGAAAATAAAAAACATATCATTAAACAAGGACGGGCGCGTCCCGATATGAAAATTGATTATAGGTGTAAGGATGGGTTTTTCAAACATTTTCACAGTTCAGTGTATGATAAATATAATTGGATAGCGGGCAGTTGCAAATTAAATAAGTTATTTTGTTTTCCATGTTTGCTGTTTTCCGATACAAATAGTGCTTGGAATAAAACGGGTTTCTCAGACATCAATAATTTGACCAATTCGGCTAGGAAACATACTCAAACCGAAAAACATTTACGCAGTTGTATATTATTATACAATTTTGGAAATAGTAGAATAGAAACATTTCTCGGAAATAATTATGAATCCCATAATCAAAAAGTGGAACGTAATCGAAACTTAATGAAACGTTTAATAGACACTGTTGTTTTTCTTGGAAAACAGGAGTTATCTTTCAGCGGGCATAGTGAAAACGTTAATTCAGACAATCGTGGCAATTATATAGAAACATTATTTTATTTAAGTAAGTACGATAGCGTTATAGACTCCCATCTTGAACAATGCTCATCTACTTCACACTCCGTGTTTACCGGTCTATCGGGAGACATTCAAAATGATCTTATACAATGCACCGCGGCGGTAATTTTAGACGAGATTAGACGTGAGATTAGCCATGCCAAATTCGTTTCAGTTATGATTGACGAAACCCCAGATGTCAGTCATAGAGAACAGTTGTCTGTTATATTTCGTTATTTGTCCGAAAATGGTCTGGAAGAAAGATTTGTAGGTTTTTGCGACGTTAGCGAAAGCCGGACTGCGACTGTATTAGCGATTCAGTTGCTCGATATTCTTGAACAATATCGATGCAAAGACAAACTGATCGGTCAGACATATGACGGTGCCGCCGTTATGTCAGGTGAACGTGGAGGCGTTCAAGCACTAGTACGGGGTCAATGCCCTCTCGCGCGTTTCGTACCGTGTTATGCTCATATTCTTAATTTGGTTTTAAGTAAATCTTTAGAAAATATTTCAGAATTAAAATCATTTTTCGGCCATATCAATGGAATTGTCAGGTTTTTCAACAAATCGTCGAAACGGTCAAATCTTTTAAAACAGTTTTCCGATCGTCGTATGCCTGGAGTAGCCGAAACACGGTGTCATTATCATTCGCGCATTATTAATGTTATATTTAATTGCAGGTTAGATATGATTGAAACCTTTAATCATATAGTAGATAATCCCCAATCGTGGGATGTTGATTCTATATCCATGTCGGAGTCGTTTGTAACTAAATTAGAAGATATGCAGTTTTGTTTCCTTTTGCATATTTTTTCAGAGATTTTTGCCAGAACTGACATTTTGTTTGCTTTGCTTCAAAGCAAACAAGTCGACATCGAAATCTCAATCAGAGAAATTGGTGCATTTCAATCTTGGTTATCAGAAGAGTTTTTAAAACAATTTGATTTTATTTTCAATAGTATTCAGGAATATTGTGAACCACCACGACGGCGCCGGCGGATGGATACAGAAATTGACTTGAAAACACAATACAAGCGTTTATTCGTTGAAATAATAGATAACATCAAAAGCCAAATAAACTCCCGTTATTCATCGTTTCAAAACTTAACTTTCTTGATTTAGTCAATAAGTCTAAATACGCGAGTTACCGTAGTAGTTTTCCCGAGGAAAGTGTGTCTGCATTAATATCCGAATTCCCGAATATATTTGATTTTCACGCATTAAAAAACGAATTAAAAGTTTTATACAGTACTTCAACATTTAATAATTTAGATATCTATGAACTTTATTTACATCTTTTTAAATCCGCGTTGAGTGAAGCTTTTCCTCAGCTTTTAATGTTATCTCAAATTGTTTTGACTCTTCCTGTATCGGTGGCTTCCGCTGAAAGGTCGTTTTCGGCATTGAAGCGAATTCATACCTATACACGAAACAGCCAAAGTGAGGCTAGATTGTCAAATCTCGGTGTAATTTCAATTGAAAAACATGTATTATTAAAATTGCATCAAAAAAGCGACTTTTATGATAATGTTTTGGCACATTTCGTAAAGAAAAACCGTAGAATTATGTTAGAATATAAATAATAATTCTTAGGTCATTTTTCAGGTTGTAGAATAGGAATATTAAATAACGACGACAGACGACAAATAACAAAATTAAACATTTAGGTACGTATTTCTGCTGATATTTCTTTGCTACTAGCTTTTGCCCGCGATTTCGTCTGCGTGGACTTCAGACAGGTAGCCTATGTTCCTTTCCATGTTTGACATGGGATGCATGCAAAATTTCATCTAAATCCAGTTTTTGCATGATTGAGTAACAAACATCTACACTGGCAAGTCAGGATTCACTTATTTTTGGTGTGTGAGTGTGAGTGACGTGTGCTTAAAACGGCTTTTTTTAAAGCCACTTTTATCATACTCGACATGCACTGTTCATATAATACCAGTGATGTCATGTATGGTGAAGGTGGTGAATACTAACAACACTAACACTGCATGCAACGCACACAATGCAAGCAAAGCACCCTAGTAGTTATGGAAAAGGTAAACTAACACACTTAATACAGGTATGTAATTTATTGCACGTTTTTTTTACAAGAATTGAAATTTTGCTTATTCACGAGTTAGCCGTTTTTTGGTCCGGCTTTCCCTTTATTTTTTTTCACCCCACGCCACTGACATCTGGAGTAGCATACTACGGTGATCTCGTGGACAGCGCTAGGAACTTCCGTGCCTTCAAGCGTTTTTGCCACAATTATTATTGGCAACAGTCAAACACAATAAACTCCAATATTAACTTAGCTTTAGCTTAGGAGTCACAAGTATTAACCTTATTTCCGTGGTGCTCCCCCTTAAGTTCTTTGACTTTCGGTCATTGCAACTTTGTGCTGTCTCCCGCTTTTATGGGGAGGGAAATTGGAATCTTCCTACTCCTCCTATTTTCTTCTGATTAATTTCGTTGCGGGTCCCAAGACAGTATTAGCATGTCCCTCGGGCTCCCTGAGATCATATCAAAGGGTTTTCGTGGTTGGATGCCGCTGTCGATCCTGGCGACACAGGAGATACAGTGGTGGGAATGTGTGGTGGGCCAAAGCCCGTTTAAAAAAAATAAAAAAAAAAATCTTAGCGATAGAAAAACGTATTGCACACGAGTTAAATTATGACAAGGCTATAATATATAGATTTATTTGCTGAACAAAAAGCTCGAAGAGTAAAATTGTAATTTCAATTCACAAATTTAATAATTTGTTCTGCTGGTAGAGCAGATGACGCTATCTGGGCTGCTGCAGTTATCGCCTCGGGCGGGTCCAGCGGCTCAGCGACACGCGGAGAGGAGGCACCGTTGGGTTTTAGTGGGTAACCAAGGGTGCTCCTCCGTACCGCAGCACCCGAGGTGTCCCACATATCCAGGCGCCCACCCAGGCTGCCGGGAATGCATCAAGCATTTCCCAACGGCAAAAAAAGGGCGGGGCGGCATTTTTCAGTTTTTGCCCCGCCTAAAAAAAATTGAAGATCGGGGGCTGCATCTTATAGCATAGCAAATAGCATTTAGCAATATAAAACTTATCAGCAACTATAGTTTTATCTATCTATAGTTTTATCATCTAGCAGCAATTCTCATGCATGCAAAACACACATTTGACAAGTTGTCAAATGTGTGTTTTGTATTGACGCTGCCGCTTCGCAGTCGCGTGGTCGCGTAGGTTTGTGCTAAGCATCAAGGTGTACCCCGTACAAGACTATAATCATTGAGCTATAATTGTTGGTAACTCCTGTTTTAAACGTGGAATTGAAGTGTAGTTGTAATTAAAAATGTTTATTGTTTAATTACAACTACTAGATACTGTGAATACACCAGTATTCACCATCTTGTGGCTAGCATCGGAATTGCACTGGCTGCCGCTACTGTATCAATAAGAATCCGTCTTCAGCGCCACAGTGAACAGTTACCGAAGTGCGGCACGGGCAGGCGGTCGGCCATGCTGAGCAGCATGGACAGCAGCAGCGCCGAGTGGCTGAGGCAGGCGCGCGCGCGCGGTTTGTCGCGCATGTCGCGCGCCAGCTCCGGCGGCAGCGACGACAGCGCCGTTAGTACAGTTATAATACAGTTACCGAACTGCGGCACGGGCAGGCGGTCGGCCATGCTGAGCAGCATGGACAGCAGCAGCGCCGAGTGGCTGAGGCGGGCGAGCGCGCGCGGGTTGTCGCGCATGTCGCGCGCCAGCTCCGGCGGCAGCGACGACAGCGCCGTTAGTACAGTTATAATACAGTTACCGAACTGCGGCACGGGCAGGCGGTCGGCCATGCTGAGCAGCATGGACAGCAGCAGCGCCGAGTGGCTGAGGCAGACGCGCGCGCGCGGGTTGTCGCGCACGTCGCGCGCCAGCTCCGGCGGCAGCGACGACAGCGCCGTTAGTACAGTTATAATAACAGTTACCGAAGTGCGGCACGGGCAGGCGGTCGGCCATGCTGAGCAGCATGGACAGCAGCAGCGCCGAGTGGCTGAGGCGGGCGAGCGCGCGCGGGTTGTCGCGCATGTCGCGCGCCAGCTCCGGCGGCAGAGACGACAGCGCCGTCAGTACAGTTATAATACAGTTACCGAAGTGCGGCACGGGCAGGCGGTCGGCCATGCTGAGCAGCATGGACAGCAGCAGCGCCGAGTGGCTGAGGCGGGCGAGCGCGCGCGGGTTGTCGCGCATGTCGCGCGCCAGCTCCGGCGGCAGAGACGACAGCGCCGTCAGTACAGTTATAATACAGTTACCGAAGTGCGGCACGGGCAGGCGGTCGGCCATGCTGAGCAGCATGGACAGCAGCAGCGCCGAGTGGCTGAGGCGGGCGAGCGCGCGCGGGTTGTCGCGCATGTCGCGCGCCAGCTCCGGCGGCAGCGACGACAGCGCCGTTAGTACAGTTATAATACAGTTACCGAACTGCGGCACGGGCAGGCGGTCGGCCATGCTGAGCAGCATGGACAGCAGCAGCGCCGAGTGGCTGAGGCGGACGCGCGCGCGCGGGTTGTCGCGCATGTCGCGCGCCAGCTCCGGCGGCAGCGACGACAGCGCCGTTAGTACAGTTATAATACAGTTACCGAAGTGCGGCACGGGCAGGCGGTCGGCCATGCTGAGCAGCATGGACAGCAGCAGCGCCGAGTGGCTGAGGCGGGCGAGCGCGCGCGGGTTGTCGCGCATGTCGCGCGCCAGCTCCGGCGGCAGCGACGACAGCGCCGTTAGTACAGTTATAATACAGTTACCGAAGTGCGGCACGGGCAGGCGGTCGGCCATGCTGAGCAGCATGGACAGCAGCAGCGCCGAGTGGCTGAGGCGGGCGAGCGCGCGCGGGTTGTCGCGCATGTCGCGCGCCAGCTCCGGCGGCAGAGACGACAGCGCCGTCAGTACAGTTATAATACAGTTACCGAAGTGCGGCACGGGCAGGCGGTCGGCCATGCTGAGCAGCATGGACAGCAGCAGCGCCGAGTGGCTGAGGCGGGCGAGCGCGCGCGGGTTGTCGCGCATGTCGCGCGCCAGCTCCGGCGGCAGAGACGACAGCGCCGTCAGTACAGTTATAATACAGTTACCGAAGTGCGGCACGGGCAGGCGGTCGGCCATGCTGAGCAGCATGGACAGCAGCAGCGCCGAGTGGCTGAGGCGGGCGAGCGCGCGCGGGTTGTCGCGCATGTCGCGCGCCAGCTCCGGCGGCAGAGACGACAGCGCCGTCAGTACAGTTATAATACAGTTACCGAAGTGCGGCACGGGCAGGCGGTCGGCCATGCTGAGCAGCATGGACAGCAGCAGCGCCGAGTGGCTGAGGCGGGCGAGCGCGCGCGGGTTGTCGCGCATGTCGCGCGTCAGCTCCGGCGGCAGAGACGACAGCGCCGTCAGTACAGTTATAATACAGTTACCGAAGTGCGGCACGGGCAGGCGGTCGGCCATGCTGAGCATCATGGACAGCAGCAGCGCCGAGTGGCTGAGGCGGGCGAGCGCGCGCGGGTTGTCGCGCATGTCGCGCGCCAGCTCCGGCGGCAGAGACGACAGCGCCGTTAGTACAGTTATAATACAGTTACCGAAGTGCGGCACGGGCAGGCGGTCGGCCATGCTGAGCATCATGGACAGCAGCAGCGCCGAGTGGCTGAGGCGGGCGAGCGCGCGCGGGTTGTCGCGCATGTCGCGCGCCAGCTCCGGCGGCAGAGACGACAGCGCCGTTAGTACAGTTATAATACAGTTACCGAAGTGCGGCACGGGCAGGCGGTCGGCCATGCTGAGCAGCATGGACAGCAGCAGCGCCGAGTGGCTGAGGCGGGCGAGCGCGCGCGGGTTGTCGCGCATGTCGCGCGCCAGCTCCGGCGGCAGAGACGACAGCGCCGTTAGTACAGTTATAATACAGTTACCGAAGTGCGGCACGGGCAGGCGGTCGGCCATGCTGAGCAGCATGGACAGCAGCAGCGCCGAGTGGCTGAGGCGGGCGAGCGCACGCGGGTTGTCGCGCATGTCGCGCGCCAGCTCCGGCGGCAGAGACGACAGCGCCGTTAGTACAGTTATAATACAGTTACCGAAGTGCGGCACGGGCAGGCGGTCGGCCATGCTGAGCAGCATGGACAGCAGCAGCGCCGAGTGGCTGAGGCGGGCGAGCGCGCGCGGGTTGTCGCGCATGTCGCGCGCCAGCTCCGGCGGCAGAGACGACAGCGCCAACGTCGCCAGCGCCGTGCGCTCCAGGCCACACATCACGCCGAACGCCTGAACAACAACATGATTTATTAAAATAGTAATAATCTATATAGAGGTCATAACTATATACTTCGGAGCGACGCGACGCGACACTACGTAACGAAGCGACACTTCACTTTTCTTGCCTTTTTCTCCGTGGTTGCCGCGTAATGCGATTTCATAAAAAGAATATTCATGTCAGGTTATTCCGTTAGTAATAAAAATATTAATTTTACATAGCGTATATTTATTAAATATCTTAGATTGTAAAATGGCTTTTCCAACGTATAAGTTTACGGCACGCGTACGCCACATGCACGCACACACTGTGGCGTACGCACAAAACTTTTGACGTATCTACCATACGCTTTAATCTTTGGATTAACACATGGTACTGTTTTTTTGCGAGTTTCTTACGCCGGTTCTTCTCGCCAGGTTAGTTCCCGAACCGGTGGTAGGTATTATGTAGACTTTCAGGAAATATTTGCAAATAAAATTTTGCAAATATTTTCTGAAAGTCTTCTGAATAAAAAAATTGAGTTTGAGTTTTAATTCTGCTATTCCAAATCAGTACAGTACAGTACAATAGAAAAGCCTACCTGCAGCAGCAGCTGTCGCAGCGGCCACCTCGTCTCCATCTGGTAGAACTGCACGAGCGTGGTCACATACGCGTACCGGTGGCTACTCAGCACGTGCTGCGATATGTTCACGTCCGCGTTCGACTGGAATATTTAATTTTTTTTTTACTAGAGGGACACTTTATAGTTGATATGTAATGTATACTGAATACTGATCAAATTGCATTCCTTATTATTATAAACAGCAAAATTACAAATCAAAAATTTATGGGATTTGACCTCGTAGCGACTTGTTAGAGTACTGTACATAGACACTAGCATTCAATATTTTGGCGTCTTAACTCATTCGTTGTACGTTTAGAGACGATGAGTAAGTATATCATTTAATGTTAAATTTAATGTGCAGTAATTGCCATAACAGAAATCAACTCTAGCAGATGCGTTTCGCAGCGTATAAAGCCCTGTTCTATGGATTTTTCAGACCCATTTTCATTGTCAGTTACCATAACAGAAGAAGCAGTTGCGTCTGTATGTCGTGTGCGTCATTGTGCAGCGCCCAGCCGCGCTGCTGTGCGTCGTTGGCCGCTTTGGACAGTGCGTTGAGGGCCGTCATCATGCGCACCGTATTAGGCGTCGTTGTATGGCTTTCTCAACGATATATTTACTATTGTATTCTACTTACCATAACAGAAATCAACTCTAGCAGTTGCGTCTGTATGTCGTGTGCGTCATCGTGCAGCGCCCAGCCGCGCTGCTGTGCGTCGTTGGCCGCTTTGGACAGTGCGTTGAGGGCCGTCATCATGCGCACCGTATTAGGCGTCGTTGTATGGCTTTCTCAACGATATATTTACTATTGTATTCTACTTACCATAACAGAAATCAACTCTAGCAGTTGCGTCTGTATGTCGTGTGCGTCATCGTGCAGCGCCCAGCCGCGCTGCTGTGCGTCGTTGGCCGCTTTGGACAGTGCGTTGAGGGGCGTCATCATGCGCACCGTATAAGGCGTCGTTGTATGTCTTTCTCAACGATATATTTACTATTGTATTCTACTTACCATAACAGAAATCAACTCTAGCAGTTGCGTCTGTATGTCGTGTGCGTCATCGTGCAGCGCCCAGCCGCGCTGCTGTGCGTCGTTGGCCGCTTTGGACAGTGCGTTGAGGGCCGTCATCATGCGCACCGTATTAGGCGTCGTTGTATGGCTTTCTCAACGATATATTTACTATTGTATTCTACTTACCATAACAGAAATCAACTCTAGCAGTTGCGTCTGTATGTCGTGTGCGTCATCGTGCAGCGCCCAGCCGCGCTGCTGTGCGTCGTTGGCCGCTTTGGACAGTGCGTTGAGGGCCGTCATCATGCGCACCGTATTAGGCGTCGTTGTATGGCTTTCTCAACGATATATTTACTATTGTATTCTACTTACCATAACAGAAATCAACTCTAGCAGTTGCGTCTGTAAGTCGTGTGCGTCATCGTGCAGCGCCCAGCCGCGCTGCTGTGCGTCGTTGGCCGCTTTGGACAGTGCGTTGAGGGCCGTCATCATGCGCACCGTATTAGGCGTCGTTGTATGGCTTTCTCAACGATATATTTACTATTGTATTCTACTTACCATAACAGAAATCAACTCTAGCAGTTGCGTCTGTATGTCGTGTGCGTCATCGTGCAGCGCCCAGCCGCGCTGCTGTGCGTCGTTGGCCGCTTTGGACAGTGCGTTGAGGGGCGTCATCATGCGCACCGTATAAGGCGTCGTTGTATGTCTTTCTCAACGATATATTTACTATTGTATTCTACTTACCATAACAGAAATCAACTCTAGCAGTTGCGTCTGTATGTCATGTGCGTCATCGTGCAGCGCCCAGCCGCGCTGCTGGGCGTCGTTGGCCGCTTTGGACAGTGCGTTGAGGGCCGTCATCATGTGCACCGTATTAGGCGTCGTTGTATGGCTTTCTCAACGATATATTTACTATTGTATTCTACTTACCATAACAGAAATCAACTCTAGCAGTTGCGTCTGTATGTCGTGTGCGTCATCGTGCAGCGCCCAGCCGCGCTGCTGTGCGTCGTTGGCCGCTTTGGACAGTGCGTTAAGAGCCGTCATCATGCGCAGCGCGTCGGGAGCCGCGTCTATGGCGTTCTTGGGGCATGTTATGTTGCTGTTGGCTTCCCGTAGTAGAGCATCTATTATCGATCTTGCTGCACCACCGGGTAGGAATTCCTAGAAAATATTTAGCTATTATATAGGTTAGTTCCCGACCTGTGGCAGGCATCATAGTGTCATAGACATTTCTAAAAGAATTATTTTGTAGTCATTGTTATGGGTAATTTTTTATTTCATTACATTTCATTAAATATAGAAAGTAACTTCTCTAGCTGAGTATATAGGAACCTAAAAGTATTTGTGCTCAATTTCAAGGACAATTGTATTAATTGCTTGTTGCTCGGAGAGTTGTCAGTATAATAGCCTCAGGACTCGCCTAATTGAAGTCATAAGGTCATCTAATATTATCAGAATCAGATGCTGTTAGAATACATTTGGGAATAATATCACATAAGTGATTTTATTAGTCAGAACTCAGGAATGAGTCATGTACTATAGTATATTATTATGTTAGCAAAAATTGGTAGCAAACTACATAAAATTATGTTAAAAATTGCTTTTGAACCCGATAATATTGTGTTACTTGTAATAAGATCTCATGCACTAATAAAATTCAATACATATATTATTTTCTCTTCAAACTAAAAAGGACTAAAAACATACCCTTAATGACACCAGCACTGTCACAACGGCCACTTTAGACATGTCATGGCTGAGCTGTGTCTCTCTGCGGACAGCCTGCACTATCTCATATATTGCATTAGGCTTGATGCTGTCGCTGCTGTCTTGACTATCATCTTGGTTGTCCGTGTCGGATGACAGTTGATTAATCGGTTTGCTGAGCATTTGTTTTTCATGGTCGTTTTCTAGAAAAATATTAGAACAATGTATTGTGTAAACCATAGTTTCTCAACCTTATTTTGCTCACCGCCCACTTTGAGAATATGTTGTTTTCTAGAGCCCCCCCCCCCCCCCCCATCTTAATTTTACTTACCGTCTTTCGTGAATTTAAAACAGCTATTGCCACGATTATATTTAAACGTTCTTACGTATGAAAGAAGAATGTTTCAATGGGAGCAATTAAAACGCATACTTAGTTATATTGAGCAATATTTTGCATATATAATACGTGCACACGTGATAAAAATGATAACAATACCAACATACAACCTACAATAACAAAAATTAAATGATATTAATAATTATTTTACTTTAGCGCCATCTCAATGCCCCCTTATTTTCTCTGGGTCTTCTACTGCCCCCCCGAAAGTCTCAAACGCCCACAAGGGGGCGTTATCGCCCACTTTGAGAACCTATGGTGTAAACGGTAAAACAAGCTTCTTGGCTACTTCTTGGGTAAAACCTGTAAGCTAGTGTGACTTCTAACATCAAGTGTCATGTAAAACCTATAATATAGGAACAACTTTCATAATTTTTTTATCAATTTACATACACCAATGTGTATGTAAATTGATAAAAAAATTATGAACAATAAATTCTGCTATATTATAATGTATCACAATTGATGACATTATAGAATAGAATTTGTTGTTACAATTTACATTTTAGACACTTTTCTGCTTTAATGTTATTTTCAGATAATCCTGATCAAGTTTATAAAAATTAAAAATATAGGTAAAATATTTTCCTGACTTCTCAGGGAACTACTTTGATCAATAAAAACGTATTAACATAATATAACAATTGTATTGTTTCTATGCATTCCCATGAATGTAGAATATTAAAATTATAAAATTGTATTTCATACATATTAACTTCAAGCTATAATATAACTATTGCAAGGCAAAAAAGTTAGAAATTATTGCAACCTTTAAACACACTAATGTGTTAGTCTTATTTGTAAATAAAATACATAATCTGTAAAAATTTCAACTCTCTAGACTCTAGATTACTGTTCTTGAGTTACAGCTTGGAGACAGACAGACATATGGACAGATATCAAAGTCTTAGTAATAGGGTCCCGTTTTTACCCTTTGGGTATGTAACCCTAAAAAATTACCTACCACTTGCAATGTTATTTAAATTATGCCCTCGAGACGGAGATTGAGTATTCTGCTTCTCATCAGATATGGGTCTCATGTCAAAGGATGGAGATACTCCACAGGGTGGAGTGTCATCAAATCTCGGTGGTGGTTTTGGTGCCTGCTGCTTTTTACTTGGTGGCTTCACAAGTGTTTGTATCTGCTTCTTCTTCTCATTCAATCTAGCTAGGAGTTCTTCTTTGTGGGAGGTTGTCGCATTATCTTTTAAACTACTGATACTATCATTTAGGAAACCCAAAAAGAACTCTGGCTCAACCTAAAACACACAATTGTATCTAATTATGACAGGCTAATGAATAAAAATGAAATTGTTGTGAGGAAAACTGTGTGAATATTATTATTTCCTAGGCCAAAGCTGGTATAGTATTATGTATTGTGTGCGTGTACTGTGCCTGCTTTGGCCAATTAAATAAGATATTATAATATTTTTAATTACTAGTATTATTTCTGTGTCATTTGGCTGCACAGGATTGAACATTTTTAATTACCAGAATTGGCCTTGTAGCATTGGATAACATTAATTGGAGTTTCAGTATTAAATAATATTACCTTGACTGCGGCTACATAATTTGAAGGAACGAAACCGACTTGGCCTTTCCTATTAACGACATACCACCAGTTCCTCTGTTTTGTGTTACTCTGTTGGAGATAAAAGTATTCGCCCTCCACGAAACTGAGAGTCTTATTCAATGTGGCCTCGAAATCGAACCGCGCCGTAAGCATTTCCAAGTCATCTACGAAAAATATTTGAAAATGGGTGGCCCGTAGTAAATCGAAAAACTATATTAAAACTTTTAAAATAAAAATGTTTTTAGACAACTGTCATAGTGGAACTCAGTACAATACTTTATTAGGTCTTTTTTAAGGCAGTAAAACAGTAATAATTTACATAAGAAAAGGCTCTAAAACAAAAATAATTTTATTAAAAAAAAATATAATCTTACCGTTCGGGCTTAGTGCGTCTCCCATTTTGGTGAGAAATAAAAAAAAATACTTTCGTTTGGCCTAATCAAGGACACACTTTTAATTGTTTGTAATAATTTTATTGCATTTTGTAAAATTCTGCAATTTCCCACAACAAATCAATGTAAAATTTAAATTGACAATGACATTTACGTACGCGGTACGGGGTACCATATTATACTACATAATATATCTGTGCGCGGCATGGAATTAATATATACTACGTATAACTGGAAAGCTCACTGTGCATCTAAGCACGTGCCGAGTGAGAGGTCATAAACCTTGGTCGGTCTCTCTCTAAATAGTGTAACCATACCTATGACCTATCTGTAGGACATTCAATTATAATGCAAATGCAATGCAGTGCCTATTGGACAATTATTGTCCTATCGGTCAATCTCGGCGATAGCTTCTACGAATAATGAAGTTTTTATTATTCGTAGGGTAGCGGTCAATAACCCTCTGTCAATTTTTTTCATATTTCCTAGTTTTCTATACAAACCACGATTGACAATGAAGTGACAAAATATGTTTCTAGTTGGGGTTATATTGTGTTTTGCTTAACTCGATGTGAACTGAATATGAAGTTACACTTCGAACTTATAAAAAGTTGGAAATTATCATTTTAAGAGTTACCCATTATAGGCCATAGGTTTTTCTTTCAATCTATAATAGCCTGTGTCTCTTTAAGAGTAAAATTTTTGGTTAAAGTTAACAAAATACAGTGAAGGCATTTTCCACTTAGCAACTAGACTAGTAAGGTCAACAACTGCTACCGCCAACTTTGAACGATTTGAAATGAAAATACGACTATTGAAATTAAATAACATTAATATGAAGCAGAAATATATGTTTTATTTACTTTGAACTAAACAATTATTAATTTTTAATTTTCTTTGGAAAAAGGCAATTTCATAAATAAAGGTGAAAAATAATAAAACACAGTAAATAGCATAATATTTAATTTTAAAACATAATACATTATTTTTAATTTTTTAATCTCTTCTTTAGATTTTCTGTTTAAGATTTTTTAACTTACGCTTTATTTTTCTTGGGGTTGCAACTTGCAAGCAAAGTACCTGGATGTTTGTGTATTCACGTAAATTTTTATTTATTTTCTTCCTTGGAGAACTTTTAGAAGATCCAGGTTGTGTGTTTTCTAAAGTATTGAAGCGTATAATGCTTAACACTTTAATTTTATTTTCGGGAAAAATCTGTAATGCAATTACATAAAAATAAGTAGGTATTGTTACAAATTGCTGTTCAGTAATTTTTTATTAGGATACAATGTTGCTTATTTCAAATATTTTTAAATTACCTTTGGAAAGATAGAAGGAGTCAAAGGTTTTAATCTTTTCCGATGTTCTGTTCGATAATCTTCAGGTTAGAAATGAAGTGAACAAACTACAGAGCTTTGACGTAAGTTCCCGGGTATCACCTTTAACCACTTTTTCTTTAGCTCTAAATCTGAAGGCAAACTGGAAATATAAAATTTATATTATATTAAATACCATTTTATATTATACTATTAAACTATTTGGTTTTGTTTGGCGTAGTAAAGAATACTCATTAAAGCTTCTACATGCTTTTTAATGCAGAGGTATGTACATGCAAATAGTGAATTTCCAAGGTATTTAGTGACACAACAATTTGTGTAAATTTTGTACATAATTAGGTAATAACAATAACAAAACAAAAACGTAAAGTTAAAAATACGTGGTCACCCTAGTTCATACTGAATGTCAAACTTACCTGTGAATAGATAATCCAGTCAGGGTACGATTCTTTCACACAGCCATCACAGCACATACATTTTTAACAATTTTACAATCCAATACACTATTTTTAAGCTTGGAAAGCATTAATAATAACTCCATACCAAAGAGGATATAAACTATAGAGTTGCAAAGCCCATACAAACCAGCGTGTTTAAATTTTAAATTCTCATCTGAACGATAGATGGCATTGTGTGTTTCAAATTAACCCAAAATTAGCCCAATACAACAAATAAAAGCGCCATCTAGTAGACTATTTTTAAAACACGTTCGCTAACTGCAAAATTAAGAAAGAGATGTCGCTGATTAATTTTAATCGGAAATTACATTTATTGAAGTTTTTTAAGCTAATGTTTTTGGGTCTTTTAAAATAGCTATATTTTTTTTACAAATATAGATAATTTAAAAAATATTAAAAAATTTTATTCCGTCGGCGGAATTTGAACCCCCGGGTTGAGCTATCCAAATGAGCCACAGAAATCGACAAACACGGTGAGGAAGTTTGACAACGTCGCATCGACCGTCCGCGTCACGAGTCACAAGTCACAACTCACAACTCACAAGTACTCACAACTCACAGCGATCGCAATGCGGTTCGGCGCGACGCGACGTTGCCGCCAAACTGCGCCTTCAGGCGGACGCATATTATAATATACTAGCTGTCCCGGCAAACGTTGTTTTGCCATTTAAAGTATGTATGTCTACTTCATCAGCATACAAAATCTTACCCCCTCTTTTGTCCCCTAAGAGGGGTGGGGGGAAAAATGTTATGTAACACCAGATGTTAAGTTGGAAAAACAGTTAATAATATAAAGTACATTAAAGAAAAAAGTTTACTTAATACAAAATCGGACCCTCTCTTTGGTAGGGGGGGGGGGGTGATTTTTATACACCAGATATTGAGTTGGAAGAAGGCAAATATATCTACGAAAACCGTATGCAAATCAGATCAGTTGTTTTCGTGTTAAAGAAAAAGTCTTGTACAAAATCTGACCCCCTCTTTCGTCCCTTTAGAGGGGTGGCGGGAATTTTTTTTATACACCAGATGTTAAGTTGGAAGAAGACAAATATGTATACCTGCGAAAACCGCATTCAAATCGGATCAGTAGTTTTCGTGTTAAAGCAAAAGTCTTATACAAAATCTGACCCCCTCTTTTGTCCCTTTAGAGGGATGGGGGGAAAAAATTTTATACACCAGATGTTAAGTTGGAAGAAGAGAAATATATCTGCGAAAACCGCATTCAAATCGGATCAGTAGTTTTCGTGTGATAGTGGAACAAACATACAGACAGACAGACAGACAGACATACAGACAGACAAAAAAACTGACCACATTTTTGGCTTGTATAGCAATGTAGTGACACCCTCCGCTTATTATTTTTTGAATATCTTTAATGTACAGAATCGTCATTTCTACAGTTTTATTATAATATTATATGTATAGATGTATAAAGATGAATCTTACCCCCTCTTTTGTCCCCTAAGAGGGGTGGGGGGAAAAATTTTATACACCAGATGTTAAGTTGGAAAAAACAGTTAATAATCTATACATATAATATATGAAGTAAGTCCATTAAAGAAAAAAGTTTCATACAAAATCTGACCCCCTCTAAGCTCCCCTTAGAGGGGTGGCGGGGATGATTTTTATACACCAGATTTTGAGTTGGAAGAAGACAAATATATCTGCGAAAACCATATGCAAATCGGATCAGTAGTTTTCGTGTTAAAGCAAAAGTCTTATACAAAATCTGACCCCCTCTTTTGTCCCTTTAGAGGGGTGGGGGGAAAAAAATTTATACACCAGATGTTAAGTTGGAAGAAGACAAATATATCTGCGAAAACCGCATTCAAATCGGATCAGTAGTTTTCGTGTGATAGTGGAACAAACATACAGACAGACAGACAGACAGACAGACAAAAAAACTGACCACATTTTTGGCTTGTATAGCGATGTAGTGATACCCTCCGCTTATTATTTTTTGAATATCTTTAATGTACAGAATCGTCATTTCTACAGTTTTATTATAATGTATAGATAACTAAAGCGATTATTGTAGAGCTTTTCTATAAACAACATTAACTGACGTTAAGTTATTTTCAGGTAACAAAATATACTGATGGTAGGGAATCTCGACTCGTGATAGAGCAAAACATTCTTTTCATAAATCTATTCCTACTAATTTGAATGTTTGGCCCTGGTATTTACATAATATTTATCGTTAGTGCAAAATATTTTTTTACAGGAAATTGGAGCCTTTTGAAGGGTATAAGCAAATCAGTAGAGATCATTGGTATTCTTGGTATATGAGCCAATTCACCAGCTGCAGGGCCGGTCATAATCTTCGCGAAACGGGCGTAAATCGCAATTTTTAATTTCGCCATAACTTCTAAACCAAACGTCCAATTTTAATCATTCAAAGACCAAATATTATCTACATAAACTGTACTTAGTGATGAAATAATTCATTTTGATAAAGATTAATAGCATGAGTAAAATAAATGTGTTTAAATGGAGCCCAAAAAAAATCAAGATTTTTAAATAAAATAATGGTTGTTGTACCTCACTTGACATAGATAGGTATAGTGTGTCGCGGACTTTTTTGTAGATATTTAAAAGATCTAAATTTACTTAGAACATTGTATGGTTCTATCTTTTATAGTTTAGGCAGCGTACGCAAAATAAGTAAATTTTCTGGTTGATTTTTTTCACCTTGTGTCAGAAAAACCCAAATATCTTACGGAACCCTACATTTTCCGAAATAAAATGTAGCTTATGTTACTCGTAAATAATGTAGCTTTCGAATGGTGAAAGAATTTTTTAAATCGGTCCAGTAGTTTTTGAGCCTATTCATTACAATTAAACAAACAAACAAACAAAGTTTACCTCTTTATAATATTACTATAGATTATGTCATCCTACTAATATTATAAAGGCGAAAGTTTGTGAGGATGTATATGTATGGATGTCTGTTACTCTTTCATGCAAAAACTACTGAACGGATTTTAATGAAACTTTACAATAGTATATAGCTTTAAATACATCATAATATGCAGATCATAATAACACATAGGGTCTAAACACACTAGGCTGAATTACGCCGACGTAAATTCCGCCGCGTTTACGCCGCGTTTCAAATCCATACAAAATATGGGCGGAACGCGACAGACGACACACTATGCCGAAATTCCGTCGTGAGCCGAATTTCCGTCGAGCCGAGTCGAGCGTAAAGTTCGGCAGCGATTCGTCGGTAATGTTTTGTATAGCAACACACTATACGCGACGGAATTATCAAAACCGAACATAGCAAATCCAACCTTATGTCCAAACCGTTACCGCACACATTACATCTGATAATTTTAAATACTCACTTACGCGCGCGTTCGGCAACGGAAATTACGCCGCGAAATTTCGGCTCTTCGCGTAATTTATAGTGTGTCGCATCAGACGTAAGCGGCTGAACGTAATTTCGGCCACGTAAATTACGCCGACGTAATTCAGCCTAGTGTGTTTAGACACTTAGGCTATAATTTTAACCGACTTTCAAAATGGAGGAGGTGTTATGTTCGTTTATTTATGTTTAACGATTTCTCCGCCATTTGAACTGATTTTCAAAATTTTGCTTTTGGTGCAGAGGGTATCCTCCCAATTTAGTAACACGTTAACAAAAGTGGTGACCTGATGAAGGGATCCATTATCAATCGAGGGAACTCCTCAAAATTTATATGGAAACATGTGGCGACTTCAGTTTCGCTAGAAGTATTCAAAGCATATTATGCTACAAACAAGTAAGATTTTGCACCGAAGTATATCATGGTTCGGAAGGTGCTGAGGGAACTCCTGACTCTTTATAGGTACAAGTTCGGGAGTTTCAGTGTTGTTATAAGAACGGAAAGCAGATGCTACTATGCAAATTACATTCATCATCATCATCATCACTACCATATTATACCATAGTCATAAGCTCACCGGTGAGCAAGACACAATAGAATAACAATAAATTCGATCGAAGGATTAAAATACGGTAGGTATAGGTAGGTACGGTAGGCCACACGTCAGGTGTAACAGAAGCACTTCAAAACTCGCTCTTATTGCGTGCGCGGTAAGGGCGGTCCAAAGGTCAAAATGATCACAAATACACTTGATGTGTGGCCCTGTGTACCTATCTAGGTAGGTAGGTACTAATTAGTAATGTAACAGGATATTTGACAGTTTTTAATTTATTCTATATTGTTTCTCTCCTTGTTACACTTCTTACAACGTAGGTAAACAATAAAACAGAGATGCAAATAAATGCCGCCAAGGCCAACACAATATGGGAGATCGCAGACGACAGACTTTGTGCGATCAAAGTCTGCGGCTTACATACATTCCGCATGGCGCGCGCCATCAGATTGTATGGAAAGCCGCAGACTTTGATCGCACAAAGTCTGTCGTCTGCGATCTCCCTATTAGTGTGAACTGTGAGCCGATATTTATGAAAATTTAAATCCTTTTTGTTTTTTGAATCCGATTTACATCCGTACACTGAACACTTATAATATTGTTTATAAGATAAGACGTTATCGTTTTACAACACAAAACTCGTGGAAAACGCGCCAACGTCACCCCTGGGCCCTGCGCGCGAAGGTATCTTATGACCGATTTACACGGGTGACTAAAGCCGCACGATTTTAGTCACCCGTTCGAAAATCGACCGTCTAAATAAATGGCTACGCCGCATACGGCTAAAGGTGCAAGCCCCAAAGTCGTGCGGCCAATGGCCGCATGCGGCTAGTGACTAAATCGACCGTGTAAACGCTCAGTCGCAAGCGATCGCTTGCTGCGAATACTACTGTGGCGAGCGCAGACGCGACATTTTCACGCAGAATTTGTCGCACGAGTGCTTGGCCGAGTGTACTGTCTCGCCACTCTACTCGGTAGGTGTCGATGATAAACATACCGAGTGCTTGGCCGAGTGCACTGACTCGCCAATATACTAGACGTATTGTGTCGATGATAAACATACCGAGTGCTTGGCCGAGAGTACTGTCTCGCTATTCTACTCGGTAGGTGTCGATAATAAACATACCGAATGCTTGGCCGAGTGTACTGTCTCGCCACTCTACTCGGTAGGTGTCGATGATAAACATACCGAGTGCTTGGCTGAGTGCACTGACTCGCCAATATACTAGACAATATTGTGTCGATGATAAACATACCGAGTGCTTGGCCGAGAGTACTGTCTCGCTATTCTACTCGGTAGGTGTCGATAATAAACATACCGAGTGCTTGGCCGAGTGTACTGTCTCGCCACTCTACTCGGTAGGTGTCGATAATAAACATACCGAGTGCTTGGCCGAGTGTACTGTCTCGCCACTCTACTCGGTAGGTGTCGATGATAAACATACCGAGTGCTTGGCTGAGTGCACTGACTCGCCAATATACTAGACAATATTGTGTCGATGATAAACATACCGAGTGCTTGGCCGAGTGTACTGTCTCGCCACTCTACTCGGTAGGTGTCGATGATAAACATACCGAGTGCTTGGCTGAGTGCACTGACTCGCCAATATACTAGACAATATTGTGTCGATGATAAACATACCGAGTGCTTGGCCGAGTGCACTGACTCGCCAATATACTAGACATATTGTGTCGATGATAAACATACCGTGTGCTTGGCCGAGTGTACTGTCTCGCTATTCTACTCGGTAGGTGTCGATAATAAACATACCGAGTGCTTGGCCGAGTGTACTGTCTCGCCACTCTACTCGGTGGATGTCGATGATAAACATTCCGAGTGCTTGGCCGAGTGCACTGACTCGCCAATATACTAGACAATAATGTGTCGATGATAAACATACCGAGTGCTTGGCCGAGTGTACAGTCTCGCCACTCTACTCGGTAGGATACACCGAGTGCTTGACCGAGTGTACTGTCTCGCCACTCTACTCGGTAGGTGTCCATGATAAACATACCGAGTGCTTCACCGAGTGTACTGTTACGCTATTTTACTCGGTAGGTGTCTATAATAAACATACCGAGTGCTTGACCGAGTGTACTGTCTCGCCACTCGACTCGGTAGGTGTACATGATAAACATACCGAGTGCTTGACCGAGTGTACTGTTACGCTATTTTACTCGGTAGGTGTCTATAATAAACATACCGAGTGCTTGGCTGAGTGTACTGTCTCGCTATTCTACTCGGTAGGTGTCGATGATAAACATACCGAGTGCTTGGCCGAGTGCACTGACTCGCCAATATACTAGACAGTAGACATATTGTGTCGATAATTTTAAACTAGTCACAGGCGAATTCGACTTGGACAGGCGATTCGACTGGTGACTTGCCGGGTGACTAAAATCGACCCGTTATGGCCGGTTTACACGGGTGACTAACGTGGCGATTTAAGTCACCCGGCAAGTCACCAGTCGAGTCGCCTGTCCAAGTCCAATCGCCACCCCATTTTTTACACGGGTGACTAACGGGTCGATTTTAGTCACCCGGCAAGTCACCAGTCGAATCGCCTGTCCAAGTTGAAATCGCCTGTGACTAGTTTATAATTATCGACACAATATGTCAAGTATATTAGCGAGTCAGTGCACTCGGCCAAGCACTCGGTATGTTTATCATCGACATCTACCGAGTAGAATAGCGAGACAGTACACTCGGCCAAGCACTCGGTATGTTTATTATAGACACCTACCGAGTAAAATAGCGTAACAATACACTCGGTCAAGCACTCGGTATGTTTATCATGGACACCTACCGAGTAGAGTGGCGAGACAGTACACTCGGTCAAGCACCCGGTGTGTTTATTATCGACACCTACCGAGTAGAGTGGCGAGACAGTACACTCGGTCAAGCACTCGGTGTGATTATTATCGACACAATATGTCTAGTATATTGGTGAGTCAGTGCACTCGGCCAAGCACTCGGTATGTTTATCATCGACACAATATGTCTAGTATATTGGCGAGTCAGTGCACTCGGCCAAGCACTCGGTATGTTTATCATCGACACCTACCAAGTAGAGTGGCGAGACAGTACACTCGGCCAAGCACTCGGTATGTTTATTATCGAAACCTACCGAGTAGAATAGCGAGACAGTACACTCGGCCAAGCAGTCGTGTGACAAATTCTGCGTGAAAATGTCGCGTCTGCGCTCGCCACAGTAGTATTCGCAGCAAGCGATCGCTTGCGACTGAGCGTTTACACGGTCGATTTTAGTCACCAGCCGCATGCGGCCATTGGCCGCACGACTTTGTGGCTTGCGACTTTAGCCGCATGCGGCGTAGTCGACTTGCCATTTACACGGTCGATTTTCGAACGGGTGACTAAAGTCGTGCGGCTTTAGTCACCCGTGTAAATCGGCCATTAGTCACCCGTGTAAATGTAAATAGGCACAGAATACCTAAGGTCTTGTTTCGGTCTTTTTAGTTAATATTTTTTTTGCAGTCTGGTTTTATTTTTTATTTTTGAATTAATTTAGGTACTTAAATTTGTTTAAATACCAGATTATTAAAATGATCTAGAGTCGACTTCCTTGTAAAAACTTGTAAATAGCCTTAGTACATGTAGGATTTGAACTTAGTACCCCTGCTCACTGCATGATCACGTAACCGCTTGGCTACGAACTCTTAAGCTACAGTGGTGAAATTTTTGAAAAGTATGGTCGCGCTGACAGCGTGTTATCGATTAATAATTGCATCGGTAATACATTCACTTTTTATTAAGGCCGCATATAACGAGGACTAGTGAAATTTCATGTTTTTAATTTCACTAGAACTTTGACCAGAAGTAATTATAAGCATTTAAACATTTTTTGTAGGTTTGTTACATTCCTTACCAAGGCCCCAGTCAGCTTAGAATTTTGATTTAAATCCATTTACCACTAAAAAAAGAGTAATTAAGAATGCTCCTTTCAAAATTTTATTTCGACTAGAATTCAGCGAAAATAAACGCAGGAAAAAATATTTTTATACAAAAATGTTTAAATTATGATTTCGAAGGTTAGGGTCAGCTTCGTTTTTGATATATAATAACAATAATAAAGATAAATCGTTTTGATCACAAATTCGAACGATTTATTGATTTTCGAATGCAACGCCTGCTTTCAATATTTGCCACAACAATTCCACAGGCGTTTTGATGGATAATAATTGAATGACATCAGTGAAATCTGTCTTTCAGTGACTGATTGTCTATTACAGAAAAACTAGAGTATGTTCACAAATATATCCCAGTATACTGGCCAGAGCTCCTTAGGCCTAGAATCGCCGTGATCCCATACTATTGATTCGTTTCGAAATATTTGCCAGTGCATTGTCGTACTTAAACGTGTTTATTGTGATGTGATTATAATACGTTACACTTGTCTTACTAGTGGAATATCAGTGCAATACAGTGCGGCGTCGTAAGATGACGTCTTGATCACTGGTAAGTAAACTGGGTTTTATTTCAGAACATAGGCAATATGTTTGGTTTACAAATATTACAATATTGTTTTGTAACCTAATATTTGGTGAGAGACTACCTTATTAGGTATCTTATTGATATATATTTGATAATTTACATTCGCCAAACGATCATTTATACGTTTTTGGTAGGTTTGAAAGTCATAAGTGCAAATATCACAGCTAAGTCGGATAATAATGAACAGAGCATGAACAGAGTGCCTCAACACAGAGACACACTTTGAGGGATGTGTTAAAACATTGTAAAATGATAATGATATTATTATGTTAAACAACAATTTTATCGAACATGTCCAATCCATAGCAATAGAAAGATATAACATCTTAGTCGTATAGTCAAGGAGCCCTAGAACATTTTTTTTTATTACTAACAAGCAAATTTTTGACGTGATAACATCTTATAATTCGATATGGGCTGCGCGCTCGAAAAACATGACAGTTCATGCGGCGTTACCTCGCTGACAGCTCTGAGGCGTTCCATTTACACTTTCAAGTCTCTCAACAACCGTAAGGCCCACCTGGGCCGCGCTCTTTGTTTCGATTATATTACGTATTTAGATGACTTAGAGAATACTTTTGTATGAAGAAGTTTGGTTAGTTATGACCTTTGATACATTGACCACACTCTGAATGAAAAATAAATAATCTGTGAGATATTAGTATTATTTCGGCTATTCAAAATTGTGCTCTATTTCTTACGTGTCAAGGTATGACTTAATATATGAAGAATAAATTATTCGTTTATTTCTTCTGAACAAGTCAATAATTATAGTTTCGAAAGTTTATAATTGAGAAACTAATGTCACATCGGACTAAATACTATATTATGATGGCTTGATAGATAGAAAATTTAACATATATTATAATGTAGTTCACACAAACATAAAATATGGATTGTATTATATTAATTTTACAAAGGCCTGGCCTACCCTCTTTGTAATATTACATTAATTTTACAAAGAGGGTAGGCCGGGCGCCATTTTTTTGTGCACATTGACCTGCCAACTTTTTTGCATAGATTTTTCCCGGAACGGGGGGGTTAAGGCTATGACGTTGTCACATTCAACTATCGTCAGTAAACCGACTTTACAGACAACCGATTTTTTGTGAGTAGCTTTATTTTGATAAGACAAACAACTTTTTTTTCTGCGAAAAAATCTTGAAAGTGGTAGCTAACAGAGATAGAAAGGATTTCATAATTTGATTTGATGGTCCTAAATTATGGATTGTTCAATTTATAGAACAATCTTACTCTTAAATTAAATAACTATTAACCTACCAATATACAAGAAATCAGCTGGTTAGGGTTCCGTTTTAGGGTTCTGAAATCAACAAAACTTGGTTGACTACGGTACCCTAAAACGGAAGATTTTTCGCAGATAAAAAAGTTGTTTGTCTTATCAAAATGAAGCTACTCACAAGAATTAGCTTGTTAGTAGTAAAAAAAAAATATTCTTGGGCTCCCTGACTATTAGCACTGGAGTAAAATCGTAAAAATAATATTATCAAGCGGATAGATCCAAATTCATAGATGCACCATGATTTTGATACGATATTATGTTAAACTACAATTTTATCGAACATGTGAATTCCATTCTTTACACAAAAAATAATATTAATCGAAATGAAAAACCTTTAAACCTTATTTGATTTTATCAAAAACATGATATTTTGTGAATAAAAATCACGACGACACTTAAAAGTAGAGAGCAAAGAAATTTTACATTTTATGCAATTATTAATTTTTTACTCACGACAATCTGGTGTAATGTACTGGTTTATTGGAAAGTTGGCTTAATATAAGTCTTGTTCACTACTATTTTTCATTCTAATTTTGTTGGGACCCATAGCAAAAATAAACATGAAAAAAATAATATTGTAACTGCCGTACACAGAGATGAATATTTATAACTTCAATGTATCATAAATGAAGATTTTGACATAAACCCCATATATTTTATCTTTCAAATTCT
Organism: Polyommatus iphigenia; assembly: GCA_963422495.1. Lineage (NCBI taxonomy): Eukaryota > Metazoa > Arthropoda > Insecta > Lepidoptera > Lycaenidae > Polyommatus > Polyommatus iphigenia. The sequence continues at coordinate 14,471,493 of OY730189.1, forward strand.
TTATTAAATGTTTGACGCTATGTAGTCGCAGAGACTTTTGTGTCAAACAGCTACTAGAACAAATTGATAGCCACTATCTCGATGCAAATTCTTCAAAAAATCGTTCATGGCGTGGGAACCGTTAATTTTTTCAGGATAAAAAGTATCCTTTGTCCTTTCTTCACCAAATTTAATAAAAAATGGTTCACTAGTTTAAGCATGAAATGAAAACCGACTTCAAAATAATGAAGACTGTAGTAGGTATGTACAGAAATAGTTGAGATTTAGACGAATTCTGAAAAAGGCACTATTAAAGAGTAAGAGTTATTTAATACTTTTTAGTTCATATTACTATTGTTATCACCTTGGAAGTCGGTTTTAATTTTTTGTTAAAAATAATAATTGAACTTGTGGAGGGTGTTATGATATAGATTCCAGAGGATGCTGCAGCGTCAGGTACAAGTAATCGTCATGGGTCTACATCCTATTTATTAAAGGTATTGCAATAAACCCAAGCACAAAAAATATTTGAACCATATTATAAAGTCATAAAATAACCTCAGCAGTGAGCGAGCTGACGATGATGAATTATTGTACCTAAGATAGCTATATTTTTCCATGCTTAAGTATATGCAATGCATATGAGTAATACTTTATTTTGTTATACATTGTATAATCAATTATATCATGTATTATTGAGGAAATACTTTTTTTCATGTTCGTGAGTAGAGAACAAACATATTAAAATAATACATAATTTTATTATAATACAAAATTCATTAAAGATTTCGTTTATTAAGTTGTGAACATGGCCTCTCTGTTAATCATTAGTCTGTATGTCGAGTTTACCACGTGATCACATTATTTCTGAAAATTATTGAAATCAACGACGGCTTGAAAACTAAATATGTACCTATCGAGCGCCATCTATTGAGCTTGTTTTCCGCAAATTCTAAAATGTCAGTTGCCTATAATCCCGCCTTAAGAGGAAACGCGGGTACAGGAGAATTTAAAAAATAGGTATTTTAAGAAACTATTGCCATCGCGCTTCGCCCTGCGCCGCGCCGCGCGCCGGCCTGTGTGTGTGAGTATTCTATGTGTGCGTGCGCCGCTACCGCCCGCCCGGCCCGCGCCCTCACCCCGTTGGGCCCCTCGTTCCCGCGCAGAGCTTCGACATAGTAAAAGGAGGGGTTCGACGCAGTCTGCTTGGAAGTTGGAGCTATAATAATAATATTATTATTAGGTATTGTGAATATAATTTACGTTAGCGTTGTGCTGTGCGGGGCCTCAGTATAGATATTGCTATACTGTGGCGGGGCCAAAGTGGTCGCTTAGTAGAATCATATTATGAATCATAATGTGATTCATTTTATTAAAATCGCAAAATGCAATTCTGCTTGCAATTCACAATTCATGTCTTTAACTTACTAAATTGACATTTAAAATTGTCAGTTTGACAGTTTCGACATTTCATATTTTGCTGAATTGATTGAGAGGAATTGCTAAATGTTTCCAATCTTCAAAGACAAAATAATATTATAATTTATAACCATGTAGTTTTTTTTTATAAAAGATCCTACGGCTAAGTAAATAAGGTCGTAGATTCATTGTCAATGCTATTTTACTTTTATGTGCATTTTTTGAACTGTTTTTATTACCCATTGTTTAGCGTGAGAAAATTGATAATTCCACCCTCAAAAATGAATCGAAATCGCCAAGTGCTAGACAAATTGTGTATCATTTTATAAAATGTTTATAAATCCGAGCTCGCAAAACAATTATAGGTCGTAAAAGTTGATCGAAAAACCTACATACGAGTAAAAACGATTTCTGTTGTCGATGAATCTACGACCTTATTTACTTTGAAACAGGAGCTATTACCCAAGAAACTATAGAACTTCTTGTCTTTATCTATTTCTTCTATATCGACAAACCCGTGCTAGGGCAGCTGATGGAAAGCAACTATCGTCGCCCATGGACACTCGCAACAACGGAAGAGCTGAAGGTGCATTACCGGCCTTTTAAAAGAGAATAGGGTAGGGGAGGGTAGGGAAGGGAATAATAAGGTATGGGATTGGACTTCCAGTAAACTCACTCACTCGGCGAAACTGTTGTTGGTTGTTTCACGCCGGTTTTCCGTGAGCGCGTGGTATTTCTCCGGTTGAGCAGGCCCATTACTATGACAGTTTTTAGGGAAAAATATTATTGTTTTTGAGTGATGATAACTGTATTTTAAAAAGATAAAACCGTCTTCAAAATTGTACGTAATTGAGAATTAAAACTCATATTTCCATAACTAGTAGGTAACTACTGAACCGATTTTGATGAAACTTGCACTATTCCCTAAGTTGAACAATACCTAGTAAGTACAACAAAAAAAGAATTACTGAAATCGGAATAGAACTTTCAGAGATATGCGAACACAAACATAAAAACATATATATACTACAGTATGTATGTAACAAACAGACAGACAGACAGACATACAGACAAAAATTGTAAAAAATGTTGTTTTGGTGTAGGTATATAGCGTAGGTATGGACATAATATATTCATATGCATGTAGTAACAAACGGTTCTTTCAATATTACAAACAGACACTCCAATTTTATTTACATATATTATGCATAGATGTAAGTATAGATTTTACGTATAAAACTAACTTTTATCTGCGGCCAAATTTTTGAAGTGAAAACTTCTTTAGCGCGTTGAGCACTTTTGTGGGATGGGTAAAAACTGTGAAACTCGCGTCAGATTCTCGTGCTGATTGAAAAACCTTGGAAAAAGCGTAAAACGGTTTTAGAATTGACTGTAAGGGTTTCAATTAATAAAAAAAAAATCGATTTTTTAAAAATCGATTTTCATAAAAAATGGGTTAAAAATTTAATCGATTGTAAGGGTTTCGATTAATTAAAAAAAATCGATTTTTTAATAATCGATTTTCATAAAAATTGGGTTAAAAAATGCACAACGTTAATAATCAAGTTTTCACTTCTGCCTGCACTCCCGGAGTGCAACCCGTCTTTTTTTTTTCACTTTTGTATGGGCAAGCGCCGGGCAGCGTCACGAGTTTCCCCATACAAAAGTGAAAAAAATTTGGTCTTTCAGCACTGCTACTTTCACAGTGAACTCTTTACACCCTGTACATCTTATCTGTACATCTTCCATACATCTTTTGTTACAACCTGTATATCAGCGTCTGAACAAATATGCCTTTCAAGTTTCAAAAGAGTATGTATATGTCGCAGATTCAAATGGATGAACATCTGCACGGTCGCCATCGGTGTCCGACATATTTAAGTTTTTAACACTTTTAACACAGTGCGCACACCCGGCGCAGGCGATGTTCTCCGAGCAAAAGAGGTCTCGACTAATGAACAAACGCACCACTGACAGTTATAATGACGTTGACATCTGACAAGTTGTCGAGTTGACAGCTGACAGTTGAAGTCTGTACAGTACTTCCGGTACAATTAATTTTAAAATTATTTATTATCTCTGATACGGCCATTCTGCGCATAAACGCGCTCTCGCGTTTCCCTTCGATGTTTGATATGCTTAGACGGCAAAGCGCATATAGCACACACTCACACGCACACAGAGCAAAGCGTAAAAGCTTTCATCAAGTTTTAGTTCTAGCGTCTAGCAAAGCCTCGGAGCTTATAACATCACCTGCTCGTAACACACAAGCAAAGCGTTGTAGCTTTCAGCATCAACTATGAATATCAAATATTCTCCAACTCATTTTCACTGCAAAGCGTAGTAGCTTTCAGCAAATCAGAAGGACAAAGCGTCAGACAAGAGCTTTCAGTCCACTTTTATGTAAAGCGTGGTAGCTTTCAACCTCAAGCTCAACTGCACTGCAAAGCGTGGTAGCTTTCAACACATCACAAAGACAAGCAATCGAGCGTTCAGTTCTTCCTTCAACAAAGCGTAGCAGCTTTCAGTTTAAATAAAACATTTTATTAATCAGTAACGGACTTATGTCTTTTATTAAGGAATTACCTTACTTGTAAGCTGTTACAATTCATAATACCGAAAGAATCACAGAAAGGATAAGATACACTCATGAAACAAAAGTTCACTACAATATAGAAACTCATTTCAACAAACAATAAACACAAAATTCAAAACATCTGTTCTGCAATAATAATTAAATAAAATTAATCCGCTATGAGTTCTACAGGGCCAAGACATTCTGACAATCCTGGAAGACTAGCTGGATATTTACGTAATCGTTCATGGCACACGTATTGTGCCCGTCCTCCAGATAATGGTTCAACCATCGCTCATTTGGACAAACCTTAGTAATTTTACACGGGCCGCAAAATTTTTCACTAAGCTTATTAATTATTCGGGGGTTTCTCTGAACTAATAATACTAGATCACCAACAACAAAAGGGTCAATAACAGCTTTACTAGAGTCATAACGCTTTTTATCTTTTGACGCTTGTTCGTCCATCCTACACTTAGCCGTTTGTCTTATTTCAGATAAACCCTGTTCGTTTGTAGCCTCTACTGAGAGATAATTTAATTTTGGTGGGGATTTGTTATATCCAAATAATAACTCGAAAGGACTCTTGCCAGTACTTTTAGAAATAGTACAATTTAAAGCTAATTGAACTTCACCGATAACAGATTTCCAGCATTTGTTTTCATGATTTTCAGCAACGGTAAAACAATTAGTTAAAACGGACATTAGGCGCTCTACTTGCCCGTTAGCACGGCTGACGCCGCTAGCAATTTCATGGAATTCAATACACCATTCCTTACAAAGATTTTGAAAATCTTGACCTGTGAAGGAGGTGCCTTGATCCGAGATAATGCGTTGCGGTGTTCCGAATATGTGGACAAAACTTCTGAGGGCTTCGCAAGCACATCGAGATGTTAAGTCTTTTACAGCCGTTAAGTGCCAGAACTTAGTGAAAGCATCGACTATTACTATCACATATTCCTTGGACATCCTACCACCAGTCAATTTACCACTAGTATCAATGTGAATGGTATGAAAAGGTTCTGCAACTTTGTCTATGGGATGTAACGCTGATTGTTTTTTACCAGAAGGATTTTTATTGATTTTGCAAGGTAAACAGTGGTCTACATAAGCCCTAACCGATGAAGACATATTTGGGAACCAAAAATGCTCACGAATTTTAAACAAAGTTTTTTCCCATCCTAGGTGCTTTCATTCATCATGAAATTTTTGAATTATTTGCCAACGAAAGTTTTTTGGAACAATTACGCGACTAAAAGTTTTACCATCTAATTGAAAATTTTTATACAACAAATTGTTTTTGTAGGTGTAAGATGACCTAAGATTAGCTTCAATGGTATCGTTCTCAATGGACTCTACAATTCGGTTTATGTCAGAATCTAATCTTTGTTCAGCTTGCAGCCATTCATCACTCACACGCGTGACATTCACTTCCTTGCAGTTAGTGGGGTTACGGCTCAAATAGTCTACGTGCGGAATTCTTTCACCCTTTCGATACTCTATCTCAAAATCGAAGGTTTGCATATACGCCCACCACCTATGGACACGCGGTAAAAGCTCTCGTTTGTGACGTGATGCCTTTAATGCGTTGCAATCAGTCACGACTTTGAATTCCCTTCCAAGTAGATACTGACGAAAATGTTTAAGCGCCCTGAACACCGCTAGCGTCTCCAGATCATAACTATGATATCTCCTTTCTGCGCTCGAAGTCCTTTGACTGAAATAACCTACAACTTTTAACTGATTATCAAACTTTTGAAATAAAATAGCGCCATATCCGATCGAACTCGCATCAGTGTGTAGTTCAATCGGCTTACTAGGGTCGAAAATCGTTAAAACAGGTTCGGAAGTTAAATAGCCTATCACAGTTGCATGAGTTTTTGTGTGTTCAGTAGTCCATATCCATTTAGCGTCTTTTTTTTTGTCAGGAAGTACAGAGGCGCCATAATAGAGGAGAAATTAGGTACAAACTTTCGGAAATACCCAGCGAGACCGTTAAATTGACGTAACTCCTTTACATTTGTTGGTAAGGGTGCATTAGCTAAAGCCTCTATCTTCTTAGGATTAGGTCTAATGCTATTGTTGCCGACAATGTAACCTAGATATTCTACTGAGGATTTAAGAAAGGTGCATTTCTTCCAGTTAAAAGCAAAACCTGCCTTTGATAGTGCAGATAACACCAGATCAAGGTCACGAAACGCATCCTCTTTAGTTTTTGAAAAAATTAGGACATCGTCGATGTAAACCAATGCGACCTTATCTTTTAAACCTTTAAGCGCCTTATTAATGACCCTTTAGTACACAGAGGGTGCATTGCAAAGCCCAAACGGCATTTTCAGATATTCCCATACACCGTCCAGCGTAATAAACGCGTTTTTTTCAGTGTCCGCCTGGGATGCCATCAAAATTTGCTGGAACCCAGAGGCCATATCTAAGCTTGAAAAATGACATGCTTGCCCCAGAGCATCAATTTGTTCCGATATCAGCGGCAAAGGGTAACTATGACGTACAGTGTTGGAGTTAAGCTCCCTATAATCGACACAAAGGCGGTCAGACCCGTCCTTTTTCTTTACTAGCAATGCGGGGCTAGAAAAAGGAGAGGAACTTTCGCGGATTATACCCTTAGGGCCACTTGCACCATGATGTTTAACTCAGAGTTAAAATTAACTCTGAGTTAAACATCATGTCATATCTGTCACTCACCAAGTGAGTGATAGAGATGAAATGATGTTTAACTCAGAGTTAATTTTAACTCTGAGTTAAACATCATGGTGCAAGTGGCCCTCACTCTCTAAATCAGCAATAATATCTCGCATAATAGTGCGTTCGGAAGGAGCTAGTCGGTACGGATGGCGCTGTACGATTTTATCGGGATTCTTTAGTTTAATTTCCATGGTACCTGTATTGACGGTAGTTTGAGAATTTCCACTAGTAAAATTATTCTTGTATACTGCCAAAACAGACCTCAACCTATCAATATCGTTAGATTCGGTCAAGTCAGTGTTAATTTTATCTAACTCTACATCAATGTCCAAATTTCGGCAAATATTAACACTAGCATCGCGTATAATTTTAGCGCCATCGCTATTGAGGGTGAATATTAATCCAGGGGTTTTAAAAATCTCTCTACCTAAGATTACGTCATACGGTAGCAAGTGTGAATCGACTATCACAAACGTGACCTCGGTATGTAACCCGTCAAACTCAGCAACAGTTGTCATTTTACGAAATGAAAAACATGGCACCGAACCAATACCTGAAAGACGAGTAAACGAAACCTCCTTCTTATCGGGTAAATAATCAGCTATTTCCTTTTTAATCAATGAACATTCTGAACCACTGTCAATGAGTGCTAGTAAAGTATAGCCACCAATACACGTTTTAATCAAAGAGTCATTGGAAGATGAACAAACGTTAACCGATTTCGTCTGTAATTTGGAATCTTTAAAATTTTTTGATTTTTCATCGCGCTGTTTAGTAAAGCAAGTAGATTCAGAATGTCCACTCTTATGACAATAAGAACATTTAATAACATTTTGCTTATTACTAGGTTTATCTACTGGCATGCAAGAATCGGGGTCCTCCGCATTCCTGGTTTCATAGTCCGTCCACGAGTTGCGCTGTTTGTGGTTCTCAATCTCGTCGCACCATTCTGCCGCAGTGAATTGATACTCGTCCGGATCAAAAGAGGGTAGATAAATTTCACTAGCTTTCAATTTTCTAGATTCTACGGCGCTTGTTTAAGACGATTTGGAGTTTTGGAAGCCCGCCATCATATTTTGGAAGAACACAGCCCAGTTTTCAGATGATGGGACTGTATTTTCTTTGTTCTCCGATGTTGAGGGGCCCGCCACATTGTCACCTTGATCTTCGCGTTCCGGCCGAAAATATTCTTCGTTTTGAGTAGTAGCCATTGCGGTAGGCACGTGGGATGAATTTGAGATCAATCCCACCGCTGCTGTCGCAGATTCAAATGGATGAACATCTGCACGGTCGCCATCGGTGTCCGACATATTTAAGTTTTTAACACTTTTAACACAGTCAGTGCGCACACCCGGCGCAGGCGATGTTCTCCGAGCAAGAGAGGTCTCGACTAATGAACAAACGCACCACTGACAGTTATAATGACGTTGACATCTGACAAGTTGTCGAGTTGACAGCTGACAGTTGAAGTCTGTACAGTACTTCCGGTACAATTAATTTTAAAATTATTTATTATCTCTGATATATATATGTATGAATGACGTCAGATGTATGTATGACACTTACATGTCATACATACATACTCTTTTGAAAGGCACATTTTATTAATCGAAACCCTTACAATCAATTCTAGTTCGAGTTCGAGTTCGAGTTCGACACAAAACACTACTCTCCAACCGTCTTACGGTTTTTCCAAGGTTTTTCGATCAGCACGAGAATCTGACGCGAGTTTCACAGTTTTTACCCATCCTACAAAAGTGCTCAACGCCGCTAAAGAAGTTTTCACTTCAAAAATTTGGCCGCAGATAAAAGTTAGTTTTATACGTAAAATTTATACTTACATCTATACATAATATATGTAAATAAAATTGGAGTGTCTGTTTGTAATGTTGAAAGAACCATTTGTTACTACATGCATATGAATATATTATGTCCATACCTACGCTACATACCTACACCAAAACAACATTTTTTACAATTTTCGTCTGTATGTCAGTCTGTCTGTCTGTTTGTTCCGGCTAATCTCTGAAACGGCTGGAGCTATTTTGACGGTACTTTTTTAGGTAGATAGCTGATGTAGTAAGGAGTAACTTAAAGGCTACTTTTAACCGACTTCCAAAAAGAAGGACATAATAGTATACTTTGACGCGGGCGAAGTCGCGGGCAACAGCTAGTTCATAATGTAATAGGTAAGTACTGTTATATTATACTGCATAGTCCGATTACTTATATAAAATGTACATTCTCTTACCAGATTCATACAGTACTTTACGCTATAATATCATAAATCGACAGACAAACCCGCGTCATATCGTAGTATGCAGCGATGCATAATATGTATGTGTACAAAACACTGTGGCGACTGACAATACCCCCCTCACTTCCTGCCTTCCCCCGCAGATTGTGATAGAGACAGATGCAGCTCAGGCCCATTTTTCGACAAAATTTTAGCGTAAATCGAGGTCCCGTATTCCTCAGTTTCCTCCTTCAAAATTGAGCCTATCTAATAATTTTTTCATAAAATATCTGCAGGAAGAGTGCCTCTATGCCTGTACGTTTTCATTTTTTTTAAAGATCTTTCAAATTTGTTTTATGATCGGTCGATTGGCGGGGTACGCGGCATTAGTTTTTGGTGATTTTCGAATGCTCATATTTTTTTATTTATTAGTAAATATAGAAAAAATCGAACGTACAGGCATAGCTTTCACAGATCCCAATATTGTATAAAAAAATCATTTCTCTAGACGCATTGTCCAGGGAGTAAATTGGGGAATACGTTTGTATGGAAAAATTGTCTTAGCGTATGCTCTTAATCACCGTTTGTACTTTTGCTGCACAGTACGTTATGTAAGTAACTAATATCAGAACTGATACTCAATTTTTTGTGTCTGGTGCATCATCATCTGAAAGAGAATAATTAATATTAATTTATGTAATATTTATTTCGTTTGAATAAGGTACTTGGTACGAGATATATTAACTCGGAAGAGCTTTCTTTTGTCAAAAGAATTCAATATAGCATTTTGACAGGCAAAGTTTGAGAAACTGTGAACAGATAATCAGGGAGACACCATTTTAAAAATACAGTAACTTTTTGACTACTTTAGGTAATATTCCCACACAATGTCGATAGTTATCGTAACTTTGTAACTAGTTGTGCCGAGAAAATTTTTCACATAACGAAATATTTTTTTTCATTATTTATTGATTGTACGGTTTATTGCTGCTAAAAAGTATGCTATTCAATATTCAAGTTTATTATTGTATTGGATATGCTTTTGAGAATACAAAATAAAATTATTGCTATAAACCAACAATTATGTATTTTCGTAGGAATGGTTAAATTATTATAATAATGCGGCGCGTTGGTAAATTTCGAACTATCCCACTAAATACACGATGAATTTAATTTCCCATTAAGATTCAGGCATAAAAAACCATAATATTGAATAAAAACAAAATCTTTGTTTTCTTACCTTGGTGATACGATGGCAGTGTCTCTTTTTTTAATTCTTTCACTAGTCAATGTCAACGAATGAACGATTGAACGAATGATTTGTTAAAATATGACAACAATGTTGCGACACGGCGACGTAAATTAGAAACCGAATGTTACTGTGTCGACTTGTCCCCAATTTTAGTTGCAGCGACTTCTTTAATATGAAACGGCGACGCGATTAAGTGTAGAGAATGAATGTGTTAGCACAAGGTGTCGAAACCGTTACGCCGGGATCCCAAAAATGGCTATATGGGTATAAGGGTTCCTTGTTGACTACGGAACCCTAAAAAACAAGGGCGCAGTTATAGAAGCTCGCACAGGGCGCAAAAAAGGCTATTTACGGCACTGCTACCTTCATCAAAACATCACACGCTGTGAGCAAAATACGTATGCAATAAAGGATGTAATTAATGAATATGAAAACCAAAAAAGGGTCCTAATTTAGTATACCATACTTTAACGTGACCTCATGCTTAAAATTTATGTCGCCACAATATTCGAGCACCAAAACTGTTTTACGCGCGCTTTTTGCCAAAGTGGCGGCGTCTAGCAATTTAATCCGACCATGTGGAGGACGTCACGGTAATCTAATTGCAAATATTCGGTACAGCCCGGACAGGCACAGCACGTGAATCTTAAATTAGCAGCGCTATGCGATGCCCAATTTTCAATTTTTTCGCATCCCTCGCTTCATAGGTCCGCTCGTCACTGGTGCTTTCTCGTGCGGAAATTAGTTTTATGAATATGCATGTTTCTTGTTTGAATTTTACTTTTTTTCACATTTATTGCAGTTGGCGCAACGTTTTCTACTTTTAGAGAAATTGATTCGAAGGCAATAACGTATCGCTTTAAATGGCTTTAATTTAGTAAAGGCTAAGGTTATATCAAGCTCACCCGGCCAAACACGAACATTGACTTGACATAGTTCGACCAAATACGGCTCAGGCCAAATTTGACAAGTTGTCAAATGTGTGTTTTGTATTGACGCTGCCGCTTCGCAGTCGCGTGGTCGCGTAGGTTTGTGCTAAGCAAATGTTTCTTATATCTCCATCAACCTAGGAATTGAAAAGTAATTGATTCATAGGCGTATGACAGACCTGCGTCATTTGGTCGAGTAATGAGTTATGTCAACTCAATAATAGTCGTGACTCGTGATCTGCCGATTGGTTTTTGCATAACGTAACCAAATTACGTAAATCCGCCACCTGCCTATGAATCAGCGTTGCCAGACGTCCCGATTTTTTCATCGAAATTAAAGTATGTCCTGCGCGGGACAGGCTTAGTCCCGCTTTTCGGGGAAAGCCCGAACATAGCCCATAGGTACGTCCAGCGTGCTGAGAAAGAAAGGTGCGTAATTACTGATGAAGATAAGAGTATGGGAGGTAGAGCAGTGGATTTTCTTTGGCTACTTTTGCTATTTATTGTCACGTAAACGTTATTTTAACGCAAATAAAAAGAAAGGTAAAAATTAAAAAAACTTTTGGTTTGTACTTTTTTTTGAAGTGAAAACTTCTTTAGCGGCGTTGAGCACTTTTGTGGGATGGGTAAAAACTGTGAAACTCGCGCCAGATTATCGTGTTGATCGAAAAACCATAGAAAACGCGTAAGACGGTTGGAGAGTAGTGTTTTGTGTCGAACTCGAACGAAATGTACAGTCGGGGAAATGAGTTGTTTAGCAGAAATGTACATTGTACAGTCGGGGAAAATTGTGCTAAGCAGAAATATACAGTCGGGGAAATGAGTTGTTTAGCAGAAATGTACATTGTACAGTCGGGGAAAATTGTGCTAAGCAGAAATATACAGTCGGGGAAATGAGTTGTTTAGCAGAAATGTACAGTCGGGGAAAATTGTGCTAAGCAGAAATGTACAGTCGGTGAAATGAGTTGTTTAGCAGAAATGTACAGTCGGGGAAAATTGTGCTAAGCAGAAATGTACAGTCGGGGAAATGAGTTGTTTAGCAGAAATGTACAGTCGGGGAAAATTGTGCTAAGCAGAAATGTACAGTCGGGGAAATGAGTTGTTTAGCAGAAATGTACAGTCGGGGAAATGAGTTGTTTAGCAGAAATGTACAGTCGGGGAAATGAGTTGTTTAGCAGAAATGCACAGTCGGGGAAAATTGTGCTAAGCAGAAATGTACAGTCGGGGAAATGAGTTGCTTAGCAGAAATGCACAGTCGGGGAAAATTGTGCTAAGCAGAAATGTACAGTCGGGGAAATGAGTTGTTTAGCAGAAATGTACAGTCGGGGAAAATTGTGCTAAGCAGAAATGTACAGTCGGGGAAATGAGTTATTTAGCAGAAATGTACAGTCGGGGAAAAGTGTGCTAAGCAGAAATGTACAGTCGGGGAAATGAGTTGTTTAGCAGAAATGTACAGTCGGGGAAAATTGTGCTAAGCAGAAATGTACAGTCGGGGAAATGAGTTCTTTAGCAGACGCGCTGATTAAGGCCGCGTTTCCACTTGCAAGACAACTGTCGCGAGAAGTGTCTGACAGTGTGTCTGACAGCAGCTTTTTTTTCGATTGTCGATATTTTTTAATCGATTGTAAATGGTTTCGATTAATTAATTAAAACAATCGCTTTTTATTTTATTTAATTTTTTTTAAATCGATTTTCATAAAAAATGGGTTCAAAAAATAATGCACAACGTTAATAATCAAGTTTTCACTTCTGCCGGCACTCCCGGAGTGGAACCCGTCTTTTTTTACTCTGTCCTGCTTTTGACTGAAGAATCCAGCTTTTTTATTCAAAAAGTTCCAAAGTCCTGACTTGGCACAAAAAAACCTGGCAACGCTGCTATGAATCAACTTCCTGATTTTTGTACGATCGAAGCCAGATCTAGTTCTACCTAGACCATTTCTTAATATGGGGTTCAAAATTAACCGAATCTTGACTAAACGTTACATTATAATAGGGAACTAATTTTGTGAGCTGTTATTTAAATATTCGAGATGTTATTATGATCAGTTGAAAAAATTATTGAGCAGTTATTTAATTTAATAGCGGTTGATTAATTATTGCGTCAGTAAAACATGGACAGTAATAAAATATCAATTGGACGGTTATTTTCTCATACAATGTCAATTCTAAAAAAAATCGATCAGTTCAATTACTTTACGAGCGGTAAAAATGATGGAATGGTCAGTAAAAAAGATGGAATGAGCGGTTCGATAACCTAAGTAATATGTTTCGAATTACGTATGTTTAATAAAAGTTTATATTATTACTATAAAAACCTGCTCTTATTATACAATAAGTTAATTTTAGCTGCTACTAAGCAAATTATGTGGTTGTTATTATTTGACTAAACGTTACATTATAATAGGGAACTAATTTTGTGAGCTGTTATTTAAATATTCGAGATGTTATTATGATCAGTTGAAAAAATTATTGAGCAGTTATTTAATTTAATAGCGGTTGATTAATTATTGCGACAGTAAAACATGGACAGTAATAAAATATCAATTGGACGGTTATTTTCTCATACAATGTCAATTCTAAAAAAAATCGATCAGTTCAATTACTGAACGAGCGGTAAAAATGATGGAATGGTCAGTAAAAATGATGGAATGGTCAGTAAAAAAGATGGAATGAGCGGTTCGATAACCTAAGTAATATGTTTCGAATTACGTATGTTTAATAAAAGTTTATATTATTACTATAAAAACCTGCTCTTATTATACAATAAGTTAATTTTAGCTGCTACTAAGCAAATTATGTGGTTGTTATTATTTGTTTTTATAATATTATGTCATTTTGATAAAGAACCTAAGTATGTTTCGAATTACAAATAAAAGTTCCTATTATTTTTAATTTAGTTTTAAAATTCATTCAGTGTTACAGCGCCTAAATCTTTTAATGTTAATTTAGTTTCTTTTGTTTCTTAAAATTTTGTTTTGCAATGTAATTTTTACAGGCGTTTTAATAATTTTTATTTTTGCTAATTGGTAGGCGGTAGTCGATATATTCTTGTCTCGTCCATTCTTTTATTGCATTGTAATGCTGTTCAATTGTTACAAAACTAATATACAAAAGTTCATATAAATTGCATTTTATTCAGTATCCTCAAAATAGGATCAAAGTTAACTAAATCCAGTTTCAATACGATACATTCAATAAAAGTAAAAGTAATTTAATTTTTCATCACCAAGTACCGTCTGTCCGTCCGTCCGTCCGTCTGTCTGTCTCCAGGCTGTATCTCAAGATTATGTCTTAGACCACAACACAGAGTCTAAGTGTCTAAACACTCTATGCTGAATTACGCCAGCGTAATTTACGTGGCCGAAATTACGTTCAGCCGCTTACGTTTGATGCGACACACTATAAATTACGCGAAGAACCGAAATTTCGCGGCGTAATTTCCGTTGCCGAACGCGCGCGTAAGTATTTAAAATTCTCAGGTGTAATGTGTGCGTTAACGCTTTGGAGATAAGGTTGGATTTACTATGTTCGGTTTTGACAATTCCGTCGCGTATAGTGTGTTGCTATACAAAACATTACCACCGAATCGCTGCCGAATTTTACGCTCGACTCGGCTCGACGGAAATTCGGCTCACGACGGCGTTTCGGCATAGTGTGTCGTCTGTCGCGTTCCGCCCATATTTTGTATGGATTTGAAACGCGGCGGAATTTACGTCGGCGTAATTCAGCCTAGTGTGTTTAGACCCTTAGGGCCGTCTTAGGGCCGGGACACAAAAACACGACACGACGTCGTGGGAATCTACGACGCGCGTCGTAAAAAACCACGACACGACATCGTACGACGTCGTACGATGTCGTGTTATGGCCAGGACACAAAAACACGACACGACGTCGTACGACGTCGCACGACGTCATGTCGTGGGAATCTACGACGCGCGTCGCGACACGACATCGTACGACGTCGCGTCGTAGAAACTCATCTTTGAATTTCTACGTGAGTTTCTACGACGCGACGTCGTACGACGCCGCACGATATCGTGTCGTAGCTTCTTACGACGCGCGTCGTAGATTCCCACGACACGACGTCGTACGACGTCGTATCGTGTTTTTGTGTCCCGGCCCTTAGGCTGGTATAAATAGTCAGTACTTAAGATGCGACCCGGTCTCAAGACGCGGTTCGGTTCGGTGATTGGTCCAAATTTTGACAGCCAACCAATCACAGAGCCTGAACTGAGTCTTGAGACCGAGATGCATCTTGAGTATTGACTATTTATACCAGTCTTAGTTTCGCTTTATAACGGTACGGAACCCTCCATGGCCGAGTTCGACTCGCACTTTGCCGATTTTATTTTATTTTACTACCTCATTGTTTAAGGCGTCGCCTTGATAATTTGGCTGTAGCAATATCGATTTTTCTCAGCAATGACTAAAGCTAAGAAATTAAAGTTTATTGTCAGTATTCATCATGTCTTTGTCTTTGAATTACACATAGCATAACACGATTGGTCAACTTTTATAACACAGAATAATTAATCAAAAAGACCTCTGTAAAAAAATGGATTCCTATTTTGCCAACAGAGGAGAGTGATTTAAGCTTCCAAAATTTGTACATAAATTGGTTCAAGCATACACTCTAATTTGCCCATAGCTTATATGAAATATATTTATGGTTTTTAAATTACGCGACAAAAACCATTTTGTCGCTTACGCCCTTTCCATTTTTTGCAAGCAATCTAAAGGGCCCCCGAGAAAGTCAAACGGTTTGATTCAAACATTACGTGTTTGATTAAACCGTTTTGTTATGTATAAAGTGGGTACTTGTAATATTGTGGGTAATTGTGAAAAATTAATAAACCAGTCTGCTCGGGATCTCGGCCTTTCATTGACGTAACATTGATAAATTTAATATAGTAGGGTCAGTCGCCGTCGCCCCCCGACACTAAGTTATAAAAGTTGTTTTCTTCCTCCTCGCAATCACTATCAACATTAATAAAGTACTGACCTTTCGAAGTCGACATACCGGAGGATCGATCGTTATCACTCCTGTTCAGGCACATCACCTTTAAGTGACCTTTGACACCGCACAAATCACACGTAAAGTTTTTATACCGACACTTGTTCGGCGCGTGAGTAGCCTTCCCGCAGCGTGCACACGGCGCTCGCATGCCGCTCGGCCCCGCACCGCTGGCGCTCGGTCCCGCGCGGCCGCCGCCCGGCGCCGCACCACCGCCGCCCGCACCGCCGCGCCCGGCCGCTCGCGCCCGTACCTGGCCGCCGCCGCTGACGCGGTGCAGCCCGTCGTGTCCCGCGCCTCCTCCGCCTGCCGAAGAGCTCGCCGTGATCGCGTGCCTCTCCGCCGCCTCGAGCGCGCTCGCCAGTTCCACGGCCCTCTTGTAGTCGATGTCTTTCTCCGCGAACAATCTCGAACGCATTTCCTCGCTGTACAATCCGGAGACGAACTGATCTCGAAGTTTCTCTTCGAGCTTCGCCCCAAAGTTGCAGGTTTTAGCCAAATGCTTTAACCCTTGAAGGTACCTGTTTCATCTTCACTATACCGGGATGCCCCTCGTGAACTTCCTGTAAAACGGAACCTTGCAAAACTGTAGGTATTATCACCCTGTAGCCCCAAACTAGGTAACCCTGATCCATACTGAGATTTTCTTTTCGCAAAAAGAGAGATTGAAATTTTTTATAGACCGTCGGGGGCCAGCCGTACATAACGTAGCCACACACCTTGCTCAGTACTTCGTCTTTCGCCGTCTCAATTTTAATATCCTTAAAACTGAGCGGGAAATCTTCCGCGACGAAATTTAAGTAGCTAGCTGCCTCGTCCTCCCGCTCGTTTCGACCGCTCGACGAACTCAAGGGGAGACGTGACAGCGCGTCAGCCTGACAGCTATCAGCCGATCGCACGAATTCTATAGTGAAGTTGTAGGCGGCTAGTATCACTGCGTAACGTTGAAGCCTACTAGCTGCGGTCGTCGGAATGCCCTTCTTCTGACCGAAGATATAACTGAGCGGCTTATGATCGCTCCGTAATATGAAATGTCTCCCGTATAAATATTGATGGTGCTTCGTCACCCCGAACACGATAGCGAGAGCTTCCTTATCGAGTTGGGAGTAATTGCGCTCGGCCGCGTTGAGCGTCCGCGAGGCGCAGCTGACGGGTCGCTCGCGACCGTCCGCGCCGCGCTGCGCCAGCACCGCGCCTAGTCCGTACGCGCTGCTATCCACCGAGAGGACCAGCGGCAGCGCCGGATCGTAATGAGCTAGCACCGGGGCGCTACTCAACACCCGTTTTACCCTATTAAAAGCCGTCTCGCAGTCGTCGGTCCACGACCACTCGGCGTCTTTCTTAAGCAGGTTGTACAACGGTTTTAAGATGTCACTCATATTTGCACTAAACTTCGCATAAAAATTGATGAGACCCATGAAGCTCTTCAACTGCGTGACGCTGAGGGGCCGGGGCGCCTCGACGATCGCTTTGATCTTTTTGAAGTCAGTGTGTAGGCCGTGCTTATCTATATTGTACCCTAGGTACGTTACGCTATCTTTGAAGAATTGACATTTCTCAAAATTAATGCGGAGTCCGTTTTCTCGGAGTCGGTGTAGAACTGCCCTTAAATTTTTAAGATGACTTTCTCGGTCTTTCCCAGTAACGCATATGTCATCAGCGAAAACGGCAGTAGACGACAATCCGCTCAGCGTCTCCTCCATGATTTTCTGAAAATTCTCGGGAATACATTTTATGCCGAAAGGTACAAACGTTCCTACGTGCGTCCGTCGTGATGGCCGTCATCGCCTGAGATGCATCATCGAGGAGACACTGCTGGAAAGCGTTAGACAAATCGAGCTTCGTACTTCGTGTACTTCGTGTGCTCCCCGCCGCCTAAAGTAGAAAATATTTCCTCGATACGCGGGAGCGGATAGTGGAAATCTTTAAGAATCGGGTTAATAGTAATTTTGTAATCGCCGCAAATACGAATACCTCCGTTCGATTTAACGACAGGCACGATAGGAGTCCCGTAGTCCGAGCGTTCTACCTTATAGATAACGCCCTCGCGTTGCAGCCGATCGAGCTCGCTCTCGACGCGCGCGCGCAGCGCCAACGGCAGGGGCCGGGCTTTTATAAAAACCGGTTTGCTATCTTTTAAATGCAGACGAATGCGCGATTTAAAAGTACCTAATCCCTCCGCAAAGACTTCAGGAAATTCTTGTTTTAATTTTAAAGCTATCGAGTCGCTATCGGTCGTATTAATGTTGTGACATTCTACGATACTTAATTTTAATTTTTTAATCCACGTCCGACCCATCAGCGGTGGGCCGCCGTTCGCCACGACGTACAGCTGAAGCTCCGCAGAATTACGTCCGCAACGCACAGTAACATTAATATAACCGAGAGTCTCGATAGTATCTCCGGTATAAGATTTTAAAATTAATTTATGCAATTCTATGTTTCGAAAATATTTATCGTAAAACTTTTGAGATATAGCAGATATTCTACTTCCCGTATCTATTTCAAATTTAAACTTAAAATTGTCATTAATGATCAATTTAATATAGTAGGGTCCGTCGCCGTCGTCCCCCGACACTATGTCGGTTTGAACGGTTGTCAAACGGCATTGCGCATTTGGTTCAGTGCGCCGCCATAATTAGACGTGTGTGATGCAGACAAGATTGCTCTCAAACTTTTTGAAGTTCAAGTCCAGTACTAAACCAAGCCGAGTTTGTTCAAACGCATCGGAAGTCGGAACACGATCAAACGGCGCGTCAAACACAACAAAAATATGAAATTTCATCAAACGAGCTTCAAACACGTAAATGTTTGAAAAACCGTTCAAGCTAGCTTTGTAAACGATCAAAATGGTTTGAGTCGAACCAAAATTTACGTGTTTGAATCAAACCGTTTGACCGTCTCGGGGGCCCTTAAAACATATCCAACACGGTTTTTTACTTTAGCGCGGAGAACTGCTTAGAATGAGATTTCTTACTGACAAATTCCGATTTGTTACTGCCCAGACGTAACCGCTCATTCATTCATTTTTACTGCTCATTTAATTATTTTACTGTTCAATAATGTTTTCAATTATCCATTTCATTATTTTTTACTACTCATTTTTGTTTAATTTACTGCTTAGTTTTAACTGCTAAAGTAGTTATTGAACGTGCCATTTATAATTTTTAACTTACCAAAACTGCTATTTACAACTGCCCCTTTAAATCAGTGCCTAAAAATTGTACTCACTACACTTCCATCGTTACATACTAAAGTGAGCAAATAAGTGCACCTTAGATACTCGATCATCCGACGGTATGGATGGTATATGCGAGTCAAAAATATATGTTTTAAAATGTAGGTCGATTCCCGTAGCGAGTCAGTTGCCAATTTTTAACCGGCAGATACTCATACAAATATTGACTCAAAACATATTTCCATCTCAATACGTTACTCAAACAACCTCAATTCGTTGAATCAATTATATTATACATATTAACAAATACGTTACGATATTAAAAACAATCATATTCTTTTAAATTACTTACCTACCCAGTTATAACTGATTATTATACCTATTCGTAACAGGGGTGTTGCGAATATCCGCATCCGCAAATGCGGAGCATCCGCATAGATTTGGACATCCGCATCTGCATCCGCATCCGCAATAAATCAATACGGATATAATACGGCGACAAGAAAAAAAGCGGCGGAGCCTGTGAATGGCGCGTGCTGTTTGCGCGTGACAAATGACCGATGAGAGCGAAAAAGCCGGCCAAGTGCGTATCGGCCACGCACAATAGAGGCTTCCGTAGTATCGCCAGTTTTTGATAAGTTTTGTATGGTCAATAAATGTACAATTATAACAAGTTTTACACTACAACAACATCATCTCAGTTACATTCAAAGGAATTTGAACGAAAAGTTCCTTTATACTTTTCAATAACATATGAAGTCTTCTTAGCCGTGATATATATTTTTTAATTTAGCATATTTCGTACTCCCGTGAATTTTTCCACATATTTTTTAGAACTAACCGTTTAGCTGGTAGAAGGGGGAGAAACTGGACTCTTAACGATTTTTTCCACTTTGAAACTTCATTTTTCACAAATTGATCCCTAAATCGGAAAATGATCTTGGAATACTCGTAATATTTTTAAAAATCCTATCCAACGACACCACACACGGTGGAGTGGACGCGAAAAAAATTTCGCAGCTTAATTTTGATAAGACGAACAACAATTTCCTCTGCGAAAGTGGTAGCTATTATCAGAGATAAATATGATTTAATATTTCGATTTGATGGTCCTAAAATTCAAAATGCGTTTCAAAATGAAGCTACTGACGAAAAATTTGCTTGATATTAATCAAAAAATTAGTTCTAGGGAACCTGTACTATTATATTATTTTGTAGCACATTAATAAAAATTAAAATAATACTTTTTCATTGTTATAATTCTCCATTTATAAACTATATTTATGTAAGATCCGAAACATCCGCATCCGCATCTGCATCCGCGGATGTGAACCTCTAAAAATCCTCATCCGCATTCGCATCCGCGGATGTGAAAAAATCGGCATCTATATCTGAAGGAAAACACTATCTATATCGGAAGGAAAAGCTTAGATACATATTTGACGTAGGAAGCTGGAGCTATAATAATATAAAAGCTCAGTATAGCAATAGATATTGCTATACTGTGCCTTTCAGTAAAAATGTGTTCCACCAATTTTTCGACACAATTATATTATGTAGGTATCTAAACAGCAAAAAATAAAGCAAAAAAAAGCCAAATCTTTAATCTCATTACCAAACGTATCGGATATTCTTTTAACGCCTGATATAAACCGTAATCCATCGCTTGCATTAGATTGAGCGATTTTAAAACGTTGTGGGCGGTTTTGTGGAATTAAGATTATTTTAATGAAACTTAATAAAAAGCTCTTAAAGATAAGCCTTTAAACCGATTTGTCGAAGGGATTATAATCTTTTCTTGTCTTTTCTTAAAATTTGAATCATGCGGAATTTCCGCCGCGGAACTTCGGCATAGTATGTTTAGACACGCCCGTCTAAAGTCACGTTAAGATCAGTGCCGGTTTTAGCCCTACCGGCGCCCTAGGCGAGATTTTTTCTCGCCTATCTTCTAATAGTCAGGGAGCCCTAGAACATTTTTTTTTATTACTAACAAGCAAATTTTTTGTGAGTAGCTTCATTTTGATAAGACAAAGAACTTTTTTATCTGCGAAAAATCTTGAAAGTGGTAGCTAACAGAGATAGAAAGGATTTCATACTTTGATTTGATGGTCCTAAAATATGGATTGTTCTATTTGTAGGACAATGTTACTCTTGAATTATATGTATAACTATTAACCTACCAATATACAAAAAAATTGCTGGTTAGAGTTCCTTTTTAGGGTTCTGTAATCAACAAAACTTGGTTGACTACGTTAACCTTAAACGGAAAAATTGTTCTAATACTCCCTGACTATAATGGTGGCTTGATAACTGGCAGGCACGCGCGGCACTCTTTTGGCACTTTCCTTTTATTCAAATAAAAATAAAATAAGGATTTTATTCAACAGTCAATTTTATTATTTTTTTGGGGGGGATTTCATTAGTTAGTAAAAGGTTCGCTGTCACTTGGAAAATTTAACAGGGGTTCGTGGAGCCGAAAATTTGAGAAACCTTGTTCTTGTGTGAAAAGTGAAAACATTGCAGCAATGTTTCACGTACGAGGGCTGCTATTTATGTATCCGGAATTAAAAAAAGAAACAAACATATATAATTAATATGGTTTTATTGCTTTTCAAAATATTCGCCGCGATGATCGACACACTTTTGCATATGCTGGAACCAATTTTCATAGCACTTTTTCCATTCTGATTGAGGTATCTCCAAAACGTGCATTTTGAACGCATCAACAGCCTCTTCGCGGCTCGAAAAACGTTGACCACGTAATTTGTTCTTCGCGTATGGAAATAAAAAGAAATCGTTAGGTGCCAAATCAGGGCTGTACGGCGGATGACCAGTCAATTCAATCTTTTGACCCTCCAAAAACTGAGTTGTTTCAGCTGAGGTGTGACAGCTAGCATTGTCGTGATGTAATATGTCGGTTGTCCTTTCTTATTTCTTCAAAGACTTCTGGTAAACAAATGGTCATATACCATTCAGAATTAACCGTTTTACGATTCTCTAATGGCACTGTAGCCACATGTCCATTAATTTCAAAAAAACAGGCGACCATTTGCTTCAAAGTACTTTTTGCACGAGTAACTTTTGTTGGTTTCGGCTCATCTTGGAACACCCACACCGTTGACTGTTGTTTAGTTTCGGGGTCATATGCATAGATCCAAGATTCATCACCTGTGTAGATATTATAAACGGCTTTTGACGTACCACGGTTGTATTTTTTTATCATTTTTTTGCACCAATCGACACGAGCCCGTTTTTGATCGATTGTCAAGTTGTGCGGAATCCAACGCGAACATATTTTTTTTACAGCCAAATGTTCGTGTAATATCTTATGTATGCTCGTCATACTTATGCCTAAGGACGCCTCTATCTCGCGATATGTAACATGACGATCACGCATTATTAGTTCCCGCACAGCATCTATATTTTGTGGGACAACAGCTGTTTTTGGGCGACCTTCTTTATTTTCTTCCGTGAGCATAGACCGCCCACGATTAAACTCACTGTACCAGTGATAAACAGTGGTTTTTGATGGTGCTTCATCTCCAAAAGTTGCGGTGAGTTGAATAAAGTACTGTTGTTGATTTAGCCCACGCCGAAAATCGTAGTAAATCATTGCACGAAAATGTTCACGCGTTAAATCCATGGCAAATGAAGACACGCAATTTTCAAAATGACGCCACAATGGAAAAATAATTGACAGTCACATGAAACAAAATGTATTCTTCAACCAAAGAGTTCTATTTTCAAATGTTGTAATTACTTTTTAAATATTGTTCTTGTAAGTGGCCAGTTCCGGATACATAAATAGCAGCCTATGTATTACGGGATCTGTCACTGTTGTAACATATTGCAACAAATAATATTATACTCAGCAAACGTTGCAAATTCAGTCAACGTTCTGCAGTTGCAATCACAACATTTATTTACTCTCTAAACAATAAACATGGTTCAAAATAAATATTTATTTTTATGTATCGCTGTTGCTACAAGAGAAACCAACTTATTTAAAAGAAGGAGAAAAATAAAGTTCTAAATTGAAGTGTTGTAGTTATTAATAAACATTTAAAAATCATGTCCTAGGCACTACAGTACGGTCTACTTATTTTACGAGTGGTTACTTCGCTCGGAAAATTTACTGTATAAAGCATCCATAACGGATGCAATGGCCTGAGTTTTTTTTTGGTTGCTCTATAATCTCATCCCCCGATCGGTGACTCCAAACTCCACACTTCTGGGCAACCGGTCGGTGACACCAAACTCCACACTTCTTGGTAACCGGTCGGTGACACCGAGCTCTACACTTCTTGGTAACCGGTCGGTGACTCCAAACTCCACACTCCTGGGCTTTCTACCTGTGATCACTTCCCATGGATTTGTCTTGACGTTCGGATTCCAGTTTGGAATGACCACTCTGCCACCTTTTGGCAATCCAGAAAAAGTGACATCACGAGCAACTCTCAAGTGTTCTGGTTCTAACTCATCACATAATGATGATGAAATTAATAAAGCGATGAATACTAAATACTGAGATGCGAACATCTTGCTTGTTATCTTTGAATGTTATTAGTTACTACACAGTCTTGGAGCTGTTTTATATATAGCATCGACAAACTAAGGGGAATAACCGTAGAGTTCACGTTAAAGTTAGCGCCAAGTGCTTATTAACATTACTACAAAACTACTTTTTTCTATGCCAGGTTTCTTTTCCATGGGGATTGGGGACTACGAGAGCGGACTCGTTGCTAACTTGATCCCAAAAATATGGGTATGGTAAGTGGACGGATCTCTACATTAGGTATACATACAAAAACTCAGTGGTATTCCAACTGAACTGACATGCCGAAGCTGCGGAATCATCAAGTTCATCATCCCACCCTTAAACTTTCTCAAAGTAAGACTTTGAGCACAATAGACATATCATTCTGTCTACTCTGCTTTGAGGGTGTCTAGCAGTAGGAAGCAACTGTCAAAAATGTCCGGCACTGGAAGACGAGATTCCTCCACTTACCGCAAAGAATATAAGCTATGAAATTGAGCTTTATTCTCTCTCGAAGGTCAGGAAGACCCTCAGTACTGGATACCTCCTAAAGTAACCGCGACCGAAATTCCATGGTTGCTGGTCGTTCTTACCTCTGTAAAGGTTACAAACAGGTGAACTTTCAGCTTTACGGAACGAAGGACTGGCCCTCGCGGGCTCTTGGTCCAAAAATAACCTCTCTGATATCTACTCGGTGGTATTGGATTATATTGTAAAACCATACAACATACAATATAATACAATAGTATTGCCGGTGATCAGACTTAGTAATGTCAGTAAATCTTTTAAACGTCAATGTATACGCCTTTACAATAAAATCCCTGAAAACGTTCAAAATCTTTCCATTAATAAATTTAAAAAAGTAGTCAAAGAACGTACTTTGTGTGCCAAAGCCTACTATAAGGTCAATGATTTCATAAATGATGGTACATCCTGGGAGTAGAATGGCATGCTTGCAAGGCTGCTTCTACATTTATGTTAATCCTAATTTTTGACTTACAATTGAGTATTTAAAGTTTTTTTTTTGATAAATGGAAAGATATATAAGTTTTATAACAAATAAATTTTGTTTTTTTGTTTTTCGCAATAATTCAAAAGTTATTTCAAAATAAAAATAGTAAATACCGAAGACACGCCGACACTCCGGCACGAGCGCGTGTGACGTCATTGTGTTATTCTTCACCAGTCACCACAGAACTTTAGCTACGTACAGGGCATAATATTATAGTTAGCGCAAACAGTTTTGACCTTAATTTTCAACGAAATAAGGGTAATATTGCCGTATAGTATTGAAATGTATTTAACATTTTAACGTCACATCTCAATCATGGCGCGTTTATAAGTCACGTGACTTCATTTAAATTTCGTGAATTTTTAATTGCTTATAAGTAATTAATTGAAAAAACATTTTTTAAGGTTTTTGACGTGACAACGTCTTATAATTCGATGCAGCCGGCTGCACGCACGAAAAAACATGACTCATGCGGCGTTACCTCGCTGTGAGGCGTTCCATTTAGGGCTTGAAGTGCAAGCGAGAGCGCGGAACGAGCGTCAAAGAGGCACGTTGTCACGTTCAACTATCGTCAGTAAACCGACTTTACAGACAACCGTTTTTTTTTTGCATTAAATATCAATATTATTAATAATAAGGTTTTAAAATACATTAAAAAAATCAATATTTTTTTTAATACTCAATTATGAAACTATTACCATTTTTACATTGTATTTTTTGTTACATAGCTGTAAACCATAAAATTGTTATATTATTTATTTTTAAAATTGTAATTTTCCATCTTTTTAGTAAAAGATGGCCCCGTGCGAGTTTCTTACGCCGGTTCTTCTCCCCGCGCCGGGTTAGTTCCCGAACCGATGGTAGGCAATAGGCACCGTAGATTCTACGTTCTCTGACTTTCAAAAAGTGTATTCATGATACCTATTTTGAATAAAAAGATATTTAATTTTTCTATTTATTTATTTTTAGTAAGTATCTAAGACTATAATATTCATTTTGCGTAGTATAGGTATGAACCTTAATGTTTCGGGGATGAACCGGACTCAATATTATAAACAAAAGATTTCCTTATCGAGTGTCTGTGTCATAGGTTAAAGAGATATTAAAATATTGTTATGATGCATAAGTTCACCAGTCTATGTTTATTATTTAAACTTTATAGATGGTGTTGAGAGTTGGGGCATCCCCTTATAAAAAGTCCCTCATAATAATCTTTTTGACATATTATTTATGAACCCTTTCCCGGAACTCTAATTAATATCTCTATGCAGACTTCATTCTAGTCGGTTCAGCGGTTCAATAGTAAAAACAGGTATAAACCACGTATATATTTTAGCATTCATATTTCATGCTGGATATTTGAACGAAAAGAGCGCCGCCGTGTCATTAATTTTCGCATGTAAAGGTGAAAAAAATAGTTACTCTTTCATCGCTGCTACTTTCACATTTAACTATTTATAACCCATCCACACTCTAAAGTATTATCGCTCCTTAGTTTTGATAACGTTGTTGGGACAACTCCATGGATCAACTCCATGGAGAACATAACTAGTGACCACCGGATTTCCATGGACCAGATATATTTAAATGCGAAAGTGTACATCTGTCTGATTGTCTGTTACCTCTTCACGCCTAAACCGCGAACGAATTTTGCTGGGTATGGGGAACTTTGAGTCCCGGGAAAGGACGAAGGACGCTTATTATCTTATGAAGAGAATAATATAATATTATGTACGGTTCCTGCTCGAAAAAGATTTTTGGTGCAATGGAGTTGCGGGCCAGCGGGCGTCATCTAATTTATGGTAAACATTTTCGAGCAGGAACCGTAGTACCTACATTTTTCCGGGATATCTCTTTACCAAAATTCAGCCAAATCGGTTCGGCGTTAAGAGGTACCTAACAGACAGGTAGACACACTTTCACATTTATAATATTACTAGCTGTTGCTTGCGACTTCGTCCGCGTGGACTTCAGTTTATAGCGCGCGGTGTCAACAAAATTGGTGTCAACTGTCAAATTTAAAAGCTTTTTAAAACCCTGGTACTTACCCCCTTAAATCAAAATACCCAAAAACAGCTGTGCAGTGTGCACATAATTTTTAATTTTTTAAAATTAAACTTTAGGGGGCGTCCACAAATTACGTGAGGTGTTTTTTTGAATTTTTTGACCCCCTCCCCTCCCCCTCTGGTGAGATTTCGTGAGATTTTATTCAACCCCCCCCAAATCTCACGTGAGATTTTTCAAAATGTGGGTTTCTTACGTAAACGTTTGGTTTGACACTCAGTAGATTTTCTTTCGAACGAATTTGTGAATGATCTTAATCGTATAACGATTACGCTTACGATTAAATCTTAAGCATACGTACAATCTGGATGAAATGGACCAAAATAATACATTTTTTTTAAGAAGAAAATTACGTGAGATTTGCCGAGACCCCCCCTAAACACCTCACGTAATTTGTGGATGCCCCCTTATTTATACCAAATTTAGCCCTCCATTACACAACTTTAGCTTTACCCATAAACTATAATAATTTATCATTGGTAGGTTTAAGGTTACGTCACTGCATAGATAAAGTACTGAGTAGTGAGTTATTTATTTTTGGAGTTGGATTTTGATAAATTCCAACTCCAAGGGGTTAAAATAGGGGATGAAAGTTTGTATATAATAATACTTCTTAATGCGAGCAAAGCCGCGGGCAATAGCTCGTAATATAATATAAAACTCAAAGGTGACTGACTGACATGGTGATCTATCAACACACGGCCCAAAGCACTGGACGGATCGGGCTGACATTTTGCCTGCAGGTCGATGTTATGACGTAGGTATCCGCTAAGAAAGGATTTTGATAAATTTCAACCGCAAGGGGTTAAAATAGGGGATGAAAGTTTGTCTATAATAATACTTCTTAACGCGAGCGAAGCCGCGGGCAAAAGCTCGTTAGTAATAAAATGTGTATTGTGTAAGTTATATTAATGTTAATATCAAGAAACAGTGCCCACGGGACAGTACCGGTTTCGCAATTTCCTTATCGCTAAGTAGGTATAAATACTGTGAATATCTGAGAACGCGTCAGAATTAACCATTGCGTTACAGAAGACGCACAAGAGTCAAGAATCAAGATGCACAAGTTCATACTACTGGTGCTGGCTTTTATAGCAGCAGAGGCAGCAGGCCAGCGCATAATTCTTCCAACCTATCGACCTCCACGGACTAGATCACCACCAATTATAAGAGTGAGACGCGAAGACAGCGAACCTCAATGGTTGTACAAAGGAGACGTACCACGTGCGCCATCTAGCGGCGACCATCCGCTGATCCCGAACTACATTGACGATGTAAGGTTGGACCCCGACAGAAGGTATGCACGTAGCCTCAGGGACACGCCGAGCGCTAAGCGAGGAGGCGGGGCCCGTGGGGGACATTCACCAGGCAACAGAGACACAGGAACGACGCTTCCCGGATACAACCGCCGTAATGCGAGAAGTCTTCAAATACCTCAACCCATACCGTTGAACCCGTTTCGAAGACCGCCGCCAATATACGAGCCGAGACGCCCGCCAGTGACACCAATGAAACCTTTTCCTATTTATGTATAAATTGGATGTGCTTACTTATAGCTTTCGGTTTAAAATAGGTATCTGTAATATATTCTGTAACTTATATCGCTTTTTTTTTCAAGGAAATAAAATCAATTTATCGTAAATAACTTTTTATAATTATAGTCCGCGCGGAACTAGTTGGCCGCGCCTTAGGTATGTGAGCGGTGGGACGGGGAGGCGGGGGCGCTTGATTTTGACAGTTCTGGCTAGTTAAGACAAAACGCACAAGATATTGCAATAGCAAGATAAGTCCGCCGATAAAAAGACAATCTAAGGAAATACTATTTAAAGTGCATAGGTTTTTAAAAAACGGAAAGCCGATGTAAATAATTTAGAATATAAAACTGATCAATTGTCTTTAATTTATTCTTTTCAATAATTAAATAATATTATTGTTCACGATATCGCGAGATTGGTCGTCACTGTCTAATCTCTTGTGCATTGCGAGCAGCCCCCTCACCCCCGTCCCTACCTAAGGCGCGGCCAACTAGTTCCGCGCGGACTATAATAGACCAGCCCCAGCCCCCAGATTTCGCACAAACAAAAAACATAGCTATATTTATACAAATAGAGATCATTATTGTTTATGCGAAATTCAAAAGTAATATTAAAGTAATACGAAATTCAAAAGTAATATAAAAGAGATTTTGCTCAGCGATGATGAATTATTCAGTCGGTCAAGACATGTTATTTTATAAGTATAGATCTACATATATATTTATATATAATGAGATTTTCTATGACATAAATGTAATAAGAATTAAATAAATCAACTTTTTAACTGTAACAGATTGCAGCAATCACATTTTTTTGATGAAATTATTCATAATGATTAAAAAATTTTTTTCAAATTCGAGTTTTTTTCGATTATTTGCATTTTCTGAGAAGATTTAGTATGGTGAAATATATATTTTTTTTCCATCGGAAAGTAGAGATTGCAACAAACAGAAAGCATACCAACTTTTTGAAAAAAGCTGATATTTTGACGGTCGAATTTTCGATTGAAAATTATTTCGATATAAATTCAAGACAAGGTGAAAAAATAAATATTTCTAATCAAATAGATGACAGCGTATCTGGGACATAAAAATGTAAGTTTTCAACAAATTTCGTGAAAAAAATATAATTTTTGTAAAAGATATAAATAAAAAACCAAAACATGGTTTTTTGAATTTTCGCATAAATTTTGAGGTTATGGAGAAAAAGTGTAAATAAAAAAGTTTTAGATCTTTTTCTTACCTACAACTTTGCTATTTGACTTTTTTTCATAGGAATATAAGTTTTGCCAGAAATCGAGATAAACCGTTTTCCCCCTTAAAACCTCCCCCAACACTTTTCCCTAACTCAGATCGCCCGTAAATTATTTTTCCCTTAATTTTTATAATATTCTCCTCCTTTTGTAATGGGTTTCCTACTATAATTTTTTTTCACTTTTCGTTATTTTTGAAGGTATTGGTCCTGCCCCCCTACCATGAGCTCTTATAGCAGTATTACTTTAATATTACTTTTGAATTTCGCATAAACAATAATGATCTCTATTTGTATAAATATAGCTATGTTTTTTGTTTGTGCGAAATCTGGGGGCTGGGGCTGGTCTATTATAGTCCGCGCGGAACTAGTTGGCCGCGCCTTAGGTAGGGACGGGGGTGAGGGGGCTGCTCGCAATGCACAAGAGATTAGACAGTGACGACCAATCTCGCGATATCGTGAACAATAATATTATTTAATTATTGAAAAGAATAAATTAAAGACAATTGATCAGTTTTATATTCTAAATTATTTACATCGGCTTTCCGTTTTTTAAAAACCTATGCACTTTAAATAGTATTTCCTTAGATTGTCTTTTTATCGGCGGACTTATCTTGCTATTGCAATATCTTGTGCGTTTTGTCTTAACTAGCCAGAACTGTCAAAATCAAGCGCCCCCGCCTCCCCGTCCCACCGCTCACATACCTAAGGCGCGGCCAACTAGTTCCGCGCGGACTATAATTATAAAAAGTTATTTACGATAAATTGATTTTATTTCCTTGAAAAAAAAAAGCGATATAAGTTACAGAATATATTACAGATACCTATTTTAAACCGAAAGCTATAAGTAAGCACATCCAATTTATACATAAATAGGAAAAGGTTTCATTGGTGTCACTGGCGGGCGTCTCGGCTCGTATATTGGCGGCGGTCTTCGAAACGGGTTCAACGGTATGGGTTGAGGTATTTGAAGACTTCTCGCATTACGGCGGTTGTATCCGGGAAGCGTCGCTCCTGTGTCTCTGTTGCCTACTGCCACTTATCAAGGTGATGAGGATGGTATATTTTTCGCGTGGGACGATGGCGAAAAGTTGCAGGTGGTATGATTCCGAACAATTCCTCAGAGTACTCCCCGTGATACAACCGATAGAGTATGCAGAGTGAAGCTACATCTCGGCGTAATTCAAAGGAGTCCAAGCTGTTTAAACACTGTGGCAGTCAACAATTCGAGCGGCCCTGCGTTGGATACGACCCAGAGGGAGCAGTTGGTATTTTGGCGCTTGGACTTCATGCGATATGCTAACGCCAAGTATTTCAATGCTAGGGGAGATGGTTAAAGATGTGCCCTCAAAACGAGGATATACGACCACAAGTGGCTTTTAGCGGTGAACGCGCAGACTTGTGTCACGTCGGGGTTAAATTGGACTAAGTTACGACTACCACATTCAGAGACTTTATCCAATGAATTATACATTTTGGACACAAGTTCGTTTCGACTCTCAATGACATTTAGCCGAGAAATATTGGAGGAGCCGGTATATACAGCATCACCTGTGGGCGATTCCATTTCGCGGGTGCACCAGTTTGACACACTTAAAGCTTCCTACAGGCAAAATGAAGCATATTTATTTATAAAATATCCCGTGAAGGGATACATTTTAACTAGTTTAACAATGATTTATAAATGAAAACTTTCATCAAATGTATGAAGAGCCACAAACAGGTCTGAAGTGCCATCGCCGGTGCAACCAATTTGACCCTCCATTAAGAACTGTGATGAGTTCATATGTGAGTACTGGTTATTGCGAAACTTTTACAAAATAACTTGCCTATATTTCAAAAGAGCATAAAACAAAGAAACTATGTAACAAGATAAAAGTGATTATAGTAATAAGTACTAGACATTATTAACCATTTCTAGGATCGCGGGTGCAACATCAAAATTTTCTAATCTCTTAAAGGTGAATTAAATCGTAATTCTCTAACAAATTTTAAAATTTTCGATATGGAATGTATAATTATACTAGTAATTTGTAATAAAACTACACCAAATTGTAGTTTTTTTTTAAATTTTCAGTTGTTTATTGGCCTGACAAAATTAATCGTCTAAATCACTAAAAACGGTTGAATAGTGTAATTTATACCAAAAATTCGACGTATGGCTGTATAACTATACTACAACTAAACATTAATTTGAAATAAATGGTACTTTAATTAAAAAATATGGGAAAAAACATCGCGTCCCTCAGATGATAATGTTTAAAAACGCTCTAAATTATTCGAATTCCATTTTTTACCGATAAAAGTTGTTTTGTTAGTAAATACACATCTTCTTACGTATATTCCAATTGAAAAATGTAACTAATAACACATTTAAAAAATTCTCGTTAATTTTCTCTGTAGCGGAATGGCCCCTGTACTATCATCCGCATAGCAATGAATGCCGTTGGTCTGGAACATGTCACTGATATGCAGTATGAATAGGGTAGGCGATAGCACACAGCCCTGAGGGACACCAGCATCAACAGACTGAGTTTCCGAGCATTCGCCGTCAACTACGACCTTTATGCTTCTATCTGCTAAGAAACTTGGGACCCACTTGCGTAATTTCTCGGGCAGCCCGTTTGATGGAAGCTTCGAATACCCAAGTGTCAAATTTGATGGTCCAGGTGAACCATCAAAACTGTCTAATTTGTACAAAGTTAATAATACATAGCTGTGGACCATTTTGACAGCTGTCAAAGTAATCCACATTCCACGCCTATCTTCACTTTGGACTGGATCTCTCCGTCTGTAGAAGCTATAAGGACAACAATGACAATTGGTGTTACTCAAGTTGGGTGATCTTTCAATGATGTTAAGAAGATATCATTTTGTGACGAACTTACCAGCTGCCAGCCAGTGGAGTCACCAGACCCATGTCCTCCATAAAGTGACCATGTGTGAAGTGCCAGGGGTAGTAAGTGGGAGAAACCATGAACGTAGAAAAAAAGGCGGACGGAGTCCTTATTATACACAGAACTGTGTCTTCAGAGTCGGCCACGCACATATTCTGACGCCTGTCAAATGGTATGGACTTGCGTAATGATGTGTGCGTGCGGACCGTGTACATACAGTCGGCTGGCCGACTCTGAAGGACACAGTTTTGTGTATGGTGGGACTCCGTCCGCCTTTTTTTATAGGTCCATGGGAGAAACAAAGCGTGTCAATTCCACCAACGTGTCTGGGTTTCACATTTAAATAGTTTGACTGATTTTAATAATTAAAAACAGAGTAAACAGGCGCTGTGTTTCGCCGAAAGAGTGAGTTTACCGGAGGCCCAATCCCCTACAACCCTAGAGGGAATAGGGTTATAGGTTAGGGGAGGGACCCCTAACCCTATTCCTTATTAAAATGCCGGTAACACACCTGCAGCGCTTGTGATGTTGCGAGTGTCAATGGGCGATGAAAGTTGCTTTTCATCATATGACCCGTTTGCTCGTTCGCCTCCTTATTTTATAAAAAAAGTCTCACGTAGTTGATCTGTCAAAATCATACAAATTTAGAAGTATGCATCTACTCGTCGCGTTGAGGTCTAATTTAAGCTGCGCGTCCACTGGATCGGAATCGGAGCGTACGCAGCGTACGGATTTGTTACTTTGTATTGATTTATATGGTACTGCGTCCACTGGATACTGACCGGTATTTATGACGAAGACGTCTTCCGCAGAGTACGCGTCATTCGGATTCCGAAGGTTTCAAATTCTGACGTGTTCGTGACGACGCGACGGCTATACATAGATACTTATTCACGATTATTGACGATATTTTAATTACTTTTGTAGAAAAATATGAAGAACTTTATAGTCTAAAACTTCAACATCATCATAACCAACTGAGGAGAGACAATATTTAGGATGAAATTGGGAAATAATGAATTTCGTTTTCTCTCTTTTCTCTTTTCCTCTTCTGATAAAATACAGCTAGTTACAACAATATCCTCGCCACTATCCCCTACAATGCAAATGCACGTTAACAGGCTATGACGGACTAAAAATAACTAAATTGCCTTAGATGATGAATCCGAATGCAGTGGACGCACCCCATCGGCATTTCGTAAATGATGAAATGCCGATGCGTACGTTCCGATCCAGTGGACACGCAGCTTTGACCGTAAAACTTAATAGATAAATTGCGATTTGCGGCTTATGATTTCTGACATATTAAAAAAAACTACTTATCTTTGTCCAAACGCCTGATGGCAACCCTACTTGCAAAGGTACTCCAACCAATTTGTCAGTTTTATTTTACAAATAGAATAAAATTCAAAATATCATCGAACAGTGAACACTAACTAGTAAAATCGAAATTATAAATTTTTTTCTAAATATTTTGTTTTGAACATAAAATAACAAAAAATATAACATAACTTATATATAAATAACATAACTCAAAAATATTGAAATTTCGTAAAAATTATAAAGAGCAAAATTTGTGTCCATTTTTTAAGAAATCTTTTGATTTTCTTTTGATTTTTATAGGATGAAAAATAACGAAGATAGAGACGTTTAAAGCCTAACTTTTACCGCGAAAACCATGAAACCGGGACCTTTTAATCCTATTTTTTTTAAAACATGGGCTTTAAAAAGTATTTTTCAAATTGATCTTAAAGCTCTTTAAATCACCTTTAAAATAGTCCATAATATATGAACTCGATAACTTAAAAAGTAATAGAGCTATTGTGATATTAAGGAAAAATTTTTTTTGAAAACAATTTTGAAGCAGCGATTTGGGATGCAAATATTGTAGGAAACCCTGTCAATAGGTACATCTATACTAATATTATAAATGCTATTAGTGTTTTTGTCTACCTGTTACCTCTTAACACCCAAACGATTCAACCGATTTTGCTAAAATTTAGTATGAAAATACTTTGAGTCTCGTGACTGGATATGGACATAGGATACTTTTATCCCGAAAAAATGTACGGTTCCAGCGCGATTGCAGGCGTCATCTAATCATACTAAATATACATTAATATTTTCAAGTCTTTCAATATTCAGAAAGTAAACGAAACTGTAAATGTCTATTAGATAAGAGAGAGGCTTTTTATAATGATGTGCGTCTATTAAATATTTCAGTCTAGCAGATTCAGCCTTTGCGCCAATTTTTTGCACAGAGGGTAGTTTGAAATCGTTGTTTGAATATTTTGGACTAAATTTATTGTTTGAAATTTATTACTGAAATTTATCTTAACTATGAAAAAATATTCGAACTCATTAAAGCTGATAAAAAACTTAAAATAAAAACTTAAAGCTTATTATTCAAACATTGGGTAGTTTACAGGGGTGAAAAAATTTCGCAAAAAAAACTTAGTAAGAAATTAATAGTAAGTAAATAAGCTGAAGAACTTGGCTGAAAGAAACCCAATTTTTACCGTTATTCCGCAATAAAGGGGTACTTTTACGGGTTTTTATTTCAGTCTTATCCAAAAATTGTATCATAAATATTAAACAATCTCTTTATGTAATATAAATATACGATTTTAAAGCAAAGAAATACAAAAAAATGATGTCTTCACGATTAAAGGGATGGTTGCTAATAGGATTGAAAACTTAATTATAATATAATCATAAATCATGATTAAAATATTAAAAACGTTTATTTTATCAAATTAAACACAATTAGTCAAGCCAGAATGGTTTAATCTGCATTTTTCTATTTTCAACAAAAGGGGTGGATTTCACCCCTAAAATAAAAAAAGCGCGATACGAGCGTATGTCACTTTTAAAGTAGAGGGCTTAACGTACTTGATCCTAAATTTTCATCCAAATCGATGGAGGTTCAACGAAATCGGAGGTTGCACCTGATTTTTGCCTTCAATTACTGTACTATCAGGGCTATATAGCGTTTAAGTTTTCTGTGTAGGACTGCAGTTCACGGTACATACTTACTACAACTCATGTGTGCAGTGTGTGTGTTATCACTCTCTGCTGCACTCAGAGACGAATAATAATTATTATTCTTAATTTAATTACAATTAAGTAATTACAATAACTTAATTGTAATTAAATTAAGAATATGACAGATGACGTGTGAGGCTAGTGACAAAATATTCATAATCATTCGTCTCCGAGTGTGGCAGTTATCTCGTTATGCTATATCCACACATGCTGCCGGCTTATACCGGCGGCACGGTCGGCGGCCCGGCCGCCGGCTACGCCACACGTGCCGCCGGCTTCGGTTGCTAGGCAGGCTGAAAGCCGGCGGCAAACCCGGCGGTATGAGCCGGCGGCATGTGTTGATGCGCCATTAAGCTGTCTACACACCAAAGCCGCCGGCTCGGCGCGGCGGCACCACCCGCCGCGCCGGCGGCCTCATTTTAAACGGCGACTTGCCGGCGGCACACCCAAGCAGCCGCGGCCCGCGCCGGCCCGGTGGCATAACCCGGCGGCGGCGGCTTGTGCTCAATTCAGTTGCCCGCTGCCCGAAGCCGCCGGGTTTACCCGCCGGACTCGTGCCGCCGGGCCGGCGTCAGAATTGCTACATTCAGAAGCCGCCGGGTTGGCCCGCCGACATTAACCCGCCGAGTTCGTGCCGCCGGGCCGGCGGCTTTGGTGTGTAGACAGCTGTAGAGTCTATGTATTTCTGTTGCAGGTCCTCTCAGAAAGAAAGCGACGACGATGCTGAAAACTATCGAGGAGACTCCCCCGCACTTCTCCGTGTATGACATGTGGAACATGGACGGTTCCACCCTACTCAACATACTCAGCATCATAACTACCCTCATTGTCACGTTACTTCAGTTTTCATTACTATAGTAGGTAGATGTTATAGGTAGAAGAGCCGTCCTTCACCTAGCTTAGTGTTTTTCAACTGAAATAATTCTCTCGACCACTGGAAATCTCACTGGCTGCGCGACCCTTGGGTGTCGCGACCCACAGGTTGAAAAACACTGACCTAGCTAATAAAGAAAGTCTATTCAAGATTTTTTTTGCCAACTGTGGGACGGTTCATAACGTAATAATCTCTATTAAAATAGTTTTATTACTTAATTAAACTTAAGTTTGGATTTTAGACCATTAGGGCTATACCTCACCGAGATGCCATGGCGACCAAGACAGTTCTTTACAGTTCGCAAGAATTAAAACGAAACAATTCGCAATGTATTCGTGAATAATCTCAATACTATACACTTCGTGTATAGAGGTTGGAGTTTAAATAAAGAAATAATAGCTACGAAATTATTATTAATTTATTCACCCTGTGATTTGTAAACACGATACTCCGGTCCAAACAATACAAAATATATTACTTACAGATACATAAAATAACGGAAAGAAAACTCTAATTGGACTGAATCTAAAACTAAGCCGTTTTCAGGAACACATCGTCGCCGCTACGTCTCTGCTACGTTGCCGCTACGCCATCCACGTAGCACGCTACGTCCCGTGCTACGGAGCACGCTACGGTGTGACTACGCGTTTTTTTATAATAATATTATAACGGATATCCGTTATGCACGCTAGTAATGGAAATTAATGCTATTTCTATTAATTTAATCATGCCAATTTTCATGACGTAGCATTGCTTTGCTGTTTGCTAAAATCGCGGCATTGTGAACTCTCGGTTCGAATCGCACCGCTTTCGCATCAAGTGAAAAATAGCATGTTCGAATAATTTTATTATTAATGTTATAATTTAACAATTAGTTATTCTTGCTTATGCTATTTTTACCAACAAACTAATAACCGCTGTACACACTGAGCCAACGCATTGTGTCAGCACATTATTGCCTTTACTTTGAATTGTTGTGATATGTGACATAGGTCCTATTTTATAACATTCGTTTCAACAATTAAACAAATTGTGTGCAATTTTTCTTTTATTTACTGATGAATATGATTACACTACAGTGAAGACTTACGAGCTACCGAGTTATATAGTACCTTGGCATTATGTAGAACAAAGGCGAATTAAAAATTAAAAGTACTTTATAGTTTTAAAATCATAACATCTTGGTAACTCCAATCTTGATAACTGGGTGGATGTTATCAAGATCATGATGACATGTGCAAATGGCGGTTGTATCTTTTTTTTAAACTCCCCCTCCGTACGTATAAATCGGTCCAGAGCTCTTACAGCAGCGCAAACTGCATCTGTGTCACCGTGAGCGTGGTGAGTACACCGAGCATGTTGAGCAGGGTGGAGGCGTCCATGTTCCACATGTCGTACACGGAGAAGTAGGGAGAGCTCTCCTCGATCAGCTTGATCACCATGCTGGCTCGCTTCCGCAGAGGACCTGAACGAAAATAACTTTAACAGGAAAATGCCGACTTCATAAACAGCATAATACCATGTCCTTAACATGGGATGCCATCACCACTGAAATGTCTTCTTTCCAACAAAAAAGAATAATTAAGTATCAAAATCATCTAAATTCTAAATAATTTTTATGTAGGTATGTTGTACTTTGATACAGAGTTTAAAAAAAAAATTAGTCTGAGACCTGTTTTATCATTTCCCATCATCATTTTCTAAGGATAAAATAAAGGTTAATTATGCTATTTTTATACCGTTAATGCATATTTTGATCCTTGGACACTATTAACATGCAATAATTACTTTAATTACTGCTTGAAAAGTAGAATCCATTACTTATCTATTTGATTGTTATTAAGTACCTCTAATATGTTGGTTGAAACAAAATTGACCCTTTTCATACTACCATCATTTAAGAAACAGTCACAACTCACACAACAAAACAAAACCTGTGTGCCGAGTGTGAGTTTTTTGCTTGACATTCGATCGCGTCGTGAACGCGTTTGGCGTTTACGATTTTGTATGGGAGCTGGGTCTCACTCCCGTGAGCATCGCTAGGTGGCGCTGTACAAATCCCATAAAAAATCTTAGTAAACGCCAAACGCGTTCACGATCGAATGTGAAAAAAAAAGACACCCGGGCCTCTGGTCCAAATTTTTAGTCCTCAAATAAAATTATATCAAGAAAGGTAACCTGAAGTATGCGTCGCTAAAATTTTCGTCGCTAAATTCTTGGTTTCACGCAATTCGAAAAAAAACTCATCCCATCGCAAACAAATCACACCCAATATGACAAAATCGCCGACCCAAATAATCGGTCCAATGAACCTGTCTATGCCCAAATTTACCTGAAATAATAAAACATAATAAACAGGTAAAAAAAAAACAAAGTACCTAATAATACTTTAGGGTGTCTACGTGTAGGGTGTTTCCTTTTTAGAAAAATCACTAGTGAATAACAAAATAATATTTTCTTTTTTTATAACATTAGTAATACAAAATAAACACCGGCAAAATTAGAGGAACATAACAAAATTTATTTATTTTTTGAAAATTTTTGGCTGCTTTTTGTATATTGATTTATTAATTTAATAATTGATGATTAAAAAATAAAACTTATATCAATTAAGGGGCATAAAAACGTGTCAAATAGAAAAAATCTGCAAAAA
Source organism: Polyommatus iphigenia (assembly GCA_963422495.1). NCBI lineage: Eukaryota > Metazoa > Arthropoda > Insecta > Lepidoptera > Lycaenidae > Polyommatus > Polyommatus iphigenia. The sequence continues at coordinate 14,510,646 of OY730189.1, forward strand.
TCAAAAATTAAGAAAAATCTTTATTTATCTAAATTAAGAAAAAATTTCAGTAGTAAGTTTTTAAGTTAAATTCTTCATTTTTACTTAAGAAATGCCATGTTAAAAGCGTGTAATGCCTTCTGTGGATCTCAAGAGAGTCTGGAGACGCCATTCCATGCTTGCATTTTGATTGTCAATCATTTCCTGTGGGATATTCTTCTACTCCTCCAGTAGCGCCAACTAGAGCTCCTGAACACATTGTGGAGCTGGAGTTTTAACTCGTACCGTTCACCCATTGATGTGCCACACGTCCTCAATCGAATCCACATCTGTAGACCGTGCTGACCTCTCCACCTGGGCTACGCCAGCATCATTTAGGTAATAATGCCCGGTTTTTTTACTCTATGGACACGCATAAAATTGAAGTTACTGCCTAAAACTGTGTAAAAGGCACAACATGCAGTTCTAGGATGTCTGTACTGTCAAAGTACCATCATTAATAATCATCAGCTCTGTGGGGGGTCCAAATCATATGCCACCCCAAACCATTACGAAGCCTGCGTGATAGACCACTGTTTTTGTTAAGTTTGATGGTCTATACTCCATAGCATTCCTTACGATTTATCCACATTCTTTATCGCCTGTCAACAAAATTTACACAGAATTTGCTCCCATCACTGTACAGCACACGATTTCACTCACTTGTCAAATTTTGATTTTCACGCGCAAATCTTAGCCTGGCTCTTTACTGTCCTGTCTCAAGTTTTTGTGCCCTTGCTGGCACCTTTGAGTTTAATTTAACTTCTTTGAGTCTTCTTCTTACTGTACAATCACTTACACGTACATCTCGGACCTGTTCCGACAGGTTTCGTCTCTGCAAAGCGGTTTGAGGTCAATTTCTTAAAGCTTGTACCCTTACAAAACGGTCATCCTGAACCATTGCCACCCGATATCTGCCTTGTTCTCGTCTCCGGACGTAAGATCCAGTCTCTCTGTAGCGTTAAAAGTTACGATGGACCACGAAAGCCGACACACCTAAGGCCTGACTGACCGAACGGTAGGTGTGACCTTTCTCTATCGTGGTTACAGCTCTAGCTGTCGCAGATGCTGGAAAATCACTAATTTTGTATCTAAGCAATGTGTTCTTCCAAAAACCAAACAATCAAATGAGCTGGCATACCTTGTACCCCGCTAAAAACGCCATTCTTATCAGAAACACTTACAACATCAATCATTGAAAAAACACTAACACTTGCACCATGATGTTTAACTCAGAGTTAAAATTAACTCTGAGTTAAACATCATGTCATCTCTATCACTCACTTGGTGAGTGACAGATATGACATGATGTTTAACTTAGTAGGGCATAATTGCAATAAAAATCTGTCAACTTGCCAGTTTTGTTTAATATTTTATTTCTTAAATGAGCTTAGAAACTATAAAAAAGGATTTCACACAGCCCGACCCACTTGAATTCAAGTTGTGGCCCTTTTTACCTATGTTCCGCTAATTTTGCCAGTGTGTGTATAATAATATATTATACTCTACTAGCGGCCCGGTACGTGCTTCGCTACGTATAAAGTGAAATGATGTAAAAATCTGTTAGAACATCGATTCCCGATCGAGATCCCATGATCAAATTGCTATCTTAGTAACCGCAACACTAAGGGTCAAGCTTATACTAAGTTGAAGCCCATCGAAACGGCTCACTAATATTGAACATAACAAATTCAACTTTAACTTCAGAAGTTAAGTTAACGCACACAGTCACGTGACATTGGTGACCCTGATGTGGTAGTGATGATGATGATAATGATGATGATGAATGTAATTTGCATAGTAGCATATGCTTTCAGTTCTTAAAACAGCGCCCCAACCCCCAAACTTGTATCTATAAGGAGTTCGGAGTTCTGTTCAGCACCTTCGGACCATGGTATATCTTGGTGCAAAATCTTACTTTTGGTAACATAATATGCCTGGAACACTTCATACAAAAGCAAAATCAGCATATGTTTCCATTTAAATTTTGAGGAGTTCCCTCGATTCCATCATCAGATCACCACTTTTATGAACACGGTACCAATCATACCCTATAAAATAAAACAAAATTTTCCCCGACTAAAAACCCAATGACAAAATGATCCGCCAAATTTATTGAATTAATTTGTTACAAAAAATGTGATAAATGAAGAACCACTCGACCGATTATGTGCAAACTTCACATAAACCACCTACTAAATAGTCCGAACAAACCCTGATTGGATAGGTGAGCCCGTTCTTGAGTTATAAAGTGACAACGAAAATTCCCACTTATTTTTATATATTATTGAGAAGATTAAGATAAGATTAAGATTAAGAAGAAGATATACCTTAAACATTATACGATAATATCACAAATTTTGTGTTAGTGAAATTAAAGCCTTATGGAATAATAATATACCTATTAGACTTACATTCATTTGAAGAACTAAAAGGTAAAATTCCACGCCCAAGACCGATACTATGATAAATTTGACGCAGCAGAAAAACATCTGAAACAAACTTCAAGGTTACCTGACGAACTAAAAAATCAAACATCGCTTAAAAAATTACCTTACCTGAAAACGATATAAGCTCGTGAACTGAGTGAGTGCGTCAAAAATTTGGTTTAAATATAGGACCATATCACTGGAGGCAAAGTCACTGGTCTCAGCGGCCAAATCCTTCAGGGCCGTCTTGTGCATGAACGTTATGAACTTATACATTTTCAAATACGAGCTGTCTTCGATGCCCAAATGGTTTATCATGATCGAATTTATGTAGCGCAGACGAATATAAAAATATACGATGAGGTTGGAGAAGTACATCCACTCGAACGCACAAGTAATTTGAGAGTAGTAGATACAGATGTAGCACACTCCCTCCAGCCAGTCCGAGGCCAGAGTGAAGAGGAACAGGCCCGTGGGGAACAGAAACCACACCACCACCGTTACTAGGTTCACGTTGTAAAACACGTCGTGGATGTACGCCTTCCTGTCGATTCCCATACTCTTATCGATCTCGTGCAGTCGTATCAAAAATTGAACATTCTGATCGTTGTTGAGGAAGCGGACGTGAAAAATGTTGCAAATGTTAACTAAGTTATGGAGGCCTAGTATAGCTAATAATATGTAGAGTAAAATTACGGAGCCCCTCAGTATCGAAGAATAGAAGAACACGAATAAGACGTAGGCCGCCGATGACAACATTATCAACACCGCGGAGTACAGCTTCTGCCGTACTGTTGGTGTCGTGGCGAAAGAGTCTCTTACGTCGACTCTGCACGATCCTAGTACCATTTGAAACCAGTGAAATGGCGCAAAAGACTTAATGAAACTTTCGTCTAATATATCTTTTGAAAGGTACTCCATAATGATTTACCGATATTCAAAAGAGGAGACTCTATGTTCGTACTTCATTCAATTGAACAAGGTATGTAACGAGTAGAGTTTTAGTGTTTTGTTTTGCTAGAGGCATACGGCCTTTGTGTACCTCCGTTCACAAAAATAACATAACATTAATGATTAATATAATATAACGGCCCTCTTTTCCCAATTATATTAATTCGGACTTCAATAAATAATGATCACCTTCTAAGTAATAGCTGATATAAGAATAAGATACGACAATATTAATGACTAATTAGTTTTCTATCAAGGTCCAATAGGCCCCTTTTATTTATTATATTGATGCATTATCATAAACATATTTCTTTCACTCGTTGCCAGCAAAATTCTGACATAATATAATTATTACAGCTGCAGTCTAGTGAAAAATGAGCGAATATTTATCTAAAGACATTCTAGAAGAGGGCTACATGAGATCCTTTGCGCCTTTTCGACTCGTGCAGCTTTTGTTGGGCTCCTGTAGAGTAGACGCACGAGATTTATTCGTCACTCCCCCGACAATCTGGCAGAAGATATACTCCATCCTTCTGGCTATCGTTACGCTATGCCTCTTTTATATGCTCATCGTTAAGGGCTACTCTCAAGTCTATAAAGATATAAAATTATACAATTTGGCCGTGTTTGCGTGCGTATTCGACTACCTTGTATACTTTGGGATGCTCCTTCACGTGCGCTTCTGCTTCAGTGACAAAAACATTCAGTTTTTCATGAAACTGCAGGAAATAGATCGTAAATTAAACGTGGATGGAGCGAGATATCTAAACGATTTCATATTCAAAGTAAACATAGCGACCCTCTCGGTTTCGTTCGCTTTCCACGTTACACTTTTTGTGTTCTCGGTCCTGGACGACTACGAGGTAACGTTTTACGGCATGGGCGAGTTCATCTCGCAGGCGATGTGCACGACGGAGTGGATGCATTTCTCTAACATAATACTGTTCTTCTACACGCGCATCTTGTACATAAACTCGATAATTATGAATCATTTGAATCTAAACCATGTTTCGTATGACAAAACGTACCATTTTATATTACTCAATCACGATACCGTTCTCGCATTGGCGAGGAAGACGAACGATTTTGACTTCAGCGACGTCGTTGAATGCTTGAATGAGCTATTCGACGCCCTAAGAATTTTCACCGTTCTGTACAGGTTTCAGGTAAGGTCATCCCTGAATATTATTTTTGCTTTTCTTGTAAAGTTTAAAAAGTACCCTGTTTTTTTATTTTCTCTTCGTTGCATTATCCATCTGTCTAGTTTATTTGTTACTAAATAGCATTTTGTGTCTTCATTCTCGATCGAAATTTCAAGTACAAGAATAGGCTCCTTGCTTAAAAAATATTTACTATCTATATTATGATTAAATTATTGTTTCAGATGTTCCTGTTTTGCCTTAAAAATTTGGCACATACAATAATTTTCGTACAGTTTGTCATTATGACGATTCAGGCTAACGTTAGTGCACTTATTTTACACTTTATATGAAACTATCTGTGCATTTATTATGCATATTTTATGTTTCTCGGCAACGGTTTCGAATTCAGCGGCTTTAATCAGCTCCCTTTTTAGGAGTGAATGAACTATTAAGTCTTGTCCCGTAGAAAACCCACTTTTGAGTACCTAATTTATGTTTTTTACGTTTTGGGTTATATACATACAACGCTGACGCACTGGTCAGTACATGTCAGTACCGTAGGCTAGGCGCCTGACTTTACGTTATAAGCAACTTATTTTTGGGTTTATAGCCATAGTTAAGTAAGTGAGACAGCCATGGCTCGGTTCGAAAATGTCGATTTCATTTTTTTTATTTTCAGTTGGACGTGACACGAGAGCACATATTTTTGCCATTCAAGTGGTTGACTAATATAATCGTCCTGCTGTTCGTTTGCCTAAGATGGGAAAAGTTTTTTGGCGAAATACAAGACACGAAGCATCTATGCACTAAAGTGATTGCGTCTCATAAAGGTATTTTTGCTATAAAAATACATATTAAATAATGCTTACTCATTTTTTTTTCAATCATTTCATTTCATCAACATTAGTAAAACTTTGGAACGATCTGTCACCAGCAGTATTTCCGGACCTATACGACCTGAAAACCTTCAAGAAAAGAGCGTATTCCCTCTTAAAAAGCCGGCAACGCACCTGAAGCTTTTCTGATGTTGCGAGTGTCCATGGGCAACGGTAGTTGCTTACCATCAGGTGACCCGATTGCTCGTTTGCCCCCTTATTTAAAAAAAATAAAAAAAAATAAAAAACATAAACTAAATAAAGTAAAGTTTTGTCCGACTTCATGGCGTGGTTGATCGTTTTTCTGATGTCAGCTGATAATAATTATTATAGGGTGTCCGGTGGAAGTTACTAAACAAATCTAATTTCACACACTTCACGCGCAAATCAGTAATCAGTAATCAGTTCTTTATTTGCAGTAAAAGTGGTGGTTACAAAAGATGTTTACAATATTAGTGGTTCTGACACTTTTAGCTATACAATAGCATGCAAATATTATTTCTAGCATATTTTAATTATTATAATATATCACATAGTTTATATATTAGAATAAAATATTAAGAAAAGCTAAATTACATAAATCACATCATTAAGAATTATTATAACAAATAGGGAGTGCCTCTGCTGCCGGCGCCGGTTGCCGAAATGGCTGCCGGCGCCGGTTGCTGAAATGGCTGCCGGCGCTGTTTTCCGAACTCCGAAGTTTGCCGAAGTCACGCGATGTTTGCCGAATAAGCTGCCGGCGTCTATTCGGCAAACATCGCTTGTCAAATGACAGAATAATGATCAAAAACATCAGTCTTGAGCTAAAGGACTATGAAAAGTACAAATAATAAGGTCATAAATAGTCATATTGTAAGGATGCATATTTTAATCCTTCGATCGGGGATTATTGGAAATGCTATTGTATTCTATTGTTGTCGCGATCACCGGTGCTCGTATGGGGCATGAATCTTGATGGGTTGATGGTGGTGATGATGATGCTGATAAATATGATCTGCATAGTAGCATAATACAATATCTTTGCTTCTTTAAACAAAGCTGAAACTCTCTAACATGAATAAGGAATCTGAAGTTCTGTTCAGTACCTTCCGAAGTATACCACGGGGTTTATAACTGTAGCTGTAGTGCAAAATCTTACTTTTTGGTAGCTGAAAAAAGGTAGCTAAGCTAAGAAAATTCATCACAAAAAACTTAAATATCCACAGCCGAACAAATAGGTACCTAACCTTCACTTTTTGAAGTCGGTAAAGGCGAATATATTTGAGATTATAATTATTTATTTTTAAAATTTCTGTATCGGCACTGGAACCTAGCGCTTTACGCATTATCACCGGCTCCCATTTTGAGTGCCAGCGCCGGCAGCCGTTGTTTTATATCTCGGCTGCCGGCAGTATACTTATATATTTTTGGGAGCCGGCGCCGGCAGCGGAGGCACTCCCTAACAAATAATATACCAATATAATTTACACAATCTTATTTTTTTTTATAATTATTCAAGTAAATTACAGGGTTACAATATTATATGTCAATTTCTTAGTCAAACTCTTAGTCAAAAGATACTTTATTATATTATTATTCGTAGGTAATAGCTGTATGGTATGCATGACCGCTGTAACAATTGGCTAAGCAAATAAAATATAAATTCATAACTCATTTGTATTCAATATTACAATATTTATAAATTTTCAGGACCCATAAGCAAGAAAGCTGCTAGAATTATTAAAATAATAGAAGAAACGCCTCCGGTGTTCTCCGTCTACGATATGTGGAATATGGACGCAAGTTTGCTGTTGAAAATGTTTAACATAATGACCAGTATTATCATAACTCTACTTCAGTTTGCACTGCTTAAATAATAAATATATTTATCATCAATTATTATGATTAATATTTGCTCTGTAATGCCCTTACCACATTTGGTAAAATTACTAAATGTGATAAGGGTATTGCTAAATATAATATATTTAAATTATGTCGATTCTGTGTGTGAAACATACAAATATAAAAATTTATCAAATGATCAAAGATATTTTTTGGAAATCTGCTATCCAAATTTTCATCAGATCCTGGTAGACATATAAATGTTGGTTGTAATTGCACACCGTTGAGACGAAAATAGGGTAGAGCAGACATGAAATAGAGTAATGCGGCATATTTAGTTCGTTTTTTCTTCCTAATTTTTTTGTTTTATACAAAAGTGCTAGAAGTTAATACTTGTGAATTGTGTAAATAGCTAATTTCATATGATAAAACAAAATCATCCGCTGTTCTAACTTTTACCATTTTCTATGTGCGACGACGGTATGAAATTGTATCCAGTAGATAGGTATACTAGGTAGTAAATACTCTAGTTTCCATAACTTACTTATGTCTTATGATAGCAAAAGCTTAGGTAAAGAATTGTCCAATTTTGTAGTTTGTATTCTAGGAAAAACAGGCGAGTCTTCAGCTTGTGTCAAGTGACAAGTCACGGTGAAGGCAAGGATAAGCCCACAAGCCGAACGCGAGTTTTGGCCGAAAGTAGCTGAAGCCTAATCTCGGAACCGAAGCCGAAGAGGATTGACATAACGTGACCAAAATTGCCAGGACCGCCAACTGTATATGATAGTCCATGGAAATCGTACAATAAAAGGGGTCTTCATTTGCATCAAATGGGGTAGTGCTGATTTCTTTATATGTTGTATGTGATGAGGTGGTAATGTCAAATATAATTTTTCCACCTCGGAATACTTCCGGAACATTGTAAAATTCATGAGAAACCATTAAATTTTTGATCAGTTTTCAGTTTTTTTCCATTTTTTACCACCAACGACCTGTTTAATGGTAGAAGTTATCAGAAATTACTTTAAAGTAGACAAAATTTTCAACAAAATGAGGTCTCGATAAACTGAATAGTTTCAAAGATACAGCTGTTCAAATGTTTGTAAATTTTCCAAAAAAATCATTTATTTTTCGAGTTTTTACAAGTTCTCGTCAATGTGGTCAATTATTGATCTATTTGACGGCATAAATTAATATACGTTATTAAATAAGACAAATTTTTCAACAAAACGAGACCAATTTGGTCTATTAAAATCTGATAGTTCCCTAGCTACAGCTGTTCAAAGTTGCTGAGGTGAGCAAACAAAATGAAATAATATGACTTACTCGACGTTCCGCGCGGCTTCGCCCGCGTAAATAAGATATTTCACAGACAAATTAGTCCACAAAAAATAGCCTATGATCCTTTACGTGCTCTACTTCCTATCCGTGTCAAATAACAGAAAAATTGTTCCAGTAGTTCGTGAGATAAGCCATTTCAAATAATTTCCCCCGTTTTTTTTCCACATTTTTCTCTATTTCTTCACTTTTATTAGTTGTAGCGTGATAAAATATAGCCTATAGCCTTTCTTGATAAATGAGCTATCTAACACTGAAAAAAATTTTCAAATCGGACCAGTAGTTCCTGAGATTAGCGAGTTCAAATAAGCCCTTTCAAATAATTTTACCCGTTTTTTCAACATTTTCCTCTATTTCTTCGTTTATATTAGTCTTAGCGTAACAAAATATAGCCTATAGCCTTTCTCGATAAATGGGCTATCTAAAGTATAATTTACACAGAGCCAGTACTGGCTGCCAATAAGACTGGCAGCCAGTATTGGCTTGGTATATGCCGCGTGTAAACAGTTTATCAAGCCAGGCCAAACTGTTCACACGCGGCATATGCCAAGCCAATACTGGCTGCCAGTCTTATTGGCAGCCAATACTGGCTGCCAGTCTTATTGGCAGCCAGTACTGGCTCTGTGTAAATTATACTTAACACTGAAAGAATTTTTCAAATTGGACCAGTAGTTCCTGAGATTAGCGCGTTCAAATAAGCCCTTTCAAATAATTTCCTCCCGTATTTTCCACATTTTCCACTATTTCTTCGCTTCTATTAGTCGTAGCATAATAAAATATAGCCTATAGCCTTTTTAGGTAAATGAACTATCTAACACTGAAAGAATTTTTCAAATCGGACCAGTAGTTCCTGAGATTAGTTCAAATAAGCCCTTTCAAATATATTTTCGTTCCTTTTTTCCACATTTTCCTCTATTTCTTCGCTTCTATTAGTCTTAGTGTGATAAAATATAGCCTAAAGCCTTCCTCGATAAATGGGCTATCTAACAATGAAAGTATTTTTTTAATCGGATCAGTAGTTCCTGAGATTAGCGCGTTCAAACAAACAAACAAACTCTTCCGCTTTATAATATTAAGTATAGATGAAATAAGCATTATAATATTTTATAAAATTAAATAATGTATACTAATCGACACTAATATTATAAAGCTGAAGAGTTTTTTTGTTTGTTTAATTATTTGTTTGTTTGTTTAAACGCGCTTTAGAATTTTTCAAATTGGAGCAGCTGTAGTTCCTGAGATTACTCAGGAACTACTGGTCCGATTTGAAAAATTATTTCAGTATTAGATAGCCCATTTATCGAGGAAGGCTGGAGGCTATAATAACATCACGCTGTGACTTTTAGTAGCGATGAAACAGGAAAATGTGGAAAAACCAGGGAAAATTATTCATCTTTGAGAGCTTGCGTTGCGTGCGCTGCAGAAACGGCCCAAGATGCCCAAAAATATGTATGGAAGAATTATTCCTCTTTAATGATCTAAAAAATGACCGTGATAGTACGTGTCTATCTTTTAAGATTAACTCAAAATAATCGTTTTTTATATTATGGTCTAAGAATCGTTGGTCGAAATGAATGCATTAATGAAATAGACGCAGACGAAGCCGTGGATAACAGCTATAATTTATAAAGCAGAGGAAGTTGTTAGCCAAAATAAATATAACGCCTATAATTACTATTCCACGCGAACGAAGTCGCGGGCACAGCTAATTGGAGTTTAAAAATTCAAAGTCTGTGTTATACGTATTAACTTAGCATGTGGCGGTTGAAGTTGAGGTCGTCACAGGAATTTTATTATAGTGGACATCTGCTCCACAAATTTGTGTGGCCTCGGAATGTGTCTTTTGGAGAAAATGGTGCCAGATATGTCCAATACTTGAGAAGTCACTACGGCTCCTATATAATCGTGGTTTTCGACGGGTATCCATTATGACGCTTCAGGAAAAAACACCAAAAGCTCTGAACGTCTCCATAGAGTTGGAGCAAAGTCCTCCCTGTTATCTTTGACGAGACAACCATTGTTTCAGTTGCTCAGGATTAGTTCCTATTGAAGGAACAAGGTTAGATTCATCAACATGCTGAAGGTGCAACTGGAGAGGAACAATATTCTTACATTACAAGCAGAGGAGGATGCTGACCGACTAATAGTAACTACAGCCATTTCCAATATTATGTTTTCTACATACGACGTAGTGAATTTTAATTTTTTTGAGATTTTGCAAACATTTGAAAAGCTGTATCTTTGAAACTATTCAGTTTATCGAGACCCAACTATTCTCATTTTGTTGCAAATTTAGTCCACTTTAAAGTAATTTCTGGTGACTTCTACCATTAAACAGGTCCTTGGTGGTAAAAAATGGCAAAAGCTGAAAACTAATCAAAAATTTAATGGTTTTTCATGAATTTGCCGGTAGGATTTCGAGGTGGAAAAATTATATTTGACATTACCACCTCATCACATACAACATATAAAAAAATCAGAACTACCCCATTTGATGCAAACCAAAATGTACCAATTCCATGTACTATGATCATGGACTTCTATAATATACAAGCTGACCCAGCATACGTTGTTTTGCCATATTAATTATTTCTAGTATCAATATAAAACCTATTTCAGGCCTAACGAATGTACATGATACAAAATTTCATTAAAATCGGTTGAGCCATTTTGGAGTAGTTCGCGCACAAACACTGTGACACGAGAATTTTATATTATACTAGCTGTCCCGGCAAACGTTTCTTTGCCATATATTATAAAGTATATCGCCCGTATTATTTTATTGAATTAGTGACTAAATAAGTATGTCACCATGGCAACGTCCATCGCTATCCCGTGACCCGCGTCGCATAAACAATGGTCGCTCTTTATAGACAAATAATTTGCAATAAAATAAAATTGCGACTATAATTAAAGATCTAAACTATCCTATCTCTCAAGTTGGAAAAAAAGCACACATTTAAAAAGAAACATTAAAATCGGTTAAGTAGTTTAGGAATCCATCGCGGACAAACATCGTGACAGGAGATTTATATACATATATTAGCTGTCCCGGCAAACGTTGCTTTGCCATAATATATTTGCCATGTTATTTTATTGAAGTGACTAAATAAGTATGTCACCATGGCAACGTCGATCGCTATCCCGTCGCACAAGCAATGGTCGCCGTCAGTCTCAGGTTGTAATAATTTACTATTATTTATTCAACAAATGCACTTATCATTAAATAAAGTACTACTGAATATGCATATAAAATTTGGTAAAAATCAGTAAAGCCGTTTCGGAGGAGTTCGTGGACTAACATTGTGACACGAGAATTTTATATATAAGATTAGATTAGATGTAGTACCATGATAATATTGTCTTTGGCTACCATTTAGCAATCTATACTATCGCACTATATTTATGGATATACACATCCTTTTCCTAAAATTCCCCTACATAATATATTATTATAAATAAAAAGTTCTCTCTCAACCTCCGGGGAACCCCCACAGAAGCTTCGTGACCCCCCAGGGGGTCGTGACCCACAGGTTAAAAACACTGTCCTAGTATTCGTGATCGTGCGATTAGCATTACAATAAGTTGTTATGTCAGTTTTAATAATTCAAATGGAACATTCATTATGTTTATCGTGTCGATAATAATCGATAATTACTTATAATATTAAGTAATTAATTAATTTTACCTATCTATAAAATTAGAGAGGACATTAATTATATTAAACGGACACTTAATTATTCATAACAATTACTTAGGGATAGCATATAACATTTGAAGATAGAAAGTTGTTTTATCTTTAATAATAACATTTCCAACTCGTTATTTATATACATTTCGACCGATGACTCGCCAGAGGAACGAAAATCATTTGAAATATTGAATGATAAAATTGGGTTCGAGAAATATACCTTTTTCTTGGATTACTCTTGTCTCCTTTTTGGAGATAATTAACAATGAGTGAATATCTGTCCAGGGATATCCTAGAGGCGAGCTACGTGCGGTCATTTGCGCCGTTTCGCGCCTTGCAGGCCGTGCTAGGCTCCTGTCGGTTCGACACTCCTTCGTCACCCCCCCTACCGTCTGCCAGAAAATCTACTCCGTCTTCGTGTCTATAGTTATGCTCGTCTCGTACATATTTCTCGTCGACTTCTACCTCGTCCGCATTTTCGAATACAGACATTTATATAATCTGTGCCTCTTCGGGATGGTATTGAACTACGCCGTGTACTGCTTCAGCATGTTCAACGCGCGTTTCTGCAACAACGAGGCGAACGCGAAGTTTTATGTCAAACTGCAGGAGATCGATCGCAAATTGAACATCGAGAAGTCCAGCTACTTCGATGATTTCGTATTCAAGAGGAACATAGCGGCGCTCGGGTTGTCGTCGAGCATCGATTTGATCCTGTTCCTGGCCTCCGTGTGCCGAAACTACCGAGCCACCTTGATGAGCTTCGGTAATTTTGTATCGCAAGTTACATGCCTGACCGAGTGGATGCATTACTCCAATATAATTGTGTTTTTATACGTGCGCATATATTTCATAAACGCGATCGTTATGAACCATTTGAAGCTCGATCAAAATTCGTATGTTAAGACATTCGATGTGAATTCTGGGAGACTGTACAAAATTTGGCAACAGAAACGAATGATTTCCGTCACAGCGACATCATGGACTGCTTCAAAGAAGTATTTATTGCTTTGAGAATGTTCACCGTGTTGTACAGGTTTCAGGTAGGTTCATACAAACAGTAGTGTATAGGTACTTACCAGATAAAAGGTTAGAGATAATGGTTTTTCGTTATAGTCCGCGCGGAACTAGTTGGCCGCGCCTGAGCAGGCAGGCCCCTGGCAGGGGCGCTTCGCACAAGAGATTGCAATAGCAAGATGAGTCCGCCGATAAAAAGACAATCTAAGGTAATAATATTTAAAGTGCATACGTTTTTTAAAAAACGGAAAGCCGATATCAATAGTTTAGAACAGTGGTCCCCAACCTCTTTTTCATGCGGGCCACAAACATGTTTTGGTCTTGGTGTCGCGACTCGCGGGCCGCAACAAAAATTTTTTAGGGTTAAAAAATAACTTTCTTCAAAATTAAAGATTTAATATTATATTTAATAATATTATTAATGATATTTAGACTTTACGTTATTTTGCCGGTGGGCGTGAATTTCAAAATTGTTTAACATCACGCGGACCACAAATAAAGTCCCGGCGGGCCGCGGGCCGCGGGTTGGGGGTAGCGGGTTTAGAATATAAAACTGATCAATTGTCTAATGTCTTTAATTTATTCTTTCCAATAATTAAATAATATTATTGTTCACGATATCGCGAGATTGGTCGTCACTGTCTAATCTCATGTGCATTGCTAGCAGCAAGCAACCCGCCCCCTCACCCCCGTCCCTACCTAAGGCGCGGCCAACTAGTTCCGCGCGGACTATACTTCGGACACTAGTCCAAAATTTTGATGCCGATATAAAGCTAATGCAAACACAGATCAAACATTTTTGTCCAATAACATGAAACTTTGCCCAATAGCCCTTACCCCAAAATATGCAGATTACAAAATATAATTTCGCCGCCCTAGTGCTTGAATGGCCAATCGACCAATTTTACCAAAATAGACTTTTTATTTCAAACTAATAGTAACCCTGATTACGCACTTTACAATATAAATATGTTTTATTTTGCTTGCGTATAACTTGCTTTTTTAGCAAAAATAAAATATCCCATCTCCCATATAAAAACTGTTTTAAGTGCTGGAGTAGTCTAACTCCATATTTTGCTCAAATGAACGCATCCAAATATCCATCTCCGGTCTTGTTTGTCCTATATCCATCGACCGACCAATCACGGTCAAGCATTTCGAAGGTCACGCGCACATCACGCGACGCCATTTTGTTTGCTTATTACTTAAATATTTGCTTAATACGACAAATTAAAAAAATTTAATACTTTATATGCTTCAAAATGTCTGTAACAACGAAAAAATTGATTTTAAATTGAGCGAAGTTGATTTGGAAAGGTACGTTGCCAGTTTCTTGATATTTTCTTTTGTTTCAATTTTGTTTTAGTGTTCGAAGTTACTTGAGGGTAAATACAGGATGATTATTAGTAAGTACTTAATAAATAATTTATTACCTTGTCACATCTAAGCCATGTTCCGTTCTTACTATTTTAATCCTTCAAGCCCCATACGAGCACCGGTGATCGTGACAACAATATAATATAATAGCATTTCCAAGAATCCCCGATCGAAGGACTAAACCGACTTAAAGAAGTAGGTTCTCACGTTGACCTCTATGTATGTGTGTATGTATGTATGATGTATGTTTGTCCGCAATTATCGTTCGTTTGGCTGAACCGATTCTGATGCGGTTTTCAGAACAATATTTGTCACATTTAGGGTCAATTTAAACTAGCGCAGAATCGAAGCGAATTACAAAAACTGATCATAGCAAATTCACCTTAACTCCAAAGCGTTAACGCACACATTAGTTCTGAGAATTTAAAAAGGCGCGCGCATTCGCGCAAATTCGCGCGAATGCGCCCGACCAACGTTGATTTGCCTCGCAGAAATAATGTGTGCATTATGCTCTGGAGTTAAGGTTGAAAATGTTATTTATGTTCAGTTTTGGTAATTCGCTTCGATGCGCTTCGATTCTGCGCCAATATAAATTGACCCTAAATGTGACAAATATTGTTCTGAAAACCGCATCAGAATCGGTTCAGCCAAACGAGCGATAATTGCAGACAAACAAACATCACATACACCGTACATGGCCATATAAATTTTTTAATAATTTTATAAAAAATTAAACATACTGTATAGTGAACATGGTGGTATTTTGGACAAACAAGCACTACACTGGCACGTTATTTTAGAGAACTATCTCCATGTCGCTGTGCTCAATCTCCATATGCATAATTATGTCGGCCTAATGTAAGAATTTTGGCCAATCTCCAATAATTAAATGAAATATAATGAGTGCTATAGGTATTATTTTCAATTACTATTTCTATACATATAAAGAAATACTACATTTTTCTAACTCAGCAAAAGTTTACTAAAGTTCTAATAATATCCATAAGTAATTTTAAAAAAACGTCTCCTGTAAAATTTGCTTACTGGTCGATTGGCCATTCAAGCACTAGGGCGGCGATTTCTTTAGGGTGGGTTGCACCAACTTACTTTAACTATAACTGTAACTTTAACTATAACTACAGTGCGAAATGTCAAATCTTTTGTTACCGTTAAATATGGTTTCCGACGCCATATTTAACCATAACCGCTCATACTAAGACTTATATTATCTAAATAATTTTTTCGAGAAAATATACTATGTTTCACAGTGTTAAATTTTTCCTGTCGATTTATACGGATAATTCAATTTTTTATACTCTCAATCCCATTACCTCTAGCTTTAATAAAAAAATAAACGCAACAGACATCTGTCAATTTCTGTGGTCAAAGTTAAGGTTAAAGTTAAACTAAAAAATAACATGTAATTCGCTTCGATTCTGCGCTAGTTTAAATTGACCCTAAATGTGACAAATATTGTTCTGAAAACCACATCAGAATCGGTTCAGCCAAACGAACGATAATTGCGGACAAACAAACATCATACATACATACACACATACATAGAGGTCAACGTGAGAACCTACTTCTTTAAGTCGGTTTAGTCCTTCGATCGGGGATAAATCGATCTAGCTAGGAATCATTTTCATATAATGTCATTTTATGTGTGTTTTTTGAATTTTTTGAATACCGAGCGAAGCTCGGTCATGTAGCTAGTATCGAATTTCATAGAACAAATATGTATTTCGCCTAATTCGTATAAATTACCTTATCAAAAAATAAAAGCTCATGATTGATAAAAAAGTCGTTTGAAAATATGATTTTATGTTTTTTAATTTGTACTCCATCCTTTGACACAAGTTTCAATGTCTTTGGTAATATCGATTAAAATGTGACGTCACGTTACTTGTAATGTAATATTTTTTATTTGTCCCGCTAGTGGGCTAAGAAGGACTAGGGTTCAAGTCTTTTCAGGCACAAAAAATACACTATTCATTTACTTATTTGACTTTAGACTATTCCTAAAAAGGTTTATAAAAATTGGAGTGAAACCTAATACAACAAAACAAAAATTATGAAAATCGGTTCACAAACGGCGGAGTAATCGTTGAACATACACAAATATAAAAAAAATATCCACAGCCGAACATATAACCTCCTCCTTTTTGGAAGTCGGTTAAAAATATAATATATTCTTATTCAAATTAAACATCACTTTTATATATTTAGTAGTTAGAGATTCGCCGGTTCTGCCTCTAAATATAATGCTCGCTCTGGGTTCCTATTGAGGGTCCCCTAGAATACTCGTACCTGCTTATCACTTACGTCACCTTACTTTCTTACGACATGAGTAAAACAAAAAAAAATATATTTTATTTTATTCATTTAAAACATGTATCGAACATACCGTATGATATTAAATCATAACATAAAGTGTGAATACTAAATACATAACTTTTGAAACTCTAATCGATTCTTCCTATTGAACTTATACAAATACAAATAGGTACATTAAACTATACGCTTCACAAAATGTGAAATCATTTTGTAATCTACTCGTGTTAAAATCCCGTCTCCTGCGGATCGTCCCATAAAAGCCTTGTGATATCGCATAGGCCCTATGATATATAACACGTGCCCCTATGCCATAGGGGCACGTGTTTGATAATTATAATTGAGAGGAGTATTATATATGAAAATAATGAATGAATTTATAAATAAATAAAATAAACATAATTTAATATTTATTTAAAACTTTTGGCATTTAGTTACATACTGTATACCTACTATAAAAGTACAATAAAGTTGTATAACAATGTAATAACAATATATCTTTAAAACGATTAATTTAAGTGCAGTGCAGTGAAGCTATTGTTTGTAACTAAATTACAGTCTATACACAGTGTCTGTGAATTTTAGTGTTCATAATTAATATGGAGGTAAGATAATATTATTTTTCTATGTTTCATGTGATTCATGCATTTTTTAATTTTAGTATTCTAACAGATATTATAATTAATATTACAGAACAATTTTGAAGAAAATACTTACAAAGCCTTCTACTTCACATCTCCTGATAGTGAAACAACCGACTTAATAGAAATAATATCCAATCCGAGTAAAAAAAGATCAGAATCACCGCTTGCAAGGCTAGATGATCTATTTGATGACCAGAAAAGCAATAAAAAAAAAGAAAAAGCTATCGTCGTCAGTTTCACATGTGCAAAAGAATGGTAGCACAGCAATCGTCTCTAGCTCTACCAGTGCAGATGATGAACAAAACTCCTTACAAGTTACATTTAATAAAAAATGAGGTTCACGATTTGAAGAAAATATCAAAGATCCCCACGAATGAGCATTGGAAAAATACCGAATCAAATTATACACTTCTAAAACAAACAAAAACTTTGAACCTATTCAAAGATTATTTTTTGATTTAACAAAAGAGATTTGTGCAACTGAAAATTGCAAAAAATAAAATCAATGTTTCCGTAATTGAATCTGCTTTCGGTCAAAAAATCACGTAAGTATAGAATTTGTAATAATTCTAACTTTTGAAACAACTTTCCAAACGCCTGAAATATTTATGAATTATCAAAAACGTTATATCATTTCAATTAATTGAACGTTCAATTGTAACTCATTAAATTTTAAAGTAAATTTTATTTCACATGCTGAATTCATTGAACAAAGCAAAAATTATGTAAGTACGTACATAATACTTTTGATTTTCAAAATAATTTTATAATTTTTCTAAATGACTATCTTTTTTGTGTCACTTAGTAACACTTTAACGAATAAAGTAAGTAGTTTGGAGAGAAAAGACAGCGGACGGAGCCTTAAAAACAAATTATAAGCTTAGACATGAATGTTAATAAGTTAAATCCCTTTCGTGCTACTTCTTATATTAATTTACCTCATCATATTAAAGCAAAGAAGGCTGTTGTTAATGTACAAAATGTCGAATATATTATGTGTTTTAAGTGGGTATTGGTCTCAGCTTTATACCCGATCAACAATAATGTTGGACGAGTATCTTCATACAGTGCACATGCAGATAAATTAAAGTCGGATGGTTTATATTTTCCAATGAAATTAACCAATATCCATAAAGTTGAAAATTTAAATAACATAAATATCAACGTTTAAATGAATTTAATAGAGAAACTTAACAAAATTGTGCTGTAGATCCACTGTATTTTACCAAAAGTCGCAAAAGCATACACATCAATTTATTATACCCAACAAATGGTACAAATAGTCACTACTGTTATAATAAAGAATTTATCACTATTGGCAAGCAAACAACTTTCAAACCAACATCACACGGTTTACATTTGTGACGAGAGTTTGTTATATTTTCCTACAAATGAGATATTATCAAATCAATGATTGTTCTCATGTTACTATCGAATTGCCAAGTAGTCAGAAAAAATTTAAAAATTGATTTGCAAAGCCAACATCCAACGATAGAGTCAAGTTTGATCACTTTGCAAGAAAATTAAAAATTCCGTTTGTAATTAAATCAGATTTTGAAGCTTTTTAAATCCGATAAATTCATGTACCAATGATCCATTTTATACTAATAACATTCATATACACGAACTTTATAGTTTTGGATATTATTTTAAATGTTCTTATAATGATAATTTATCAAAATACGAATTTTACAGCGGGAAAAATTGTGTAAGTACAAATCTTTATGGATAGATTTAATAGATTATATTATATGGATATACGATCAATTTGTAGTAAAAATAACTTTCAGAAAGGTCCTAAGAGCTGGTACACATTGGGCGTTTTGAAGCACGCGTACTCTGACTAATAAAGATAACAACAAAATTGATAATTGTTCCGTTTGTCATATTTATGAAACTGTTTTAGACGAAAATAGAATTTTAGACTTTGACTGGTATATAGGATATTTCAGAGTTGTTGCACATGAACTTTACAAAAGCTTAGAGCATCGAATTTCGTTCCAGTATTTTTTCATAATTTATGTCACTATGATGCACATTTAATAGTTCATGCACTTAACATCGTCGAGGGACAAGTTGATTTAATACCTCAAAACCAAGAGAGATACATTTCTTTTACTTAAACATTGTTTATTAACAATCAAATGTTCAAATTGAGACTTGTCCATTCGTTAGAATTTTTGCCTTGTAGTCTTGATCAACTAGTTAAAAATCTTATGGATGAACACTTTCACACACTCAAAATTTTTTTTCCCAACAACGAAGATTTTATACGTCTTAAGAAAAAAGGTATTTTAAATCTCTATGCATTTATGAAATCTAATAAAAGTTTAAGACTAACATCGTTACTCAGCCAAGAACATTTCTGTGGCACACTTACAGATTAAAATGTTTCTGATGATGATTACCACCATGCACAAGATGTTTAGAATCACTTCAAATCTTCAAACATGCTAGATTATTCTAATTTATACCAAAAAACTGATGTATTACTTTTAACCGACTTAATTGAAAATTTAAGGGATATCTTATATCTTTAAACAAGCAATTCTTGTATATATATATAATTGGAATCTCGGAATCGGCTCTAACGATTTTCATGAAATTTAGTACATAGGGGGTTTCGGGGGCGATAAATCGATCTAGATAGGAATCGTTTTTAGAAAATGTCATTTTATTCGTGTTTTATCGAATACCGAGCAAAGCTCGGTCAAATAGCTAGTTTGTAGTAATACCTACAATTCAGATCCAGCATATTATAATACTGCACCTGGCTGAAGTTGGGATGCCATGTTAAAGTACACTAAAATAGAATAATTAGAGTTAGACCTAACAGACTGATAAAATAGCATTTATCAGCTGGGCAGGTATTCGAGGTGGCGTATCGCTATGTAGTAATAGATATGGCAAATAATAATCAGTATTTGAATAGCTTTATGATGAAACAAAACCTAAATCTTTTCTAGCATGTTTTGATCCTAATAATCTTTATAGTTGGGCAATGTCAGAGAGTCAGACTGAATTTGGCAATGACACACTTAAAAATGATATGTTTTTTAATAAAATGTTTGAATATTGGTTAATTTCATTGGAAAAGATAAACCATCCGACTTTAATTTATCTGCATGTGCACTGTATGAAGATACTCGTCCAACATTATTGTTGATCGGGTATAAAGCTGAGACCAATGCCCACTTAAAACACATAATATAGTCGACATTTTGTACATGGATGAGGTAAATTAATATAAGAAGTAGCACGAAAGGGATTTAACTTATTAACATTCATGTCTAAGCTTATAATTTGTTTTTAAGGCTCCATCCGCTGTCTTTTCTCTCCAAACTACTTACTTTATTCGTTAAAGTGTTACTAAGTGACACAAAAAAGATAGTCATTTAGAAAAATTATAAAATTATTTTGAAAATCAAAAGTATTATGTACGTACTTGCATAATTTTTGCTTTGTTCAATGAATTCAGCATGTGAAATAAAATTTACTTTAAAATTTAATGAGTTACAATTGAACGTTCAATTAATTGAAATGATATAACGTTTTTGATAATTCATAAATATTTCAGTCGTTTGGAAAGTTGTTTCAAAAGTTTGATTAGATTTATTACAAATTCTATACTTACGTGATTATTTGGCCGAAAGCAGATTCAATTACGGAAACATTGATTTTATTTTTTGCAATTTTCAGTTGTACAAATCTCTTTTGTTAAATCAAAAAATAATTTTTGAATAGGTTCAAAGTTTTTGTTTGTTTTAGAAGTGTATAATTTGATTCGGTATTTTTCCAATGTTCATTCGTGGGGATCTTTGATATTTTCTTCAAATCGTGAACCTCATTTTTTATTAAATGTAACTTGTAAGTAATTTTGTTCATCATCTGCACTGGTAGAGCTAGAGACGATTGCTGTGCTACCATTCTTTTGCACATGTGAAACTGACGACGATAGCTTTTTCTTTTTTTTTTACTGCTTTTCTGGTCATCAAATAGATCATCTAGCCTTGCAAGCGGTGATTCTGATCTTTTTTTACTCGGATTGGATATTATTTCTATTAAGTCGGTTGTTTCACTATCAGGAGATGTGAAGTAGAAGGCTTTGTAAGTATTTTCTTCAAAATTGTTCTGTAATATTAATTATAATATCTGTTAGAATACTAAAATTAAAAAATGCATGAATCATATGAAACATAGAAAAATAATATTATCTTACCTCCATATTAATTATGAACACTAAAATTCACAGACACTGTGTATAGACTGTAATTTAGTTACAAACAATAGCTTCACTGCACTGCACTTAAATTAATCGTTTTAAAGATATATTGTTATTATATTGTTATACAACTTTATTGTACTTTTATAGTAGGTATACAGTATGTAACTAAATGCCAAAAGTTTTAAGTAAAGATTAAATTATGTTTCTTTTATTTATTTATTCATTCATTCATTATTTTCATATGTAATACTCCTCTCAATTATAATTATCAAACACGTGCCCCTATGGCATAGGGGCACGTGTTATATATCATAGGGCCTATGCGATATCACAAGGCTTTTATGGGACGATCCGCAGGAGACGGGATTTTAACACGAGTAGATTACAAAATGATTTCACATTTTGTGGAGCGTATAGTTTAATGTACCTATTTGTATTTGTATAAGTTCAATAGGAAGAATCGATTAGAGTTTCAAAAGTTATGTATTTAGTATTCACACTTTATGTTATGATTTAATATCATACGGTATGTTCAATACATGTTTTAAATGAATAAAATAAAATATATTTTTTTTTGTTTTACTCATGTCGTAAGAAAGTAAGGTGACGTAAGTGATAAGCAGGTACGAGTATTCTAGGGGACCCTCAATAGGAACCCAGAGCGAGCATTATATTTGGAGGCAGAACCGGCGAATCTCTAACTACTAAATATATAAAAGTGATGTTTAATTTGAATAAGAATATATTATAT
Organism: Polyommatus iphigenia; assembly: GCA_963422495.1. Lineage (NCBI taxonomy): Eukaryota > Metazoa > Arthropoda > Insecta > Lepidoptera > Lycaenidae > Polyommatus > Polyommatus iphigenia. The sequence continues at coordinate 14,533,259 of OY730189.1, forward strand.
TTTTAACCGACTTCCAAAAAGGAGGAGGTTATATGTTCGGCTGTGGATTTTTTTTTTTATATTTGTGTATGTTCAACGATTACTCCGCCGTTTGTGAACCGATTTTCATAATTTTTGTTTTGTTGTATTAGGTTTCACTCCAATTTTTTAGTTGTTTAATTAAATTTAATAGTTTCTTCAAATACCTATTTTTTAAATTCTCCTGTACCCGCGTTTCCTCTTAGGGCCGATTCACACCGCAATGGCAGAGGCGAGGCGAGCAGTTTCAGTGTGATATGATTTTAAACTTTATCTTTATTATTGTAATACATAGAAAGAATATAAGAATATAATAGCTTGAGAAATCTACGGCCGCCCGTGGACGCTCGTGGCCGCTCGTGGCATCTTGCGGCCGCCGGCGGCGTCGATTTCTCAAGCGATACTATGTAGTATGTACTCGTATGTATTACAATAATGAAGACTGGAACTGATCGCCTCGCCTCTGCCATTCCGGTGTGAATCGGCCCTTAAACAAAAACGTCACAGTACACCAGCGCAGCGCGTGTTTACAGCCGACTGAACAAATTACAAAATTGAAGAAAAAACTTTGTAAAATAATAGGGATGTATCCCTGTGCATATTTTGAGTTATCGCTAATTTTTATCGATAAATCGTATTGTTTTACATACGAGTACGTTTTGATTTGTAGTCAAACTAAAAATAAGCAAATACCTACTCAATGTTAAGAATAGCGACAATAATTAAAAGTTATTTAATTAATTAGGTATTATTAAAGTATTTTCAATGCGTACGTAGACGCGCATAACGCGTGCCATGGCTTATCAATCACTTTATCACGGTAATGTCGGTATTGAAACTATCGAATGCAACTTCACTATGTATCCCGATAAAAACTTCCTGAATTTATAACCTCTTAATAGAGTTAATTTTAAAAATGAGAATAGTAACCGGCCAAGTGCGAGTTGGACTCGCCCATGAAGGGTTCCGCAGCAGCAATAAGGTTTATTTCCATGAAATTAAAAGGTTTTTGATTTATTTTTATATTTCAGTTGATTTAATGAAAGTTAAATAAGGTTTACTATTTATGACGTATAAAAAAAACTACTTGCTAGATCTCGTTCAAACCAATTTTCGTTGGTAGCTTTTATAGTAATGTACATCATATATTTTTTTTAGAATTATCATGCTCCTACTTTAGAATGAATGCACATATAAACGATGTCGACAAAATGGTATAGGTATAAAATTTGTGAAATATGAAGTTTTAAAGTGGAAAAAATCGTTAGGGTCCAGTGTCTCCCCTTCTACCAGCAGCTGGTAAGCTAATAGCTGCTATTAGCTAAACGGTTGATTCTGAAAAATATGTGGAAAAATTCACGGGAGTAGGAAATGTGCTAAATTTAAAAAGAAAATTATCAAGACTTAGAAGACTTCATAAATTATTGAGAAGTACAAACGAATTTTTCGTTCAAATTCCTTTGAATGTAACTGAAATGATGTTGTTAGTACTGTAAAACATGTTATAATTGTACATTCATTGACCATACAAAACTTATCAAAAACTGGCGGTACTACGGAAACTTCTATTGTACGTGGCCGATACGCACTTGGCCGGCTTTATCGCTCCCATTGGTCATTTGTCACGCGCAAACGGCACGCGCCATTCATAGGCCCCGCCGCTTTTTTTTCTTGTCGCAACTCGTATGACATTCGCATCCGCATAAAAATCCGCATTGATTTAATGCGGATGCGGGTGCAGATGCGGATGTCCAAATCTATGCGGATGCTCCGCATTTGCGGATGCGGATATTCGCAACATCCCTGATTTGTAGCACCCAATTTTTTTTCTGGCTTTAAGTAGGAAGCTTAAATATATTTCAAGGACTAGAAAAAGTCTTCAATTTGTCGATGCATTTAATGTTTTAGCTCTCACTTAAATAAATTCTCAACAAATATAGAAAAATATTTTCGGTCTATTTTATACATTTTTGGAGATATTTAAACGTTTTTAAGTACTTAAAAGTTATCATTTCTCTAAAAATTAAATACGCACAAGTTAATTTAACACACTTTTCGATACAACCCTTAAATAAACCCAAACCCTTTTATCTTGGTTACGACGAGCGTTAATCTCTAAAAACTTTGCAAAAGCCTTATAGTTGTATTTAGCTTAGCAAAACAAACTTTCTTTTTTTTAAATTGTGTATTTGGTTAATTTTCAACGTAAACAATCGGATAAGAGTCATTAAATAACAGGACCAAGAAAAAAAAATTTTTAGGGACCGGTTTTATATGGTGAAATATTAATTTTTAATTAAGTAACTAAAAAATTAAAAGCACAAAAAAAATTTTGGTGAACTTTGCAAGTTATAGTGTAAAAAAGAAAATGACACCTCAAAAACAAAAATCCATTCACTATTACAATTTTCGGAGGTTAAAACCTCTGGCGACTGCAGTAGTACAACACTTAGATTGTCCTTGAAATGGAATTAGCGACACGTGCGTCGTACACCTACAGAGCGGCCGATGGGCGTTTGCACACTGTACGATAACGACACGACACGATACCACAGAATAGAGGGCCACCGCACATATTATACAATTTCAAGTTGGCCGACTATCGTACAAACTAAATTGCGTAGTGTCACAATTTAATTGGACAACTTCATCGTGACGGCCCCGAATCACATAATAATAAAAAAAATATTAGTATGGAAATATGGATTATTATCACCTTTTTATCTGGATTTTTTCATTAAAATTTATCTGGATAATATCGAAGTTTAAAATGCAAGTTATGATCAATCATTTTGTTTCATTAAATTGTGACACTACGCAATTTAGTTTGTACGATAGTCAGCCAACTTGAAATTGTATAATATGTGCGGTGGCCCTTATCTATTCTGTGGTATCGTGTCGTGTCGTTATCGTCCGTCGTAGCGGCAAAACAACCGAGCACCGAAATTTTCTCGGAATTTCACTCCCGTGTTGTACGGTGTACCATGCCTCATTTACTTCAAATTTCAAAGTTTCCAACGCTAAAATATGCTTAGAAACCGCGCTAAACTAATGGCTGCATTAGTTGGAAATAGTTGTAGCCTATTTATTCAAAATAGTAACGAAAATATATTTTAGCAGAACTGTAGATTGAGACTGAACGAATAACTGGATACAAAACGGTTATACGATAGAATTCATAAAGTTTTTTAACGGAAGGTTAATGACCGCCGTCGCCTCGAATGTATGCGTCAACTATAGCATCCACTCACTCTTCTAAGCCTAACTATAACACCAGCTTCAAAGGATCATACGAGGAGACACTTAGCCCTTAGGGTGAAGCCAAACGAGCGTAATTTGTGAGTTGTGAGTTGCAGAATTTCGGTCGCGTAAATATCTTTTCGTACAAATCATGACTCACAAAATTACGCTCGTGTGAATCAAACAGGACTTTTGTGTGAAACTGAATGCAGCACAATTTCTGCCAGCCGATTTCAGAATTTTCTGCGACTCACAACTCACAAATTACGCTCGTTTGGCTTCTCCCTAAACCTTTACTAAAAACCAACCCTGTTATAAAATAGGTTAATTCTAGGTCAGTAATGGCAACAATGAAATAACTTTCCAAGTTTTTTCAATGTTATTAAAAGTGCATTTTAAAACAGGTTGCCTTGCAGCTGGCCTTCCACACAACCTCCATACACCCGACCTTGGGCAGCCATGTAACATATAAAATGCAAAAGGCTAATTCTAGTGACGTAAGGTGCATTTTTAGTTCTCGGTCGCGCCGAGGTCAGGGTTGGATCAACTTGTACCAGACAATAGACTGGAGTATAGTATTTTTGGCAACACCTGTTACAAAAGCGATAGATTGTGAAAGCACTTGCGAATTTTAGGTTAAAGGTAAGAATGCACTAGACACGAAACGAATCGACACTTCGCTTCCATACAACTGACGTTTGTAAAGCTCTAGTCTCCAGCGCGTTCAGTAGAATATTCTCAACCGGGTTGTCAAACTGGAGGTTGTAGGCCAAGAGCAGGGTGAGGAAGAGATCCGGGATCTGTTCATCCACATCCGTCTCCGGGGGCTCCTCGATCAGCTCTAGGAGGAATTGAACAAACTCCATGCCGAGTTGTTCTGGAATTGAGAAAGTTTGAAGTCAGCTATATTTAACCCCCGACCAAAAAGAGGGGTGTTATAAGTTTGACGTGTCTGTCTGTCGGTCTGTCTGTCTGTGGCATCGTAGCATCCAAACGGATGGACCGATTTTGATCTAGTTTTTTTTGTTTGAAAGCCGATATGACCGAGAGTGTTCTTAGCTATAGTTCATCATCATCAGCCTGCTCATTGCTGAAATATCACGGTTTATCTGGTTCGTGATAGGACGATTAGCAACTTACAGTCGTTTGATGGGTTTTATATTTTGCATTCTGGTTCGTGACACTTATGAATAGGTATATACACATTATTGGAAAGTCGACGTGGTGCTGCAGCATCACCTGGTAATTAATAGGATACCCAACTCCTCACCAACTTAGAGCAGAGGTTTCGTGTTTGGGCTCATTTTAATTGCGACAACCAGTAAGACGTAGATATAAACAGTAAATATTTGCATGCTACTGCTGCAGCATCACCTGGATTCTATAGGAGCCGAGCTCCGTATGAAACCAAAGTGGAGGTTTCATGTTTGGGCTCATAATATTGACGGCCTCATCCAAGAGGACATAATATTTTATAGATGGTATTCATTGGGATATGATCCAGTTGATAGGAATTATTCTGCACAAGTTTAAAAAGCATAAAATTAAATTAAATTAAGAAATTTAAAAAAAAACCCCGCCAAAAAACTTTAAAAAGTAATGAAATAATATTTACTGACTTTAAGTTTAAATAATTCCTAAGAGTAAAGTAATATTTTAGTCCATAAATGTTGTCAAGGTGTGTCGGGGGACCGCTAATGTAGATGTTTGATTTCACATAACATTATAGTTTAAGGGTCAGTTCACAGCGACCCGAATCGAGAGAATCAGCGACTATTAATCGCGATACAAAATGCAAAAGTCGCTATTGTGGTAGTTTACTTGGCGGTCCCCCGACACACCGTGACAACATTTATGGACTAAAATATTACTTTACTCTTAGGAATTATTTAAACTTAAAGTCAGTAAATATTATTTCATTACTTTTTAAAGTTTTTTGGCGGGGGTTTTTTTAAATTTCTTAATTTAATTTAATTTGTATTTGTCTTTACCTAAAGATAGTGTAGTAATAATAATGTTAAAAGTTAATTGTGATTTGTGTTAGTAGATAAAGTTGTTATAACATTTTTATCTTGTTTACTGTTTTCTAAAAGACTATAATCATTGAGCTATAAGTATTGGTAACTCAAGTTTTAAACGTGGAATTGAAGTGTAGTTTATTTAAAAATGTTTATTGTTTAAATACAGCTACTAGATACTGTGAATACATCAGTATTCACCATCTTGTGGCTAGCATCGGAATTGCACTGGCTGCCGCTACTGTCTCAATAAGAATCCGTCTTCAGCGCCACAGTGAACAGTTACCGAAGTGCGGCACGGGCAGGCGGTCGGCCATGCTGAGCAGCATGGACAGCAGCAGCGCCGAGTGGCTGAGGCGGGCGAGCGCGCGCGGGTTGTCGCGCATGTCGCGCGCTAGCTCCGGCGGCAGCGACGACAAAGTCAAAGGACTTTTCTGTTCACTCGCACAAAGAAGACAGTAGTATGTTACAAGAGTTTCCTTTGGAGATATTGCTCCCATCAATCATCTTTTTAATATGTCGTTCTCTGAATCATCACCAGAAGTTAATTATAGCGAATCAGCTGAACAGAGAGAACAGCTACATGCCTTACAGAAGCAACTAGACGATTTAAAGCAGAATGATCCAACACTAGAAAGCTTTTCGTATCATGACATCCATCACTATACCGCTATTTATGTCATTGCAGCGTTAATTTTGATCATTGGATCATTGTTACTATGGAAATGCAGAGCGTTTGTTGTAAGAGCAGCACCTCCAATGCAAAGGGAGGCTGAAGGAATAGAGATGACTTCTCGCGGAAATATTATAGTGATGCCCCAGCAATCAAAAAGTGGTCAGTGTCTTGAGAAAGTGCAAACTATTAGTGATAACAAAGTGTGTGGCCCTAGCAGGCAACAAAGTCGGGGCACTTCGCCCGTACTTCACTCTTTTGTGTCAATCGACGACAAATAATGTATTAGCATTAAGTTAGTTTAAGGACCTATTGTTTATCACCTTGTATCACCTTCATAATCTTTGCGGCCCGGGAGCATGTACGAGCCACGTACATTGCTGATCCTATTTTCCCGGAGTCCCGGCAAGTGCATACTCTCGGGCAGATCGCAACAAGCCGTCATCAATCGCGCACTCATTTTTAGCAGTAACATACAGTCAATATATTATCATTTTTATATTATCAAGGACTTTTAATTTAATAATCAATCTATCATATTACAAAAAAGGGTGTAGTCGAGTAAGAAGCTCCTACAATCTGAATAGAGTAAGAGCAGATTTTCAAAATATTACTGTGAGCAATGAAAATATTAATGAATTTCCTAGATTAAATATAAACGAATTAACGTTGATTGCATGCGGGACTTACCAATTAAAACAAGCTCCCTCCTACTATGGCGAGCATAGGAGGTTTAATGGGTGCTATCATATTGAAATATGCACAAATGTTAGAAACAGGATAATGGAGGGTAATATATTTGGACCTAATTCTTTTCTGTTTTAAGGGCAAGAATTGCTAGTCGGCATGTTAGTCGCAAAATATACTTTGTGTATATTTTATACAGTACAATTATTACAGGCCGTGAAGCAATAAATCAGTATTACTGTAATTGTATTGCAGGCCGTCGAACGGTAGGATGCTGTGGCCACGTAATGACTGTGTTATATTTGTGATGGGCACGGCATCAAAACAATATTTTACCACCGGCTCAATTTTTAGATGAAGTATTGGTAGTATATAATGATGAATAAATGTGTAAAACTAAAATATATTATTGTTTTTGTCCTATATGTTAGTCTGTGCTAATTGCTATGAATGAGCATAAACAACAGTCGGTCTATGGTCACGCGGAGCGGGGTCCGCCCAGAGACTATTCAAGAAAAAGAAGATGAAAGTTGTAAATTGGAAGCAGGTATTAATTTATAACAAAGAAGATGTTTAAGTTTTAATATACTTTTATTCCATCACATAATATTAAACATGGTGTCAGGTGAAAAGGAAAAAACTAGCTAAAGAAAGATTTTAATAGTAAAATCGTACGAGATATAGAAAACAGGCGACGCCACAAAATGGAGGGCATTCGGCCGCCTAGAGGGCTTACATTAACAGGAGAAAAAGAAAATTTTACGCAGTTCAGACGTAATTTTGAAATATACATTGAAGCAACTGGGTTAAAACAAGAGGAAGAAAGTAGAAAAATCGCAATATTCTTAAATGCGGCAGGCCAGGAAGCCATTAACGTATATGAAACCTTTTCGTTTAAAAAAGAAGAAATTACTTTAGAAAAGTTATTGTCGGAATATCAAAAATATACGAAACCGAGAAAAGTCACACTCTTGAACACGTTTCAGTTCTTAAACATACGACAAGAGGATGGAAGATAGAATGATAGTAATGATGATTATAGTAGGTATAAAAGACAAAGGTCTGAAAGAAAGTATGCTGAGAATGCAAGACCCTAAATTACAAGATATTATACAATTCTGTATAACAGCAGAAGTAGGAAAAGGTGATCTAAAAGTACTTACAGAAAAGGAAGAAAAAGAATAATATGCAATAAAATACAGGAAGGAAAAAGAATGGAATACAAAGTTAATAGAAAATTGTAAGAAATTTGGAAAAACACATAAAATTAAGGAGTGTCCGGCATTTGGGAAAAGATGTGCGGCATGCAAGAAAGAAAATCACTTTGCAGCTATGTGCACATAAAGGAATGAAAAAACAAGGAATATGAAGCCAATAGAAAGGAAACAAAAGAAAATATATGAACTACAAGAAGCTAATGGTAATGAAGAAAACGAAGAGTATCATTTAGATAGTGTAAAATAACATAACATTTCCTTATTACAATGGAAAGAAAACATAGTAATTGGTAAGACTAACATATCCTTTAAGTTGGATACAGGAGCAGATTGTAACACTTTGCCGTTTTCTTTGTTAAAAAATATAAGTAGTTTCAAGAATTTAAAATTAAATGAATGTAATAGAGTACTTGTAGTTTACAGTGGACAAAAAATTACGCCAAGAGGTAATATTGAATTGTCATGTTTAGTTAGAAACAAACAAGTTGATTTAGTTTTTACAGTAATAGACTTACCTGTACAGCCAGTTATTGGGCTACCGGATTGTATAAGATTGAACTTAGTGAGTAAAGTTGATAGTTTACAGGTAAATGAAAAAGAAAACTTTGTTAATAAAAATAAGTGTATTTTCACTGGAACAGGTTGCATAGGTACATATAAGTTAAAATTAATTGAAAATGCTGAACCTGTCATAAGGCCTATTAGGAGGGTTCCTGAAAGCATTAAAAACAAATTAAAAGAAACTTTAGATAAATATGAAAATAATGGGTATATAAAAAAGATTGCAAAACCGACATTATGGTTAAATAATATAGTAATTGTTGAAAAACCAAATAACACATTAAGACTTTGCTTAGATCCTAAAGAATTAAATAGGTGTATTATTAGAGAGAGATATTTAATACCATCAGCGGAAGAAATATATAATAGACTAGCTGGTAAAGAAGTTTTTACAGTCTTAGACTTAAAAGATGGATTTTTTTCAAATATGCTTAGATGACCCGGATAATTGTTGCTCATTTGGAACACCTTTTGGATGTTATAAGTTCTTAAGACTTCCTTTTGGTATTTCATCAGCCCCTGAGGTTATGCAAAAAATAAATACACAGATATTTGGAGATATAGAGGGAGTAGAAGTATATTTTGATGATATTATAATAGCAGGTAAAAATAGAGAAGAACATGATTTAATTTTAAATAAGGCAATAGAAAGGGCTAAGAAACATAATGTCAAATTTAATAGTAATAAGTTACAGTACAAATTAGATCATGTAAAGTATGTTGGATTAATAGTGTCAAAATCTGGCATACAAGTTGATCCAGACAACATTAAAGCTATATTAGAATTAAATTCACCCACAAATGTAAAACAATTGCAGAAATTTTTAGGAATGACTAATTATTTGTCTAAATTTATTCCAAATTATTCAAATGTAACCTTTCCACTCAGAGAATTGTTAAAGAAAAATATTGTTTGGTGTTGGGGTGAGCCACAAGAGTTAGCATTCAATAAGTTAAAAGAAATGTTAAGTTGTGCACCAACATTAGCTATATTACAAGGTGAAGGTGTAATGACTTTGCAAACTTATAGTTCTAAGTTAGGAATGGGCGCATGTTTGTTACAAAATAACAAGCCAATATCATTTTACTCAAGATCTTATACAGAATGTCAGGCTAGGTGGGCACCTATTGAAAAAGAACTCTTCGCAATTTGTGCAAGTGTAGAAAAGTATCATCAATTTGTGTATGGGCGTAGAATAATTGTTGAAACGGATCATAAGCCGTTAGTAGCAATTATAAAGAAAGATATAAGTAAGATTAGTACTAGGTTACAGAGAATGGTATTAAAATTGATAAAATATGATAAAGAAATTAAATACGTGCCAGGAAGTAAAATGTTTATAGCGGATTATCTGTCAAGAAATTTTATTCAAAATAATTCAAAAGATGAGCCAACTTTACAGGAAATTGTGCATAGTTTTGAGACCGAATTGTCAATTACAGATAAAAAATTGAAAGAACTTAAAGTTGAAACCATGAAAGATAAAATATTATTGCAGGTAATTAACTGGTATAATAGTAAATTTCCTAATAGTGATAAGCAAATAAATAGTCAGGAATTGAAACACTTATATACAATAAGATTTGATTTACATGTCAAGGACAATTTAGTATATTTTAAGGATAAAGTAATAGTTCCTAATAGTTTGAGAAAAAGTGTATTAGTTAGTTTACATACAGGACATGTTGGTATAGTTAAGTGTAAGAAAAGAGCAAGGAAGTTAGTTTACTGGCCAGGATTAAACAGTGACATTGAAAATTTCATTTTAAAGTGTAGTACATGTGATAAGTATAGACCGAATAATACAAAAGAACCACTCATACCCCATGAAGTTCCTACTTTGCCATTTCATAAGGTAGGAATGGATATTTTGTATTTTAATCAAAAAGACTGTATTGTAGTAGTGGATTATTTTTCTAATTGGATAGAAGTGAAACCTTTGTTAGACAAAACTGCAGAAAGTGTAATTACTAAACTAAAGTCAATATTTGCCACTCATGGCATACTTAAATACATTGTAAGTGATAACATGCCGTTTGCAAGTTACACATTTAAGCAATTTGCTAATTCAATTGATATAGAGTTAATATTTTCTAGTCCCAGGTATCCACAGTCCAATGGGCTTAGTGAAAAAGCTGTAGGTATAGTAAAAAATATTATGAAAAAATGTCAGCACAGCAACACAGATTTTTATTTAGCACTGTTAAATTATAGAACAACACCGTTAGCAGGATTAGATTGTAGTCCATCTGAATTATTAATGTCAAGAGTTCTCCGTATCTCAGTTCCATGTGTTTTAGAGCATTTGAAACCAAAATTAGTTGTGAACCCATATGAGAAAGTTCTACAAAATAAGTTGAAATCTATAACTAATTATAATAAAACTTGTAAAGTAAGAAAGCCATTTAAGCCAGGTGAAAATGTTATGTATCAAAATAGACCAGAGAAAACTTGGATTCCAGGTCAGCTAGTTATGGATAAGGGATATAGATCTTATTTAATAAAAAGGGAGGATGGTAGTGTAGTAACTAGAAATAAGAAACACATTAATCATTGTAAAAATAAGTTCAGTGTAAAACAGGATACTGATGTAAGAGATATAAGAGATTTGATGTTGAGTAATGATCTTGGTTATAATAATAGTAGCAGTGATAATAATGTGGTAGTGAGTAGCCGACCTAAAAATAGGGTATACACTCGTGCGGGTAGAACAATAAGAAAACCTGTGTATCTGAAAGACTATGTAGAATAATAATTATTAGTGTGTAAGTTTTGTCATGTTTAAAGTAAACTGGTTCATGTTAAGATAAAAAGGGGGGATGTCCTATATGTTAGTCTGTGCTAATTGCTTTGAATGAGCATAAACAACAGTCGGTCTATGGTCACGCGGAGCGGGGTCCGCCCAGAGACTATTCAAGAAAAAGAAGATGAAAGTTGTAAATTGGAAGCAGGTATTAATTTATAATAAAGAAGATGTTTAAGTTTTAATATACTTTTATTCCATCACATAATATTAAACAGTTTTATTACATTGTACTCCCAGATAAATGAAAATAATTTATAAAATGACATTGCACAATATATATCATATAACTTGTGTTTATGACATACAAAAGAATGAATAACTCAAAAATGCCAAGTTTTTTTTTAACCACTTCTTTTAGGAATTAGTAATTGAATACCGGAAATAAAATAGGGTGTAAGTGCCAAAATTTTCGAAACGTATTTTTTACCGGAAATGTATTCTATGTGCCATCGACAATAATCTAAAATAAGCATTAAGTGACTAGCATAGTTTTTTGCTTGGTTTTTACATCTTTTAAGAAAGGCGGAGGAGCGGGACGCATAGCACATTGTTATATAAAAGGGTTTAAGTCCTTGCCAGCGTGCCGCCAATGTTATGAAAATGGTGGACATAGCACCAGTTGTTGTTACCGGTTCGGGAAGAAAATGGCATTATGAAGCTATTTTAAATAGAATAGTATGAATAATGTTTTATTGCTTTCATTATTTTTACTTGGTATTTTAATATATTGACTCAAAAAATTGGTAACTTTATTGTTTTTGGTTATTTACTTATGTAATATCACGTCACTAGTCTTTGTGTGTCTAAAACTTTAAATATCCAAAGTGCCAATTTACCGAAACAAACATTAGAACTTAGGTCCCTATTTAAAACATAATGCATGGCACTTAGAGCCTCATTTAAGTTAGTTAGAATTGGAGTTAGGGTTTTCTATATATTGTCAATTAAAATGTAATTTTGTTGTAGTAATTGATAAGTAAAATACTTTGTTTTTTCTACACAAAGAGATTTTATCGTAGTATAAGTATTTCCCTCAAAAAAATAAACAAAATTTATTCCGAAGATGACCTACTATTTTAATCAACAATTCCTCCACATTTTGTTTTTGGCACTTACACCCTATTTTATTTCCGGTATTCAATTGTTGCCATTGCCTACTATAATTATCAGTACACTGTAGAGATCAACTACGATAACATGGCGCGCCCCTCCAAATGACTGTTTCAATGTGTGTAGTCACATCCTTATGAAAGAGTTTGTATGTAGTAAGTATTCAACCAATCACAGTACACGTAATATTTCACTTAATGTCACTTATCCGACCGCGCAAGACAACACGCACTTCAAACGTTTTGACAACGCACTTCAAACGTTTTGAATTTTGGAGGGGCGCGCCATGTTATCGTGGTTGATCTCTACAGGTGTGCACTGTGGGCCAAAATTAGTATGGAGACTTGGCATGCCCCTTTCGCTGCATTTTTCGGGGGAACCTACGTCAATTCAAACCTTGGAGGATTGCGGTTAATGGTTCAAACTATACATATGCACCGTGCAATGCATGCATCTTAATAAAGCATTGATTGATGAAATGCTTACCTTTAATTCTCAAATCTCGGGCCTCAGAAAAGTGGCGTACTGCTTTATTTTGATTTCGATTGAGGCGAACGCAGAGGAAAAAGGAGAACACAATAAACACAACAATTTTATATTCTCGTAATTAATCGAAGATTTTATATATTTTAAATATATAAAATCTTCGATTAATTATATAAAATTAAATATAATTATAAAATCTTCGATTAATTAAATAAAATTGTTGTTACAAGTTACATAACCAGGGATCTTCTCTGTTCTTGTCTTAGGTACTCATGTCAGGCCATTCAGCCAAGACTTTTTCGCTTAGTTAAAACATAGAATCGTCGATCAAAATGTATGGAATTGACATAAGCGCTCGTTAATATGACGTTGACGTTCGACTCGTCTTATATGTCAATTTCATACATTTTGATCGGCGATTCTATAATAGAAGCGATAAAGAAAAGATTATTGGATCACCCGCCAGGTGATATTATTTAGTATTTCCTTCCTATTACAAAATACATAATGATAATGTTAAAAAATATTTTTATTAATTTACGTGCGCAACTATACATAATATCAACCGGACTAATAAGTAATATAGAAATCTGTTCGCATCATATTTCACTCAGAATGATTAATTATTATATTATAGTTGGGGAGGTGAAGAGGGGATTTCGGGATTAGCTCGAGCGTGTCAGATTAAGCTTGTATAGGCTTCCGACATGTGTCTAGTTATCATGGTATAGAAATCAGATTTCTCACGTGGTGGGTTAATTTTTTTTTTAGTATTGAAATGTCATCGAATCTGTCAGATTAAGATAGATGCTTAGTATACCCCAAAGAAGCTTCCATCTAAAGCACTGACGATTCAAAGGTCAGAAAGCCTGTAAGCGTGTTTTAAAAATATATAAAAAAATAAAGCTTCATATTTCCCGAACTAAGCTTCGCAGATATTTTATTTTGCACTAAACTAAATGATTTAGTCCTTGTTGTCATAAATATATTTATAATTTACCTAAATAAGCAATTTTGTGAATAAATTTTCTTTTTCAAAACTTTAAAATGGCTGCAGTTTCTGAACCCACCGCTTAAATAAAAAACGCTCATATTATTTTTTTATCAGTTTTACCTAATGAAAAAACCTACTAGGTCTCCATGACACTCGAGTGACTACAAAAACAGCACTTCCCCTCCTCTACTATTATTATTCTACAATTATAGATGAAGCCCGTACTCCATTGTGCCAAAATTCGTTTACTGCTTTTCCGGGATACAAAGTATCCTATGTCCTTTTGCGGGACTCAAACTCTTTAAATAACAAGGATAGTTGGATATACCTACATCCTTTAGAGAGCGCGTGGTACGAAAGTACATAGTTGGGCGTATTATACACTATGTTTTAAAATTGCCTTGCCAAAAATGGAGCATTGCCGGAAGCCCTCAATTATTTTGTTCCGGTGTTAGACAGCGGGCTCGCAGGTCAGGATGTTATGAGATGCCGGCTATTTTAAAAACGGTTATTGTATATCAAAATTGCTTTATACTTCCATTTTGCTTTGAATAATGTTCCGAAAGTTTTGTGTTTTATCAGCAATATTAGCATTTTCATAAAACTGTTGTTGGGGAAATAGGTTTCTTTTTGCATGGAGGGTCACATTTTATAGCACATAGGACATAGTTGAATTAAGTCTGAAATTGTTGTACCGCTCGAGATTCGAGAAGCGTACATTTTTATGCAACAAAACAAATTTTTCCCCTTTTTTGGACTTTTAAGTAACTATCTTCATACCAACATTAATCAAAATCTTCGGCCTTATTTTCTCTTTCAACAAAAATATGCTAAAATAGAAGTTTCCATTTAATAGCACCAACTTATTTTTAAAAATTTAAAGGGTCGTTTGTGTCGTTTCAAAAGTTGGTTGCTCACGTAGATTCAAATCGAAGAATCATAGCTGATATCGTTGAATCCGGGATTCCCCGTGTTTGTGCAAGACCACGTCCGCTACATAAATCACCCTGTATACGACACCGTAATACAATGATATATAATATATGCTGATTATAACCGACACCGAAGAGGATAATGTTATTATAAAACATAAAATTATAGTCAAAAGCACTGAATCACAAAATTTCATTTCGATAGTAGAAAATCTGAAAATCTGATAATCTATATTACTTACATAATAGTTAATACATTTTAGTCAACTGTAAATTAATGATGTCGTTAAATCTATACTTCTATACCGTCAGTAGAACTCAACCTTTTTATATACGGGCCACAAAAACGTTTTGGTCTTGGTGTCGCAGGCCGCAACCAAAAAATTTTAGGATTTAAAAAAATTCTTCAAAATAATAATTAGGGAGATCGCAGACGACAGACTTTTGTGCGATCAAAGTCTGCGGCTTCCATACAATCTGATGGCGCGCGCCATGCGGAATGTATGTAAGCCGCAGACTTTGATCGCACAAAAGTCTGTCGTCTGCGATCTCCCTTAGCGATTTAGAAGTTTTTCTCGACTTTCACGAAGACTTTGCGCTATTTTGCTAGTAGTGTTACTACACTATATCAGTGCTACTGCACTGATAAAGTTCCGGCGGGCCGCAGGTTGAGTATAGCTGTTCCATACTTTTTTTTTTAATCTTTATTTATTTAGAGCTACATTTAGAGGTTTTTATACATAAGTACATAACTAATATATCTATACTTACTTACTTACTAATATTATAAATGCGAAAGTCCATTTTACTGAAATTGGGTATGTAGATACTTTGAGTCCCGGGAAAGGACATAGGATACTTTTGATCCCGGAAAAATGTACGGTTCCCGCGCGATAATCAAATTTTGGCGCAACGGAGTTACGGGCATCATCTAGTCTAAAATAAATACTTATGAATATCTAAAAATTTTAGTGAAATAGAGTTTAAGAGTTATCATTATTCAGAGAGTACTAAAATAACAGCTGTCTTTACTTATATTATATGCGAACACAAACATTACAGTTACAGGTTACTCAAAATATTATGTTAAGTATACTAATGTTATTTTACCCTCGTATCCCAACTCCCAAGAGACTTTTTAGCACTGAGTCTGAGGGACGGACTGTAACCATGGCCATGTGAAGTGCAATTTAACTTTTTACTGCGGCGCGGACTCGCCGTGTCCCGCTTTTTGATATAACATTAATTTAATGTTCGCCGTGTGAAAAAATCAGAGCGGAATTTTTATTTAGATAATGCTAATGGAATTAAAAGTTAAGCTTTTATTCCATGGAGTTTTCATATATTTATTTATCCTTAATAATATCCTTAGAAGAGAAGTATTATTATCACATTATTTTGTTGCACCCTGGCTATACCCTTTAGGCTTAAACGCACGCTTAAAGCCTAGCAAAATCATAATATTATTATTATCTAAATTTCTCAAAAATCTAAATTTCTTGGAATTACGTGTAGCCTTATTCATACTAATCTATACATATAATAAAACTGTAGAAATGAAGATTCTGTACATTAAAGATATTCAAAAAATAATAAGCGGAGGGTGTCACTACATCGCTATAGAAGCCAAAAATGTGGTCAGTTTTTTGTCTGTCTGTCTGTCTGTCTGTCTGTCTGTCTGTCTGTCTGTATGTTTGTTCTACCATCACACGAAAACTATTGATCCGATTTGAATGCGGTTTTCGCAGATATATTTGTCTTCTTCCAACTTAACATCCGGTGTATAAAAAAATTTCCCCCCACCCCTCTCAAGGGACGAAAGAGGGGGTCAGATTTTGTATAAGACTTTTGCTTTAACCCGAAAACTACTGATCCGATTTGAATGCGGTTTTCGCAGATATATTTGCCTTCTTCCAACTCAACATCTGGTGTATAAAAATCACCCCCCCCCCCCCCCCCTACCCCTCTAAGGGGACCAAAGAGGGGGTCAGATTTTGTATCAAACTTTTTCTTTAATGGACTTACTTCATAGTATTAACTGTTTTTCCAACTTAACATCTGGTGTATAAAAATTTTCCCTTCACCCCTCTTAGGGGACAAAAGAGGGGGTAAGATTTTGTATCAACTCACGAAGTAGAAATACTTTAAATGGCAAAACAACGTTTGCCGGGACAGCTAGTAATATTATAAATGTGAAAGTGTGTCTGCTGTTACCTCTTTACGCCCAAATCGCTATACCGATTTTACTGTCGACTATCGACGACCTCTGTGGCTCAGTGGTAAGCGCGTTGGACGCTCAAGCCGGGGGTCGCGGGTTCGAATCCCGCCGACGGAACAAAAAGTTTTCAATGTTCCCGGGTCTGGATGTGTATTAAATATGTGTATAATATAATAAAAATCTTAAATATATGTATAGTATAAAAGTATTAAATATATTTCCGTTGTCTGGTACCTGTAACACAAGTCCTTTAGGTACTTAGCACGGGGCCAGACTGACGTGGTGTGAAGCGTCCATAGATATTATTATATTACTGGGTATGGAGATATTTTGAGGCCCGGGACGTTTTTATTTCGGAAAAATGTACGGTTCCCGCGTGATTTTGGCGAAACAGAGTTGCGAGCGTTATCTTGTGTTTCATATTCATCTAAAAATATATTTCTCGTCTAGTCACTGAGCATTTCTTAACTGAATATTATTTCAGGTGGAAATCCTGTATAGGGGTGATTAATAACGCCCGTCCTGCAATAAATTAGAAGCACCGTTTACAGGGCACTTGATGAATAACTAACACACTTCCCATTAGGTGCTCGCAGCTCGTAAGTGCTCGTCATGCAAATATTTATACGACACTACATGGTATGTTGACGCTGTAAACATTAGTATTCTGCTTGTTTATCTATTGAAGAAAGAATTTTCAATAACTTTTATTACTTTGACAACTTAGAGTATTAATAACAGTAGTAGGTATAGAGCGCGCAAGTGGGAACAGTACTACTGTTATTAATACTCTAAGTTTGACAAGATGTTGCGTATAGCCTGTGTAAATAGGAACAGCACATAATATTTTTCAGGATAAAAAGTACTTCAAGATCTTCCTTGTGATCTGTAAAATAAAATACTGTTCATTTTTTCTAAAATATTGTTTAAAATACTTCAGACATCTGAATATACTTTATTTCTTGTGAAAAAAGTTGGCAACCCGATGTACACAATTATACACATCCTTTACCAGTCGTTTAATTGTAAGCAGGAGAATAAATAATTGTATCTCCAGCTATTTACCGGAGGCGGAAGACGGCGTCTAACGATGTCGTTAGCGACACTATCCGATACGTCATGTGAAAAATGTCTTTGTCAAAACTCACGGGAGCAGATCGCGTTAAATAACGTGCTGTTATACTCTGTAGCTAAAGGTGACTTTCCGATCCACGCGGCGAGCAACCGGGACCAACAAAAATTGAAATAAAATAAAAAAAATGTAGAAAATGACATTTTATTTGAATTTTTGACGGCGCAAATTCGTTTATCGCGCGGTAACCGTGCATTTTTCTGAGATAAAAAGTCTTCCTATGTCCATTCGCGGGACTCAAAATACATCGGTTCAGCTTTCTCGGCGTGAAGAGGTAACATACAGACAGAGAGACAGAAAGACAAACACACTTTGGCATTTATAATATTAGTTTATACTAGCTGTCCCGGTGAAACTCGTGTCACTTAAAAACCTTTCCTGGACTTCAAGGATTATTTTAAGACTAAAATCAGCCCAATCTGTTCAGCCGTTTTCGAGTTTTAGGGCGACTAACACATTTGAAAATCCATTTTTATATATAAGACTAGCTGTCCCGATGAACTTCGTGTCACTTTAAAACCTTCCCTGGACTGCTACGAATATATTTTTAAGACTAAAATCAGCCCAATCCGTTCAGCCGTTTTCGAGTTTTAGCGCGACTAACACATTTGAAAATCCATTTTTATATATATTTTAAGACTAAAATCAGCCCAATCCGTTCAGCCGTTTTCAAGTTTTAGCGCGACTAACACATTTGAAAATCCATTTTTATATATAAGATATAGATAACCTGGATATATTAAGTATATTCTTATTAATATCTTACAGAACACAATATATTTTTCTTGTTATAACATCTTAAAGTTAAAGTATACTTTGAGTTTTAAAATTGTTCCTCAGCAGCTTATCACATGATATCCCACTAGCTAAGTGCCTCATAAACACTAGCTTAGAAAACTATAAAATTATTTATATTACACTAATACACCTTCACAGTAGAGCTTGAAGCTTCAAGACAATTTTATACTGACACTAGCTGTTGCCCGCGACTTCGTCCGCGTTAGCATAGTATAAGAACTATCGACCCCTATTTTACCCCAAATGGTTGAATTTCCAGAAACGCTTAAACACGTATCCAATAATTTTTAATTATTAGCCCAAAAATAAAGTTTCATGTTTCTAACTCAAGAAATAACGGACTTTCATTCACACTTTCAACCCCAATTTCACCCCCTTGGGGGTATGATTTCCAAAAACGCTTGAATACGTATTCATTTATTTTTAATCAGTAATCCAAAAACAAAGTTTCATGTTCCTAACTTAAGAAATGACGGACTTTCATTCAAACTTTCAACCCCTATTTCACCCCCTTCGGGGAAAAATTTTCAAAATTCCTTCCTTAGTGAGTGTCTACTTAATAAAACAACCCTACTCACCAAATTTAGTGGCTGTAACTTTAACAGCTTTTGCCCAGCGATGATGAATCAGTCAGTCAGGACATGTAAGAATCATGGCCAAATTTGTATAGGAGCTGGACTCGACTTTTATTTTTGATGTCCCAAAATAAACTACAGTTAGATTTGGTTGTTCTTATGCTCTAAACATAATTCCGTTTGAGATTTATGTCTAAATAGCCACGATTTTTTATAATAATTAATAACGTTTACAATTATTTTGAGGTTAAACTTAAGAACTACCTTTTTCCCGACTGCGGTGTAGCCTACAAGTGTATATTCGGCGATCTCGATTCTAATTATTTCAATTTTTCCTAGAGTATGACCCAAAAAATAGAACGAATGCGAATGATCGCCGGCTGTCAGAACATAACGAAACTAAAATATATTGATCTTTTTTTTGTGGCTATTTAAAGACACATTTCTAATGATTTTCGATGCCTTAAAATATAAGGGAATTTTTGCTACTAATGGCATATTATCGGGACGCCACCGCCCACCTGGTACGATTTGGCCATTGTTCTTTTATAAGTAAAGATTCCCAAAGTGCATCAGCCATAGCAGGACCGCACATCTTCAGCTAAAAAATAAGGTGGTAGGACAAAATATCTTAGCCGTGATACTAAAATAATTGACATCTTAGATTTATGTTTGATAATAATTATACTATTAAATATTAATAAAAATAACAATAGAAGCAAGCCTGGTAATTCAATGTGTGCCTATCGTCTTGTGTTACAGTAGCTATACATAATATTATGTTCAGGTTTGAACATAAAGTTAATAAGACGTATACCTAGTAGGGTGGGTAAAAAATTTTTTTTCTGCTTTTTTGAAAGTGCTCAGTGATAAAAAGGTGCCAAATAGTGTATTAAATTAGTACGTAAAGTTTTATTACTTTCTTTTAAGTTTTACTGCCTCCGGATTTTGATTGAAATTTTTAAAAATGCTGATTTTTGTTCTCAAGTTGCTACCATATTTTTTTCAAGTTATTCATTTAATTTATGTGTAATTAGCTTTAACTAACGACAAATTAGACTATTGTTTACGAAAACCAAAACGAATGTTAAAAACTTATCATTTAAAATAAAATAAACCTTCTGAAGTCTCAACCTTAAATACCAGAAAACAAGTTGGAAGAGTTTCGTCTTCAAGCTAAAGTTTGGCTTGATGTTTTGGCTTGCGAGTGTCGTGATATTCTTAAAATATGTACTTGCTTTAAAAATAAAGAAAAATACCTGCAAGAAAACAAAGCTTCGTAACAGACCAACGAACAACTAGGAAAACGATTGTGGGTGGTATAGACTTCGGCGCAACCAAACAGATAGGTACGAGTTTTTAGGCTATGTTAGACCTCCTTCAAGCACTGCAAAGTGTTTAGAACAAGAAATATTCTTTTTTTTTCTTGGAAGCAAATATTTCAATGAATCAATTGATAGCCAGTAACGCAAATGTTGGCAAATATAGCGGTATTATACGGATGCTAGAAAAAAGTCTGAACAAACCCTTGCAGTGGATTATATTATGTTTATTACATAATAATATGAACGAACCGCAATTTAGACATCTGTTTCAACATATTGATGGCAGTACATCTGGACCACAGACATTTTCTGGCAATTCGAATATATATTTTCTGTAAACTGTGAAAAAAGACCTATTATCTCAGTTTCAACCTATTGAAACAAACTTATCAGAGGTTTCTGCTGAAGATATTATAGTACAGACGGAAATTATTTGTACAGAATAGTTGAATCAGTTATATTAGGCGTATTTCCTAGCTATTTAGCAAACCAATCGCCAGGCAAAATGTCCCATGTCCGATGGCTAACTCGTGCCAACATTCTCCGTTCGTAAGTTTCAAAAGAAACCCCTTTTGCAAACCTATTGCTTTGCTAAACCTAACCTTGCAACATATTATATTGTTAATATTTACGCTCCTGTATGGTTTCCTGTAATCTATATAATATAATACCTTTTGAACTGGCAAGAAAATATCACTAAGCCACCGATATTCAAATCTGTAACCGAAGAAAAGTTGCGATTGTTCATTCAACGATTTGGGTTTATTACGCCTTCTTTGTCATACACATAACAAGTAGAAAGAGCAGTCAAGGCTGAGACTGAAGCTTCGGCTAATATATTATGTATAAAAAGACCAAGAGAAAGGGAGGAGACTCTCGAGAAGTAATGCTGAAATTCGACAGCAAAAAGAATTTTGCCTCAAAATAAACCCTGCTCTTTCATGATTATTCTTTATTATATAATTATTCAAAAAACAACTTATAATGTTGTTTTCTATTCAATAAACATAGTTACTATTGATTTAAGATTTTTATTTATAAATAACATTGATTAGATTAACTTTGAATGCCCTGCTCATAAGTTGTTTTCAAACACATTTTTCGTCAGGTTTCACAGGAAACCGGAGGCAGAAGATGAATTCCGATTGCTGTCAAACTTTGTAGTCTATTTACCTACTATTTACACTCATAATTTGGCACCTTTTTGTCGGTGTGCTGCAAAGAAAACTGACAATTTTTTTTTTCTCCATACAAAAGTCACCCACCCTAATACCTAGCGGAATAGAGCAACAATCTCGAGCTGTCAAACGAAAATTGATTTACATCTGTGCACTGTAAAAATATGTGTACGTTCACTTACACAAGCGCCTTTCTGTGAGATTAAATTGTCAACCGTTGTGTGCCGATAAGTGCCGACTGGATGTCAAAAAAAGAGTTCTGCTGTCTTGTATCACACACATAGTGACATCTCGCTTGCTCAGGCCTTTGTTTCTCTATTTCGCTAGGCATAATATTAACTTTATGGGTTTGAATATAACTCATTTAAAATAAATCGCATTGCAAAGTTGCGATGCCACGGTTTATTTATTCCGACGGCTCTTTAGGCTTGATGCGTTTGCCCGAACGCGCGGTTTGACGATTACATCGCAAGATCACAAGCGGGGGTGGGTGGGCGTGTCTCACAAGCTGTCATAATATGTAAATGTAAAATGACTTGACTAGTCAAGTCAGACTTGATGACTTCAGACTTCACACATTTGCTTCAGATCTTGCGGTATACCGATCAAACCGTGTGTTTGCGCGGACGATTCGAATTTTAAAATATCATGTAAATTCTTTGTATAGAATACTTGAACTATGTGCTTCTATATCATCATTCTCATATTTCACTTTAGAGCTGAATCAAACGTTAGTGTCAATAGCTTGCATTGTCCTGGCATTACTTCCGAGCCGTCTGCCACAAGCTAGGACTGAATGTGCTTTCGAATCCACGCAACCGTATGGCACTCCACACAGCAAATGTTCGAAGCTGTAGGTAGGGCTATTCGTACATCAAAGACCCAAGTCATGGTGAACATTAAACAGGGTATTTCAGGATGTGCATCTCTGAATCTTTTACCATCATATTTTTTCAAGTTAATGAAGGTATATTTATTTATTATATGAATGGTTGATGAATATTATCGATAGAGCTGCATACTTTTGATATCGTGGGTCAAATAGACCAATTGTTAGCAGTCGTCCTTTGGCAGCATTTTGTGTAACTATGAATGCCATTTAGACCAGGACCAATACCTTCAAAAATAATGAAAAGTGAAAAAAAATCACAGTAGAATGTAAGATATCACCAAATTTTGCGAAAAAAAAATAATTTTTGTAAAAGATATAAATAAAAAACCAAAAACATGTATTTTTGAAATTTTCACATAAATTTTGAGGTTATGGAAAAAAAGTGTTAATACAAAAGTTTTAGATCTTTTTTTTACCTACAACTTTGCCATTTGACTTTTCTTATAGGAATATTAGTTTTGCCAGAAATCCAGATAAACCGATTTTCCCCCTTAAAACCTCCCCCCACACTTTTCCCTAACTCAGATCGCCCGTAAATTATTTTTCCCTTAATTTTTATAATATTCTCCTCCTTTTGTAATGGGTTTCATCCTACTGTGATTTTTTTTTGTTTTCAAAATTATTGGTCCTGGTCTAATTATAGTTTTCTGTAGCATGAACTCCTACTGCCGCACTCAGAGACGAATAATCAATTAATTGTATATCGAATATTGTAGTACTTGTGCGAATAATAATCATTACTAATTTTTAAAATGTATATGTCACCGTAAGATTGTAAACACCGCGAGATTGTAATATGACGAAGTGATAGATTGTAAACAAACAGTTTTCCTGTGATTTTAAATTAATTATTTCGTATTTAAAATAACTTCAATGCCAAATGGTATGAGATGTAAAACATAAAATAAAATTTAGATATATGTATTTAAAGTGCTGTTTGAATGTTTGGTTATTAAAATTAACCTAATTTATAATTCAAACTGCACTTTAAATATATCTATATTTTATTCAATGTTATACATCAAATATTCAGGAAATTGAAGTTATTTTAAATACGAAATAATTAATTTAAAATCACCGGAAAACTGATTGTTTACAATCTATCACTTCGTCATATTACAATCTCGCGGTGTTACAATACAATCTTACGGTGACGTAATATATTTATCGAGTTATTGAGAAAAAACTAATTAGTTTTGTCCACATTGTGCCTTTTTTCTGTTCAACAAGGGCATGCCTTATAGCGCTGTCAACAGTGAACGTGTGGCATGCCCGTGACGCGCGTCAAAATCCACCCGCGTTGAAAGAAAAGTGTCATAGCGCGCGCTACGATTTCAACGCGCGTTACAGGCATGCCTCACGTTTGACGTTGACAGCACTATAAGGCATGCCCTTGATGAATAGAAAAAGGCACAATGTGGACAAAGCTATTAAGCGATGAATCCGCGTCGTCCTTTTTCACCTGGCATATGAAAGACGGGCGTGGGTGTGAAGAGAGAAGGACGATGTTTGATTTTTTGGGTTAGTCGCTCTCTTAAATTTAAAAACTGCCGCAATCATGATGATTAATTGAATGATGATTACATTATACGTCTCTGAGTGCGGCAGTTAAAGTACCAATATAATTGGGTCTTATATCATAATTACATTATGTATTTAAAATGACGCCGAGGACAAGTCGTGCTATGTAATATTAAGTGGCGTAACTTTATCAATCTTACATTTAATCAAAGTTCTAATATCTTATGCTTCGGGGCCCTCATTTGGACGTGCCCAATTTGTCCCGGGGGCACTTTTGGGCACCTGACAAGTGACTGAGGGCCCCGTGTAATGTTGTATGAGGTCCATTGTGCGCGGAGTAATTTCAATGACAAAGCGAGCCACGACACGACCTTAATAGAGTGTGGGTGTCTTAGAAAATTTGATCAAACGTTTTACTCTCTATATTCTGGACGCCCAAGTTAATTTCAAGGTTAATAATTATATTAACTTCTGAAAAATCCATTGTGCGTAAAATGGAGCGTTAAAAAGCCTTCCGCCTACGAGTTTATCGGCCTAATCGTTTACCGGATTATGTTTATAAATTAAAAAAATATTCTTAATTTTCGGTAAGTACTATTTTTTTTTCCTCGTCTCTGAGTACAGCAGGTAGGTTTATTATACCGAAACTGCATCTAAGTATCTGAAGCATAAAGAATTTAATTAGTAGAATCGTGGTACGGTTCGTTAATTTTTACGTAACTAGAGACTTTTACATCAGGTACATAGAAATGTAAAATCTTTTATTCTTGTTTGGCGTGCGTCCGAGTCACGTTTCACCCCGGGCGACGCGACGGTGCGCAGAATGCCCGAGAGCACTCCAGCTGGCCGATTCTGTATCGTACATTTGTGAGTTAATAACTGAGTTAGTAACGAAACCGAGGAGTGACTAACGGAAAGTGCCACTTTTTGTATTCACTTGCACACAAAAGTGAGACTTTCCGTTGCTCACTCCTCCGTTTCGTTACTAACTCATATCAGTGATTAACTCACAAATGTACGATACAGAATCGGCCCGCTGATTTTGCCGTAGATAACTCGGCGTGTGCGTAGAAACGCGTGGTTATTCTTCTAATGTACTTAGAAAACTTAATTTTAGATGCTAAACGTGCTTAAACCTGACTGGAAGGCGGGTTATTTTTTTTAAATGTGTAGAGTTGAGACTTGAGAATTAGGGCAAGTTTACAACGGTATGAGGCGATCGCGTGGCGATGCACAACTGCGATACAAAAATTGTAATGTCAAGCGGGCGTCACCGGTCACGCCATTTGACATTTTTATTTTCTGTCGCTATTGTATCACTGCGTCGTGCCTCGTCTTGTCTCTTGTATTGATGTCCCACCATGCCTTAGGGTCAATACAGACCACAACGCGACGCGTAGATGCATTTCTAAATTTATTTTGAATTTACAGATTTGCAGGACGTCTCACGCAATTGAAATCTGTCAAATCCATACAAATGTAGAAATGCATCTACGCGTCGCGTTGCGGTCTGAATTGACCCTTAAAAACGCAACCACACAATCACACATAACGGCCTGCCTTACTATCCTGGGGCTATATGAATGATACTTTTTAGGGTTCCGTACCCAAAGGGTAAAAACGGGACCCTATTACTGAGACTTCGATGTCTGTCCGTCTGTCTGTCCGTCTGTCTGTCTCCAGGCTGTAACTCCAGAACCGCTATAGCTAGACTTCTGAAATTTTCGCAGATTATGTATATCTGTTGCCGCTATAACAACAAATACTAAAAACAAAACAAAGTTAATATTTAAGGGGGGCCCCCATACAACAAACGTTATTTTTTTGGTCTTTTTGGCTCGTAATCCATAATGGCAACATATAATTAATACATGATATTTTCAGAAAATTATAATATGTATACTTTCAAATAAAATAATAAAATTAAAATAAAATAAATAAGTAATTAAGGGGGCTTCCATACAAAAAACACATTTTTTGGCCTATTTTTGGTCTATAACGGTACGGAACCCTTCGTGCGCGAGTCCGACTCGCACTTGGCCGATTATTTCAAGCTAACAACTAGCAAACTAATTTAGATAAAATGATAAAATTTTGATACTAGCTGATAGACTCCGCAAAGACTATTTTTTATCTGGAGACTATACGTCTTGTAAACAAAAATGATAAAAAACAAAACTCGCATCCCTTTCTTCCATCAATCAACTTTCCACATGCGAAGTTTGACCAAAAACTTTGAGGACACAAGTGACACGGAGTTTGGAAGTCGGGAAGACGGATGGCGGTGGTGTTATCGGGCACTAGATAGCCGCCGTAAATCTGACAAGACAAACGATCCTGACCTTCGCGTCATACCGGCAATTAGTTATGAGGCGCCATGTTAGAATCCGCCATTATAGAAATGGGCATGTTAAAGTTTGATTTCAATATGGCGTATGTGTAGTGTGGCAGTGGAAACAGAAAAAATGTAAGAAATAACTGACCTTCTCGTGAAATGCCCCATAAACAATATTATGGCCATTTTTCTGTCATGCTTATTATCGCCCACGAGTAGGTCTGGTCCGCATGTTGTCATACGCATGTGGACCAGATCCGCGTGCGGGCAATAATACGTACCTATTACAGGAAAAGCGCCCTTAGTTATAAGTGTTAGTAGTAATTTTAATTATTGTCGTTAGACTAGTTATACCAAATGAGCGGCTGGACCGAAGATATTGGAAACACTATTACCTCTAGGTCAATGGAGATTTAAATAGATTTTAGTCTACAATTTCGTATGTTCGTGGCAGAGGTATTAATGTTTGGATGTGTGAAATATTGTAATAGTTTAAAATGGCTAGGGCGTGAAACTCAACAACACAGGTCCTAAAATTACCGCTCGAAGGATAGTCTAAAGTCTAAAGTGTTTAATATTAAAGTTGCTTTCAGTGTTAGTGACTAAGTAACTCTGAGCACAGAGCTTACATTAGGCAGGCATTATGACCTCGGCCTACATAGATGATGTATTACTGACCTAATTGTTGTAACTTATTACACGGTTATCTTTTAAGCCCAGCCTTTTATTAATTTGCCAAACGGGGTGTTTTTATATCCACATAAGGGCGTCACAACATTGCATTGCGGCGTCGCAGCGCAAGAAACTACATTACTTTTTAACCGACTACAAAAATAGGTCATCAATTCGACGCGTATGTATGTAATATTTCCAGAACTGCCTAGTTTTTGTATATGTTAATCTATAACAGCCTCTGAACAAATGTGCCAAATTTCAAAAGTGTATGTATTTATGTATGTATGTATGTTTTTATGTTTGTGCACGCATATCTCCGGAACCACAAGTCCGATTTTAGTGATTCTTTTTTTATTGTACTAAGTATTGTTCAACTTAGGGAATACTGCAAGTTTCATCAAAATCGGTTGAGTAGTTTTTGAGATAGGGAATTTTAATTCTTAAGTACGTACAAAAAGTCGGTTTTATCTTTTTAAAATACTATAATTATCATAGGTTGTTTTTGCGATACGACGCAGTATTGTGGCCCGGCCTAACCTAACCTAACGCTTGTCTATACTTTTTGTTTCAAGTTCTATATTAATATTTTATTTCGAAAGTGCTTTTCACTGGAAATTCTTCCTCCTTACTTCAAGATAAGTTAAACAATGTTAAGACTTAAGAGTATTGTTTTTTTTTTGTCTGAATCAAATCAATAATTGATAGAGCAAACTGTAAGATATTTCTTAGTCCCACATGATAACTTTGTTCAAGTTAGTAACAAATTAATAATTTGATATAGATTTCGATCAAATACTTACAATGAATCGAGCTTAGCGTGGGCCGAGTTGACGCGTGGGCGAGACAGGGCTGGCGCGATATATAAAATACATTACGGGAATAAATTGCTTTACAATGAGTACTTAGAATACTTATAATACATGCTCAGAATAACCATGAAATCTATACTATCTAGTATCTTAAATCTGATTAGTATCGCTTAAGCGCAATACACACTGACACACTGAGCCCGCCGGGATGCCGACATCATAATATTATGTCGGCAACTTTTTGTCAGCGGTCTAGTTGGCGGCTTCACATAATACAAGTCGGAAAATTTGGCCGGCGGCATGTCGGCGGCTTGAGATGAGAAATTTATTTGGCAGTCAGTGATTGGTCAGTGATTGCCGCGTGTCTGAAGGTTGTGTCGCCGGGCAACTGAGTGCAGGCGTACCCAAGCCGCCAACATGTCGGCGGGTAACACGCGCGGGCGCATGTTGCCGACATCATTCTTTTCATACAGGCCGCCGGGTTGTGTCGCCGGGCTTTGTCGGCGGCCCGGCGGGCTCAGTGTGTATTGCGCTTAAAACTCGAGAGCGGTTGAACCGATTTGGCTAATTTTAGTCTTGAATTCGTGAAAATGGGTTTATGTTAGCTGAGTGATAGGGGTCATCTTAGCTCACCGGGTCATCTTGTTGCTAATATATTTTTATTCAAACTACTAGACTAGACTTTGTCAGTAACTCTGGTTCACCCGAAATATATTATTTATCGTGCGGACACCGTACAATTTTACGTGATAAAAGCTATCAGTTCTGATAAAAAATTTACATACGCAACTTGAATTTTCGGCAACCCTATAACAAACGGAGATGGCATACAGATGTACCTTTCAACCTTTAGGACCACTCTAAATACTATAGTTACATAGAATAATAATCGCCAATAACACAATATCTTGCTGGAATAATAGCTAGATTGTCATCTGCAAACACCCCAAGTTATTTTAGGGTTCCGTCAAGCCAAAAGTCTGATAACTGAATAAAAACTTTGTTATGACTAAACTGACTAAACTGAATAAAATATACTTTGTACATGAATGCTTAACAGCATCCAATTAGTACTTTTACGCTTGCATTTTCTTTTCTGCCTTTACTATCTGGCTGGAGAGTAGCTAGTTCATGAAATGTGCAGCGAATGGCGCCATAATGTTGGTCATTGGGCAGCGCGCTTGGTTTATGTTCACTCGGTTAAGTGGTCGTAACTCTTCAGAAGCAGACGGACTCTAAACTCATAAACAAACACTTCCTTCTTCGTACTGTCTGTTTTAGCTTCGGTGGTATCAGATTTTCGCAATATAATAGTGCCCAAAGTATAATAAAATACTACGAATAATAAAAACTAAGGAAGAGTAACTGTGTCAAAAAAGTTGTTCCGATTCTACAAAATGTGACCCGAATACATGCACACTTTATGCAAAAAGAGTCCCAAATACATGCAACAATTTTGTAAAATTATAGAAGTGACAATTATTATTGTTAATGGCTATATTTTGTCAATTTGAATGTAGTGTTTCGTAGCTATTGCCATATTATTTTAGTGTGTGAAAAGAACCTTGAGAACCAAATTCATAACGATTGAAGTATGGGAGTTACGTTTTCTTAGTTTTTATTATTCGTAGATAAAATACAACCAAATCATCAAACTTTTTTCGAGTTAGCTATATTAATAATATTGTTAGCTATTTACTAGATGATGCCTGCAACTCAGTTGCGTCAAAATTCGTTTACCACGCGAGAACCGTACATTTTCCCAGGATAAAAAGTATCCTATGTCCTTTACCGGGACTCAAAGTATCGCCATACCGAATTTCAGCAAAATCGGTTCAGCAGGTTGGTCGTGAAAAGGGAACAAAACAGACTTTAGCATTTATAATATTACTAATATATTATTATCACGAAAAAAAAGATAAAATTATATTTAGCACTTTGTATGTCTGTTAGAACTTCATGCTTAAACTACTGAACCGATTTTAATTAAATTTGGTAGGCAGTTACTCAGTATCTCGAGAAAGAATATAAAATAGTTTTTGTAGCGAAACAATGTAACCCTTTTGGTGCAACGGAGTTGCGGGCTTCATATAGCTTTATGAATTCACTATGAATAGCTTATACTATATGAAAAAATTGTTACCTTCTCTACCATTTTTGAGCTATGCAGGTCAAAAAATTTGAACAAAATGTGTTCTAAATTACTTTAGGGAGTAAAATACTAAAATTAAACGCGATTGTTTAGACTACAGACCGACATGTTTCCGCTTAGCCGACTGACCGTAATATGAGATTTTAAAACTCGCGTATGTTCTCGCATTTCATTACAATTGTATTTTGTTGGTTTTGTTGTCATGCTAGATGTTGGCTGTAACTTCCTTTAAACGGTTTTATAACAAACAACGCGTATAAACTTTCCATGTATATTATTATTTATACTTGCACACATGCAAGTATGTGTGCAAGTATACATTAAACAATATATAAACATGTGCAGTGCGCACGTAATATAATGTAAGTACTAGATGGGGCTCTCTCCGTTGCGCCAAAATTCGTTTATCCACTGGAAAATGTACATTTTTTCCGGGATAAAAGTATCCTTATGGGCTATGTCCTTTCCCGAGACTCAAAATCAGTTCAGCGGTTTGGGCGTGAAGAGACAACTTTTACATGTCTATAAAGGTATGGGTGTTTGTACTATTTAATATGAACCTGCATTATTACCCGATAGGTCCTAATCCCACCTACATTATATCTAGATGATCAGTATTTGTAAATTAATTTTCTCCTCGCTCCACTATAACCAATTACAGTTTCCCGATAGTCTACAGGATAGAGGGGGCTCCCCCTATTAATTAAACTGTCACTCCCCGCCAACCCCCGCTAACCCCCGCAAACCCCCGCAAACCCCTGCTAGTGTTAACAAAGTCCGTGTGTTTATTGCCCAACTCTAATAAGCACTTTCTAATGTAACACCAGACGAACATAATGGCGGAATAAAGTCCGCGAAGTTTATAAGAGGTAAAGTTAAAATGTTTTTTATACTTTTATTACGGTGTGGGCGATTGGATTTGCAGTATAATATTATAATATCTATGAGCTATAAGGTCCAACTGAAGGACGAATATTGGTTAAAGCCCAAGTTACGGAGGGCAATAATATCACTTCCTGATAAGTGCCGGATA
This sequence comes from Polyommatus iphigenia, assembly GCA_963422495.1. Lineage (NCBI taxonomy): Eukaryota > Metazoa > Arthropoda > Insecta > Lepidoptera > Lycaenidae > Polyommatus > Polyommatus iphigenia. The sequence goes on from OY730189.1 coordinate 14,564,645, forward strand.
GGCTATCCACAACTTGACATGTAGAGTATGGAGAATCTATCAGACAAGTTGCGGATAGCATATCTGGCACTTTATCAGGAAGTGGTCAAACAGGCCCTTAATATTATAAATTGAATTATAATAAATACAACTTTTTATGTTTGTTATACCGTATATGCTTAAAAATAATATACTTACTCGTATATACGAGACACGCCACACGAGTAATGGTGCTCCCACACCGCAGTTAGAAAATGTTTGTAAACATTTTCTAACATTAAAACATTTACGAACAAATGTTGTCAATTGTTACATTTTGTCAGGAACTGTTTTACATGTTATAAGTGCTCCTACACTTAGAAAATGTTTATTAATGTTTACTAACATTTATAACAATATTTAAATCTGGTATTGCTCACCGCATACCCCGTCGTCCTATAAAAAAGGTTTACAAACAAAAGGTAACACAATATGTTTTATTTTGTTATAATTTGTTTTGCTATAATTTGTTAACTTACGTTTACTAAATATTTTCTAACATGAAAACATTTTTAACATTTTTTAACATTTGTGACTAAATGTTTGCTAACAAATGTTTACTAACGTTACTAAACATTATCTAACTGCGGTGTGGGAGTACCATAAGTAAGGTATTATTTCACTAATTCGGTATTTAAATCGTAGCTTGCTACGAAATTATGCTTAGCGCAAACCTACGCGACCGCGCGACTGCGAAGCGGCAGCTTCAATACAAAACACACATTTGACAACTTGTCAAATGTGTGTTTTGTATTGACGCTGCCGCTTCGCAGACGCGTGGTCGCGTAGGCAGGCCTGTCTCACTTCCATACAAACGGCGATCGCCTAGATAATTTACCTACTATTCTGGAAAACAACCTAATTTCAACCTTTTGCATAGCGATTAGCGTTCATAGTACAATAACTGCGTGCCGTCTCGATTCAATCTGCCAGGGCTGTCAAGCGAGCGGCGCGGCGGCGCGGCGGCGCGGGGCCGGGTACTATTACTTTTGTTTCGCGGATGTGTGCGCTGCGTATGCGACAAGTCGAGCGAGTGCCAGCCTATTGAGACTAGTCCGGTGACCGGACGCTTGCGTTTATCATACCTAAACTCGGGAGTGAGACTTCTGTACCGTAAGGTACTATTATGTATTCTGTGGCGTAGGTTTGCGCTAAGCATTATGTGTTATCGTAGCTTGCTACGGCGTAGGCCGTTATAGCGCACTTCGTAGCAGACGGTAATAGTAGCGTATAAAGACAATCTTAGCTGTATCAGGATTTTAACTGCCGCACTCAGAGACGAATAATGATTTCTGTAATTAAATGAAGATTTTGACACTTCATAATTTTCAAAAATCTTCATTTAATTACCAGTTAAGTAAAAATTAATCTCTGAGTACGGCAGTAAGACATGTAGGTACCTTACATTACTCATTCAGGAAGGGTTTATTAAAAAGTATGTAATTAAGTACTTAAAAAGGTAAGACAAGGGGCCAAGATGTTCACGTAGTATTCATAAAATTAGTTATGTGTAGAATTGGTTAGAGAACCTAAAAAGCATATTTTCACCTAGAGAGGTACCGGCATATTATTATCTCTGATGTCTGTCTGTATTGTCATGTGACATTTTCAATGTATCAGACAGAAGAAACATAAGTATTTAGAAGGAGGATTATAAGTTCTAGATTTCGCTGCGGTGACGCAACGAGACGTTGATATGAATAATCCCCCTCAAAATAAACATATTTGTCGTCACATTTCGTAATGGTCAGGAAATATCCCCATCTTTTTTAAGGTAATGATGATAATTACATAATAATTAATACGAGTCGAACAAGCGCGTAATCAAACAAAAGAATCAAACGTAGAAACAAAGTTTTCGCCTGGAAAATAAAATTATGTAACTAAGGTCAACCTGCTAGCCCAGTGGTCCCCAACTTTTTTTTCATACGGGCCACAAAAATGTCTTGGACCTTGTGTCACGGGCCGCAACAAAAATTTTTTAGGGTAAAATAACATTCTTCAAAATTAACGATTTGAAAGTGGAAACATTTTTACGACTTACACGACGACTTTACATTACTTTGCCGGTGGGCTTGAATTTCAAAAATGGTTTAACATCACGCGGGCCACAGATATTAAGTCCCGGCGGTCTGCATGCGGCCCGCGGGCCGCGCGTTGGGGATGGCTGTAATAGCCTAAGAGCCAGCGAGAGTGGTAGACAAGATTCCTACAGTTATCCCGAAGAAAATCATACTAATATTATAAATGCAAAAAGTGTATCTGTCTGTCTGCTACCTCTTTAGGCCTAAACGGCTGAACGGATTTTGCTGAAATTTGGTATGGAGATATTAGATAATTGGAATGTCGGGAAAGGACATAGAATACTTTTCATCCCGAAAAATGTACGGTTCCTACGCGTAAACGAATTTAAGCGCAAGGGAGTTGCGGGTATTAACTAGTAAGATAAATAATTGAGCTTTACACTTTATCGAAGGTTAGGTAGACCTTCAGAACTGGAAACTCCGAAAGTAACCGCGACCGAAACGTAGTTGCTGGTCGTTCTTACCTCTTTAAAGAGGAGCTTAAGTTGATCGCACATTTGTCAGCACGTGACGTCATATTTTCATCATGTAACAACTAATTCTGGGATGCGGCGCGTACGGTGCGGACAAAATATTTGTGCGATCACCTAAAGTGTTTCAGTAAAACTTTCAGCTTTTATAAAATGGCGTAATTCTGGCTGTCGCTGGCTCTTGGGCTATGCGACCTTCACCGACAGTTAATCTGATACTAAAATGATCTCAAAATTACAGAATAAACTACGAATTCCGTCCTCTAATATTACCTACTGTTACCTAACTATTTGCCTAACGATAATATCTCAAAGGTTAGGGTTACACGAACATATTCTTGTTCGTTTTATTGTAACAAAAATTAGGCGTTATTAAAATGCTTGTAGGTATGGAGTATTTTAATTATACAGTCTATAACTCTATACGGTATATTATTGCTAAAGTTATTTTTTATTAACAAGCGTTAGACGTATTTTTTAATAAGAGGCCACGCTTGTTTAGTGCCTTAAAAAGTGGCTCTTGATTTGGAGGTCGTAGGTTTGATTTTCGTGTCGGAATAATATCAGTGTCTCCATGTATGAATAGAACATAGCAAGCTGATCACTTGTGCATCGGTTCGGCATGCATATAGACGGTCCTGCGCCTGATTTCTCACCAGTCGTGTTGGTCATCCGTCTCACTGGTTTACGAGAGCGATGTAAGAGAGAGTGCTAGTGTGTACCATGGAAGAAATTAATTCATAGGCCGTTGACTGTCCTACTTCATTTGGCCGGATTATGTGAATTCAAAGTTCGTCGTGATCTATTGGTTGGGTTTGACATAACTTGACCAAACAACGTAGGCCCCCCTAGGAATCAACTTCTCTGATAGTACTATGCACAATGCACACACTTGGGCACTATCAAATTACTCTTGCGTAAACCTGGGTTAATGAAACCGGCCCCTATATCCAAAATCAGTGTGGAAGGCATTATTTTATTCTGATAGAATTTTCGAAGTAAATCCGCTTTACTCAGCCTATAGTGGTTCCAAACTTGTGTTGTTTTTTATTAAATTTCGTCGTCTCACCCACGTCTGACAGGAAAAGCAAAGTTCCATATCACACTGATTAAATCTTAAAGTTTTTCCTCAAGGAAAGTACTTTTTATTAGTTTTGTATGACGAAACCATCGCAGATATTGTGTTATTTACTTCTCCAAATATAAATAAACCTTTACCTAATGTTTTTTGTCTTTATCAGAGAAATTACAGTGATTATAAGATAACGAACCTATGCAATATACTCGTATATAGAATACTAGCTATATACCTACTAGCCACAGTAAAAAGTAGGCTATGTGTATCCAGGGTATCAACTAACTCTATACCAATTTGTATTAAAATCGCTCCAGCCGTTGAGACGTGAAGAAGTAACAAGCACAAAAACTCACAAACTATCGCCTATGATTATCACACTGGGCAATAGGTATAAGGACGTTAAAGTCAATAAATATTTTGTCCTTGTTTTATACGTTACAAATATAGCTTGACAGATAATAACAAAAGCTGTTATTGTATTAATAAAGGTTTGTATTAGTCCGTCGATTACCAGTTCCTGGAAATCTTTTGTTATCGAGGCCCATATGGGCCTTACGTGGCTGGATGGGTTAAATAATTATAGTAGGCGAAGCCGCAGGCAAAAACTGGTACTTTAATAAAACTATACCTAGACGAAAAAGGGTAATTTTCCAGCCTCGTGGAATAGCAATAATATTATTCATTTTTAACCATGAATAAAGTCTATAATATTTTCGGTGAGTTATTTCAGGGCACCCAGTGTAAATTTCTCCGGAGCGCTCCCCAGAATCAGAATATTATACGTAACTTTCAGTTTCAAGATACTCATGAATAATATCAAGTTCTGTACTAGGGCATTGTGCTGACGTCATAGGTGATTACTAGTTCCGAAGTTCGGAGTTCGGTGAATACCTTACTGAGTTACTGCCAACGGAATATTTTAACAGTCACGTCAATGTTTAATTACTGATTACATATTACCTACAATGATTATTTTATTTACTCATTTATTTCGTAAAAAATACAATTTTTTGTATGCTTTTGTAAATCTCGCCAAACTTTTGACGACCTCTGTGGTTCAATGGTTGTGCACGTGGCGACTCAAAGCCGGGGTCGCGGGGTCGAATCCGTTGGTCGTAATATTTTTTTTTTTTATTATTACTGTAAATATAAAATACCTATTATAAAAACTTGACTGTATTTTAAATAGGAAAATTATAACAAAGTTCGCATAAAATAACAACGTATTGTGTTTCATACAATATTAATAAAATGGTCCGTTGTCGAATCCTAAAGCCTGCCGCACAATTTTATCATATTATTTATACGGCGATAAACTGGCAAAGTATGGGTCCCTAACCTATAACATACAAACAATACGACGTCACGCTGAAAACACGCGATTCGACCACATTCGTCGACAAAATATAGACCAATCAAATTAATTAAATACCTTGAAAACACTTTCTACATTTGCTACATTCGCATGGTGTAATAGCAACAACTATTAACTAGCAAATAGCAAATAGAAGCATGGAGAACAACAAAAGAATAACAATTTTCTACTTATGGTGATGCGCTCTTAAATTAAATTGCTAAGTCCAATAACTCTCAAGTTTCTTAACTTAATATTCCGTGTTGGTCAGCGCGCTTCTTCGTGCCAGTAAGTACCTTAAACTACCACATGCAAACCTCTTTACTCATCCTTGATCCCGGCGAATCTCTAAAGCCGCAGGTTAGTTTTCTAGCCGTTGCGATTTTAGAACGTACTACGCGGTCACCTTTGCAAGGGTATTAATGCGTCACGCGAGAAACATACTTATGTATTAATTTTTAACCAATTCAAAATAGTATTACCCTATATTTTTTTCTATTTTACATCATCTGACAACTCATCTTTTTGATTACTGCCCCCCTAGACAAGCGGCAAGCGATCATCGTAAACGCTAACGCTACAGAATGTATGGGACTTGACATTACGCTAGCGAAGCGATGACTTATATTATCAAATCGCATACATTTTGTGGCGTTAGCGTTTACGATAATCGTTTGCCACTTGTCTAGGGGGGCTGCGCTCATAATATTCATTCCTGTTCACATACAAATTGTAGGGTATTATTTAAATGCGGTCGTTACTCTTAATAAAATAAATTCGGCCATTGACGCATCCCGGTCGAGGTATAATGCAAAAGCATCCTGAATTCGGGTCACGCCCTTACGGAATTGTGTTATGGGGATGGCTAGTGATATCTTTTGTCTGTGCTCGAATAATGACGTATTTTATTAAGGCTCGACGGTCGAATACAATGTAAAGTAGTGGAATATAATATTATTTAGGTCCCCGTGTTTATACACTTTATGAGGCTATAAGGTTTAGTTTATATGAGACGAAGCGCGACTTGGTGACTTTTTCGGGATAAACCGTGGACTATGTGTTCAGTGTTTAGAGTATTCTAGAGCCTATCTATAGTTAAAATAATTCTAATCTTTAATTAAAATCAGTTTAGAAGTGTTTATGTGAAGTAATTACTAACATACTTACAAACTTTAAGTAAGATAAAGTGTTGCCATTTTGTGGGCCATCTCCACAGACATTTATCAAGTTAGATACCGCATGTGTATGTACTTCGCGTGCCATCGCGTTCCCAAACGATGACAAACTTCAATCTTTCGAAAGTCCGTCTTTAGTCTGCGCTCCACCGTTATCGGAATCGGACGTCAATCGGAATTCTAAAAATGCCCAGTTGTGCCGTATTGGGCTGTGGAAATTCGAATAGAAACGTCGGTATAAATAGTGGACACGTTTCTTATCATCGGTAAGTAATTATATTATTCAATTATGTGTCCTTTATTTTAAAATCAATAATTTAATGTTAATCGTGGGTGGCTGTAGTTTTTACCATGAAATCTACGTTACTGCGTGTGTACCGCATGATTCATAATACATTGCCGCTAAAGTTAGAAAATTATAGTGCCCGTTCTGTTTGTCTGCTATTGAGCGCGCAATGGAAATAAAACAATCGATACTTTCACTCATCGCTTAGTTTCGAGGTACAGTCAATATTCTCATTTTTCTGTCAAATGAAGCAAATAGTGTTGTACATATTCTCGATTCTAATTAATCGATTTTCGAAACAGACATGAAACAGAGGAATGATAATGTTCGCTTTGGGATATTTTGTGACTCGTTAATTATATTTTATGTAATATGTATTTATGTTCCTGTTTAGTGATTTAGTTTAGAATAATATTATATATTACTAGCTGTCCTGGCAAGCACGTATCTTAAGATTTATCATTCCTCTGTCAATGAACTCGAATAATAATCGATTAAAAAATCGATATACCTATTAAAATGGCAAAAGAGGCGGGGCGCGGCGAATCCTTTGAATCGATTTCGTGCGTACGGGTATTCCCATCACTAAAGCGCTCTTGTGACGTCACAGTAGGTATGAAAAAAGTGACACGCTCGTGTTCATACAAATGGAGCGACATGGCGCTTCTATCTAGATCTTATTTCTGTGGCCATCTCGTATTATTAACAAAACTCTGAATACAAATGCAATAGGTTCAGGAATCACACGTTAAACAATTTTCATCATCATCTTTAGCTGTACGATGTACTATCAGAGAAGTTGATTCCTAGGCAGATGGGGGACCAACATAGGTTGGTCGCGTTACGTCAAACTCAGCCGACAGATCACAATTAACATTGAATTGACATGATCCGACCAAATGACGTTGGTCTGTCAACTGCCTAGGAATCAATTTCCTCGATTGTACCTACATACACATTTTCATAGAATTTAATTTGGATATTTTAATCGTAAAAATGCTGCTTTAATTAGTTAATATAAAAAATAAATGTAGAAGCAATAGAGGCAATTAACTATTTCAACCTTAACCCTAATTACAACAAAAATATTTATTCGAAATAGAAAATTTAATTCACTACTTAGTATTTAACCCTTTAACATTTTGTAAGCTCTAAAGGTCAGAGTTGTGTGGGCGAACAGCAAGTGGGTTTGGGTCATTTTCTACCACCTACTGTTTCCTGAAGCGGTGTTCATTACATTCTCTGTGAAAAAGTTATGCAATTCAAACCTTTTGAAAGTTTAAATATGGAGAGCTTCTTATTTACGTTGTCTGACAAAATAGGTCACTAAAGTAATATAATAATAGTTCAATGTATCATTTAATTGCAATTTTATAGTATTTTTATTGCATAGAAATATATTATGAATAATGATATAAAATTATGATATTGCTTTGCTATTGCTAAACTAGTGATATATTTATTTTAAGGCCATTTTATAGTAGACTACAAAATGGTTGATTTAATTAATATTAAAATTATTGAAACTCAAAAAATCTGTTCTGACTTATGACGATTGTGACTTGAAGTGAAGACTTCATTATTTGATACGAAAATTACTTGCACGAACAAAAACGAAGCTGCATTTGTTGCATTTAGACAAATGAAGGTCCTATACTTTCAAGTGGATCGCAAATAAAACAACAATTTCTCGCCATACTTTATTAGAGATGTACAATTAACTTATATAAAGAAAATTACAAGATATTTACATGAAAATTTAACGCTTATATTTAATTTATTTAAAAATAACAGAACTGTGCATAAATAAATTATAGACTAATGAACATTAATAGGAACGTATGGGTCTCAAAAACAAAGCCAAAAAGATTATAATATCGGTATTATAACTTAATTTGAAAAAAAGTCGATCGCATTTGGGTCAGTCGAAACCGAACTAAAATTTCGAAAGCGAACCGCGATGGACTCATCGTCAAACTAGAATTTTCTTGTAATAAAAAAAAGTTTAATTTTGAATTGTTATTATAATAACCTCCTCCTTTTTGGAAGTCGGTTAAAAATAGCGCGTACGTCCGATATAACTGTGGCATCGCCATTACTGATACAAATAAAATCCTGTAGTGATGGCAATAATACCGCCATTATATTATAATTACAATATTATAATGAATATTAATAAAATTATTCTACAAAATTATTGCCCTAATTATATGCTACACCTCGTAACGTGCACAACATTTAACAGTGATTTAAATTATCTAAACTAATCCACTAAGTCAATAAAGACCCTTAGAATTTAAAAGTACAACTAAATAAATATAAATTCTAATTTAAAATAAATTTAACAATGAATAAATTTATTGACAAAATTGATATGCTTGATATTCTTGTTCGACTCACTTTGATCGAAGTTAAGTGAATTTTTTAAGATAAGTCTGGTACTATGGTGGATAAATCTGGCATAAGATAAGGCTTCTTATGCCAGATTTATCTATTCTTGATTAATGATTAATTGGTTAACGTTTTAACGTTACCCATTTAAAAACACCGTTGAACATGTAACCTGTATTTTTCAATGTATCCAAATTCGTCACGCACATTGTGTGCTCACTTCCCTCTGGCGCCTTTTCTACTGTCAGACAAGTTTAAAACCAGGCGTTAGGGTATCAAATTCGCGTTATCACTTATCATTTAGCTTTCATGAACAGCTGAAATATTCTACAATTATTACATCTCGAAGTAATTACAAGAAGAGTTATTATTCAGAAAATTATTCAGAAAACTTCTAAGTACTTGAAGTATTTCACCCAACTTCGATAAAAGGAATCAAATAGCAAGGTTCCAGCAACGCTTAAAGTAGGTCCTAGGTACACTAAAGTTAGTTTCAAATATTGACACTTACTTTATCTTATAACACATACTTTACTTGATTTTTGCTCGGCTAATTCAACTTAAACTTTGGATAAATATTTAACTTTGGATAAATTGTAGACTTACTTTTGTCTTGATAAAAGTTTAATAAACTAATATTTAGCTTCGGTATTGAAAACTTATTTTATTTAAGTACGTTTTGTGTAAGTAGTTCTAGTACAAAATAAAATTGACCAAAAATCTTTTTATTTCTTGCTTAGCTAGGTATTTAAAATCAAGTAAAGTACGATTCTGCATATTACGTTAGGGAGCTTGAAATCAATGTACAAATTATGCCTATCTTATTCACCTGGGTGTGTATTGTTGGGTGCATTCTTAATGTACGGTTTATTTAAAATTGGAATTATAAAACATATAAATATTCGTTGATTATAAATTGGCTTAGGAAGCAAAATTTTACTAAAACTTGCTACTAAGTTCGGGTGCCTTCTTACAAAATTGGAACGTAATTTAGTGACATACTAAATGATCTAGGTAATGTAATTAATTTATATAAATGCTAGAAATTGCATTTTTGTTGGTGTGTATAAAAATTTCAAACGCATTCATAAGATAAATTTTACCCTGATTGTAACTAATTTGGTGAAAGCTTAAGCCATTAAAAAGGTAAGATAGGTATAAAATATATTTTATTTACGGTCTTTTACGGCATGGTAAAGCTGCAGCAATTTTTCTTTCCTATTTAAGGTGTAAAAAATTAACTACAGTCTATATTATATAAATAATTAATACTAATAATATCCATATTGCAATTTTTTGTATACCGTTTGTATATTGTTTGTTTCGAGGATGTAAAAGAATATTTCCAAAAAATATTTATTAACATCTAAGTTGAATAGTTTTACAAACACTACTGATAATATTGGATCAAAAAGTATTATTTAACTTATTCATGGGATTAAATCAATTTATCTATCTATACTTATAAAATTACATGTCCTGACTGACTGACTGACTGACTGGCTGACTGGCTGATTCATCATCGCTGAGCAAAAACTGTTAAAGTTACAGCAACGAAATTTGGTGAATAGGGTTGTTTTATTAAGTAGACACTCACTAAAGAAAGGAATTTTAAAAATTTTACCCCGAAGGGGGTGAAATAGGGGTTGAAAGTTTGAATGAAAGTCTGTCATTTCTTGAGTTAAAAACATGAAACTTTATTTTTGGGTTCCTGATTAGAAATGAATGGATACGTATTTAGCGTTTCTGGAAATTCCACCCCCAAGGGGGTGAAATTGGGGTTGAAAGTTTGAATGAAAGTCCGTTATTTCTTGATTTGGAAACATGTAATTTTATGTTTGGGTTACTGATTAAAAATGATTGGATACGTGTTTAAGCGTTTTTGGAAATTCTACCCCCAAGGGGCTGAAATTGGGGTTGTAAGTTTGAATGAACGTCCGTCATTTCTTGAGTTAGAAACATGAAACTTTATTTTTGTGCTACTGATTAAAAATGAATGGATACGTATTTAAGCGTTTCTGGTAATTCTACCCCCAAGGGGGCGAAATTGGGGTAGAAAGTTTCAATGAAAGTCCGTCATTTCTTGAGTTAGAAACATGAAAGTTTATTGACGTTTGCGTTTGACGTTTGCTTAAATAGGGACCCGTTTTTACCCTTTGTATAAGGAACCACAAAAAGGGGAAAACTATTCATCTTTGTTATTATACTATGTTAACGCGGACGAAGTCGCGGGCAACAGCTAGTTAGATATAAGATATCAACACAATTTTTGGTTCGTAAATTATGACAGTTCAAATAAACAAAGCAATGGCATTATAAATGAGTCATAAAAAGATAAAATACATATAATTATTGCCTAGTATATTACATAATTTTATCTAACTATATTATGCTTTTCATTTGATACACGGCGTATTTCGAATCATGGGCCAGTTAAATGAAATAATCAAAATTATTTCTCAATTATAGGTATATACACTAGGTACATTCGCCGATCTAGATTGATATTGAAGTGATTAGTTTTCGGGAAAGTGTTTAAGGTTTCGTGATAATCCTTAAAGAAATTATACGATTTGAGTTTTAAAATTTAAGGTCGTCCCCCGAGCAAACGACCTCGGCCATACATTTGCCGCGTTGCCGAGATCGCACCAAAACCCTATTTTTTTTTACTTATCTTAGTTCAAAGTTGTCCTAAAAAAATTTAAAACGGGGAATAGGTACCTAGTTTATGATATTGTCAATCTAATGGCGTGTGTTTCAAATAAAAGTAATTTGTAAATCCTAAGGAGATGCTGAATGTATGCTTGAAGTTTAATAAATTGGTTTTACTTTGGAAGCTGATATCATAAGTATAATAAACAAAAATAGAAAATTTAAAACGGGGAAAGGAATGTTGATATACTGGAGATTATTGCTGTATTTTTATTATAACTTTGTAGCTTTCAAATTATGAGTTAATAAGGCTTGAAATACGGTAAATTACGGTATCTCCGTAAGGAACGCCCTTAATATAACATATCTGTGACTTTGTTTTGATCCTGTCTTTATTTTCGTTTGTTGTTTGAGGTGGTTTAATATAAGTTCAATATTTCCGCTGTCAGGTCGCGATTTCGAAAACCTGTAAGTTTTAACACGCTTTCATTAGTTGGGCTGTATGTATGTAGCGGAATCTTTGAGCAAGATTTTTACTTATCTCCAATAGTCTATGTAATTCGAAACTTTGCATAAGTATTAACAGCCAATGACAATGCAATAGTTTATAAATTTTTTGCAAACAAATTTATTTAAAAAGCGTGTCTTGGTTGTTTTTAGCTATTTTTTCTGTATGTCACTAAATTACATTCGTAAAGGTTGGTGTTTGATCCATCTCCCGTTGTATCCGCTATGGACTTTACTCTATAGGTATCACTTACTCTAAATCAACTAACTCTTTCAGTCTTGGGCGTTACTCTTAATTAGAAATACTTCTAAAACCCGCGTCGAACATTATACTCGTAATTATACAGCGTGTTTCAAATTAAGCTAAAGTGAACCACACGAAAGAATTCAAGAGAAATTTTAGACGTAGACGCACAGATCGGTAAAACTATCGGCATCTAATGCCCGCTACATACAATGTAACTGCACAGTTTGGTCTTTGTAGCTATGAGTATCTCCATGCTTTAGGTGTACAAGAGTCCTTCAATAAGCGCACTATTTTTTAAACTATTTTAATGAAACGTAATGCTACTTTCCTTGTTAAATCCATATTTTTCTGTCAAACAGCTAAATAGTATTTTCAGGTACGTAAAACTAACGCTTTATATTATGTTTATTTGACATATTTTGTAGTTTAGTAGAAAATTGCATTCATGTCGTATTAAAATAGTAGAATAATACCGCTTCTTTACTGTGAACTGTGCAGTTCTATCGTGACGTGTAGCGGAACTAAAGAAGAATTCAACAACGATCTATCTAGAAACATTAAACACCTCAATTTGGACAATTATGAAATATATCTAATAGCATCTAGAATTTGGAAAACCACACCTACGGAACGAAACACGTACAGGAAGATACGATACGACATACGATACGACTAGGAGAATCGGACACGACACACTCGAATAATTTACTCGCTAATCACTATTAAAATTATTTAATTCTAAAATCCGAAACGATCACAAATATACTTTAAATTCTGTATACCTAACCAACTTTGTATAAGGATCGCATACGATATACCTAATTATATATAAAAAATATATTGCTCAGGGTTTCCATGGGTCGGTTCGTTAAATCAGTACACGCTGCCGGTGTCTATAATAAGGTTATAAAAACTCTAACTGAAACTATACCGGTTCTAAGGTACTTTTAAGTTGTAATAAAAATTTTGTTCCCACGCGCACTGTCTTTTAACATCTCAGAGAATCTAACTAACGCAACGAACGGCAAAATTTTGATCGTTTCTTTAGAATTTTACATATAAATAATCATTTAGTTGTAAATAAATTAAACCTTAAGCTAACCGCTAGGATGTATACATAAATATATTTAAAAAATCCTATAACCTACTGATATGTATGAATTACTTTTGATATGTTTACAATCACAACGATATTTATCTCTCCTTAGGAGCGTCTGATGATCCTTTATGTATTTGTTCATCGTTAACGAGTCTATTGTGAAGAAACTTTAGAGAATTCTCAAAAATCAATCAAAATCAAAATAATATTACAACAATGTTTTAACAAACGTTTAAATAACGTCATGAGAATTATTTAACACAAAATAAATAATGTTGCTCGATAAAAGTACAAAGCTATTAGCCACTTTTTATCCGTTTAACGTAACTCGTTAACGATGAAATTGTTATGGAGTTTCAACACTGATTGCGACAGAACCATTAATTGTGTTTAAACAATTTCAAAAAAGTTTAATTATAATCAGATACGAACTCCGCGTCGAAAAGTTTACCACAGAAATATTAATTAATTTAATGAACAGAAACTGGTTAGTTTATTATGGAAATACGTTTTACCAGCTTTTCATATTCGTAAAGTGTTTTCAGTAAGTAATATACGAATCGCCATGAATTTCGGATCATGTTGTCATTACTGAATTCGTTGTCTTTATATACCTAAGGCCTTACACCAGGCAAGTTAAACCTGTTTAAATATACAGGATTAACTGTAACTGGCATTGGCGGCGCAAGTTGGCCTTATATTATTTCATCAAAATATTTACCACTCAACATAACAATTTGGTGACGACAATAAAACGTCGACGCAATCAGTGTTTAACGCCTTAATCCTCGGGCCAGCCCAGGTCTTCGCCGATGAGGTCGTAGAACCTCTGGTTGTGCTGCACGAAGAACTTACGGAGCTTGGTGACGACGGCCGGGTCGACCCTGGGATGCTTTCGACCCTTGGTCTCTCGCAGACACTTGTCCGTCGTGTCGTTGCGCAAGCAGTAGAAGCCTTTCGTCTCGTTGAAATAGAAGTTCCGCCGACCTGTTACATAATACATATTTTGTAGCGTATCTTGATAACGAGAAATAGGCCCTGTAGGGCCTATTACGAAACCATTTTGAGACTCAAACAATTGAACGAGAATGCCGCGTCCTGCTCTAACAACGTCAGTTCACGTTTGTCAGAGTAGGACGCGGCATTTTCGTTTGATTGTCTGAGTCTCAAAACAGTTTCGTGGTACGGCTCCTGATCCACAATGCGCAATTCGACTTGGATTCGGAAACTTTACCGCGCACGTCCACCACCAACCTTCCACATCCCGTCGATATCACTTCGACATCCAATAAACGCTCGCCGTGCTAAGCATTGACTAATGATCGCACGTAAAGTTTCCGAATCCCATTAGAAAGGAAATCGTGAATCAGCCCGCTAGTCTTATATTCGTATTACGTGTGTGTGCTTTACTTTTTACGTGTTTATTGCCCTCATTTACTGGGAGGCAGATCCAGCCGGTCGGAATGGTTGCAGGCCTGAACTGGTCCCTACACACATACGGGAACGCAAAACAATAGATCATCAATCCGACCGATTTGATTGTCCCCCCCGTATACAAAATAAATTATAGGCCCCCAGCCTGTGCAATAAGTATTATCAAAGTTAGATCTAATTCATAAATTGTAATCTAATATCCAAACCAAATGTAGATATTTACATACTAAAATTATTATTGTTAAATAGTGACAGTAAATTATATCAAACAATGCCAAAATGTTTATTTTCTTTTCATCTATCTCAAAACGCGATTCATTTCAGTTGTGACTGTTGGAATTGCTAGAATCAGATGATGTGGCCGCAGTATTGCTATCAGAATTGGCACGGGCCGCTCAGTTATTGGGTTTGTGGAGTGTCACTCGTGGCCATTTCGGTTTCTTTCGAGCCGGAGCGGCGTGCACAAGTGACGTGTTCCCCAATTGCGGGTTTTTCGAACACCGAAGTTTATTTGAATTTCGAACAATAGAATTTTCGTAAATTCAAATTTCTGCTGTAATTCGATACGTAATATGAATTTCAAATATTAAATTCTTAGCATATAATTTAATGTAAACTCGTTGGGATTTAAAAAAATAGTATTCAGATTTTTTTTTATATTTACAGCAGTAAATAAAAGTAAAGATCGGTCCAAACGCACGATTATGATTCCATAGCATTCTTGTAGAAATGATAATATAGCGACAAGAAGGGCCTTAAGGCTGTCACAGACAGAGCAGGTAATGTAAAGATGTATATTATAGCACGATACATCTCGATACATCTTTCTATAGAAATCGTGAGGAGACCACACACAACAGTTATAATATATATTTTTACATTATAGCTGTTGTGTACGATTTCAATAGAAAGATGTATCGTGCTATAATATACATCTTTACATTACCTGCTCTGTCTGCGACAACCTTTATAGCACGATACATCTCGATACATCTTTCTATAGAAAACGTCAGGAGACCACACACAACAGCTATAATGTATATTTTTACATTATAGCTGTTTCTATAGAAAGATGTATCGTGCTATAATATACATCTTTACATTACCTGCTCTGTCTGTGACAGCCTTTAATCTTTACATTTTTACATTATAGCTGTTTCTATAGAAAGATGTATCGTGCTATAATATACATCTTTACATTACCTGCTCTGTCTGTGACAGCCTTTAATCTTTACGTTTTCCATGACCAGGTTATACTATGATGCAGTGCGTTATAGTATAGCCTGGTTAGTCAAATCAGTGGTTATTTATATCTTAAAGCAGCAGGCACAAGCATTAATAATATGTTTCGGCGTCGCGGGTTCAACGCTGTTGTCTGATGGAAAGCAACTATACCGTCGCCCGTGGGCATTGCATGTGCGTTGCCGGCCTTTGGAAGAGGGAATATCTTCTTGAGGGTGGGTTGGTTTAGGTCGTACTGGTTCGGAATTCGGAAATAGTGTTGATAACAGCTCATTCCAGAGTTTTACTATGCAGAAGATAGCTTCTGTATCAATGCAAATCAGCACCTTCAACTTTTAGGGACTGTCCGCACTGCGAATTTAATATTTTTTATCGCAAAATTTTCATCGCAAGAGCGGATACTCTCATATAAGATCGAAAAAGAAACCGCGCGGTTATAATTCGCAGTGTGGACGGTCCCTTACCCCTAAGAAACTTACCAATCTTATGCTCCAGTCCGAGGAAGTTCTCGATCCTTCTCAGCTGCGGCACGGGGTCTTCGATGAGCTGGTCTCCATTCACCACCAGGATCTGTTCCCGGGGGAACACCTCCAGCCAGCGGTGCAGGTACGCGTGGTACAGCGATATCGCGATCGGCCTGATGACAAAAATATTGACCAAGAACCAACGACAACCAGACCTGCGTCATTTTATAAAAGGTGGAAGTTTTCCAGTGTATAGAGGTAAGAATGACCAGCAGTTCGTTTCAAAGGTTTTGGAGAAAAAATTATTGCAGATGGCTAATCTACGTCATTTGGTAGAGCTTTGTCAATTCAGTGCGATATTGTGGTTTTAACATAAAGCCGCCAGTCCACCGCAGCGCACGGAGAGACTGCGCACGTGCGTCAAGCTTCGCTTTGCAAGAAAATATATGTGACTGTGTCCACTGCAAGCGCCGCGGTGGAATGACGGCTTTATAATATAACGCGACAAATACCTAAGGTCCACCGTCTGCCAACAAACTAAGACTTCGTTGTCTGCCCGTCTGACTATCTGTCTTCAGGCTGTATGAAAATAGCCTAAGAGCCGAATCAAAATAAATTTGTTTTGTCCGAAACAAAAGAGGAACGCGGGCCCGGGCGGACTTAGTATACCAATAAATGTCAATTCCATGGTACATTGAAATTCAGTGGACGTAACAAAATCAGCTACTGATATGTGAGGTAATACAATCATAATATTATGGTAAATTCAGACACAAAATATATGTACGTAATTAAATAACAAACAATTTGATTACCTAACAGTGTTGTCAACACTGATTGTACAAAACGTTCGTTTAGTCTATTACATTGTATTTACAAAATTGCAATTAGCTAATAGCTACTTATTAAGTTTTACGATCGAAATAGGTATAAAATATACATAATTATTGTTAAAGGTAGACTAGGTGGTAATTTAGCTGGAAAATCAGACATTTTGTCAGTACCAGAACTATGCTATATCTTGTCCCGGACTCAATGTATCTCTATAAAAAACGTCTAAATCAGTTCTACTGAGTGCTTTTTAAAGTAGAATTGATAACTGACAGATACACACACTTTGTAATTTAAGTATATCAGTTTAGTATAGATAAGTATGATATACATACAAAGGTTGAGACGCTACAAAAAACTTGATTTACTTAATTAGTAAATTAAATCAACATTTTTGTAAACCTACAAGAATAATATCAATTATAATTATACAAAATAATAAGATAAGAACAAGTATTAACAATTACTGCAAAGTAATCTTAAGCTTAAAATCCCAATTAATATTATTTTTCCTCTTGTGCGAGAAGGAAAAATGGCGAAAAAATGTCGGTTTGACAAAAGTCACAATAAATAAGGATTAGCGAAGCTTAACTTCGTTGAATTCGTCTCGCCTGCCGTCATTAGCTCAAGTTCCTTAATCCCAGAAAATGCTACCCACCAATTTGGTTCTCTTAATGGGAGCAGTAAAATTGGAGACAAATATTTAGGCCACTTCTGACAAATAAAAGGAATGATTTATTTACTTGGATTTGAAACGTGTTTGAATTTATGATCAAATTAAGCATTTTATGGTAAATATTAGGCGTTCATTACGATTCACACGCTCCTGAACTGTAATTTGTATTTTGATGAACATTTCTATCTAGTACCTATAGTATGTGTATTTTTTTAATTTTGAAAAAGCAATAAATTTGCTTAGAACCCTGCAGATGATTTACTGGCTCTTCTCAAAATTCTCACCTGCATAAGCACATGGCTATGCAGTATGCAGGTGAGAATTTTGATTTTTGAATTTCGCACTGCCTTCAGTGAGTCTAGACTAATCTAGGCAGTGCTAATGCGAAATTCTAAAAAAAGTCTAGAACTCTAGAGAGTAGAGCCACACAGTTGTCACTGGCTCATCACTTTACTGGTTGAATATTATGTATGTATCTTACCTATAAGCAATGTTGATGGATCCATCGGGTGACAGCGCTAGATGTTCAAACGGCTTAGCCGCGTCCGGCACCGGTCCAGTGAAAGCCATCGCCGGCGCGGACGGCGTAGCGCGACTTCGAAGCTGAGTGTAGTCGGAGATCGCACGAGTCACCGGCTCCCGGACTATAAGCAGCAGGCGGACTGTCGAGTTCATGGCGCGAACTCGTTCTGGGACCTGTAGTTCAAAGCGCGTTAATAGTGCCATTAAAAGTCATTATGCGACTGTTTTGGGAGGAAAACATTTTATGAGGGGGAATAAGGGCCTGTTTCACCACTTGCTAATAAGTGCCGAATAGGCTATGCGTATGCACAACGTATAGTCAGATTACTCTGTGGATAGCCTATCCGGCAATTATAAGGCAGAGGTGAAACAGGACCTAAATAATTAATTATTTTGAAGAATTTTAGAATTAGAATTAAAAATTCGAGCTGCCGATCTCTTCCAAAGTCCAGCCGAAACACGAGATGTAGCGGTGGGAATGCGTGGTAGGCTATGCCTATTTCTTACTTTAATTTGATGAAAACTTAAGGATTTGCATAATAATTAATAGCTGGTGCTAGTGGTTTGAAGGTTAATTATCTGTAATACATTGAAGTTGTAATTCTAGTCGTAAAATTGGACTCTCCATCTTTATGTACAACGACATGACATAGTTTTGGCGCTCTCTTTATAACTACTTTATTTCTTACAGTTAGATAACTACAGTCTATAATCATTTAATGTCTCTGAGTAGTGAGGTTTTAAATTCCTGGAGGCCTGGAGGAGACCTTTAAATTAACTTGCCATCTTATTAATTAACGTCTTCCAAGAAAACTATCAGATATAACCAATTTTCAATCGAGCTTCGAAGTAACTTAATTATTTAATAGTCTAGAAAGTTTTGCAGACTGTAATTAATTAATTTATTCGTTCAAAATTAACTGTAATTTTGATTTGACATGAGTAATTAAACCTTTATCTGATTATTGATACCTTGACCTTCACATACTTAGAATAGTTTAAATAAATATTGTAGAATTAAAATATTATTTAAATTTAAATTCTCCATGACATCATGCATTTAATGGGGTATCATATTTAAGTTACCATAAAACGTAGCCTATAACTTTTCTAACGATTTTATCCATATTTTAGTCAGTCAATATAGTCTATAAACTAATAATAATAATATCTATGGACGCTTCACACCACGTCAGTCTGGCCCCGTGGTAAGTACCTGAAGGACTTGTGTTACAGGTACCAGACAACGGAAATATATTTAATACTTTTATAATATACATATATTTAAGATTTTTATTATATGATACACATATTTAATATACATCCATGACCCAGGAACTTTATAAACTTTTTGTTCCGTCGGCGGGACTCGAACCCGCGACCTCCGGCTTGAGCTACCAACGCGCTCACCACTGCGCTACGGAGGTAAAAAAATTATAATAATATTATGTTATACTTTTTACAATTCAATCTCAGAAGAACGTCGATATTAAAAACATTATAATATCGAAAGAAACAGTAGACCGAGTCGTGAACACAGCTGACCTCAAAAGTTACAAATATTCTAAAACCTCCAAGGTTAGCGGCCAATTAGCCAAAAAATTCACAAAGTTGATCAAATAAAGCCCGTTGTTTTACAACATATTTCACAAAGGCCTCGTAGCCAGCTCTCATCCACTTGGAAATGATTTTCATACTCTATTAGCTTGCACAGGGAGTAAAAATCTGTGAAACTTTCTGAGACGCTTAAGAAAAATAAAAGATAAGTATCTCGGGGATCCATTGTTATGCTAAGTAACAAAGCTACACAATAACTATAAGTAACTATGCTATGATTCAAGATAATATTATCATGACTCATGAGTAATATCTAAATTTTTGTTTTAGTTCAGTGTGTTAAATGTTAATAGTCCTTTGAGATGCAAAATACTAAATTAGTTGAAGTGATATATTTTTATTAAGATATAATATATAAAATAATGTAATCGAATATATTCCGGTACCCGATTCTTATTATCTAGAATATCAGGTCTATCAATAGCCCGCGTGAGCGAACCTCGACATCAAAAACCTGTTTCAATTGTTTTAAATAAAAAATAATTTAATAACTTTACCTCAGGCGTAACGAAGTAGCTCGGGCTCTTCTCGATCGTAATTTGTCCCTTGAAGGACAGCGGCATCTTGCTCCGGTACCACTCCAGGCCCTGGGCGTAGTTCTCATCCCGGTCGAAGAAGTGGACCTCCCCCGAAGCCTTCTGCACCATCGGGTGGAGGTACAGCATCTCCAGCAACGCCCGAGTCCCACATTTCCGAACTCCGATGATGAGAGCCTAATAATTTAAAATAAGAAATTTAAAAACTAACCCAATTCAAAAACTTTAGTGACATGTCAAAACTCATTATCTATTCAAAATATAAACCCTTTTGTTACCCAAATTTTTTCCAACAGTATGAGAGCTGATGACATAAAAAGCTAAGAACACTAGATCATGTCAATTTTCAAACAAAAAAAAGATTTCAAATCGGCCCGTTTAGATCATAATATTTAAATAATACATATTATATATTTACCATAATATCACAGTAATACAAACATACATACATGATACACGTCAATATTATAACACTCCTCTGTTTTCTTCAGGGGGAAAAACACGTATTTGAATCAAAAATATGTTATTTCGCCCGCTTTATATGTTGAAATGAAAAGAGTTGAAAGGTGGGCTTCATTATCAATATATGAAAGGTTACAAAGCAAATATTTGAACGTTTATTATTATGTGTACTTTTTTATCCCACGCTTTTTGTTTATGTATACATACTAGTTTTATCTTCAGCTAAATGCAAGCTACCAATTGTGTATAATATGTTCAGTATTTGTAATGCTAGTTATGCTACCAATTTAGATACAGAAAACAAATTCTAATTAAAAAACACTTGTTTTCCATTAACATTAAAATGAATCGAAACTAAAGTTACGTTGAGCAAAGCTCTCACATTTAAATAGCCAAATAAAACGCCATGTTCCTTGAACAAATAAAGCTGCCGGCTTGGCTAAAGAGACCCGCGCCAGTACTCATTCATTTCCGTCCGCCAAATTTTATTCCACTCCGCTCCATGACCTAATTGAGGTGTCGACACGAGCGAACCGCGTGCACCGTACACCAGGGGTTCCCAAAGTGTGCACTGCGGCGCCCTCGTGCGCCGTGGAAAGGCAAGAGGGGCGACTCACGAGTCGGTCCTCCATCAGTAAGTATACGAAACCATAAATATTTTAAAGTATACTTTAATATTGATTATACAAAGCAGGCAGATGATTAAATAATAATAATAATAATATCTATGGACGATTCACACCACGTCAGTCTGGCCCCGTGGTAAGTACCTGAAGGACTTGTGTTACAGGTACCAGACAACGGAAATATATTTAATACTTATATACTATACATATATTTAAGATTTTTATTATATCATACACATATTTAATACACATCCAGACCCGGGAACATTGAGTGTCGCCGACGGAACTTTTAGTTCCGTCGGCGGGATTCGAACCCGCGACCTCCGGCTTGAGCTGCCACACACTCAACCAATTGAGCCACAGAGGTCGTCGAATTAAATATTTGTTTATTATTATTTGCCTGCTTAACCTAACTATAAATCATTAAAGGTGTTTAAAACATATCTTTTTATGTTAAATTTGTGTAACTGTGCCGCAGGCTGAAAAAGATTGGGAACCCCTGCCGTACACAGCATCGCCCGGAATCGCCATAATATGTCAGTACAAAAATATATGTCAAGAAGTTTATACCTGAGGGAGCCTGCGTGCCGGCCGTGGCGTACGCGGAGATTTCAACCTTTTCCTCAGCGCCATAGGGTGGCTTATCGTGCGGCTGTTCTCCACGCTCTGTAATATCTTCCGACCCTCGTTGGCCGACGCCATGCTCGCCGCCTGCGAACAACACCGATCCTCGTAAGAAACCGATTAGCACATTTTGTAGCCAATTATAAAGTTACCTCGAATTTTGCGATGTTACAGCGAATTTTTAATTGGATTTGTGTGCGCACGAGGAATATTTTAGCTGCAAAACATGTTTTGGGAAGTGGTTTAACGTAGCGGCGACAGCTGTAGCAATATGAACTTCGTAGTCTCCTACGAGTATGAAAACACTAGCGTGCTACGAAAACACATAGCGAGCTACGAACCTCGTAGTGGGCTACGAAAACTCGTAGCGAGCTACGTTGTAGCCTGTAGGTCAGAATTATTATTATTTTTATTTGTGCATTAGCAGCCATTAATCTGATGCGTGTCAAATCGTTTGAAGATTTCATCTCCCAATTGGTCCAGTTTGTTTTTAAAGCAGTTCACAGAGGTTGCCATTACAAAACTTTCAGGAAGTCTGTTCCAGACCACTTCCACTCGGTTAGGTGAAAAGTGCCTTCTAGGTAACTTCTTGCTGGGATTTTGGCATAATTTTAAAGGATGTCTTCTTAGGCGCTTATTCGCATTCAGGGTGTATAGTTCTCGGACACGAGGCACATCATAAAGAATCATGGCCAAATTTGTATAAGGAGCTGGACTCGACTTTTATTTTTGATGTCCCAAAATAAACTTTAGTTAAATTTGGTTGTTCTTGTGCTCTAAACATAATTCCGTTTGAGAATTATGTCTAAATAGCCACGATTTTTTATGATAATTAATAACGTTTACAATTATTTTGAGGTTAGACTTAAGACTTACTTTTTCCCGACTGCGGTGTAGCCTACAAGTGTATGTTCTGCGATCTCGTTTCTAATTATTTAAATTTTTCCTAGAGTATTACCCAAAAAATAGAACGAATGCGAATGATCGCCGGCTGTCAAAACATAACGAAACTAAAATATATTGATCTTTTTTTTGTGGCTATTTATAGACACATTTCTAATGATTTTCGATGCCTTAAAATATTAGGGAATTTTTGCTACTAATGGCATATCGGGACGCCACCGCCCACCTGGTACGATTTGGCCATTGTTCTTTCGTGCAGTATCTTATAAGTCTCGATGAGACTTTCCCTCTGTCGACGCTGTTCGAGTGAGGTAAGGCCAAGGATTTCTAGTCGCTGTTCGTAAGACTTATTGCATAATGTGTTTGTAGCTTTTCTCTGTACGTTTTCAAGTAACTTGACGTCTTTTTTAAAATAAGGATCCCATATTACATACGCATACTCTAAAAGTGGTCTAACATAAGCCTTGTACAATTGAAGGAATGTTTTAGGTGTCAGACACTTAAACGCTTCACGAATGACATAGAGGATGGAGTTTGTTTTCTTGACAATATTCATTATATGCATTTCCCATTTCAGATCCGAAGTTATTGTTACGCCTAGGTAGCTTTGGGACTCGACATGCATCAATTGTTTAAGCCCAAGGTTTCTACGGGGCTTGTTCTTTCCAATGTGTTACCAGTTCCAGAATGGACGAACTACATTCATGAAACATCTTATTTCAATTCACTCAATAATTATTTTACTTGCATTCAATTAAATAAATCTAAATAAAGATAAATAGACAGTCAAACTCGCTAAACGAGTAATTTAACGTAACCATAATTAGATTATCTTCTAAGTTCTGCAAACGTTTCGAAAGTTCCTAACTACTAGTAATTTGAGGTTCCTACATGCATCTGGGTTGTACAAGGTACATTAAATTTACAGTATATTCAGCGCTCAAACTATTAGCAGTAGTCCTTTGTAATCAGCCGAGTGATTGCGTTTACCTCGAACAGAATCAATTTATGACTACTGGTGTGTTATGTACGTTTATCAATAGTACGTTGGAAGTTTGCTGATAAAAATTGTCTAAAACACACTATGCGACATAAAAATAGACTATAATTAATACCTCAATCGTGGGAATTCTAGACACAATAGATTTTCAATTGTTTTGCGGCACCCGGGTTCCACTTGGGAGTTGATGAGTCATGGGACATTTATGTCTACTCAAGTAGTTGATACGTTATTTAAGTAACACATATTTTCCTTAGTCTATGGTAACAAGTTAGCAAATATGTGTTTATAATGTGATTATTAACCACACACAAAAAAACTGGAATAATACCATATCGTATGGCAAATTATAGGGTAATACTATACTGAAAAGCAAGATAATTTTAGTGTAACATTTCGGTAGTAAAAATTACTACATTGGTAAATAAAGGCAAATATTTTTTTTATCCAAACTTATATTATAATTGTGAAAGTATGTCTCTCTATTACCTCTTCCAGTCCAAACTGCTGAACCGATTTGCTGAAAATTGATATGGAGATACTTTGAATCCCGGAAAGAGTTTTTACCCCGGAAAAATGTATGATTCCCGCGCAATGGACGAATTCTGGCGCAACGAATATTTGGGTGTTATTTTGTTATCAAATAAAAATACTTCGGACATTCTCAATAACTAAACCTTACAGAAAGTTTTGTTAAATAGTGAATGCACTCAGTAAACATATTTATCAAATGCCATCTGAGAGAACGACTATCGGGAAACTCATTACTTAGTGCTGCGGTTGGCAGCTGACAACGACGCCATCTTAAATAAATAAACTACCTTTAAAATATATAAACTACCTTTTGATCTTAAAGCAAAGGAAATAAGGTGCACTTTCACGCTGACGGCGTTTGAGCAAAAACTAGAAGTTAGTATTTTTATTGTGAACAAATATTTTTCTCTAGTCTGTGGTTATGATAGTACGATTCTTGCCTGCTTCACTATTTAACTATATTTTGCTTGATTTGATAGATTCTTCAGTTAATCGTGCAGCATTCGTTTATTTGCTATAATTTTTTTTTTTTTCGAAAAAAAAACCAAGTGTGGAAATAAGAGACTAGTCACTAGAGAATTCTAAAAAAGTCAATAACAGGTCGAATTTGCTAGCCTATATTGTTACTCTTATTCTTATTATAGGTCTACCAGAACCTGATGGCGGATGGCAAATTTTCAAAAAATATCCTTGATCATTGGATAAATTTAAATATATTTGCATGTTTCACACACAGAATCAGCCGCTATAAGGAAAACAAAGGATCAAAATGTTTTATTCCAATTACCCCGGTATTGCTAGAGTCAATTTATTTTCTCACTTTTTGCCATCAGATTCTGGTAGACCTATATATCTACATCACAATTATTATGCCACTTGTATTATACAACGTAGTGACTTTTCTTACATATCAAGACAAAAATGAGTAATTACAATGTTTTGAGTTGTAATGTTCAAAATATTTTAAGTGAATGTTAATGTTACTAACAGCGGCATCCAGAGACATTTAATCAAATCAAATCAAATCATCTTTATTTCGGGCATCGGAGGCCCATATAACAAATACCTTAAATATAACATACATATTAATAATATAATAAATACCCTAAAAAACTAACATACATATTTTATATTCACTTATAAACTAACACTGTCACTAATTGTTGCCGGCGACGTGACTCGACGCTTCGTTCCGGAGTCTCCCCCGGAACCTCCGATAAACTACATCCATCGGCCAGAACTTCGGCGCCTCGAAAGTCGACAGAAGATTCGTTTAATGTTTAATGATTACTAGCTGTCCCGGTGAACTTCATGTCACTTAAAACCTTCCCTGGACTTCAAGGGTTTTTTTTATTAAATAAGGGGGCAAACGAGCAAACGG
Organism: Polyommatus iphigenia; assembly: GCA_963422495.1. Classification (NCBI taxonomy): domain Eukaryota; kingdom Metazoa; phylum Arthropoda; class Insecta; order Lepidoptera; family Lycaenidae; genus Polyommatus; species Polyommatus iphigenia. Next base: position 14,590,858 of record OY730189.1, read on the forward strand.
GTCACCTGATGGTAAGCAACTACCGTCGCCCATGGACACTCGCAACATCAGAAGAGCTGCAGGTGCGTTGCCGGCCTTTTAAGAGGGAATACGCTCTTTTCTTGAAGGTTTGCAGGTCGTATAGGTCCGGAGATATTGCTGGTTATTTTAAGACTAAAATTAGCAGAATCGGTTCAGCCGTTATCGAGTTATAGCGTTACTAACACAATAATTGGAAATCCATTTATTATGTATAATTAGATTTAACTTCAATTTAATTATGAGTTTGACATATATTATGTCAACATTTTCAGTTTATTACAGTTGAGTAATTTTTCATTCGTCAATTATTATTATCGATACTCTGAGTTCGTTACATATGTCTTTTTTTATTTTGAAGACTATTTACATGTTTCATATAATTATGTGAATGTGAAAAAATATTGTTATATTTCTAGACATTGTTATTTTGTTTATACAGTGTGTAAAGTATCAGTATCAGTAAAGTATCATCACTTATTTTTGTTACACCCTGTACATTTATACTGTTTGTTTTTCTAAATAAAAATAATATATTTATAGTAAGAGGTATAGCATATTAAGGTGCGACCTATAGTCTACAAAGCCGGCAAGTTCCATCCATGGTCATTAATAACTGCGTATGCTAATAACGTCTAAGGGTACACATAAACATGAATGATGAATGGCATCGGAGAAGGCCATACCTTCGCTAATAATTCATCAAAGGCCGAGCAGAGTATGTTAAGTTTAAGAAGCGCATGTCGAGCCAAAAAACGGGGTCCACTAAATGGACCCACATTGAGGTTTGGGGACATTTCGAAATTTTAAACACAAATATTATATTTTATATATGCCTCCGTGGTCCAGTGGTTGAAATGGACCTTAATGGCTCGGATTTGGATTGGATGGTGGATTCTAAATACGCCTTGGAAAATATTGTTTCTATGTTAGGCTGATCACCAAATTGACAAGCCAGATATTGTGTCGGAGAAGCATGCAGAAAGTCGGTCGAGTCCAATTTCTCCTCAGTAGTATTGAGTGCAATAATTATTGACATTGACATAGATGGTCACGTCACTATATTGTAAAGGTACAATTCCGTGCATCGCGATCGATCGCGGTCGTGCACGACCTACGACTGTCGTCGGACGCTCGCGACCATAGTCAACGTATGAAAATGTATGGCACCGCTTCCGAGGCCCGCGACTGACGCGCGCGGCCTACGACTGTCGTAAGCCGCGCGCGATCGTGCCATATAACTTTGACAAGTCACGACACGTCGTCGGTCGTGCGCGACTGTCATAACTTCAAGACACGATCGCGCGCGGCTTACGACAGTCGTAGGCCGCGCGCGTCAGTCGCGGGCCTCGGAAGCGGTGCCCTACATTTTCATACGTTGACTATGGTCGCGAGCGTCCGACGACAGTCGTAGGTCGTGCACGACCGCGATCGATCGCGATGCACGGAATTGTACCTTTAGATCAATTTTTTCCTTCAAAAATTATCCTGAATTTTCCAAACACTTTGAGCACTATTGCGTTTTAATATATTTTTACTCCAAGTTGAAGTATGCTGCATTACGGAATTTCGTAAATGATTAAGTAGCTGCTTCGTTCTTAAGTTTTCCGCAAATAGGTTGATGCGCTGAAGATTTTAAGTGCATTTTTGACGAAATAAGTTATTTTGCGTTTGGCAGTTATAAATTACCAGACTTTTATGGATCCCACAGTGACTGTACTTCTCAGGACTATTTTTAACATTGGGTTTTGAACAAGAACTTAAACTACTGTTACGGGCTAGATACTTTGAGTCCCGGAATAGGACATGGGCCACTTTCATCACGTTAAAATGTGCGATAGAATAATTTCTGTGCAGACGAAGTTGTGGAAAAAATCTTGTGTAAAATAAATAGTGAGGGAGCCCTAGAACAAATTTTTTGTGGTTACTAACAAGCTTATTTTTTTTGAGTAGCTACATTTTGATAAGACGAACAACATTTTTAGTTTCGAAAAATCTCAAAATTGGTAGCTACGAGTAACAGAGTTAGAAAGGATTTCATACTTTAACTTGATGGTCCTAAAATATTGATTGCTTTATTTGTAGGACAAGGTTACTCTTAAATTATATAACTATTAACCTACCAATATACAAAAAATCAGCTGGTTAGGGTTCTGTTTTAGGGTACAGTAGTCAACCAAGTTTTGTTGATTACAAAACCCTAAAACGGAATCCTAACCAGCTGTTTTTTTTTTTGTATATTGGTAGATTAATAGTTATTTAATTTAAGAGTAACCTTGTCCTACAAATAAAACAATCCATATTTTAGGACCATCAAGTCAAAGTATGAAATCCTTTCTATCTTTGTTAGCTACCAATTTTGAGATTTTTCGAAAATAAAAATGTTGTTCGTCTTATCAAAATGTAGCTACTCACAAAAAATTTGCTTGTTAGTAATCACAAAAAAATTGGTCTAGGGCTCCCGTACTAAAAAGCCGAGTTAAATTAAAAACAAGCTCATCCCAGTTACGAGTATATATATAAATGTGAACATATTCCATCTGTCTGCAACACAAAGGTTAATACAGTCCATATGAATAGATCTGACCTTGGACCTGACATAGGCGGTACGTGGCGTGATCGACAGAAGTTACGACAGTACGACAATATAACGACAGCACCGCAATAAATACGAGCCCCGTTTCGACCGAACATCGACGTTTTATATTTATATTAAATGGAAAACACTTTTACGACGAGAGGAATTGGAAAATTGGAAATAGTTTTTCGTTTTGCTGGTTTAAGATTACTTACAATACATTCCTAATAAGGTTTTAAGTGTTCACAGTACGGACACTTTTTGCCGGAATGAAAACTATCTGGTGTCCCTTTCTGGGACACAAAACATCTTGCATGCATATAGTAATCTATAATGAATAAAAACTCATTTTTCGTTTTAGTCTTGCTAAAACTCAAAAACGGAATAAAACCAGTTAATTTTGTGACCAAAAGCCAACTCATCAAGTCGTTGACTGTCACGTTTCATTCAATGAATTGCTAGTCATTCAATCACATAGCAGATTCAACCAGATAACTGCGACATATTTATATACTATTATATCCCACAACCTGAACATATTGTGGTACTGCACTTTACGTAAAAACTACCATGCCTATTGATTAGTGCTTTAACATTTTAACGATGAAGTGATTTTTATTTAACTATATTATGTAGATGTGATATCATCAGTCAGTCAAGGTGTGACGACGCGAGCCCTCACAAAGCTCGGCTTTTAGCTAGTTATATAATAAGGGTTGTTCTCGGTGTAAGAGCATCTAAATAGTGCGACGTACACCGGAAGTCGTTTTATTTCCTTATCACTAAGTGGGGGGAAATGATGGCCCATATACGCCCCAGATGTAATCTTAACGGGGATCGCATCCCTGACATTATTGTTTTGATATAGTGTAGTAGAAGTTATGGTCTTCTGCTCTTTCGAGAAAGCCTCTTAAGATTGTCCATGAGTGAACGAGCTAATGGTGATAAATTTTAGCTAAAATACTATCGTGTCAGATTTAAAATAAAATAAACAGTTAAAAATCGGTCAACCGATTTGGATGCTACGCTCTGTTTTCGTAGAGAATTAAAAAGTATGACATTCTGCACTATCAAAATAGCTTATTATATTATTAAGGTGACGCCGCGTTAAAGTAAAAAACCGTGTTGGATATTATGTTTCATAGAAAACAAGCAGTGGAACAGCAAAAAATGGAAAGGGCTGGGCGTAGCGACAAAATGGTTTTTGTCGCGTAATTTAAAAACGATAAATACATTAATTCATATAAGCTACGGGCAAATTAAAGTGTATGCTTGAACCAATCCTTGTACAAATTTTGGAAGCTCACTCTCCTCTGTTGGCAAAATAGGAATCCCTTTTTTAACAGAGGTATTTTTGATTGATTGATTGATATTGAGGTATATTTGTGTTATAAAAATTGGCCAATCGTGTTATGCTATGGGTAATTCAAAGACAAAGACATGATGAATACTGTTAATGAACTGTGATGTGCTGAGAAAAATCTAAATCGCTATAATAAGAGCCAAATTATCAAGGCGTCGTCGCCTTAAACGTGACTACAGACTGAAGGCCATATATTAATTTAAGCATTTGCATTGATGACTGACTACATTCTTAATGTAGTTTTAACTTACAAAATAAATGAAAGAAATGAATAAAAGACGTTGACACTGGAAAGTTTTAAAGCTAAAGGCTGGGCAGTGAGCACGACGCAAGTGCAAAAATCGTGATTTATATTTTAAGATTGTTTAATATTTGATCACAATTCTGCTCATCTTCTTGGTCTTGAAACGTCTTCTGCACAGTAGGCGTCGGTTAAACTAGAAAGTATCGCCAAGAAATAAACTTGAATCTTGGCGTATCTCCAAATTATCTCAGGGACAAAATTTATTCTCATTTGGTTGACTGCACGTAACCGTATTATTTTGGTATTTAACTAAAACTGATTGTGCATGTAATGTGTTTTGTTTTTGTTGTAGTTAAAAACCATAGTAGGTATACAAAACTTTTTAACCTGCAGTTTCCCCATGTAATATTAATAAACTTTGTCTACAAAGCCAAATATACGAGGAAACAGACCGTCCGTTATACTATATTTAGCAAACCTACTGACCAGACATGCACACAATAACGCACAAAACGATTCCAGTCAGGTGCGATCAGTTGGCATCCGTATATGGCGCCCATATACAGGGTATTTAACATAATTATGTACATATAGATTTCACTGTAAAAGTAGCAGAGCTGAGAGAATAACTTTATAAACTGTTGTATGGGAAAATTCATGACGCTGAGGCGCTCGCCCATATAAATCACAAAAAAGTTGCTGTTTCCACGCTACTATTATTACTTTGTTTAGTACACCTTGTTGAATTAAGAAATAGTAAACAGAAACATCTCAGGAATTCTTTTATTTCCCAAAATCGATGTTATCTCCACACCCTGTCGTTTCTGCGGCCTCCGCTGATTTTGGATTTTAAGTCATAAAGTTTATTCGCTAGATGTGCTAATAGCAGCACACGTGGACCGGCTTTACAACCACTAAACGGGCGTTATAACCACTAACTCGGCGTTATAACCACTGAACTTTAATTAAGCCAAGTCTGCGGTCGGCAGTAAACGATATTATTGCGTTTTTAAAGACTCCTTCGTCATAAATGCTAATAACGTCACTTTGACGGCTTTTCATTCGATGCCTTTAATTATGTGGGATAAGGTTATGATTTGTATGGTCTTAATTATTTGTAAAAGTGGTAACAAGATAGTTTTCGTTAATGGGCAGTTCTTAATTAATGCCCTATCTTTGTTTTCAGTAAACTATTGTTTTAAATCATTTATTTTGAGCCTACTGTATTCTATTTTCTTCGTATTTTGTCTCTTAGCTTAGTAGTATTGATACAGTTTACTATGTAACGTCCACTGACTGCTACGTTAGCCCAAATATTTCTAGATTTGACAACATACTATCAGGGTTAGATTGGCAGAGTGCAAATGCAAAAGAATAACACTGACATATTTTAGGAAACAAATTAACAGATTTCCTTCAATCTGTAACATTTTTTTTCTGTAGAAAGAAACCCATTTTATGGTGGACATGCTAAGGGTGTGATTGCGTGTTTCATGAACCCTGTTTCCCCAACTGTTATTCAGAAAACACTTATTAGGGTGCATTTTCACCAAAGCTTCTTAGCGAGGAATGTGTTTTTGAGATCTAATAGAATCGCTTTCGCTTGGCCAGGGTTAGGTGAGCGATTCTATTGGTTCTTAAAACCACATTCTTAGGTACGCATCTCTTACGCGGTAGCTCTAGTTAGACTGACCTGTATGCTGTATATCGCGCTGTCGTACAGCACATGGAAGGTGAGGAACAGCGACAGCAACGTGACAGAGAGGAGGGCCGCGGCGAGCTTGGGCCGCGACACCCCCACCACCAGCACGCAGTCAGCCAACTCGCCCTCCGCCGGCCGGAACGACGAACGCGGCAACCATCTGCACAGGATAGAATAGAGTGAGACAGGTATATAGCATGACACGTGGGAGGAACAGAGACAGACAGTGTAACAGAGAGAAGGTCCGCGGCAACCATCTGAACAGGATAGGGGAAGAAGGAGGGATAGAAGATGGAGAGGAAAGCGGTAACCATTATAAATGAGCCTGTTAAAACGAGGAGTTTAACACCTTAAACCACTTTTAGGAGCCACTACCTATCATACCGTGCACGGTTATCCATTTCCAAAATCTTTGACCTATGCAAACTTCGAGTTCAAATGTTGTTCAGTGTTCTTGTCTAGTTTTGTTCTATGTCTGGTTGTGTTGATACCATGTGTACAGAAACTACTGTCCAAGAGTCTTCCTAAAATCTTTACGTAACCTATAGTGAAGTAAAAATTCTATCCGCGCGAGTTTCTTACGCCGGTTCTTCTCGCCGGGTTAGTTCCCGAACCGGTGGTAGGCCTCATGTAGACACGACGTTCTAAAAGTGTTAACTTTGTTAACCTATTTGGAAATAAAATATTTTGATTTTGATTTAGCTACGTCCATACTAATATTATAAATGCGAAGGTGTGTCTGTCTGTTTGTCCGTCTATCTGTCTGTCTGTCTGTCTGCCTGTCTGTCTGTCTGTCTGTTACCTCTTCACGCCCAAACCGCTGAATCGATTTTGCTGAAATTCGGAATGGAGATGCTTTGAGTCCCGAGGAAGACATAGAATACTTTTTATCCCGGAAAATGTACAGTTCCCGCGCGATAAACGAATTTTGGCGTCATCTAGTACTAAATAACTCGTGTACTCACAAAATATCCAACGGTAGCGACTGTGAACAGCTTTTGTAGCCCTCGGTTCTCTTGTTCGGCAGCTGAGTCATCTGTATTTGAGATTCCATGTGGCTCCCATTCAAGTCGCTTAAGTCATTGTAGTGTCTTGTATGCTTCTCTTTGGTGACGTCACGCTGTTATGCCGGTCGTACAAAACCTGCGAAAGTACTATTCTACCTTTAATGCTTCTAGTAGACCGACGCTGCGAAATACGAAATATCTGCGAAACAGGAATAGAGCGAGATGCCATATAACGCATTGCCGTGCGGCGAGTGAAACAGCAAATCGGTTCGCCGCGCTGTTTCGCGTTTCGCAGCGTCCGTATACTAGATGCGTAAACCTACAGCGTGGAATATACTCAAAAAGATGGTATGATAGCTTTTAACCCATCAGTCGTGGCAAAACGAGACACAATAGCTTTTTCATTGTTATCGCGGCCGGATGTGGCCGCTTGGGGCTTCATGAATTAAACGAACTTTAGAATGAGTCTGCGCGAATGAGCGGTTTGGCTACAGAAACAAAATGTATGTAACGATTTATTTAAATAGCGACACGGTCGCGCTGTCATTTTTTTACAACAATGGCTTGTGATCGCGATGTAGCCGCAAAACCGCGCGTTTAGGCGGGTGTTTATAAATCCAGCCTAAGGGCCGGGACACAAAAACACGGCAGGATGTCGTACGGCGCCGTGCCGTGGGAATCCACGACGCGCGTCGTAAAAAACCACGACACGGCGCCGTACGGCGCCGTACGACGTCGCGTCGTAGAAACTCATCTTGAATTTCTACGTGAGTTTCTACGACGCGACGTCGTGCGACGCCGTACGACGCCGTGTCGTGGTTTTTTACGACGCGCGTCGTGGATTCCCACGACACGGCGTCGTGCGGCGCCGTACGACGTCGTACGACGTCATGCCGTGTTTTTTTGTCCCGGCCCTGAGACAATGGACTAAACGCTGTTTAATATTAAAAAGTATTTCTAATTATAGCTTTCTGTAATTACTGTGTTTATGTTCTATCGATCGTGATCGGTCGTTAATATTTAACGATACAATTTTAATTCCGACAGTTCGCATTTTATAGAATGTAATTCTTTATTATGCACTTACATAAATTACAACATAAATGTTAAAATTTCTAACTTTAAGAAAACTTAACTAACAAAAACTCAAAATGTTTTGCTTGGTATCTTCAGCTGACTTACCATTATACGCGCCCCCAGTATCTGGAACAAAAAATAAAGTTGTAATATTGTAAGAGGTAAAAAACTAAGTTAGTAGGTATAACAATAGGCCACCCACATTCCTAAGAATGCTAGGCAAAAATAGAAGGGGAAGGGCATTGTAATATTCTTAGGACTTTTTTGTGGGCTGCAGAGTAAGCGGGGTACGCGTGCACAGGGACACGCAATAGCGTGTCCCTGTGCACACGTACCCCGTACGATCGATCAATAGATCGATTCGTCAGACGGTGACATAAATGCGAAAGTATGTCTGTCTGTCTGTTGCCTCTTCGCGCCGAAACCACTGAACCGATTTTAATGAATTTTGGTAAGCAGATACTTTGAGTCCCGGGAAAGGACATAATATTATGATAGTTTTTGTTGCGGAAAACTGTACGGTGCCAGCGGGATAAACGACTTTCGGCGCAGCGGAGTTGCAGGCGTTATCTAGTGCAACTCTACATTAAAAGTTGCGTTACTATTTACTGAATTTGCACCGAGCTCAATCTAAAATTCTATTGTATTTCCATATTTGCACGGCATAGCTTCAATAATTAATTAGGTGACGTCAGAGAATTGGGTCACGTGATCAGGGGGAGGGGGCTTACGTCCCTCATCCTCCGATTGTAATCGTCACAAATATGTTAGTATGGAATCACTGTTTTGATTGCTATTGTAGTTGCTGCTACAGCTTATAATAGTTTCTTATAAACTCTTGAAGAAAAACTTACACTATATTAATAGTATGTAAAATTTATTTTTGTTTGCTAACTTCATACTCAATTTTGAAACTAAACTAAGGGAAGAGACCTAATGCTAGACACTGAACTAATAGATGACACTTATGACAAAAATACCATAAAAATAAGAATTACTCTAATTATTTCTCACCACTGTAAATTTTATAAGCTTCTCAAGCTATCTGTTGAATTGAAAAAATACATTAGAGACGCCTTCGGGAACAACATTTTAAAATGGGATCAGTTTTCGTAAATAATATGACCGCGTCAACACGCGCTCGGCAATTTCTTAGCAAATAGGTTAAGGAAGGCGAAATTTTGCACGTAAGTTTTGAATACATTTATTTGATTTTTTGTAATTTTTATTGATTTCATTGGATTAATGGTCATGTTGTATACACTAATTAATGTTTATTTATGATCTTTTATCCATTTTCCCTAACAATATAAAGGGTGTCTACTATTAGTTCTTGAAAATGTAAAAAACCTAATAGATGACATGGATCTCATCTTTAAGTTTTGCAATACATACTAAAGCTATTTTGTACTTTATTCTACTGCAAAAATCATCACTATTCTCTGAAAATATAATTCTATTAACAATCTAAGAACTTAGAACTACTGCACCTAAAAATGGACGTGTCTAATATTAGACCTTGTACTGATCTAAAAATCGATTGCTTTAGTTTTTTAAGCAGTAAAAAAAAGAAAAAGGAGAGCTGAGAAAAGAAAGAAGAAAAAAGAAGAGGCAAAAGAAGCATGGAGACTAAAGACTGAAAATAAATTTGCTAGGAAAAAAAAAGTTAGAGTTAGAGTTAGAAAATAAATTTGCTACGAAAAAAAAAGACGGGTTGCACTCCGGGAGTGCCGGCAGAAGTGAAAACTTGATTATTAACGTTGTGCATTTTTTTAACCCATTTTTTATGAAAATCGATTATTAAAAAATCGATTTTTTTAATTAATCGAAACCCTTACAATCGATTTAATTTTTAACCCAATTTTTATGAAAATCGATTTTTAAAAAATCGATTTTTTTAATTAATCGAAACCCTTACAATCGATTAAATTTTTAACCCATTTTTTATGAAAATCGATTTTTAAAAAATAGTTTTTTTAAATTAATCGAAACCCTTACAATCAGTTCGAGTTCGAGTTCGAATTCGAGTTCGAGTTCGAGTTCGACACAAAACACTACTCTCCAACCGTCTTACGGTTTTTCCAAGGTTTTTCGATCAGCACGAGAATCTGACGCGAGTTTCACAGTTTTTACCCATCCCACAAAAGTGCTCAACGCCGCTAAAGAAGTTTTCACTTCAAAAATATGAAAAATAAAAATAAAAGGAAAGATAGTTTCAGCATGGAAGAAGAATGAATAGAATCTGGAGACAACGTGGATAATATTTCTGATGCATGTAGTGACTATGATAAAGTAAATGAAATCTTTTGAAAAATGGCAAATAAAGACCTAATTTAATAGGAAAAAATATGTAAAATGTAATGTAATGTTCTATGTCAACTATTAGTTCATATTGGTGTCTACTATTAGTGATGTTCGTTTTTTGTGATGTCATCTATTAGTACTTAAGACTAAGTTTACTAAAAGACCAATAATATATTTTTTAATTGATTTGTCAGAGAATAATTATAATAGTTTTATTTTGTAAGAGTTACTGAAGACATGGAAGAAGTTATCAATCCTTTATTTTCATAAATATATATTTTATAACATTCAAATGTTGCATGTTTCCTTAAAGTGTCTGCCATTAGGTCTTTTCCCTTAAATTACTCGTGGTTTTTGAGTATTTTAAGTCCAGTCACAGTTTGAGAATTTTAACAAAGATTTGTTCTAGCTAAGACCACTTCTCAGATTTATCATTCGGTACCCCCCGAATGTGATCTAATCAAGTAGATTGTAAGTAGTAAGTAGTAAAACCATTTCCGAAATCCCGTGCATTTTATGGTCAAAGTTTTACTACCGTACCTTTTATAGGAGACCCTGTATCTATACTTGCTGTATACCCAGTATACCCCTTACTACTATTTACATATTAAAATACATATATTCAGCGTACGCTATTTTTGTATATGTAGTATGTACTATCAGAGAAGTTGATTCTTAGGCAGACGGGGACCTACTTAGTTTGGTCACATTATGTCAAACCCAGCCGACAGATCACAATTAACATTGAATTGACATGATCCGACTAAATGACGTTGGTCTATCAACTGCCTAGGAATCAATTTCCTCGATGGTACTTTTTCGTTAGACAGGGCCGCACTCGGAGACATCAGCTGTTAATTATTACAGTAGGGCCTCGGTAATCCGGACTCTCGCTTGTTTAGTGATCGCTGCAATCCGGCCGTGCGGAGCTTTAAGCACTGCTTTAAAATGGGCTGAAGACTAAAGATAACGAATTTGATAGCCACGAAGTTATGTTTCTCCGTCAACTTACATACCGAGCTTTTGAAATAAAGTGCGAAAATCATAAACAGAGGAGTATAATACTCTTTAAGTTAAGTCTGTAATCAGACTTTTTCAAAAAGAATTAACTAATGTTTTATTTTAACTTACTTACTGATTTCTAACATGGTTGTAATAATTATTATGAACATGTACATTTTGTCTTTATGCTATAATTGGCTGGTCTCTGCTATAATTTAAAAATCGGTTAAAGAAACTAGGGTTAAACATGTGTTTTATTAACATTAAAATATATTGCATACTATAATCCGGACGCCTCGATAATTCGAAAAGGGTCTTGTTTTTGCCTCTCCGGATTAACGAGGCTCTACTGTACTATTGTTATAAAACTCAAATTTACTGAAGAGTTTGACAGATAATGTATGGGGCTTATGTCAAATTAATGGTTAATATTCATCTACGAGTACGGCAGTTAGACAAGCAGAACTAGAAAAATAATTGTATATCTCTAAAATTGCCAAACTCATTAAATAACGGTATAAATCGAAGGCCAAAAGTTGGGAAATTATAGTCGACAAATCAAACGTGAGTTAGAGCTTCGTTTATATTTGTACTTCGCCGTTATTAGCTATAATAGCTCGTAAATCTACCGCAGTTTAGGGCTAATTCATACTATAGTACAATCGCGCTAGGCTGGCAGTAAGTTTTCACATTAAACAATAATTTCTTTTGTTATTATGCAGTCATTCATTACCTCATTGCTCATAACTCATAAGTCATAATGATTTTTCTACGTTCATTAAAATGTTTTAATTTCTGAATAAATTCCCATCATAATATTATGTGCCTATTTCCTCCTCCAATTTTGCTTAGCGATCTTAACGTTATGGGCATCCTATAGTCATAACTCATAATTTATCGTCTTGACCAAAATACGTAGGATATCTGGTTCCTTATTAATCAATTACCTGATAATACCATATTTTTTTTTTGCTGAAGGCAGGTCAAGTAGCCCTGATGTCACTGCGACCCTTGAGAATCTATTGTGACTCTGATAATACCATATTCGCAAATTATTTTGATAATAAGTACCATATTCGCAGCACAAGTTCAAGCAACAATAAATTTTCGATTTTGAACACAAGAAATTTGACTTCTGGGAATACGTGGATTGTTTTCAGATGCATGTATGATGTCATGACTATTTCTTTAGATAAACTACGACAATAGAATAAGACCCCTTGACGTAGGAATCAAGCTTTGAGATTGACGCTTAAATTATGCTCTGTATGGAATGACCCTTTTTTACATGGGGAAATGCTTTACGCATCTTCGACAAGGCAGAGATACGGGTCCGATAGTACCTACCGCAACTCTACCAGTATTAGGCCAGACCCTAGCTGCAATTTAGACAATATTGGCTTTCCTTACAATAAAGTTGTGTAAGTAATCGCAAAGGCATTACAGTAACACGAAACCGCTCGTACATTCGTTGCACGAACTGAAATTTGCAATTCAAAAGTAAATTACTTTCTCAGAAATCTCGAAGATTTTAAAATTAAATTTTGATTTGAGAATGTAGCTTTTACTTGTGTAGCTTTGTTGGAAATTATAAAAAGTTAAAATCTTTTCTATCGTTTCTTTTCTAAGTCGATGACCCATCATATTTATGTGAAAGCGTGTACTTTTTAGGAGATGAACTACGAATATAGCTTTTATTATTCGTAGGGGATGAATAAATAAATACTAAACGCGTGACAGGTCACATGAAAATGAGGTAAGATGTTTTTGTTTTTCCCCGGAAAATGTACAGTTTCCCTCATTTAATAATCTAAGAGTGTAAGTACATTTAAGTACATTATAAAACAAAGTCGCTTTTATTTCCCTCATGTCACTTTGTTCCCTTTAATCTTTAAAACTACGCAATGGATTTTGATGATTCTTTCAGTGTTAGATAGCCCATTTATCGAGGAAGGCTATAGGCTATATTTTATAACGCTAAGACTAATAGGAGCGAAGAAATAGAGGAAAATGTGGAAAAAACGGGGAAAATTATTTCAAAGGGCTAACTTGAACGCGGTAATCTCAAGAACTACTGGTCCGATTTGAAAAATTATTTCAGTGTTAGATAGCCCATTTATTGAGGAAGGCTCACAGGCTATATTTTATCACGCTAAGACTAATAGGAGAATGTGGAAAAAACGGAGGAAATTATTTGAATGGGCGTATTTCGCGAACTACTGGAGCAATTTTTATGTTATTTGGCACAGATAAGAAGTAGACCACGTGAAGGATCATAGGCTATCGATTTTAATCATTTTTTCAGTGGCTATAAATATTTTATACCCGTGCGACGCCGGGGCGGGTCGCTAGTAATTTATAAGTAAGAAAAAAAACATTAATAGAAATATGAAAATTATGCTCCGAAGACACAAAACAAATGTTATACGCGTCTTTCTATGCCGGTATAAAAGGCAGTTGTAATTTTTCATTGGAGGACTAATGATTGTGAAGTGGCGGTTTCGGATCCGTCCTGAGGGCTTGGAGTTCTGCCAATACGCTTGTAGTGGTTACGAGTGTTCGTGGAGGGTTTGAACGTGTGTTCCTACCGTCATAGATCAACTATAGGCCAAGAGTCCTAGGAGTGTGAGAGTGATCCTTACACTGTCGGAATAAGGTCCTGCCAGGGGTAAAATAATTTTGAATCCTCGCTGAAAAACTTGTTCTATTTTTGAAATGGGATTTTACATGATATAAATTTGTGTTCTGCGTTCAAGATCTTTTCAATGATACTGGTGTGTGGGTCAAAAGGTCAAATCACACCGAGACGATACGCGACGCGGTGGGACTTTTTAAGGCGACGCCTTGATAATTTGGCTGTAGGCTGTAGCGATGTCGTTTTTCTCAGCAATGACTAAAGCTAAGAAATTAAAGTTCATTGTCAGTATTCATCATGTCTTTGTCTTTGAATTACCCATAGCATAACACGATTGGTCAACTTTTATAACACAGAATAATCAATCAAAAAGACCTCTGTAACAAAAGGGATTCCTATTTTGCCAACAGAGGAGAGTGATTTAAGCTTCCAAAATTTGTACATAGATTGGTTCAAGCATACACTTTAATTTGCCCATAGCTTTCTATGAGAGGCCGGGCCGGCCTCTCATAGAAAACAAGCAATCTAAAAACATATCCAACACGGCTTTTTACTTTAACGCGGCGCCGCTTTTAATAATTAATTAGAGGTTATTACGCATTACGTTTACATTGTCGACGTATGTACCTAGCACGACGGTGCTACAAAGCTAGCTCGAAATTTCAAATATTCTTATATAATATACAGGGTCGCGTTTCAGTGTAAGCTAATCCTTACAATAAATATTATTTTTCGATCAAATCCGATCGCCGGGCAACCAACCAAAGTACTCAAAAGTCGCGTGACGTGCGTGCGGCAAAACAACCGAGCACCGAAATTTTCGCGGAACTTCACTCCCGTGTTGTACCATGCCTCATTTACTTCAAATTTCAAAGTTTCCAACGCTAAATATGCTTAGAAACCGCGCTAAACTAATGGCTGCATTAGTTGGAAATAGTTGTAGCCTATTTATTCAAAATAGTAACGAAAATATATTTTAGCAGAACTGTAGATTGAGACTGAACGAATAACTGGATACAAAACGGCTATACGATAGAATTCATAAAGTTTTTTAACAGAAGGTCAATGACCGATGTTGCCTTGAATTTATGCGTCAACTATAGCATCCACTCACTCTTCTCAGCCTAACTATAACACCAGCTTCAAAGAATCATACGAGGAGACACTTAGCCCTTAGGGAGATCGCACACGTCACACTTTTTGTGTGATCGAGTCTGCGGCTTCCATACAGTCTGATGGCGCGCGCCATGCAGATTGTATGTAAGCCGCAGACTCGATCACACAAAAAGTGTGACGTGTGCGATCTCCCTTAGGGTGAAGCCAAACGAGCGTAATTTGTGAGTTGTGAGTTGCAGAATTTCGGTCGCGTAAATATCTTTTCATACAAATCATGACTCACAAAATTACGCTCGTGTGAATCAAACAGGACTTTTGTATGAAACTGAATGCAGCACAATTTCTGCCAGCCGAGATTCTGCGACTCACAACTCACAAATTACGCTCATTTGGCTTCACCCTAAACCTTTACTAAAAAACCAACCATGTTATGAAATAGGTTAATTCTAACTAAACTAAAAATAACTTTCCAAGTATTTCCAATGTTATTAAAAGTGCATTTTAAAACAGGTTGCCTTGCAGCTGGCCTTCCACACAACCTCCATACACCCGACCTTGGGCAGCCATGTAACATATAAAATGCAAAAGGCTAATTCTAGTGACGTAAGGTGCATTTTTAGTTCTCGGTCGCGCCGAGGTCAGGGTTGGATCAACTTGTACCAGACAATAGACTGGAGTATAGTATTTTTGGCAACACCTGTTACAAAAGCGATAGATTGTGAAAGCACTTGCGAATTTTAGGTTAAAGGTAAGAATGCACTAGACACAATACGAATCGACACTTTGCTTCCATAGAACTGACGTTTGTAAAGCGTCAAACTCGTGAAACGTCAGTTCTATGAAAGTGAAGTGTCGCGTCGCGTAGTTGAAATTACTTTGGAAAAAAAATTCGTACCAGCTCTCTTACTATGGTATCATAGACACTTAGACAGGTTCTCCTTCTATAAAGGTACGCTTATACGGGCAACTAAAATTGCTCCACTCCAGTCAATTCTCGTCAACTGTAACGTCACGACTACATCAAGCAATTTTCGGCAACAAGCAGCAATATTGCGCAATACATCGCAATACAATTGAGCGATATGGCGCAACTTCATCAACTAGTTACTAGGAAATACTGTCATACACGAGCCCATCGGATATTCGTCAATTCGTATCGGCAATATTGAGCTATATGAAATATCTGGAGCAATATCGCCGAAATAATTGCCGCAATTTATTGAAATTGCTCCATATTGCTCCACTAATTGCTCCAGATTGGTCTATTCATGTCGCCGGGCAATTATTGCCGCAATTGTTGCCCGTGTAAGCGCTTCTTATAAGAATAGACGAAGTGACAAAATGAGAAAATTCTGTCGTTTTGCCACTTGAATCTGTCTGGTTTTTTTTCATACTATTACTGCACCTGAACTACTGGCCTTTAATGTATAAAGACCATTATAATTATTACGTTTATGTATCTATAGTATATTCAGTTTATGTTTATTGTGAAAATTACTGTTAATTCGGCGTTACGTGAGCTCAAGTGTTTTGTGTGCGTGTCAAAATATTGATTACATAATGTAATATCACAATGTAATTAAAATTACAACAGGCGACTCACACACACACAATATTTAATCCCATTCGCTGAATTTTCGGAAATACGAAAGCTTTAGTTTATCATAACAAAATTTGATTTCGGAGTATCATATAGAGTGTATGTACTGATTCTATTAATAAAATTCAACAATAGTGCAACTTTATTCCTTGTTCAGTCCGTTGCTTTTTAATCACATTTTTTATCGCTTCTTTATAGACTAATTATTATTGTCTATCAAAAATTTATGGAATTGACATTTAAGCGTTAATACGATAGCGACATTCAACCATGTCATGTCCACGGACGTAAAAAAAATACGGACGTAACCTTGCCTATTTCACGAGTGAAGCATAGTAATGGCCGTCCGTGTAGGATGTGTGCGTGTCATTGGCGCCGTCACTCTATGTAGAATGACAGCGGGTTGTAGTACCTAGTTGCGTGTGTGAGTGTCGGTCACGTGTACAAATACAGTACAATAAACGAAATTGTCGTACCTTGCATGCTTCACTTCTTTATAGTGTAATGCTCCGTCCGTATTTTTTTTACGTCCTTGGTCATGTCAATACTATTTATTAATTTCAGAAGTCTAGCTATTATAGCGGTTCTTGAGATGCAGCTTGGAGACAGAAAGAAAAAGGGATGAAGAAAACGTGTTGGCTAGGGGCTCAGAACTTAAATGTGTATACGTTACACACTAAGCTGCATTATTGTCACATTAAAATAGTAGAAATGGGGCTTTCCGTGAAAATTTGGTGTTATATATACTGTACATTAATAGCGGTTTAAATTGGCATTCGCGTTTAAGCGGATTAAGTTTAGATTTATTGGCAAACTCCTGAATTGCAAAATTTATACGTGAAAGTCAATATCGAATTCCGTTAATACTTTATGTTCATAAACTTCAGCTGTCTCGTTCTATTTTCATATAATATAACGCCATCTCTTTTACTCATATGAAAAACGACATCAACCACGACCAAGCATATTCTAGAACAAAACAAAAGAGTTTTGTCGAATAGTGATATGCTGGGCTTGACAAAATCTACCAAATATGATAAGATATAGAATCTCTACTCCGACTTTTGCGCAATAGTACCTTTTACTTAGACTATAAATTAATCAATTTATCTACTACTACATACGCCTGAAAAACACAAACCTCCTAGTCAATAAACAAACACATTCTAACAAAACTAATTCCCATGAATTCTCCTTCGTGATTCGTGAGCCGTGACTGTACATAAAGGTACTTTTCATTACTCAAAAACATAATTTTCCATCCATTGAATGGACGAAACCCTATTACTGCATTTTTTCATTTTAATGAAGGCAGCTTTGTGCCTCAGAAAATGTTTCGGTAAAGTGTTCCACATTTTGAGCGTATTTCTAAAGTTTAACGCACTGAACGCTATACAATCGTTAGGGTTAGGGAACACTGAGACTTGCCGAAGCGTTCCTTTACTTTGGTGGAAGCGCTTAATGAGGTAGACCGGCCGATTCGCAGGTAGTTTTATTGGTTGGCTGCAGTGACGGATTTATACAGCATGGCTGGTGAGACATGTTCAATGCTCGAGGACGTGATATTTGGCTATTATATTAGATAAAAAAATATATAAAAAATAATATCAATTGATCAATGAGTAAATGTAGCTTAAAGTTAAATAATTATTATTTACCCAACGCATGGATACGCGTTTCCCACTAATAAGGCGCTCTTTGTAGTTTGTCAGCAGTTTTAACCTATCAATCCCCGTAAGGCCCAGCCGCCCAAGTGGGCCGCGATAAAATTGGCGATCGAAGGATTAAAATAGGGTTTTGCTATATCGTCGCTGCGCGTGCGATACCGTGTATGAGCAGTTGGTAAATACGCGTAAAAGCAAAATGCGCAAAATTGAGATATTGTGCCAGCCGATTCGAAACGCATATTGGCTTATATTAGGCTTCACAGAATTTAAATTATCCAATTAGAAACGTACATTTTGCCATCGAAACAATACCGCGGAACAGTAGACGGCCGGAAGTTAGAAGCAATTCCGCGTATTTACTACAGCGGCAAGAAAAATATATCGAAAATAGTAAGTGCTCCTAGAAATAACTATTTTTCTGAGGTAAACCACCACGTAAGTACTAAGTATGTTTTAATTATTGTTTAATATTGTTCATATCAAAGCGCACGGCCGTGCGCGGCCAAGTTCCAGCAGGCCGCGCGCTTACCGTGCACTATTTACACGAACCGTTTCGACGCACTTTTGACCCCCCTGTAGCTCAATGCCTATTGCGAGTACAAAGATAAAATTATACCTACGTAATTATATACTAGTATTTAAGCAGTATACCAAATTTCATAGATATAGCTTCGGTAGATCCTGAGATATCTCCCTGTAAAAATAGCTAATTTTGGCACTGACTCACTCACTCACTCACTCACTCACTGACCGGTAATCAAAACCTCTAGGCCACTTCCAATTGTCCTAGCGTTATGAAATTTGGCACACAGGTCGGGTGTTATATGTAGATTATCAAAAAATTCAGAAATTTTAGAAATTTAAGAAATTGGTCAAGCGTGAGTCGGTTCATCTACGAAATTAAGAAGCCACTTCCAATTGCCCTAGCGTTATGAAATTTGGCACACAGGTCGTGTGTTATGAGTAGATTAACAAAAATTAAGAAATGTAAGAAATCGGTCAAGCGTGAGTCGGCTCATCTACGAACTATAGAGGCCACTTCCAATTGTCCTAGCGTTATGAAATTTGGCACGCAGGTCGAGTGTTATGTGTGGATTAACAAAAAATTCAGAAATTTTAGAAATTTAAGAAATTGGTCAAGCATGAGTCGGTTCATCTACGAAATTAAGAGGCCACTTCCAATTGCCCTAGCGTTATGAAATTTGGCACACAGGTCGTGTGTTATAGTAGATTAATAAAAATTAAGAAATGTAAGAAATCGGTCAAGCGCGAGTCGGCTCATCTTCGAACTTAAGATGCCACTTCCAATTGTCCTAGCGTTATGAAATTTGGCACACAGGTCGTGCGGTATAAAATATGTAGATTAAAAAACAATAAAGAAATTTAAGAAATTGGCCAAGCGTGAGTCGGCTCATCTACGAACTATAGATAAAAATTCTTATGTACCAGTGATACAATGAGAATACGATGAGGAGGGTTGGAGGAGGAGAGGGGGGTATAACATAATATTGTCATGTATAATGCACTGCACTGTATAGCTTATTAAATAAATACTGTTAACTTCATAATTTAACTTCTATTGATGGTTTAACAAATACCACTAGTGCAATCCATCGAAAGTATTGCTTATTTCGGGTGTGACACAAAAAACATATAAGATTTATTGAAAAAAAGTATTGAAATCCCATCAAAAACATACCTGTAAAAATGGGGCCAAGTTCCTATCGGCTAATTTTTGGCCTAAAAAAGAGTTGAAATCCAATCCAATGCCAAGTTCAGATGCACTTCATCGATCGTAATCATCTTCATCAACAGCCTGATCCATAATACTTCTAAATTTGAACTTGGCAGGTTTTCGTGCTATACGTAACACTTGATTAATTTTATAATTAAATAATATTATTATATAATTGAATTATCCTGTATAATTTTCCCGCTTGTATAATTTTAACCCTTCAATCGTGGAAAAAAAATCTGTCAAAAATAGGAATCCAAAATCGCAAAAAAAATGGCGCCCGGCCCTAGCCCCCTTTTACAAATAATATAATATTTTTACATCCAAACCATATTTTATGTTTTTTAAAGAATTTTATAATATCTAATAAATTTTCTATCTATCAAGCCATCATAATATAGTATTTAGTCTAATTTAATATTCTTTTCAGAAGTATATATTTTGAAAAATATTTTTCTGACTATTTCACATGAAATAAATTAATATTTTGTTTTAATCTACTCAATGGAACCCTGATTTTAAACTCTTACATAAACAAACCCATCGTTACTACTCGAGATGTTTATAAAAACAGGTCATAAATCTTACCGTCCCGAGCCCGATAACATGAGTTTCGTATAACCTACAAGCAAACTTCGTCATTAGAGCTTTACAAATAAAGTTCAAAATGGCCGCGGCCGGCAGAATATGGCGGTTACCTGCGAACTTTTAACTCTTTGTTTTAGAAACGTAAGAAATACTATCGATAGAAATAGTCTTGTAGACGTTGTGTATTAACTTCTATATGCGTTTTACGTAATTAATTTACTAATATATGAAGCAAATTTCGTTCAAAACACTTATTACACACACTACATTTTTCTCAACTTTCACAAGTTATTACGATGTATTTCTTGCAAATGATTATCTTAAATTAGTTAATATTACTAAAGTAAACTATTTTACTACTTACATTCGTTAAATCCATCAATTATTTCACAAAAAACACACAATATGGCAGAACACACACGAAAAAATTCACGATTTTCTAATGACTGAAAAATATTCGTCGACCACAGATTGTCATAATATTTTGCATTTAGAATGTGGCAAATGTATCATAGATCGTAACTAACCAAACTTCTTCATACAAAAGTAGTCTCTAAATCGACGTAATACGTATCTCGATCGAATGAAAGAGCGCGGAACCCGGGTTCCGCTTGGGGTTTGACGGAATGTTGCAGTAAAATTGACCGGCACCCGGGTTCCGGTTGGGGATCAAAGGGTTAAGTCATTATCGATGGTTAGCCCGAATCGATTTGACAGGTTAATTTAATTAAGTATATAAATTTTATATAGGTACTTAATTAAATTAACAAGTGTTACGTATAGCACGAAAACCTGCCAAGTTCAAATTTAGAAGTATTATGGATCAGGCTGTTGAAGAAGATGATTACGATCGATGAAGTGCATCTGAACTTGGCATTGGATTGGATTTCAACTCTTTTTTAGGCCAAAAATTATCCGATAGGAACTTGGCCCCATTTTTACAGGTATGTTTTTGATGGGATACATTATACATATTGTATTCAAGCTAGAATGTTTCAATTAATTTACCACCATTGTCATTGCTTTGAATATCAAGGAAGATTACGTCATGTGATCATTATATCTTCACCTTAACAATACAGGCGGCAAGTGGCAACTAGTCGCCCCGTCAAAATATGATCACCAGGTTGGGGAAGTAGCTCAGTTAAGCTAAAGCACCCCGGGGATATGGGCGACTAGTAGTTCTAAACCTACCCACTAAAACCACCTGCGATTTGCCTTCAGCCGTATACGGAGGGATGTTCTGGATTTGTCAAACACAGGGCTCCCTCCACTCCACACAGAGCAGACTACCATCAAAGTAATGGAACGCTTCTGCAAATTGAAGAGTTCCCTTCGGCGTCGGGACTAGCTAAGCCGGACAGGTTTCCAGCCTCACTGATTTGCCTTCAGCCGTATACTAATTAAATTGGAGTGTCTGTGTGTAATATTGCTAGAGAGTTCTGGGTTTGTCAAACACAGGGCTCCCTCCACGACCGGACGGTCTTCTACAAAAGGGAGCAGACTATCACCAAAGTAAGAGAACGCTTCGGTAAATTGTAGAGTTCCCTTCGGCGTCGGGACTAGCTAAGCCGGGTAGGTTCCCAGCCTCACCCGGAGCCCCAATTGCATAGAAATTTGGAGATTCGCATAATGACGCCTCCACACTCCCGATCCGGAACAAAGAATAGCTCATTATCTTCGTTACTCAATGGCCCAACTTTGATTTTTTTCTTGCCTTTAAACCCTCCGGAACTCCGACTGCAGGCCCGAGGCCGCGACGTCCTCTCTGGAACGAGAATGAGCAACTTGGCGAAGACCTTCGTAACCAGCTTCCACGATGGATCTCCCGCTAGGGCAGTAGCTGCCACCTAGAAGACTGTACGGCACCTCCTGGTAACCCTCACCACTACATTGTGAAGAGTAGCTGCCGCCCGCCTAATGCCCGCCTTATAACTACGAAATTAGTGAAGGAATCTGCCCATATTGAACCACCGTACAGAGCTAAGCTCCAACAGACTGGATTCTGGCGGCTATACTCTGGAGAATATAGCTGCAGCTGCTGTGGTCCCTACATTTAAGCGTCAGACTCATTTTGACCTTCGACCCTCTGATAAGAAGTGCTCCGGGTGGGGGTCCTTTTCTTCAGGTCCGTGGAAGAGCAGGGTTTTAGTATTTCCTTATGTAATAAATCATAATTTTTTTTTTATGATAAAAATATTTGACTTTATCTCTGTCAGTAAAAAATCTATGAAAATTTGGGATATCAATTAAAAATAAGGAATAAAGGTAGTATTGAAAATGAATAATTTGGTAATTAACACATCATATTTTTGCTAGGTTACAAACGTAAAAATATAAAATATTTGATTTTTCTAATAAAAAATGCAACCTTTTACTGATTTGTTTGATTTCAAATCCGCGTATCTTTAATATAAAGCCTACTTATTTTGTATTTACTTAATACAAAAACGCGTAAGTGACTTTACACAAAACCTAAGCCAATTGCGAACAAATTTACGTTACTAACCACTAAAGGAAAGTACAAAGAACTAGCTGTTAAGTTAAGTCGGTCATAGGAGTCAAAATAGCTGAGATATTCAGTTTTTTCTTCCTCCTGTAAAATCATCAAAAAGCAGATACGCGGTATTTACCAACTGCTCATACGCGGTATCGCACGCGCAGCGACGATATGTAGGGTAGATAAATATATTATTTTGTTAAACAAGTCCTTTTTTGCGATATAAATCTTGTTTAACCCATCAGTCGTGGCAAAACGAGACACAATAGCTTTTTCATTGTTATCGCGGCCGGATGTGGCCGCTTGGGGCTTCATGAATTAAAACTCACAAATTATATGCAATCCAGTTGGCACACACTGTTTTCTAGTCCTGTTCAAAATTTTTCCACAGAATAATCACTTTTTATGCTTGAAATTGATTTTTAATTGAGGAGCAATACGGCAATGCACACACAATCTCAATAACCCACACATCAATCCGGCCGCATAGTTGTGCTTATGCCTACTTGCCTAGCCACGTAATTAACGTAGTGTCCATGATTCATATTTTATTTAAATTTGAAAGCAAAATTTGGTCAAAAATTAAGTACCTAATTTTATTTCTTAATTATAATGAGAATCGAGTACTGAGTACTCTCGTAACTCGTTAAGTATTGAACATGTCTGACCAGTCATGTTGTATTTTTATGAGGCCTTTTATTTCCGCCGCCCCGTACCTAATATGTATTCGGTGCCCATAGGCATCAGCCTACTGCCTATTTATAAATCATGGGCTGATCGGCTAGCGCTTCTCGCTAGCCAGTCCCACATATGACATGACACTGGGGAGCTGCTGCTTCATAGGGGACCCAAACACACCCTTAAGTTTTATCACTTAGTTTTGATACACTCTGTATACAGTACTACTCGACCAAGCCAACTAGACGAATGTCAAAGCTTGCTCTCTCGCACTTACGCACGTCGCTAGCAAAAGTGCGAGAGAGCATGGTTGATGGTTTGACAGTCGTCTAGTTGGCTTGGTCGAGTAGTATACCGTCGCACCCAGAAAACTTCGAGTCCAGCACGATGCAGGATTGTGGCGGTAGTTTTGGGTACCGCCACTGTATACAGCATGTGGATCTTATAGTGGCCTTACCAGCGGGGCTAAAATGGTTGCTTTGGAAAAATTATTATGAATCACAATATGAATTATTTTTTTAAAAATCGCAAAATTGACACTGTCTTGGCAATTCAGATGTCTAAATTCGTACTAATTTGACTATCGTGAGTTTGACAGTTTTGACAATTCATTTTGTGAATTGATTGAGAGGAATTGCTAAATGTGTCCATTTTAGCCTCGCAGGCCGTAACTCCTGCCAAATGTTCATGTTGATGATGATGAATTAGTCATCAATTCTAACTTCAATAAATAATACCTCATGGTATTATCACTATTCGATTCGAAAATACCAATAATTTTTTAATTATACAATCTGCTGTTTCGCATAAGCTGAAATAAGCATACGCTTCCGTCGAAATAAACAGAATACAGAAGCGTTTTATTTTAAGAAAATTGGAGTTTTATACTGGTTTCCTAATAAAACTGTACATCTGGACGGTGATGGAATATTTATGTGCTAATCCACTCCGAGTCAAGGCGAGGCTATACAAAGAGTTCAATAGATATCTAAAGGGCGACCTTTAAGCCCTTTCGACAGATAACCTGGCCATTCAAAAGCGCTTCTTCACACCGAAACAAGACTCCCGTTACATCAAAGTAATTCGATAAAAAACCTCCTTTGTTGTTTTTTCTTTTTTAATAAACGCCAGTGTTATTCAGTGTTGCGGAAAATTGTTTTTAAATTCAATGTAACAAAAAGAATCGTTCGAAATGTTTTGAATTTATTGAAACTTGGAACATAATAATTATAATATTATAAAGTAATAATGTATTATGTTCCTCTTGTCCGTTCCGCTTGGCTAATTTAATTCCTAAAATTTTGCTAGAGCTGGCTCAATATGTTAAACTAACCAGACTCATGTATGTTTTAGCCGAAACTAAATCATAACTAGTGTGCGTCCATAATTTACGTAAGTTGTTTTTGATGATTTAGCATTTTAGTTTTTCGGATGTCCGCAGCTTGTAACAAGAGTCCAAGTTAGCTCACAAATAATAGAACATTACTACGAAACTCACCTTAGCAGAATTGACACAGTGTACACTATATACTATAGCGTCCATAAAATATAGATAAAATTATTTTCATTTTTTTTCTGTAACTTCTGTCATTTACATTATCATACTAAATAATTCGCAACACCGAAATTCGTTTATCGTGCAGGAATTGTAAATTTTTCCGGGATAAAAAATGTCCTAGGTATGCCCTTTTCCGGGTCTAAACCTATCTCCGTACCTAATGCCAGCAAAATCGGTTCAGCAGTTTTGGCGTGATAACTTTTACATTTTGATGCGTTATTCTTGCCCATACATCGTGTATTATCTGATCTGGATTATTGGTCTTTTAAGAAACTATAGAGTATAGACTCTATATACTCTATAGTTTCTTAGTAGGCAAGAATCGATCTAACACTTGTATAAAACCGAAAATACTCTTACTGAATAATTGGTGTAAAGGAATAACTTGACGTGAGTACCGATCAATTACCACACCTAGCGGCTAGCTATTAGGACTTCGTGCAGTAACTTTATACGGCCATCGACAAAAATCATTTGGGCCTTATGCCTTATATATGGCGCAGGGAAAAGAGGATATCAGGGATTTCACGACATCCCTAGGGATATCACGAACTCCCGGTAGATGCCGAATATTCTTGTTTGTTACGTCTTCTTACTAAAAATATCTAGTGATATGTCATTTCACTAAACTAAATCTTGTGAAACGTCAGAAACGCGGACACCGCTGAATAAAAATCAAGCCACGCATTTCTCTCGCTTGCTCTAGTATACACACGGGTACTTTGATAGGATCATCTAACATCTGAATCTGACAAGTAAGATGTTAGATGATCCATGCATCGGATGGGCATGTAAAAAGTCGATCCTGCGCCTGATCTCTCGCCGGTCGTGTCAGTCTTCGGTCCCACCGGGTTATGCGAGTAAAGGAATATAGAGATTGCTCTTGTGTACTGCGCACACACTTGGGCACTATAAAAATACTCTTGGCCTGGTTTCAATGAAACCGGCCACCGTCACCAAAACCAGAGTGGGAGTTATTATTATTATTATCACACGTGTAATGCAACTATAGCAGATCTGAGGGGGCATCACCATCTCTGAATCATACAGTTGAAACCAGCTGAGGGTTCTTCATCAGATACTTCAGACCTTTGATTTTTGACGTCAAATGAAGCGGCCGACCAAGTTGAATATTTTTTGTAAAGGTGGCATGTCGATCTCTAGTTCGGTTAGGTTCTTGTACAGGCACAGGTACTACAGGTACTCCAGCTCTTCGATTATCCTAGTTTTTACGGTTCCGTACCCAAAGGGTTAGTCTGTCTGTCTGTCTCCAGGCTAGACGAGCCGCGCCAGCTCGAGCGACGCATTTGTTTAACTCCCACTAGTGCCCGTGTCACGTGTGGGAACTAGAGCGAGCGAGAGAAATGAGTGGCTCGATTTTTATTCGGCGGTATCCGTGTTTCTGACATTTCTCTAGATTTAGTTTAGTGAAATGACATATCACTAGATATTTTTAGTAAGAAGACGTAACAAACAAGAATTTTCGGCATCTACCGGGAGTTCGTGATATCCCTAGGGATATCGTGAAATCCCTCATATCCTATTTTCCCTGCGACATCTATACTTATAAAACTACATGTCCTGACTGACTGACTGACTGACTGACTGATTCATCATCGCTGAGCAAAAACTGTTAAAGTTACAGCCACGAAATTTGGTGAGTAGTGTTGTTTTATTAAGTAGACACCCACTAAGGAAGGAATTTTGAAAATTTTACCCCGAAGGGGGTGAAATAGGGGTTGAAAGTTTGAATGAAAGTCCGTCATTTCTTGAGTTAGAAACATGAAACTTTATTTTGGGTTACTGATTAAAAATGAATGGATACGTATTTAAGCGTTTTTGGAAATTCTACCCCCAAGGGGGTGAAATTGGGGTTGAAAATTTGAATGAAAGTCCGTTATTTCTTGAGTTAGAAACATGAAATTTTATGTTTGGGCTACTGATTAAAAATGATTGGATACGTATTTAAGCGTTTTTGGAAATTCTACCCCCAAGGGAGTGAAATAGGAGTTGAAAGTTTAAATGAAAGTCCGTCATTTCTTAAGTTAGAAACATGAAAGTTTATTTTTGGACTGCTGATTAAAAATGAATGGATAGGTGTTTAAGCGTTTTTAGAAATTCTACCCCCAAGGGGCTGAAATTGGGGTTGAAAGTTTGAATGAAAGTCCGTCATTTCTTGAGTTAGAAACATGAAACTTTATTTTTGTGCTACTGATTAAAAATAAATGGATGCGTATTTAAACGTTTCTGGTAATTCTACCCCAAGGGGGTGAAATTGGGGTAGAAAGTTTCAATGAAAGTCCGTCATTTCTTGAGTTAGAAACATGAAAGTTTATTGACGTTTGCGTTTGACGTTTGCTTAAATATGGTCCCGTTTTCACCCTTTGTATAAGGAACCACAAAAAAGGGAAAACTATCCATCTTTGTTATTATACTATGTTAACGCGGACGAAGTCGCAGGCAACAGCTAGTATATAATAAGAGCGACAAGCGATCCAAGGACTGAATAATCGATGTCTCACACAAGTAGGCCTTTACAGATTCTGTTAGATATTTTAAGAACATTAAAATAAGCTTTGTTTCTGTTTCAGGTGTCGAAAACTTTTGTGCTAGATACTATGACGTCGTGGGCAAAAGATAACTAATAAATAATAATATAATCAATATTGAGTGGACTCGATAAGATTCGAGAGAGTTTGGGAGCATGTTCGGTGTTAATAAAACAAAAATTTGTGTACAATTTGAGAAATAAGTTATAAGCGATTTTTTACAAAAACATGCGTAAAAATAATGGTTTTATTTTTCAATTCATTTCAGTCAGCGATTTCACTTAACAATATGCTAAGGTTTCCAAGGAATAATCTTTATTCACTTGATATTCTATCTTTCGTGGTAGCAGGAAAACAATATCAAATACAAGCCATTGTCCTTGTAAAAGGGTTTCGTAAGATAATATTATGGAGGCTGTAAGCTTCTGAAAAAACACGTCCCTTATACATTTTCCGAAGCGTGATTTACGTTTTTGTTTATGTTTTCGATAAATTCATGTTTTGAGAGCGTCCCAAGTAATCCAATATTTTATGTGTTTTAGCACTAAAAAGTGCAATTTTATTTCCAATTAAAATGAATGACAATTAAATAAGTTATTCATCTTTACAAAGAATTCTATTTCATCTTTATAATATTACTCAAAGTTTTTTTTACCTCAAAACTGATCTGCAATCAGCAGTAATAGGTACCATACATTATGACCTAAATGGATCTGAAACATTATTTTAAAAAACTATATATAGATATACTTACATATTTTTAGGTAAAATAATTTCATATCGTTAAAATTTAAATTACTGTATTAGTGTCGAGACTCTACTATATAATAATATAATATACTAATCTGTGGTCGAGACGCACGTATGACGTATCCCACATCCGGCGGACGGTTGATAACTTCTATTTTCAATATTTGTAATTGTACTCACAGTTTTTTTTATATCAATATGACAATGTAAGTCCACGGGTTTAATGTTTTTGTAACTCTTACGTAAAATTCCCTGTAAACAAGTAAATAAGACACACAATCACGGTAACAACTACACACGACACTCAGCGACCGACTGACCACAACCGACTAGTCTAGCTTGCTACATATATTAATCTGTGCTATAGTCCGCGCGGAACTAGTTGGCCGCGCCTGAGGTATGTGAGCGGGACCGCGGTGGGACGCAGGGGCGCTTCGCACAGAGATTGCAATAGCAAGATGAGTCCGCCGATAAAAAGACAATCTAAGGAAATTATATGTAAAGTGCATACGTTTTTTAAAAAACGGAAAGCCGATGTCAATAGTTTAGAACAGTGGTCCCCAAACTTTTTTTCATGCGGGCCACAAACATGTTTTGGTCTTGGTGTCGCGACTCGCGGGCCGCAACAAAAATTTTTTAGGGTTAAAATATAACTTTCTTCAAAATTAAAGATTTAAAATTGAAAAAATTTAACGACTATCACGTAGACTACGTTATTTTGCCGGTGGGCGTGAATTTCAAAATTGTTTAACATCACGTGGGCCACAAATAAAGTCCCGGCGCGGCGGGCCGCATGCGGCCCGCGGGCCGCGGGTTGGGGATAGCGGGCTTAGAATATAAAACTGATCAATTGTCTAATGTCTTTAATTTATTCTTTCCAATAATTAAATAATATTATGGTTCACGATATCGCGAGATTGGTCGTCACTGTCTAATCTCATGTGTATTACGAGCAGCAAGCAACCCCATCACCCCTGTCCCTACCGGCGCGGGCCGCGGCCAACTAGTTCGGCGCGGACCACAGATTTCTATCTAGTTCTTATTTCTGTGGCGCGGACTATAATAATTCCGTGATTTCCGCGTGGATATCGCATTTATTTTTATGCCTATCAATAAAAAAGGAGACAATAAAAAAAAGACAAGAAAATTCACATCATCATCACACAGATTAATATATGTAGCAAGCTAATTTACATTCTTGGACTTACTAAGGTTAAAAAAAGTTTAAAGTAAAATCATCAATCATCATTATAAAATAAAATCCAGCTTTTTTATTCAACTTTTAATTTAAATAATTTGAAACAATCATTTATTTTGCGTAAATACTCTCATGAAAGTACATTTTTAGTTTTTTTGTTGATAAAATAAAATTAACGCTCGTCTTAGTGCTTTCGAAATAAATTTAAAAAATGTGGAACAGAGTTTACCCTAAAGGCCATCCCTTACGGACATCCTCTCAGGAGTAATATCAGTTGTACCTGAGTATATCCAGATATATAACATTAAACCTATTAGAAAAATCCAATCTGTATAGTCTCATGGATATCATATAAGAACATTTATGATATTTTTAATCGTTATTTACAGGTAAAAATAATTTAATTACTTCTATTTTAGTAAGCTGGATATTCCTATAATATGGCCCAGAGCTACACCAGATAGGTACATAACAATAGAATTAGAAGACAAATAATATTCAATCTGGAACATCCTTTTGACATCAAAAAATCATACTAAATTCTTAAACGTAGGTAATTTACAAATAAAAACATTAAAATTATTCCTATTCCAAAACTGGATGCTCTGATAAAAATTCAGTAAGATTCTAGAATTTCAGTGAATATGGATATTCCTCTTGATTCCATTAAACTTTAAAGCACTTTCTGATAGTTATTTGCCAATAGAAATCTTTAAAATAACTTATAGCATGTGGCTGGAGAATCCAATCGAAATATTGTATTTTTGATGTGTTTTTGTCGCTGCAATTCCAAAAGTAGTCCGTTTGATAAATTATTTGATTATGATTGTAGTTGCTTATAAAATAACATGCCTACATTACAATATCATGTTATTGGTGTTCACAAATAGATTATTCATTTCCATTTTATATGGAATTATATATAAAATGGATATTTCTTGTGGATTTGTCATATAAAATCATTAAAAATATTTTCTATTTTATATTTGAAGATCCGCATAGAGTTAATGTCCATGTAGACTTACAATAGAAACAAACACAAACCCATAAGTAAAGTGCAGATAGGGTTCAAACGAATAGAAATAACATTACAATCCCATTAGTTCCAACGAAAAAATCTCACTATGATGGACTTAGGTAGGTACATATAGATTCCAAATCTAACTTTATCTGGAAATTTTTTCTTCCACATAGATTACATAATTATAGGCCATTAGAAATTCTATTGTTATGTAATGGAATGTAATGTATGTTATCAACAGGGTTATGAGAAACTTTTATGTTTGCTTAACTTATTAACTAATCAGTAATAACTAATAAGTACCTTTTCTTGTCGACTGATTACTTCATGTACGGTACTTTTTACTATTGAAGTAGCAGCGTTGTAT
The DNA here is from genome assembly GCA_963422495.1 of Polyommatus iphigenia. NCBI lineage: Eukaryota > Metazoa > Arthropoda > Insecta > Lepidoptera > Lycaenidae > Polyommatus > Polyommatus iphigenia. The sequence goes on from OY730189.1 coordinate 14,622,115, forward strand.
TTTTATGCAACTGAGTCCTACCAGCGGCCCATTGGGCTATCAATATTCCACACAATCTCGCTCATACAATACCTATACTTTTGAGAGGAATTTAGTAATTAAGTAAGTATATCAAATATAAGCTAGCTTACATTCTGTACCTACTTGATTCAGAATAAAGAACTTGGTCGCAGGTATTTCTTCCCTAATCGTCATATAACGAATACTTAATATCAATAAAAGCAATAATAAACAAACGCATATTAACATAATTATCTTTTTTTTTCAGATTTCCCTTGGAGAAGAACTTACTAAAAGAAGCTCATCAAAAAATCTTACTATATTTAATTACTCACCGAGGATTATTTATATGAAGCGAATCCTTGGAAGAATTAATTTTGAAGAGACATTGTAAAACAGTGATTACATAAAATATGTGCTTGTAAGTTAGTCTGTGTGAAATAAGGAACTTATAGTTTTGAAAAATAATAAACTAACAGTATCAATTTGTTATCAATCAGTCTTTTAGACATTTTTTTCCTTAGCTTGTTAAATGTTAATCATTAAAATGTTTGTTCAATAAATCTAGCACCATTATCCTAGACAAAAATTAAAGATCAACAAAATAGTAATTGTAATTACTAATCTGACATTTTAACTAGCTTTACAAGCATTATAAATTAGTACTTGTACAATAAATAGCCTTTAAGTAGGTAGCACCTTTCCTATACAAAAAAAAATAATTTGAGACCAATGTGCAACTCGTACAATCTTGTTGGGAGGTAAATTAAACACAGAATACTGTATCACTGAACGCTCACTCTCGGCGGTGGCTCGGTAAGAAGTGGACGACAGCTCTCACGTCTGGCGGCCATATTCTCCAAGCCCCCACTCATTGGTAGTGCGGCCATCTTTATTTATTAATACACTACATCTACCTTTCACAAAAACATTTTTTTTAATTGCATAATTACTACTATTTATTATTTTGTTTTTTTTTTTCACAAAGTTAACATTTTAGAACGTTGTCTATATGAGGCTTACCACCGGTTCGGAAACTAACCCGGCGAGAAACACCGGCGTAAGAAACTCGCACGGGCCACCTTTTACCAAAAAGGTGGAAAATTACAATAATAGCTTAAGCTAAATTACACATACGTAGTATGTAGAAATGTGGTACATTTATATAGAAGCGGCCTAATTTTTCCAAGATGTGCTATCATTGAGAAAATCAATTACCTTATAGTAAGCCTTAGCACACAAACGTTTTCTGGGATTTTATTGTATAGGCGTATAAAAATTAAATTAAATGAGCTAAAATATCAAAACTGAAAATATGCATTGCAATTTGCAATCAATTACAAGTTAACAGCTTCTAAACCCGCTATCCCCAACCCGCGGCCCGCGGGCCGCATGTGGCCCGCCGGGACTTTATTTGTGGCCCGCGTTATCTTAAACCATTTTGAAATTCCAAAGGCCAAATTAGCCTCGAAGAAGCTTGGTGTTCTTAACAGAGCGAGACAGTACTTCAGTCCGGACCAACGCCTACAACTATACAAGGCCCAGGTTTGGCCTCATATGGAATACTGTTCTCATCTCTGGGCAAGGGTGCTAAAATACCAACTGCTCCCCCTGGATCGTATCCAACGAAGGGCCGCTAGAATTGTTGACTGCCATAGTGTTTCAAACAGCTTGGACACCTTGGAATTACGCCGAGATGTAGCTTCACTCTGCATCCTCTATCGGTTGTATCACGGGGAGTGCTATGAGGAATTGTTCGGAATCATACCATATCATACCTGCAACTTTTCGCCATCGTCCCACGCGAAAAACATACCATCCTCATCACCTTGATGAGTGGCAGTCCTCCAACAGTGCGTTTTTCGCGTAACGTTCTGCCGCTTACTGCAAAACTCTGGAACGAACTGTCACCAGCAGTATTTCCGGACCTATACGACCTGCAAACCTTCAAGAAAAGAGCGTATTCTCTCTTAAAAGGCCAGCAACGCACCTGCAGCTCTTCTGATGTTGCGAGTGTCCATGGGCGACGGTAGTTGCTTACCATCAGGTGACCCGTTTGCTCGTTTGCCCCCTTATTTAATAAAAAAAAATTCACGTCCACCAGCAAAATAATGTAAAGTCGTCGTGATAGTCGTGAAATTTTTTCCACTTTTAAATCGTTAACTTTGGAGAATATTATTTTTTAACCCTAAAAAATTTTTGTTGTGGCCCGCGACACCAAGACCAGAACATGTTTGTGGCCCGCGTGAAAAAAAGGTTGGGGACCACTGTTCTAAACCATCACTTCCTCTCTTATTTAATAATATATCTTTTATTTCAGAGTCCATTTCACCAAGTTCTATAATATATCAATTATTATAAAATATCAATTATTATATTATTATATTATATTGATGACAATTTATCTCTAAACAGCTGACACCTATAAAACAATAATTTTGCTGGAGACTTTCGTGTAACTAAAAGAGGTGCACTATTTTAACAAATCATTTTGCCAATAAAATTTCTCAGTTTGACTGATACAAAGTTTTTTAAATTTAGCGATTTTGTATTTCAATCTTGCCATTTTGTTGAGGCCCACAAGGCATACTATGGAATAACTGAAAACTAAAATCTTTACAAAAATTTACAAACCATAAACACTTATAAATTTCGGACCATTGTCAGCTGTTATACTTACTGGTATCCCTAATTATAGAAAACATTTCTTTTAGTGTGTCTGCCACTTAAGTGGCATCTATGGTTTAAGTAATTTCTTATTTTGAATACCAGTACGTATTACACAGATTAAGGATAGGTAGATGGCTTCTTAGCTCGCCAGCGCGTGGCCATTTTATGCTTGTGTGCAATTGCCGTAGTGTGCGTGTAGGGATGGGCGATCTGCTTGTATATGTCACCGTAAGATTGTAAACACCGCGAGATTGTAATATGACGAAGTGATGGATTGTAAACAAATAGTTTTCCGGTGCTAATTAATTAAGTATTTCATATTTAAAATAACTTCAATTGCCTGAATATTTGATGTATAACATTGAATAAAATTTAGACATATTTAAAGTGCAGTTAGAATTATAAATTAGGTTAATTTTAATAACCGAACATTCAAACAGCACTTTAAATATATCCAAATTTTATTTTATGTTATACATCTCATACCATTGGGCATTGAAGTTATTTTAAATACGAAATAATTAATTTAAAATCACCGGAAAACTGTTTGTTTACAATCCATCACTTCGTCATATTACAATCTCGCGGTGTTTACAATCTTACGGTGACATATATATCGATAAAAATATAAAATTAGACTACAGCTATCGACCAGTAGTCGACCATAATTTTATGTTATAGATTTTTATTAAACGACATCAAAAAAAGGAGGTTATCAATTCGACCGCATTTTCAATTTAGGATATAATAAATTATGATCATTAAATTAGAAGTCGCTTTCAATTTGGTGAAAAGATATTACTTATTTTATATTTATTTAAGTTTATGAAAATACTTATGTAAATAAAATATTTAAGTATATAATTACACAAATAGTTAAAAATATAATAAATATGTATACTCCATAAACCACAAAGGTTTGACCGGAGTGTAATATCAATAAAATCAACTGATGGCGCGTGGGGCGGGTGAATCAACAAATGGCCTATAGCTGCTATCCACCTTCGATAGTTAGTGGACTGTATTTTTATAGTCTCACGAATGCTGGAGGTAGGGGCAGATAGTAGGAAGGAGATTTCGTGCACTAACCTTTGGTCTTCGCGTCCACAAACGCAGGCGCTGAACAGCACGTCTGGGGCCCCAGGAAACACTCGCGAAACACTAGATGGTGCGGCACAGATGGAAATCAGCAGCGTACCAGTTCTCCAACGTCCATATATTCTGATAGCGGTCAGCGAGGACTTGACGAAAACGTCTATGTCCGTCTCGTAATGAGTCAAAAATTACACTGGCGAATTCCCGAGCTTCAACGACGATAGGCGACAGTGCACGAAAGGAAAGGGATGGAGATAGGTTAAGGGAAGCGCGTGAGACTATATTAATATTTACTCGGCCTAATTAAAAAAAATTAATTTGTTATCCTTTATTTATTTATTTATTTATTTATAATACGAAATTTCGCAATATGAAATGTAATAATTTTCATAGTATTCGATGGTTACTTAAAGTTATGCTAGATGGCGTTACCATTTCCCCCGCCCTTAAAGGTTCGCCTTTAAAAAAAAAAAATATTATATACATATACGGTATATCTAAGCTATATCAACTTAATAGTACCGGATACATGTTATGTGGAACATAAATATTTATTATAATAACTATAGCTATTGAAAAAATATATACATAAAGCTTAATAAACAAAGGCAGAAAGCGAGCGTTAGCATTATTGATTAGGCAGAGGACACAAACGAACCACGGGACGCAGGAAAACACCCTTAGCGGTCTTAACTGAAACTACGCGAACTACGCCATCCTTACCGGGGTGCAATTTTTCAATAACACCTAGCGGCCAAGCGAAAGGTGGTGTATTATCAGTTATAATTATTACAATTGTACCTAATGCAATAGAAGGAGAGGCCTTATTCCACCTTTGCCTCACTTGTAGCTTATGAAGATATTCTAGTCTCCATCGCTTCCAGAAAGACTGGACTAATTTATCAAGTAATAGATGTCTATGTAATAGCGTGACGTTCCTTTCCTCTACATCGTGCTCGGGTAAAGAATTTAAAGGTATAGCGAATAAAAAATGGTTTGGCGTTAAAGCGCGTGGTTCCGACGGATCGGAACTTAAAACGGTAAGCGGTCGCGAATTTAATAGACATTCTATCTGTATGAGAAGAGTATTTAACTCCTCATAAGATAAAAGTTGTTGTCCTATGACCTTATTTAAGTGGGTCTTAATGACCTTCACCATGCTCTCCCAACATCCACCGAAATGTGGAGAAGCAGGGGGTATGGTCTTCCAAATAATTCTATTCTCTAATAGTTCCTCTTCGAATCGTGGTTTATACTCTTTGTCTAGGAAACGATAAAGGTCCTTTAGATATGACTGTGCCCCTACAAAATTCCTTCCATTATCTGAGTACAGATACTGTACGGGACCGCGGCGAGCCAGAAAGCGCTTTAGGGCAGCTAAGAAGCTATCGGTACTTAAATCGGTGGCTATTTCAATGTGCACCGCGCGAGTCGTAAGACAGGTGAAAACACACAAATAAGCCTTGTAGCTTTTTGCTCCACGACGTCTTAATGGTACGTATGAGATGGGCCCTGCGTAATCGCAGCCCGAGTGTGTAAAGGCCTTTATGTTTTCTGTCACCCTGCCTACAGGTAGGTCAGACATAAGAGGAGAAATAGAACGCGGTTTTAGTTTAAAGCACTTGTTACATTTAAAAACGCGATGACGTATTATACGTCTAGCGGACAGGATCCAATATCTTTGTCTGAGTATGGACATTAAAAGCTCTGGACCGGCGTGTAAATATTTTTTATGATAATAGTCTACAATTAAGTCTACAATGTGATCATGACGCGGCAATATAACGGGATGTTTTTGGGAAAAACTTAAATCGGAGTTTGAAAGACGGCCTCCAACGCGAATAATACCGTTTTGTAAAAATGGCAACAGTCGTTGTAAAGCGGTAGAGCATTTCTTACCCTTGCTTAAATTATCGAAATCGTCTGCGAAGTATTTTGATTGTAAAATGCGTATCAATCTATTTTCAGAGAATTCTAAGTCTGTAACTGATATGGTCTGGTGAGTTTTACATGGTAGCAGTTTTGCGAATCTGAAAATGTAAATCATAGTGCGTAAGAGCTTTGTCCAGGAGGCCATGCGGAGCGCAAGAGAATATAAAACGGACTCATCAACTTCTATCAATCCCGTGTGAGTAAGCGTTTTTTGCTCAGGTATGTTTAAAGTAGAAAAATCATGTACCTCGTAAATAGGCCATTCAGAGGAATTAATAGCCCAACGAGGCCCACGGAGCCATAGCGGATGGCTAATCAATTGGGCGGGAGTCAAGCCGCGGGAAAGGCAGTCGGCTGGATTTTCAGATCCAGCAACATGATGAAAGTTATCAGAAGAAATATTATCATTTAATGTTACAACCCTATTGGCAACAAAGGTATGCCATCGATGCGGTGAACTTTTAACCCAAAATAAAACAACCTTAGAGTCAGTAAAGGCTAAGACATTCATTTTGTATCGCGGGTTAAAATTATCGTAAACGATGCGAAGTAATTTTGACAATAATACGGCAGCGCACAATTCCAATCGCGCGATAGAAATAGTTTTTATTGGAGCTACCTTTGACTTTGCGCATACCAGTTGAACAGAAGAACTGCTACCTATTTGTAAATGTAAATATACAACAGCGCCATATGCTTGCTCGCTAGCGTCCGAGAACCCCAGCAGAGTGGCGACACCGCCGTCAACGACACCTAAGTGTCGCGGAATATTAAAGCGATTTAATAATGGTAATTCTAAACAGAATTGCTTCCAAGTTTTAACAATATTGGGAGGAGGCTGGTCATCCCAATCGAGTTTTAATAACCATATCTGTCTAATAAGCAATTTAGCGTAAAGAATAGTAGGCGCGACAAACCCCATTATATCCCATAATCGTGCAATGGTAGATAAAATTATGCGTTTTGTGCATTTGCCGTCTGGCGGAGAAATTTTGAAAAAGAACGAATCCGAGGAATGCGACCAGAGTAGTCCCAGAACCTTATGTTGATTAATTTTATCAAATTCCAAATCAGACGGAAGTTTGTGCGATTCTGGTAGGCTTTGGAGAACTGAAGCGGAATTACTACTCCACTTCACCAAATCCCATTGAGCACCCTTAAACATACTGATCAGCTGGGCGGCCGCGGTAACTCCCTCTTCTTCTGTTCTCACGGAAAATACTAAATCATCCATGTAAAGCGACGACGACGCGATTTCAGCGGCAACAGCGTATTTATGCCCGTCATCTTCTACCAACTGTTTGACGGTACGTAAGGCGTGAAACGGACTAGATCTTAAGCCAAAACAGACCCTCTTAAACTCATATATTGTTATTGGGTCGTTTGAATTGAAGCGGTAAAGAATACGTTGGAAACGACAATCGTTTTCCATAACAGCGATTTGTAAAAACATCTGGCGGCAGTCGGTGGAAAGTGCGATAGCAAAAAGTCTAAAATTTAAAATTACTTGAAATAAATCTCCTTGTAAATTAGGTCCACTGTGAAGGATATTATTAAGATCTACACCTGAGCTAGTTTTACAACTGGCGTCGAGAACGACACGTAATTTTGTCGTGGACTTATCTTCACGGACAACACCGTGGTGCGGAATTATATATGATGGAGAATTCAAATTACTAATATCTGGTATCGCGGGAACTAAATAATTATTTTGAATATACTCAGATATAACATTGTTATAAGCCTCTCTCAATCGCGGCGAGGATTCAAGTTTTCGTTCTAAACAAATAAAGCGTTTATATGCGATATTATATGAGTCTCCTAAAGAGAACACATCTTCGCGGAACGGCAAAGACACCGTATACCTACCACTGACGGGATCTCGTTCAGTGGTAGTTTGATAATGCATTTCACATTCAACGTCATCGGGACTTTGAACGGGCGGAAGGGAAAGCTCTTCTAGTTCCCAAAATCTTTTAATAAAAGTATCGATAGAAGCGGGCGAATTAATTTCAACAGCGCAACATGAAGCTAACGCGTGAGCGGTACCTAATGTGGGCGCAGAACCCATTAAAATATAACCGAGTACGGTTTCTATAGCGGGCGGAGCGGTCGAGTTGCTGTGTACAACACCAGGCAACAGTAAATGCGGAAACAGCGAAGCCCCGATTAAAACATCAACGGAATTCGGGGTTGCGAACGTGTCGTCCGCGAGCGGTAAATTATTTAAATATGAAAACGCGGACTTATCAACTAAAGCGGAAGGCAAGCAATCAGTTATCTGATCTACAATTAAAGATGAAATATCAAATTTATTATTTGTATTATATTTAGAAGAAAATTTAAAAGAAACCTTTCCTCTAACAACCTTCTTCGAGCCACCGATACCCTTGACAGTCGTTTGCGGTATATTGTGAATGCGAATATTCAAACGTTCACAACAATTTTTAGTTATAAAATTACTTTGAGACGCGCTGTCAAGCAAACAGCGTACCATATGAGAGTTACCTTGCGACACGGTAGCAATATCGTTATGGTGGCGGTTCGATTTCGAATTGAACGAGTTATAATTATTAAAATGAAGCAAAGTGTGGTGTTTAAGCTTACACACTCTGCAGTTTGAATTAGAGTTACACACAGAAACTTTATGTTTTATACTCAAACAGTTTACACAGGCGTTACGTTCTTTAACTAATTTAAATCTCTCACTGGGCGAAATATTATTAAAGGAAGGGCATTTAAATAAATGTTGATGTGTTATATTATTACACAAACAATTAGACGTAGTATTATTATTAGTTGTAGTGGTATATGTTTGCAATTTGTTCGACACTGGCTTACTATAATTATTAGTACGAACGCGATCGCTTATCTTTTTATTGTAATTATTGTGTGTTAGTGTACGTTGCAATATTTTAGACTGATTCTGAATAAAAGAAACTAGGCTGTCGAACGTCGGAATAGCGGATGAGTCATTCAATCTTTCAAAGGTATTTATAGTTTCAGAGTCTAACTTTCTTAATGCGATATGTAACAGAATAAAGTCTGTAAGATCCGGAATTTTTAAGTTTTTTAAACCTCTAACGGCAGTAACAAATTTATCCATAAATAAATCAATATTATTAGACGATGTGCTAACAATATTTTTGAAATCAAGTAATTGGTCTATATACGAGGAAGCGAGTAAGCGTTTATCATCGTATTTATCGATGAGCGTTTGAAACAATTAAGTCATAATTTTCTGCGCACGGCGTTATTCCCGCGCAGGCGGCTTGCGCCTTGCCGGTGATTCTGCCAAGTAAATAATATAATTTTTCGGAATCCGTGAGAGATTGGTTTTCGTGTATGGTCGATCTAAAGCTGGCATAAAACAATGGCCACGATTTTATATCACCATCAAAGGACATTAATTCTATGGGCGGTAAGCTAGGCATAGTTTTGCGCGGCAATGTTTCGTTGACCTTGGGCAAACACTGCGAACTAATATATTTAATACGACCGTACAACTCTTCAAAGGAAACCAAACATTTATAATTAGGTGTTGCTTCGGGATTAATCGTCAATAAGCGGTCATTATAGTGATCTAATAGTTGTGTAAATTCGTTTCGCAATGAACTTAGCGTTGTAACGGAACTAAGGAAGCCTTCCCTTACGTCCTCGCTCGTGTGTATAATTTTCGAAGTGTCGTAAATACTTTGAACACGTTCGAAAATAATATTACGCTTTGCTTCGAGTAATTTAAGTTCTTTATCGTGGATTACTGTAGATGATCCCTTTTTACTCTTAGATTCTTCCGACATTGTAAAAGAATATTATGCGTACAAAACAAAACTAAATTAAATACTTTATATGTAAGTATCTAAATCGACAAGCAAACCCGGTTGGCAACGCGAGTGGGTACCTATCTATTCGTATGGTGCGTTACAAGTGTTACAACTTACAAGCAAACGCCAACGGCGCGACAACAACGCGCGGCGGTAACAGATTTTTCTAGAATGCTCGAGTATAGGAATAGGTAGGTACGAAGTACGAACTTATAATCCAAATTTACAACCTTAGATATGTATGAAAATTAAGTTTCAATTAAGAAAGGCAAAATATAATTATTTACTAGTTATTTTAATATTTATTTATGCGGTTATATGGTTATATGGGTAAATTATATATGATATGAAGGTACTTATAATGTTACGAGAATATACTTGGGTAGGTAGTAATATTTAAATACGAATGAAATATACTATTTTTACAATTAAGTAGGTGTTAATAGCTTGTGCAATAAGGGCGGGCGATATTTAATTTAAAGCCGAATTGACCATGTAACATGGTTCAATCATCCGGCTCGAATGGAACCAAAAAAATATGATGGCGCGTGGGGCGGGTGAATCAACAAATGGCCTATAGCTGCTATCGACCTTCGATAGTTAGTGGACTGTATTTTTATAGTCTCACGAATGCTGGAGGTAGGGGCAGATAGTAGGAAGGAGATTTCGTGCACTAACCTTTGGTCTTCGCGTCCACAAACGCAGGCGCTGAACAGCACGTCTGGGGCCCCAGGAAACACTCGCGAAACACTAGATGGTGCGGCACAGATGGAAATCAGCAGCGTACCAGTTCTCCAACGTCCATATATTCTGATAGCGGTCAGCGAGGACTTGACGAAAACGTCTATGTCCGTCTCGTAATGAGTCAAAAATTACACTGGCGAATTCCCGAGCTTCAACGACGATAGGCGACAGTGCACGAAAGGAAAGGGATGGAGATAGGTTAAGGGAAGCGCGTGAGACTATATTAATATTTACTCGGCCTAATTAAAAAAATTTAATTTGTTATCCTTTATTTATTTATTTATTTATTTATAATACGAAATTTCGCAATATGAAATGTAATAATTTTCATAGTATTCGATGGTTACTTAAAGTTATGCTAGATGGCGTTACCATCAACAGTTTTTATAAAAAAACAACAGAAGATCAAATATACTTTATTATACTTAACTATTATACAACAATTTTGTAAAATAACATTTTTTATGTATTATCGAAGAAATAAAGACGTTAAAGCATTGGATACTGGTGACGGGAGTCAGGACACATAATAATATAATGTGTCCACTGTCCCAACACCAGTGGCCGATCCTTCATAATAATAATAATAATATAGCCTTTTATTCAGATCGACTTAAACTAATTACATTATCTAGAAATCAACTTAAACATGGATTAAACTAAACTAAAAAGTGTACCTTATTCTAACAGCTGCACTTTCTTTATGGTTTGCAGATCTGTTTGCCAGTCGGCAAAGGCCTCCTCCAACCGTTCCCATTCCTTCCTATTATCTGCCACTCTGTTCCACATTACTCCTGCCACTTTTCTTAGGTCGTCGTCCCATCTTTTTTGAGGTCTTCCTCTTTTCCTCTTACCTTCCCTGGGATACCATCTTGTAACTTTCTTGCTTCATTTATCGTAACCTCTGCTCATGTGTCCGGCCCATCTCCATTTAAGCCTTCTGATCTTTTGTTTCACATATATTGTTTTTGTTCTACTCCTGATGACATAGTTTTTTTATTTTTTCAGATCTTTTAACGTTAAGCATACTCCTCTCCATGGCGTACTGACAGGTTGTTAATTTGTTTGTCATTTCTTGGGATAGGGTCCATGATTGGCATCCATAGGTAAGTACGGATAAAATACAGGTATTGAATAGTTTAGTTTTTATATTGATATGAAGTGTTTTGTCTTTCATTGCCTCTTTTAAACTCCAATATCTTTTCCAGCTATTAATGACTCTTCTATTTGCTTCTTCGCGCATGGGGTCTTTTTGAGTTATGACCTGGCCCAGATAGATGTATTTATCTGTGTAGTAAATTTCTGTGTTTCCTAAACATATTGTATCTCTGTTCCCATTTGTCATTACTCTTGTCTTGTCTGGATTGAGTTTTAAACCTACTTTCTCACTCTCTGTAGCAAGGTCTTTTAGCATAGTATTGATATCTTTGGATGTTTTGGCGAACAATACAATGTCGTCAGCAAATCTCAAGTGTGTCAATGCTTCACCATTCACGTTTATCCCAAATTCGACCCAGTCCAGTTCTTTGAATAGAGATTCCAAGACAGCAGAGAACAGTTTTGGGGATAGGGGATCCCCCTGTCTAACACCTCTTTAAATGTACTTCCTTTCTTTTCTAGCTGAATCCTTGCTGTGCTATTACTGTATACGTTCTTTATTAATCTTATATATTTATGTTCAACACCCTGTTCGATTAAAGCTTTCCATATATTTTTGTGCAGTAGGGAATCAAATGCTTTACTGTAATCGACAAAGGCTATATAGTATGTAAGCTGATATTGGGCGTTTGCACACTGCACGATAACGACACGACACGATACCGCAGAATAGAGGGCCACCGCACATATTATACAATTTCAAGTTGGCCGACTATCGTACAAACTGACTATCGCACTAATTCTAATATTCTGTCACTTAATATTGAATGCACCCAAAATATTCTCCTTTCTTTTCGCTTTCGTTTTATTAGTGCCACAATAAAAGCGTGCTTTTTACGCATTTTAACACGCACGTCGCTAGGCTAGCAACACCGTTAGGGGGCGTCCACAAATTACGTGAGGTGTTCTTTTGAATTTTTTGACCCCCCCTCCCCCCCTGGTGGGATTTCGTGAGATTTTATTCAACCCCCCCTCCCCCCCACAAATCTCACGTGAGATTTTCAAAATGTGGGTTTCTTACGTAAACGTTTGGTTTGACAGTCAGTAGATTTTCTTGCAAACGAATTTGTGAATGATCTTAATCGTATAACAATTACGCTTACGATTAAATCTTAAGCATACGTACAATCTGGATGAAATGGACTAAAATAGTATCATTATGTTGAGAAAAATCGTATTTTTGAAATTACGTGAGATTTGCCGAGACCCCCCCCCTCTCCCCAACGTGAGATTAGGTGAGATTTGACTCGACCCCCTCCCCCCCCTAAACACCTCACGTAATTTGTGGACGCCCCCTAAGCGTAATAACAGTTTTGTCTAATATAAAGGTAGTATAGTCACTGGTGCGCTTACACGCACTATCGGTACTCGGTAGATATTGTACACTGCGACTGTCCAGTTTCGCAGAGCAATCTTAAAATTGTTCTCTCTCTCTTGCCCACTTAAATACCAATGTAAAGCTAAAGAGTTTGTTTCTTTGAAGACTTTAATCTCACGAACTACTGGATCAATTTTGATGTAATTTGAACAAAGATCATAGACTAGACCACGGGGAAAGCGTAGGTCACTCTGTAAAAGTTTGTTTTTGTAAAAAAATGTACGGTTTTCGCGGAACTTCTTACGCGGGCGGAATCGCGCGGAGCGTATAGTGTAATATTATGTGGGAGAATATTCTAGAATGCAGGGGCCGGAAATGCCGAAATCGCGCCTCCGCCCACGACATGAATATGCGGCGAACAAATTGCCTGAATGTATAATTCATAATGGCGTCCTCACATGTGACGTAATTCTACCCGCGAAACTGTTTACATTTCGCGGTTATTTTACCTACCACATGACTTTTATTACAAGGAAATAAGGATCATTTTTATAGAAACTTGATAAAAATTACTTGGGGGTCTGTAATACGATACGATTTTGTATGATTTCATGTCAAGTTTACGGAATTTGGCAATTTACAATGCGTGTTAAGAAATAATGTCCTATGTATATAATGAATAATTATATATTATAATGCTAATTCAAACCATAATACATAGATGTGACTTGTGACTTGTGACTGTGAGGCGTAAAGGATATAATATAACAATAAGAGTAAGAGTGGTCAAACGAATGTCCCAACTTCGTAATGAATCGTTCATCATAATATTATGTGACTCAAAACCAATTTAACATTTGGGCTACATGGATAAGGTTTTTTGTGCGAAACTATTTTTCTCTCTTATGATCGTTGCGCCATACTCTTAAGTTAAGAAATCTTTGATATCCTAATAATATGATCCTCCCGCGCCGGACTGTCGGGTATCCATCATACAGGTGTCCATCATCCGTTTATTTTATTTTTATTTTAAATTTGAATTTTAAAAAGGTAACTAACACACACACACATCATAATATTATAATGACATCCTGTAAATAGTAAGACAAACTAAATATTAATTAGAAGAAACTGATTATTCCGCTATTTTAATGTTGTTTTTGTGGCACAGGCTAATGTTTGCTCGAAGCGCCGGTTCCCTTGCCAGCCGTGTTTACCTTAATCGCCTAAAACTTGCCAACAACGTGACACTAATGGCCTGTTTAAACAGATAATTGATACCCAATGATACTTACTGTAGATGTGTTTATTCGCACGATAGCACTAACTGTTTGCGAAAATCACAATTCCAAATAGAATGGAATGTTTTTATAAATTATTTCTATAGCCACTCAGACATATTGATTTGATGATCTCTTATCTGTATTTATTGACGACTATGTGACCCGGTGAATCGTATCACTTTCCTCCTTATTATACTGTATACTGTACTTAAATAATACTGTACTTATATTATACTGTACTTAAAATACGACTTACATGCTTGAGCACGTAGTATACCTACGGATAACTCATAACGGTGATGGTGATAATACCAATTACAATTAGTTATGTACTTTCGACTTTATGAAAATAATAAATAGTAATCATTTAATTTAACAATTTAATTTTCATATAAAGTCATCTTTATATGAAAATTAAAAATAATAAATAGTATTTTGCAAAAAATTTGCATAGAAACAAAGAGTTAATCGAAAATAACAAATAACAAGAGCAATTAAATGTGCAATATAGACAGTAGGAAGGTCCACAAAATCTTGTTAGCGCTGAGTGGATTGTTTTTCAAGACTCAAAAATAAGACGCGAACTTTCGCTAGATAATATTGGAAGAGTACCAACTTGTCTCGAAGTTTTTGTCGTGATCGAGAAAATCAATGCTTTGGATGTACTTTTCCTGCAGAAAGCTGGAGAAACGCCTAGACTTTCTTCAAAATGCTCAATGCACGTTTTAGGCTCAACTCCCAATAGCGCATTATACACACACTGGCAAAATTAGCGAAACATAGGTAAAAAGGGCCACAACTTGAACTCAAGTGGGTCGGGCTGTGTGAAATACTTTTGAGGTGATAACGTCTTATAATTCGATATGGGGTGCGCGCCCGAAAAACATGACAGTTCATGCGGCGTTACCTCGCTGACATTTACACTCTCAAGTCTCTCAACAACCGTAAGGCCCACCTGGGCCGCGCTCTTTGTTCCGATTATATTACGTATTTCGATGACTTAGAGAATACTTTTGTATGAAGTTTGGTTAGTTATGACCTTTGATACATTGACCACACTCTGAATGAAAAATAAATAAACAATCTGTGAGCTATTAGTATTATTTCGGCTATTCAAAATTGTGCTCTATTTCCTACGTGTCAAGGTATGACTTAATATATGAAGAATAAAGTATTCGTTTATTTCTTCTGAACAAGTCACTAATTATAGTTTCAAAAGTTTATAATTGAGAAACTAATATCACATCGGACTAAATACTATATTATGATGGCTTGATAGATAGAAAATTTAACATATATTATAATGTAGTTCACACAAACATAAAATATGGATTGTATGTAAGGATATTACATTAATTTTACAAAGAGGGTAGGCCGGGCGCCATTTTTTTTGCACATTGACCTGCCAACTTTTTTGCATAGATTTTTCCCGGAACTGAGGGGTTAAGGCTATGACGTTGTCACGTTCAACTATCGTCAGTAAACCGACTTTACAGACAAACGATTTTTTTATAGTTTCTGAGCTCATTTAAGAAATAAAATATTAAACAAAACTGGCAAGTTGACAGGTTTTTATTGCAATTATGCCCTAATAAGTGTTTTTCGTCGATTGACGTTGTAAGTGTTCCTGATAAGAATGGCGTTTTTATCGGGGTGCAAGGTATACTCAGCTCATTTGATTGTTTGGTTTTTGGAAGAAAACATTGCTTAGATACAAAATTAGTGATTTCCCAGCATCTACGACAGCTAGAGCTGTAACCACGACAGAGAAAGGTCACACCTACCGTTCGGTCAGTCAGGC
The DNA here is from genome assembly GCA_963422495.1 of Polyommatus iphigenia. Taxonomy (NCBI): domain Eukaryota; kingdom Metazoa; phylum Arthropoda; class Insecta; order Lepidoptera; family Lycaenidae; genus Polyommatus; species Polyommatus iphigenia. The sequence continues at coordinate 14,637,940 of OY730189.1, forward strand.
CTTAGGTGTGTCGGCTTCCGTGGTCCATCGTAATTTTTAACGCCACAGAGAGACTGGATCTTACGATCGGAGACGAGAACAAGGCAGATATCGGGTGACAATGGTTCAGAATGACCGTTTTGTAAGGGTACAAACCTTAAGTAATCGATCCCAAACTGCTATGCAGACACGAAACCTGTCGGAACAGGTCCGAGATGTACGTGTAAGTGATTGTACAGTAAAAAGAAGACTCAAAGAAATTAAATTAAACTCAAAGGTGCCAGCAAGGGCACCAAAACTTGAGACAGGACACCAAAGAGCCAGGCTAAGATTTGCGCGTGAACATCAAAATTCGACAAGTGAGTGAAATCGTGTGCTGTACAGTGATGGGAGCAAATTCTGTGTAAATTTGGTTGACAGGCGATAAAGAATGTGGATAAATCATAAGGAACGCTATAGGCCATCAAACTTAATGGAAACAGTGGCCTATCATGCAGGCTTCGTAATGGTTTGGGGTGGCATATGATTTGGAGCCCGCACAGAGCTGATGATTGTTGATGATGGTACTTTGACAGTACAGGGCTATGGCACAGACATTCTGGAACTGAATTTTGTGCCTTTTACACAGTTTTAGGTAGGAACTTCAATTTTATGCGCGTCCATAGAGTAAAAATTGGGCATTATTACCTAAACCAGTATTTCCCAAAGTGTGGGTCGCGACCCACTGGTGGGTCGCGGGTATTTTTTGGGTGGGCCCTGAAACTATAGGACGATTGTCGTACTTATGTTACTATGTTTCTTAATTGAAATGGGTGTGCTGACGAGCTAGGCCCAAGGCCAGCAGTGAGCGTCAGTAGGCTGACGATGATGATATTATGGTGATTTACAACGATAAGAATAAACGCGTAAATGTTGCGGCAGCAACATACTGCTGCTTTTTTGTCTTCATGACACAAGGTGGGCCGCGAACTTTAAACTTTCTTATAGATGGGTCGCGGTCCCGACAAGTTTGGGAAACACTGACCTAAGCGATGCTGGCGTACCCCAGGTGGAGAGGCCAGCGCGGTCTGCGGATGTGGATCCGATTGAAGACGTGTGGCACATCAATGGGTGTAAAGTAAAGTGTAAATAGTTAAAACTCCGGTCCAAAATGTGTCCAGGAGCTTAAGTTGGCGCTACTGGAGGAGTAGGAGAATAACCCACAGGAAATGATTGACAATCATTATTATTTTTAACAAAAAATTAAAACCGACTTCCAAGGTAAAAACAATAGTAATATGAACTAAAAAGTATTAAATAACTCTTACCCTTTAATAGTGCCTTTTTCAGAATTCGTCTAAATCTCAACTATTTCTGTACTGTATACTACAATCTTCATTATTTTGAAGTCGGTACCAGCTAATTTAATCGTGAGTTCAGTAATGTCAGATTATCTGAAACTTTTGGGACTGGTACCGACTAGACTAGAGTACAGAAATAGTTGAGATTTAGACGAATTCTGAAAAAGGCACTATTAAAGGGTAAGAGTTATTTAATACTTTTTAGTTCATATTACTATTGTTTTTACCTTGGAAGTCGGTTTTAATTTTTTGTTAAAAATAATAATTTTATTTTTTTTAGTTAAGTGTCTACAAAATTAGGCTTTATGCGTAAATAACCAATACGAATGTTAACTATTCACATTATGTCACTGTAAGCGAAATTGTGGTAAATGCTTGCAGTTATCTAAGCGATGCTGCAATTTCCATATTTTTATCTTTAAAGATTCAGGAGTTCTGTTCAGTGCCTTTGGACCAAGACACCTTCGTATAAAATTTCTCTTATTCGTAACATATGTTTAACTTACTAGAAACAACATTTTAACCACTATGAGTGTTTTGATAAAATTCAAGGATTTTCCTCGATTGCTCATAGATCCCATCATCAGCTCACCACTTTCGTAATTGTTATACAAAATTAAGATTATATCCTATACAACAACACGAGAATTTTGAAAACAGCGAAATCATTATCAAAAACGTCTGCTTCGATGCAAAATATCACGAAAAGTACAAATAATTGGGTCATAGTGTGATGACCCATGGTATAATGATGGTTGTGATGATGATTATTAATCAAATTGATGTATTAGCTTATGCTTTCAGTTGTTTAAACAACGCCGAAATCCCCGAACCTGTACCTATAAGCATTCAAAAATTCTGTTCGGTACCTTCGGATCCAGGGTATAACCTGGTGTGAAATCTTACTTTTTGGTAGCATTTACCTCGAATGCTTCAGAAAAAATCGAAATCACTATATGTTTCCATACAAATTTCAAGAAGTCCCCTCGATTCCTCAAGGATCCCATCATCAGATCACCACTTTTGTGAACATGGTACCAAATTCGAGTTAAACCCTATACAACACAAAAAGAATTTTGAAAATCGGACCACAAACGGCTGAGTAATCGTGGAACATACAAAAAAAAATACATACAGCCGAACATATTACATCCTCCTTTTCGGAAGTCGGTCAAAAATGCAAGCATGGAATAGCGTATCCAGGCCCTCTTGAGATCCATAGAAGGCATTACACGCTTATAACATGGCATTTCTTTAATGAAAATGGAGAATTTAACTTAAAAACTTACTACTGAAATTTCAAAGATTTTCTTAATTTTTTATTTTTGCCGATTTTTTTTACCCGACTGCCGGGAGGGTTATGTGTTTAGCGCGTATCTTGTATGTTTGTACTATTCTTCCTTACCTTGTATCTTCAGAACCACTGAACGGATTTTCAAATTTGAGGTATCGTTAGATTTGTCTTAATGACCCAAGTGTTCTTAGATAGGTGACATTAAAAAAAACCAAAATGGCAGATGTTTGACGCCATATTGTGAGGTAAAAAAAATAAAAATTCCACCAAGCATATCGAGTGGGGTATTAAAATAAAGGATTTTAAACACTGATTCTAAATATGTATATAACTTGCAGTTTTAATATTAAATAGAACAATAAATCTACACTTATATTATAAAGAGGAAAGATTTGATTTTTTGTTTGTTTGGCTCCGAAACTACTGGATCGACTTGAAAAATTCTTTTATCATTGGAATTCTATATTATTTTTGCTGAACATAGGCTAAATTTTATTTTGGAAAAAAATAGGGTACCGTAAGATATTTGGGTTCTTCGGACGCAAGGTGTAAAAAATCAACCAGAAAAGTTACTTATTTTACGTACGCTGCCTAAACTATAAAAGATAGAACCATAAAATTCTAAGTAATTGTAGAACTTACAAATATCGACAAAAAAGTCTGCGACACACTATACCTATCTATGTCGAGTGAGGCACAATAACCATTTTTTTATTTACAAATCTTGAAATTTTTTGGACTACATTTAAACGCGTTTATTTTACTCATTCTTTTAATCCTTATCAAATTAAATTATTCCATTACTAAGTACAGTTTATGTAGATAATATTTGGTCTTTGAATGAATAAAATTGGACATTCGGTTTTGAAATTATGGCGAAATTAAAATATTACGTTAGTTGGCGTCACCAAGGCGGGTGCGCGTGCGGGAGGAAGACAATCTGTGCAGGGTGCAGCCTGCGTATAATGTCTGCGTCGTCGATGTTAGTGTCGGAGTCTGTGAATTGACCTGGGAATCATTTTGCTGACCGAGTCTTTCCTGGGTATGCTTTTTGCAGAGCTCACCGACATCCACGCGGGCGGAGCCGCGGCCGACCGCTAGTAATAAAATAAGAAAAAACCAAAATCCGCCTGCATGGATAAATCCAATATTAATTAAAAATTAACTGACATAACTGAAACAAGATGAAAATTCAATGACAAAGTATTTAAAAAAATCTATGATTTGGTACTTAAAACTAGAAACATGCATTGAAACAGTACCAAACCTATGTACCTATTATAACGTATTGTAGGTACACTTTTCTAAGTGTACCTACGATATAATATGGTTATATCAGCACGGTAGTTTTTCAATTTTTTATTACATTGATTATCGAAATGGTTAGATGACTACAACTAAAAAGTCGCAAATAAAATAAATAAATTAAGAATAAAAAAACCCGACTGCAAAAAATGTTAACTAAAAAGAACGAAACAAGACATAATTCTGCCGGAGGCATCGAATCCATGTTTTAATTGATACGTATCTTGCTTACGAGTTTCATGCCAGGATAAATAGAAGGATACATAGAAAAATGTAGAAGAAGAAAGTGGATAAATGCAGTCGGAGGCATAATATTTTATGATTTATGAATTATTGTTAAACTTGGTGCGACATGCCTCCGACTGCATTTTATGATCCGCTTTCCTCTTCTACATTTTTCTATGTAACCTTCTATTTATCCTGGCATGAAACTCGTAAGTAAGAGTCGTATCAATTAAAACATGGATTCGATGCCTCCGGCAGAATTATGTCTTGTTTCGTTCTTTTTAGTTAACATTTTTTGCAGTCGGGTTTTTTTATTTTTAATTAATTTATTTTATTTACACGTTTTTATGCCCTAAATTTGTACAAAATTTATTTTTTAATACCTAATCAATTAGTAAGTAAATAAATAAATATATAAAAAACAATGAACAATTTTCAAAAAAAAATTAAATTGTGTTCCTCTAATTTTGCCGGTGTGTTTATTTTTCCGCCTACAGCATATTCATCTCTAATGTTCTATAGTTATGAAAATCTTAAAGTGTGAGTTGAGCTTATGTATGCCTTCGTGGTTCAGTAATGTTGAGCGTGGCTCTTGACTCAGAAGATGTGGATTCGATTCCCGCATCGAACAAGCTTATTTCCAAAGGTTGGGAGGATGCGGGTTGATCATTTGCTTGTCTGGTAAAAAGGCATGGATGGCAAAAAAGAGCTCAAGTGTAGCTGACCAGAAACTTAATCCACAGTGTGAGACACGATTCGAATTAAACAACTTATTTACAAAACAACCAATAAAAACCTGCCGTGCCTAGCGTTGTAACTTGTAAGGGCCGATTCACACCGGAACGGCAGCGGCCGGCAGCGGCCGGCAGCGGTCGGCAGAGGCGCGGCGAGGCGCGGCGCCGGTAGAACACAGAAAACTAGCGCGTGCGGCGGGGGGAGCCAACGCAAGGAGCGCGCGGCACCTCGCGGCGCCTCGAGGCGCCGCGTGGCCGCCCGCGGCGCCTCGAGCCCTTTTTGAAGTTATCAAGCGATACTAGTAGTTATAAGTATGTTAATAAAGTTTAAAATTATTTCATACTAAAAGTGCTCTTCGTGCCGTTGCCGGCCGCTGCCGTTCCGGTGTGAATCGGCCCTAATGCTGTAAGTTGTAGTGCACCGAAAGTGTGGGAAGAATTTTATGCATCGCGAAGTACATACGTCTAGGGGTTACATCATATTAAGCTTAGTAAAGTGGCCTATGTTCCACTAAACTTAACAAAGTGAAGTCATCAATTTGAGTACACAAAACAAATGCTGGAGTTACATAGAATCTGTTAATTTTGCATTAAAGTAAGCCGCGATGTAAGCGAAACTTTACTGTTTACGGTTATGGGGGATGGGGTGAACCGAATTACCCCATCGTCTTACCTCATTTTACCCCACTGCTTTGTTTCATAGCTACACGGCTATGAAACTTTTATTTTCCGCTCAAAAATCTTTCTGGATAATCTTTTTTATGTTGTTTCATGTAGGTAATCAATAATATTGCGATTATCTCTGTATCTTATAAAGTAATATTTCCTACTACAGTTGTTTTTATACTAAAGATGTTTTTGATATTGAAACGAAGTACCAATTATATCAAGTTTCGAAGTTTTCTAGACGTTTCTTTGATGAACTTGAAAAGTCTGTTTGTGTTAATTCCTTGAGTCAATGTCAAGAGCGCTGGTGAAGTCAGCGAGAATGAAAATGTTGAAGTGTTTCTTCTTTGTGAAATGTGTTCGGTTTGAAAAATTAATACCTACATTTTCATGTTAATTATATATAATTCCATCTATCACTTTATACTGTGGAATCTAAACTAATATTATAAAGCGGAAGAGTTTCTTTGTTTGAACGCGCTAATCTCAGGAATTGGAAAAAAGAATTTTTCTAATCAAACCAGTAGGGTCTGATTTGAAAAATTATTTCAGTGTTAGATAGCCCATTTATCGAGGAAGGCTATATAGGCTATAAATTATTATCACTTTAAGACCAATATAAGTGAAGAAACAGAGGAAAATGTGGAAAAACCGGGAAAATTCTTTGAAGGCGCTTGTCTTATGAACTACTGAATTTTGAAGTAATTTTGCTCAAATGTAGAATAGAACACGTGAAGGGACATAATTTATACTTTTTTACGGGAAAATGTAGGTTTCAATTATACTACTTTTCAGTAGGTAATTTACTTTAGAATCCAATTCGAACCATAGATCGAAAAGGTCGATTGCTAATGCGTGGCCAAAATACGTAATTCTGGCCACGCATCTTACTAATAAAATATAACATAATAACATAGATAATTTAGAGATTTAATATTAATATTAATATTCTACGTAGAAATGCTCGCTATTTTATGCCCCTTTATGTTCCACCTTACAATACGTACTACCGTAGAAATTCTTTTATACTTAGGTCTAGTTCATTTTTTAACAGATTTTTAATTGCCCATCCACTCGAAGACATGTTCTCCCTAAGACCAAACAAAATTATAAAAACTATGACTGATACGTTTTTTAACTAAAATAACCAGGGTGACCATATGTGGCAGGTTCCTGCCATTTTGGCAGGATTGGCGTCTTATGGCATGATCGGTTGACGTTTTAAAAACTTGGCAGGTTTTGGCAGGATTGGGGTATGAACAATAAATGTTATTTTTGCATCAAAGAAGTCAGTGATTTATTAGAATCTGGTGGTAGTATAATTCAAATTCTGTTTTAAGTGTAGATAATATTTTTTGGGGTTTAATAAGTTTAAATGTTTCAAAGGGATTGTTATGCTTACCAATGTCTCACGCTTCATGCGAAAGAATGTTCTCCCAAATCAATCCAAAAACTCGGAACCGTTTTTAGGGTTCCGTATCCAAAGGGTAAAAACGGGACCCTATTCATGAGACTTCAATGTCTGTCTGTCCGTCTGTCTGTCCGCCTGTCTGTCCGTCTGTCTGTCTCCAGGCTGTATCTCAAGAACCGCTATAGCTAGAGTTCTGAAATTTTCACAGATTGTGTATTTCCGGTGCCGCTAAACCAAGCAACCGGAGCAACAAATACTAAAATCAAAATAAAATTAATATTCAAGGGGGCTCCCATATAACAAACGTGATTTTTTTTCTCGTAATCTATAATGGCAACAGCTAAACGCTTAAAACTTTCACAAAATCTTTAATTATATTTGTAATTTAATTAAGTATTAATAATAAAATTTAAATAAAATAAATATTTAATCCCATTAAAAAAACACAATTTTTTGCCTACTTTCTGATTTCCCTCTGTAACGGTACGGAACCCTTCGTGAGCGAGCCCGACTCGCACTTGGCCGATTTTATAAACAAACATGTTGCATCTATGTTGCATGATATGCAAGGCATTGGTGAGCATAGTGATTGCAAATTTTCCTTCAAACCTACAAAATAAATTTTGAATCGCATGAACAAATCTATGTATAAAGATGAAGAAATGGAAGAAGACGATGCGAATGTTTAATGTTATAAAAATGCAATATATTATATGTGTATTTTTACTTTTCTTACTTTAAAACAACAGTACTAAATAAAGATGGCAGTATTTGGGCATTTTTACTATAGGCTTTGGCAGGATTTGGCAGTTTTTTTACCAAAGTAAGGCAGGATCTGTAATTTAAATATGGTCACCCTGAAAATAACCATAATTTATGTATTACTTCTAATAGACCAGCACGAGTCGGCGCATGAGTACCGGAAACTATTCCACCTCAATTTTTTTATGCGATCCTCTTCAAATTGCCCTCCTGATGATATAAATGCATGTTGCCATGGTGCAACCCGGTGCCATATTGTTTAAACAAACATTGTTTAAACAATTGCAAGGAATTGTTATTTTTCAACCAGACAATTTTTTTTAATAAGTATTCTTTATTGAAATACCAATAAAAAAGGTCCTATGAATTTTTACGATAAAGTTAATATTTTAAAGATATGAATTCTTAAAGGTACGAAAAATCTCAAATTTGGGTACATTCGACCCATGAAAAATATATGTATTTAAAAAAATAGTGATGTCTAAGTAATATATATTTTTAAATTCTCTATACAATAGTTAATAATATCTTTAGTAGAGATTTAAAAAAAATGTATTGTTTATATCTTTTTTTATCTTAGCAAAAGTAGACAAAAAAATGTGTTTTTTTGTATGGGAGCCCCCCTTAAACATTTACTTTATTTTATTTTTATTATTAATTATTAAAGTACAAATATAATTAAGGAGTTTGTGAAATTTTCAAGTGCCTACCTGTTACCATTATTGATTACGAGCAAAAAAGGCCAAAAAAATCACGTTTCTTGTATGGGAACCCCCCTTAAATATTAAACTTTATTTTATTTTTAGTATTTGTTGTTAAAGTGGCAACAGATATACACAATCTGTGAAAATTTCAGAAGTCTAGCTATAGCGGTTTTTGAGATACTGTCTGTCCGTTTGTCTGTATGTCTCCAGGTTGTATCTCAAAAACCGCTATAGCTAGCTACTTCTGAAATTTTCACAGATTGTGTATATCTGTTGCCGCTATAAGAACAAATACTATAAATAAAATAAAGTTAATATTTAAGGGGGGCTCCCATACAAGAAACGTGATTTTTTGGCCTTTTTTGCTCGTAATCAATAATCGTAACAGCTAGGCACTTGAAAATTTCACAAAATCCTTAATTATATTTGTACTTTAATAATTAAGAATAAAATTAAAATAAAGTAAATGTTTAAGGGGGGCTCCCATACAAAAAACACAATTTTTTGTCTACTCTTGCTAAGATAAAAAAAGATTATAAACAATGATTTTTTTAAATCTCTATTACCGATATTATTAACTATTGTATAGAGAATTTAAAAAAGTATATAACTTGGACATTATTATTTTTTTAAATATATTTTTCATGGGTGAAAAGTACCCAAATTTGAGATTATTCGAACCTTTAAAAATTTATATCTTTAAAAATATTAACTTTATCGTGAAAAGTCATAGGACCTTTTTTATTGGTATTTCAATAAAGAATATTAAAAAAAATGTCCGGTTAAAAAATAACAATTTCTTGCAATTGTTTAAACAATGTTTGTTTAAACAATATGGCACCGGGTTGCACCATGGCAACATGCACTTCCCAAGGAGCACAACTTGCTGCACAAGAGCTTCGGAGCTAATCCGATTATTTCCTAAGACGCCAAGCTCAAGGACTAGAGCGTCCACTGCAGACCTAGAGCAGGCACTCTGCAGCCAAATAGGCACAACTTTTGTAACCCTATGTTCCATTGGAACTCCAGAATAGTGACACTACGTTGATACATGAGCTGCAATTATTTGATGGCACCACACTGACCCTCTTGCGGCGCCTATAGCGTAAGGGAAGCTACAAAGCAGAGTAAGTAAACAAAATATATGATCATTCACCGGCCTCAGTCACATTTTTTATAATGACGGTGACGTGCATTACGAAATCAGCCATTATTAAAATACAAATAAAATAACTAATCAGTGAAGTGAAGTGTTTTTCAACAATGTGACTTATTTTAAAAACGCAGGTATGTCTATCGTCTATATAGGTGATATTTTTGGAGTATTTTTAACGCACCTTTATAACTACCTCAAAATATCGTAAAATATGAGAAATGTAAATATTTACATAATATTTTAGAATACCCCGTTACCGATATAGCAACCACATTGTTGAGTTAAATAATATTTTGTGATGTTCTGGTTCCATACTTAGCTGCATTTTAATATAAATTGTGGTAAAAACCTTTAATTTTGTTCAATAATTGTCGTGTTAAAATGGCGTCACAAGAACCAGCTACATGATCCTTAATAGTTCCTTACTGCGGGTCTGAGCGTTAATCTTATCCCCTTTAGCACTTATGCATAATCCAGCAGCCAAGTAATTCACGGCCATGTTTTTTAGCGATCATAGCGCCATCTCCTGCGCCACGTTCGAAACGCTGCGCCGGCGACGGCAGCGCCGCGGTCAATGCAACGGCAACGGTGTGCCACCGGACGATGGAATTTTATAAAAAAACGAACCCAAGAAATAGCAAAACCCTCAATTATATATTTTTTTCAATATAATACACCATATTATGATTAAGAAAGTTGTTTTTTTTTACCGTGTCTCTTTATCATAGCGCCATCTCTCTGCGCAACCTGGAACCTTTTGGAAAGAATCGATCGTCGATCGGTTTTATTTTAAAAACTGGATTATAACTAAGGGAAAAGACCTAATGCTAGACACTGAACTAATAAATGACACTTATGACAAAAATACCATAAAAGTAAGAATTACTTTAATTATTTCTCACCACTGTAAATTTTATAAGCTTCTCAAGCTATCTGTTGAATAGAAAAAATATATTAGAGACGCCTTCGGGAACAAAATTTTAAAATGGGATCAGTTTTCGTAAATAATATGACCGCGTCAACACGCGCTCGGCAATTTCTTAGCAAATAGGTTAAGGAAGGCGAAATTTTGCACATAAGTTTTGAATACATTTATTTGATTTTTTGTAATTTCTATTGATTTCATTGGATTAATGGTCATGTTGTATACACCTATTAATGTTTATTTAAGATTTTTTATCCATTTTCCCTAACAATATAAAGGGAGTCTACTATTAGTTCTTGAAAATGTAAAAAACCTAATAGATGACATGGATCTCATCTTTGAGTTTTGCAATACATACTAAAGTTATTTTGTACTTTATTCTACTGCAAAAATCATCACTATTCTCTGAAAATATAATTCTATTAACAATCTAAGAACTTAGAACTACTGCACCTAAAAATGGACATGTTGTGTAATATTAGACCTTGTACTGATCTAAAAATCGATTGCTTTAGTTTTTTAGCAGTAAAAAAAAAGAAAAAGGAGAGCTGAGAAAAGAAAGAAGAAAAAAGAAGAGGCAAAAGAAGCATGGAGACTAAAGACTGAAAATAAATTTGCTAGGAAAAAAAAAGACGGGTTGCACTCCGGGAGTGCCGGCAGAAGTGAAAACTTGATTAGTAACGTTGTGCATTTTTTTAACCCATTTTTTATGAAAATCGATTATTAAAAAATCGATTTTTTAAATTAATCGAAACCCTTACAATCGATTAAATTTTTAACCCAATTTTTATGAAAATCGATTTTTAAAAAATCGATTTTTTTAATTAATCGAAACCCTTACAATCGATTAAATTTCTAACCCATTTTTTATGAAAATCGATTATTAAAAAATCGTTTTTTTTAATTAATCGAAACCCTTACAATCGATTAAAATTTTAACCCATTTTTTATGAAAATCGATTTTTAAAAAATCGATTTTTTTAAAATAATTGAAACCCTTACAATCAATTCGAGTTCGAGTTCGAGTTCGAATTCGAGTTCGAGTTACACATAAAACACTACTCTCCAACCTTCTTACGGTTTTTCCAAGGTTTTTCGATCAGCACGAGAATCTGACGCGAGTTACACAGTCTTTACCCATCCCACAAAAGTGCTCAACGCCGCTAAAGAAGTTTTCACTTCAAAAATATGAAAAATAAAAATAAAAGGAAAGATAGTTTCAGCATGGAAGAAGAATGAATAGAATCTGGAGACAACGTGGATAATATTTCTGATGCATGTAGTTTGACGACCTCTGTATCTCAATGGTTAAGAGTGTGTGGCAGCTCAAGCCGGGGGTCGCGGGTTCGAATCCCGCCGACGGAACAAAAAGTTTTTCAATGTTCCTGGGTCATGGATGTGTATTAAATATGTGTATGATATAATAAAAATCCTAAATATATGTATAGTATAAAAGTATTAAATATATTTCCGTTGTTTGGTACCTGTAACACAAGTCCTTCAGGTACTTAGCACGGGGCCAGACTGACGTGGTGTGAAGCGTCCATAGATATTATTATTATTAAGTTACTATGATGAAGTAAATGAAATCTTTTGAAAAATGGCAAATAAAGACCTAATTTAATAGGAAAAATGTAAAATGTAATGTAATGTTCTATGTCAACTATTAGTTCATATTGGTGTCTACTATTAGTGATGTTCGTTTTTTGTGATGTCATCTATTAGTACTTATGACTAAGTTTACAAAAAGACCAATAATATATTTTTTAATTGATTTGTCAGAGAATAATTATAATAGTTTTATTTTGTAAGAGTTACTGAAAACATGGAAAAAGTTATCAATCCTTTATTTTCATAAATATATATTTTATAACATCCAAATGTTGCATGTTTCCTTAAATTGTCTGCCATTAGGTCTTTTCCCTTAGTTAACGCTAATTTGGTAGTATATGTGATCTATCGTCGTGGCGCAACGGGATAACCTATGAGACGCTAGAGTGCAAGATCGATTCCAGTCGGACGAAACATATATATTTAAATTTTATATTTTATTTGATTTCATCATTTGTTTTTAATATTTTTATATTACGATATATTTACTATGTAAAATTACGATATGACAAAAAAGAAGTACCGAGCTCCCCTAAGTAAGTACTAATAATAATATTGTGAATAAAATTTAAAAATACATCAAATTATTTGTATTTTACGTAATGGTGCATATTCAAATAAGTAGCATTTTAGTTGAAATTGTTGAAAACCATAATATCAAATTACGACTATAATTTTTATAAACTTTATAATGCACTTTGTTGCGATATCCACCCATTCTTTGTTTATTCTTCCATTTTTTTAAATCCATATTTATCTGAACGGTCTCAAATATGTTATGAAATATGATTTATGTAATGGAAACAGTAGAAATCGAATGAGTAATCAGTACGCTTAATATTACGCTACTGCTTCTATTGTAAAGACAATCGAGCAAACTGCTACTCAAACATGCGCAAAAGTGAAAATTATTTTTATAATGAAACTCTTAACTACAGAAAAGTGATAAAAGAACCTTTTAATACTATTTCTTCAAGGAGTCTGCATTATCAGTCTTAATCCAGTTCAAAAGCGTACAGCTGCGACAGTAGACCCATTTTTAGCTCTGTTTTAAATCTATAATCTCCAAATGGGTTCCAAAAAACTCGTATTCAGCTTAGAGTGGCATTAGGTTCAGGTTTTACGACCCCTAGTGGTATTTTCAGTCTTAAAGAGTAACGGAAGCATTAGAAGAACTAAAAACCATGGACTTCTAAAAACTGCTTCATGATTCCCTAAAGCGCCATAGTACAGTTAAAAGTTGCAACGTTGGCTGTTTTTATCACTAATGTGCTAGTTGGGTTATATCTAACGTGACCATTAATTTTTTTTTGTCAGAGCGGGACAAATACAGAATCCCCTTGAAATACATGAATAATTATTATCAAAGTGCCTATACATTATTATTTACTTTGCTATCTATACATATTATAAAACAAAACTTCGCTTTTTTCCCTCATGTCCCTTTGTTTCCTTTAATTTTTAAAACTACGCAACGGATTTTGATGAAGAAATAGAGGAAAATGTGGATAAAACGGGGAAAAATATTTGAAAGGGCTAACTTGAATGCGCTAATCTCAGGAACTACTGGTCCGATTTGAAAAATTCTTTCAGTCTTAGATAGCCCATTTATTGAGGAAGGCTATAGGCTATATTTTATCAAGCTAAGACTAATAGGAGAATGTGGAAAAAAACGGGGGAAATTATTTGAAAGGGCTTATCTCGCGAACTACTGGAGCAATTTTTATGTTATTTGGCACAGATAAGAAGTAGACCACGTGGAGGATCATAGGCTATCGATTTTAATCATTTTTTCAGTGGCTAGGTATATATTTTATACCCGTGCGACGCCGGGGCGGGTTGCTAGTAATATTAAAAGCAGAAGAGTTTGATTGTTTGTATGAACACGTTAATCTCAGGAACTACTGGTCTGATTTGAAAAATTATGTCAGTTCTAGATTTATCCAGGAAGGCTTTAGGCTATATGTTATCAAGCCAAGACTAATAGGAGCGAAAAAACAGAGAAAAATGAGGAAAAAGCGGGAAAATTTATTTGAAAGGGCTTTTCTCACGAATTACTGGAGCAATTTCTATGTTATTTGGCACAATATAGCAGAATAATCACGTTTGTTGTAAAACGCAAACGCAAAAATACTTTTAAATTATTGTCGTTTGGTCTGTTTGCAAAAGCGGGACAAGACAGCGGGACAGACTGCCTGAAAGCGGGACTGTCCCGCCCAAAGCGGGACGTATGGTCACCTTAGTTATATCATCAGGAGGGCAATTTGAAGAGGATCGCATAAAAAAATTGAGGTGGAATAGTTTCCGGTACTCATGCGCCGACTCGTGCTGCACTATTTTTGTATTGTAATAATAAAATTTAAATGATTGTGACATCTGCTGTGTGTAAATTTATTTATGTAAATTTATTTATTCAAGTACTCCCCATCAAGCCCCATAAGGATACCGGTGACCGCGACAACAATAGAATAACAATAGATTTCCAAGAATCCGCGATCGAAGGATTAATTCGCAATGTAAACGTTTTTTAAGGAATAAAGTAAGGGAGTTAGTGCAACATGCAACATGACCGTTTCTGAAAAATTATTTTTCACAAAGCTCAGTTTTATTACGGTAATATTATGCATTAGTCGACGCATGTGGAACACCCACTTGGGCAATTTATAACAAGGCATTTCTTAAGCATTTCTTAGCGTTTTTGCCACTCCGTGACACTGAGGTATAATTAGCAAAAATAAATTAGTAGGGCCATGCGAGCACGAACTAGGGTTGTTTAGTGTTTACGTTATAAAGTAACCCGGGACCTAACAATTTGTTATGGATCGTAAAATAAAGGGGTTGTTACCTTTAAAGTTTGAGTTTGTTTGAAAATAATGTACTTAATCAGACTCCATTTTATTGTTTTATAGAATATATTTGTAATTGCGTTGTCTACATTTTAAGATTTGGCGAGGTAAGTACAATCTAACTCTATAAAATCTAGACTTTCATCGGCTGGACCGATTTGAAGGAATTTTTGTATGCATTTGGGTAGCGCCCCAGATGGTGATTCGCAAATCGGCCTGGCCAGGACAACGTCTATCGGGTCCGCTAGTTCAATTTAATTTTTTTTACTTTTTCGTAATTTACTTACCTTTTGAACACGTGTAATAGTGTAATTCTTACGTACCTTTTCGTTACTTACTTACGTAAGTAACGAAATATATTATATACGAAAAGGCCATCATGATAATAATATGATAGAAGTACAACATTTCCGTCATAACGTATTTAATTATTTAACACCCTGTCCTGTTTGATAGCAACCCTTATTTGAGCCCCATATACACCCCATAAGTATATAACACCTTGAATGCCTTCGAGGCCATTTCCTTAACCTATCACAGCACCTACTTTAGTATGTAAATTGAATACCTAATTGAAAATAAAACGAGTAGGAAATTGTTACTTGTTACACCTGACATGAAAGGACTATGATAGAAATAAACGCTTGCTGATAAGGTCTAGAAAATATCCGCTGTTTGTCTGTATAAAGATTATATCTAAATTCTAATGGAGGTTAAATAAAAGATATTACTACAATGTTTTCACGCTAAAGGCAGCTACAGCACAGACAGTAAACAATAATAACTGTATTTTAAAAAGATAAAACCGACTTCAGAATTGTACGTAATTGAGAATTAAAATTCCCTACCTCAAAAACTACTGAACCGATTTTGATGAAACTTGCAGTATTCCCTAAGTTGAACAATACCTAGTACAATAAAAAAAGAATTATTTAGATCGGACTTGTAGTTCCGGAGATATGCGTGCACAAACATAAAAACATACATACATACATATTACATACATACATACACTTGAAATTTGGCACATTTGTTCAGAGGCTGTTATAGATTAACATATACAAAAACTGGGCAGTTCTGGAAATATAACATACATACGCGTCGAATTGATAACCTCCTTTTTTTGAAGTCGGTTAAAAAGTTGTTTTAACGTTAGATAAAATTTCTGTCAATATCCTGATAGTACCTGTGTAACATTTGCTCGGTTTATTTACAGTATGTGCTAGAAACGCCCTCGGCTCCGACCTTTGCGTAATATTCCCTATTAAAAAGGTTTATATATTTTTCTTTTGAGAGTCTGAAATTTTTATTGCATAAGCCACGTAATTTTAAATAAGCTTTAAGGTCGCTTGGCAACATAGGTAAG
The DNA here is from genome assembly GCA_963422495.1 of Polyommatus iphigenia. NCBI lineage: Eukaryota > Metazoa > Arthropoda > Insecta > Lepidoptera > Lycaenidae > Polyommatus > Polyommatus iphigenia. Next base: position 14,654,264 of record OY730189.1, read on the forward strand.
GGCAAGTACAACGGAAAATGAGGGCCTTGAAGGCCTTGAAGACCTTGAAACAAGTCTATTGAGAGATCTGCGGACATATTGGTCGTGATTAGTAGACCGTAGATCGCGATCAAATGGTGACACGTTACTGCTAGAATTTGTACACATATTACGTACGTACCCCCTCCAGTTTGCGAAGTTATCTTTAAGTTATGCGTGGCCTTTAGAACCACTTCATTTTTATATAAAAGGTTAGGGCATGCGGAAATTTTGGCGTGCACACTTTTATAAAGCCCTCTTTCAGGTAAAAAAGACGTGAGAGGCAAAGGTACTTCAAAGCTCTCAATGTATCCCCTAAACCAGTGGTTTCCAAACAGCGGTCCGCGAATATTAAAATTAGTGGTTTCCTAATTTCGGTAAATTGTAAGAAGCAAAAGATTGTTTAATACTTATGTAGGGAGATCGCAGACGGTACACTTTTTGTGTGATCGAGTCTGCGGCGCACATACATTCTGCATGGCCGCGCTATGCAAAACTAAAATGTTGTCGTAAAAACATAAATTCATATACCTACTTCTCAGTTTCAATGCTAAATTTTTTTCCTGTTATATTATCAAGATCTCTGCTAACAAGAATGAAAGTGGTTCCAGCAAGAAAATGTAGTAAATCCAATGTACTACGAATACCTAAATTGTAAGGGCAACTACCCCATCGATTCCACTAAACGTTAACGAAGTGTTAATAGTTTACCTTGCCCTTGCGGCAACAGGGCGGAAATCGTTAATTTCGGTTTGAACTGTCAGTGTCTAGTTAGTCCGGGTAAAAATATAATTACCGGCAATCAATTCTGTGCCGCGACAAGACACTTGATGAATTATCAAGCCAGCTAGTTTATGGATCCTTATGTGTAATAAAAATTGCGGATTGTGGTTTTGGTCGTTGTATTATGTATTATCTACATCACTTCACGCTTTTTTGTCCTAAAATATGCTTACTTGAAAAGTACGCAAAATTTTAGCGTATCTTTTAATAGATACATTGATATATAAAATAGTTAAGATATATTTAGTAGATATTTCGGAAGATTTATATTTATAAATACATGCCATTATATTATGAGTATAATATGGTCAGCTATAATGTTATAGGCTTCGCAATATAGACGTGACTATGGTAAGTAAAATACAACCCCTTAAATATATAATAAAACGTTTCTCATCCCTTTGTGCTAAACGTTTTTAAACTGTAGCCTTGTTTTATAAAAAGCCTTTTTCCAGCATATTTGATTACCTGCATTTTTGCATAATTAAAATTTTTTTTAGCTTACTTTTCACATTTCAGTCGCAAAAAGGTGAAGGTTGCATGTAAGCAGATCGTAATTAATATTTACATAAATATAGTGCAGTGGTTGCGGACTATTTAACTACCAAACGTTCCTAGAATTTCTATTATGAATACTTGAAACTACGGTTATAATGTCAATGTTTGCCAAGATGAATGGACTCATTTGTTAACCTTATACAAAAACTATCAGTCGCATAGTTTAATCCTTGGAGGTTAAAACACATAGACCAGTTTTTCCCAAAGTGTGGGTCGCGACCCACTGGTGGGTCCCGGGTAGATTTTGGGTGGGCCCTGAAACTATAGGACGATTGTCGTACTCGTTCGATTGTCATTTTGCTCGCTCGTTCGTCGTCGTGGGTGCGTGCAGGACGGGGGCGGGGCATTCGAACGCAAACGTAATTGAAAGTAAGGCTGACGATGATGATATGGAGGTGAACTACAATAAGAATTAACGCGTAAATGCTGCGGCAGCAACATACCGCTGTTTCTTTGTCTTCACGAGTGATCATGACACAAGGTGGGCCGCGAACTTTAAACTTTCTTGTAGATGGGTCGCGGTCCCGACAAGTTTGGGAAACACTGACATAGACTATTATAATAAACTAGCTGACCCGACAGATGTTGTTCTGTCTAAACGATGATTATTTAATTCGAATTGGTATAATTAAGAAAAAATAGATTAAAATTAGCATCTCCATGCCCATCAAATTAAATTAAATAGTTTAGGCGAAAATCATAAAAGTTTATTGTGCGGGAACCCAATGATTTATATAAATAACCTCCTCGTTTTTTGGAAGTCATTTAAAAACTCAAAGCAGATATGTTACTACCGCGCGCGTTGTGAAGATTCAAATACGACCTTTTATTTGTTGGGGTTGTCTTTTATTTAGTCTGTCTCTTTTATTTATATGGCATTTTGTATCTTTTGTTTCACTTATCTGTCAAATTTGTCAATGTTGTTCAGAAGAGATTTAAGCCGGAAAATAGTATGAACGTAACAGATCTGTATAAGTAGAATATCATTGGCGGGAACCATACATTTTCCGGGACAAAAAGTATCCCTTGTCCTTTCCCGAGATTCAAAGTATATCCATACCAAATTTCATCAAGATAGACTGAAAAGTTTAGGCGAAAATCATAAAAGTTTACTGTGCGGGACCGTACATTTTCCGGGACAAAAGGTATCCCTTGTCCTTTCCCGAGACTCAAAGTATCTCCATACCTTTCATCAAGATAGACTGAAAAGTTTAGGCGAAAATCATAAAAGTTTATTGTGCGGGAACCGTTAATTTTCCGGGACAAAAAGTATCCCTTGTCCTTTCCCGAGACTCAAAGTATCTCCATACCAAATTTCATAAAAATAGACTGAATAGTTTACGCGCAAATCATAAAAGTATATTATGCAGTAACCGTACATTTTTCCGGGACAAAATGTATCCAAAGTTGGTCTTCGAGACTCAAAGTATCTCTATACCAAATTTCAGCAAAATCGGGCCAGCCGTTTACGCGTGATGTCGTGACCACGCGAATATGGATTCATTCTTATATATTATAGAGATTCTGAAATAATATAGTTTTTGCGAGGCTCTTGTAATATATTACTTTAATGACAAAAAAATTATCACCCAAGAAATCCATACCAATGAAAGTGTGTTGCTTATTGTCTATTAATTCCCCGTCTGTTTGTCTGTTAGCTCTTCGTGTTTGATCTGAACGGATTTAAGACAGGTATGAAATTACTTTGAGTGCCCTTTTCCTGTGATGTCATCGTCAACGCGCGAATCTGGTCCGCGTGCGGATGACAGCATGTTCCTAGCAGACGCGTGTTGCCCGCATGACAGGAAAAATTGTATATCTATGAAATAGAATGCGGACAACTTGCATACGTAGCACATTCTCACGCGGGTAATAACACGCATGAGATGAAAAGGGCCCTGACTCCTGAGTCCAAAAAATGTACATACAACAGTTTTTTATATACTGGTGATAAACGTAACTAAAGTCAACCTCGTACCTAGTATATTTATTCAGTCTTTCGTATCGAATTATCAAGTATCTACCCACGTTCGGAAAGACTAAAGCGAGTGGTTTATGTCACCGTAAGATTGTAAACACCGCGAGATGGTAATATGACTGATGGCTGGTTTACATGTATTAAGTAGATAAGTAGTTAACTAAATTTTAACTTCATTTTAAGTTACTTATTGCATGTAAACACAAAATTTAGTAGCAAGTAGTAAGTTAAAATTTAGTTAAGTACTAAACAAGGAAATTAGAATTTTGACTATTTTCTGTAAGGTTGGCAGGCGGGGCTTGTCACTTGACACATTTCCGGCAGGCACTTCAAATTAAGTTAAAATTTAGTTACTACTTATCTACTTAATACGTGTAAACCAGCCCTAAGTGATGGATTGTAAGCAACCAGTTTTCCGGTGATTTTAAATTGTTTATTTCGTATTTAAAATAACTTCAATGCCCAATGGTATGAGCTGTATAACATAAAATAAAATTTAGATATATTTCGTCTTTAAATAAGACGTGCTGTTTGAATGTTCGGTTATTAAAATTACTTAATTTATAATTCAAACTGCACTTTAATTTATACATCAAATTTTCAGGCAGTTCAAGTTATTTTAAATACGAAATAATTAATTTAAAACCACCGGAAAACTGGTTGTTTACAATTCATCTCTTAGTCATATTACAATCTCGCAGTGTTTACAATCGTACGGTGACATATACAATATACATCCTTAAATAATAAAAAATCATAACAGATAAAACTGTAGATAGTTTTTCAGTTTGATATTTACAGTTTTTTTTCTAGCATATCTACAGCCTAGCTCTGTAATGTGGTTGGCAACACTGCCTGATGGAAAGCAACTACTGTCGCCCACATTATTATATTAATATTTTGACGGTTGCTCAGTACAAGCACCCGTTTAAAAATTCTCAACATTGTATACGAAACTGTCTGTTTGTCCCTTGTCGTTTGCAGGAGGACTTTAGTCTTATATTTTGTGAGGTGCGTGCAAGCGATAGCGCGATCTAGGCGACGCTTAGTGACATCTATGTTTCCGTCTGATAACTAAAGGTAGTAATTATACTAAAAATTGTTTTCTCAACAACCTAACTTATTCAATTTACTAGGTTAATGAGGTTTGTTATGTACTCCTCTTATGATTTTGTTTTTAGGGTTCCGTACCCTAAGGGTAAAACGGGACTCTATTATTAAGACTTCGCTGTGTATCCGTCTGTCCGTCCATCTGTCACCAGGTAGTATCATTTTTTTATGAAATAAGGGGGCAAACGAGCAAACGGATCACCTGATGCCAACATACAGTCTGTCAAGAAATAATTTTTTAAGAAATACAAGGAGTTTTGCCGGGCATACGAAAGAGTGACGTTATGTTTTTGTATTATTTTTCTAAAATTGTGTTATTCCGGTTTTCAATGTGTAATGTTGGTAGAATATTAACCATTAAATATTCGATGTTGTGCACAAGTGTGGGCAAGTGCTACAACTTCAAGAAACGTGCCATTTTGTGTTCCCTCCAAAACTCCATCGAAAGTTTTAGTAAAGGGTCTACCACTTAAAACAACTGACTTGACTCGTTGACTTTACTGACTACTTTTTTGGACCTTTACTAGACTTTCGACTTGACGATAATCTGAATTAAAAAACGACTCAGGTTCGCTGCCACTTCAAAAATGTGTTCAACTGGGAGGCCAAATATTGTTTTTTGTTAGGGTTCCGTACCCAAAGGGTTGAAACGGGACTCTATTACTGAGACTTCGATGTCTGTCCGTCTGTCCGTCTGTCTCCAGGCTGTAACTCAAGAACGGTAATAGCTAGGGTTTATTTAAAAATAAAATAAATTAAATAAGGGAGGGGGGGCTCCCATAAGGGAGGGGGGGCTCCCATACAACAAACGTGATTTTTCAAACATTTTTTGCTCGGTATCAATGGTGACAACAGGTAAGCACTTGAAATTTTCACAAAAGCCTTAATTATTTGTGTACTTTATTAGTTAATAATAATATTTAAATGAATTGCTCTATAACGGAATAATAAATGGAATCGCGAGTCCGACTCGCACTTGGCCGATTATTTAATTGACTTTTAAAGTGATCAGTTAAGATAATTATTATACTTAATTATGTTTATTTGTATTTGACACTATTATAAATGAGAAATAAAACTGCACCGCTCCGGTGCGTGCTAGGCACTGGGAATGAAATTTTCAATCCCAATGCCAAAGAACGCACATGTCGAGTGCGGGTTATGAGTTTACTACGTTTTTATGGTTTATTGGAAACAATACGCTGCTATTTTTTAAACATGAATACTTCTTGGCATGCTTTTACTAAAATAAACTACAAAAAAAATTAGTATCGAGGTAAGATGTAGTCCATTCCGAAGTTGAGCCAGGTACAGAGGGTTGGTTTAGCTGGGCTTGATTTTGACTGTCTGATACAGATGTGTGAGTATGGCTGCTGTGAGTCTTGGTTCTGAGTTGTAGGTGACGGTAATCGACGTGCCGGAAGGCGTAATTCGATTTTTAAGAGGTGCTGCAGACTCATCACCACAGTGCCGCTTCTATATCACTATCGTCCAAAACAGAAAACATTTGTTTTCTTTTTTTTTCATGAAATGGAACATGGAAAGCAACTTCCGTCGCCCATGGACACTCGCAGTATCAGAAGAGCTGCAGGTGCTTTGCCGGCCTTTTAAGAGGGAATAGGGTAATAGGGGAGGGTAGGGAAGGAAAAAGGGTAGGGGATTGGGCCTCCGGTAAACTCACTCGGCGAAACACAGCGCAAGCTTTGTTTCACGCTGGTTTTCTGTGAGCCCGTGGTATTTCTCCGGTCGAGCCGGCCCATTCGTGCCGAAGCATGGCTCTCCCACGTCAAGCATCATTTTCGCTGCCTTTTAGGTCTAGAAGAGCCTTCTGTAATCCATTAAAAATGGATTACAGAAAACCGACTTCAAAAAAAGGAGGTTATCAATTCGACGCGTATGTATGTAATATTTCCAGAACAGCTGTCCAGTTTTTGTATATGTTAATCTATAGCAACTTCTGAACAAATGTGCCAAATTTCGAAAGTGTATGTATGTATGTATGTTTTTATGTTTGTGCACGCATATCTCCGAAACTACAAGTCCAATTTAAGTGATTCTTTTTTTGTTGGACTAGGTATTGTTCAACTTAGGGAATAGTGCAAGTTTCATCAAAATCGGTTCAGTGGTTTTTGAGATCTAAGGGAATTTTAATGCTTAATTACGTACAATTTGAAGTCGGTTTTATCTTTTTAAAATTAAAATACTATTTATGTTAGTTATTTGTGGATAAAAACTAGACTGTCAAGCATACGAAAAAACCAAAAACACGTTAAGAAATTCAAAATTTCTAGCGCTATGCCGCTCCGAGTACAATGCCCCTAGCCACAGATTAAGGTATATTCCCTAAGGGCCTAGCCCAATGCCAGCGCCAAATTGTGTCTATGAATCTACTAAGACGCGAGACCGCACCGATGCGTGGACGGCTTCGAGCTTGTACATTGGTGTACAACTTACCCCTTACCCGTGCGGGGGTGGCAGCCAGCCAGGGGTAGGACATTTCCTTACAATGGTAAATTTAGGTAGCATAATCTGTGAATTTAGGTTTTAATCTGTGGTTTTTAATCGACATCTGTGAGTAATCGACAGCCGAAATTAGCTTGTTTCATAAGTCAATGGAAATTAACAATGTAAATATCACAGATGGCATCGTTACATGACCACAGATTAAGTATTGTCGTAGACTATACATCCTCTTTTTTTTTAATAAGATTTTATGGCCTAGTAACGGAAAACTACTGCAGAATAATGATCGAAAATATCAGTCTCGATCTATAAGACTATAAAAAGTACCAGTAATAGGGTCATCGTGTGATTATGCATGGTGTAGTGGTGATGATGATGGTGAATAATACAATTTGCATAACAGCATCTGCTTTCAGTTCTTAAGACATCGCCGAAACAACCAAACTAGTATCTATAAGGAATCAGGAGTTCTGTTCAGCACCTTCGGAACCGTGGTATACCATGGTGAAAAATCTTACTTTTTGGTAGCATATGATCATAATACATCATATAAAACCAAAAACAACATATGTACCCATTTGAATTTCAAGAAGTCCCCTCGATTCCTCATGGTTCCCATCCTTTTGTGAACATGGTACCAATTCGAAACAATACCATATACAACATATATATATATATATATATATATATATATATATATATATATATATATATATATATATATATATATATATATATATATATATATATATATATATATATATATATATATATATATATATATATATATATATATATATATATATATATATATATATATATATATATATAATTCTCCTCAGAGTTCAGAATTAATTAGCCCTTCGATCCCGCTTCTGATAAAGGGACTTGTCTTTTGTCAGGATAGGTCTTCTTTGTAAAGTGCTAGTTCAAGACAGTGGCGTGGGAGACGGGCGAGGGAGATTAGTACGAAATACACCTTATAATCCCTCTATTGTAATTCTTATTGAGCTTCCACTATTAGAGATTATGAAACAACGACAATTAGTCGTAATAATTTCCAATTGTAACTATGGCGTCCGCCAAACACTTGAATGCGAGCGCCTCCAACACGGAACATCGCCACAGCCAAACCATCAAGGCGTCGCCTTAACGTGTGTGCACGAGACTGGTAGCGTTTCATTATCAGTAAAATCTTCCTGACGGATTCCATCTTTATTAATGACCGCCGTCTCGGCCCAGTTTGTTTCAAATGCATTTCAGAATCATCTTCTCAATCTCGATTAATCAATCAGATTTTACATGAGGTTTCGCGACAATTTTACACGTTTTCCTAATTTCTGAACCATGTAACGTAATACCTTATCAACAAAATAGCAAGAAACGATACGCAAAGCAACCAACTGTTACATTTTTATGTTTTTTTTTTTTTATCCGCCATTCAGACAGGACTTGAATGGATTTCATGAAGTTAAATCTCGAACACTGAGCGTTCAAAAGACAAAGCTCGGATTAGCTGTGAACTCGTTTAGTTTATGTTGGTGAAATGCAATTCATTGTTATAAAACGCGTTTATACGTTAAAACCTGGTTTAGTGCGCACTAAGCGCGTTTAAGAATGCACCTGACCCTAACCTGACCACATACCCAAACCCAGATCCCAAAATTTGTAAGGTCTGGAAAATTCTTTTTTTTTTTTTACACAAGTAACTTCATTTCATGAAGATTAAAGATTAAATGCTCAAGACGAAAACACGATCACTGAACAAAATGTTCGATAGTTTCTTTTTTTACAATATAAAACCTTGTTTGAGACACACATTCGCTTGGATCCTCGAAGTTCTGAAGTCTCGAAGGGACAGCGCTTTTTCAATATCCAAAAGGCATTGATAAAACCTAAATTTGCTCAAAATACCCCCTTCATAATCATTATAGTTCGTCTTTCATTCAAGCAAAACTAACTTGGCGATAATTCCATGTCGTCCTCCCTTACCTGGCGACGACTACACGAAAGACGGGTGCGAGTGTGAAGAGAGAAGGACGATGCTTGATTCCTTGGGTCAGTTCCTCTTAATTTCTTTGGTGAAATTACACCTTAGAGTAAAATAATAATGTACGCTTGAGGAATGTTTAAATTCCCTCTGAATACACACACAGATACAAGCATAGTAGTCGAAACATTCTAATCACAAGCACTGGTAAACGTAGCAGTGGCGAAGGGTGAATATTTTCGGAAGGGAAGCCGGAGTATAAAATCTACTTACCAAAATGCTCAGCACTGATGTACTGTATATTATTATGTTCGAGTTTCAAGTTTGATAATGATGCCTTTAAAAAGTCAAAATAAAAAGTTAACAAACGAAACTAAGTTTCGTTTGTTAAAGTCTGTCTGAATTAATGCCATTTCCGAACTACACGATTATGTATGACACACAAATCATAATATAAATTAATTTAATTCATGACACACTTCTAACACTAAAACAAATAAAATAATAAGTATAAGTAATAAGCCCACTTCGATCGGCTTATTTCCGAGTATATTCGCGCGTGCTAGAACGAGACAGAACATGACGATCAGTTCACAGGAATGAAAATGACAGATACTTACTATGAAATATTGTTCTATGGACAAATAAGCCGCTAATTTATCGGCTTGATTATCGTTCTCGGAGATGTTCTGCGCTTGCACAATTTTGTAGGCGCTTAGTTATTAATTCAAACTATTTCAAGTGAGTGGAAAATTTATTGCATATAAAAATTTTGTAAGCGTTTTAACTTTTAAGTGAATTCAAAGTTTTTTTAAGTAAGTACCTACGTAAAATATTTATTAGATAAAAATGTCGTTGGCCTATAGATTCGATTTTTCTAAGGGAAGCCGACGGGAATCGGGTTATATGGACTCTTCGCCACTGAAACGTAGTTCACTCACTTGACCGAAATATAGCCTTAGATCAACTCGCTGTCATCAATAGAAGTCGCACGCATTAGGTCGTACAAACCGCACGCATTTACATTAAGGCGCTCCCCTACGGAGACGTCGTAATTTACCATAATATCTTAAAAGCCCCACAAACTCACAATATGAAAGCTATAATAAAAATAGAGCAACAATCCTAAGCATATCGACATTCCTTTCCCCGTCTTCAATTTCCTATTTTTGTTCATTACACCCATGATACCAGCCTCCAAAGCAACACTAATCCATCAAAACCGAAGCATACCCTCAGCATTAATAACCCAGCACTCACAAACCACGTCTACCCGAAACGCACGACAACAGATAGACAATTTCATGAACCACGCATTCCACGCTTCAATCCTTTCCTTTAGATAAATCTTGAACCAAGATATGTAAAGAAAATATAATCCTTGCGCGATCCCGGCAACGTGTCAAATGCATGGTCAAGGTCGCCTGCTCGGGGGATGGCCTTAATTAGAGAATATCTTTATAGTCCGCGCGGAACCATGCGAAAATCGCTCGTAAGTAGGTACAGCTGTATTCTACCAACTTTAAAAAAAATTACATTGGTCTTATTTCTTTCTTACTGTTCCATATCATAAATTCATCGAAAAACCTCTTAGCAGCCTTCAGAAAGACAATGTCCAACCTTCCATGAGTTGAAACTTAAAAGCCATTCTACTGCTTAAAAGTTCTAACCAAGTATGCAAAAAAAAAACGAAATTGTCCCTACACTAGAAACGTCTGTCACTTCACCGTCAATCACAATGTGAATAGAAAACATGATATATTTTTTTTACACGGGTCAATCACCGCTACCGCATCGCCCGATTACATACGGGCTACGGCATTACGAATAAGTATACATGGAATAAAACTGAGATTGCATAATATAGTATACACTATACTTTTCATTAGTGTTGGTAAAAATAGCAATAATAATTAATTGTGAACTGCCCATTAGCAATAATTAATCGTACTTGCTCAAAAAATACGATTGCTAATATTATCGTAAGTAGCAATAGTTTGCGATCAGTGATCACGATAAAAATCACGTCCGCGCTGTTTCACACCGCGGTGCTAACTTGTTATTTTTCACTCGATGCAAAATAATACTCGACGCGAGCGGTGCAATGCGAACCGATAATTCACAATGCCGCGTTTTTATCAAATAGCAAAGCAATAATACTTAGCATGCTGTGACATCAAAATTAGCATGTTAATGAAGTTATTAGAAAATAGCATTAATTCCCATTACTACTTTTAATAAATGGGCAAGTCAAACCGTTGTCAAATAAAAATGGAAAGGCCTCACCAGTTTTTGTCGTTATTGTACCTCGCGTCTTGCGCTCGCACATGTAAACCTCCATCCTCAACGATCGCTCGCTTACGGTTTTGTTCTCAATGCAATTGGTGCAAATTCTCCTCAGAGTTCAGAATGAATTAGCCCTTCGATCCCGCTTCTGATAAAGGGACTTGGCTTTTGTCAAGATAGGTCTTCATTGTAAAGTGCTAGTTCAAGACAGTGGCGTGGGAGACGGGCGAGGGAGATTAGTACGAAATACACCTTATAATCCCTCTATTGTAATTCTTATTGAGCTTCCACTATTAGAGATTATGAAATAACGACAATTAGTCGTAATAATTTCCAATTGAAACTATGGCGTCCGCCAAACATTTGAATGCGAGCGCCTCCAACACGGAATCTAATTTAAAACCCATTTTCTTCTTCTCCTTCTTTTTTTTATCCATAGACAATAAACCATAGTTTTGCCATATTCGGCCAGTACCATTTTAGTTGGCCGCCTGTTCAGTGTTTGGCGTTACGTCAGAGCGATAACTCTATTTCGTTTGGAAATTACCAATTACAATATTAATCTAAGTACCAAAAAATCATATTTGAAGTACAACTATTTCGGCAGCGCCGTCATATATATATATATATATATATATATATATATATATATATATATATATGACGTCATATATATATATATATTTCGGCAGCGCCGTCATATATATATATATATATGACGGCGCTGCCGAAATAGTTGTACTTCAAATATGATTTTTTGGTACTTAGATTAATATTGTAATTGGTAATTTCCAAACGAAATAGAGTTATCGCTCTGACGTAACGCCAAACACTGAACAGGCGGCCAACTAAAATGGTACTGGCCGAATATGGCAAAACTATGGTTTATTGTCTATGGATAAAAAAAAGAAGGAGAAGAAGAAAATGGGTTTTAAATTAGATTCCGTGTTGGAGGCGCTCGCATTCAAATGTTTGGCGGACGCCATAGTTTCAATTGGAAATTATTACGACTAATTGTCGTTATTTCATAATCTCTAATAGTGGAAGCTCAATAAGAATTACAATAGAGGGATTATAAGGTGTATTTCGTACTAATCTCCCTCGCCCGTCTCCCACGCCACTGTCTTGAACTAGCACTTTACAATGAAGACCTATCTTGACAAAAGCCAAGTCCCTTTATCAGAAGCGGGATCGAAGGGCTAATTCATTCTGAACTCTGAGGAGAATTTGCACCAATTGCATTGAGAACAAAACCGTAAGCGAGCGATCGTTGAGGATGGAGGTTTACATGTGCGAGCGCAAGACGCGAGGTACAATAACGACAAAAACTGGTGAGGCCTTTCCATTTTTATTTGACAACGGTTTGACTTGCCCATTTATTAAAAGTAGTAATGGGAATTAATGCTATTTTCTAATAACTTCATTAACATGCTAATTTTGATGTCACAGCATGCTAAGTATTATTGCTTTGCTATTTGATAAAAACGCGGCATTGTGAATTATCGGTTCGCATTGCACCGCTCGCGTCGAGTATTATTTTGCATCGAGTGAAAAATAACAAGTTAGCACCGCGGTGTGAAACAGCGCGGACGTGATTTTTATCGTGATCACTGATCGCAAACTATTGCTACTTACGATAATATTAGCAATCGTATTTTTTTAGCAAGTACGATTAATTATTGCTAATGGGCAGTTCACAATTAATTATTATTGCTATTTTTACCAACACTAATGAAAAGTATAGTGTATACTATATTATGCAATCTCAGTTTTATTCCATGTATACTTATTCGTAATGCCGTAGCCCGTATGTAATCGGGCGATGCGGTAGCGGTGATTGACCCGTGTAAAAAAAATATATCATGTTTTCTATTCACATTGTGATTGACGGTGAAGTGACAGACGTTTCTAGTGTAGGGACAATTTCGTTTTTTTTTTGCATACTTGGTTAGAACTTTTAAGCAGTAGAATGGCTTTTAAGTTTCAACTCATGGAAGGTTGGACATTGTCTTTCTGAAGGCTGCTAAGAGGTTTTTCGATGAATTTATGATATGGAACAGTAAGAAAGAAATAAGACCAATGTAATTTTTTTTAAAGTTGGTAGAATACAGCTGTACCTATTTTTTCAAGTACTTATATATATATATATATATATATATATATATATATATATATATATATATATATATATATATATATATATATATATATATATATATATATATATATATATATATATATATATATATATATATATATATATATATATATATATATATATATATATATAAGTACTTGAAAAAATTGCATGCCGTAGTCGTTGAACTTATTTCAGTAGCCGCCTACGCGCTTCGATTGCGCCAACTGTATGTCGCAGCCATCTAGTTGAATTGTCAGATTGACGTCTAGGCTGATCGTGAGTTTCATACAATATACTCAGAGAACCAAGAAACGCGCCTGGATTTATATGAACGCGCTGGTTCTCGGCTACGCCGCGAGATGACAAGCAAAATATGACATACTAGATGATGCCCGCAACTCCGTTGCGCCAAAATTCGTTTATCGCGCGGGAACTGTACATTTTTCCGGGATGAAAAGTATCCTAGCTCAAAGTATCTCCATACCAAATTTCAGCCAAATCGGTTCAGCGGTTCGGGCGTGAAGAGGTAACAGACAAACAGACAGATAGACAGACAGACAGATAGACAGACACACGTTCGCATTTATAATATTAGTATGGATTATAAATCGTTTTCGCTAGTAATCTTGCAGTGTAGCCGCTAAGTGTCAATTTAGACCGCACGCCACGCGATGCGTAGATGCATTTCTAAATTTGTGCTGAATTGACAGATTGGCATGACGCCTCGCGCGATTGAAATCTATCAAATCCATACAAATTTATGCCGCGCCGCGCCTCGCCTGGCGTTGCGGTCTGAATTAACCCTTTGTATGGATTTGACAGATTTCAATTGGGTGAGGCGTCTTGCAAATCTGTCAAATCCATATAAATGTAGAAATGCATCTACGCATCGCGTTGCTGTCTGAATCAACCCTAAGACGCGCGTTCGGGTAGACGCACATTTCATATTTTTATATTTCAAGAACACAAATTGACTCTAAAACTATTGTACTGATTTCAATGAGATTTGGTATAGAAACACAGGAAAGAACATAGGTCATATTGTAGGATAATGTACGGTTCTAGTGGAAAGCGATTTCGGGCGTTTAAAGTACGAATATGCGCCTCAATAACACCATAATGTTCCCACAACAAACTGACTTCCACGTGTATGTTAGTTTATACCACAGTGTAATATTATAATTGTAGTAAAACCACGTAGCCGTGACGTTCAAATCCATTGTTGTTCAATACGAGTACTATCTAACCTTCTCAATAATAAAAATATGTAAATTAACGTAGCGAAGTTAAGTTACATAATTTATAATTTTGCAATGTAAGTATGAGAAATGTGACATTACTAACGAAGACGGCGGTCTTTAAATAGTTCAACGTTACGTTAATCTGTTTATTACTAGTATTGATTAGAACGTTCGCGTTATAATACTGCAACTGTCGTGTTTTGATACTTCAAGTTATCTGAAATCATGCCTGCGCCACTCTGATGTGTGCGTGCATATTTTGGTGGAGTGTAAAACTGGTCAACTGTTTGCTATTTATACTGTGGTTATATCATGGTATCGCTCGCGATCCCTGAGGAAAACATATAGAGAGAAACTATCTCGTCTGAAATGTTACTCTGGCTAAAAAACTATTCGTGTTTTATCCCAAGTCGCAAAATACGTTAGACGCGATTGAGTAACAAACATATATACATACTTTTGTATAACAACGGAATAATATTATACTTAAACATTCAAAGTATTGTTCAATTAAAAAAATAATAGGCACGTAAAATTGTTGGTCATGCGTTTCCCTAAATTAACAGTTAAGAATTAATAATAATTAATCGATCAATTCATATTTTAAACATAAAAACTAGATCAAAATTAGTCCATCTGTTTGGGAATGATGTTGATACAAACCGACACACAACTTATAAGTTTCACGTCAGGCTATTTTCACTCCTCTATTTTCACCGAGTATCAAAAATAGTACGCTTTATTAAAAAAAACATTAATTTAAGAAAAGCAAGAACCTTCTTTTCTTTAAACGTAACCTTCTCTCGTGTTTATTATTTACTTGTTTAATGAAACAAAAGAACAAGGGAGGAGAAACAGCCACAACTGCACTGGAAACAACTCTGATAAAACTTCACAACTGTGAATGGAAAAGTTACTCTATCGAGAGCTACGGAACTGAAGAAACGTTCTTCAGATCGGATGAAAGTAAAAAATACTTTGGCGCCGTCATTAAAATACGAGTGTCTCCGTTTTTCGGGTCATCGGATAGTCCTCGGCGACGTAAATTTAAGAAATAAAACATTAAATCGTCTTGCTGATGCATATAAAATCTATACGAATGGAATTTGACTTGATTAAGCTAAATAATAGGTATAGGGATTTCTTATGTGTACGCATGTTATTTATTCGTTCCAAATCCAATCAAAATCATAATAAAATTGCTTATTTTTGGGTTATTTTCACAACTTTAAGAAAAGGTGTTATCATTTCAGCAGCTCAGTCATCCCGTAAATATATTGTGATCGTTAGAAAGTTCAAAGTAGCCACCTCTCTAACGATGTTACGTCAGAAATCAGAAAACTAATTAATAATTAGCCGATTTTAAAACATTGAGTAAGTGTTTAATGTTATTAGGGTTATTAGGGTTGCAGTAATAACTGCAATTATTAGCTTATGATAAGTACTACAACAGCTACATGGGCATAACTAAATAGTATATTCCATATTATATTATTTAATTATGCCACAAAGTTACTGCTCAGTTTAAGTCTAGTTTTGTGTTGCTGCATTGTTTGCAATAAAAATTATAATTTAGTGCAGTGATTTCAGTGCCGCATATTTTCTGTTTCATATTCTCAAAACCAAAGAGGATGTAAACTGTATACTACGTAACAAGAGGTCGGACTTAGAAGAAAAAAAATGAACCTCCGTTATTTTTTTAATTTGAAACTGAAGTTAAAATTTTTAAGTGCAAAACCTTTCACTCTAAACATACCAAAAAATTTAAAAAATAAAAAAAAATAAGAAATGAGCCCAAATAAATGTTTTGTTTCAATAAAAAATATTGTACATAACTTAATAAATAGGGTAATAAGGTAAATTAACCAATAAAACAGATTTAATCCACAAGCTTTTGTTAATTTCTATTATTAAATATTATTATATTACAGTACAGTTCTATGTATTTTATTTATAAATATAATAGAATAGCTGTCTATGCTACTCTACTAACTACTTGATTGGCTTATACAGTAAACTCTTTATAGGGAGGGGATTAAAGCTGCGCGTCCACCAGGTCGGAATCGGGACGTACGGTGCGGACGGCACGTCGTGTCGTCATATACTTGTCAGGCGCAGAATGACGTTCCAGTACTTCTAGTACAGTTCATAGTAGTCAGTACCATACATACAAAGCAACAAATCCGTCCACTGCGTACCTACGCTCCGATTCTGATCCAGTGGACCGCACCTTTATACATACACACTTGTTTTCTTACACCCTGTATACGACAGCTGAAATCTATCGCGTGGGCTCAGGCCAGCTGCATACCACCTCACTTGATCAGAGGATTTTTCCTTGGTGGTCGTACCACTCATAATCCCATACCTTCCTTCTCCTAAAATCTCCTTGCTTTGAATCTCTTTGCTGCTTTTGTTCCCAAGCATGCGACCGCGAGAACAAAAGATTTCCTACAATCCGCGATCGAGGTAACAGCTATTGCTTGCAGACTAAAATGTTGCAAACTAGCTGTATAGGGACCTAAAAATCTGAAATTAATGAAACATTTTTCATTTACTACTTTTCCATACAGTTTACATAAATTATTAAGTATAGTTAATAACCTAATGTATTGTTACAATAAAACAATATACACATGATACACATTTCATTATTTTCCTAATTAACTGCATACTGATATACATTATAATAATTTCTATGAAATAATAATCTATCTTTTTCATATTAATATAGTTTAAGTTGTAAATTATTGTACAATTAAGCAAATAATACTACGACATACTTTGTATTAGAACATGGTATGATATCGTATGTTTTGCTTCAATTTATCAATTTACGGTTACATTTACATTTTACAATGGCTTACCTTTCGTTTTTCAATAATTTATCCACTTAGTTTACAATTTTTGTATTTTTGTAATAAATAATTTTCACAAAATGAAATTCGAACTTTGAGTTTTAAACTTCTTCTTCCTCTTTTTTCTCATGTAGTTTATATTCTCTATGGTCTTTTTTATCAGCCAATCACAGTCGACCGTGCTTGAAAATTGTACAGATTATGCGATTATATCTAGTAGCTACGTTTAAATTTGGAACCCAATTTTTTTTTTGTTCGGAACTTTCGTCCACCAAACTTTCAAAAGCGCCGTTTGTGTTATAACATTTTTAACTTTTTACTAAGCTGATTTAGGCTTTAATCACATCATATTATGTATTTTACTTACTATAATATTAAATACTCGTTAATATAATATTATGATATTTTTATTTTAATTATAATAATAATCTAGGAATCATTTTTGAAGACAGTAATTATATATTTTTGCCATTATGGGTATGAACAAGCAATGCATACATAAAGCAAGTTACATAATATTGTAGAAACCGCACAACATCATTGTAAGTAAATACCTCTATACTTTGAAGCACATCGCGTCCCCGATGTATTACCAATAAATATTTCATACTAGAACCTCAATAGCGTTATTAAGCAACATTGTGGGTAATAGAAGTGGGTTTGGTAGCGAGCGAGGCGAGTAAAGGTGGCTATCCGTTCTTTGTCGCTAGCGAACGCGACCGACAAAAATTGTAACAAAATGCTACTTTAAGACCTAGGCTACAGGTTTCATTTTGTACCGATATTGGTCTAGCGATCGACGCCGCTGCTGCTTTGAAATTTCGCATAGCAAAATGGAACCTATAGACTAGGTCAGTCACGTTTTGGTCTTGGCGTCGCGAATCGCGATCCGCAACAATCTTTTTAGGTTTAAATTAACGTTCTTTAAAATTAGCAATTTCACGACAACTTCGCATTATTTTGCCGGTGGGCGTGAAATTCGAAATGGTTTAACTCCACGCGGGCCATTGATAAATCGGCCGCAGGTTGAGTGTAGCTGAATCAGCGGGGCTAAAATGGTCACATTTAGCAATTCCTCATCTCAATCAATTCAGCAAATGAATTTTCAAAATTGTCAAACTGACGAATGTCTGATGAATTGCCAGTAGAGTGACCATTTTGCGATTAAAAAAAATGAATCATACTATGATTCATAATATGATTCTCCAAAGCGACCATTTTAGCCCCGCTGGTCATAAAATGTCGCGGTCGCTTGCGGCAAAGATCGGAAGGCCACCTTGAGGATGAACGAGGGCAGGCGAGGAGCGTGCTGGTAATTGATACCTTGTTTATGGCTCACATTGCACTTCACTAGCGGGACATCCACAGGTGTGATATATCGTTGTCCGCCGTTACATCCCTCTATGAAGAAATTGGTTTACCGGCCATAAACACAAAACGCCGCTACCGGCATATTTCCTGTAGTTTTCAATTTTCATACATTTTTGACGCCGGTGGCCGCCACACGCTACAACGATTTACTTTACGACCAATAGACTAGCTTAAAAAGGCGTTTGTGGCTGTCGCGTGTGGGTGTGGCCCGTGTGCGTCAATCAATATTTAAGGTTTTTAATTCTTATTCAATAGTGATTTGTTGGATATTCCTCTGTTCCTTACAACAAATTGTGCTTACTGTCAAACTGATTTGTGAATAGAGCTGTGATTTTTGTGAATTGTATTACCACATGTAATTGCAAAAAACTTTACCACTTTGTTGTACACTTAGAATACCATTATACAAGAATTAAATATAAAACTAGGCTTCTTACGAGGACACACATATTTACACAGACACAACAAGTTGACATGTCCGAGAGTCCACAACGCCTGAGGCCCGCCCGAGACATCCGTTTATTCAGTGGAAAGATAACGTTTATCTGCTTGGAAAACTTTAAACTTGTATTGTTTCAGCCCCTTAGGGGTAGAAAGATTTCTGTAAGGCTTCAGTTTCGAAATCAGCGGGCAGTGGGGCGGAAGCCTTAGGCTTGGTCCACACGGCACAATCCTGCACGTTTTTTTGCAGTATACGTCTTAACGAATAAATAGTGGCACATACAATGTATATAGAACCATTCACACGTCGATTGTACTGCAACAAATCGTGTATCAACAAATCCACCACAAGTCATCGCCAAATGAATACAAAAAAACGTGCAAGACAATGCCGTGTGAACCTGGCCTTAATCGGAAAACATTAAGTGAGTTTTTATAGCAGAAAAACTAATTTTTGTACGATTTTACGTTTTGAGTCCACAATTGGCAACAAAAATAAAAGTGTCAAAGTTACAAACAACTCTCAAATGCCGCCGAGCGGTAATTATTTTAGTAACCGAAAACTACCAGTGAACTAAGCCATCGGTAATTAAAAAACTTTGAATGTTTTCATTCACTAAAACCGGCGGCAAAAATAAACTGAAACGCGTCAGGGTGGCGGAAATGTTCATTTGGTGTTATTAATTAAGGGGAGGCATGGCGTGGCGTGTTCGCATGATTAATTCAGGTGACCCTTCCCTCAAGGTCATTTAAGTGGAAGCACAGAATAAATACCGATAAATATAAGCCGCAGGAAGCGTTAGTAAAACGACAAAAATTCAACGAAAATTCTTGACAGTTTATACCGGAGTCAACACTTTACAATGTAATTTAACCTGACTTTGAATCAGTATATAAAAAAGCTTTTAAAATGAAGATATGTTAGGATAGAGTTGTTCAATAATAATTAATAACAATAATTCTAATAAATAGAACCTCCGAAGACGGAAGAACTAAAAGACAAATAAAGTCGTGCATCTGTGTACGTATGTGTTTTTTTTTTAATTTTACAAAATATATCTGATTGATACCTGTGATCAAATCCGATGATTGAAAGTTTTTATTAAGTTGTAAAGATGCATTAATTTAAAAAATTAGAACGTAACACGTGTATTACATCTTATGACAATTTCTTTTTAAATATCGGTTAAATTACGTATTTTTTGTCTTTATTTTTCTTGTGCAACTGCAACTACAAATACCCAGAAGTTTGGATAACAGAATAAACTGCTGGTCACTGTTATGTATTTTGTGTCGTTCTCTTTCTATTTGCGTTGTAGTAGGAAAGGCCAGGGTGCTATCCGGGAGGCTTAGACATATAGTAAAAGCAGATTAGATACAAAAATCTGAAGCTTTATTTTTTATTTTAACAAGTTCTTACAGGCTTATGATACCTTTAAATCATCAGTGCTTTATGTGTAAGCTTCTTTGGGGTATACTTACTTAATATCTATCTATATCATAATATCTTAATCTGATAGATTCGATGACATTTCAATATATTCTTTTTTTAACCCACCAACTAACAGCCACAGCGCCCGTGTGGCCGGCTATGCGTCAAACGGCAGCGCTGCGTCAACGCAACGCTGACACAACGTGCCGTTTGGACTGGCTCTCAGAAATCAGATTTTTATACTACGATAACTAGATACATGTGAGAAGCCTATACAAGCTTAGTCTGACACGCTCGAACAATTGAAATTCCTTCTTGGCCTCCCCTACTATTGTTAATAATTAATTAAATTATCGTTCGGACGTCCGTCCAAATCTATTTAATTAGAGCAAATTAAGTACTATCGTTGTTTTACATTAATACTTTGTTCATATCGATTCATGAATTCTTATTTTGTTTGTCTTCTCTTGGTAACCACAATTATTTTCTAAATAAAACATATTTTTTATACATTCTACATGATATTTAACATCCTTTTCAAACACTTTGGTTTCGAACTTGTATTTAAAGATTTTTTTATCCTTTATCGAGTTTTTTTCTTTGTACTTCACTCAAACAAAATTTCATCACAATCGGTAATCGGTAAGCCGACAAACATACAGACACACTTTTCCATTTGTACTTTATATATGGATTAACAAATTACAACTGAAAACTCTATTCTTTTGTTTTACCCTTATAATAAAACAGAATCGTCAATATTTGAGTGCGGAAAATCAAACCCAGTTTCATCATTCCCAATTCCTCGAAGGACGCAAAAATCGGCATTGGCGTTCAAAACCTTTTGAATTGTTTATGACGATCTCTGCGCGACCCCAATACCACAAGGTCAAGGAGCCTCACGAACTTAACTAAAACTTTCTTCGCATTAAGGCATTTAAAATTGAGGCATTTGAAATTATTCTTTGCTAGATGAAAATAAATATAAATATAAAATAATAAATATCGTATTTACTGAATACGTACATTTTCTGGGATAAAATATCCTATGTCCTCTCCTAGAATAGAAAAAGTTCAGCAAAATCGGTTCCACGGTTTATGCGTGAAGAGGTAACAAACAGACAGACACATTTCTTCCGGACGAATATAAACTATTCTTTTGCCCGACTATAGTGCAACTAAACGGAGCTCAATAAGCTTACCTAGTTATTTAGTTAAGCTCAGCTTAAGTTAGCTAGATTAAGCTTCGTAAGCTCTTTATTCTTTTATTTCTTCTAACAGTCATATTCGGTTTAAAGTAATTCCTCATACAAATTGATATCGGGAAACTTTCTTAAATGCTTAATGCCCGGTTCACATTATTCCAATCCAGCGTTGGATTATGCTACTGGAATAATGTACTTTTCCGTTGTACTCGAATAATGTAAGCCGGCCATAAATGTCCAAAACGATATGTAAAGAATCCGAAACCTTTTATTGTAATGAAACAAAAACATTTTTATCGCAAACACAATTGAACAAACGTTATGCGTGTCCTATCCACGCTCACGAGAATTTACTTCGCAACTTTCGGCGGAATTGTATCGGGTACGATCAAATTGTCAGGGTTAAAAAGAACGCGCGCCCCCGCCCAACCGGTCAACGAACTTGTAACTTGATTAATTAAAAGATAGTATTGTTTTCGAATATCGCTTATTCAAATTGGCTGGCAAATTGTTATAGCTTTATCAGGGGATTAAGTTTTAAAGATCAATTTTCGTGATACAAGGGCGTTGACTTTTTTGCTAGTCTAGACGTGATATGTCAAAGATGTATCCAGTAAGATATCTCTACCCCATCAGTTCCAGCGTCTGGTTCGTCTGAACACTTTACAAATAGCCGCCTGTCACCGATCAGACGTTCATTCACTTATCTATTCAACTTGTCGTTGATGTACCTTTGGGCTAAGATCGAAATCTTAAAGGGATAATGTAGAACTATATTTATATCTAACTTATGCCCTACTACTAAATATGAATCTCGCTTTCGTAATATTAATAGCAATCAAATTAGGTAGTGTAATATCTATTAATTGTTATTATAAAATTATAATAATTTCTCCTGTTATTTTCTTGTATTTAAATTCGTCGCTTTAATATGACCCTGCGAATTTCGATTACAATAAAAAAATAAGGTTTTTTGTGGTTTGGTTACTACACACTCTAGCCTGGTTACACACGCCCACATGTACTTGAGTAACACAGGCACATATTTTGACATTACACTAGTGGGCCTAGTGAGGGTCACATGTGGTGGACTAATGCCAATTATATAGGTAAGTAATTTTACTTCAACTGTATTTTTCCTTTATAACTAAAATAAAAGGCTATAAGAAGAATAGCCTGTTATAAGTAGAATAGCTTTTATTCTAAGAAAAGAAAATCTTTGCAATTTTTTTCAAAGTTTACAGTATTCTTGGAATTTCGCATTTCTAAGGGAATTATTAATGAAATTATAAAGTAGATTTTCTCTAGAAAAACAGATTCCGTTACCTACGTTGTACAAACGTGAAAGTTGTGTTACATAACTGACGTGAAACCTTCGGCACGTGTAGATACTAGTACTTAGTATTTCAGGGTACTTTTTGAAGCTTATTACCTTAGCAATACGATAGTAAAAATATTGCCAATATTGCCACAATTTATAAATTGTGGCAATAATGGCAATATTTCCAACATAATTTATTTGCCACTAGATGACGTCCGCAACTCCGTTGCGCCAAAATTCTTTTATCGCGTAGGAACCGTACATTTTTCCGGGATAAAAAGTATCCTATATCCTTTCCCGGGACTCAAAGTATCCCCGTACCAAATTTCAGCAAAATTGGTTCAGCGGTTTGGGCGTGAAGGGGTAACAGACAGACAGACAGACAGATAGACAGACGGACAGACAGACAGACACACTTTCGCATTTATAATATTAGTATGGAAGTATGGATATATATGACAAATAAAGTTTGGCAGCTTTGTCAGCTACAAAAATATAAAAAGCATATATCTAGGACACAAAGCGCCCCAATTTCTTAAATCTTTTCCACCAAAATAAAAATGCTTTATCATTTTTTCATGTATTTTTATAGATTTCCCAGAAAAATTTTAGCACGTGCCTTTTTGTAATTCTGAGAGATTGAAACTGTAGGTAAGGATAACGGGGTAATTGACCTCGTCTGTAGCGGACGAATATTCATGTATCTACCTGGATAGCCTGTGTAAACTGAGTAGTAATGTAATATATATATGCCGCAAGAAACCTACATACATTGGTTTCTAGGTCTTATTCATTTTTAGGTTTTCGTTTGTGAAAATCCAAAAAAAGCAATTGCAGACTTTCTTGTAATTCATTATTATTGATGTAGGTAGGTATATCATTGTTAAAAAGTTATAACAATGATATTATAATTTGTCCTACCTACATAATTATATATCTTACTGATAAACAAGTGCGTGTCGGACCACGCGCAATATAGGGTTACGTTATAGTACCGCTAGTTTCTGTTTTTTTTTTAATGTTCAATGAATGTACATTTATAACGTATTTTACACAAAAAACAGCATCATCTCAGTTACGTTTTTTTTTTTTTTTTTCTTCTTTTTTGGCAACTTGACACAAAGGATGTGTATTTTGTGCCACAGATAAGGTAAAAAGGTAAGGAATATGGCGGGAAAACCATATTCCTCCTATTATAATTTTCATCATCGTTTTCATGTATCGTCAGGTCTAAAGTCTAGTCAAAGTCTAAGTAAAAGTCAATACAGTCACAGGAGTCAAGTCGGTCGATTCAGTAAAGTGGTAGACGCTTTACTGAAACTTTCGATGGAGTTTTGGAGGGAACACAAAATAGCACGTTTCTGGATATTACATCACTTTCCTACACTTGTGCATGAACACGAATATCTAATGGTTGATATTCTACCAATATTACACATTAAAAACCCAGCTAACACAATTTTAGGAAAATAATACAAAAACACAACAGCACTCTTTCACATGCCCGCCAAAACTCCTCAGTTACGTTTAAAGGAATTTGAACGAAAAGTTCCTTTATTCTTCTCCGAATACATTTTTTTTAGTTGATCAACTATAATAATTACTCAATAACTTAGGTGTGAAGTCTTCTTAACCGTGATAGTTTTCCTTTTAAATTCAACATATTTCCTATTCCAGTGATTTTTTTCATATTTCCAGAAGAAAATATTTAGCTGGTAGAAGGGGGGGGGGGGGGGGCACTGGACTCTAACGATTTTTTTCACTTCAAAACTTCATATTTCACAAATGGATCCCTAAATCGGAAAATTATTTTTGAATTCTCGTAATATTTTTAATAAACCTATCAAACAACACCCCACGCGGTGGGGTTGACGCAAAAAAAAAATCCTCCCCGCTTGATGTGTAGAGGAATGGTACCTTAAAATTATTTTTTAAAGATCTTATATACCATTTTGTCGGCATCATTAATATGTGCATTCCTGCCGAATTACTGCTTTTTAGGTCCTATTAATATAGTCTCTGAGCAAAACCGCGGACAGACAGACGGATGGACAGACCGAATCTATAAAGGTTCCTTGTTGACTACGGAACCCTTAAAAATACGTAGCGTATATAATTATTCTAGGTCTGCTGCGTGACGTTTCCAAGAGTCAGACAACAAGCATCTTATAGTTATTAGTGTAAATATTTTTATTATTAAGAGAGTCTAAATCTATTTTATTTTTTAAAAAATGAATACTAATATTAAGTAACGCATTTAACTCCGAAGAAGGCACAGTGGATTAATTTTTCAAGTTCAAAAAATCATAACAATCTTTTTGGCAACGTAAAAATTTGCACAACTCTTTGTGAAAGCATTTTTAAGACATTTAATTGGACCAAACTCGTCGTAATGTATTCCTTTTGTCTCCGCCCGCTGGCTCTAGCTATGTAAATAGTTCAAGAGCCCAGTGACGTAACCCGGCAATGATTGATCTCAAAGAACGGCTACTTAGTATACAACTGGGCTCCTGCACTAGACCTACATCATGTTCTGACGTGGTTACCGTATTCATACAGAATTATATTAGACCAGAGACTAAAGTGAAGGCAATAAAATATATTAAGGATAATGACAACTTGCAACAGCAGAAGAGTGGTTTTCCGGTGTATCTCTAACCAACAGGTGCTTTGACCGCTCGTTTTCAGATTTATTTGAAAAATCTCGGTCTGTAACTTTAGTGAAAAACGATAATTACCATTAGGAATGTGTTTGTAATTAATACATTTAATAATTATTGTAATAGTTACAAGCAGTAGTAATAATGAATTCCAAGGTAGCTCGCAATTGGCCGGCTAGTCCAGTTCTGATGGTGAAAGTTCACACAAAATTAATATGCAGATTCATTATTTTCCGTTGAAACTTGAATATTTCGCGCTTAACCGGTCGGATAATTGAAATTGGCTACTAAAATATTCATATTAAAATACCGACGACTTGCATATTACAGGAGGTAATGCAATGCCTCATATGCATGACTTCGCATGTCTTTTAACAACGTTTATGTGGAATATTTTCTAATTTCGTTATAAGAACAATGTTTGGTTAATAAAGATGCTAAAGTTTATTAACCTCAATAAATTGTTATAATGTGATAGTTACTAAGAAGTAATTTTAGCATACTAAGGCATTGGCTTCCGTTCAGTTCCCAGTCATAAACCCATTTATTGCACTGTTACGCGCTGTAAGCAGCTAAAACGCTACCAGTAAACGCGCTGTAAGTGTCTAAACGCACCATGCCGAAGTTCCGCGGCGGAAGTTCGGCATGATTCCGCCTGCAATGTATTTTAAATTACCGATGACACATCATGCCAAAATTCCGTCGCGTTATATTGCGTTTGACATTTCTGACGTTATCATGCCGAATTTCTGCCGCAGAACTTCGGCATGGTTTGTTTAGACTTAAGCTACGCGTTAAGTGCTACGCGCTACGAGTAAGGGTCAATTCAGAACGCTACGTGACGAGGCGACGCGGCATAAATTGTATGAATTTGACAGATTTCGATTGCGTGAGACGTCTTGCGAATCTGTCAAATCCATACTATAGTTTGTGCGTTTTAAGATGATATGCGTGACACATAATAATTGACAATAGTGGGAAGTTACCTAAAAAAATTAATCGATAATTTAAAAATATCGAATCACTTCGTAAAGGAATTGCAATCGAAATTATCGATTTCGTACTGATGTTTCAGAGTGGCGCCGGCGATTTAAGATGGCCGCCCTTTTTTATCTATTTGATTTCGATTCAACAGAGTCAATCTCTATTGACATAAGTTCCGTTTCATACATCTGACCTTTTTCAAATATTTTCGTTACTTTATGCTCCTATTTCACAGTTAATATTTATAATTTTATATATTAATAAGTTAACATTTAGCAACTTTTCATTTTTATTCATTTACAATTATAGGAAACATATTTTGTTTTTGTAGATGGAATATAATTTATTACATTTTGTTTTTTTTTTTTGTTTTCTTGTAAAAAAAATCCGTAGCAAGGAATGTGAGAACTGTCACCCATATCATCTTAAAACGCACAAACTATAATTTAGAAAATAATGCATCTACGCGTCGCGTTGCGGTCTGATTCAACCCTAAACGCGCTGTAAGCTACGCGCTAAGTGCTACGCACCGTAGCTACGAACCGGCTACGACGCTCTACACCGTAGCTCCCTTTACTATCTACGAACAAAAGGAACTAATAAATCATTGAACATTCTTTTGTTATTGCACGTTTTTTGTGCTTTTTTTTCTTTTGTGGCAAATGTGTTAAATACTGTAATAAATTGTCTGTGCTTTTGTGGCTTATGTTAAGTAGAGGAAGGGAATATAAAAGCGAATTGTTGCTAATAAATTGTCTTTACAGAATTATGCGGTATTTTGAGGAAAAACATTACCAACAATTAACAATAATATTCACCCTATTCTTTTTTTAAATAAGGCGCTCAAAATATTAATACATTAATTATTATTTAAAAATAGTAATTATATAAATATTAATTGTGCTAATAAAATTTGAGTTATGAAATTGCTCCAAACTTATATTGTAATTCTATATTAAGATCTATTTAAGAAAGATTTTCTGTCACACAACATACGACTCAGTAATTTTCACTCACCCAATTACATGAAACTTAAAAGTATACTTTACAGAAGAAACCCATTTCCACTCAAAGAAACGTTTATCAAAAAGAACTTTATTTTTGATTTCCTTCATCCCTTCCAGAGCTTAAAACTTTTCCTTTCCTTATCTTCATAAAGTGCTCCAATGTTGGAAACCAACAAGAAATATAACTTTTATGTTTTTCAATGTTTTTACTAATCTCTAATTTATGAAGTTCAATTTGAAAATAACCCTTCTTTGAGAGAAATAGCCTTGTGGCGTTCTAGAACGCTTGCTCCAAGGCCGATCCTAATCGGTGAGGTTAGGATTGTAAGAAGAATTTCCATCCAAATAAATATACATTTATGGAACAAACCGAACCAACTTACAAAATTAAGGCAACTTAAACTTAAATTATTGGTAAATGGTATGCGGATATCTCTCATTTAGTATACCGCCAAAAAGAGACGGCCGAAATGTATAATTTGTTACTTCAGCGTTTCAGTAGAAATTTTCATGTAAAACATCTTAATAGACTAGCAAACATCAATAATAAATTTAACAGGTTAAAACATCTAACTGTTAATCATTCTACTTAGTTCTTGTGTATTAAATTAAGCATTCCTGGTGTTTCTGAATGAGCTCTGTTTTACTCCATATATTAACACGTTTGTTGCTGATTTGATTAGATGCAAATCAGCAACTTTATTACTGACTAGTACTCACCGATTTCGACAGCCCTGCTCACACACAAGCAATCCTTTTGTCCATAATCACGGTTATGTTGTTTTTGTTTGAGGAGCGCTAGGTTGTCGCGGGGGCGCGCGGAGCCACCGGCGACTCGGAGGGAACTGCCGGGCGGCGCGCGCTTCGCCGATCGATATACGTGGCAGAATAAACACCGTACGTACGAGTGACACCCGTAAAGGCCACTACGTAGCATAGAGAGCGATCGCCGAGCAATCCCAGGAAGTCGTATGACTTTATGACAATATCGCTGATAGATACCGGTCGCCATGTTGTTTGACGCGCTCGAGAGTGTCGGATCTAACAAACAAAGTTACACCTTTACTCCCGCCTCGCAACGAGCCCTTACTTCACACTTTTGTAACAAAACTAAATTCAATTTTGTTATTTAATTACGTGGAGAATCTGGGAAGAATAAAATATTTTTGGTTGCGTTTTCTTCGCCTCTGTATACGAGGTCATGTTACACCTTACAGTAAAGTTAAATTAAAAGAAAAACGAAGAAGCGAAAAGTTGTTAAAGATTTGTGTGTGCGCTTAATATTATTCGTAGCAAACAAAAATGTACTTTTAAAAGTTTTATTGCGTTTTTTCTGCGTCTAGTTTATTGTAACTTTTAGGCTGTTATAAAAATAGAATTTCTCGAGGGAATAAGCTGTACAAGGTTCTATATAAATAATTAATAAGCAATAACTACAGACGACTTTAAATGCTATAATTTATCAATAAACATCGTTTACGGTAATTTCATATTGATAACAAGTTACTGAATACTGACCAATCATTTCTTAATGGGACCTCCGAAGCAAATAATTTGTTGACCAAATAATAATAATAATAATAATAATTAATTACGGAGATATTTATTAACTTGCTCGCCGTCAAAGGTAGCATTAGTTTATTGGTTCAATCGATTCGTGAATAGTAATTAGCAAACAGAAATACTGTCGGTAAGTGGCGCGCCAGCAATCTTAAGGATTGTTTTTTTTTTTTATCCACATATTTAATTTAAAAAATCGTTCTTGCTCCCTTTAAGGGCTCTTTTCCTGTAAATTGTAATGTGTGTCATCACTTGCGCGCGGATCTGTTGCGCATGAAAGTTGCCAGCATCCTAAGGGTCAATTCAGACTGCAACGCGACGCGTAGATGGATTTTTAAATTTGTATTGAATTGACAGATTTGTATGACGTCTCACGCAATTGAAGTCTGTCAATTCAATACAAACTGAAATGTATCTAGTATGTCGCGTTGCGGTCTGATTCAACCCTAACATTTCATAGAAGTATTTCC
This sequence comes from Polyommatus iphigenia, assembly GCA_963422495.1. Taxonomy (NCBI): domain Eukaryota; kingdom Metazoa; phylum Arthropoda; class Insecta; order Lepidoptera; family Lycaenidae; genus Polyommatus; species Polyommatus iphigenia. The sequence goes on from OY730189.1 coordinate 14,684,140, forward strand.
AGTCACACGGGCAACTCGGGCGCGGACAGGAGCAAGTTGTAATCCGCATACGGCCCAGATGCGCATGTCATGCATTTAATTTCACGTGGAAATTAAATGCATGACAGAAAAAGCGCCCCTCGACTACCTACTTAGGAACTTTATTGTTAGAGTTGTTGTGCGGTATTTTATGTATGTTTTTTTGCTTTTTGCAGAGTTAGCCTTCGTCAATTATATTTCGTAAAATTACTAGGCTAATAATAGACTAACCCTCAATCATATTTATACTGTCAAGCCAAGTTTGTGTAAGAGATACATATAACATAATATATTATGGGGTCCATGAATGGACATAGGATATTTTTTATCGGAAAAAAAGTATGCCTTACTCACCACTGACGAATTACCGTTTCGTAACAATTTTACTTTTATCTTTTACGGTTTTATTAAAAAGTATATCTAAATAATATATTATCCTGCGTCGGAAGTCGTTAAAAATGCAGTTTTTAGCCTACCTAACAATAAGGAGTATTACGCAAAAGTCAGAGCAGAGTGCGCGACTAGCACATGAAGAAAATAACCAGACCAAAAACTGACATGACGTTACACACGTCAACTCAAAATATTGACAAAAACCAAACAAAGCCCTACACATAAAAGTTATCAAACGGCGAAAAAAAACTTTTTGTTTACTGTCTATGCTGGTGCTGCTTCTAGTCCTCTAGAGTCTAGTCTGTCCTACTAGATGAACAAGGGCGTCGCCAGGGGGCGGCAAAGAGGGGCAGCTGCCCCCCCCCCCCCCCCCTAGAGATTCTAAAAAAGTTGCCAAATATAATGCAACCAAAGTCCTAACTCTTTGAGTTGATTTGCTTGAAGTTCAAGCCTTGAACAATCATTCCCGTACGTCGAAACTCGAATGAATTTACCAATTCCACTCTAATTCATAGAGAATGAGAAAACTATGAATTGTAGTAGGTAAAGTCAACTTGCCCCCCCCCCCCTGCGCCATCGGCTGGCGACGCCCTTGTAGATGAATCCCGCAACTCCGTTGCACCAAAATTCTTTTATCATGCGGGAACCGTACATTTTCCGAGATGAATAGTATCCTATATCCTTTCCCGGAACTCAAAGTATCTCCATACCCAGAAAAATAGGTTTAGAGGTTTGGGCGTGATGAGGTAACAGACAGACACACTTTTTATAATATTAGTATGTATTTCTATCACATGTTCATGTGTTATCGGGATGTTAGCCCTCGTCGTGGAGTGCGCAGTAAACACGACGTCGTTAACGCCAATTTGTCAAATAAGTGCCCGTTTACACGACCGCTTATTATTAGCTATGCACTTAAATGGCTCAAGTTGGTTATGTGATGGGATTTATTGTTTGAAAACGTTTAGATTATAAATGTCGCGTTAGAGATAAAATTGCCGATTTCAAATCCATACTAATATTTTAAATGCGATAGTGTGTCTGGCAGTCTATCTGTTGGTGTGTCCGCCTTTCCGTTTGTTACCCCTTCACGCCCAAATCACTGAACCGATTTTGCTGAAATTTTGGTACGGAGATACTTCGAGTCCCGGGTAAGGACATAGGATACTCTTTATCCCGAAAAACATTACGGTTCTCGAGCGATAAACGAATTTTGGCGCATCGGAATTGCGGGTATCAACTAGTCTGAAGTCATACATAAAATATGTAAAGCTAAGAAATATCGACCTATAATAACTCAGCGTTTGAATTCGTGTGAACACGCGCTAATATAATTCATGAAGCCTAATGAAATGTGAGCTCACGTATGATATATACAAGGTCATCCGTCTTGAGGGCGAATATATACATAATATATATCCATGGCATGGATATTGATTACCATAATAAACCCATATATATTCAGATCTCCCCACGGTGCACTGATATATTATCACACTATTGCTGATAGATTCAAATGTACTATTGTAAATTATTAAGATTAAAAAAACTGAAACCCACGGGAATTGTTTTTTTTTTTTAATTAATGTGTTATTTAAGGGCAGTAAACCAGGGGTTACCAAATGGCTAGACCGCGATCCGCATGCGGACCGCCAACCTATTGTGTGCGGACCAAGCATGTTCGAAGATAAACTTCGTTAAAAAATAATTTCGGTCTCGACATATAGATGAATAAACAACAAAAATTGACACTTTTCTCATTGATACAAATAAACACCCTTGTAATTTCCGTAAATGTGTGGACCGCGAAGGTAATTTTATTTCTTAAAATGGACCCCGAGCGAAACTATTTGGTGACCCCTGGCCTAAACTATCATGCTCATCAAAATCCACTTTGTAGTTTTTGCGCGGAAGTGTAAGAACTTAGCCCTAAAAACTGAGACAAGTATAAATTAGAAGATGGTGCCCACAGCTTTGTTAAACCATAAATTTTTATTTTTATACAATAAAAGCTGCATTTTATGCTTACTGCAAAGCTGAATACATGCATGCCTATCCAAAACAGGTAAGTTGTCTACGAAAACTGTAGTGGTGTCTACGGAACATGTATCTACGAAAATTGTACAGGTGTGTACAAAACTGTACAGGTGTCTACGAAATTTGTACAGGTGTCTACGAAATATGTGGAGATGTCTACGAAAATTGTACAGGTGTCTACAAAAACTGTACAGGTGTCTACAAAAAATATCGACCTCTACGAAAACTGTGCAGGTGTACAAAAACTATGTACCCGTCAACGAAAACTGTACAGGTTTCTTACAAAAACTGTGTACATGTCTACGAAAACTGTACAGGTGTTTACGATATCGTTTACACTATGATTACGTGTACAGTTTTCAACGAAAACTGTACAAGTATCTACGAAAGCTGTACAAGTCTACGAAAACTGTACAGGTGTCTCCAAAACCCGTACAGGTGTCTACGAAAACTGCGCAGGCGTCTACGAAGGTGTCTAGATAACAAACCCCTTCACACTAGTATGAATATTTTTGATAATATTAATTAATGTACTGTGCAGCTCTTCAATGCAGGCATATTTTTTAACCGACTCTCAAAAAGAAGGTTTCTCAATTCGATTGTATATACAATCTTTTTTTACATATTATAAAGTTTCTTGCAATTCAAACTAGCAAGTCCTAATGATCAAATGTTTTACCATCATTATTTATCTCAGAAACTTCCTCGGACGTTAGTTGGAAGTTGGAAAGTAGTATTAGTATGAGTGTACCCACTTGGGTCCAATACCACTAAATACTTTTTATAGACCGAGCGGACGTGGCATTTATGAGGTCTGTTTAAAGTCCTCTAGTTTATATTGTTAATTGAAGACTTGAGTGGATGAAGAGGGTAAGTGACAATTTGAAAATGTTCATTTTTTGCATAAATGGAAGCTTGTAGCCGGAAAATGGTTTTATATAAAAAAATGTGGATTTTATGTGTAGCCAGATACATTAGTCAGATGATAAAGGAGGTTTGTTTTAATGATAAGGGAAGTATTTTCCCTTATATGTATTACAAAATGTAAGTTATCCTCTTCATCCACTCATGTCTTGAATTCTGTTCTAGTGCAGAGGCGGAGCGTGGGCCGGGTTGCCCATGTTGATAGGAAACCGCCCCCGTTGTTTTTTTTTAAAGTGGATAAAAGGTCGAAATGCTTCATCAAATTAATTTAATTCTTGTAAAATTAACGCATTTAAATAATGCTACAATTATTGTAGAATGGGTAGGTCTCTTAAAACATTTTTATTTCCTTTTTCTCTTGCGGTTTTCGTATTTCGATGTAATACGCATCATATTAGTGACTCCGCACTGAATGCCCGTATTTAACTACAGCGAATCAATTAAAAATATAAACTTTACTTATTACATTATAAAAGCAAACGTTTGACTGCCTGTTTGTTATCTCTTTACGCTAAAATCTCTGACCCAACTGACCCTCTAATCCCAAGACTCGTAGCGGTAGGATAGCTTTTTTTACGGTTCTAAATAAATTAATTTCAACACAGCGAAGTTACGAGCAACATTTAGTATGTCTCTAATTCATACACAAATTATTCTCCCCCCCCCCCCCCCTCTCATCCGTCGGTGTCATTTTCCTAATGTGCCCCCCGGTAATTGTTGAGATGTAAAGAGTACCCGTGTGTAACCGACTTATGACGCCATAATCCTCCCGATCATGGCCGACGTTAATGTTATGTTGTTAAATAATAATGTAATCATAAGAGCATAGGGAAAAATAGGGATAGGAAGGATTTATGGTATTAACAAAATCATATTATCTATATACGAATATTTTTTCTTGCAGACCGCTTTTATAAGTAAGTGACATTGCAACTTTTCACCACTTTTCTTAGCGAAATGCTTAGACTAGAAACAACTGTCACGGTTATGTATAATATTGCGATTAATATAGAAAGTTAAATATAAGTCTAGATAGATGATAATGATGAAATACGTCATATTTTACAGGAACCTAATATAACCACTGTCGTTACGAATCACAGCTTAAACGCTGAAGTAAACAGTCGACCGCGGGATTTCCGGGAAAATTTATGTTACGGCTAGAAACGCATTTGAGAAGTGTTGCAAGTATCATTCTGCGATCACCATAAGGCAATCCGTTTACTCATTTTCCCTCTATTAAAAATAACATTAAGAGTCGATTTACTTGCGTTCATCAAAACGCGCGGTTTCGCGGCTACACCATACATCACAAGCAATTTTATGACAATGACAACGCGCACCGCTATTTAACTAAATCGTGACACACAATTGCTTGTGTGAAGCGATCAAACCTCTCGTTCGCGTGGAGGCTAAATCGAGCCGCTACAAAAGCCAAGGGGAGACGTGAGCCTTTTCCGCTTGAGTCGTCCTCAGTGACGCGGCTAACTCATACGTGCCGAACCCCTAAGCCTTCGTTAATAATATTATTTATGTTGGATAAATAATTTGCCCCACTACAGCCCGTACGTTGTAATTTTACCTCTGACAGCACCTTCATGACTACGCAATAAAAATGTTTTTCGTACAACCTAAATAAAATGTGTTCGGACTATATAGGTGGGGATTGGCGTCTAGACGTTTCGTTATAGGTAATTTTGTATCGTTACACATAATTGGACACTGTTAAGTATCCGTGTACTAACCCACAAAAATTACGTATTGAGTTATGAATGCACTTGTGTTCTTTAGATCATTTTGAATAAAACTGCATTCAAAATTTAAAAAAAAAAGTGCGTTAGTGCACAAATGCTTAACAGCAATCAAATATGGGTAGCTCTTCTAGCAACAGACTGGTGTATTGCTATTGCTTCTGCATTTGTCTTCTCTTTCATACATATGAAGAACAAGGGCGATAACACGACAGATTAACTTCAACGGGACTGTCGCAAGTGGATTCTAAATACTTAGTGCTTAGCCAGATACCATGAAAATGGATCCAGTCACGACATACTTTGAAGAAAGACAAACAGCTGCACTCGGAGACATTTAATGATGATGAAAATGTGTGGGGCATAAGTCGATTTCGCTGAAACTTTGTATGGAGATATATATTTTTTTCGGGACTTAACGCGACTTCTATTAGCAATGCTACTACGAGTACATACTTTTTCCCCTCCCCTCCCCTCGTGACCACGGCCGTTGCTACACGGCCGAAACGTCGAGAAAAAGTAATATACTCGCAATAGCATTACTACTAGAATGTCGCGTTAAGTCCCGATTAATAAGTTTTAATTATATAATGCAAAGCGAAAGTTCAAAATGTTATGTAGATAGATACTTTAAATCCAGGGAAAGAACATAGGATACTATTTATCCGGGGAAAATGTACGGTTCTCGCTTGAAATTACTGCGTGCGCAAATACTAAACGTGCGCAAATTACTCTTCCTGAGGTCCAAAGTCCAAACACGGGGTCCCAACAAGGCACGCTACGCTTCTAAGTCTGGTTTTATCGTTATGCGTTTCGCAGCGCCGTTGCATTGGAGCGCGCGCGCTCGAAGATATTGTTTACGAACTGTTAAAACGCACAAGGATTTTGGCTGTTTGAAAAAACAATTTTGAGTTTTGATGCATACGTCTAGCGCGGATTGATACTGGATGGAGAGTGTAGGACTGGGAATGCAACCGAAGCTGATACACAAAGGAAATGCTGGATAGGTAGGAAAAGGGCTGACTAAGGGATGTTACATACATACTAAAGCTATAACAGAATGAACGACGCTGCTCAAGCGCGCGATTTAGAAACGCAACTACTATCCCCAGAACGCGCGGCGCTCCAACGGCGCTGCCGAATCGCTTAGCGATAAAACCAGCCTAAATATAGCCCTAAAAGTCCATAATATTTCGGAAAATTCCCACGAATCATTAACACCCAAGACCAACAAGCCTGAATCGGCTCGCAAACGTTTGCTGTGCAGCTTTTTGTTGCGCAAACATTGGCCGGATCACGGAGTTATGTTAGCTCCGTGGGCCGGATACAGTTGTATATAATATATATGTTTCAATTCGCTCTGATGATGTAAACAGCGTATTTTGGGCGGGTAAAATGCTACAAATTTAAATATGTCACTCTGTGTTGTAAATAATTTGACACAATAGGATATATTACTGCAATGTTTAAGTGCAGTAAACAAAAAGTTTCGTTCGACGTATGACAACGTTTCAGTCAATATTCTGATATGGCGTGCGCAACATGTCGGATTTCGGTCGGATTACTTACTGCATATCCTAGTAGCGCCCTCTGTACCTTCAACCTTTATGTAATGTTCCCTATTGTATGCTCATTTCAACTCTTTGCTTACAATTAGATTTAAAAGTTTGTTGGTGTGGTTTGTCATTGTAATTTGCAATAGCTACTGAACAGATTTTGATTGGTGAGTAGTTTAGATCCTAGAATCTAGATGATTAACATATAACTAAGGTGTGCTCGGCGAAACATGGCGGTAGCGGTCATTGACTCCCTGTCAAAAACTTGTCATTTTCTATACAAAGCCGCGATTGACAACATCTAACACTTCATTTATAAGTCAATCGCGGTTTATATAGATAATTACAAGTTTTTGACAGGGAGTCAATGACCACTACCGCCATGTTTCGCCGAGTACAGTATACCTACTTTGATCCGTCTTCTAAAACGTAAAACACAAAAGATTTTTACAACAAACATCCTTTAAGAAAATGTACAGTTTCTGCGCTTTTCTTATACAGTGCGTATCTTGTCATAAATATGTTAATATAATATAAACCTTCATGCCCGTTTCTTATATAATATTATACCCTTATCCTCGCGGGGTGCATAAATATAACATATTACGCTAACAATACAGTTTCGTACTCCTAAATTAATCTCCTATTATTATGGGTTATTACTTACAACGTATCTTTTAATATAAGCTATATTAGCGATACAATTACCTACGCGGTTAATATCTAGTAAATAATAATTGCCTTATTTGCATTTAAAAATAAGACAATTGACAGATAGATTCATAATAGAAGTATCAAAAATTCACATCTAACATATGGTTAGAGAGGAATGTTTCTCAAAAAACAGGCAATCTTTACTAAACATTAATTAATGTTATGAATATATTACTGCAATGTCTATATATATTTTGTATATCAATTTCAGTATACTTAGCTTTCGCGATTGACATTAAAATGGGCGTGATTCCATCAGCGACTTCCATTTGCCATCCAAAACGTCGCGAGGGTTTGAATAAAATATACCGTTGCAAAGAACAGTTCAAAGTTCTAAGAAATTCAAATCACGATTAACTTGTAAGCTTGAGTTCCAATCAATACTGTCACTTTTATTTACCAAGATCTAAACCATTAGTTTGATCACAATACTAAATTAACATATTATGTATTTTTTGTGACTCGCCGCGTGAATTGGACCAAAGATGTTACATTTTTTGAAATATCTATGGATGCTTCACACCAATCACACCACATTCGAACCCGCGACCCCCGGCTTGAGCACTCAACCAATTGAGCCACAGATCGTCAAATCCATAATGTCTGTATGTCTGTGTGTCTGTTATCTCTTCACGCTTACACCAGCAAACAGATTTTTATAAAATTTAGTATGGAGATATCTTGCGAATTGATGACTTGTGAAGAAAAGACATAAGATACTTTTTATCCCGGAAAAATATACGGTTCCCGCGCGTTAATCGAATTTCCGATCAACGGAGTCACGGGCGTCATCAAGTAAACTTATAATTAGAGCAATTTAAAAAAGCAATTAAAAAATAATAATAATTAGAGCAAAATGCAAGCGCGCGTTACTGGCGCGCCTGCATCACGTACACTTCAATAGAAACCGGAGTTCTCAAAACGCGCGTTAGCAAAGCGCGCGCTTCAAAACGCCCAAAGTGTACCTGCTCTTATTATTTGTGTCTAATGGAATAGAAAACAGAATTATGCTTCCAGCGCCCATAATATTAATGAAGATAAACAGACTCGTAATAAAGATTATCCAGCGATGGGGGGTGTTAATTTTTAATAATTCCTGAAAGAAAAATTCCCTCAGATGTTGATTATTTAAGATGTAAATCTTCCTGGGGCGCTTAGTACCGCCCGTCGCCTGGAGCGCCATAAATTATAAATTGACTTTAGACATTTTTATTAAACAATGAAATTAAATAGCTCGTGGTTAATGGCTTTTTCGATAAATGGATTAATTGGTGCATGGATCTCATAAGCTAAGATGTCGGTCACTAAGCTATTGCATAGCTTTTATCGCGGGCTTTGAGCGCGACGACCGAATCAAGAAATTCCGTAACGAAATTAAACCTAATACCCCCCAGTCCCCACTCCGACCGGCACAGCGGTGAGGCGTTGAAATCCGTGCATCGTTTAACGTCGTTTCAGTTCGGCAGAATTCGGCACTATGTGTTTGTATGCGAGCGAATAGACGTATGCGTGTAGACTAGCTTTACCGCGGCAGTCCCCGAGTGCCAGGCGTATTTTTCTGTACCTAAGGGCCTCACACTTACGGTTTCACATGAACCAGCTACAGAATTCAGTGATACTGGCGTGTCTGCAACTATACTAAGGGCCTGTTTCACCATTTCCTGATAAGTGCCGAATAGGCTATCCACCACTCAACTTGACAGATGAAGTAAGTATGGAGAATCTGTCAAAAAAGCTGTGATTAGCCTATTCGGCACTTTATCAAAAAGTGGTGTAACAGCTGGCCCTCAGTGATACCGGCGTGTCTGCAATAGTTGCAGACACGCCGGTATATATAGACTATGTGTAATAAAACTAAGTCATAATACTTTAGGGTGTGTACGTGTTCCTTGTACAGAGTTCACTGTGAAAGTAGCAACGCTGACACTTTTTTTTCACTTTTGAATGGGCAATCGCCCCGGCATAACGAGTTTCCCCAAACAAAAGAGGGGCACGTACATACCCTGAAGTATTATCACCTAGTTTTGTTACACCCTGTATATTATTGTAAAGCAACATTTACTAAAACTTAAGAATACGTTACCTTCGTAAACTTAATGACTGTAACAGCTTTTACAATTTTGAAACTCCGCAAAAACTTTTCTTCAATTTAACCAACCAGCAGCAGTAGCTACCAAAATGTCTAGACTCTAGGCCGTTATGACAACTACCTCCCAAGGAGAGTCCAAACATAGAACAAGATGTTCCAGTTCTGCAGCACTCGTTGGCCTCTTACTTAAAATCTTAACAAAACTTACGCCCACTCAACGCTTGCTCGAGCAGCGCTTCAAGAGTTTTGTATAATAATTACATTTTGATGCTATTTAACTATCATCAATCACTTGATTATGCAAATAGTTGTGTATACGTTTAAAGCCAAATCCATAAAAATTATGCCATGCGTAACCCACAACCTTCCCTATGGTCGACTTTAACCGGTGGTCCGCGGACCACTGCAGGTGGACCCTGAAGGCATCCCAAGGGGTCCGCGAACGGTCGAAGCCATCCTAATAATATTATGTGAGAATTATTCAGAAGTTAATCTAAAGAGTATGCAGTCACAAAATCACATTAAATTAAAATCTAACTTTTAGGTTTTTGCCAAATGAAAAAATGAGTGCTAATTATAAAGTTGTGCTTGTTTTCTTTATCAAACAACCCTTAATTTAGGTATATAAGTAAAAAATATGGTAAGATGGTCCGTCATGACTAAAAGGTCATGACGGACCAAACCACTGCTATTATATATGTACCAAATATCATCAAAATCGGACTATTTGAAGCAAACGAACAAACTTTTCTTGTATATAATTAGAATAGACCAGAATCTAGATTTAGCCCGTGACTTCGAACAAAAAAGATATCCCGCAGGACCTTTACAGCTTATCCCATAAGCTATTCTGGAATGTCACGCACGTTTATTAAAACGCCATCCATTTAAATTCATAGCATAGCTATAGGTACGCAGTAAAAAAGCACCCCAGGGGAGTTGTAAAGCTAAAAATTTAACATTTAACGTTTTATTCAACACCAAGGAGCGTTTGAAAGCGTTTGAAAATTTGGTTTTTTTTTCTGGTTGAGTGTGTTTATGTATCAAGATGAATATTCGTACCTTTTACCGTCAAAAGGGCACCCAAGAGACATTAATGTATTCGGAACGGTTCCAAAAATAACTAGTAGTAATAAAGTACAATTTTGTATTCTGATTTATCCCTTCGTTTGTATGATACGTCTGTCGAATATCCTACCGTACAGAGTGAATAAAATATAGCCTGATAATAATCTGACAAAAGCCCATCATCAAAACTGGATTAGTGTTTAAGCATTATAGTGGAAAAATACACATCCACACTAATATTATAAATGCGATGCGAAAGTGTCTCTGTTTGTGTGTCTGTTACCTTTTCATACCAAAACCACTGAACCGATTTTGCTGTTTAGTATGGAGATTCTTAACGTCTCGGGAAAGGACATGTATTCTATGTAAATGTATATTTATCTCAGAAAACGAATTTTCAGCGCAATGGAGTTATACTCGCCATTTAGTCCATAATTAGGACGAGCGAAGCGAGCCCTAGTATATCCCACAACCTGAACATTTTGTGGAGCACTTTAGGGAAAAACTATCACACCTGTTGATTTGTGCTTCAACATAGTAATTTTTATTTATATGTGTTATTATCAGTCAGCCCTGGTGTAACGACGCGAGCCCTCACAAAGCTCGGCTTTTAGCTAGTTAATATTTAAAGAGTGCCAAAATCCCTCTTTGAATTTGTCGAAAAAGATTTTTAGAGTTCATCACTATATTCCAAACGATTTGTTGAAATTAAAAACAAAATGGCTGAGTTTTTGGCAATCCAGCTGAAACGGCACTTGCTTCGTGAAGAGGGTGAGCTTATTTGAATTCCAGTAAAAGTAGTTCCTGGAATTCCTCTGAATAAGATAGTGGATCTGTCTCGCTGTACGTATAAGATCCAAATGGAAAATAATCTTTGCAAGCAAAATAAAAAAATATTTTTACTAGACTGCGCCAAAAGGATTCGAAGTTTTTGTGTAGGAATTTAGGAAAAGAAATCATAATGTTCATTTATAGAAATCTCTGACTATTTTACAATCAAATTTTGTTATAATTTAAATTGATGCAAGATATTATATAACTTTTACGCCGCGTTCAGACGTGCGCGTTTTATGTTGTAGCGTTTGTGAAAACACGCGAGATGAACCCGCAAGCGCATAAAACGCGCACGTCTGAACGCGCCCTTAAAGTTTAAACTTAACTAAGTAGAAACTCATACAAAATCCGGCGTTTCCTCTAAGATGTACTGAGTATTCCGCCTTATTCAGGTCTGGCGTACTCGAGTGTCTGAAGGGCTGATTCTTTTTGTATGAAGTTGGATATTTGACTCGATTCATATACTAATATGTATAATATTATAAGAAAATAAGTGTGTCTATAAATATTGCTTATATTGATCCTTACTAAAATTATAAATGTGAAAGCGTGGATGTTTGTTACGCTTTTAGGCAAAAACTACTTGACGAATCATTATGAAATTTTGTATACATACTCTTGGAGGTATCAGAAGTAACATAGGATACTTTGAAAATATTTGACGTGGACGCGGACGAAGTCGCGGGCAACAGCTAGTAAGTTATAATCTCAGTTTGGATGCTGCTCAAATGCACTCAATACAGCTAGCATTGATCTAGCTCGGTACGAATAACATACACAATACACATGGGTACATCATATTACATATTATTATGTATGTGTGTCCCCGACTACGTCTTATCATATTATATGCATGAGGACTGTGAATGCACCGATGTCGCGTCGCCTCGAGCCATTGATTGCTTCTATTTTTGTATATATCCTTGAAAAATCTAATACAATTGCATGAAAAATACTTTTTTACCTTATACTTAACTTTTCTTAAGCTGCATTTATTTTATTTTATTAATAGCTAGTAGAGATATAATGCCGACTAGTCGCCGACTAGTCGGCTTCTTTTCAACCGACTAATCGGCTAGTCGGCTAGTCGACCAAAGTCATGATCATCTCTAATCTTCAAAAGGAACATCTCTAGCACTGTTACGAAGCTTCGACTTCGGCTGCGATAAGTCGGAACCTCCGGTTAATATTATACCTTCGGTTCCGACTTCGCCTCCGATACTTTCAAATCGGAGGTTAATCGGAGGTCGAAGCAGAACAAAGTGGCGCGCGGCGGCCCGCGTCAATACTATACTATAATATTATGTCGCGCGAGGAACTTTTCCGACCCCCGCCATGTGCGTACTTTCTCTATTATTTTTTCACTTGATTCGTGACTTAATCATGTTTTATTGGTCCTTAAAAACAGACCTCTCTCCTGCCACCACTTCTGACTCTACCTCCGACTTCGGTTCCGACTCCGGTTCAGATTCCGATAAGACAAATTTGAAAACTCCGACTCCGACTTCGGTTCCGATATAGTTACCTCCGTTACATCCCTGATCTCTAGCTAGTAGGTAATAAAAACGTAAATCTTCTTCAGATAACATTAATGGTGGCAGTGAGTTTATTTGTATGTCATTAACAGCTAATTAGCTAAAATAAAATTAATACAATTCGTTTTATGTACATTCGTCATTCTCCTTCTATTGTAGTTAAGTCAAATAAAGCTTATTTAATGTTGAAACAATATAAAGTTAAATCTGACTGTTTTATCGGAAAGTTTGAACATGTCTGTTTAAATTCGCTGAAGCTAACCTATGAGCGAAATTTCAACAACAAACTTTTTGTTTCACTCTTGTTATACACTTTTAACGTAGAATTAATACTCATAATAGTAATACTCTTTAATATATTATTCAAGAACTAAGGCTCATTACAATTAATGTTCATTTCAGTTATTACTTAAGTATCTAAAAAATTGTTATACTTATATACTAATGGCTACAATATTAAATTTTATGTTCAAATTGTATTTCTTTCATAATAATTATTAATTTGATTCTTACTTACTTATTTTTACGATTTATTATTTTTACAATAAAAGAAAAAAGAGGTAATTTTCGCACTTATGGTTGTAATTCGAGTTCTTATAAAATCGAATAATCTGATTGAGAAAAAAAAAAAACAATTTGGATAACAAACGTAACCGGTACTGTATCGGATTGAGATTGAATAATTAATTGAATGAAAGCGATACCTCGGTTTTACACTCGGTTTTTCAATTGATTTTCTTTTCTAGACCTATAGTGTTTTCGGATTAAATACTAATTATCTATTTTCAGACCATTTTCAACGCTATCGTAAAACGTAATTATGTTAAAACTGAAATTTACTATGTTTCTCTGTTATCTGCACTAAAATTATTGTAATACTAGCTGTCCCGGTGAACTTCGTGTCACTTTAAAACCTTCCCTGGACTTCTACGAATATTTTAAGACTAAAATCAGCCCAATCCGTTCAGCCGTTTTCGAGTTTTAGCGCGACTAACACATTTGAAAATCCATTTTTATATAAGACTAGCTGTCCCGGTGAACTTCGTGTCACTTTAAAACCTTCCCTGGACTTCTACGAATATATTTTTAAGACTAAAATCAGCCCAATTCGTTCATCCGTTTTCGAGTTTTAGCGCGACTAACACATTTGAAAATCCATTTTTATATATAAGAAGAGATTCATCAAAATCAGTATATACTGCGCCTTTCTAGAGTTATGTGCGCATTGCGTCACTAATATTTTATTAAATATCTACCTATATCGTAAAAAAAATTGAAAATCACAAACAGCAGAGTAATCGTCGTACATTCATAAACAATCTATAGCCGAACATAGAACTTGCTTTTTGTAAATCGGTTAAAAAGAATAGGCTCAGTTAAACGATAAAAGCCGATTAAAAGAAAATTGACACAGTTATAAAAATAACAGAAAATGACCAACTATTTTTTTGCAGCAAAAGCACACAGTTCGCACAAAACTACGCGCACAAAGTAGCGCGAGTCTAGTGTATATCAGGGATAGAATAAATGATATAAAACTAAATCTGTTTGAACAGTTTCTTATGCGTCGTTTACACTCAGCCACCGTCGCTGCTTCTCGCGCTGCCAGCAACATTTCCCTGAATACTTCTGCGCCAGTAACGAGGGGAGCATGGGCGTAGTAACGCCACACCTTCTATATGAATTATACAGGACCCCCGGGTCACGCAAAGTTAACGTTAACGTGCATAAGTTACCCTTCCTAAAGGCCTCCTAAGCACTTAAGGCCTCAAAACACACTACCAAGACACGCTACGCTTCTGAAGTGAGCGTTTACCCTCAGCCTTCTACTCACTTGCCGCGTTGGCAGCGGCAGCGGCATGACGAGTGGCAGCGCGACTATTTACATTCTTCCACTTCCTACTCACTTCCCTGCCCAACACAGCTGAGTGTAAACGACGCATTACATCTTGGGGGAGTCGGAGTGGCGCGGGCGTTCTATAACGATATGTAAAACACTTTATTTACTGTATAACATTCCACTTTGTTCCACGGAATAGCTTTTGCGACATCTTGAATGATTCATCGCTTAAATCTCCGCTATGTACTTACAAACGGCATATTATCTATTCCTTTTTAAAACTATTGCATTACAGTGTCTGTATTATGTTATTGTTTGTTAGTTCCGAATGTATTCGCTTTGTGAAGTCGTTCTTGGACGAGGGTTTTAAAGCGTTTCAATGATAAATTTTATACTCTCTCTATAATAAATTCTAACATTTTATAACATTTTAAGGACAATTACTCATTTCTTCCTTTTTAATTTGAACAGTCCTTGTAACTTACCTACTTCATCATCTAAATAATATAATTATTCTTTTTTTTTTTTTATTTCAAAATAATATTGGGAAAGGGTGGTAATGTGGCCGCTGCATATATATTGGCCCCCTTCAATATTTTAATGTTTTAACAACACTATCTAATATAATTTTGGTGCAACGGGATGCTCGCGGCATGCTGCTAATTTAGTGCCGTACAAATCCAACAGAGGCTGTCACGTTCGATTGTCATTTGATCGTGTTCAAACTTGCGACCGGCGAAACTTTTAAGTGTGTCTGATTTTATTTCGATAGTTGTTAAAAAATAGAAAGATTTGGCTTTTGGGTTCGAACAACGGATACATCAAACTCTTCTCCTACGGAATTTAAAAGGTAAATATAAAATTAGACATTTAATAAATATTTTTGGAACGTTTGTTTAAATGTTATCAATACTTGTAATTTGGCCCCCTCACATTGGTCGTAATGTGGCCCCGGGGGTCACATTACATGTAAGAGAGTTTCATGACGTGGAAGACTTAACCACTATGGAGAAGGCTTTGGTAGGAATGCCGTTTGACGACAGAGAGACACTACAATATCCAGCAGTAGCTCTGAAAGTGACGAAGACGCCGTAAATACCGATTATAACGACTCGTATACAAATATGGTTCCTGAAAACGCGGACGTGCCATGTATGTTCTGCGACACAATTTGTTCCAATGACAGAGCTGGAAAGCCATGGGTACAGTGTCAAAGTTGTAAGTCACAACTTATGGGCTTATGTAACCTGTATAGTGTATAGGTTCTGAAGGTGGCTATTACATTTGTGATTTTTGCCGTTAAGTTTCACTTCTGCAATACATTTAATGTGACCCCCCAGGGGACCACATTACCATCACTTGATCTCAAGATACCAAATGTGATTGGTCAAGAATAAATATTTTTTTAGATAATCCTGTACGAGTTTTATTTATTCCCTAATAAGACTTGTTTACACAAATAAATGAGAAGTCCCATAATATATTTTTTTAGATTTCTGACTCCTGTATTTTTTTAATAAAGATTGATAAACAAAGTGGGGGGCCACATTACCACCTTCTCCTATATGATTTTCCCGGTCTTAACGCCTCCATTTATGCATACATAAATGGAGGCTTTAAGACTCCTCCATATAAACGGCAATTTTTAACTGTTACTAATTACCTGCTTCATACACTAACGTCTACAATTAAACCATATCGTTCCCTCCCTAATAGTAAATACAGTTATGATGTATAATTCACTTAAAAACAAAAATTTTACATTCTGAAAATATGTTTAAATATTGTTTTTCGAATATTTTTATTTTTATTTCATTTTCATAATAATTTCATTTAATAATGTAAATATCGAAATAATAGTAACAAGAGGGATACTCATTGTGTTAACTTTTAAACTTAAATTAGTAACATTATTTACACAGATTACACCGAACCGGAACAGAGTAAAGATTTAGTTCGATGTTAACAGCAAATATTATCTCTAGTTTGTTTTCCATAACCGGGACTAGATAAAGTTTCAAAGCGTAGAAGTTACACCCGAGCTGAACTAAAACCAAACTCCTAATGGTGGCGAAGTGGCCAGTGTACAGCTTAGAGAAACAATGCACACACGGTTCTAGGGATTATTGAAGTGAAAACTTCTATAGCTACGTTGTACTTTCAGAGAAGGCAGATGGCGAACCTACGTATTTTGGTCGCGTTTTGCCAAACCCAGCCGACAGATGACGACGTCGTAGGTCCGTCAACTGCCTATGAATTAATTTCTTCGATGGTACTTTTTAGGGGTTTTTTTAACGGGCCAACCACACATATCCACCGCTGTATCTCCTGTGTCGCCAGGATCGATGGCGGTATCCAACCACGAAAACCCTTTGATGTTATCTCAGGGAGCCCGAGGGTCATGCTGAAGCTGTCTTGAGACCGACAAAGAAAAATAATCGGAAGTAGGAAGTATCCAACTACTTTGGAATGGGTTAAGCCTTTAAACTCGTGTTAGGACATGTGATCGAATATTCGTAAGTTGGAAGAATAAAATAATTTCCCTCTGTCTTTCTACCGCGTACGCATGGCGAAATTGCCTGCATTACCTACAGCTATTTCGTGTTCAATTTTACCGGAATCACTTCTTTTAATAAATATCTTTAAGGGTATTCCTTACGGAGATACCGTAATTTACCGTATTTCAAGCCTACTAAACTCATAATTTGAAAGCTACAAAGTTATAATAAAACTACAGCAAAATTCTTTAGTATATCAACATTCCTTTCCCCGTTTTAAATTTTCTATTTTTGTTTATTATACTCATGATATCAGCTTCCAAAGTAAAACCAATTTATTAAAATTCAAGCATACATTCAGCATCTCCTTAGGATTTACAAATTACTTTTATTTGAAACACACGCCAATAGATCGACAATATCATAAACTACATATTCCCCGTTTTAAAAATTTTTAGGACAATTTTGAACTAAGATAAGTAAAAAAATAGGGTTTTGGTGCGATCTCGGCGACACGGCAAAAGTATGGCTTGGACGGTTTTTATCTTAGTTCCGCTTTAAAGTAAAGAGTTCTAATAGTTGGGGAGGTGAAGAGGGCATTTCGGGATAAGCTCGAGCGTGCTTTAAAGCGCGCTTTAAAATGGCTGCAGATTCTGAACCCATCGCTAAAATAAAAAAACGCTCTTATTTTTTTTTTATCAGTTTTACCTAATGTAAAACCCTACTAGGTCTCCATGACGCTCGAGTGACTACACAAATAGCACCTTCACCTCCCCTACTATAAAAATTTTCTCAGTTCGACAGTCAATGTTTTGAATCCATATTACATTACTGTCGAATCCTTGCAACACTGTATGTATAAAATTAGAGAAAATTGAAACTGAGCTAAATACAAGCTAATTTCGATATAGCTCAGATATTGTCAGCGCTGTGACGATGCCGCAATAGTTATGTAATATGCAAATACTAGCTTAACCCTCAAGTTCTCATAGACAGTTAACCCTCAAGGTACCGCACGGGATGTAATATGCAAACATCCTTGACTGCCCTAAATGTGCACCTGTTCCCAACTTTGTAGGCAAATTATTTCTTAACTTGATGATGCCCGCAACTCCATCTCGCCGAAATTCGTTTGTCGTGCGGGAACCGTACATTTTTCCGAGACAAAAAGTATCCTATGTCCTTTCCCGGGACTCGAAGTATTTTTTATTTGTTTGTTTTATTTTATAATTTATTGTGCACAGGAAACATTACATAATTACAGCTAACACAGAAAGACGGCACGAAGGAACTGCTTATTTCTAAATAGAAATCTCTTCCAGCAGCCCTACGGAGAGATAGGATTAAAAACAGCAGATAGGACGTGCGTGCGAGCGACGTGGTTACATTATAATATACAACAATATGTGCCCATCGAAGCAAAACTAATATTATAATAAGTAATATATAATGAAAAAAAAACATTAAAATATAATACATAAAAATTATAAGTCAGTAAATAATTAATAGATATCAATGTAATAATTTTAAACGCTATATCTATAAAATAAAATAATATTATAATACTGTAATAAAGACATAAATACTGTATGTAAATTTAATAACGATATTTGAATGGCTTGAGATTTAAGATATGCAGCAATCGGTTCAGCGGTTTGGGCGTGAGACAGACAGACAGACACACTTTCGCATAATATTTTATAATATTAGTATGGGATTAGTATAGAATACCTGGGCTTACCATGCAGGCTAGTGGGAGTAGGGTTAGGTTACACCGAAGCTGATTTTTGGAATGAAAATTGAACTGACTGCCGCACTCAGAGACATTTAGGCTAGTATAAATAGTCAGTACTCAAGATGCATCTCGGTCTCAAGACACGGTTCAGGCTCTGTGATTGGTTGGCTGTCAAAATTTTGACCAATCATAGAGCCGAACCGCGTCTTGAGACCGGATCTTAAGTACTGACTATTTATACCAGCCTTAGGGCCTGTTCACCACTTCCTGATAAGGTGCCGGATAGGCTTATTTGACAGATTCTCCATACTCTATCTGTCAAGTTAAGTGGTGGATAGCCTTGTCAGGAAGTGGTGAAACAGGCTCTTAGTGTCTAAACACACCATGCCGAAGTTCCGCGGCGGAAGTTCGGCATGATTACGTCCGCAATGTCAAACGCATACAATAAGGCGCAGCGCAGACGACAGACTATCCGTGACGCACTTTTTGTCTGTGGAAATAAAACCTATGCAATTATGTGCGGACTTTTTGCGCGTCGTGTGCGTTACTGCATATAATTGCATAGGTTCTATTTCCCACAGACTAAAGAGTGCGTTACGGATAGTCTGTCGTCTGCGCTGCGCTTATAATGCGACGTAATTTCGGCATGGTGTGTCATCGGTAATTTAAAATACATTGCAGGCGGAATCATGCCGCACTTCCGCCGCGGAACTTCGGCATGGTGTGTTTATACACTTAATAATAATTATGATTAACCTTTAATTTAATAAAAAGTTTGACATATAATAAACATTAAGATTTTCGAATTAAATCCGAAAATTCCTTGGATATGTCGGAATTTTGTTGTTTTAAAAATCTTAAATAACCGTCATATAAAAATTTTACAGAAAAAACTCACAACACCGTATTTTTGGCTGCGACAAAATGCCCATCGATAATCATATTCCAGGATGCGAAAAATTAAAAAAGCTCTTAACAATATTGTGATGGATAACACTCAGCTCAATTTTAAAATTGCCTGCTTTTACTACCTTTTATTATAAACGATTCCACTTTACGTCATTCGTGCTAAAATCTTCAAAAACATTATCCTTATTTAGTATTCGTAGAGTGTATACGCCGAGTCTACACTCTCGTAGATTTAATTTTCTCGCGATTTTCTTTTGTCAGTTTTGTTATCCGCCTACGTCGGCGTGGTGTGGATGGACCCTTAATTTTGATTACTTTCCCACTCGAGGCACTCAACAGAACGATGTAATTTTAACCCAAAAATACAATTACTGTTAGCAGTGTTAATTCTGCTGTGTTAATGCAAAGTTCAGGCTTCGTTTCTTGTCCGATCCAGTAAATCCAAGTCTTAAAATACTTGGGATATGCACCAATAAGCAATATCTTATAATCAAGATTTAAGTTAGTAATTATGCAAAATTTTGCAACCGTTCAGTAGTTTTTACGTTAATAGTAACAAACACACAAACTTTTACGTTTATAATAAGGATTCGCGTAATAAATTCCAGTCCGTTGTGAGCAAACTTCGGAGTTATAAAATTCGTAATTTTCAACAAGTTTACGATTCGAGTTGAACTGCAAATAAGGTTTTGATACTTTTTCGATGTTCCCCCGAGAACAGACGATAAAAACTTTGGAGTCGGCGACAATTTCGAGTTATTAAAGCTTACATTGATCGACGAATAATGAATTCATTTTAGGATTAACCACTTCTTTATCTGTACCCGGTTTCAGAGGCATTTTGTCAGGAGATTAACTACAGGGTATAACCAGGGCTGAAGCCGTGCGGACGGTTCTACTGGCAGAGCAGATGCCACTGTCTGGGCTGCTGCAGTTATCGCCTCAGGCAGGTAATGCGGCCCAGCGAAACGCGGAGAGGAGGCACCGTTGGGTTTTGGTGGCCCGCCTGGATATGTGGGCAAGGAGGAGGTTTCCTCCTTGCCCACATATCCAGGCGGCCCCCCACGCCGTCGGGAATGCATCAAGCATTTTCCAATGTAAAAAAAGGGTGTAACAAAACAGTGATTATACTTTAGGGTGCGTATGAGTCCCCTGTGTAATAGACTTCACTGTGAAAATAGCACCGCTGAAAGAGCAAATTTTTTAAACTTTTATACAGGGTGTAACAAAAATAAGTGATAATACTTTAGGGTGTGTATGTGTTCCTTGTCGAGAGTTCACTGTGAAAGTAGCAGCGCTGAAAGACCAAATTTTTTTTCACTTTTGTATGGGCAAGCGCCCGAGCGTCACGAGTTTTCCCATACAAAAGTGAAAAAAAAAAATGGTCTTTCAGCGCTGCTACTTTCACAGTGAACTCTCTACAAGGAACACATACACACCCTAAAGTATTATCACTTATTTTTGTTACACCCTGTATTATGGGCAAATTAATGGCGCTGGGGCGTTTGCCCGTTCAAATAATTGCAAAAAAAATCACTTTAAGCGCTGCTACTTTCACAGTAAATTTTATATAAGGAAGAAATCTATATCCTAAGGCAGCGTTTCCCAAGCTGTGGTCCGCGGACCCCTGGGGGTCCGCGAGTATATGTATGGGGGTCCGCGGTGTCACCTCTGGACCATACATAATCCGATTTTTTACTGTTGATTTTATAAAAGAGGTCCGTGAAAACTATGCTCGACTTCCTTGGGGTCCGTGGCTGAAAAAGGTTGGGAAACACTGTCCTAAAGTATTATTCAACTGCAAACAACATCGTTGTTGATTGGTTCATATTTAATAGATGTCAGCTAAACTTTGGGCTAGTGTGTATTCAATGCATTTATTAATCATTTTAAATCTTCATTTATATTAATCATATACATTATTTTTAAATCTTTCTCAATTATGGACTTCGTTACATCAGCATTTCGAGTAATTGTTATTGCATTAATTAATTTGAACAGCTCTCAAAATGTCACGAAATTCCAACTGATTTGTTCTGCAGCTTGAGAGCGCTCGATACTTTAACATAAAAATGCTATCGCCATTTCATCAAGTGGAGGGCTTTCAGTTTTAAACTATTCCACCATCATCATCGTTGCGAAACTATATTACAGCGTAATAAAAGATATCACAGCGCAATAAGTTCCATAGACTGTGCAGTGTGCTAATATTATAAAGTTTGTTTGTTTGAGCACCCCCTTTTTAGGGTTCCGTACCCAAAGAGTAAAAACGGGACCCTATTACTGAGACTTCGATGTCTGTCCGTCTGTCTGTCTCCAGGCTGTAACTCAAGAACGGTAATAGCTAGAGAGTTGTCAGTTATGTATATCTGTTGCCGCTATAACAACAAATACTAAAAATGAAATGAAATAAATATTTAAGGAGGGCTCCCATACAACAAACGTGATTTTTTTGGCCTTTTTGGCTCTATATCAATAATGGCAACATGTACGTACTTGATTTTTTCTCAAGGTCCTTAGTTTTATGTGCCTTTTTATACTAAATAATAATTTTAAAATAAAATAAAACATTAAGGGGGCTCCCATACAAAAAACACAATTTTTTGCCTAATAATTTTGCTCTATAATGGTACGGAACCCTTAGTGCGCGAGTCCGACTCGCACTTGGCCGATTATTTCAGGTAATTTGGCTTACATACAGGCGTTATAGTTATACTATATTTTATACTTAGTTTATCTGACACGACGAGAATCTATTTTCATTGGGTGATTCAATAATTATACTAATATAATATCTGAAAAAAAAAACATAATTTTAGTGGTCTTAGAAACTCTATAGTAGGGTACTAAGTTGGTAGACTTCCTTGGTAGACTAGCCCATCTCTACTTCTCTTTTAACTGGTTCAAAAATATGTGCTTCAGCGGTCTGCTGGCTACCGTATGCCTGTGCGAACGGTATTCAACGAAAGACAAATCCGAAAGTTTTTGCTTTGTGGTCTTGCTTTTTAATCATAGAGTGGTTCTTGTCATAGAGTTTTTAATCATATATTTTAATAGAGTGGTTGGAATCATAATGGTTAATTAATATAATATTATATTTACTGATTATATCACTATCTATCACACTACTAACTACTGCAGTTTTACACTGATGATGATCATAAAAAATGTTTGCTCGTAAAACAAAAAAATAAAAATACAATGATTGTGCTCGCATCCGCCGGGAGTCGGGCTCAACAGGCGTAATTAATTTCGGACGGAAAACCTTTCGCTATTCGATTCTTGACCGATCGTATATTTATATTTAGTAGTTATATTTTACAACAAAAAATACATGCTTTGTTGCGTACAGATTTTTTTTAAGTCCTTAGCGCGGACATCGTATCGTATTTCGGGATAAAAATTATCCTATATTATGTATTTTCCCGGAACTCAAAGTATTTTGATACCAAATTTCATATTGCTTGGATTTGCCATATTGTTTTAAAAGTTTTCTTAAATTAACTCTTCTAAACGCAAAGTTACATTTCATTTTAAATGCTGTATTAATCTCCTTATCAACTACTTTAATTTAAATGATTACTTAACTCAAATTTAATCTAGATTAGGACATATATGTATAAATTACATTAAATTATCCATACATTTTCTGTCAATCTTTTCAGTTAAACCAAAGTTAACCATCATTAAATCTGAGTGCGGCCGTAAATGGTTTCACATAATATTTTCCTTCTGACTAGTTGTTTTGAAAGGTTAGAATTTATGATGCACACTTCCGTCAGCTCGGTCCTTCCGCGAGCAGTTTCCGTGCAATCTCAAACATCCTTGGAAAGCTAACGTCGCGTAAAACACGTATAAAATATAAACTTTTCATATAAAATCATAACATTATCCTTTCTTTACTTACGTGATGTCACACAGAATTTTGCACTAAAGCTACAGTTACACATGTTCAAAATCAGCATGCTTATTAGCATGCTGTTCAAACTCCGCAATAATCATGCTTATTTTGAGCAATGCATTGACACACATGCTCGTAATCAGCATTTGCTCGGTTCAAACTTCAAGCATGCTGCGTGCTTGAAATAAGCATGTGCAATTGTAGCTTTATGCTCGATTTATGTGCGTCCGAGCGAACGACCGGTTTGGCCGATACGGCCTACGCTACGCCCGCGTAGGGAATGTTATTATTCGACAAATTTACTATTCGAATAATTCGAATATTTTTCAAAAGTTTTCGAATAATTCGAATATTATTCAAATAATTCAATTTTTTTTTAAAATGCTGAAAACTCTGAATAAAAGTTACAAGAAGCTTCGTACAACCATGTACAACCTATTTTGTTAATACTATGAAGTAAGCAATTCTTATTTTTACTTTTATCAACATAAATCTTTGTAAATGACATAGTTAATTTTTATTGTTAAACACTTTAAAAATGTGTAATATTTTAAGGTTACAGCCTGGCAATAAAAGAAACGCTGTAAAGTGTAAACCGTTTTCGATCGTAGCACCTTTTACCTTTCTCATGTGATTATGCTTAGTCTTACTAGGCAGCAGTTGAGATTAAATAATATTATGATATTCGACCAGCTCACCTATCTTTTTGATATTTTCGATCCCCATTCACCTATTTCACCTAGTCGGCTTCACCTGAGTCAACGTGGCTCGAAATTATAAAAAAGGGCCACTAGAAAACAAACACCACAACAAAGAAAAAAAATTGCAACGAAGCCCTGGGGGAAGGTGAAATAATCCTAGAGCTGGTGACTTTAGTAACTTGAAGTTTGATAACGCCAATAACATGATATTAAGGAGCCATCGATGTTCTTAGATACTGTACTAACTGTTTCAATTATCAGTCGAGGACTGCCGCGGTAAAGCTATTGAACAGCAAATTTTTATCAACTTGTCGAATCATAGATCACATATCGCGAGCTTCAAGCCAGAAGGGCGTATAAAAAAATGATCTTTTGTATTTTAACTACATATTTTAAAACTCTCAATATTGCACTTACATCTACATATTACCTTCTTAAAAACGAGTTTGTTTTATATACACCCTTCTGGCGTAATACCTCGATCGTGGTAATCGCAGACACAATAGATATTCAATTGTTATGCGACAGCCGGTTGCCGCTTGGAGATTGATGGATGGAAGCCCGCGATATACACGGTAGACAAAAAATTTGAGAAAGCTTGAAAGATATCAATGGATACAGATCGTGAGCGACCATTACTGACGATACTGAAATCCATGACTGAAAGGAGTTTATATCTTCATTTGCATTTCTTTAGGCTAAATAACGTCTAAGACATGGTCAACGGCGACGATGAATGTTCGTATAAGGTCAATGTGTCGAAGTCCGTCTGGGAGGTAAGTCCGTCTAGCGGCAATAACTTCCATATTTGAACGACTAGTTTCATATGGCTCAGTGGGTAAAACAATATTGCAAAGTTAGTTTGACCTAAGAAACAGATATGTCGCTACTAACTACCTGTTACGAAAAAAATGATCTCAAAATTTTTTCCCGTTTTGTACTCGCAGTCAGAGTGTAAGTCTCTGCCAAAAAAATAAAAAAAGTGGAAATACGAAGGAGTTTTTGGAGTTTCTTGGATTACATAAGTAATTTAGTGATCCTTTTACTTATTACTTGTGTTCGATTCGTTAATATCGCTTTAATTTCGTTATTATCACCTGCAACATGTGTCTAACCTAAAATTGCAATAATTGGGAAGTCCGTCTAGTTTTCATAAGGAAAGGCCGTCATATATAAGTCTTGCCTCGAATCGGATATTGTCAACCTTTTCAAATATACATGTCTTTATTGTTAATTTGCATTTCAACTTAGGACTACTAAATCATAGCATTGCCCAAATTTTACTGCACGAAAAGAGCATACAAGAGGGGCTGATAAAAATTGCAAAAGTTACAAACAATAAAGTAAAAAAAGCAGGGTTTGGTTTTTTAAATATTCCAAAAACCAAAAATTTTTTGAAATAATCAAAATTTGAAAAAAGATCCCTTAAGAGCAGGAAATTTCCTTAAAAAAATCCTACCTCCCGGACCAACAACCCTTAAAATTTTAATTGAGCGGCGAAATGAAATTGTTTGCAACCACTTAAGCTTACGATATGCCGACTTGCCTTAAAATGATATAAAATTTATTTTCTCTGGAATGCGAACCTTATTACCGACACCTTAAACACATATTTGAATGGCCGTTTTGCGGCTTTGCTAGAAACCGTTGCCATGCATTTTACTTCACAAGTTAGGGGTATACTGCTGTTAGACGGACTTACCTCAAACTGTAAGGGAAGTCCGTCTACACGCCGAGTTTTTAAAAAATACCACGTAAGTAAAAAAATACGGCAATTAAGATTATTTTTAGATCATTATAGGTCTAATTAATATATAACCTATAATTTCCGATGACAGAAGTTACTTTAAAAAGCGAATCTCAAGTCAATAAATTATGTTAAACTTTAATTTTAGAAAAGTATGCCGGACTTCGACACATTGACCTTACTCATTTGTTAGACTAAAAATAGATTCACATATAATTTATCATTAAAGATGTAAAATATTCATAAATAATATTATTTTTCTAAAATAAACTTTAATTATGTTCTTATTCTATGTTAATTTTATGTTTAATAGCATTTTAAACAAAAATAAAAAATATTTTTACTATTAGAATTATTCCAAAAAAAATCGGTTGTCTGTAAAGTCGGTTTACTGACGATAGTTGAACGTGACAACTACCTTTGTTGAGATTTGTAAACTTCATAATATTTTATAAGTAAATTTAGTTCCGCGATTTGATAACAGATGTCGCTGTTAGGCCTCTAGATCGCGCTATCGCTTAACCGACAACATTTGGTATATGTAATTCAATGGAATAGTGGTGGGTCGTCGACGCTTTTTCGATCAACGAAACGAGACTGTTTATCGTTCATCGTAAACTAGTTGAAAAAACAGTTTTTTTTTTCGACTAGTTTACATCTTCGACGAATAGTGTGGTGGGTCGTCGACGCTTTTTCGATCAACGAAACGAGACCGTTTATCGTTCATCATAAACTAGTCAATGACAAAACAGATTTTTTTTCAACTAGTTTTCGTCTTCGACGAACACTGAACTAAATAATAAACTATGACAAACAAAGTAGTTTTTTTGACTAAACGACTTTCAGCATTAACTGTTTTGACAAACATGTTGTCGTTTTGCACTTCGACGCGACGACTGATGACGACGAACGACGAGACGGTTTAATCTGTGAGCGGTGGAAATGCACTTCCATACATAGTACATACTTTTTTCCAGGCTTAGGACTGGCAGGTAGGCAGATTAATTACTGAAATTTTACAATTACTAAATTAATTAAAAATATCACCACCCATCCGTCGATCGCGTCGTCGCGTCGCGACGAACGGTCTCTGTCACACACACCGTTCCGGCATGGCAACCGTTCACGCATAAACCAGTTTATCAGTAGACGCTAAGCTAATGACTACTATGACTGTGAATAATAAACAGTTTAATAAAACGGTTTGTTTATTCAACGCCCATCCCTACAATGGAATAAATCTTCGTCTTTTCGCTGACACTCACTGGTTGTTTTATTTATTATTACGCCAGAGGGATTTGCGTCCCAGGGTAACCCTACAGAACGGATTGGACCAGTATTAGGCGTATGACGTCTTTACAGCCTTAAGCCTAGTATCCACTTGAGCATGCTCGGGCGAATGAGCCGCTCATTCGTGCGAGTTCGAGCGTGCTCAGGCATCTCCACTTGAGCGGCTCGGCCAAATGAGCGGGCTCATTTGGCCGAGCCGCTCAAGTGGATACTAGGCTTTATATTGGAACGCCTTCAGAGAGATCAGCGAGGTAACGCCGCAATTATAAGACGTTGTCACGTCAAAAATAATTTGGCGAATATTCGAATAATAAAATCGTCGAATATTCGAATAAAACGAGTATTCGAATATTCGAATAACATACCCTACGCGCCGCAAAATCACAAGCTCGCATGTGACGATATATTTTCGTTATTTCCATATTATATGATTTCTTGTGATCTCACGATCACAGAATACAAATTACTCACGGAGCTCACGATGTGGCGGCCGAACCGCTTGTTCGCGCGGATGCATATAAATCGCGATTCGCGCCTAAGCGGGCTCCACATTCTCGGCAAAACTACACGAGACTTGCCGAATACAAGAGTGTGGAGAGCATATTCGTCTATATTCGTCTATATTCGTCTATATTCGTCTATATTCGTATTGTCTCGTGTATATTTGCCGAACTATCCGTTCGATGTCGGTACATCAAGGGCTCTCGGGTAGTCTCGTGTAGTTTTGTGTTCATGCAAAACTATCTCTCCACATTCCCGCTGTTGTTTGGGCCAGTCGGCAGACAGTCCCCGTTGTGAATGCACGTATTTTTTATTGTCGGTAAATTGGAACTGGAGTTGTCGTTTTTAGAACTATTATTATTATCTATATTATCCTAATATAGTAATAATATACGCCTAAAAGGGCCAAAATATCACGTTGGATATTAACTTTATTTTATTTTTTATATATTTTTGGTTATAGCGACACAAAAAATACACAATCTCTGAGAATTTCAGAAGCCTAGCTGTAGCCGTTCTTGGGTTACAGCCTGAAGACAGACAGACGGACAGACAGACCGACAGACAACGAAGTATCAGTCCTGTTTTTACCTTTGGGTACGGTACCCTAAAAAGGACTCCTTAATGACTATTGACTACGTTCAGAATTTTCTGTTACGAAGTATGTTGGTCATACACTACCTACGCTTTTTCCAGCGTATTTTAGGTATTCTTCTTTCATGATTCATCAAATAGCAATAATATGCTACAGCGAATCCTACAGTAGCATACGTATTCTTGTGACGTCCATGTCGTACGAGCGTCTGTTTTCAACTGAGCCAAGCGAGAATGTGGAGAGCCGCTCTCGTGTGCTCTCGCCAAACAAAAGTTTTGACAAAAGTTTTGTGTTTCGGCAAAACTCAAGAGTGTGGAGCGGGCTTAAAGAGGAAAGACTTTTGGGCTTTGGCACGTTGTTGCGTTGTCTGCTGTTGTTGGAAACGAAGTTGCAGACAGTCTGCAACTTCGTTTCCTTTCTTTGTGTAGAATTTTTTATGGAGCGGAAATCGTAATTATTTCGTGATAAAAACTATAGCCTACGCTATCCAATAACTGTAGCCTTCCCCGGGACTAAAGTATCTAGAAACATAATATAATATTTTCATCAAAATCGATACAGCGGCTTGATGAGGAGAGACTCTTTCGCATTCATTACAGTTAATTATTTTTCATTCATAATAGTAAAGATTACAATTTTAATATAAAATATATTATGTAGGTAGGTATGCATCAATGCTTTTAAAATATTAATTTCTGTGTAAGGCCTGTCATATCAAAAGCGCTTTTAATTAAATTATTGAACAATCGACGTCGGAAAACATGACATCACGGGATCGGGATCCGGGATTGACATAAAACGACATTATTTAATTATTACTAAGTAATTAGTACAATATTTGTGATTTGTTTGGTGCTCTTTTTAATTAACTTTAGACAATACGTTTAATTTACCTTGTTATCTAATAAATCTTGATCAAAAGTTTATTCCTGGATTGTAATTCTTAGAGTCTAAACACACCATGGCGAAGATACGCGGCCGAAGTTCCGTGGCCGATATTTACGTTTCGATGCATTCGGCTGATGTGACACACATTGAGCCGAGGTTACGCGGCGGACATTCAGTTGCGTAACTTTGTCCGAGTATTCAGTGTCTCGAACGCCGCCGAATTGACGCCGAAAAAAAAACATTACCGCCGAATCGCTGCCGAACTTACGCTCGACCGAAGTTCGGCTTTACGCTATAACGCGACGTAATTTCGGCATGGTGTGTCATCGGTAATTTAAAATACATTGCAGGCGTAATCTTGCCGAACATCGGCCGCGTATCTTCAGCATGGTGTATTTAGACACTTAGGCCGTGTTCACACCAAACCGACTGTGAGCCGCCGAATGTGAGCGAACGTTTTTTGTATTTCCATACAATATACCAATTCACTTTTTCGTTCAACCGACAATACGCCATTACGCTAGGCGTAGGCGCGGACATTCGATACCGTATATTTTCACGTTCAAAATGTCTCGGCCAGGAGCTTTGTTGATTTTAATAATTAATTATGTACGTGTAATATTATTTTTCGAGTGTCCGTGTAAACTGTCGCACGATGATTGCGATGCGGCAACCCAATTAATATCGGTATGAAAACATTGCGACATGCCAAATATCAGGAATTACGGGGCGATGTTTACGCTCAATCAATTGATTCGTTAAACGATAAAACTGGTTCTACGGCCTAATGACGTTACGTATTATAGCGCTGGGGTGACCACGAGAGATCAGAAGTCAGAACACAGTGTCTGTCACTTCTTAAATGGCGTAAACCAGCGATTCTCTCAAGAGCCTTGCCTTGTAGGGTTTTTAGAAATGTCATAAGACACTAGATGGATACAATTCATTCAAATACAAAACAGTACTTTTTGGGGATCTGTCAAAAATGTCACATCAAACCTATTCGGAACGTGCACGTCAGTAGTGACATATTTCAAACGAAGTTTTGTGGGCATGTGTCAAAAAATAAACAACAAGAGTTTGTTTATTTTGTAAATATTACAGCAAATAAAGTATATTTAGAACAATAATTAATTGTATTTGGGTTATATTTAGTTAAAAACTGCTTGTGGAAAATTAATCTATACTAATATTATAAAGCGGAAGAGGGCTAGTTTGTTTGTTTGTTAGTTTGTTTATTTATTTGTTTGAACGCACTAATCTCAGGAACTACTGGTCCGATTTGAAAAATTCTTTCAGTGTTAGATAGTTCATTTATCGAGGAAGGCTATAGGCTATATTTTATCACGCTAAGATTAATAGGAGCGAAGAAATAAAGGAAAATGTGGAAAAAACGGGGGGAAATTATTTGAAAGGGCTTATTTGAACGCGCTAATCTCAGGAACTACTGGTCCGATTTGAAAAAATCTTTCAGTGTTAGATATCCCATTTATCAAGAAAGGCTATAGGCTATATTTTATCACGCTAAGACTAAAAGGAGCGAAGAAATAGAGGAAAATGTGGAAAAAATGAGATATTATTTGAAAGGGCTGATCTCACGAACTACTGAAGCAATTTTTCTGTTATTTGGCACAGATTAGAAGTAGACCACGTGAAGGATCATATGCTATTTTTGTGGATGAATTTGGCTGTGAAATATCTAATTTACGCGGGCGAAACTGCGCGGAACGTCTAGTATAATCATAAAAACCAGGTTTTGAGAGTGTAAAACACTCAATAAGTTTCAAGGCCCAATCTATGCTAAAAGTAAATAAATTGGTGTTAGCAGGACATGTAAGGGATGTAGAAGAGCTAAGAACTAATGGCAATGTTATTTAATACGAGCCAATATAATTCGCCGAACATCGGTGACTTTAGCACCCTATAAAACAAGTTCAAACGTAAGTACTCAACCAACCAAAAAACGTAACTAAACATTTGGATAAAGCAAGTCTAAACATTTTTATTCATTCTTACAGATAGATAATAATGATCGGGTTGTTGCTGGAGTAAAATGCAGCTGCGTTTATAACCAGAGCGGCAAGTGCAAACATATTGCTGCTTTAATCAGTAACAAAAATACGAGCAATACTTTATACTTGAAAAAAATAAATGTAATGTTTTTAAAAATCTTGTTTTTATTTATTTTTTACAACATTAATACTCTTGAAGAAAATTGGAGTCTATAAATTTACTAAAACACTGCAAACATTCTTGATGTTTCTGAGTCTTTGCATTAATACACTTTCAATCAATGAGTTCCTAAAATAGTGACATAGAATATTATTGCTTTCAATATGGATTCTTACTCGAGCAATATCATAAGTCCTTTCGGTTTCCTCTTGACAGTAAGTACTCGTTTTGTTTTGCTCAAAATGGGGGCATAATAATAATTTTAATTTTTTTACCCCTTTCATCTAAAACTTGCTTACTTGAAAAACCTTTTTGGTTCAAAACTCTATCACCAGCTTCTAAAAGATCAGTTAAACCAGTATGTAGTACCTACCTGGTTTATCGTCATATTTTGTGAGTCACTATTTCTTCCACCTAATACTTTGGATTTAAATTAAATATTCTATGAAACTATCACTGCAAGTTTTGTCGTCGGGTTTTGGAGACCATGGTGATCCATCATTCATCAACACTAAAATAATAGTTAGGTACTCAATTAATATATTTATAAAATGCAACTCAAATAAAATTGACTTGACTGATAATGCAATTTTAGCTTATATCGAATCACATACTTTTTCATTTTTACAGCAGCTATCCATTTATATCTGATATAATTTCCTAGTGGATTTAGGAAAAACATTAAATTTGTATACTGACTACCTATTTCTGCTGTTATTTTTGCAGTCTACGATACAAAAACAATTAAGACCAATTTCTAAAAATTTCGAAACAAGATTGACAAGTTTGATTGACTATTAGCTGAGCCTCTTTTTTTGCATATTTTTGCCGCGGCAAGCGCGGCAATCGCTTTCTTTACCCCCTCCACCCACTTCGCACTTCGCACGCTCCGAATAGCTTCTAAAATTTTCATACCGTGCCATTTTATTTTCATCTGATTTTTTGTCGGTCACGGTCGCTTGCCGTGAGTGTCGAAAAGCCACCTCAAGAAGTTTCGAAAAATTTGGATGAAAAAAATTGAATCGAGATGCGTCCGTAGGTTGGGTTATATTTCTTTTCTGTGCGAACTAACCATAAGAGCGAAAATAATAATTGTCTTAATGGTTGATTATAATGAAGTTTAATATTATTAATATGTTAAGCTACAAGTATTATGTGCCTGCTTAATAAAACCTAACCCTTTTTACCTTTAAAGTAAAACGTGGTCACCCCAGCAAAGCTGACAGGACGGCAACTGAGTAGGGGGTGTAAATGAAATAGGAATTCAGGACACGTCCCCGCCACAGTACGAGTAGTTAGTATGTTCAGGGGTACACCGCAACGCGTAACGCGTACATCTACTATTCTAGATTCTGGGCAAATTAATTTTTAACATAGCGACAGTTATAAGAGAACATACTCGTTAAATACCAACGTATCCATACTAATATTATAATGCGAAAGTGCGTCTGTCTGTTACATCTTCATGCCCAAACGGCTAAACCGATTTTGCTGAAAGATGTGGAGATACTTTGAGTCCCAGGAAAGGACGTAGGACACTATTTATTCTGAAAATTTAAGTTTCCCGTGCGATGAATTTTGGCTCAAAGGAGTTGCGGGAATCATCTAGATTCTAGCTCAGACCAGATTCTAGATGATGCCCGGAATACATACTTGATACTAGTACCAAAGTATGTAAGTATTTCAGATATTTCTTTACAAGTTTTTGCCAATCAATAATGATAAATTACGATAACATCATGAGTAGGTTTATGTTGTTCATTTGCGTTGAATAGATATTTTCAATATCACTTAAAACAGGGTTTCTCAAAGTGGGGTACGCGAACCCCTAGGGGTTCGCCATTCGAGGGCAGGGGGTTCGCGACAAGATTTACGTAATGGTGGCTTGATAACTGGAAGGCACGCGCGGCACTCTTTTAGCACTTTATGTGTTTCATTAGTTAGTAAAGGGTTCGCTGTCACCTGGAAATTTTAACAAGGGTTCATGGAGCCAATATTTAGAGAAACCCTGACTTAAACAATTTGCATGCAAAGGCGAGACCGCACTACACGACACGACGCGACACTTCACTAGAACTGACGTTTTACAAACACTCAGCAGTCAGCTGTTTACGCCTCTATCGAGAATCCCAACCAGGTGGTCATAGTTTTTTAATCAATTTATAATAATATAAGTATCTAATTATTGTTGTTACCTCAATGTTCGACTTACCCTTTTTCGTATTAGCTCTAAATCATGTCATAAGTATAATAAATTATTATCGTCCTATATTTTATTTAAATTAACTTAAATAAGCAAACTTCAGTTTATATCCATTAGCGGTAAAACTATTTTTCATTGTACGAAGTTTTGAATTATTTTACCTCGAAAGTTAATTGAGAATAACCCCTATTTCGTGTAGATAAGGGCGACGTTAAAGGAAGAATAACTTTGTACAGTGTGCACGAAGTTCCGAGTCGTAGCGACAGTCTCCAACTACTTTCCGGCAAACAAGTTTGCCGAGTTGAACATTTATTACACAAACTCACCATAATTAAATTTATGCGCTACATTTTATGTTGTATAATAAATTAAACATTATATCTGCCGCAATGAGGCTCTACAGCTGTAATCTGGCTACCTACTAGTAGGTACCTACTGATCAAATCTAACCAAACCCTAGTAGTTGATACTATGTTTAGCTAATGTTATTGCTAGAAGAAGTCAAACCAAATTTTCACAATTGAAACCAAATTGAATGCACTTCCGCTTACGAGTCTCTTGTAGGCCCCTGGGGACATGGACCACTTTAGAAATAACTGATTTATGTATTAGTCGCTCAAAATTGTCTGAAAAGAATTAATATATCTGAAATACTGAAACCACTATTTTGTACTTTATTTTATTGTGCGAGAGCGTACAAAGTTTTCCATTTATGTAAAAATCACCTCTTGCCCCTGGTTCTAGACGTGCGGCATACAGTTTTTTCATGCACTTGACAACTTTACTACTTATTCTTACTATCTGCCACAGGCATTTGTTGTTTTCAGGGGCGTCTTTCCCTTAGATGCAGAGTGTGCGTTGCACACGGGCGCCGCGGTTCTAGGGGCGCCGAGCGCCGCTCGCAAGGGAGCTCCACTCGGCGTGCACCCGCGTTGGCCGGCCCCAACCAATGACCAACGTAAAAAGAAATCCAGGTTGCATACATTTTGTGTAGCATCTGGAGCTCTTCTTGTACCAACTTTAAGTCTTCAACCACTCTCAAATACTCGATGGGAGAGCAGGATTGATGCGGTAAAAGCGCTACGGTTTATTCTAGGGAAAATATATTATGTCTTGTTTACCATATATTCCGATATGAGTAAAGAATAAAGATGAAGAGTCAAGAAATATAGCAAATTCATTACTGACAAAAATTAAGTCTTTTAATTTCATCTGTTCGCTGCTTATTTGGTTCTAAATTTTAAGCAGGATAAATATAGTCTTTTTGGAAGTCTGTTAAAAAGTAAAAATAACCGCGAGCTTGCTAGGGGGCGCTAGGGTAATGTTTGCACACGGGCGCCACACGGGCTAGAGACGGCCCTGGTTGTTTTATTTTTCACTGGCCTATATTAAACAGCTACATTGCCATGCAACTTGCAAATGCGTTACTCTCGGGTAAACGAGGCTTTGAGTCCTAGAAAAGAAAACATAAAAAAGAAATTATACAATATGTTTTCTAAATGGTATATCAATAATACTTAATTATTAACGTACCAGCTACCACAACCTCACACAAAACCGGCGTTAAATAACGTTTACCTACATTGTTAGTAAAGATTTTTAAAATGCACTTGTTAACGTGTGAAGGAGTCACTATAATAAACATTGAAAAGTCGTCCGTGCCACTTCCTTATAAAGTGTTCTTGGCTAGTTTTTCCTGTCAATAGAGGCGTTGAGCTCAATTTGCCTTTCATGCATGCTACACAATACAAGTGTTCTAATAACTACACAACTACATGGACAAAACTCTGTGTTTCCAAGTTCTAGTTAAAACTCTACATACAACTAATAATGGGTGTGAGTTAGGTTTTCATGAAGTAAGTGTTAAATAACGTCTTATTACTTTAGATTTGATATATACCTAATGCTAAAGTGAAATCCACAACAACATCTTGGCTAGGGGCATTATTTTATAAACATTATTGGTCTATCGAGTATCGATATCGAAAAAAGCGAGACAAAACATGTTTAAAATATAGGTACTTTATAATTAGGACCACAATAATAAATCCCACAAGACTTTTCTACGCATTTTTTATTTCATTTTTAGAACTCATTTTTATTTAGAATTTTTCTATGCATTTGAAAATAGCGATAACACCATTTTACTGTGAACGTGCTTATTATTTTTTCATCGGTCCATAATATTGTATTGGGCCCCGGATTGGACCAATATTTTTTACTTTACTGCGAATTATCCGATAGGTATGCTGTAAAAACGTGCCGGATAGCCAATTGGTGCCCGTAAAACGAAACGTAGAGGCCGGGAATGCGAAATTTAAATTTAATAAGTAAAGTTCTGGCAAAGTGGTGGAAAATAAGACGAGCTTTTAATTCATGAAGCCCCAAGCGGCCACATCCGGCCGCGATAACAATGAAAAAGCTATTGTGTCTCGTTTTGCCACGACTGATGGGTTAATATTGATTTAACTTGAGTATTCTACTATCCAAGATTAGGCTACTTTTTTTCACAATAGATAAATAGGGCCTGCTGTGGAAATCTTGGAATTCTCAACAATAAAATTCTTATTTCATGAATTCTAGTGCTATTTTTAATACGTAGGTACAGAGAAAAAGCCGGACATCAAAACAGGTAAAATAATTATTATACTACTTATCTCTTTTTTTTATTTGATTTAACCGTGATGATGCGAATACGAAACGAAGACGAATTTAATATTGAAATGTAAAAGTTATCCCTTTACAATTTAAATCGAACCTGTCTGCGACAGACTTTTTTCAGTAAGCTTGGGAGAGGATTGAATTTCAAATAGCTTATTAGTCAAATGCCAATCACAGATGGAGCTTGAAATATATGCTATTGCAATCAGTACCTTTGTACCATCGGGGAAATTGATTCCTAGGCATTTGACAGACCAACGTCATTTGGTCGGATCATGTCAATTCAATGTTAGAGATAAACTACGATAACATGGCGCGCCCCTCCAAAATTCAAAACGTTTGAAGTGCGTTGTCAAAACGTTTGAAGTGCGTTACGACTTACGGTTTGTCTTGCGCGGTCGGCTAGTTATTATTAGTTGACCAACAAAATATCTTGGTAATAATGTGACATTAAGTGAAATATTACAAGTACTGGTTGATTGGTTAAATACATACTACATACAAACTCTTTCATAAGAATGTGACTGTGTGTGTGTGTGACATTGAAACAGTAATTTGGAGGGGCGCGCCATGTTATCGTAGCTTATCTCTAATGCTAAGTACTCACATACGGTTTTGCTCGATCGAGCAATAACGTCGAGCAAAACCCGCGGCTCGGGCTTTCGTCCACACATTCAGCATTTCTCGATAGTTTTATTCTAAATCGATATATTTCATTCCATCAATCCGGTTCGATGCGGTTCCATCAATCCTTCGAGCGGCTCGATGCGAGCCTTCGAGCTGTGAGTTTTGCGGTCCACACAGTAATTATTACTCGATTTGGAGTAAAATTATCGAGCAAAACCGTATGTCAGTACTTAGGGGGCGTCCACAAATTACGTGAGGTGTTTTTTTTTTTATTTTTTGACCCCCCCTCCCCCCTTGGTGAGATTTCGTGAGATTTTATTAAACCTCCCCCTCAAATCTCACGTGAGTTTCAAAATGTGGGTTTCTTACGTAAACGTTTGGTTTGACAGTCAGTAGATTTTCTTACGAACGAATTTGTGAATTATCTTAGTCGTATAACGATTACGCTTACAATTAAAATATCTTAAGCATACGTACAATCTGGATGAAATGGACCAAAATAGTCTTATTTTGTTGAGAAAAAAATTACGTGAGATTTGCCGATTTGCCCTCTCCCCAACGTGAGATTAGATGAGATTTGACTCGACCCCCTCCCCCCCTAAACACCTCACGTAATTTGTGGACGCCCCCTTAGCATAATTGTGATTTGTCGGCTGGGTTTGACATAACGCAACCAAACTACGTAGGTCTCCCATCTGCCTAGGAATCAATTTCTCTGATAGTACCATCGAGGAAATTGATTCCTAGGCAGATGACAGACCAACATCATTTGGCCGGATCATGTCAATTTAATGTTAATTGTGACCTGTCGACTGGGTTTGACGTAACGTGACCAAACTACGTAGGTCCCCCCCATCTGCCTAGGAATCAACTTCCTCGATAGTACATTAATTATACAGCGTGCTTATGTTTTTCATGACTGTGCTAATAGACTGCATATTGCATAAGCTGGATAAAGAAGTGTACTTAATACCTTTAGGATCCTTTGTTAGGGGAGACCTTTCTTTCTTAGGGGAGAGTTTTTATAGCCTATGATATCCTACTGCAGGGCAAAGGCCTCCCCCGGAGTCTTCCACTGTATCCCTCTTGGGTTGGGGTGCAAGAGATATACAGTGGAAGACCACACAGTGGTTAAATAGATATGGGGCATACAATTTTCTTCGGTGCTTTTTAATGATGCTAACGAACTTTCTATTAAGCCGTACATAAACCCAGCCATGGTTCTCCCACGCAACGGAACCCTAAAAATCTATCATTCCACAAACATTTTTATCAACACAATACCGCCAACATCGCACCTGGCTAAGTTAACTTTTTGTTACTGAAACTACTAAAATGAATAGAATAAGTGCTATGGCCGCAGGCATTGCATAGTGTGTGCTAGAAAGTGCGCGTAACATCACCGCACCGCACGCCATTGTTTTACACCACACAACCTAAATTTTCATTGCGAGGACTGAAGACCTGAAGAGCGCGAGCGTAGAGAAAGCACTGTTTTTATAATTGGACTGAGGTGTAAAAATATGTTTAGGCAATGTTCTTATTGTAGGTATAATGCAAAGTATAATGCTGCACACCTGCAATTTATTTATCAAAATTAGAAAGAATATTATATTACCCACCTTAAGATAGGGTTGCCAGCCGTCCTGTTTTCCCAGGACATGTCCTGGTTTTTGTAGTGTCCTGGGACGTCCTGAATAGTTTTTAAGCAGCGTCCTGGGTTGTCCTGGGTTTTTTAATTTTACAATTCGCGCGCCTCTTTTCAAATTTTTTTGCTACCAGCGGCCGCACGGCTCGCAAGTAGTTGCGTTGCCACGCTGCCATGCTATTTCAAATTCAAAACAAAGGCACAACGTGCCACTTGATGATATCTCTTTCGCTCTATAACTATGGTCGCGCAGTAAATCAAAGCAGTAAAACTAACGCAAAAAATTAAACATCGTCCTTCTCTCTTTACACTCACGCCCGCCTTTCATATAATATATATGCCAGGTGAAAATATAGGAAGATGCGGAATAATCGCCAAGTTAGTAACTCGATAGATATGCAACATTTTAAAAAGGCTTATAATTAACTGATCACCAGAAATAGTAACATTTCACAGACAAAAATAGTAAACGATCACCAAAATACAGACCATCATTTTAATGTAAAATGATAACCAAAGATTTAACATCTTAAAACCAAAAATAGTAAATGATCACCAAAATAAGTAAATGATCGCCAAAATTAGTAAATGATCACCAACATTATACTAGCATTTTAATGTAAAATGATCACCAAAATTAGTAAATGATCACCAACATTATACTAGCATTTTAATGTAAAATGATCACCAAAATTAGTAAATAATCACCAACATTATACTAGCATTTTAATGTAAAATGATCACCAAAGATTTATGATTTCGCTATCCTATTTATGCAAAATGACTCCAAATAAATCATTGTTAATCCAAAAGGAGTAAACGATCACCAAAATTAGTAAATGATCACCAACATTATACGTTAGAATTTTAATGTAAAATTTTAACCAAATCTATTTTTATTTAACAATCCTATTAATGAGGAGAAGACAGATAGACGGACGGACAGACATCGAAGTCTTAGTAAAAGAGTCCCGTTTGTACCCTTTGGGTACGGAACCCTAAAAACGGGACTCTATTACTGAGACTTCGATGTCTGTCCGTCTGTCTTTCTCTAGGCTGTATCTCAAGATCCGCTCCAGCTAGACTTCTGAAAATTTCACAGATTGTGTACATCTGTTGCCGCCATAACAACAAGTACTAAAAACAAAATAATATTATTATTTAAGGGTGGCTCCCATTAAACAAACGTGATTTTTTTGGCCTTTTTTGCTCGATATCAATAATGGCAACCGGTAGGCACGTTGATATTTTTGCAAAAGGCCTTGATTATAATATGTTTGTTTACTTCAATAATTAATAATAATATAAAAAAAAATTAAGGGGGCTCCCATACAAAAACACAATTTAAGGTCTAATTTTGCTCTATAACGGTACGGAACCCTCCATGTCCGACTCACACTTGGCCGATTATTTTGTTAATAATATGCTTACATTTTATGTCAATCGTAGTGA
Organism: Polyommatus iphigenia; assembly: GCA_963422495.1. NCBI lineage: Eukaryota > Metazoa > Arthropoda > Insecta > Lepidoptera > Lycaenidae > Polyommatus > Polyommatus iphigenia. The sequence continues at coordinate 14,724,427 of OY730189.1, forward strand.
TTTATTTGGACAGAAATATCGCATTGATTTGTAAGATATCTGCGTATTGTAGTAATTAAACAACTTAGGACATGCTGATGAAAAGATATTTATTTACAGAATGAATGTTGACACTTGACATTAAAAAAACAAAACTTATCAAAAAGGTAAAACTATAAAAAGGTTCTATACAAACACCACACCCTCACACTAATTTACAAAATACTACTTTAATAATAATGACTAGCCTAAGTACTTAATTACACCTATAGTAGACAACTAATAGCCCAACCTGTCTATGGGCTTCGTAAGGCGTTTGGGTCGGTGTAAGCGTACAGGTGGAATAGAGGGAGGCGGATCCGCCGCAACGGGAACGATGCTTGGTGGTGGTAATCCTGCTACTACAGGGGCACCACTCTCGCCCACAGCCGGATGAGCTGAGGGGCTGCTGCTTGAGGTCCCTTCGGCCTCCGGCGGCTCATACGGAACTGCCCACGGCTTAATTTGGTCCACGTGCCGTTTTAGTGGCCCTAGACCCGTACTCACCACGTAGTACCAAGAACCTACTTCTTCCTCTACTTTCCCTTGCACCCATTTTTCGCCCTGCGCGTAATTGCGCACCACAACGTCCTCTCCAACCCGAAAAGCTCGCGCTCGACCCCCGGCGGACTCAATTCGCTTTTCCTGAGCTGCCTGCACCCTATCCTCAACCGGCCTACCCCGCCTTAAGTGATCTAAGCGCGTACGTAAAGTCCTACGTTGCAACATCATGGCTGGCGACACACCCGTCGTGCCATGCTCTACGTTTCTATAGGCCAGCAAATACGCCTGTAAAGCTGCATCTAAATCGCAGCCATCCCGAACTGACTTCTTCAACGCTCGCTTACAAATCCTGACTGCTCCCTCGGCGGCACCATTAGAGGCCGGGTGATAAATCGCCGAAAACGAAATTTTTATACCATTATTTGTCAAGAAATCGAAATATTCCCGGCTAGAAAAAGGTGGCCCGTTATCGGACACCACTTGTTTAGGCAGACCGAAACGCGCAAACGTTTCCCGCAGCACTTTAATCATTGCACTGGCGGTCGTCCTCGGCATGTGAAAAACTTCCAGCCACTTACTGGTCGCGTCGATAATTATAAGGAACGTTTTACCATTTAAGGAGCCCAAGAAATCCACATGCAACCTCGACCACGGCTCTGGTTCGTGCGGCCACGGCTGTATCACCGCCTTGGGTGGTGCCGGTGCTCTCAGCTACGCACGTCGCGCATTCCCTACACACACTCATTAATCAATATACACACTCGTTCAATATCAGCGTCTATGCCAGGCCACCAAATGAAGCTTCGTGCTATGCTTTTCATTTTGACTATGACCCACATGTAGCTCGCTCAACATATAGGACCGTAAATTAGCCGGTATCACTAACCTATAACCCCATACTATACACCCCATATCTATATATAATTCGCACGAAGTAGGTTATTAATACGGTTATTAATACGCATAAAGGTCTGACATGTTTCCCGACAATATCGATGAGCTCCGAGTACTGCTGGCTGGTTTGTGCGGAGTACACAAGCTTGACATCAATTCGTATGTCTCGGCACCTACAGCCGTAACCAGCGTTGCCACTTTTAGCTCATCCTTGATGCTATTGCAGATAAAGTATTGTTCGAGTCTGTCTATATACGACTCCCAGCAACCTGTCTCTAAATTGAACTCGGCCAACTTACCCACCGACATTTTATCGTTTTTACCTCGTCGCCACTAAGATATCTGCGTATTGTAGTAATTAAACAACTTAGGACATGCTGATGAAAAGATATTTATTTACGGAATGAATGTTGACACTTGACATTAAAAAGACAAAACTTATCAAAAAGGTAAAACTATAAAAAGGTTCTATACAAACACCACAATTTGCTCACAAGGATTTGGTGATCATTTACTATATTTGGTGATCATTTACTATATTTGGTGTTCATTTACTATATTTGGTGATCATTTACTATATTTGGTGATCATTTACTATATTTGGTGGTCATTTACTATATTTGGTGATCGTTTACTATATTTGGTTATCATTTACTATATTTGGTGGTCATTTACTATATTTGGTGATCATTTACTATATTTGGTGTTCGATTACAATTTGAAGTGTTTTCATGACTAAAATAGCTGGTAGTATTGCAATTTTAGACTTTCTTTTTTTGGTGCTAAATATCTTTTTTTGGTAAACAAGTTTAGGGTATCAGTGCATTTTTTGGTGGTCATTATATTTGTTCCCTTTTAAAAATCCGCCAGGTAAGTGTCTCAATGATAGAATTTTATACAATGTGTTAAAATATTAGCTTAGTTTAATGCACGGTTACGGCAATATATGAAATATTTGTGAAAATTAGATGCATCTTTGTGAATTTTTTCTATCGAGAAAATTTTAAGTTATCCTGTTTTCGCTCAAATCAAATTCTTGGAAATATAATTGTAGTATCTATGTTAAGAAAATGAAAGGGGGCTTATTTTCAAGTCGAAATTGTCGATTTTATAAGTGTCAATTATAAAATCGACAATTTTGGGTTAGTCGCCCCCTTAATGTGTCCTGTTTTTATACTGAATTGTCCTGGTTTTTTCAACTTCAAATCCTGTAGGCCTACTACGAAATCGTTTTGAGACTCAAACAATCGGACGAGAATGCTGCGTCCTGCTCTAACGACGTCATTTCACGTTTGTTAGAGTAGGACGCGGCATTCTCGTACGATTATTTGAGTCTCTAAACAGTTTCGTGGTACGACCCAGGTTTTTTAAATTTGAGGTTGACAACCCTACCTTAAGAGGATAAAATACTTAATAATTAATGGTTGAATGGACATTTAAATAATACTTAATTAAGTATTTACAGGTATCCTAGCAGGTATAGACTACGATTATGTTTGATATAGCGCCTTGAAGGCGGGTAGCGGATAGAATAATATTATGTAACAGGGTGTAACAAAACTAAGTGATAAAACTTTAGGGTGTGTATCAGTACCATGTGTTACAATAGTTCACTGTAAAAGTAGCAGCGCTAAAAGAGCAATTTTTTTTCACTTTTGTATGGGAAAACTCGTGGCGCTGGGGCGCTTGCCTATACAAAAAAAAATGTTGGTCTTTCAGCGCTGCTACTTTTACACTTAACTCACTGCAAGGAACACAATACACATACACACCCTAAAGTATTATCACTTAGTTTTGTTACACCTTGTATAAGGCTGGTTTTAGTGTCACGCGGGCCGTCGGTACGGAACGCTCCGTAGATCGATTTGTATGAAGTTTTAGGCTGGTTTTAGTGTCACGCGGGCCGTCGGTACGGATCGCTCCGTAGATCGATTTGTATGAAGTTTTAAGGAATAATGCGGACGGGTCCGTGCGGACCCCTCCGCATTACTCTAAAACGCTCCTTAGAGCGTAATGCATATTGCATTTATACGGAGCGATCCGTACCGACGGTCCGCGTGACACTAAAACCAGCCTTAAGACCGTCCCCCGAGCAAACGACCTTGGCCATACATTTGCTGCGTTGCCGAGATCGCGCCAAAACCCTATTATTTTTACTTATCTTAGTTCAAAATTGTCCTAAAAAAATTTTAAACGGCGAATATGTAGTTTATGATATTGTCGATCTATTGGCGTGAGTTTCAAATAAAAGTAATTTGTAAATGCTAAGGAGATGCTGAATGTATGCTTGAATTTTAATAAATTGGTATTACTTTGGAAGCTGATATCATGAGTATAATAAACAAAAATAGAAAATTTAAAACGGGGAAAGGAATGTTGGTATACTGAAGATTATTGCTGTATTTTTATTATAACTTTGTAGCTTTCAGATTATGAGTTTATAAGGTTTTAAATACGGTCAATTACGGAATCTCCGGAGGGAACGCCCTTAAGGAGTAATGCGGACTGGTCCGTACGGACGCCTCCGCGTTACTCTAAAACGCTCCTTAGAGCGTAATACATATTGCATTTATACGGAGCGATCCGTACCGACGGTCCGCGTGACACTAAAACCAGCCTAAGAGCTGAAGGCTGCCCAAGATCGGGATGTTTAGCGGGTTGGACTATAGGTGCATAGGTGGACAAAGCGATTTTATAAGGGTCGCGGAACCCTATTTTTTTTTAAACTCAACAGAATAAATGATCTTTTGCTTCATAAACAAAAAAAGTGACATCTCGCAGGTAAATGTCAAAGTCAATTTACTGTCAAAATTACGAAAATAAACAAAATCCATATCAAAAATCTAAAATCCATAAAATCTCTGTGAATAATTTGCACTATCGAATTTGTACGTTTAAATATTTATTTTATTAATTAAAATTAGATTATTGGTAATAGACAACCATTAAAGATTGGGCGGTGATAACAGATTGCTCATCTCATACAAAAAACCGCAATATGGTTCGAAGACAACGCGAACAAAGTACTAGTGAAGATGAAATAGTTATTGGTAAGTCTATAACAAAGATTTTATATAAACTATAATAAAATAATAACTAAAGAACCTACATTATTTCAGATACTACTCCCCAAAAGAAACACAAGCGGCATAAGCATAAAAAGCACAAGAAGCGAAAACACGATGAATACGATAGTGATACGTCTATCGACGTCTCTTACGAAGACGTTATGGACAAACCATACAAAATTAAAACAAAAAAAGAGATGCCGGGTACTTCTGCAGCAGATATGCTCAAAGCACAGAACATTAAAACCTTGTCTGACACTCGCAGGCCTTTACCGGGATCGTCCTCCAGCACACCTCCTAAAGCTAGTTCTAAAAAGAAGAAAACCAAGGGTCGAGACAGTGGAACTTCCAGCGAAGAGGAACGATGGTTAGATGCCATCAAATCAGGAAAACTTGAAGAGGTTGCTGTTTATATTGTTCATTGTAAACCTTTTTATTATTTACATAAATGCCTATTTTGAGGTTCTTCGTACTAATACATCTATTTATTACCTAACTTTTACTACTTCTTTTACTAAAACTTTCTGCAAACTTTCCAGGTTGATGAGGAACTAAAAAAAATAAAACCTAAAGATCCCAAAATGATGACAGCAAGGCAGAGGGCCATGTACGAAAGAGGCACAGATAAAGAGACCAGTCCAGGTGGAGAAGTATTACTTGCTCTTCCTTCGGGATATAAAGAAAAAGTTATGACAGCAGAAGCTCTTCAGAAGGCAGCTCTCAAATCACAAAAACGCAAACAATTAGCTGATGAAAAAAGGGAGAAAGACAAAAAGAAGACTATGGACCGTCTTTTAAAAAAGCAGGAGTCCAAAAATTTAAAGAACAATCAGAAAGGAAAGCCCCAGAAAAAACTAGAACCAATGATAGTGTATAAAAATAGTCAAAATGAAATATCACTTTCTCTACCACCTGGTATAGACTTCCCTGTACAGAGTCAGCCCCCCAGAAGTGTACCACCTCCCACAAAGTGTGGTGTCAGTGGCTGTAAAAATATAAAAAAATACAATTGTTCAAAGACTGGAATTCCTTTGTGTAGCTTAGAATGTTATAAGAAAAACTTGCTGTGTGTTTAATACCTGTTAATAAAAATATCCTAATTAAACTTTAAACTTACATTATTTAGGGCCTGTTTCACCACTTCCTGATAAAGTGCCAGATAGGCTTATTTCACATATTATTCTCCATGCTCTATCTGTCAAGTTAAGTGGTAAGGCTTATCAGGAAGTGGTGAAACAGGACATTAATTTTCCAGACATTTGGATAAGAAGGGTGATACTTCTTATCCAAATGTCTGTTTCTGGCAAAAAAAAACGTTTTTTTTTATGTATGAATAATACAAATTTGGCTGATCAGTAATCACATTCCCATAACAACAAGCAGAAAATTTCAACTTAATGTTAGGGTATTAGCAAATAAAACAATTTTACATTTTATATAGCGAGGGCTATAATTTATTTTTAATACATCAATAGTGAACCATTCATCATTTACATTATAGAGAAAGTATGAAGAACAGAAAAATAAGTTTATAATTGGACTGCTTCTAGAAAAATTGTAGTACTTAGGTAAATACCAATTTTAATTTGTCAAATACATAGTATTAATTATTATGTTATAATGGAAGGTCCATATAACAAAAAAACTAGTTTATATCTATATGTATAAATGAAAGTCATATACTATTATCATTTTAGTTTTTAAGAGCCTCTTTCACAATCTCCTAATAAGTGCGGAATATGAATAGCTTGTCTGGTTGTTACATAGTTACTTTTGACTGGGCCGACTAGCTAACTTTGTTACTTATTAGGCGATAATGAAACAGGTCTACTTTACAGGGCAGTTTAACTCATCTTAGTTTAAAAGTTACCCTGTATAGAAATCAATCATAAATATGTAAATAATTTTAACTTCTGTGCGTCTCTTTTAATTATTTAACGTTTTAAAATTAGGATTATGAATGTGTTGATTGTTATTATTACATGCATTCATCCTAAATAAAGTCAGCCTCCATAAAATGGTCTTAGTATATAATTCAACTACATAGCATTGTCAGGTATGTTGTGATATTGAAAAAAAACTTGGACTTAGGGTTTTTGAACTCAAGTCACTGGACTTGGGCATAAACAAAGAATACAAATAACTGTATTTTAAAAAGATAACACCGACTTCAAATTGTACGTAATTGAGAATTAAAACTCCCTATCTCCAAAACTACTGAACCGATTTTGATGAAACTTGCACTATTGCCTAAGTTGAACAATACCTAGTACAACAAAAAAAGAATTACTGAAATCGGAATGGTAATTCCAGAGATATCCGAACACAAACATAAAAACATACATACATACATACACTTTTGAAATTTGGCACATATTTTGTTCAGACGCTGATATAGAATAACATATTCGAAAACTGGACAGTTCTGGAAATATTACATACATACGCGTCGATTTGATAACCTCCTTTTTTTTGAAGTCGGTTAAAAACACACTTAGGAACATCATACAAATTACTTACATACAGAAAACCATAGAAAATGACGTGCACAACCTAGCAGTGTTGATAGTGCATAAAGGCCCTAAGTGGACATAGGGACTTCTTGAACTGGACCATTCATTTGCTTTTAAAGACATTGTAATACTCTATATTTGCATACCTGACAACCCTACACAAGTATTCACCCTCGACCAAGAAATTTATGACTAGACTTTTTGGTTACAATGTAGACATTTAAATAACTTAATACTCACATCTATTAAAGTACAATCTAAGAACATAGTTACTGAGCTATTCCATAGACCTGGCCACGTATATTGTGAATTACTAATGTATACCTGAAATTGTATACTACAATTAATTTGTATGAGAAGAAAGAACAAAGTGCACCGCAGATGCCGAATTTAATGCAACTAGCCATGCCGCTGCAGTACTTGCAGGGAAAGTGACGTGTATGGCACAGCCAGGTCTGCGTTCACCTTAATACTTGCATCATTGATATACATGCTTAAAGGATGTTATAATATCAAATTTCAGATAAAACTTATTAATTCATAATATTTGCACATGTACATACATATTTTAATTCTAAACACAACATCAATTTGGCAAAATGTTTGAGCTAGCATTAACATTTCATAGTTTTTAATTTATTAATAGCTATTAAATATATTAAAGATAATCATTATTATAACTGCAATATTCTTTTAGACATACAATAATAATTGAATGGGACACATTATATTATAAAGATAGTTTATTAGATAAGCCTTGTAGCCACATTTTACTACAAAACTCTTATGCGGCCTCCACACGATGGGCCATCATGGACAATCTAGAATGTGCCATTAATTGTGACAATGATCGCGGATCTGTCCACACGATCGCTGCACCTCCATTTGTTAATTGTCATCGGTTTACAATTGACGTCGAAACAGCAGCTGCTACTATTTACTTATTTAGTGTCTATAACCTGATGGTTATAGACTTACTCTTAAAGAGTTGATACTCTTTAAGAGTAAACATTTATATAATTATAAATAATAATAATTAATACAATGAATTATTTTTATTTTATTATTATTATTATTAAATTTATTATTAATAATAATATTATTTTATTAATAATAAATTAAATAAATTAATTATTATTTAAATTAAATAATAGAAATATAATAATTGTAAATAATAAATAATAATATAAATAATTTGTTCGCATGTCAATTACCACACACGTCCGCACCGTACCGTAAACAAATACGAATTGAGTGATCGGCGATCGTGTGGTCACGCTTATAATCATGGCTGAACTTCCTTTGATGATTGTGCGAAAAACCGACACAACGGCGATTACGCACAATCGACGGCCATCATGGCCAATCGCAAACGATTATGCCCTCTACACAATCGTGATCGCCTGTGATTGTCCATGATGGCCCACTGTGTGGAGGCCGCATTAGGGTCTACACAGACAGACCACATTTCAACTGCAATCCAACCGCAAATTGCAGTTCAAGTGCAGTTTGAATGCAGTTGACACGACTGCAATATGACTACAATAGAACTGCAAACCAAACGCGGAGTCGGATTGCAGTTCAGTTGCAGTTGGCGTGCAGTCGTGTGAACTGTTTGGTTTGCAGTTCTATTGCAGTCGTGTCAACTGCATTCAAACTGCACTTGAACTGCAATTTGCGGTTGGATTGCAGTTGAAATGCGGTCCGTCTGTGTAGACCCTTATAATCAATATATCCTACAGACCCTAGGAAGAATAGACATAAGAACAACCCACATTCAACACATCAGGCTATTACATTTTTATAATACGGTTTCTATTAGAAATACTGTAGATTTAAATTGTTTATACATGCAAGTGAAACTACATACAATATTATATAAGTACATACTATTGTTGGTATATTCATGCAAAATACTAGTTTTATACTTCAAACTTGGGATTTTTAGATATGTAGCAGTTACCACAATGATACTACACATTCATACATTCACAGTAGATATATAGGTACATAGTCCACCACATTCACAGAAATGTCAATCGCAAACTCATTAGGTTTCTTTCTCTTCCATTCAAAAACTTGTAAAGTATTGTAGGAAAGTCAAAGATTTGTTTAATTAGTGATACCAAAGCAGGGGACCCAGCAGAGTGGTAGAATACAATAGGGGACCTGGTATCAAACATTAGTTCTCTTGGAACTTCGAAGGCGTGCCAAGCCCGACTGTAACCGCTAAGATTGATTATTCTGTTTATTTGACCTCAGGCGGGCGAGACCGGAGCGCTCCTCCTCCTCATCACTGGTGCACGACAGACCACCCACAGCACCTCTAGAAGAGGTCGCCTGAATCAAATCTTGATCTGGACCATTCCTACTCTCGTACAGAAGTATACCCAGTGTTTCTTCATATATTCTGGCTTCAGGGAACTCCACTTTGGTATGTTTCTTGTCCGTGGCATATACAATAGAAGTGCAGCAAACTTCAGCACATTTCTTTCCGTGTCCAAAGAACGTCCAGCAGCAGATCTCATTTGAACCAATCACATCTTTGATGAACAGTACTCGCCCACTGAATCTCAGGGACAGTTTATCAAATAATTCAATGTTTTTCAGCAAATTGTCATCAGAAGTGTTTGTATAGGAATATTTGTTGTTGTGTCGATTGATAAGCAGTTTTACAACAGGCTGAAACATAAAGGTGCATTTTTTAAAAAACACGGATTTTTTATTTTATAAGAATAATGATATATCAGTTAGCCAGTTTTAATAATAGGTTAAGCTCACCTTTGAAGTTGACATAATCAGCAGTTGCTCCTCCTTAGGTGATGTGATCAATGGCACTCTACAAATGGGCTCGGCTTCCCGCTCCTTTTTGGTCAGTGCTTGTTGGCAAGATTCCGTAAGCTCCTCAATAAGGAAGTATTTGGCCTCCGCGAGCAGCTCCATTATCTCGCGGTAGCTGTCGGGCAGGGCGACAGTTCCGTCACGCAGATAATTCAATATGGTTCCAAAATGTTTACCGCATCTATCGATTAGTATCCACCCTGAAAAAAAAATAATTTTAAAAACCTACTACCGTCTTAGTTAAGTGCACGGAAAAGGAAATTATTCATACCTTCCGAATCTGTGAGTACCTCCATCCTTCCGCTGAACATTGTGCGCAACATGTTATCGCTTTTTGTTAATGTGCCAATGGTGGTGTAAAACAGAGTTCCACCAACGTTTAGCTTCACATATTGCGATGGACTGCCTTTTATTAATGTTTTGTGATCGCCCGACATTTTAGAAAACGATAAGCGATCCCACTGTTTATTACGAATGTTAGGTATTTGATACAAACTTTTTAAAATCTTAGCCTTACACACCTGACCACATAGTTATTGTTAAGTTTTTTAGTATTCTATCAAAAGTTACAATAAAATTTGCAATTAATTTCATTGATTTTTCATTTTGTCTCAGATTCGATAATTGACATTTTATTTTCTAAATGACATTTTAATTTTTGACAAATCAAGTGACAGACTGACAGTAGCTTATCGTTTTTTTTTTAAATGTAGCTTCTAGACATTGGTATTTTTAGTGAGATTCTTAGCCATAAAGCTTTTAGCCATTAAAACTGATTAACCTAATTGGGAAGTATGTTAGCTCACAAACAATGATATTCTACTTATACAGTTCTGTTTACTATTTTCCGGCTTAAATCTCTTCCGAATAATTTTCGAATTCAAAATTGCAAACATTGACAAATTTGACAAATAAGTGAAACAAAAGATACGAAAAACCATTTACATAAAAGAGACAGTTCTATTTTTAAACGTCGAATCGTATCGCTGTCTCTTTCTTCGCCTGAGCTATGACGAAAATTCGGTTTTTTCCAGATTGTTCGAAAAAATAATTGAAAATGTAAATAATCGAGGTATTTATTGCAATCAAGACATGTGGTAAGAGATTCCATGTGTTTTGTTTTCTTTTGAGTCATAATTGGTACATTTTCGAAACACGCACGACCTCATTTTCAATTTATTTAGGTAAGACAAGACGCGGCACGTTCGTGACTGCGCTCGATGCAGACTAAGTAACAGACGACCCAATTGGGCCGTATTTGAATCTTCACAACGCGCGCGGTAGTAACATAATATCTGCTTTGAGTTTTTCATCATTGCTCACAAAATTATCATAAGAGAACGGAGGAAACAGCTATCTTGAACTTATTAGTGAGCAACACGTGTGCAAGTTGCAACCTATATAATAATATATTAGTATCTTAGAGCACTAAACCAGGCTGGTTTAATGCTCTAAGATTAGTATAGACTATAGATACGCCATCCGCGAAACGCAATTTGATACATTACAATATACCTACAGCTACAGTATAATATTTGACATGCTCTAAGTATTTGTGCCTTAAATAAAGTACGCATTAGATAGGTACGTATTTGTACGCACGCAATTAAAAAACTGAAAGTAATTAATTTACTTATTATTTATTTATTAAATCCAATGGGGGCTACCGCGTGTGAATTTGCCACTAGAGGCGCTAGTGTCGCGCGAAGTCCAAAAAAAAGTAGGTATATTTTGTACTAGTTTTAGCGGTCTTCGTGACACAAATTATTATATTTTATACAATTTACAATATACAAAGGGTGTCCTCTTCGTAAAATTATCCCAAAAAGTATTATTTGGCGATCAATGCAAATGCTTTAAGAGCGATATAATATTTATTACGCTGAGGCGAAATTAAGAAAATAAATAATAATCGTATTAAAAAATATTCAGTTATTAAAAATATTAGCAAAAGCTCTGGCAAAAGTAAATGAGATATTATTTGAATTCAATTAAATAAATAAATAAGATTCTAGATTATTATAAAGTCGACTTTAATAGCTATACTTCGGACCTTAGTCGACAGTAATTGCGCCAACTAGTGAGCAAAAAAACGGTAGTCCCCATTGAATATCACAGATTTCTTACAATATAATATCGAGATTGTTTAGCATAACATTATAGTCCATCGGAATCGGAGCATACGGTGCGAACGGAGCATCGTCAATTTGCCAGGCGCAGAAATTACGTTCCAGTGCAGTACATAGAAATCAATACAAAGTATCCGTCCACTGCGTACACTCCGATTCCGATCCGGTGGACGAGCACCTTATCATTAGGTTCATACTCTAAATATAATTTTATAATCCCTACAGGTTTAAAATACTTTATACTTAACTTTTTCTACACACAATAATTACTCACAAATAATACTAAAATTCTATTATTTTTTAATCTCTTGAAGAGGTTGTAAGTTTTCTTTTGCTTGAATATCTGTAGGTTTGTATGCTTTACTTTTCCCGAAGTTTTGAGCTTCTTCCAATGTTTCTGGCAACTTTGCATTCAACGTTTCAGGTAGTAATAGAGACGATACAATGGCGATTATAGAAGCTATAGTCAACATAATCCCTGGTACTCGAATATCATACCTTCTACCCTTTAATAGAAAAAGTTTTGGTTAAAATATTGGTTAAAATAAAAAAAATCGGTTGTCTGTAAAGTCGGTTTGCTGACGATAGTTGAACGTGACAACGTCATAGCCTTAACCCCTCAGTTCCGGGAAAAATCTATGCAAAAAAGTTGGCAGGTCAATGTGCAAAAAAAAAATGGCGCCCGGCCTACCCTCTTTGTAAAATTTGTGTAATATGAAATATCCTTACATACAATCCATATTTTATGTTTGTGTGAACTACATTATAATATATGTTAAATTTTCTATCTATCAAGCCATCATAATATAGTACATATTTAGTCCGATTTGATATTAGTTTCTCAATTATAAACTTTCGAAACTATAATAAGTGACTTGTTCAGAAGAAATAAACGAATACTTTATTCTTCATAATTATATTAAGTCATACCTTGACACGTAGGAAATAGAGCACAATTTTGAATAGCCGAAATAATACTAATAGCTCACAAATTGTTCATTTATTTTTCATTCAGAGTGTGGTCAATGTATTAAAGGTCATAACTAATCAAACTTCTTCATGCAAAAGTATCCTCTAAGTCATCGAAATACGTAATATAATCGAAACAAAGAGCGCGGTCCAGCGCGGTTGTTGAGAGACTTGAGAGTGTAAATGGAACGCCTCAGAGCTGTCAGCGAGGTAACGCCGCATGAACTGTCATGTTTTTCGGGCGCGCACCCCATATCGAATTATAAGACGTTATCACGTCAAAAATAACATTGTAATAATAATTATTGGGATACCTGTTATACCGTATACGTATAACGGAAGTAATATTAGCTTGTTAGACACTAATATTATCTAAAAGGAAATTAAAATAAATAATTAAAGTTAAGATAATATAATACTTACCATGAATAAAATGTAAGGAGCTACAGCGGAGGCGCAGCTTGAAATAATATTTCCATAAGCCATTCCTGTTTGCCTCAAGCCGGTGGGATAAAGCTCTATACTAAAGAGACTAAGAGCATAATAGGACACGAAAATTGATAAACGCCCAATAATCACTATAATGCTGTTAAACAACCAATGACGAATCAGGGAAATAGAAGCTAAAACATAAAATTAAAATTAATTGAAAACATTGTCAGAGGAATCAGGAAATACTTTTGGTCTCCTTGTAAACTCTATGATTAATATGATTAAGACTTTTTTGCACTCACTTGTGTCTCGCAATAAAATAATTGCCCACATAGCAACCGTTATCAAGTTTGATATGGCACTAGTCTTTCTCCTACCAATACTATCAGCAAGCCAAGCGCCAATAAAATTGGAGGGCACCTCAACCACACATTGCCACGCAAAGTTCACAAATGGATTTCCATCTGATTTTTCGCCCGCCCTCAGAACCAGAACGGTATAGTTTAAAGTAATACAAGCCCTGCAATTAATCATACATTACATAAAAAAAAAACTCTTCATTTAAACACGGTAACAATTATTGACAAAAAATATTATGACGGTAGTTTCTCTCAATGAGATTGGCATATTTTTTATATTAATGAGCCCAAACGAGTAGGTATTATTACGATCCTAGCTCCCTCAGGATATTTGTAAACATTAATTCAGATCTAAAATGATAATATTATGTTGTGTTATGTGTACAATGTACATAATATACCTAGCGAAATATTAAAACATCACAAACCACAATATAATCTGTAAGGTTGTAAACAGCGCCAGTCTTTTGCCAGCGAACAATATTAGTGGATTAACTGACTGCTCTACGTCCGGGACAGTCATTAGCAATTCAGCTTCTGTTTCAGCAGTCAAGTTCATTCTATTTTTTTCCGCTATTAGCTTCAATGCTTTAACACATTCTTTATTCCTTCCTTTTGTATGCAGCCAGCGGGGTGACTCTATGAGTTTCCTGAAAGTTTCAGAGTACTAACGGCTTACTACATAATACATATTTGTTTTATTAACGTACACAATGCTAATACTGATCAAACTGCACGTCATTCAGAACAAGGTTTTGACCTAATGTAATCCTACAATAACCTAGCTTAGTTCTCACTCAGTCCTATAATATCTATTTTCTGGTCATAACTCATAACTAAGGGAAAAGACCTAATGCTAGACACTGAACTAATAGATGACACTTATGACAAAAATACCATAAAAATAAGAATTACTCTAATTATTTCTCACCACTGCAAATTTTATAAGCTTCTCAAGCTATCTGTTGAATTGAAAAAATATATTAGAGACGCCTTCGGGAACAAAATTTTAAAATGGGATCAGTTTTCGTAAATAATATGACCGCGTCAACACGCGCTCGGCAATTTCTTAGCAAATAGGTTAAGGAAGGCGAAATTTCGCACGTAAGTTTTGAATACATTTATTTGATTTTTTGTAATTTCTATTGATTTCATTGGATTAATGGTCATGTTGTATACACTAATTAATGTTTATTTAAGATTTTTTATCCATTTTCCCTTACAATATAAAGGGTGTCTACTATTAGTTCTTGAAAATGTAAAAAACCTAATAGATGACATGGATCTCATCTTTGAGTTTTGCAACTTACTTGTACTTTATTCTACTGCAAAAATCATCACTATTCTCTGAAAATATAATCCTATTAACAATCTAAGAACTTAGAACTACTGCACCTAAAAATGGACATGGTGTCTAATATTAGACCTTGTACTGATCTAAAAATCGATTGCTTTAGTTTTTTAGCAGTAAAAAGAAGAAAAAGGAGAGCTGAGAAAAGAAAAAAGAGGCAAAAGAAGCATGTCGACTAAAGGCTGAAAATAAATTTGCTAGGAAAAAAATATGAAAAATAAAAATAAAAGGAAATATAGTTTCAGCATGGAAGAAGAATGAATAGAATCTGGAGACAACGTGGATAATATTTCTGATGCATGTAGTTACTATGATGAAGTAAATGAAATCTTTTGAAAAATGGCAAATAAAGACCTAATAATAGGAAAAATGTCAAATGTAATGTAATGTTCTATGTCAACTATTAGTTCATATTGGTGTCTACTATTAGTGATGGTCGTTTTTTGTGATGTCATCTATTAGTACTTATGACTAAGTTTACAAAAAGACCAATAATATATTTTTTAATTGATTTGTCAGAGAATAATTATAATAGTTTTATTTTGTAAGAGTTACTGAAGACACGGAAGAAGTTATCAATCCTTTATTTTCATAAATATATATTTTATAACATTCAATCGTTTCAAATTCTAAAATCTAAAGCGTAATAGAAGATGACTGACACACATTCGCATTTATAATTTAGTTTGGATGTAAGTATATCATATACATAATTGAAGACGTGAGTGGAAGAATCGAACAAGTAACATTTCGTAACATTCGGACAATAACTAATTTTTTCCCTAATTATTTTAATAAAACTTGTAACTTATCTACTTCAAAACCTAGCTAATGTATATGGCTACACATATAATCCATAGTTTTTCTATTTCAAATATTTTTCCGGCCCGAAAGCCTCCATTTAAGCAAGAAAACGAGAAGTTTTTTCATGTTACTTACCTTATTCTTTCACTCACGTCTTGAATTATCTTACAATTTTTTTTACCTAATATATTATTTCTTTTTTTTTGTCTAAGGTCTAACAGTATGTTAAATTCGGTTCATTATTAGGATTAGAGGGCGGTACCCACAAACACAATTTTTAGCCTCACAATCCTGCATCACGCAAAGAGGATAATTAAAACCTAGACAAAATTACTATGTATATTGATTTGTGTTTATCACTTTCACTTACCAGCATAAAAATAAATATGGCACTAGAGATACTGTGGTTGCTATAAGTAGTAATTTCCAATCTCGTAATCCCCAAAAGATTAACGCCATCAATGCCATCCCTATGCTGTACGATGCAAAACGTAGCGTGGTTATTACAGTTCTTCTTGAAGACGATGAAAATTCTACTGATATCAATGACGTTGATTGTGGCACTGACCAGGACGGAAAGGCGGATATAATGCACCCTATCATAAATATACTATACGAGTTTTTACCTAGCAAAGACAAAAATCTACCAGCTATAATCATAAATAAAGATAGCAGTAATGTTGGCCGACGACCCCACCTACAAAGGCAAATAAAACATATTAGGTATATTAAGTTTTAGAGACAATAATAATAATTTATATCAGATGCTACTATTTTGATACTAACGCATCGCCTAGCCACCCGAAGAGCATGGATCCAAGGGTTTCACCTATTTTACTGAAGCTCAATATATTAGCAACGTACAATTCTTTTCCACAAACCCAGTTATTCTCTGTGCTTGCAGTCGATTCGTACCAAGTTTTATCATATACGAATTCGTTACATTCTGAAATATGTGTTTAAACACATACTATTAATTAAATTAATTAAGTAATATTATTTACTTGGTTAGATAACCTGTTGTACTACGTAGACTTCCACGAACATTTTAAAACTAAAATTAGAATTATCGGTTCAGCCGTTCTTGAGATTTAGCATGAGTAACAAAATGTATTTATGTATATTTATATAGATTGATATGAACAAAGTATTTATTATATTAGGTTCATTAAATCATTTAACAACTATAAATATTTTATTCCAATGTAAAATTAATAATTATTCCAATGTAAAAGTAATTGTTTGTAGATTTTAAAATGTATTAATAATTGAAGACGTGAGTGGAAGAATCGAACAAGTAACATTTCGTAACATTCGGACAATAACAATTTTTTTCCCTAATGATTTTAATAAAACTTGTAACTTATCTACTTCTCATGAAGAGGCATCATACCCGAAGAAATCCGAAAATGTCGAATCTGCTGACTATACTGGGACCACACACTTAACTTAAGGGCATCAAACATTATAAAATAGTGATAAATATGTATTATATATATATATATATATATATATATATATATATATATATATATATATATATATATATATATATATATATATATATATATATATATATATATATATATATATATATATATATATATTAAGTCAGGTATTTTTCTATATCCATATCCATACTTCGGGGGAATCCACCGAATGGCGGCGGCGGCGAAAACGGCGGTGGATTCCGCCGAAACCGAAGTACAATTGACCAAATCTTCCTACTGAAGCAGGTGATGGAAAAGAGATGGGAGTACGCCCAAGGGGTCCACTCATTGTTCGTGGACTTCACCAAAGCCTATGACAGCATTGACAGAGATGCCCTGTATTCCATTTTGAGATATTTCAATATCCCGGACAAAATAGTCACGATGATTAGAGTTGCGACATCGGAGTGTAGCCTACGCGTAAAGGTTGGAGGTGAGCTGACGGACGACTTCACAGTCGCAACTGGTCTAAAACAGGGGGATGCCTTGTCGCCTATGCTCTTTAATTTGGTGCTAGAATACGTTCTGAGAAAGGTTTTACACCTAGAACTTGGCGTGGAGCTGGATGGAAGGCATAAGGTGATAGGGTATGCAGATGACTTAGCCCTGTTAGGTGAAACTCGTGGAGAAGTCATAGAGGCCATCACAACTTTGGAGACTGAAGCGAAGAAGGTAGGGCTCAGGATCAGCCACGATAAAACGGAGTATCTCCACATGAGACGCTACAAAAACACGCGTATACCTTGTGAAGACCTGCATGTTGGAGATACAACGTATAGGGGTGTACACAAATTTAAGTACCTCGGGTGTACTGTGACTGACACCAACAGTCGAGAGGACGAAATTGACATTCGCGTTAAAAATGCCCTACGATGCAGCGCAGCTCTTCACAAGGTGCTCGTGTCCAAGCTTCTCAGCAAAAATACAAAAATCCGAATCTATAACACGATTATTCGGCCTATACTAATGTATGGCTGTGAGGCTTGGACGCTGACACAAAAGGAGGAGAACAAACTTCTAGTCGCTGAAAGGAAAGTCCTCAGAAAAATCCTGGGCCCAGCCAAAACAAATGACGGCTGTTGGCGAATCCGGAAGAGTGCCGAAATTGAAGAACTGGTGGCCCAACCCAATATAATCGGAGAAACAAAGGCTCACCGACTCCGTTGGCTGGGACACGTGGAAAGAATGGGAGAGGATCGCGGGGTAAAAAGAGCGTACAAGGGCCGTCCAACAGGACGTCGTCCAGTTGGACGCCCCAGGTATCGCTGGAGAGATGCTGTTGAGGCTGACCTGCGTGACCTTCAAGTCAGTAACTGGCAGGAGGTAGCGCAGGACAGGGCTCAATGGCGGAAGCTCGTTTCGGAGGCCAAGATTCACTCTGGGTCGCTGAGCCAGCGGAGTTAGTGAGTTAGTTAGATATCCATACTAATATTATAAATGCGAAAGTGTGTCTGTCTGTCTGTCCGTCTGTCTGTCTGTCTGTCTGTCTGTCTGTCTGTCTGTCTGTCTGTTACCTCTTCACGCTTAAACCGCTGAACCGATTTTGCTGAAATTTGGCGTGGAGATACCTTGAGTCCCGGGAAAGGACATAGGATAGTTTTTATCACGGGAAAACGTACGGTTCCGGCACGATAAACAAATTTTGGCGCAACGGAGTTGCGGGCATCATCTAGTTATGTATAATAATAGTATTAAGTAAGTATATAACATATAATAATAGTAATAGTATAATAATATATAATTTTAAAAGGTCCAAGGCGTGATGGACTTACAGTAGATTAAGAGAAAATGCAATCTTGGTACGCGACAAAATTATGCAAATGAGACAAACAAAGGATATGGGCGACTGGCCCATAGACGACCCTAATTATTGTAATAAAAAAAAACTTATCTACTTCATAACCTAGCTAATGTATATGGCTACACATATATAATCCATAGTTTTTCTATTTCAAATATTTTTTCCGGTCCGAAAGCCTCCATTTAAGCAAGAAAACGGGAAGTTTTTTCATGTTACTTACCTTATTCTTCCACTCACGTCTTGAATTATTATCAGGTATACTGTCGCAAATTACCCAGAGAAGCAACTATAAAATAAATACTCACCTTTTGTATGGTTATGATTATCTGTTGAAGGAAATAGTAAACAACTATCAAATTGAACGTCTCCTGCTATATCAATATATCTGTAAAAATAAAATAAATACAAAAATGAAAATGCAGCAGAGAATTTTGTAAAGAAGGACCTTCGTACCCACTAATGTAGCACGTTGAGACTAGGGCATCGAGACCGGGTTTTCCCGAAACCCGAAAACCCGGGAAAACCCGGGTTTTGGGGATCATGAAAAAACCCGGGTTTCAAAAATGGAACCCGGGTTTTTCGAGCTTTTCGGGTTTTTCGTTTTTTTGATAATTATTAAAGGCCAGACCTGATAAAAGGTATTTATAACAAACTAACATACAGATTATTTATTTTTATAACATATTGTATAGGTTTAATTACTTATATTGGTCATAATTAAACAAAATATAATATTTTAAATGAAAAGTTTCGCTTTAAGAGAATTAAAGACTAATTGTCATAAAATATTTATTATTAATAATTAATAAAATACATATTTTAAAAATCCTACCAAAACTATTCAATATAAAAAAGCCAAGTCTCTTCAAACAATATATCCTTCGCAAAAAGTTTTCAAATTTCATAGAAGCCAAGTCTTGTTAAACTTATTTTATAGTTTTCAATCAACATTCAGTGATTGACTAGTTTTGTTTATTATGTGATCAAAGGTTTACAAAATAAAGTGTGGGCAGCTTCAAAGGGTTCTAGCTTCTAAGTCTGCTGAAAATACCGTAGACTTGTGATGATGGGCAAGTCAACCACTAGGTGACAAAACGTTGAAACTTGTATGGACCGTTGCTGATAAAATACACCCATCAACAAAGTCTTCGGGATATTTGTATTTTTGGAATACCTAAAAACCTGTCAGGAATTTTTATGGTATTTAAATAGTATTTTACTGGAAAGGTGCTGGCAATCGCTGAAAATCATATTTAAAGTATTTTCGCATCGTTAATCTTTGAATTTTAAGAAAACCCGAAAAAAACCCGAAAAACCTGGGTACCCGGGTTTTCATTTTACAAAACCCGAAAACCCGGGTTTTGAAAATTGGGTCCGGGTTTCGATGCCCCAGTTGAGACATATACCAAATGAAAGGGCTTAAAAAGTTGAACATTTTATTGTATAAAGAAAAATCTCTAAACCATGGGAGAAAAAAGTTAATGAGGATATATGATAAGAAAAAATCACAAAAAAACACCCTGTATTATTGCATCAATTTATAATGTTGCTGGTAAGGAATAATTTCTGGTAAGTAATCGTATAATATGGCAAACTTGAGAAAAGTGTTGTATTTTAGATCTTGATTTATTGATAAGAGTCTTGATCTATTTCTGTGGATGGTGCCTACCTTAAGTTTGGCTTAAATTATATATTATTATGCAGACTTACGTGGGTATATTTTTTTGCTTCCATGAGTATTCAGTAATGTTTTCAGAGTTATCGGGTATTTTGCACATATGTGGAACAATAGTAAGGCACAATATAATATTTGTGTATACCATGCTCCATAGTAGCACCAGGCCGACATTATAAAGAATATCGTACTGTTTTTGGTACCTATTGTTATTTCCTATTTCCACAAGGGCGCGATCATAAACTGAATCCATCTTGTGCACTCTACTTCTCTATCTGTAGCACATGTAATCAATGGGTAAAATAGTGAATTATATAATCAGACAGTTATCATTATTTGACTAAATATTATCATTGAGCTAATTTGTTTTATTGTCATAAAGAGATTGCCTATCGACTATCAACAAGGCTTATGTAGCTCTCTCATGCCGATAACAACATTGATATTACTTATGTATGAAGGTATGCAGCTATATTTTTACTAGATGACGCCCGCAACTCCATTGCGCCAAAATTCGTTTATCGCGCAGGAACCGTAAATTTTTCCGGGATAAAAAGTATCCTATGTCCTTTCGCGGGACTCAAAGTATCTCCATACCAATTTTCAGCAAAATCGGTTCAGCGGTTAGGGTGTGAAGAGGTAACAGACAGACAGACAGACAGACATACTTTCGCATTTATAATATTAAGTATGAATCTAAACCGGTATCCAATTACTTCTACATAATATGTACTAACATTATATTGTATCCTGTGATAATAGGGATGTTGACAAGGTAAAATATTAACATAATAATATTTTTTAAATAAAAAGCTGTCTACACGGATGTAAAGCGGTAAAATTACTTTCGTAAAATTCGGTAATATACGATATTTTACGTAAAATATTATATTTTACGGTAAATTACGGTAAAATTAGGTAAAAAACGATTTTTGAGTTCGTGGCATAATTTTCATTAATAATAGGGATATAAGCAGGTTACTTAACGTCACGTCTAGTGCAGTCAGTCAAAACAAAATAACTTCCAGGCCACCAGCTTGCTGACCCCCTGTAGAGTTAGATTTTTTTTTAATTAATTAGTCTGAATTTTTTTTGCACCAGGGTTTAGAGGAGGCCACAAATAGCTTAAATTCAAAAACTTGACCAAATCCGACGAGTGCGTTAGCCGCCATATTGGTTTGAAGGTCCAATCTTTTTTTAGCTAATTTTGTCTAATTTTTTTTTTTTTATGAAAATGATAAGGACCTTTGCCGCAAATTTGATTCTCTACAACTTTAGTCCTTATAATTTTTATTGTAAAATCAATATTAACGGAAATAACTGCAAAAAACAAGTCAAAGTATAGTTTCGACGTGTTCGATCTGTATCGCGATTATTGTCAAATAGGTACAGAAAAAAAATGAAATAAACTTGTAGCTCATTAAATTAACCACCATTAAAATTATTAAGACTTCGCTACCTTTCCGTCTGTCTGTCTCCAGACTTCAAAAAACGGTAATAGGTAGAGACTTGAAATTTTCAGATATTATGTATTTTGTTTTCCTCTATAACAACAAACACTAAAAACATGTTATATTTAATATTTGATGGGGCTCCCATATAACAAACAGGATTTTAGTGGCCTTTTTTGCTTTTTATCAAAAATAGCAGCACTATTAAGACAATTAAAATAAGCATAAAATATTTAATTGTATTTGTACTTTAAAAATTAATAATAAAATAAATATTTAGGGGGGGCTCCCATACAAAAAGCACAAATTTTTGTCTATAATGGTACGGAATCCTTCATGAGCGAGTCCGACTCGCACTTGGCCAATTTTTTAATAATGATTCAGGTGTAGGTTGTGCCGTAATTGTTATAGAGTCTAATTCATGATCAGAAATAATATTCAGTTTTATCCAGTCGCTTGGGTCTCGGTACATTTACCATAGGTGTAGGAGCTTAAATATTGATTTCTAAAAAAGTCATAAGGATCAAATTTGTAGGAAATCACCTACAACTTTGTTTCTATTCTACAATAATTACTTTCGCTAAATTCGATAATATTTGACATACAAGCGAAATTATACTTTGACTTGTTTTTTGCGTAAATATTGATTTTACAATGAAAATTATAATAATTCAAAATGTAGAAATTTTAATTTACAACAAATTTAGTCCTTAGCAGTTTCGTAAAAAAATAAAATAAAGGAGATATAGATAAAAAAAGATTGGACCTTCAAACCAATATGGCGGCTATTGGCTAACGCACTCGTCGGATTTGGTCGAGTTTTTACTACTACTATTTGTGACCTCCTCTAAACACTGGTGCAAAAAAATTTCTGACTATAATTAATTTCAGCTTCCCATACAAGGCTGAACTAACCTACTGGGCTAGTATGCTCTGTCGAGTGACGTCAACAGCTGTCAACAAGTCGCAACAGCGCAAAATATTATGGCAAACAGCGCGTATCAGCAACGTCGCATCGTGCAACGTGCACGCAATACGCAAGATACAACTTGCAACACGTTAGCCCCGCCCACCTTCATACTATCATTCACCATACATACGTAGCCGGTAATTTTACCGTAATTTATATAAATTACCGTAAAATACGCGTATTTTACCAGCGTTTTCGGTAAAATTACGTAATTTTGCAACCCTAGTAGACTCTACACACCAAAGCCGTCGGCCCGGCGGCACGAACCCGGCGGCTTCTGAATGTTGCAATTTTGTTTGTAATATCAAGTTTGTGCCTTACCCGGCGGGTCATGCCGCCGGGCCGGCGGCTTTGGTGTGTAGACAGCTAAATCTTAAATCTTTAAACGAGCAATTCTTGTATATCTAAAGCCGGCTGTACACTCTCGCCGAGACACAGCGAGGCGGCCCGAGTGCGAGAGCATAAATGGGTCCGCTCGCCTCGTCTCGCCTGTCTCGGACCCTCTCGGTCCGTTGTCGGTATTTTGCGCCCGAGACAAAGGGTCTCGCGAGGAAAACGAGCGCACTACTGTACACTCTCGCGTCTTTCAGTACTAGTCCCGCCGTTGGACAGTGTAGAACAGAAAAATAACAATAATAAACGTCATTATCAGTCATTATCTGTGAGAAATAAAATTAAATATGATTATAAATCTTTGGATTACAATGATATCTTTCGATGCATGGTGAATGGTGAATGGTCGTTTTCGTCCATCTTCTCTGAGTTCTAAACTGCGATTGAACTAAGCGAGAATGTACATGATCGCACTCGGGCAAGGGGCTCTCGCACGAGACTCTCGCCCGAGAGCTCTCGGCGAGAGTGTACAGCGGGCATAATATATATAAATCTCCTGTCACGATGTTTGTCCGCGATGGATTCCTAAACTACTTAACCGATTTTAATGTTTTTTTTTAATGTGTGCTTTTTTCCAACTTGAGAGATAGGATAGCTTAGATCTTTAGTTATAGTCGCAATTTTATTTTATTGCAAATAATTTGTCTATAGAGAGCGACCATTGTTTATGCGACGTGGGTCACGGGATAGCGATGGACGTTGTTATGGTGACATACTTATTTAGTCACTAATTCAATGAAATAATACGGGCGATATACTTTATCTATACTCATATTATAAATGCGAAAGTATCTCTGTCTGTCTGTCTGTCTGTCTCGATATCACGCCAAAACTACAGAACCGATTATAATGAAATTTTGTACACAGATAGTCTAAAGCCTGAGAAAGGATATAGGCTACTTTTTAACCGGAAAAAGGGGTTGCAAGGGGGTGAAAATGCGTAAATTTGTTCAAATTAAGTTAGTTCCAAAAAATCATAATAGATGGCGCCGTGCGTCTCCTACATCGCGCTATCGCTTGCTCATGCATCTTTCTATAAGAGGTGGTACCATGTTGAGTAGCGCTTTTCGATTATTGCGATTGTTATTTGTTAGGCACGTCGATAATGAATAACTCACTACTCAGTACTTTATCTACGCAGTGATGAGTGACGAAACCTTAAACCTACCAATGCTAAATAGTTTATGGGTAAAGCTAAAGTTGTGTAATGGGGGGCTAAATAAGCTTTAGGTTTAATTTTAAAAAATGAAATATTATGTGTGCACTGCACAGCTGTTTTTGGGTATTTTGATTTAAGGGGTACCAGGGTTTTAAAAAGCTTTCAAATTTGACACCAATTTTTTTGACACTACGCGCTTTAAACTGAAGTCCACGCGGACGAAGTCGCGGGCAACAGCTAGTATAATAATATGGCAAAGAAACGTTTGCCGGGACAGCTATATATATATATATATATATATATATATATATATATATATATATATATATATATATATATATATACGCGCTTTAAACTGAAGTCCACGCGGACGAAGTCGCGGGCAACAGCTAGTATAATAATATGGCAAAGAAACGTTGGCCGGGACAGCTATATATATATATATATATATATAATTGCTCGGAATCGGCTCCAACGATTTTCATGAAATTTAGTATATAGGGGGTTTCTGGGGCGATAAATCGATCTAGCTAGGAATCATTTTTAGAAAATGTCATTTTATTCGTGTTTTATCGAATACCGAGCGAAGCTCGGTCAAATAGCTAGTAAAGATATGAATGTAAAAAATAAGCATTTCCGCATTGAGATATTTCCGAAATTTCAGCTTCACTTAATATGTCATTTTAGAACGAAGTTCCTTATCGCTCGTTGCGAAATGAGGTTAAATACGGAAAAAATTCATACTAAATGTTGTAACGACACTCTTTGCCACAGATATAATATCTATCTGTGCTTTTTGCTATAGTTGTAAGCCGTGCGGTAGCGTTTCTTTCTCTGTCTCTCTCTATCTCTTTTTTTTAGCGTTTTGGGTCTTAAAAAATCTTCTAGAGTTTTTGACGTGATAACGTCTTATAATTCGATATGGGCTGCGCGCCCGAAAAACATGACAGTTCATGCGGCGTTACCTCGCTGACAGCTCTGAGGCGTTCCATTTACACTCTCAAGTCTCTCAACAACCGTAAGGCCCACCTGGGCCGCGCTCTTTGTTTCGATTATATTACGTATTTCGATGACTTAGAGAATACTTTTGTATGAAGAAGTTTGGTTAGTTATGACCTTTGATACATTGACCACACTCTGAATGAAAAATAAATAAACAATCTGTGAGCTATTAGTATTATTTCGGCTATTCAAAATTGTGCTCTATTTCCTACGTGTCAAGGTATGACTTAATATATGAAGAATAAAGTATTCGTTTACTTCTTCTGAACAAGTCACTAATTATAGTTTCGAAAGTTTATTATTGAGAAACTAATATCACATCGGACTAAATACTATATTATGATGGCTTGATAGATAGAAAATTTAACATATATTATAATGTAGTTCAGACAAACATAAAATATGGATTATATGTAAGGATATTTCATATTACATTAATTTTACAAAGAGGGTAGGCCGGGCGCCATTTTTTTGCACATTGACCTGCCAACTTTTTTGCATAGATTTTTCCCGGAACTGAGGGGTTAAGGCTATGACGTTGTCACGTTCAACTATCGTCAGTAAACCGACTTTACAGACAACCGATTTTTAAGATATCAGAGTCATTCTTTTACCGATGTTTCTATTTTTGAGAGTTAGAACAGGGGACTTATACACACCCTAAAATATTTTCACTTAGTTTTGTTACACCCTACATATTATCTGGTAAAAAGCTTTCCCTTACTTTTTAAATTATTTTTAAACTAGCTGTTGCCCGCGACTCCGTCCGCGTGGACTTCAGCTTATAGCGCGCGGTAGTTCCAGTCATAGAGTAACTTATATTACAGGCTACATTACTGCAAATTGCAAAATTTGCACGAGAGAGGTGCTTCCGCGGCACGCTTACTTCAAACTTCAATGTTTACACTTTACAGACAGACAGACACGTCACACATAAAACGCCCCTATTTTTGCGTAGGGGGTTAAAAACTGGGGAGTAAGGGTCGAAGTCGAACATGATACTTCTTCTTACTACTTAATACTTAAAAAAACGTAAAAGGAATCCTCATCCTTACCACCTCTTATAGAAACACGTTTGAGTAAGCGCTTGTGCGATGTAGGAGACGGCACAGCGCCATCTATTATGAATTTTTGGAACTAACTTAATTTGAAGAAATTTACGCATTTTTACCCCCTTTCAACCCTTTTTTCCAGTTAAAAAGTAGCCTATGTCCTTTCTCAGGCTTTAGACTATCTGTGTACAAAATTTCATTACAATCGGTTCGGTAGTTTTGGCTTGAAAGCGAGACAGACAGACAGAGATACTTTCGCATTTATAATATTAGTATAGATATAGATATAGAGTATAGATGACACAAAATTACAACAAATTTAGGTTAAGATTCCAATAACATTTTGGTTTTGATATGTATCCACATCCTTTTTCAAACATCCTTTCGGTTAAATATTAAATTACTAGATGACGCCCGCAACTCCGTTGCGCCGGATTATGGCGCGGTAACCGTACCTTTTCCGGGATCCTATTTCCTTTCCCGGGACTGAAAGTATCTCAAAAACAAATTTCAGTAAAATCAGTTCAGTGGTTTGGGCGTAAAGAGGCAGACAGACAGACGGACAGAGAGACAGACAGATAGACAGAGACATTTTTTCATTAATAATATTATTATTGATTAAGCATTGCACCACACTGCGAGTTTTCTGACTCGTATTAATATTTAATTTATAATTATTACTAGCTGTCCCGGCAAACATTGTTTTGCCATATAAAGTATTTCGTCCATATTATTTTATTGAAGTGACTAAATAAGTATGGCACCATGGCAACGTCAATCGCTATCCCGTCGCACAAACAATGGACGCCGTCAGTCTCGAGTTGTAATAATTTACTATTATATTACTATGTTACTAATGCATTTTACGTGTAATAGTTATAAAGACTCTGAGGAAAATGTCGTTTTATAAATACTTATGGAGAACTATTATAAAATATAATAGCGTTTTACAAACAAATCATTCAATGCTATCATAATATTATGCAATAATATGTTTGCAATCATTCTGTGCGTAGGTAATATTTGCCCAAGCATTAGCAGTTGAAGTGGATGCTCCTTGTCCTAAAATTAAGCCAATACAGTTGTAGATATGTCAAAGCCAACTGGTTAAAATATCCGTTCAATCAAACAGCTAGCCCTTTGACTGAACAACACCATTCAATCACACGTCTAGCTTTTTAATTGAATATAAGAGTCGCTCAAAACGTTCAACACTACCGTTGATTCAAAAGCAGCCGTTTGATTGAATTAGTTCAGCGCTCACCACTGCGGCGCTAGGTGCGTTTTGTTTACAATATGGCGTCAAGTAACCGGTGTTTTGTGGTTGTATTAAGATAATATTTTTCGTAAAATATATAATATTATGTTACAAGTGTTATTAAAGAGACAGAAATTATGGAGGCACATAAGAGAAAATTAAAAGAGCTTATGACATTTTAGTATGAAGCCTGGTATACCTACAAATTCGCGATTTTTAAAAAAGTCATTTTAGCGGCAAGAGTTGTTTCATACATGTGCCAATCGATAGTACATCAAAATACAAATAGAAAATACTCCTTAGTAAAATGTCGTAACTGATACGGTTTCGGAATAAATAAGAATTTTAAAAAATATATAGGGGAGCGGGGGGCACGTTGTTACAATTTTCAGATAGTTGTTAATATGACAAAAGCTATCAAATTAATTGTACATTTGATTACTTGTAACGTTAGTATGTCTATTTAGCTATTAAAATATGTCTGAAAAATTATTAAAATTTATGTAATTTTTTCACAATGAAGAATTTAACTAAACAAGTAGATTGTAACATCTTACCCCGGAATTGGGGCTAGTTGTTACATCATCGGGACACGATGTTACGGTAGATAAATAAACAAAATCATCAGTGATACGTATTTTTTTATTAGTATTTCAAAACGATATATCACTTTATACAGTCTTATAACATTTATAAGTAATTATAATATATATTATGGCAATTATTTAAGTTTTTCTGCTGCAGCAGATTCATAAACTTCTTTATTAGTTGTATCTCTTTCTGTTTTTCTTTTATGGTTTCTCATTCTGGAAAAAACAAAGAATATGTAGAATTTTTAAAATAAGAAAACAAACGGTACAATACCAATGAGTAATATTTTTGGGGTAACATATTTGTATGTAACAACTTACCCCAAACAATTGTAACTACTTGCCCCATGGCACGTTTTTTTATATAAATTGAAATCATTATTAATGGATATCGATAGTAGAATAAAACAATACTATAAATTAAAGGTAGATATATTATGAACATTCTAGGTTAAAAATTTTGTCAAAATTAAAAATATAGTCATCAGGAATCAAACATTTCGTAAAGGATTTTTTTACTTACTTGGTTGAAATCGGGACACATGTACATAACCTAGCAGATCAGTGCTTGGCGGGTCACTGATTGTTTTTATCTAATGCACGATGTTATAAGGAAACAAATGAGTCCAATTATGTCTCCCAAAGAGATAAAAATCCCGGTAAAAAACGCGTGTAACTTCTTACCCCTGTAACAACGTTCCCCCCGCTCCCCTACAGCATTTTTTAACTCTTATTTATTCCGAAACCATATCAGTTACGACATTTTACCGAAGAGTATTTCCTATTTGAATTTTTATGTACTATCGATTGGCACGTCATGTTTCATCTCTTGCCGCCAAAATAAGGTTTTTTCCAAAATTTCCAACATTTAGGTATATAATACCAATTGACAACATTTCAAAATTTTAACGTGGCTTTTTTATTATTTTATAAGAAAGTAGACTTAAAATAAGGCGACATGTGTTTCTTGCTTTTTCAAAATTATGTTTTTAAGATACCTAAAAAATAGATTTTATCTTCGTATTCTAAAGAGACGTAAGTGCCAAGTGACGTCATACTTACGCCCGAACGGTTAATTCCATTACAGCTTACAAAAGAAAAAATATGTCAAAGTAAGTTTGTTAAATACCTACGTTTTAAATTAGGACGTCTGTCAATGTCATCGTGGTATTTTTAACCGACTTCAAAAAAAGGAGGTTATCAATTCGACGCGTATGTATGTAATAGAACTGCCCAGTTTTTGTATATGTTAATCTATAACAGCTTCTGAGCAAATGTGCTAAATTTCAAAAGTGTATGTATGTATGTATGTATGTATGTATGTTTGTATGTATGTATGTATGTTTTTATGTTTGTGCACGCATATCTCCGGAACCACAAGTCCGATTTTAGCGATGCTTTTTTTATTGTACTAGGTATTGTTCAACTTAGGGAATATTGCAAGTTTCATCAAAACCGGTTCAGTAGTTTTTGAGAAAGGGAATTTTAATTCTTAATTACGTACAAAGATTTGAAGTCGGTTTTATCTTTTTAAAATACTATTCGTAAATCGTATGTTAGAAATGTCATTGTTGACAGTGACTGTTTTTTTATGCTTCATGATGTCTTTTTAAAACGATTTTATTTATTTATTTATTTATTTAATAATTTATGTACACATAGCCAGTTTACAAAGAAAACTTAAAACTAGAGATACATTTTAGTACAAAGGTACTACTTATTCCAAATTGGAATCTCTTCCAGTAGACCTGTTACAGGAAACATTAAAAAAAGAGGTAACAATAATATTAGTGCACACGACAATTTGGTATTAATGTACCAAAAAAATAATAATCAAAATATAGAACTTAATAAACATAATATTATAACATACATCTAAGAATAAGTATTATACTAATTATGAATTAAAATTTAAGATTGTAAACGCAATTCTATTTGCCAAAGTATCGATAATATATTATACAATATACATACTTATATATAGTATAAAACACAAATAAAAATATACATAAAATACAATATTATTAGGGCTTGTTGAAATAGGTGACGTGGTCAGGATAGGCGTAAATAGTGTTCGTGCAGTCTTTTTTAAATAGTGCGAGTGTTTTGCAATCGCGTATAAGACTTGGCAAGGAGTTCCAAAGCTTAGCAGCATAAACAGTGAAGGAATATGCAGAGAAGTCAGTACGATGAGGAGGGATACATAAAAGGGTTCGTCTAAAGGATCTACAGGATAAATTTTGCAAGTTGGGAAAGGAGAAGCGCTCTTTTAGATAGGAAGGGGTCGTAGGACTAAATAAAATATTGAAGAGGAAACAAAGTATTCGGTAATTTCTGCGGAAGCGAATAGGGAGCCACCGTAGCTGCTTTCTGTATTCGGACACGTGATCGTATTTTCTTAGGTCAAAAATAAAACGTATGGACAGATTTTGCAACCGTTCTAATTTGTTTAAGATCTCTTCGCTTGCATCCAAATAGCAAACGTCCGCATAGTCAATGATGGGTTGAATTAGGGTCTGCGCTAATAAGATTTTGGTAGGAGTAGGAAGAACTGCTCCAAAAGTTTCTTCCTACTTTTGGAGCAGTTTGAGGGAATGCAAGGTGTGGTGAACTTTGCGACTAACATTGCTAACATTGGCATTCCACGACAGATGTTCGTCAAAAATAACTCCCACCAGGCAAAGAAAAAATGTCTGTAATGCCGTAAGTATGACATCACAGCGTATTTTTCAGATTTTCTTTATTTTCTCAGTAAATAAGCAATATAAAAATTTTTGGAATATTTTTTTGATATCAGGAGAAAAAACTAAAGAAACGGTATTTTTTATTTTAAGGCTTACAAATTTTGAAATATTGTCTAATATTCGAGGAGACATTACGATATACGGGATTATGAAATGCATCACCAAGGTATTTATTGCAATTGTGTTCAAAATGAGTTAGAATACAATTTATTCTGCTTGTTATCATTACGCTTGTGTAAGTGTGTTTACTGTTTAGTGCTTAGTGTTCGTTTTAGTATAAATGTTATGTATGTTAGTTTATAAGGTACATATAATATAATATGGGCCCAGATGCCTGATTTAGATAAATGAATAAATTAAACTCATGGTTACCTTAGTTAATTTGCCATTTAACCAGTTAGCTAAGCTAGTAAGCGTCGTCTAATCAAATCAAAATATTTTTATTCGGAGTAATTTTTTTACAAAAACATTACCGAACGTCGATACTACGGTGCCTACCACCGGTTCGGGAAATAACCCGTCGAGAAGAACCGGCGTAAGAAACTCGCACGGGTCCATCTTTTGCTGAAAAGATGGAAAATTACAATTAAAAACATATACAGTACAACACGGTCACATTAACCTGACGCACCACTGGAATGCAATATGCCATCACCGTGCGTCTAGTTAATTTGACTAGCTATAGTGTTGTACGTTGCAGTCCACAAGTCGGCTAAACGACGTATAGCCGTGAGATTGTTGTTGAATGGCGTTTGATTGAACGGCTATTTTAACTAGTTGGCCACGACATGGTTTTCATATTTTTTTATGTGCTTTCAAGTGTACAGCGTCTACTCCTTTTTGACAACTATAAATGGCTAAATGTGGCTAAATATGAAAATGTTATAATGGCTATGATCTATAATCTGTGGTTACAGTTTATTTTTATCTACAATATTAAACTACATATCTGTGATTTTTTATCTGTGACAAATGCGATCGGCGAAGCTTCCCGGACTGCGCGTTTTTTGGATCATTGGACTTCGCGCGTAGCCTTTTAGTATTTAATTTAAATCAGTGTTATCAAAAATGGGTGCATATTTATCAGAACCTGTTACGGAAAAGTTATCAAGTGATGAAAACAATGATAAGCTGGAGTGCGGAGCTAGTTCCATGCAGGGTTGGCGTGTCAATCAAGAGGTAAAGTCAATTGTTACATTGTGGATTGTATGAAAGTACAATGGTTTAACGCTCCATGCGTTAAGTAGTTTCTTAGGACCAAGACCGTTAACGGTTACTCAATTAAAGGTATTCCGCATGAATTCTCCCCTTATATGCATATTTTGGCTCGAATACATGTATGCCCCCGCGTTGCACGTACTTTGTGTAAGTGCCTCTTGTGAATGCATTATCATTTTCAGGATGCACACAACACAATCTTGGATTTTGACGAAGATACTTCTTTATTCGCTGTTTACGATGGGCACGGAGGAGCGGAGGTTGCCACCTATTGCTCACAAAAATTACCGGATTTCATAAAGAATACTGAAGCATACAAAAGCGGGAAATTCGCAGAAGCTCTATCGGATGCCTTCCTAGGTTTCGATGCTACTATCGCCACAAAAGAAGTTATGGATATTTTAAAAGAACTCGCAGGTATAATCTTTTGTAATGATGGTAAAATGTATAACCTAACTAATTATATATGTACAGTCACTTACTAGTATCTGTGTTTAGGTGAAATCAATCCACCTGGGCCAAGTGACAACGAAGAATCTGACGAAGAAAACATTAGTAATTTGTATAAAGATGCGCATCTCCCATTACAGGTAAATATTATATTATTATTAGAATTTTTGTATAGATATTGAGAAGTAACAATATTTTTTTTATTTAATATTTTAGGAGGTACTGGCTAAGTATGAAAACAAGTTAACCAACCTTCATAGAACAAGACTTGGAGATACTGCCACACCATTATCACCATGTCTCAGAGCCAAAAGAAATTCAGAGGAACCTGGTAAGTACCTACAATAATTGCATATAATTATTATGAGTAATAGTATATTAAATAATGCTTTTTTTAACGTATAGAACATAGTATGATTTTTTATTATTTCTGTCTGTTGTCTTACAAAAAGTATGTATACTAGTGAGACTTTGATAAATTTCTGAAGTGGTATACCAAAAATTTCTTGAGTTACTTGTTTTTAACTCATCAATCCCCAAGCGACAGCCGGCTGCCACATAACAATTGAAAATCTATTGTGTCTGTGATACCCACGATGGAGGTGTTAATGTGGTTTTAAAATTAGTTTCAATGTAACTGGCTACAGCTGTAGATAGACTGCTTTTGTGAAGCCTAGTATGTGCTAAACTGCTATAGAAATGTTTTTCTTGCAATATAGGAGTCAGTGCTTCAAGCTCTGGAGTCTTTTGTGCAGCTGGTTCTAGTTCAGAAGAAGTTTCTGATGAAGCAACATCAAGCAAAAATGGCGATATACTGGATTCAGTAAAAGCAGATGACGATACTGGTGGTGTTTCTTCCACTAATTCCAATGAAGAGAAAGACTTAAATGGAGAGGTAGTAAGATTTTTTTACAATGATCCTTTTATAATTTCTATTGTTATAAAAAATACAATTAAAATAAAAAAAAATTGCATTTTGCTATGTATTGTAAATCATGGAAAATTAAATCAGAATCCTCATTAGTATTTTAGTAGTTATACAAATAAATACTTAATATTATGTTTAACCCTCCATGCACCATGTGGATAAAAGTTACACCGCGCACCTAGGGAATGCAATCTCGTTCTCGCGAGATCTCGTTCTCGCGAGATCTCGGCCTTTTTTAGCGAGATTGATCTCGGATGAAAAAAAGGAGATCTCGCGAGTTTGACGAGATTGCACTTGAGCATAAAAACGTCTTATTTGAAGCGCGTACTGACACGGACGGAGTTGCGATCACGGAGTAAAAACAAAAAGGAGCTGGCCTAAGCAACTGTGCACTGTGATTCTCAACTAGGTCCTGAATTTTGACTTCTCGTTGTTTTGTTAGTTATGAAAGAACTATTTTATTACTAAAATATTTGTTTGATAGTGCGCATTTATAATTCTGGACGTCACGTTATCGTGGACGCCGGCTTCCACCGTAAAACGTTGGGTGTAAGTTAAATGCCCTTTTGATTTTACGCACCGCGGACATTTTGTGCGGTTCAGAAGTGTAAACGTTGTGATGTCCTCTAACGTGCACGTTAAAAAGTTATCGTCGACGGAAATTTAAAAACGTCTCAATATATTTCCATACATTTTACTTCCCTAAGTTATTGTTTTACCGCGGACGTCTACGATATTACCGCCACGTCCAAAATTATAAAAGGGCATTAGAAGAGAAGACTGGTTGTTTCTTTCATTTGTTATTTGATAGATAGTAGAATACGTATGTCAAAGTTTACTACTTAAAAATTATAGACAGATACATCAAACAATGTTTGATGCATAAAATTCTATTGAAAAAAAAACGTATACATATTTATTAATTATTTTTTTTCGTAATTTATTCAAATACTGTGATTATTTGCAAAAAAAACCCACGAAACTGCTAATCTCGCGAGATCTCGCGGTATTGTATTCTAAACTCGCGGGATCTCGCTTGAGCCCCAATCTCGCGAGATTTGCATTCCACGTGGATAAAAGTCACACCACGCTCGACGTGTCTGGGCAAGGAATACGTTATTTGTATTTATTATTTTATTTTATTTCAAATAACTATTTTTTGGCAATTTAATTGTAATATAAAAAGATATTAAAGTTAAATATCTTCCATTTTTTATCTTTTACAGCCAAAAATTAAAATTTAGTAATATTTTACCAAGTAAAACATAGACACTTCTTTGGGTCAGCTCCTACAATTAAAAAGTTATCTTTTATTTCCCATTCTGCTTAAAATTTTAAACTAAATTTATAAAGAATACAAATTTAATAATATTAACTTAATATAATCAGTCTACACGATATTCTGGCAAGTTGAAATTAGTACATTTTTTACAATGTAAGTGGGCACGGTATGTGTAAGCAAATAGATACATTATTCATTTGAGTTTTCAATTTATATTCCTGATACAATTTACTTTTTCATTGATCTTGATAGTATTTTTGGTGGTCCAGGAGCTGTTTTGCCAAGAAATTCGTGAAAGCGCTTATGAGAACCTCTCAGTATCCATGGATTATAACTTTGCGATTTTCAAATCTTCTTCTATCAAAGTCATACTTAATTTGTTCTTAAACCTGTCCAGAAATGCTAATTAAGTCGAAACAAATTAAAATATCCCTGAAATATTGTTTTTTTTTTTCATATTCCACAATACGATATCTAAGTACGTAACTTTTTGACGACGTCCTGAACTACGTGGGGTTTGTGGGACCCCAGCGCACTTTGTACATGTCTGTTCTTTGCATCGGCGACACAAATGCTAAACCACTGCCATCAAACGCTAGGACAACGTCTTAACTCCAGCTACTAAAAGCGTCAATAAAATCACACGAATTTGTAAAAAGTTATGAAAGTTTTAGTACGTCTGGGGTTTGTCAGACCCCATGTGGTGCACGGAGGGTTAAATTAATTTTTTTGTTTTTTAATTAGGTATCTACCAGCGAGACCAAAGAAAATGATGTCGCAATAGAGGTGGACAAGGCAGAAACAGCTCCAGACAGCTCGGCCGAAACATGTACACTCCCTGAACCCAGCGCAGGGGCGAAGCCAACTAGCAATGGCCCAACATCAGAGGGCTGCAATGGTGAGGTCACAGAGTCCAAAGCTGACATTGAAGAGAATAATATCACTTCCTCTAACGGTTCTGCAACACCCACAAAGGCAGGAAAAGGAAAAGGTGATTTTCATAGTATTATACTTTTTTTTTTCCTCCCCTTAAACATCTGCAATCGGCTAGTTAGAATCATAATCAGATATTATCTATTATTGAATTGGGTTTTATTTGTCCAAACTCCATTAAGTAAGTCCAAGTTTGCTGTATTGGCCATTTTCGCCCTATCTTTTGTCAATGTCTAGTATATTACACTTTTTAAATCGTGATTTAGTATTAGTAATTAGGGTTCTTGCCAGTGTGTTTACATGGTCCTGTAATCTCTTTTTGTA
The DNA here is from genome assembly GCA_963422495.1 of Polyommatus iphigenia. NCBI lineage: Eukaryota > Metazoa > Arthropoda > Insecta > Lepidoptera > Lycaenidae > Polyommatus > Polyommatus iphigenia. The sequence goes on from OY730189.1 coordinate 14,761,029, forward strand.
CTCAGTACTGTGTCGTTTAGCTTCCTCTTTGACACTTAAGATGTTTAGATGTTCGTGGATTTCTGTATTGCGTGTGAACCAAGGTGCATTGGTAATGGTCCTTAGGGCCTTGTTCTGAAATCTTTGCAGTATTTCAAGGTTCGAGTTACTTGCTGAGCCCCATAACTCTATTCCATAGGTCCAGATTGGTTTCACAATACTTTTGTACACTAGTATTTTATTGTGTACAGATAGCTGCGATGATCGTCCTATAAGCCAGTTTAGATTGTTTAGCTGCAAATTTGCCTCGGTTTTCTTGGTTTTCAGGTGTGTGGTCCAGGTAAGTCTCCTATCCAGAGTGAAGCCCAAATATTTGACGGTTGTCTTGTGTGGTAGGACATCTCCATCTAGTATAACTGGCTTACAGTTTTCTTTACGGAGAGTAAAGGTAACATGGGTAGATTTAGTGCTACTGGCCTTGATAGTATTATACATGCTAACACATTCTTGTTTTATTTTTGGATAGATAATGCTATTGCACATTATTGTATAATTTATCCAGATGAATATGTCGTTGTGGTAATGTTTTTTCGAGTCGAGGCTGAATGTAAACACTTGCATTGTTTGTGCCACAGTATTCAGGGAAATATTTTCGGCATCGCGAGGAGCAGCGGCAGATGCTAAGTGTAGACGACGCCTAACATTATATTATGTTGTTGACTGAACAGCAAGCAGATCAATTTATATTTCCAGAACCTATCATGTATACTGCAGAGGTTCCCAAACTTATTTTGTCTATTGCACACTTTGAGAACAAATTATGTTTTAGCGCCCCCATTGTTTAAATTTAAAATGTATCCTGATGAAATAAATCGCCCCCCAAGCCTCTACATAACGCCCCCATTATTTTTCTGGGTCCCACATTGCCCCTTCAGCGCCCACAAAGGGGCGTTATTGCCCACTTTGGAAATGGCTGATGTATTATAGTAATGAACACAATCTTTTGACTTTCGTTACAGAAAAAGTCTCCCCAGTTTCTAGTTCAGACAAAGTGCCAGAGAGACCAAAGAAGTCTAAATTAAGACGCGCAGCGGCCGCTGTATACGAATCACTTTTACGTCAAGCCACAGTGGAAGATGATGATGATGACGAAAGTGATTCGAATGATGAAACATTTGAAGGGGGCGAAGTTGATTCCTCAGAAGAAGACAATGTGAATGGCATCGGTGAATCAGAAAATGATGGTAATAATTCTTAAACTTGATCTTTAGGTATTTAGGTGTTAATAATTAATATTCAAAAGGATAATTCTTTTTACAAAATGTAAACGAAAAATTCGGTAATTGACTTTCGAGAAACGTGCATAATATGGAAGAATATGAAATTCAGTACTAATAAAGTTTACAACATAGTATCACAGACCACAAGTTCGCTTTCACTACCATAACATTATGCAATACATACACAAAATTTTATGTTTTTCATCTGTTTCTGAAAATGAATTTCCAATACAGGTGAATTTCAAGTATTTGCATTATGATTAATACTCTGAAATCTCTGTATACAAGATGTTTGTGTAAACACCGTTGTCCTTGAAACCATCAAATGAGCCCGTCAAAATGAACAACTTTTTCTATGAGAACAATGCTGGGAATTAAAAAAAGTCTGTCTTCATACCCATACAAATTGCCGAACCGGGCATCCGTATGAGTATGAAGATGGCACTTTTTTTTTTGAGTTCCCAGCATTGTTCTCATAGAAAAAGTTGTTCATTTTGACGGGCTCATTTGATGGTTTCAAGGATAATGGTGTTTACACAAACACACTGTATAATGTTTTTCACTCTTGCACATGCTTTCTTGTGTAGTTACTGGTGGTAGGCAACAATAGCACCAACATTCAGAGAATGTTTAAAAATTTATACTTAATATTATAAAGCGGAAGAGTTTGTTTGTTTGAACGCTCTAATCTCAGGAACTACTGGTCCGATTTGAAAAATTCTTTCAGTGTTAGATAGCCCATTTATTGAGTAAGGCTATAGGGCCGATTCACACCGGAATGGCAGAGGCGAGGCGAGCAGTTTCAGTGTCATACACACGGTGAAGATAATATAATATTTTATCTTAAGATGCCCAAATATAAAATATTATAGTATCTTAAGCTATCACACACGGCTAAGATACGATAATATTAAAAATCTGTTCATTTCCTTACGAGTCTGCGTTGGTGCCACACGTATTCCTTGTTAGAGTTCTATATACAGGCTGATTGACTATGAGTGATAACTGATACTGCCTTACTTCTTGATTTGTTAGACAACTCCTCAGACGATGATTCTAATATAGAATGTGAAATGCAGATTGCAGTAGCACATTCCAAAAGGAGAAACATTTGGATAGAGCCTCACATAAAAAAGAGAAAAACCTGCGGCGAATTTAACCTTTATCAATATATTCTGTCAACGAAGAAGTTTCAGGAGTATTTCAGAAATTCAAGAGAAACATCATTTCGATTCATGAGCTTTTTAAACTAGCAATTTTAATTTAAAAGTCAATTTTTTTTAATTATCCGAAATGTTACTTTTTCCCTCAAAATGTTACTTTTCGAATGAGACTTGAGAGTATGTAACTTTCTAACATACAGCACTGGCAACACTGCATCCACTAGTGCGTCCGATCACCGATGAGCCCGCTGCCCGACACAAAAACACCCTGTATTCATAAAGATGTATATATTTCGCATCTTAAGATAACATATTAAGATACGAAATATATATTTCGTATCTTAAGATAACATCTTAAGGTACGAAATATATATTTCCATATCACTCGGTATCTTAAGATACAAAATATAAAATATAAATTAACTTCGTCGTGTGTGATGGTTCATAGGATTTGTATGGTGAGCGATATTCTAAAATATGCTCTAAGATAATATATATTTTATATTATCTTCACCGTCTGTGATGCGCTTTAAACTTTATCTTCATTATTGTAATACATAGTATCGCTTGAGAAATCTACGGCCGCCCGTGGACGCTCGTGGCCGCTCGTGGCCTCTTGCGGCCGCCGGCGGCGTCGATTTCTCAAGCGATACTATGTATTACAATAATGAAGATAAAGTTTAAAATCATATGACACTGAAACTGCTCGCCTCGCCTCTGCCATTCCGGTGTGAATCGGCCCATAGGCTATATTTTATCACGCTAAGACTAATAGGAGCAAAGAAATAGAGGAAAATGTGGAAAAAACGGGGGAAATTATTTGAAATTGCTTATTATCTTAAGAACTACTGGAGCAATTTTTATGTTATTTGGCACACAATATGAAGAATAGACCACGTGAAGGGACATAGGCTATTTTTTGCAGAAAAATGTACGGTTTCCGTGAAATTCCTAAATTACGCGGGCGAAGCCGCGCGGAACATCTACTTCTGAATATATATTTTTTTGAGTTTTCATATTTTGGTATGACAACTATATGTAAGTATTGGCACTATTTCACTGGTCATTCTTCATCTTCATGATACGGTCCGCATGTGGGGTGTGGGAGATTTCTGGAACGCATGCCACAGGGTCCGCATTCGGGGAATCGTTTTCATTATTCGATTAGCATTTGCATGTCTTTTAACTACAACAAGCACTTGTGAATCGAAATTCAATAATGAAAATGAATTTGACTCGTTTCCTGCAAGGGATCATTCAACAATTACGTGATCACCGGAAGGGGGGGGGGGGGGTCGGGTGCTTGTATATAATATGCTACAGCCAAAGTAATAAATCTGGATAATAAATATACTATCCAGCCATTATTTATAATGTCTACTTAATTTAGATAAAGTGATAATTGAAACAGACTCACATTAACTAGCAATTTTATATAATATCTTCAAAGACTTGGATAATGTAATAAAACAATTAGGTAAAGATTATAAAATTATATTTCAAATTTCCCTAAGCATATCTAACTACATGTGTAGCAATATTATACTGTTATTTGAAATGTAACAATTAATATATAGTTTATTTTAAGAATTAATAACATTGCCATAGAATGAAATGCTACGTTAAATTTATTAACATTGTTATAAAGTTATTAATTAACTTTTAATGCATAAAGTAAATTTAAAGCTCACTAGCCATAAAAAAGAAAAAATATATCGGCCAATTGCGAATTGGACTGGTGCACGAAGGGTTCTGTACCATTATAGAATAATAGAGCAAAAATAAACGAAAATTGTGTTTTTTGTATGGGACCTGGGTTGTAATCCTTAATTATTAATTTTATTATTAAAGTGTAAAAAAAAAACAAAAGTATTTTGTGAATATTTCAAGTGCCTACCTGTTGCCATTGTTGATTACGAGCAAAAAAGGCCAAAAAAATCACGTCTGTTGTATGGGAGCCCCTCTTAAATATTTATTTTATTTTGTTTTTAGTATTTCTGCGGTAGCAGAAATACACAATCTGTGAAAATTTCAGAAGTCTAGCTATAGCGGTTCTTAAGATAAGTCAGTCCGTCTGTCTGTCTGTCTTCAGCCTGGAGACAGACAGACAGACGGACAGATGGACAGACATCGAAGTCTCAGTAATAGGGTCCCGTTTTTACCCTTTGGGTATGGAACCCTTAAAATACAGAGATCAATTATACACATGTTTGGTATCACTCTTTAAAGACTACAATAATAAAATATTTAAAAGGAACTGATATTAAATAACTGGGTCATAATTATTATTTATTCTTACAAGAAAGGAGGGGTAATAAGTCGGTTATACCGTATTTATTACTTTGGCTAACTTCGGCCAGCTATTATGAATAACATCCGGATAAAGTGATTAATTAATCATATTGTCTAGTCAATTTAGGTATTATATATAATGACCAGTCATTATGTATAATAGCTATTTAATCACTATGACTGTAACATATACATCTGGATTATTTAGGGGGGAGGGGGGAGAGAATCCATGATTACGTCAACATCATTTTATAACTTTAATTAAGTAACTAAAATATATTAACTGGTAACACTAACTATTAGATAGATGGAACGGGATTTCCCGTGCTATAGGCAAACTGTGGAACTGTGTGACCAGATTTTTATACTTTTTCGGCATATTTTTTTCGACTTTTCCAAGCATCAGTATTTTTATAGGTACCTACTTACATATATTGGAGGAATAGAAACATGACATACGTGTCAGTGCTAATAAACAGCAAACATTTTAAGCACGGTCGAAGATTACGTAATCAAGGCGAGGGGGGGGAGGGTAAAAACAAAATATTACGCTGTGATCACATAGGGGGGAGGGGTTAAAAAAACGGCCAAAAATGATCACGTAATTGTTGAACGATCCCCAAGCTGTATAATATCGACCAATGAATTTCATTTGTTGATATCACGGTCGGTAAGAAGCATGCAGGCAATCCCTGCAGGCGGTGTAACAAACACATATCAACTTGTAACTTTCATTAGTTATTATCTTGGCTGCGGGGACTCCCCGTATGCTGTATATTGAATGAGTTAACGACCAATGAAAATGCGCCATATAAATAGGTGTCACATATTTTTATAATTGCATATCTAGATGAAGATGAAGACGAGGAGGAAGAGGAGGATGAGAATGAGGCGGATTCCAGTGACGAGGACGGTGAAGAGGACATCCTGATGGACGAGGAGCCCGGAAACGACAGCGGGTGTACTGCAGTTGTTGCGCTATTGAAAGGTATGTAATATTATGTATTTAGGTATTATAAAACAGCGAAATCTACAAATAGGACAATCTAGATTCCAGTACTTCTAGAAGAAAAATTACTTGTTTTTTAACTTTCTACTACAACTGCGTCAATTGCCATTGGGGCAGTCGGCGTTCTTCTGTTTCAGATTACTTGTAAATGGCAGGAAATATTATTTATCTTTTTTTGACGTAACTTTTATTGTGTTGTAGGAAATGAGCTGTTCGTAGCCAACGCTGGCGACTCCCGTTGTATAGTCTGTCGGGACGGGAAAGCGATCGACATGTCCATAGACCACAAACCAGAGGACGCTCCCGAACTAGAGCGAATAACGAAAGCCGGCGGCAAAGTTTCGGGAGACGGTAGAATTAACGGCGGTTTAAATCTGTCGCGTGCCATCGGGGACCATTCCTATAAGCAGAACAAGGAACTAAACGACAAGGAACAGATGATCACAGCCTTACCAGATGTGAAGACTCTAACTATAGAACCGGAAAAAGACCAATTCATGGTGTTAGCGTGCGACGGGATCTGGAACTTCATGTCTAGTCAAGATGTCTGCGACTTCATCCTGCCCCGATTGGCTGAAGGAAGAGAGAGGCTGTCACAAATTTGCGAGGAGGTATGTTTTGTTTAAAACACTTTTTTTTTAGGCCATATCCTTCGATCAAATATTTCTGGCCATATCTATTTTAGGTATCACCATGCGATTTTAACCTATCTCCAGTAGTCTTATTAATTCGACTGTGACAGTGCAAAAATTTGTTAAAATTTTTGAAAAAAATAAATTTAAAAATAGCGTGTTTTTCTAGTTTTTTTTTACTATTATTATCATACTGGTGATTTGCGGCGATCACTAGATAGTTGGCGGTTTGATTGCAGGTTTCACTAAATCACATTCTCTCCTGTAGGTGGCGTTGAATAAAAGTTACTATTTGTTTTTTCCTTTGCCTTAATAAAAAGCTTTTGGTCTATGTTGTGTGTCCTTTAACTTTAGATCAGCTATACTCAACCGAAGTCCCGCGGGCCGATGCGGGCCGCTGCCCACTCTGACTTTATCATTATCAGTGGCCCGCGTGAAGTTAAACCTTATTTATTTTTTTAACCTTAAAAAAATTTTGTTAGCGGCCCGCGACACTAAAACCAAAACGTGATCATTCCAGATGTTCGACCATTGCCTGGCCCCGAGTACCGTCGGAGACGGCACAGGCTGCGACAACATGACGGCCATCATCGTCAGATTCAAAAGCGGGAAGATATCAGACGTAGCTCAACACACCGAGGGCGCCAAAAAGCGCGCGGCCGAAGATTCGTCCGAAGAAAAGGATTCCAAACGGCAAAAGACTGAAGACTCGCTGTCTAGTTCAGTAGTGACTTCCAGTGTTTAGACGTGTGGTAACACTGATAGTGTAAGTTTAATGGGATCTTATTGGACAGTTTTGTTTTTATGATAGGACGACGGATCCAAAGGGATCTGTAATTTACAGACTTTAAATACATTTGTTATTCTAGCCTGGATAACAAAATTCAATGATTTCAGAAATAAGAGAAAGTATTGAATCTAACTTAATTTTTTGTATTGTACGGCAGATGCCTACAGAATACAGTTGTCACATCTTAGAAGGGAGTAGATTGTTTCTCACTTAGCAAAGTATTTCAAGATTTATTTGCTATATGACTGTGACGTGATTAAAATTTATTAAATAATCATTCCACTCTCAAAATTTTAAGTTGATGAATCTATTTCTTAATTTCTCGAGTGTAGACCAGTGAAACTTTACGATTAATATTGCATTTTGTATCAGTTTAGTTTTTAATAAGTAACATAATATTTATGCCTTTCTTTATATCGGTAAAATATAAGAAGTGAATATTCTTAAATAATAATTATGGTTGGTGATAACCTGACTATAGCTAAACTAATTAGTGGAACCCAGTGATGTTAAAAACTAGACCACCTAATGTTTACTATAAATGTTACGGAAGAAGTTTTGGAAAGGTAAGGGTCAATTTTTACTAGCGCAGAGTCGAAGCGCATCGAAGCGAATTATTAAAACTGAACTTAACATATTCAACCTTAACTCCAAAGCGTTAACGCACTTTATTACTTCTGAGAATTTAAAAAGGCACGCGCATCCGTGACCAACTCGAATTGGCCTCACAGAAGCATTACTCTCTGGAGTTAAAGTTGAATATTCTGTGTTCAGTTTTTGGGAATTCGCTTCGCTTTATTTCGACTCTGCGCTATTATAAATTGATCCTAACACTTCAATATGCATTGGTAATTTTTTGATATGGGATAAAAAACCAAGAAACCTGTCACCAAGGCTGGGTTTATATGAGTCCGGCGTTTGGCAGCTACACCGCGATATCACAAGCAATAGTATGTAACGAATTATTTAAATAGCGGCGCGGTCGCGCTGTCATTTGCATTTGGCTTGTGATCTAATAGTGAAGCCGCCAAATTGCGCGTACGCGCCGCCGCATAATATAAATCCAGCCTAAGGCTGCGTTTCCACTGACGCGGAGCGGAGCTTAGCGGTGCCGAATTGACCAATCACCAAGGTCGAAATCTTCGCTCCGCTTCGCTGTCATTCCGCTGGAATAGCACGATTGGTCAATTCGGGCACCGCTAAGCTCCGCTCCGCTTCAGTGGAAACCCACCATAAGGCTGCGTTTCTACCAGAGATGAGCGGAGCTGTGTTGCGAGGAATGTGTTTTTGAGAACCAATAGTATACGCCGCGCTGAGCGATGTCATGGGAAAGTGATGTCAATGATGCAATTCTATTGGTTTTCAAAAACACATTCCTCGCAACACAGCTCCGCTCAGCTCTGGTGGAAAGGCAGCCTAAAGGTACAAGTTGGAAGCCGACTACATGAAGTTGCAGCAGACGACGTGTCATTTCTATGTATTTATATGAATGTGTCAATACAAATCAGTAGTGTCGCGCGGCGACGACACGTCGACTGCGGTTGCTTCATGTCGCCGGCTGCCAACCGGCACCTTAAGACTTACAATGGTGCCGGGTGCGGTATGTGATAAGGCGGGGCGGTCGGTTTTTGCGCATGATTGCCTAACTCACGACTTCTACATCAATCGGCACTACCAGAGTGTCACTGTCTTCTTTATTGTTACATCAAGCGAAAGCCACTTATAACATTATTGATGGGCTTATGGTCCAGTTGAGGTTAGTTACAAAATTTCATACATTTAATATGAAGTTTAGCTTGCCTCAATGTTTGGACCATATACTTTATTATTATTATTATATACTAAGCAAAAGTGTCTTCATTATTTATTATTTCATTTAACAGAAGTTTTAATTTTTCTTTTATGATTGACATATAAATTAATGATTTGATTTATGTAAAATTAAATTACAATAATTATATTATCATGTTTAATTTTGAACAGTTATGAGTACTTCAACTTTTGTAATACACTACATGACTAATTAAGGTTTTGCTTGGGCAACAAACAAATCATTTTTTGTTTAAGTACTTTAGTTTCTTATTTTTCTTGCGAGTGGCATTACCTTTTTGCAAGGCTAGAAGTTTAAAAATATGAGCCAGAAAACTTAACCAGCACAGACAAAAATTAAAAACAACAATTCGTAAATGTGAATTTACTAGGGGTTAATATAATATGTATTGGAAAGTAACTTGGATCATATTTTAGAACTAGTTGATACTAGTTACATAAACATAAACCTGCCCTGATGGGCAGGTTTATGTGACTTGAATTGGAGCGCGTCTAATTAGGCATTTTTATTGCTAGTTTCATGTGCGTATCATATTTATTATAATTGGAAAAGTGCTGTGAATACTTTCAATTAGGCTAAGTTATTATAATGTCTTAGAATGTATTCAGTTAAAGGTAAAAATTCGAGGCACTAACAAAAAAAATATTCAAAATCTTGCTTGGTAGCCACCAAAAAGGGAGAGTAGTTTAATCATAACGTGAATAATAATGAATTATAATTATGTGATAAGCTTATCTCCTTTAAATGTCTATTATAAATGTTATTCGTAAGAATATAAAGGCAGTGTCGCAAAAACTTAAAGAAAATGTGTTTTGTTATGTCTTTGCTAAGCCTAAAGTGATCAATATTAGCAGTCTAGCTACATTCAGTCACATGATAAAGCCGGGTTTATATTGGATGTAAAGATGTAAATTTCCAATCATAAATACCTTGTCATCAAGGTAATGTTTTGAAACGGACAAACAAAAAGATACGGGGTGATAATTTGTTTTAATTCTACTAAACAAAATTAGGGAAAAGATTTAAAAAAAAAAACAAAATGAGACTTTTTAGTGAAAAACTTCTTGAAAAAATCAGCTGTTTTAAGAGACAGTAAAAAGTAGAAAGGCTTGTAAGGGCCTGATTACCTACCGAGTAGAGTGGCGAGACAGCAAAAGCGGCGTTAGGGTAGGACGACCGCCCAGGGCACCAAATAAGGCTGCGTTTCCACTGAAGCGGAGCGGAGCTTAGCGGTGCCGAATCGACCAATCACCATGCTCGAAATCTTCGCTCCGCTTCGATGTCATTGCGCTGGAATAGCACGATTGGTCAATTCGGGGCTCGGGCACCGCTAAGTTCCGCTCCGCTTCAGTGGAAACGCAGCCTAAAAGCGAGCAGCGGGGCGTCGGAGGCAAAAAAAGGGGCGCGGCAAGTGCCACTACTAGCACCCTGGGCGCCGAAGAAATCTTGCCAGGGCGCTGCTAATGCTAAGGGTGTGTTTTCACTGAAGCAAAGCGGAGCTTAGCGGTGCCCGAATTGACCAATCGTGCTATTCCAGCGGAATGACAGCGAAGCGGAGCGAAGATTTCGACCTTGGTGATTGGTCAATTCGGCACCGCTAAGCTCCGCTCCGCGTCAGTGGAAACGTGGCCTTAAACAGGCACTGCGAGATAGTGCTGAGTGCTCTCGACCGAGCACTGGGTATGATTAATTCAACAATTTCATTGGCCGAAAGCACTGTCTCGCTACTCTTATCGGTAGGTCCATTCAAATTTCAAGGCATAAGTAACAGTATTCAGGGGTGTATTCATACTGCAGTCTCAGAACAGAATTAATTATCACCTTGTATAAGTCCCAATACTGGTGCTCGATTGATCTGTGACGAATTGACTTGGTTGACATACTGTGTGTGTTTAGACTGTGATGTTAGTGTGTAGTGGTAAGAGCAAAACTGTTGCGTTCATTTTAATTGTTATTGGCATGTTCCTACGAAATTTTTCTTAAGTATTTTTATACCGGACGGACGAGTTGAAATTGTAATCGAGAGTCGGCGTATTTTTGTAACGCTTATGTTAGGTGTATTTGGAATATCGAAATATGTATGTTTTTCTTTATCACATTACTCGAAAATACAGAATCATCAATGAACCTGACATGGTACCTATTGAAAATCATTATTAGTTTGTGTGATTTAAATACATTTTGCAGACTGTCCACTTGTGTTATTTTATACCTACTGATTTTAATATAAAAGAATATATTACTGCAATGTTTTCACGATAGTGGTAGCACCAGCATAGACAGTAAACAAAGTTTTGTTTGACGTCTGACAACGTTTTTGTCAAAATTAAGCCGTCAGTCCACCGCAGCGTACGGAGAGACTACGCACGTGCGTCAAGCTTCGCTTTGCAAGAAAACTGTCCACTGCAACCCACGGACACGCTACGCACGAATTGACGTAGTCAAATAAAAACGCACCGCGTGGCCGTGCACAGCGTGCGCCGCGGTGGAATGGCGGTTTTAATCTGATGTAACATGTCGGATTTTGGCCGGATTATTTATGTGCTATAGTAGCCCCCTCTGCTCTAACCATTGCGTAATCATCCCTAGTCCATACAAATTAATAATATTAATGAAGATAGAAGAATAATAAGATATTAACTGTTGAGAAGTGCCATCGTCCGGGCGCCAAATCAAAATGCTCGAAGGACCAATTCATAGAGGTCAATATAATATGAAGTTTTGAGATTCGACTGACGATTTTAAATGTTAACAAGTGCATTATCTTTATTGAAGTATGTTAGTTACCCACGGGATATTAAGGATATATTTTGATTACGTTGCTATTTTATTGTTTACAGACTACAGTTGTTTCAAATACTCGATAGTTTCCATTTGCGAAGCCGCCAAAACTTGTAAGGCGTCATACTCGCTATCCAATTGTTCAGAACGAAGTGACTTGTCGCTTATTTCTGCCTGAAATGGAAAGTTACGTTTATTTTAAAGGACATTAGAAACGGAACAAAAAGAATGATATTATAGAAACTTTTATAAGATTGGCAGATTGGCATTCAATGATAAAAGTAGACTATTAATACGGGCCTCGGTGTCATTCTCTATGGACTATGCGTCTAGTTCTACCTATAAATCTGATCCTACTATAATATTGTTCTTAGTCTTACAATATGGTCTTACCAATAACTTCTCTTGTTCACTCGCTGTGTCCTTGGCTATAGACTTCAACAAATTCGTCGTGCCGATTGCAGCCATTTTTTGCTTTTCTACGTTGTCTCCTAAGTCTTGTAACATTTCTATCAATGAATTAATTATATTTCCAAATTCTTGCACTTCTGCAAATTCAAATGAACTGTAGGTAAAACTTAGAACAACGTGTAATGCTGTGTAACAACTTGTAATTATATGGCCCTAATACTACTATCGGTCGCTGTCGAGCTTTATTCAAGCGTGTGACTTACGGTTCACACGATAATTTTTACTCGATATGAAGTAAAACTATCGAGGAATGTGCTTACAAAAGCCCGAGCCGTGGTTTTTACTCTTACATGATTGCTCGATCGAGTAAAACCGTATGTGAGTCGTCAGTCGAGTAATGTCACTGAATGTGTGGACGAAAGCCCGAGCCGTGGTTTTTACTCTACAGTCTACACTCTACGATTGCTCGATCGAGTTAAACCGTATGTGAGTACGAAAAACAAAAATTTTGAAAATCGGTTCACAATTATTTAACGGCGGAGTAATCGTTGAACATACAAAAATTAAAAAAATATCCATAACCTCCTCCTTTTTGGAAGTCGGTTGAAAAGAGAATATTATGTAGATATAGATTAAGTACATGAGAGCTTAATAAAATAGAAAGCCAAGAAGTAACTTACTCAAGCCGTAGTCTTTACAAGTGTCCTTTAAATCTTCGGTGTTCTTCAGAACGCTATTCTCTATTACTCTCATTTTATTAATTTCATCGTAATATAAGTAAGCTTTCTGTAATTCGTCAGCCATAGTTCAGAAGAGCTGAGATAGTACCTAATTAGCAAAGAGAATATTATAATCACTACGTGGTATTAATAAGTAACAATTATTATTAGTCTTATCAATATTATTTGCATAGAGAAATATTACACAATTTAAGAACTTGATGATAGTATGTAACCTAATATTGCTTAGCAACCAAATACCTACAACCATGCCCACAACAAACGCCCAAGCTTTGTCCACTCTGTGCCTTTTTAGGGTTCCGTACCCAAAGGGTAAAAACGGGACTCTATTACTAAGACTTCGATGTCTGTCCGTCTGTCCGTCCGTCCGTCTGTCTGTCTCCAGGCTGTAACTCAAGAACCGCTATAGCTAGACTTCTGAAATTTTCACAGATTGTGTATTTCAGTTGTTGCTATTACAACAAATACTAAAAACAGAATAAAATTAATATTTCAGGGTGGCTCCCATACAACATACGTGATTTTTTCGGCCTTTTTAAGGTTCCGTACCCAAAGGGTGAAAACGTGACCCTATTCATGAGACTTCGATCTCTGTCTGTCCGTTTGTCTGTCTCCAGGCTGTAACTGCAAGAACCGCTATAGCTAGACTACTGAAATTTTCACAAATTGTGTTTATCTGTTGCCGCTATAACAACAAATAAGTACTAAAAATAAAATAAAGTTAATATTTAAGGGGGGCTCCCATACAAGAAACGTGATTTTTTGGCCTTTTTTGCTCGTAATCAATAATGGTAACAGTTAGGCACTTGAAATTTTCACAAAATCCTTAATTATTTTTATAAGTACTGTAATAATTAATAATAAAATTAAAATAAAGTAAATATTTAAGGGGGGCTCCGGGCTCCCATACAAAAAACACAACTTTTTGTCTACTTTCACTCTATACCGGTACGGAACCCTTCGTGCGCGAGTCTGGCTCGCACTTGGCCGATTTTTTGCTCTATATCAGTAATGGCAACAGGTAGGCACATGATATTTTCACGAAGGCCTTTATTGTATGTCAACGTCAATAATTAATATTAATATTAGAATAAAATAAAATTTTAAGGGGGGCTCCCATACAAAAAACACAATTTTGGCCAATTTTTGCTCTTTAACGGTACGGAGTACTTTAACGGTACTCTTCATGCGCGAGTCCAACTCGCACTTGGCCGATTATTTTTTTGTTCATCAAGATTCAAGGACATGCGTTCTATATAATAATAACTCCCACACCGGCACCGGTTTCGGTGACGGTGGCCGAATTCATTGAAACCAAGGCCAGTTACGCAGGAGTAATTTTTATAGTGCCCAAGTGTGTGCGCAGTACACAAGAGTACTCTATTCCTTTTACTCTCATAACCCAGTGGGACATTAGAGCATTAAACCAGGTTTAATGCTCTAAGAGTGGGACGGACGACCGACACGACTGGCGAGAGATCAGGCGCAGGACCGACTTTTTACATGTCCATTCGACGCATGGATCATCTTACTTGTTAGACAATCAGATGATCAGCCTGCATTGTCCTAACCAAACTTGGAAATAACATGTTTCCAACGCGGGAATCGAACCCACGACCTCCGAGTCAAGAGCCGAGTTCTGAACCACTGGACCACGGAGGACAAAAACGGTTATCTGTAAAGTCGGTTTACTGACGATAGTTGAACGTGACAACGTGCCTCTTTGTCGCTCGTTCCGCGCTCTCGCTTGCACTTCAAGCCTTAAATGGAACGCCTCAGAGCGAGGTAACGCCGCATGAGTCATGTTTTTTGTTTTTCCCCGACTGTACATTTCTGCTAAACAACTCATTTCCCCGACTGTACATTTCTGCTAAACAACTCATTTCCCCGACTGTACATTTCTGCTAAACAACTCATTTCCCCGACTGTACATTTCTGCTTAGCACAATTTTCCCCGACTGTACATTTCTGCTAAACAACTCATTTCCCCGACTGTACATTTCTGCTTAGCACAATTTTCCCTGACTGTACATTTCTGCTAAACAACTCATTTCCCCGACTGTACATTTCTGCTAAACAACTCGTTTCCCCGACTGTACATTTCTGCTTAGCACAATTTTCCCCGACTGTACATTTCTGCTAAACAACTCATTTCCCCGACTCTATGCAAATAACATTTCTGCTTAGCACAATTTTCCCCGACTGTACATTTCTGCTTAGCACAATTTTCCCCGACTGTACATTTCTGCTAAACAACTCATTTCCCCGACTGTACATATCTGCTTAGCACAATTTTCCCCGACTGGACCAGAGTAGACAGAATTATAGAGTATGCCGACTTAGAACTGATGTTGAAATTTTTAAATTTGACGTATTATGACGAAAATCGTTTCTAGGGTTGTTAACTTGTTACCTACGAATTTTAAACTATGACATATTCGCTGGACGTGTTCCTCTTTGGTCGTATTGTTGTTTATGTTTTGGCACTTGATGCGATTAAAATTGTCAGAATCCAATTTTGAAATCTTTATTTTAAATATTTAAAAATAAATTATATCAGCCAGCGCGTGGCACATTCCGTTCATAATCCTAGTGAAACCCGACGAATTTGACAGATATTGAAACCTGTCCGTTTCTTTGCAGTCGAACTACTGGTAGTTATGTCTATTGTGACTGGACGGTGCTCTGTGCGGTGTACTGACGATAGTTGAACGTGACAACGTCATAGCCTTAAGGGGTCGGGTACCCTCGAAATTCTCATACATACGTAATACCAAAATCAATTTCTCATACGAAAATATTTAACATGTTTGACTTATTTTTCAGCTTAAAATAGTAATTACCTAGGTTCCTGCACAAAAATTTTCTTCAAAATATTTAAAAACTAAAAATTTTTTTTGGGTATAATTTTTTTTTAGTAAATTTACTACTAAATATTTAAACACTAAAAAATTGAGTAAAACACTAAAAAATATATAAATAAATAGTAAATTTACTGCAAAATATTTAAATACTAAAAAATATTTTTTTGACTTTAAATATTTTGTAGTAAATTTACTATTTATTTATATATTTTTTAGTGTTTTACTCTATTTTTTAGTGTTTAAACCTTTAGTAGTATATTTACTAAAATAAATTAATACACATTTTTTTTTTAACTTGTTTAAATATTTTGAAGAAAATGTTTGTGCAGAAACCTAGGTAGTTACTATTTTAAGCTGAAAAATAACTCAAACATGTTAAATATTTTCGTATGAGAAAATGGTTTTGGTATTACGTATGTATGAGAATTTCGATGGGACCCGGCCTCTTAAATGGAACGCCTCAGAGCGAGGTAACGCCGCATATTGCGTCATGTTTTTTCGTGCGCGCAGTCGGCCATCGAATTATAATGCCCGCTGTACACTCTCGCCGAGAGCTCTCGGGCGAGAGTCTCGTGCGAGAGCCCCTTGCCCTAGTGCGATCATGTACATTCTCGCTTAGTTCAATCGCAGTTAAGAACTCAGAGAAGATGGACGAAAACGACCATTCACCATTCACCATGCATCGAAAGATATCATTGTAATCCAAAGATTTATAATCATATTTAATTTTGTTTCTCACAGATAATGACTGATAATGACGTTTATTATTGTTATTTTTCTGTTCTACACTGTCCAACGGCGGGACTAGTACTGAAAGACGCGAGAGTGTACAGTAGTGCACTCGTTTTCCTCGCGAGACCCTTTGTCTCGGGCGCAAAATACCGACAACGGACCGAGAGGGTCCGAGACAGGCGAGACGAGGCGAACGCACCCATTTACACTCTCGCACTCGGGCCGCCTCACTGTGTCTCGGCGAGAGTGTACCGTCTGCCTAAGACGTTCTCACGTCAAAAAACGAAAAACAACCAAACATTATTTTTGTTCAAACAATCACGAATAAACGACGAACTATCAAAAGCGAAAAAAGTTGACTTTCCCCCGCCCACCTGTTTATGAACGTGGCAAGAAAAGGAACTAACGCATGGAGGTATACCATTATTCTGTGAACTATCGCTTCTTTTATAAGATTCTTGGCTTCTATCGCTGGTTTAAATTTTAATGCTCTAATGGAGGCACTTCGCATGGCTATTTGTATTTGCTATTGGCTATTTGTTGCATTTGGCAAAATTATTGACGTAAACACAAACAAGCAAATAAAGCACTGACCTCCATTATACAGAGATCAGTGAAATAAAGGCAGATACGGCCTTCCACACATGGACGTCAAATATAACCGTACCAAACTTTTCTTCATACCAAATAACCAAACTTCATAATAATATGAAGAATTGCGAATGCGGCGACTGCGGTGCGTGCGGTGCGGCCAAATTTGCGTTCACCTTTAAAGTTTGCTTTAAAGCAGTGGTTCCCAAACTTTTTAGAGTTGTTACCCCTATGGCCTGTTAGAGAAACCGATTTTACCCCCCCCCCCCCCCCCCAATTAAAAACAACTTTACAAATTTGTATTGGTACATTCGCAAGTTTTTTAATATAATTAGGTTCAGACTTCAGTTACACTTAACGCGCATCTCATATCATGCTCCACGTTCAGACGGTTTCTTGCCTTTTTTAAAATGTTACTAGAGTTGAGAGGCCGCTCTCGCATAATACAAGTGGTAGCTAACGGTACCAACATTTTCAGATCTCAGTCGGCAATGATAGGGTTCTGTAGCTGTTTTTCTCCAAAATGTACAGAGTTTATAATTTTTTTCTGCCAATTCATCTATTTTAGGTACCACCTCTGTTACCCCTTTAGAATAGCTATTTTACCCCCGCGGGGTAATTACCCCCAGGTTGGGAACCGCTGCTTTAAAGCCTTGTCGAGAGGTCTATCCATAGTCTATCCGCACCGTCACAGAACAATAAATTTTATTGTTCTGTGCGCACCGTAGACTGATCACAGAGTTGGGTAAATTACGAGTTATTAGAATTTTTAAGTAGAGGGACACTTTACACTTTGAACGTGAAAATAAAAGTTTGTGGTTTTTATACGATGTAAATATTATTGGAATGAATATTGAGGGGCATTCGCGCTACAATAAAAAATAGAGTATTTTTTATCAGGTTGCGGTGTAACCAAAATAAAACATCTTTTTGTCGCCATGGTCATCACGTGCGCCTTGGTTTTGCAAATGAAAAGGAAACATTTAGAAACATGCTAAAGTTTTTAATAATATTTTTTATAATACACATTGTGTGTGTTATTATAAACGTGTTATTGTATAAATAACAATCTATTGAGTATTTTTTGTTCATTCTTAATAACCTTTTATCTCATTTAAAGGTTTTTTTGGCCTGTCCTACTACTGGTATTGTAAAAGTGCTGAAAAACTGTTGTTGGACGTTACTAGATGAATACTGATCTAATTTAGATCTACTTGATATATAATATTCGAAAGATGAGAGTATTATTCAATACGAAAGTTAATTTGCAGCTGACTTGTGTCTTCTGAATACTTCAATGAAGTGTGACTTCTGAATACTTCAAAAACCTACTTGTTGCCGTTAGCTGTTGTAATTGTATTGTATAGAATGAATAAGGGAACGTAACGCAATTTGGGGGCCTTGTAAAATTCTACGGTGTGTTATACAAGGGCTGATATTTAAACAATGCGTTAATTTTTTTTCGGTTTTATAGAGGAATAAGAATTTTCAAAATCAGTTACCCTTTTTGTTTATGTTTTATTAGGAAATCCCTGGATTGTATAGTACGTTCCTATTATTTTTGTCGCTGAAGTAGGCAAATAGCAAGCCTTTAGTTTATACACATATTTTCATGAAATCCCTCGACTTTGTGTATACTGAATTAAATTAAACAAATGCCATACAATTTATGCTACCCATCAGTATAATCCAGACTCAAGAACATGTCCTCCTGAAAGTAGAGTACAGCCACAGCGACAGGCAAATGAGCTGCTAATTGCTATGCATTGTGCTCCATATTGAAATATTGTCTGAGTATGCCGATTGGCCGATGAGGACAATCTGAAATCTCTAACTATTTGAGTTACGTTTTACCTGAACAATGTAATATACAGACGTACAGATAAAGAGACGGACATCTTTTCACATCTTTAATATTAATAGAGGGCGGCCGTAACTCCATTGCGTCAAAGTCCGTTTATCGGGTGGATACCGTACATTTTCCCGGGACCAAAAGTACTATTTTTCCTTTCCCGGAACTCAAGTGTCTCCATATCAAATTTTTGCAAAATCCGTTCAGTGGTTTGAGCGTGAAGAAGTAATTGACAGACAGACGAACAGACTTTCATACTTATAAAGTTATAATATTAGTTGTTACAATAGTACTTTGTAATATTGGTAAGAATTTTAATTTTTTGAAGTCATTTTTTGTTAAATATTTAATAAAAATACCTTATTTTACAATAAATAATAAAAATATATGTGAAAACAACAATTATTTATAATGTTTCCTACTTACAATACCAATTTTAACCAAATTTCAATCAAACTTTGCTTGTCCAGCTACTGGTTTTGGGTGTCTCAACTACTGTAATTCCGTCCCATGACTGTGTTTTACCCACCATTCAGTTTTTACCAAAAAATCAATATAAACTGAAAGACCATCGCATTTTTATGTTTGCATATCTTAAGTTAGATAATTTATGAACACAAATATGATATCTATTTCTATTTCATGCGAAGTATTTAATGTTTTAGAGCTTTTTCTGTAAAAAAAAATCCTTAGCTGTCCAATGACTGATAGTTTACGGTATTATTCTTTGATCCGCACGATCCGCGACTCTATCCTAATCTGTGAAACAAAGCGACAAGCGTCAAAACGACCGTTGACCGTTCTTTCATCCTTGACAACTCAATGTCACTTGTCAGTTGTATTGCAATACTTGAACAGTGATATCCTGTGGTATTTGACAAGATTTGGTTGGCGACACTTGTTTGAGTACGTACTAGCTTGACAAGATATAATACTATGTAGAGTTTAAGAACACACCGTGATTTATGAACATTGAAGTTTGAACCACCACTCACCAGCAGTGTTTCCTCAATGAGGGGAACTCCCCCTTTTGAGGGGAAATTAGAGTCCAGAGGGGAAGAAAAAGGGGAAAGACTATAAAAGGGGAAATTACGGGAAGTCGTATATAAAACCTAGAGAAACTAATATGGACGAAAGTCTGTAATAAAAAAATAGAATTTGAAACATGAATTAGTGTAAATAATATAATATTATTTTAGTATGGTATAACCAGAGGAGTAAGTGGGCAGGCTATAGATGAAAAACGAGTCTCTTTTTAGTTATTAAACTAGTGCCAAAACTTAAAACTATAGCAAAATAATAATTTTTGAGCGGAAAAAAGGGGAAATCTGAATTGAGGCGTGGGGAAACGAAATAATTATAGGCGTGGGGAAACGAAAAATAAACACTGCTCACCAGTTGAAAACAAAAGGAATGAAAGGAATTTGTTAGAAAAACACTTTGTTTAAAATAATAAGCAAGTAAGTATTTTTCTTTATATTTTCGAAATAATTCTAAGTCATAATATACCAAAATAGTTCAAATTATATAAATGGTATTGAAATCTAATACATAACAACCAATATCTATAATCCAACTGTTATCGTAGCATAATAATTTGTAATTAATACTAATGGATCGTTTTTTTATCATTTTGGTGAAAGTTTCAATGTGTTTTATTCTTACAGGGTGCACCATACATGCTATAATACTTACATAGAAGTTACTCTTTGTGAATATGGTTTGCTATTTATTATAAGATGGAAGGTCTATCGCAAAATGAGAAAATCATCTGGAAATGTTGGGACGAGAAGTCCCCTCGCGATGTGGTCCGGGAAGCTGCAGCTAAGGGAACATATATTAACCTGGCCATAAAATATCTAATGGCAAAGAATTCATGGAATGAAACTACAGCGAAGGACTGGTTTACAACTGAGGTTAGTATTTTGTATAATGACTTGTTTTCATACATTAAATTACAGTTGAAACTTAACACAACTATAAGGTCCTTTGCCCAACGGTCAGGATGACCTGGTGACCAAAGGTCACCACAGAGTGGGTACCAGTGGACGGACGACGCCGCCATGGGCGGCCTCCAAAAAGATGGCGGGATGAACTGGATGCCTACAAGCCAGGCTGGCCTGTGGTGGCGTTGGAGCGAGACAGATGGAAGACCTTGGGGGACGCCTTTGCCCAGCAGTGGGATAGTATAGGCTCATAAAAAAAAAAGGTCCTAGCCAAATGCCTAGAGGACTTAGGGCCGAATCACATCGGAATGACAGCGCAGCGGCGAGCATTTTCAGTGTCATATTATGATTTTAAACTTTATCTTCATTATTGTAGTACATAGTATCGCTTGAGAAACTTGGAAACGCGATTTCTCTATCGATACTATGTATTACAATAATGGAGAAAAAGTTTAAAATCATATGACACTGAAAATGCTCGTAGTTTCGCTGCCATTCCAGTGTGATTTGAGCCTTAAAATCAACAAATTATATTGCCATTAATCCGTCGACACAGAATACATAATAGTACCTTACAGTACAGAAATCTCACTCCCGAGTTTAGGTATGATAAACGCAAGCGTCTGGTCACCGGACTAGTCTCAATAGGCTGGCACTCGCTCGACTTGTCGCATACGCAGCGCACACATCCGCGAAACAAAAGTAATAGTACCCGGCCCCGCGCTGCCGCGCCACTCGCTTGACAGCCCTGGCAGATTGGAGCGTGACGGCAGACTGTTATTGTACTATGAACTCTAAACGCTATGCAAAAGGTTGAAATTAGGTTGTTTTCCAGAATACAGTAGGGCCTCGTAAATCCAGAGAGGCAAAAACAAGACCGTTTACGAATTATCGAGGCATCCGGATTATGTATGGATTATGAGTATGCAATATTTAATTCCCATATTTAATGTTAATAAAACACATGTTCAACCTTAGTTTCTTTAATACATTTTTAAATTAAAGCATAAAGACAAAATGTACATGTTCATAATTACAGCCATGTAAGAAATCATTAAGTTAAAACTTAAAATAAAACATTAGTTAATTTCTTTTTGAAAAAGTCTGTAATACTCTGTTTATGATTTTCGCACATCATTTCGAAAGCCCGGTCTCTAAGTCGACAGAGAAACATAACTTCGTGGCTATCAAATTCGTTATCTTCAGCCCATTTTAAAGCAGTATTTGGTACTGTATATATTCTGTGGCAGTATTTAAATCTCCGGCCGACCGGATTGCAGCGATCACCGAACAAGCGCGAGTCCGGATTACCGAGGCCCTACTGTAGTAGGTAAATATCTCGGCGATTCCGCGCCGTTTGTATGGAAGTGAGACAGGCCTGCCGTCGATCGGAATTTCTCGGAATTGCCATTGTATTCTATTGTTGTCGTGATCACCGGTGCTCGCACGGGGCTTGATGGGTTAATATTCAATGAAAGTTTTATACCAATGTCCTTATGTCAGTTTATACCTGTGCAGATTATTATGTTGGAATTATTTTAGGTAGCAGTGGTTATTCATACACTTCTTATTTGTGACATACAATTTCATAGAAGTGCTTTTGATTATTCAAGAACATTGATTATGAATAAATACTTGACTACTAATAACTCTTTAAATACTTGCATAATGTATTTTGACAACCTCTGTAGCTCAGTGGTTGGGCGCATGGTCAGCGCTGAAGCCGGGGGTTGCGGGTTCGAAACAATTTTTTTTCTATATTCCTGGGTCATTAAATGTGTGTATCATATAATAAAAATCTTAAATATATGTATAGTATAAAATAAATCTTATATATAAAAATGGATTTTCAAATGTGTTAGTCGCGCTAAAACTCGAAAACGGCTGAACGGATTGGGCTGATTTTAGTCTTAAAATATTCGTAGAAGTCCAGGGAAGGTTTTAAAGTGGCCTGTGACACGGAGTTCACCGGGACAGCTAGTACATTTATATAAATGGATTTTCAAATGTGTTAGTCGCGCTAAAACTCGAAAACAGCTGAACTGATTGGGCTCATTTTAGTCTTAAAATATTCGTAGAAGTCCAGGAAAGGTTTTAAAGTGACACGAAGTTCACCGGGACAGCTAGTACATAATAAATTCTTTGTTTCTGAACCATTACATAACATTAATTTTTACAAAACTTTCAAAATACTTTTGCTTTCTCATAAACAGCTGTTTCTAAAAATAAATTATACAATTTCAGCTTTTTTTTTACAAATACAGATTGCAATGGACCCCAAAATAGGCAGAGCCTGTATCTTGGTGGTCCCTAAAAGTATTAAATATATTTCCGCTGTCTGGTACCTGTAACACAAGTCCTTCAGGTACTTAGCACGGGGCCTAGACTGACGTGGTGTGAAGTGTCCATAGATATTATTATACTAGCTGTCCCGGCAAACGTTGTTTTGCCATTTAAAGTATTTCTACTTCATCAGTTGATACAAAATCTTACCCCCTCTTTTGTCCCCTAAGAGGGGTGGGGGGAAAAATTTTATACACCAGATGTTAAGTTGGAAAGACAGTTAATAATAATATGAAGTAAGTCCATAAAAGAAAAAAGTTTGATACAAAATCTGACGGGGGGGGGCTAATTTTTATACACCAGATGTTGAGTTGTAAGGAGGCAAATATATCTGCGAAAACCGCATTCAAATCGGATCAGTAGTTTCCGTGTTAAAGCAAGTCTTTAAATACAAAATCTGACCCCCTCTTTCGTCCTTTAGAGGGGTGGGGGGAATTTTTTTTATACACCACATGTTAAGTTGGAAGAAGAAAAATATATCTGCGAAAACCGCATTCAAATCGGATCAGTACTTTTCGTGTTAAAGCAAAAGTCTTATACAAAATCTGACCCCCTCTTTCGTCCCTTTAGAGGGGTGAGGGAATTTTTTTTATACACCAGATGTTAAGTTGGAAGAAGACAAATATATCTGCGAAAACCGCATTAAAATCGGATCAGTAGTTTTCGTGTGATAGTGGAACAAACATACAGACAGACAGACAGACAGACAAAAAAACTGACCACATTTTTGGCTTCTATAGCGATGTAGTGAAAGCCCCCGCTTATTATTTTTTGAATATCTTTAATGTACAGAATCTTCATTTCTACAGTTTTATTATATGTATAGGTTATTAATTACAATAGTATAAATTGAACTTTTATGTTTTTAAATATGCCTTAAATAGAATTTTGCTTATGCCCAGTTTCTGAGGTCTTTGATGGAAATGTTTTTATCTATTCACTAGCTCTTGTCAGAAAATTAAAATAATCGGCCAAGAGCGAGTCGGACTCGCGCACTAAGGGTTCCGTACCATTATAGAGCAAAATTAGCCCAAAAATTGTGTTTTTTGTATGGGAGCCCCCCTTAATTTTTTATTTTATTTTAATATTATTATTAAATATTAAAGTGCACATAAAATTAAGGACCTTGAGTAAAATTCAAGTACCTACCTGTTGCCATTATTGATATAGAGCCAAAAAGGCCAAAAAAATCACGTTTGTTGTATGGGAGCCCCCCTTAAATATTAATTTTATTTTGTTCTTAGTATTTGTTGTTATAGCGGCAACAGATATACACAATCTGTGAAAATTTCAACTTTCTAGCTATTACCGTTCTTGAGTTACAGCCTGGAGACAGACAGACAGACGGACAGACATCGAAGTCTCAGTAATAGGGTCCCGTTTTTACCCTTTGGGTACGGAACCCTAAAAAACCTGTGTTTAGACTATCACTAGTGTTATTTTATAGGTCAAAGCATGGACAGTTCAACTGTTGGCCCGGAAACAAATTTTCAAAGTGTTACATGTCCTCAACAAGTGCAACATAAATGCAGAAGACCACCTCATGGCCCTGGCCAAGGTAGCTACTGAAATAGATTACAGAGACTTCATTGTGGAACACCTCGAGAAACTCACCAAAGATACTGTTCAGCTGGACAGATGGACAGATTTTAAAAGACACTGGAATTTACTAAGACATTTGGAAAAGTCTTTTGAAGTGGATGGAACTTTTAAACAGAATAAAGTCTTTGGAATAGCTGAGAACAGAGTTTTTGTTAATGAAAGTGAAATCAAAGCATTGAATATTGAGAAAATAGAACAGTATCCAGCCGATTGGAAATGTAAAGTTGCAACTGTGCTGTTTTTTGACACCTTCGGTAAGTTTAATTTGTTCTAATATTGTAGGAGGAAGTAAAAAATTCTGAGCTCGAAACTTCCAAAGCCTAAAAAATATTAAAGACGTAAATGGTTGAAGTGGATCACTAACATTTTATAACTTAGAGACAATTACTAATGTTTTTTACCCACTGCATCATCGGGCTGATATATTATTAATCATAATAAATTATTATGTATATTGTATATTCTGGCTATACATAAAATCCACATTTTTTGGTTACTCGATTTATGCAAAAAAAAAAAAACTAAAATTTTCATATTGTTTGTTACCTACTTTATCCACTTACAAAGAAAGTGCAAATCTAAACAAATGTCTATTCACTCTATATATTACTGCCACAAAACAACTAAGTACCTAATAAAAGTAGGTACCTAACTGAGTTTTGTTTCCTCTTACAGAATTTTCTCTGCTGGACTTTTGTACACCAATTCAAATGTGGAACTATTTAATAGAACAGAACAAAGCAATGGTCCTCGTCAGATGGATAAACATACAGATGTCTGAAGTTGTAAGGGACATGAATGCGAGGTACAATTTTTTCAACGGCGATAGCTTCGTGCAAAAACTTCTACACATTGACACCAAAGGTTTTCAGAGCGAGGTTTTAGATACGCTAGACGAAATCTTCCGAAAATGGCCGATATCGTCGGAGATGATCGCCAGTGTCTCCAAAAGCAAGCACTGCTTCGATTACACCAAAATGTGTATCTACGACACTCTATCCTCCTACGGCATTATCGTCGACGAGGAAAAAAAAGATCTAATACAAATCATATCGAGACTGGTGAGGACACAGAATTTGAGGATCATAGATGAAATATTTTCCGAATCATGTGCCACAATAAGCAAACGAGAGTTTTACTTGGAGCTAGCCAAGTATTGTGTCAAAAATAAATTGTATAAGATGCTGACTCTATGTTTCGAGGATCATATACGCGAAACGGATTTGTCAGACGTAGAGCAAAGCGTTAAAGACTGCATAGAGCTTTGGCTACTGTTTAAAAGCATCGAGCGGACGAGCGACAGACAGAGTCACGTGGTGCCGGTCTACAAAACGTGCCAGGAAATCGCTCAAAACAACATCGACGAATACATCTCCTCCAATCCATATCTCGTCCTCGGAATGATTCTTCTCGAGGATAACGCCAAGCTATTCGATATATTCTCCAAGAACGAGTTTTTGCAGTTCAAAGATTTCAAGCTGCCGAACAAAAGATACGAGCACAAGCTGCCGCATCTATTCAATATTTACAAGAAGTACAACATGAAGAATTGCATGTACGAGCCCAAAGACGTCAACGTCTATCAGCTTCTGTCCGGCTACCGAGGCCTCGACGTGTCGAAAATATTCGAGTTTCAAATCATGAATATGAGTACGAACAATTCGATACCGGACAAGACCGACCGGCGGAGCCTGGGCAGCCTCATATCTCACGAGGTGGACGTCAGGGACATCAAACCGCTGACGCAACGCGGCTTCGACATGCCGGACTTCGACAACGAGAAGCTCATAAAGAGGTACGGGTACGAGGCGAAGCTGAATCACGTCTACTACCTGAAGCAGTACCGCCCCTGTAACGCGAGCCAGGCGTTCGTCTCTCAACAGTATTTGACCTTCAATCGGCTTCAGGAGAAAAGCGTGAAGAGCGCTTGCTGCGAGGCGCACGCGCTAGCTCTGCTCGACTGGTACGACCCAGCCATGGCCGCCTGCTGCATATCCTTCGTCGCCATGATCGGCTGCAACCCCACACGATGCCGGGTCCACATGTCGGCCGCTAAGATGATCAAATCCCATCTGATGCGGAAGGGAATCCCGGAGAACGAGGCGAATAAGATTATCGGTGATCTCATGTCCCAACTTATACAGAGCAACGACAGCGCCGCGAAGATTATTCTAGAAAACTTGGAGGAGATAACCATGGCGAAACTTAAAGATATGAAAGAAAACAATAACTATGATATGTCGATTGTTTTGTATGAATCCCAGACGATGGTAAAGTTTGCGATGCTACATAACTTGCCGCTACCGGAGAAGCAGTTAAGGGCATTCGTAAAAGAGAATTCCTGGTTCAATTTCCTACTCTTTGGTGACGTGTTTCGATACCCTCTGAACCAGATGTTGCAGCTCTCGCAGGAGTTTGAGAAGAGGTCGTACGCTGAGCACTTGAAATACATTATGGTTCACAGAACAGTCGAGGATGACAAGGATCAGAAGTCTGTGTCGAGTAACGGCCATAGAAAGCTATCAAGATTGAGTTCCGGAGAAGTCGTAAGTAAATGTTTTTCTTATGTAACGTTAAGCTGATTAACTCATTTAAATTGCTGCTTATGTAAAACCTGTAGCTTATAGGAATTTATATACTACCAACACTATAAAGGTGTAGTTGTAAGATTAGGTCTACCTAATGCACTCACAGCACCAGGTAAAATTATATTGCAGCGGAACGACGCGACACGTTACGTCATGGGAACCGCGTAGTTTAGCTGACCCTAAATGTGTCATACATTTCATACAAAGAACGTTTGCATATTTCAGAGCCCAACTCAGAGTATGATCGAGTGGCGGGGGGCGTGGCTGGGGCGGGAGCTGTGGGAGGTGGCGGCGGCGTGCCACGGGCCGGAGGACCCGCCCGCCGCGCTGCTGCGCGCCGCACACACCTACCGCGAGCCGCTGCTCGTGCTGCTGGCCAGCTGCTACGAGGTGAGTACACAGCGTAATGGAGGGGCGGGGGGCGTGGCTGGGGCGGGAGCTGTGGGAGGTGGCGGCGGCGTGCCACGGGTCGGAGGACCCGCCCGCCGCGCTGCTGCGCGCCGCACACACCTACCGCGAGCCGCTGCTTGTGCTGCTGGCCAGCTGCTACGAGGTGAGTACACAGCGTGATGGAGGGGCGGGGGGCGTGGCTGGGGCGGGAGCTATGGAAGTGACCATTAGTATATAATCAGACCACTTTAAGTAAAATCTTTGAAAAAATAATTTTAAATCAATTACTTGCTCACTTTAACTCAAATAATTTATAACATAATAATCAATTTGGTTTTACTAAAGGTCGGTCTACAACAGATGCAGGCATTAGTCTTCTGTGTAGTATTTTTGAAGCTTGGGAGGGGTCGCAGGATGCACTTGGTATTTTCTGCGATCTCTCTAAAGCATTTGACTGTGTGGAGTATGATACTCTAATAAGAAAATAAAACTACACCATTATGGTATAAGGGGCAGGGCACTTAAACTTCTGAAATCTTATCTTACAAATAGAACGCAGAGGGTGAAAGTTAACTCCATAAGGTCTAATGGAACCAAAATAAAACTAGGTGTGCCACAAGGGTCCATTTTAGGCCCTTTTATTTTTCTCATCTATATAAATGATTTACCTTTTGTTGTTAAAGATAAGCATGAGATAGTACTTTTTGCTGATGACACTTCACTAATTTTTAATGTGAAGAGGCGACAATTTAATTATGACGAGATAAATAGTGCTCTCTCAAAAATAGTACGTTGGTTTAATGCTAATAATTTACTTTTGAACTCGAATAAAACAGAATGTTTAAAATTTATCTTGCCAAATGTTAGGCAAGTACAAACCAATGTACTATTATATTACGAGAAAATGAATTTAGTAGACACCATTCCTAGGCATAACGCTGTGATTGTAAGTTACAATGGGGTCCACATATTGGCAAAACTGGCAGATAAGCTTAGTTCTGCAGCATATGCTGTTTAAAAAAATTCGTGAAATCACTGATGTAGAGACCGCGCGATTAGTTTACTTTAGCTACTTTCATAGCATAATGTCTTACGGCATCCTCTTGTGGGGGACATTAATACAATATTTGTGCTGCAGAAGGGAGCTATTCGTTCTATTTATAAGATGTCGTCTTTTGAATCTCTAAAGCTCCGTTTAGACCAAACGAGCGAATGCTCACTCTAGGAAAGCTCTTTTGATGTAAACTAACAACGAGCATTCTTTCGTTGTTCTAGTGTGTTCGCCACGTGTTCGGCGGTAAATAGGTAGAATGCTCTAAGAATCTCGCTCGTTTGGTGTAAACGACGCAAGAGCGCTCGAGCAATTGCCTAGAGCGTTCTTTCGTGTTCGGACGTGCTCGCTCTTCGAGGCGGTCTCTTCAAAGGTATTCTAGTGTTCTTAATATTTTTACTTTTTGGCGGCTGGTTTTAGGTAGTTTATCAAAGGTTATTTCGTAAATATGGATTGGAGTAATGAAAAATGTTTACAAATGATAGAATTATACCATAACAAAATATGTTTATGGGACTCAACCTTTGATGACTATAAAAATAAATTAACTACTTATCGTTGACGAATGAGCAATGAGCATTCGCTCGTTTGGTCTAAACGGAGCTATATGATTCTCATCTATAGAGCAAAAATTCTTATTCTTGATGTTCTTGTTGATTCGATTGGTGTAAACGATCTAAAGTATGTTGTAACGAATTATAGTTTACACTAAACGAATACGAAAGAATGTTCTTATGCTGTTCTTGCTCTATGTTCTTTTGGTGTAAACCCACCTTAAGACAATAATTTTAAAAAATAAGAATTCTGATCGTCGCATCTCAATACATTTTGGAAAATCTCTTATATGTTAGAAAGAACATAAATATTTTCAAAAAGAAAAGTGATAATCATAATGTAAGTACTAAAAATAAGAACAAGTTAGCAATACCAATGTTCAGACTAGCCAAAGTAAGCAAATCGTTTTAAAGGCCAATGTATACACGCCTATACAATAAAATCCCAGAAAATGTTCAAAATCTATCTTTAAACAAATTTAAAAAAGCAGTTAAAGAACGTTTGTGTGCTAAAGCGTATTATAAAGTCAATGATTTCATCGAGGACAGCACACCTTGGGAATAGGGTGGCTCCATGCAGGTTACTTTTCTTTTACTTTAGTTACATAGCTGTAAGCCATAACATTGTAATTTTCTATTTTTTTAGTAAAAGATGGCCCCGTGCGAGTTTCTTACGCCGGTTCTTCTCGGCGGGGTAGTTCCCGAACCGGTGGTAGGCAACGTAGTTTCTTCGTTCGACTTTCAAAAAGAGTAATATGATACCCATTTTGAATAAAAAGATATTTTATTTATTTTATTTATTACTGCCACTAAAGAGTAGAGTATATACCTATTAAAGCACTCCACTAGCTCTTCTAGCGATTACAGCGGCTGCACAATATAATCTGTATGATGATTCAATTTTAAAACACAATTTCAAAAGTTCAAATATCAAATAACGGTTTTCGTCTGCCACTTCTTCAGGCTTAAACGACTGAACCGATTGAGATAAAAACCGGTAAAGATATTCTTTTAGTCCTGGGTATGTTCTTCACATAGGATAATTTCTATCATGGCGAATTAAGCTGATCGCCTACGAATAATAAAAACTAAGGAAGAGTAATTGTATCAAAAAATTTGTTTATTCTACAAAATGTGACCCGAATACATGCATACTTTATGCAAAAAGAGACCCGAATACATGCAAGAATTTTGCGTAAATAAAGAAGTGATAATTATTGTCAACGGCTTTATTTTGTCAATTTGAATGTAGTGTTTCGTAGCTATTGCCATATTATTTTAGTGTGCGAAAAGAACCTTGAAAACCAAATTCAAAACGATTGAAGTATGGAAGTTACGTTTCCTTAGTTTTTATTATTCGTAGCTGATCGCACATTTGCCAGCACCGTACGCGCCGTACGCGTCGAATAATTACGCACCGCAATCCGCATAGTACACGAAATGCGGGGCATACGGTGCGGACGAATGTGCGAACTGTGAGGTTTCACGTCATTTCATACAACGAATTCTAAAATGCGGCTCCTTCGCCGCGTGTATAAGGGCAACATCTCGTCTGGTTATCATTGTCCGAAACCGTTATTCAAATACATAATATTAACCCCGCGTTTCATTTGATCTTAAAAACTATCAAAACACTCAAAATAGAGGGCATTTTGAGCGTTTTGATCTTTCTTAACATCAAATGGAACGCGCGGAATATATTGTATAATAATTTCAGAAAATAAATTATGTACTTTTATTTATATTTTCAGCCAAATGCGATAGACACACTCTGGGCGCAGTGGATTCTGTCGGGCATAGAACTGAGAGTCCACAGTCGGGAGGCGCTACTAGCGGAAATATCCCAGTTGTCTTCAGCGAGACTGCTGCAAAGAATAGCTGAGGTGTGCCTGCTAGAGGGATACCTGACCACGCTGCACGAATCCATACTTATATTCATGCAGGTAAATTAAAAAAAAAGTTTCGTTAATACAATGATGATTCGTACGCTATACAATTTTTTGAGGCTTGCATTTGAAAGTGCTGAACAAAAAAATGTTATAATATAATATATAGACGTCTAAAAATGCTAAGATTTAATTTCATGCTTTATCAATACCGCATAATTTTAATGTTATTCGCGACGCAAATACACTTCATATGCCGTAATTTGGCAGGCAAAACATTTTATATTATGTGAATTTAACTACGCTCATTTTGGGTAACTTTTAATTGCCGTTTAACTTTAAACAATACAATAATATATTGTTCAAAGTTAAACCGCAATTCAAAGTTACCCAAAATGACGTACATATAAGGATTTTTCATAATATTTTCAGGAAAGTCCTCTAGTATTGCTGACCTCATTTCTACACCGTTGCGTGAATCTTCGTGCGTTTGACAACGAGACGCGAAAACATCTAACCAGCTTCATCAATTACTACCAGCGCAAATACAGTATGGACACCAATGGATTCTCCTGGGATCTGTCAAAGGAATCTCTCCAAAATATCGCCGTCTCGCTCATCAAGATAGCTCTAGAACACTGCTTCGATAGCGCATATCATCAAAGGGAACTGCTCAAATGTCTGAAAGATGTCAGCTTCGAAAAGGATCTTCTTGGTGAGTTTTTTTTTTATTTACCTTTTAGAGCTTTAAATTTCCAAACTATTTAAGACTTCAGCAGGCCTGTCCCACTCGCGCGAATAGGCATCGAACTGTAAGTACCACCCGCGGGTGGCAAATCAGTAGGGACTCACAAGCGAGCGGTGACGCACGCGCACGAGTTGTTCGTTGCATACCTGCGTATTGCGTAACTTATTCGATCGCTATCACAGAATTGATATTAATCTCACAATGGACAATAAAAAGAAAAGGGCAAAGAAATATTGCGCAGTGTTTAACTGTCTTAACACGGATTGTAAACCAAATCTAACTTTCTTTACTATTCGAAACCTCATTTGTTTACAAAAATAACTAAGTTATACAAACACTTTAACCCGTCAAATGTTTCTTGTACACACGGGTGTACAAGAAGTTTGAATCTCCCGCGCGCCGCATGTACACACGGGTGTACAAGGTCACTACGCGCTGATTGGCTTTTTATTTTCTACGTTCTTTTACACGTGGCCTAATTTATTTATTTTGTAAATAAATCTGTGGTTTACTGGCAAAAATTTTTTCGCCAGTTGATGCGTATAACGGAACATGTTGAGTAAAAAAATAAAAAACAAATGCAGTATGGTCTGTGACCGCCATTTTTTATTCGACGCATGACATTGCTCCGTGTAGTGGATAATTGTGAAAATGAATTCTTGCAGGAAACGGTGAGTATTCTTATAAGAATCTTATATGGAATTACTGGAAATTTAGTGTAGTTTCTTATGAAATAATAACAATAGCAGAAAGTGCAATGTTTTTTGGAGAAAAAACGATGAAACTTTTCAGCTTAGGTTTTTTTCACTCATGCCGCGTCATATTTAACATGACATTTCCCACTTATTTCAACGTTTACTTGTATTTATTCGTTCTAAAGTGTAGATTAGTTATTTAGAAACTTATTTGCAAAAGAATTATTCAGAATTTAGTGGTAATAAAAGTTTTATCGTATTTGGAAACAATAAATGGCGCGAAATTAGTGTTGCTATGGTGAAAGTTGGTGAAAGTACAGGCAGCAACAAAAGTGATAAAAAAGTAACACTATATACATTTATACAATTGTGTATAAAATCACTTTTTTGGAGTGATTCTGTGAATGATTTCTGTTTTTGGTTTCGGAATATTAAATGCCTAAATGGACTTTAGTTTTTTACTATAAAAATTTAATTGAATTCCGTACTGTATATAACTCTCACTTTCCGTGGTGTTCTTTGATATAGTTTGATATAGTTCAAAATAAACACTTTATTGTTTTTTTTTTGTTTTATTTGGCAATATTTTGTGACAAAGGACAATGCTCATTTTGTATAGGGAAAAAATCCAAAGTGAACAGATATAGGGTCTAGTCCAAAACGTTAGTGATATGTAGTAAAATAATAGTATAAATATTTTAATATAAAATTCCATGGCTAAATAGGTAAAATTGCTATTTTTTTTTACATTCAAATTGTAATGGTTTATAAGTTTGTTTGTTTGTTGTAATATTGTAGGTACATCGATTTTCATGTTTCTGAATAACTAAAAAAAAAGTGTGTGATTGAGATGTTTTATACTATTGTCAATTTTTAGATTCGGACGACTGCGGTCGACCTCTCGGTCTCGGAGTGTGACGCCGTCACACCTCCACTATTCCCAGCGGCCGTCGGCCGCTCGAAGAGCCCTTTTAATGGGCTGCTCCCTGGACGGCCCCGACCCGGATCCAAGACCGGTCTCTCCCGTCCCACAGTAAGTATAATATTTCCTTCTACTTAGTGTCCGTCCCATATAAGCTCTGTTTGCTTGTCATGGCTGAACTGATTTGTATGAATTAGGTACATACATATAGGTTTAGGACTTTGTAGATAGGGATTGATAATATAAATCAAGAGACAACATATATCCGATATATGATAAATATAATGTGTGATATATATATATATATATATATATATATATATATATATATATTGCCTAGCTTGTAATTTTTATTATTGTTTTTTCAAAAGGGCTCGAATTCAGAAGACACCTGGTGGCAGCCTCCTAACCGGCGCGTCCATGGGCTTTACAAAAGCGTCCGGTGGCCACGTCCGTACGTTGGAACCACCACCACCACTATGGTAAGTTGTTTCCGAACATATTTCTTGACATTGGCAGATTCATGATATAGTTTGGGTTTCAAAATAAAATTTGTTTGCAGTGTTAACGCTGTGGAAAGGGTGGAGGCCATGGACCTGTCGGAGGAGGAGGTGGATGAGGTGATGGATGCCGCACCGTGGCATGTCACCAGGTGGCTGGCGGACCTGCCCCAGGACCAGGACGGAGAGGCTGCTCCAAGGGGGGAAAGTGAGGCGGAGGGGTGGTTCTCAACTAATGTCCCCAATCTGAGTACTTCTGCAGAAGTTGCGGCCGATAACGCTTCAGGAATTATTAGTATTTGCGCTGCAAATATTAGTAATTCCGAAGGCTTACCGAACGCCACTTCTGATGATGTCCTTCCGTCAACGTCAGGGATGACGGAAACACGCAAACGAAGTGCTAGGATTAGGGTACGCGGAGGTAGTGAACTCGACAGTGAATTCGACGATGAATTCGACGAATCCCCTGTCGATGTCACTAACTTGGCTACATTAGATAGGAACATCCCTAACGACGACGAACTAGAGGAGCCCGTTCGTCAAATCATAGGCGCTATGGAGAGTGTAATGGATGCAGAAGCCGATCATCTTCCTGGCGTGTCGACTAGTTATCTCTGGAAAGAAGACTTTGACTCGTTCTTGGGTGTTCCTGAAAGTTTTTCAGGTCCTACTCCTGGACCAGTCAAAGACTATGATACGGCCTATGATGCTTTTACTGACATCTGGAGTAAGGACATTATAGATCGTATCGTTCTGGAAACTAACCGATACGCTAAGCAGACGATCGACAAGATGAAAGCTGAAGGCACACTGAAACCATCATCACGTCTGCATAAGTGGACTGACACTGATGCAGACGAGATAATGGTATTATTTGCTGTTTTTATGTACATGGGGATTGATCCACGGACAAATCAATATGAGTATTGGAAGGCAGGCGATTACCTGGAGATGCCCAAGTTCAGGCAATTGATGCCTTATAATCGCTATATTTTGCTGAGCAAATTCCTTCATTTCGTAGATAATTCTGATGTGAGTCAGAATTCGCTACCAAATGAAGGAATTCGGCTTTCACCGAAATTAGCGAAGCTACAGCCCGTGATCTCGCATCTCAAACACAAATTTGCCTCCCTTTATAATTTGGACCGTTTCATTTCTATCGACGAGTCTCTGACCTTATTCAAGGGCCGTTTGGCCTGGGTCCAAACGATAAGGACAAAGGCTGCGCGTTTTGGAATAAAATCTTACGAGCTCTGCGAGTCACGTTCGGGCTATATGTATGACTTTGAAATTTATACGGGGAAGGATTCTGATCGCAACAACACCGTGGATGCGGATGTTGCACCTAGTGTCGATTTGGCTGGCAAGAGCACTAAAATAGTGCTCAATTTATTGAAAGACCTAAAGAATCAGGGGCACTGTGTCACTATGGACAATTTTTATAATTGTCCTGCGTTGGCACGGTATCTCAAGAGCTTGGGATTTGATTGTTTAGGAACATTGCGTCCAAACCGAAGGAACGTGCCCTCCGACGTAGCAAAGATTCCCAAAAATGTGGCTAAGGGTACGATCATAGCGCGCCATTGTGGTGATGTTTCTGTCCTTGGATGGAAAGACTCCAAGGTGGTGACTATGATCTCTACCTACCACACTGATGAGACCTTTGTTGGGTCAAAGAAGGGCAAGATGCAAGTGAAGCCTAAAAGTGTGGGGGACTATAATAAAACAATGGGCGGGGTTGATCTCAAAGATCAAAAGCTGTCCATGTATTTATTGGAGAGGAAGCGAGGTGTTAAGTGGTACACCAAGATGTTTAAGAGGCTGCTGAACACAAGCATTCACAACGCTCTTATTATGCTCGTAACGTCATTGGCTCGCCGCGATAAACTTCCGATGACACAGCGTGAATTTCGTTACGACCTGGCTAAATCTCTTGTAGACCGTCACCGCCGCGGTCTAACGGAGACCACACCACAAGTGGGCGAAATTACGAGGTTGAGGAGGGATATTGTGCATGAACCGATGAACAGTACGGGTCGGAATAATAGGAAGCGATGCAATGTTTGCTACCGGCAGGGCATCACCAAACTGGTGCATTCCCAATGCGTCACTTGTGGTAAATACTTGTGCTTTGAGAAATGTTGGAAAGAGTGGCACTCTCTAACAAATCTCAAATCAAAAGTAGATGGCCGAAAAAGGTCACGCATTGAGAACTAGTTTGTTGAGCTAGAATGGACGCTTTACATCATATATTTAAGATTTTTATTATATGATAATATCTATGGACGCTTCACATAAATATATTTAAGATTTTTATTATATGATCGAGGTATTACATGGCTTTCGGTTTGTTCTCACTTTTCCTAAACGATTTTCTTTTAATAAATAGGCCAATTGTCAGTGGTATTTTGTCGTAATTACCAGATGGTTACGACAAGGTAACAGTTGGCACTAGGCAGAATTCTTGTTAGTGCTTGGGCGGGGGGATCGGGAGGTATATGTATGTATGTGTGTTTGTACGTCTATGATCAATAATCATATTGATTTGTCCAATCACGTCATGTACAAACTAATAGCCTTTGTGACTTCAGCTGGTATCATCCATTACATGCTAGTCCCTGACCATATTGCCTTTATGATTTTTTGGCGGTTTCAGCTAGTTTGTCTAG
Organism: Polyommatus iphigenia; assembly: GCA_963422495.1. NCBI lineage: Eukaryota > Metazoa > Arthropoda > Insecta > Lepidoptera > Lycaenidae > Polyommatus > Polyommatus iphigenia. Next base: position 14,797,870 of record OY730189.1, read on the forward strand.
TTAAGTTATTATTATTGCACGCCTTAACGGCTAATCGTAGATAAGTAGTGACATCTTTTGTAACATCTTATGTAACCTACAATTGCAAAAATAAATGATTTGATTTGATTAACTTTTTGAGTAAGTGTATAATATTGTCAATAGTAACTTTCTTATGAGACAATGAGCCATATATATGGCTAATTATGTTATAAGAAAGAAACTATTGACATAATATTATACACTTACTCAAAAAGTTAATCAAATCAAACCATTTATTTTTGCAATTGTAGGTTACATAAGATGTTACAAAAGATGTCACTACTTATCTACGATAAGCCGTTAAGGCGTGCAATAATGATTGGACAAAAATAAATGATTGGATTTGATTAACTTTTAGAGTAAGTGTATAATATAATATTTTGCCAATAGTAACTTTCTTATGTGTATATATATATATATATATATATATATATATATATAGCTAATTTCTTATAAGAAAGAAACTATTGACATAATATTATTATACATTTACTCAAAAAGTGAATCAAATCAAACCATTTATTTTTGTCCCACAGGGATCCATTTTGGGTCCGATTCTTTTTCTCATCTATATAAATGACTTACCTTATCTAGTTAAGGATAATGATAACGAGATGGTACTTTTTGCCAATGACACTTCACTTATTTTGTAAAGTGAAGCGACAACAGTCGAATTGTGACGAGGTAAATTGTGCTCTCTCAAAAATAGTTAATTGGTTTAATGTATCATGTAAATAACTTACTTTTAAATTCTAATAAAACAAAATGTTTAAGATTTACCTTGCCAAATGTTAAGCAAGTGCAAACCAATTTGCTATTAAATGATGAGAAAATGAATCTTGTTAACACTACTGTGTTTTTAGGAGTAACACTAGATTATAAATATATTATGTAGACAACGTTTACATAATACAACATGTTCACTAATGTTTAACCAATATGCGAAGTATGAACATAATCAGTCTTGTGTTTATCGATATAATTTTCTATCAATCGCTTTTGAACATTTTGTTTGTATATATTAGTAATGAAAAGGCACTTGATACTATGAAGTGTAATTGAGTATTAACTCATTTGAATTGTATAATAATCGCAAAATCAAAGTTGTGATATTTTGTTTGTATTGTTATCTAATTATTACGTAATATTTGTTAAAAAAATCTATTTTAAAAGCACAATTTCAAAATAATATTAGCGCGATGCACTCCTTCAACATATAAACCTTAACTGTGCAAAATTTCATTCACCTACGTTCCCGCATTTTTTGTCAAAAGTATTTATATTATATAGATAATAACAGATTATTAGAAACATCTATCTTAGTAATTCTATTATAGGCATCGGTATCCATTTTTTATAAAAATTGAAATACATAGTTTAAGGTTTTTCATAATAATTTGTAAAATTATTTTGTGAGAAATAAAGTCTTAAACCGTAAACCGTAAAAAAAATGAATGTAAAATAGTATTAACCTACTGCAGTATTCTATGATCATATATAAATAAATAATAATTATAATAAAATGTTTTTCCAGAGAATGTATGATATAATATAATTTTGAAATGGTTATGAATGATAAATGTAATTTTTGTTTTCCAGAAAATGTATGATGTAAAATTTTGAAATAGTGATGAATGGTAATTATTGTAATATTTGCTTTCCAGAAAATGTATGATGTATAATTTTGAAATAGTGATAAATGATAAAATATATAATGTTTGTTTTCCAGAGAATGTATGATGTATAATTTTGAAATAGTGATGATAAATGTAATGTTTTATGAGAATATGAAAAAGACAGAAATGTAAATGTCTATACTTAGGAAGAGTTTGCCAAATGTATCACTCAATTTATTTTTGTAACACGTGTTTCTCGCCGTGTATAATAATTTGTAAAATTATTTTGTGAGAAATAAAGTCCACCATATTATATAGCTTACTTTGATTTCGATTTTTTGTTACAATATGTACAAAACTTGTTTGTAAATAAATAAAACTATGTTATCAACTGTCCACTTTTGTTTTATTTTGACTCTCACTTGAGTATTCCTACGCAATGGCGTACCAACATGGCGTCTACGCGTAGACAATAGATACGCATGCGGCCATAATATTGAAGTGGGCGGCGCTAACGCAATGCGTCTGCGCAATCAGGTGGCGTGATTTTATGCTTCGCTTACTTGCAAGTTGCAACTTGCACGACGACTCGCCACAACCTCAATGGGGATAAATGGATAAATATACTCGTGTACAGTCAACCGCTAGCCAAGGTACCCTATTCGGACTTTGGACCGAACTCCGGTTTGTATGCGCATCCATAGTGATGTTATCTCATTTTATACTGGTGGTTTTACATTTACCGTGTGGCCCACTGTACAAAAACAGAGGCTGCATCCTGTATAAGAGGAAGTATATCTCCATTGAGGTTGTAAATTTCAACCCTAAAAATATATAATTCCTGTACTCGTACTATAGGAACATAATATTATGCTCGCAGCACCATTGTAGCAATCGCAGTGCGGTTATTATTATGTTCGCGGCGCAGAATAAATGGCAAGGAACCCCAAGTCCCAACTGTCACGTGAGTATATTATTATGGTCGCATCGCCATTCTAACAATGCCAGTGCGGACAATATGCTCACGGCGCAGAATAGTGGGCCAGGAACCACAACTGCCACGATAGATTAGCAACCTATCACTAAAGCATCAATTTTCTATCTTGAAACCCTCAAACGCATCATGATCCAAACCCATAGCACACATTCTCCTAGTTTGGGTTTCCTGTCTTCCCACTAGTAAAAAATTTAAAGATATTCAGTTGCCTAGTTTTAGTTTATTTCAATTTACTCTTGTGTAACTAGTGGAGAGAAAAATGAAAGAATTTTATTAATCAATATTTTTTATTTTTATTCAATATTTTTTATGTTGTATAATTTATGTACATACTTAGCTTAGTGATATTTCATCTATTTTTACAATTTTCAAAGAATTATAATATCACCTGAATAATATAACATTTTTAGATGTGATAGAATAGACCAAGTATAATTTATCCCTCTAAAAGCATAATATCGATTTATTTACCTACTTGGAAAATAATTTATAACAGAGCCTAAAAACGTGAACTATGATGCTTTGCCATATCCCGTAAGGGATAATATTTGATAATATATACAAATAGTACGATAAAAAAATAAATCATAAAAATATTATTTATTTTTGGCTTTGCCTACCCAGTAAGGCGTGATTTTATGTATGTACGTACGTAAAAACTTGATATCCAGCTAAAATGTTGGATAATAAATACAAATAATACGATAAAAATATACATAAAATTATACATATTTTTTTTCGTATACACTTTTCGTGCCGACAGTACTTTTGTGTCTGATCTGTGCACGGCGCATGCGCGCGCGGCCCGGCGCATGCGCGGTGTAGCGCGTCTATGCGCCGGAGCCGTCGGAATGTGTTATGGCCGCGCGTGTTAATTTTTGTAATGTAAATATTTAGATTGTGAAGTAATTACTGTGATTTGGAGAGAAATAACTTATGTTGTCAATTCTAAAATGTATGTGGTTTATTGTGATAGTGATTATTTTGTGTATTGTGAAAGATAATTGAGTGAAATTTGTCAAAATTTCCAACAGTGTGAGGAAGAAATAACAAATCTATGAAAAAACACAAAAAAATTTTCAGGTTAGCGTTTATTTTATAACATTATTCTTATTTTATAGGGTAGGATTTTTTATGTAGATTACAACGATGTATGATTCATGGTGTAATTTATAGGTTATTATCCGTAACTTTACGATTTTCGAACCCCTATTGCAAATTTTTTTCAAATACTGAAAAAACTTGACATTTAGGTAAATATGACATTAGCAGAGGCATTCGCTTCACGGGTTAAGTAGGTAATATAAGACCGGTTTCAATAATTAAGATACGGTACCTATTGAATCTAAGTACGCGTAACTAGTTACGCGAATTTATGATAATTAAATCTACATAGTACTAAGACACAATATCTTAGATTATTTCGAGTTAAATAAAATGTAGTTAATTAAATATATAAAGATTGTTATATTATTTTTAAAAAGAGACAACCCTGATTTATTCAGAAAAGGTACGAGTTATGCGATAGAAAGAGAGCGGAGATGTAGGCAAATATAATTGTAGGCACCTAGCACTGCACACGCGGTCGGAATTTGAACTTTATAGTATCGTAGCATGAGTCGTTAATTCTTTAAACGGGTTTCGCCAGTGGGAATTCTGTTGGTACAACTAATATATATTCTGTGACTTCAGTCATAAAAACATGTTGGACTAGAGCGAAGGCTTCTTACACTCATAAAATCAATTTATTTCATGTTTTCGTATACTGCCAAAATTATACTGGCTTTCCTATAGTCAAGTAAAATAATCGTAGGGAAATAACGAACAGATACACTGAAAACGTATGCGTAATGCGTATACGTTGTGCGTACGTACTCAACAACAAATAACAGTAATATAATATATTATATAGTTTATTTTACTAGTTATTTATTTTTTACAGTTCCATCACCCAACTTCTCTTCGATATACGACATAGTGGAGATATCGATGAAGACATCCCTAGTTGTAAACATATCGAGAATAATGGCGGACGACGGAACCAAATATCTACAGGAGTGTATTGAAAATTATACGTCCAGTGCAGAGTACAGTGTAGCCATCGATGTAGCTAAGCTAGCTAACTTGCCGGTCGACGAGATTTTAATTACAGAATGGAGCAGAAAGTTCAGCAAAGTGGAAGAAGATATAGCTCTAGCCGAAGACGATATGCAGGAAAAGAGTTACACACTATTCCTAGCTCAGACCAGCGACGCGTTCAAAGAAGCGGGCGTTTCTTTCGCAAACGCCACAGATTTTCTTCTCAAAATTGCGAAGTCTATAACCGATAACGCTCAGAAGTTCTACGCGTACAGAATCATAGTTAATTGGTTCACAGAAAACCACGAGTATGGAGAAAAACGAGAGAACATTGAACACAAAATGTGGGATTCGTATTTCGTTTCTTCGGAGAATGATTTGTTCCTTGGTGACGCCCAATCCACTTTCTATTACGTGATGAACAATCAGAAGCCGTTTGAGGACAAACAAACTGACAACACTTTTGCCATGACGTTACAAGAAATAGAAGTCGAGTCGGACATAATGAACATCGAAAACGTCGTTCTATTGGAAAATATTGACGATATTAATAGTTTTCGTAGAGCTGTGAACCGATTGCTAGAACTGAAACTTGTGGTAGAAGCGTTTAGGTTGTCAGCTCTGTACAAGATATCTGAATGCGAGTACAGACCGTTGGTATGTCCGGTGCACATAATGCGGACTTGTCTAAAGTTAGCTGAGGGTACTTTGTCTCCGTACGAGCTTCCGGCGGAAATGCGTCTCATCATATCTTCTCCGAAGCTTCAGAATAAGTTGTCGGGTATGTATGCATGTATGAATTCTATTACTTAAAAGATAATTAAAAAAAGATGGCAATCTTCAAAATGCTTAACGGTTAGTATGTGTTAGAGCGAAACCACATCGCCCTGTTCGTTCTAAAGTGAATAGACGCGACATTCTAAAGTTTTAAAATTATAGTTATAATAATAATTATGATATGCTACATTAATGCGTTATCGCTGTAAATAACCACAGCATGACTTTACAATTTTCGTTGGAATTGAATTCGCCGCATGTAGACGTTTTAGCGCGAGATATTCATTAGTGACAAAGTGTGATTCTTATAGATTCAATAGTATATTTGACCTAATTTTTTTCTTCATTTTATGGGTTCCTACTGTTTAAAATATTTGAATATAACAGTAGGATCCCGAGGGGGCCGAAAACACTGTCCGCCATAGTGTGACGTCATGTTTTTTGTATTTTATACTTTCTTTATTAAAAAAAATTTTTATGTGCAAAACGTACGAGTCTAACAGTACCAAAAAATTAGAAAAGAATTTAGAAATCATTAAAATATGATAATTACAAATTTTGTAATGTTGAACACTTTTAGGTAAAACTTTTGGCCATTTCATTTCCCAACTACAATAAATAGAGATAATATATAAAACTGATGTTTTGTTTGAATTATTGAAGAAAATATATTTTACAACTCTTTCTAGGCTTATTCGTATTATTTATGTACAAATAAACTTACATTTAACGAGCGCGATAAATAAAAGATATTAAATTACGAATGGGATGACGTCACATCCAAATCGGAAGTACCGCAAAACATAGAATTATAAGTTATACGAGGGCTGCTATTTATGTATCCGGAACTGGCCACTTACAAGAACAATATTTAAAAAGTAATTACAACATTTGAAAATAGAACTCTTTGGTTGAAGAATACATTTTGTTTCATGTGACTGTCAATTATTTTTCCATTGTGGCGTCATTTTGAAAATTGCGTGTCTTCATTTGCCATGGATTTAACGCGTGAACATTTTCGTGCAATGATTTACTACGATTTTCGGCGTGGGCTAAATCAACAACAGTGCTTTATTCAACTCACCGCAACTTTTGGAGATGAAGCACCATCAAAAACCACTGTTTATCACTGGTACAGTGAGTTTAATCGTGGGCGGTCTATGCTCACGGATAAAAATAAAGAAGGTCGCCCAAAAACAGCTGTTGTCCCACAAAATATAGATGCTGTGCGGGAACTAATAATGCGTGATCGTCATGTTACATATCGCGAGATAGAGGCGTCCTTAGGCATAAGTATGACGAGCATACATAAGATATTACACGAACATTTGGCTGTAAAAAAAATATGTTCGCGTTGGATTCCGCACAACTTGACAATCGATCAAAACGGGCTCGTGTCGATTGGTTTCAAAAAAATACAACCGTGGTACGTCAAAAGCCGTTTATAATATCTACACAGGTGATGAATCTTGGATCTATGCATATGACCCCGAAACTAAACAACAGTCAACGGCGTGGGTGTTCCAAGATGAGCCGAAACCAACAAAAGTTACTCGTGCAAAAAGTACTTTGAAGCAAATGATCGCCTGTTTTTTTGGAATTAATGGACATGTGGCTACAGTGCCATTAGAGAATCGTAAAACGGTTAATTCTGAATGGTGTACGACCATTTGTTTACCAGAAGTCTTTGAAGAAATAAGAAAGGACAACCGACAACGCAGAATCATATTACATCACGACAATGCTAGCTGTCACACCTCAGCTGAAACAACTCAGTTTTTGGAGGGTCAAAAGATCGAATTGACTGGTCATCCGCCGTCCAGCCCTGATTTGGCACCTAACGATTTCTTTTTATTTCCATACGCGAAGAACAAATTACGTGGTCAACGTTTTTCGAGCCGCGAAGAGGCTGTTGATGCGTTCAAAATGCACGTTTTGGAGATACCTCAATCAGAATGGAAAAAGTGCTATGAAAATTGGTTCCAGCGTATGCAAAAGTGTGTCGATCATCGCGGCGAATATTTTGAAAAGCAATAAAACCATATTAAATGATATATGTTTGTTTCTTTTTTTAATTCCGGATACATAAATAGCAGCCCTCGTAACCTTTGATATCGTTGCCGCAAAAGCGTTTTCGTCAGTACAAATTAAAAAAAGTGTGCCAGCTCCGACGCACGACTGGAGTTTACTCCTTAAGTACGAGTATAGCAATATAAATACTAGAGATGAAACGGATATCCGGCAACTATCCGGTATCCGGCCTATCCGGCGGCCTTAATACTATCCGGCCGAATACCGGATAGCTGCTATTCGGCCGGATAGGCATCCGGCCAAATTAAAAAAAGATCTTGATAAAAAAAATTTAGTATTTATTTACTTTATTAGGCTAGTCTTAAGAAATATAAGCAGTTTTAGTTTAAAATAGAAAATGAATTAAATTAGTACTCATACTGCACTTAAAGGGCAAATTATGGTGAATAAAAACCAACTTCTCTGCATTGAGAGGTAGCAGGTGGTTTCGCTGTACACACCGAGTACAAGGTGCTGAAAGATAGATTTTGTTAAATTTGGGTATTGTTTGGCATTAGCTGCCCACCAAGAATAAGGGTCACGATTGCGATCAATTCGCACTGACTTCAGATAAAAATCCAGCCCACAGGCCGCCTAAGAAAGTATGTGTGCTTTGCACCAAATGGCTAAGTTCCACCGGATATTCGGCGGCCGGACATCCGGCTATCCGGCCATGTGGTTGGCCGAATATCCGGTATCTGGTGTATTTTGAAGTCGCAATAAATGCATACCTGGTGTAGTGGTCTACTAAAAGGTGTAAGTACTTTTTTGTTGATCTAGATCCTCCAAAGCCACCAATGGTATCCATTGACATAATTTCGAATGGTTTTGTTGCTGATCCCACCTGTGACTTTAATCCAAATTTTCCTTGACATCTTGATTTATTTTTTATGCATACTTCACATGTTTTACAAATGTTCATGATATTTTTTGTAAGGTTTTTTGCTGTATATATTGAACTTATTTTTTTCTGCAATTGTCTGATACCAATATGACAAAAACTTTCATGCACCTTCTTTATAAGTTCTTTACTATATTCTTCAAAGAGGATAATCTTTTCAATTTTTTTAATTTTTTTATAATATATTCTGTTTTTGTACATTAGATTCTGCTTATTTTCATTTATTTTTTATTTTTCTCTTGATCTTCCACTATATCTCTTATTTGTATTAAATTTACCATTTTCAATAGTTCTTCCTTGTTATCCTCTGATTCTAATACAGGGTTGCGGCTCAAACAGTCAGCTTCTTTATTTTCCTTACCGAGTATATATTTTACTGTAAAATCATATTGGGATAAATAATATGTAAGGTCTCCTAGTTCCTCGTTCGTCCTGCATTTAATATTCATGTTCTCGAGGGGTTTGTGGTCAGAGTAAATAGTGAATTGTTTTCCAATGAGCCAGTGTTGCCAATATTTAACAGCTTCTTTCATAGCAAGACACTCCAAATAAATAGCCTTTTTCCGTTTTTGAGACTTATTCAGCTTTTTTGAGAAATAAGCCACCGGTTTATCTTTTCCGTCTAGTTGTGTTTGTTTTAATATTGCTCCGATACCCTCTAAAGATGCATCTGTAAAAATTTTTATAGGTAGTAAGTTGATTTTTCCTAAAAATTGCCTGATATTCTTCTGCGTCTTAGGTGTAAGAAAATGTCTTATTGAGATCAAATTATCTTTAAGTGGCCTTACTGAGTTTCTCTGATTTACATGGCCGAGATACTTTACTGAATCCGAAGCGAAGGTACATTTCTGAAACTTTAATCTAAAGCCTTCTTTTATAATTGCTTCTAATACGCTTCTTATATGTCTTATATGTTCCTTAAAAGAAGACGAGAATATCAAGATATCGTCGATGAAATTTACGGAGTATTCTGTTAGATTGTGTTTTCTTAGAATGTTGCTTAAAATTCTTTGGAAAATCGCTGGTGATGTTTTTAAGCCAAAAGGGAGGCATGTCCACTGGTAGTGGCCATCTTGCGTGACAAAGCCTGTTTTACTTCTATCATCTACTCGTAGAGGTATAGCCCAAAATGCTGAGTTTATATCCAGTGTAGTAAAGTACTTACAATTTCTAGTTCTAATAATCAAATCATCTATTAACGGAAAAGGTTGCGCTTGCGGTACAACAATTTTATTCAATTCGCGGAAATCTATACACAAGCGGGATTTCTTACTTTCACCTTTTTTAAGTGCCATTGTAACTGGAGCAGCGAAAGGACTGTAAGATTCTTCTATTAAATTATTCTTTAGTAACCTACCTATTTGCTTTTCAATTTCTAATTTATCTTCTATTGAACATCTATATGGTCTTTTACTACAGTATCTATTTACTATTAAATCTATATGCGCTTCATAATTTTTAACTGATCCTACGTCATACTTGTCTTTGGCAAAAATTGTTTTATATTCCTCTACAATCTTCTCTATCTCAATTTTCTTTTCGTTATCTAAATGGTCTGTCATACTTACAAATTCCTCTGGGTCGATGTGTTCGTTGAAGTTTATTGCAAACGTTTTTATATTGTTTTCTTCTTTTGTAGTATTTTAAGGTATCTTGTCCATTTTCTTTTGTTCTATCTGTAAATCCTCAGTTTGAGTAAGTTTGAATTTCTTTATCATATCTAATCCAATTATAAAATCATCAAAATCTTCATTTTCTACAACAAAAACATCCACCTCGTCTTCCAAATCAAATATTTTTATCTTTATTGTTATCTAGCCTTCAGTTTTTTTCACACCATTAACCGTTTTTATGTATGCTATATTCACATTATCTTTGTTTTCTTTTACTTTAATCAGTCTTGAATTTATTAAAGAGATCTGTGAGCCTGTATCATAAATGCCGCTCACTTCTAGTTTATTTTCTAATAAAAGCTTGATCTTGATTAAAATGGTGTACTTACTCGTTTTTTTTTTCAGTGTTCATATCTACTTCAATAATAGAGTTATTATTTATGTTCCTTGTTCTGAAAACCCTTTCCGGCCAAACTACTATCCGTTTCATCTGTTATAAATACATCGACACTGATAGAAACAAACAAGCCCAATAACATATATATATATATATATATTAATATTATTATATAATATTATATTCCGATAGGTATATTACCTTTATGGTCTTAATACACTCACAGCCAAATTAGAAAGTTGCGCACTAAAGGTGCGCACCAAAAACGTGACACGATCTTTCGTTACTTGTTAGTAGGTTTTACCCCTCGGATTTTTCTCATACCGGGCGCCTTCTACGAGGGGAGGTCCAAGGTAGGTAGCTCGCTTAGTGTCATACTAATTGAGCACTCATAATTAGTATATATATAAAATCTCAACCCTATAGCGCCATTCGTTTACGAGTACTCGCCTGCTAAACAAGTCAATCCGGAAGCAAACTGCAACTATGGAGAAAATTGAACATCGCGCTGTGATAAAATTCCTTACCAAGCAAGGAAAAAACGTTCAAACCATTTTGAATGAAATGGAAGCCGTTTATGGAGATCAGTGCCCTGGTAAAACAATGGTTTATAAGTGGCATGGACTTTTCAGACATGGTCGAGATTCAATTGAAGACGACCCTCGCTCTGGGCGGCCAGTTGAGGCCACCACATCAGACATCGTCGAAAAAGTCGAAAAACTTGTACTGGAAGACACACGTTTAAAGAAAAAACAATTATCTGCATTTGTTGGAGTATCAGATACAACCATTTTGCGGATCCTGCACGACCACTTGGGCATGACAAAAGTCAGTGCAAGATGGGTGCCGAGAATGCTCACGCCGCTTCAAAAACAGCAGCGCATCGACGCGTCTAAGCACTTTTTGGAGGTGTGTGGAGACAACCCTGTGCAGATTTTGGAGCGGATTGTTACTGGAGATGAAACATGGGTTCATCACTTTGAACCTGAATCAAAACAGGAGTCCATGCAATGGCACAAAAAGGGTACACCACCTCCCAAGAAATTCAAAGTGTCAGAATCGTCTGGAAAGTTGATGGCCACTGTTTTTTGGGATTGTGAGGGAATATTACTGATTGATTATAAAGAAAAAGGTACCACTATAACCAGAGAATACTACGCATCAATATTGGAAAAGTTAAGGGAGGCAATTAAAGAAAAACGTCGTGGAAAATTGGCCAAGGGTGTGTTGCTTTTGCAAGACAACGCGCCGGTTCACAAGAGCCGAGTTGCCATGGCTGCTCTTCACACGCATGGATTCGAACCACTTGTTCACCCACCCTACAGTCCAGACCTGGCCCCTAGCGATTTTTATTTGTTTCCAAATTTAAAAAAAGAGCTAAGGGAAGGAAATTTTCCGACGATAACGAAGTGAAGGAGGCAATTCGGCGCATTTTGAGGCCAAAGACAAAAAATATTTTTTCGATGGTTTAGAAAAATTAATCCATTGACCAAATAAATGTATTACACGTAAGGGTGATTATATTGAAAAGGAAAAATAAATTTATTGTTATATTTTATTAACAACCCTTTCATTCCGCGAACTTTTGGACCTCCCCTCGTATATGAAAATCGATTCTTAAGGAGTAAACTCCAAAAATATAAAATCATATTTTCAAATCGACTTTATTTATCAATCATAAGCTTTTATTTTATGATAAGGGTGAAATACATTTTCCTAGGCCAAGTATTACTAGAAATATGCATTTGTTCAATGAAATTGAATATAGGTCAAGTAGCCTATTGTAATAGTGATTAATTTACGATTATAAGCATATATATTCAAATTGTTTGCCCTGTTCTCTTACAGGTTCTCAATCAGAGACAAGTTTCGAGGAGCTAGTCGTGATAGCGGGGTGCGAGGGCGAGGCGGGGGCGTTAGCGGCGCGACAGGACGCCGACACGCTAGCTACAGTCGACGCGCTAGCCGTGCGCACCGGGTTCGCGCCCGCTAAACAGGTACAAAAAAAAACCTGAGAGGTGTCAAGGGACATCCGGATGAACGAAGTTATAAAAAAATTCAAATTTCCCGCCATAGAGGAATGGTAGAATTTTAAATTTCCCGCCAGTTGACGTCATCGCCATATCAACGCCCTCTTCCCCTGCTTCGCAGGTACTAAAATAAGTGTCGGTCAAAAAGTGTCATTACAACTTTTCCGTCTAGACCCCTTTCGCAACGCGCGATAAGGAACTTCGTACCAATTATGGTAGCTACAGACTACAGACAACAAACATCACAGAAGTTGATTCCTAGGCAGATGGGGGACTTACGTAGTTTGGTCGCGTTACGTCAAACACATTCTTCTTCTTCTTCTTCTACTTCTTTTGGCGTAAGCCTCCCCATTTAGGAGTTGCCAGCGTCAAAGTTGAGGCGAAAAATATGTACAGTTATAACGCAAACTGATTGCCATGCACTGGGCACGGATGAGTGATGACTTCATGCGACCATGCAAATACAAGATATAATAATAAACCAGAAAAAACCAGAACAAGCAAATATAAAGCAAAATATTGTTTTTTAGCCTTTAAATATACACGGAATACATAAACATAATTACAATAAATAATTTAATAAATAAAAGGAAGAGAATTCTAATTACAGCTAGAGCCTAATGTGATTATGGGCAATGAACGAGCTTAAGGTGTCTATAAATGGAGAATATACTAACGATAAAATAGATTTAAGATTAGTGGGACGAGGAATATTAGGAGGAAGGTAATCGTACAATGAAAGGTTGTTTTCGCAAGCAAAAAATATATGGTCTGGAGAGCCTTCATCCAAGCCACATTCACACAATGAGCTATCCCTCACCCTTATTTTAGCTAGAAATACCGGATAACATGAGTGACCCAGACGTAGCCGACAGATAGTTGAGCAAACAGGCTTATTAGCTTTCAAATATTTATAAAACCACGGTCGACTAGGTACTGAATCTTGAATTTCAGCGTAAAAATGTCCTTTATTTCTACTCGACTCAGTCCAAAAAGTATTCCACTCCAAAGTCAAATGCGACTTGGCCAGAGGCAAAAGATCCTGACAAAAAAATTTGAAATTGCTTAAACCACCAGACTTTGCAGCTTCTTTGGCATATATATCCACACATTCATTTCCTATAATCCCGCTATGACCAGGGATCCAAGCAAGTACAACCTGAATGTTGCTACAATAGCATTTAAATAGTAGCTCCCTAATTTTAAAACTTAAAGGAAACTTAAATTTACTTCTAAAGGGGTTTGACAAAATTGCTTCCAGGGAACTTTTACAATCGGACATAATAATTGCCTTGTTAAGTTTGTGCGATTCTACAAATGAGACCGCATCAAAAATCGCTAGAGATTCTGCGTTAAAAACCGAGGAAAGCGAAGGCAATTTACTATTAAGGATGACATTAAATTTTGGAATCCACACGGCACTACCAACACAAGAAGTATTAGATATTATTACTTATGCGAGTATTATTGGAATAATACTCGCAATATCTTCTTTACTTAGTTTATTTCAGGTTCATACAAAAGAACACATGTACATATTTTACTATTTAGTATAGACTGTAGACATTCATGCGGAACCCTACTGTGGGATCGCAGGTAGGACGCGTGGCATCCCTCCTAGCTAGCTTTTACTTAATGACGCGTGGCATCGATCAAGCAAAGCACTGGACTCTGAGCAGACTACGGGAGCAATCGTACTCGGAGCCGTCTAGCGAGCGACTGACTTACTGAGGTGCGGACGCCTCTTATATATGCGCAAATAGTGGTGGGGCAAACAAGTTGTACTAGAGATAAGGGCCTATGGACGGTGACATCATGATGGCGCGCTATATCCTCCCCCTCTGCTACTCTGAAGTCGTCTCGACAGGAGTGCCAGCATCATTGTATTTTCGTGGCCTTCCTCTGCGACGAATGGGAACAACGGGTTGAGGTAGAGCTTCGTCCCTTCCTTGAAATTTAGTTAATGCTGAAGTATGGTGTTTGCCTATCGGTTTATCTGGAGTACTTGGGTGAGCAACCTCGTATGTGGAAGTTCCATGTTTTCTAATTATAACATAGGGACCATCTCTGCGAGGGCAAAATTTTGCAGTATATTGTTTCTCAACATTGCTAAAGCTTCTTTTTCTGTTACAGTGTAATTGAATTCAGCTGCTGTGAGTAATCTACTTGCATACTCAACAGGATGCTCGTTTTCTCCCTCCCCCTGAACTAAAGCTGCTCCAATCGCATACTGACTTGCATCGGTTTTAATGGTAAGCGGTTGATCTGGATTAGCTTGTTTTAGCACAGGTGCGGTTGTGAGAGCTATTTTGAGTTTATCGTATGCTTCTTGTTGTTCTGTTTTCCATTTTCCGTTGGGCGCCAAATGTAGGGTTGGCACATGGAATAATACTCGCAATATCTTCTTTACTTAGTTTATTTCAGGTTCATACAAAAGAACACATGTACATATTTTACTATTTAGTATAGACTGTAGACATTCATGCGGAACCCTACTATGGGATCGCAGGTAGGACGCGTGGCATCGCAACCTTTATCCCTCCTAGCTAGCTTTTACTTAATGACGCGTGGCATCGATCAAGCAAAGCACTGGACTCTGAGCAGACTACGGGAGCAATCGTACTCGGAGCCGTCTAGCGAGCGACTGACTTACTGAGGTGCGGACGCCTCTTATATATGCGCAAATAGTGGTGGGGCAAACAAGTTGTACTAGAGATAAGGGCCTATGGACGGTGACATCACGATGGCGCGCTATAGCATTAAATTGGTTGTTAGCAACGGGGGAACCCTTCACTATGGGAAAATTTAAAATAACATCTGGAGAAAATACAAGGGAGGAAAATGAAGCTTCAAACAGCGGATTAACTGAAAATTGGGCCACATGACATGAAAGAGATACTAGCTTTTGATAACTTTTCATAACACAGGGCAAACTTTTATGCGTCCAATAACTACTAGTTGCAAGATGTGAGAGAGAAGACAGCTTATTAATAAGAGGGTGGCAAGACCACTGATAGACCTTAAACATGAACCTGTCAGACAAGTACTGTCGGCGTAGAGGTAAAGGAGGTTCCACACACACCACTTGGAGCGCAATAATGGGGGATGACTTCATTGCACCTATGACTACCCGTAAACATTTTGCCTGCAGCTTATCATACATTTTTAAAGCGAATTTGCTACAAGGCTCCAATAAAAAGGACGCATAATCCAAATGGCTACGAATTAAAGCATTGTACATTAACCTTTGGACGTATGGGTGAGAACCCCACCAAACTCTTGATAAGGATCGAAGGATATTTAAATTTCTTTCCGCCTTTTTTAAACAATTAATAATTTGGCTTGTACCAGACAATTTCAAATCCAAATGAAGGCCTAAATATTTAACAGAATCCCTAACTGGAAAAACTTGGTTGCTGTAAACTGAAGAAATATCCGGGATATACTTAGCTCTTGAGAAAACAACTACATAGCTTTTTTCTATGGATATTGAGAGACCATGATTCTCCAGCCAGTCGCTTAAGTAGGACACTGCAGAATTTAGTCGATTACAACCTTGAATAATATCCTTACAGATAATATATAGAGCCAAATCATCAGCATACTGGAGTATATTACAGAAGCAGCTTACAGAGCTTTCAAGGTCACTGGTATAAATATTGTATGGAAGTGGGCTAAGGACAGAACCTTGAGGGAGACATTTCCAAACATACCTCGGAGAGACGGATATATTCTTATATTGCACATTAACAATCCTAGACGATAGATAATTACAAATATAATTAACAATTCTTGATACACCTAATCTGAGTAATTTATGTCTAAGAACGGGGAGGGGAACATTATCATAAGCTGACTGTATGTCTAGGAAAACACCCACCACTAACTCATTTTTAGAAGTCAAACACATTACACAGCCGACAGATCACAATTAACATTAAATTGACATGAGCCGACCAAATGACGTTGGTTAGGATTACCTCGATAGTACGTGCGAGGCAAAATTTTGAGGAGCTAGTCCACCGTAGTCAGGCTTTTTGATAACGTATCCGGCCAAAATTTAAGGGAATCCGGCTTTTGTGAAGCTAAGGCTTTGTCCACATTTGTATCAAGTAGTCGTATCCGATTATCCTATGTGTGGACTCCTATTTTGACCATAGCGTATCTTTTATCGATTTTTATACGATACTCGGTTTATAGCTATCGAGGTGTATCATGATACGAAGTGTATCACGATCGCGATCATTTTGCATTCACACTAGCGAACATGATACGTTTCGGTGCTACGTGACGGAGATCTGATACGCGAAAATGATACAAATGTGGACAAAGCCTTAGGGCCAACCCACACGTACCACAACCACACCACGTCGCAACGACAAAGTGTCAAGTGTCGCTGCAGCTTTTTGTATAGTTGCGTAGTGGTACCGACAATATGTCGAGTGGTTGCGTTGTCGCTAGTAGTAGCGATGTGGTTACGTACGAAAGTCAATGAAACGGAGGGGGGAAGAGCTCGGGTTGTGTGCACACACTGTCATTGCATCGACGCAACGTTGTGGTTGCGATGTGGTCGGCCTTGGTTACGATGTGGTCGGTATCACACAAGTGGTCGACAACGACTGCAAAATGTGGTACGTGTGAATGAAAATGAAATGAACGCTAAAATGAATGTCGTAATTTTTCAGGTTGCCAGTTACTTCCGTATCGCGCTGCAGATTGGCTGGGACTACGTATCGGTGCTCAAAAATCAGAACAGACCTCTGGACTTCATTAACCTCGTCAGCGGACGAGCTCGCATGAGCCTCGCTAATCTTGTGTTCAGAACATTCAATGTGCCGTCAAAACAAGTAAGTAAATGTTTGTAATAGTTAGATAAAAGTTTGTAAACAAACTTATAACATTCTATGTAATTTGTATAATATACTCTAGGCAGACATAGACAAAAATCTGATTAATATTATTAAGTCTATGGCCTTTTTATTCATTAAATTAGTATTGTTATAAAAGACGTCAGAAACATATTTGATTGTATACATACATTTACAGATCGCAGAATACTTATGCCGAGAGTTGGTCGCAGCTATCATCTCACCACACCTGGTGAAAACCTCCACCTTCCGACAAAAAGAACACTTTCAGTATACACTCTGGGGCTACGTGCTCGATTCAGACATGGAGATGTTTCTGAACATGCGACCAGACTCCTGCAGTCACATCGGCAGGCTGATTCTAGACCATCTAATGGCATTCCAAAAGATCTACAAAGTTACCAATCCGACGCAAAATGACAATGTCTTAGACGATAGCAATTTAGATGTAGAAACATTAATAGATGAAGAATACCAGAATATAGAAGGAGACGAAATTGAATCTATACTTACGGAGGAGGGCACTCTCATGTCGGCAGAAACGGAATCTGTATATTCTGTTGCGTCGCTCTATGCCGGCAATAAGCAGTCTAGAGAGTCGAGGAGGAATCTCTTCGACGTTATAACGAAAAGCAACGTACACATACGATATGAAATCAAATCTAATATTAGGAAGATTACTAAAGGTGCCAAGTTGTCTACAAAACAGGTCAGTGTGCTTATATTTATGTGTGTAGTATTGTTGTGTGTAAAATTAAATGAAAAGTAAATAAAATTAAATGGAAAAATAAATAGGTATAAAATAATATTAAAAACAAGTAATCAATTGTGTTATTGAAATCATACATAAGTTTGTTTTACTTCATTCAGTTTAATAAACGAATCAAATAATGAATAACATTGTGTTGTAAGTACTTACGTTTCTAGGCGCATAACAATCTTCATTGTAGTTAATTTTACATCCTTTTTATACCAAACAACTATTTTAATGGCGTGAAGTATATTATGATTTTTTTATTTTATTTTAATTACAGTATTATGATTTTATATAATTCTAAGGTATTATAATGTTTACAGGTTAACATAATCTGCATCGAGTTGCTAGTCGTGGCGCACGAGTGTTTCACGTCGGCGTGCGACACGGAGGGCGTGGCGGTGGCGCTGCGGTCGGCGCAGGCGCTGGCGGCGCGGCTGCTGGCGGCGCGCTCCTGGCGGCTCATGGTGCGCCTGCTCACCGGCCTCGCGCGGTACACCGAGTGCGCGTACATCCTGCAGGTAAGAGCCAGTCCACACGGCGCGTTGCGTCGACGCAGCGCAGCCGTTGTGTTGTTTTACATACAAATAACCAAAGTGTTCACACGGCGCGCTGCGTCGTCGCAACGCACACATGACGGACAGCAGCCCCCGAGACAAAGCGGGAGGGGGTGTTGACGTTAAGACTGCTTCGTAATAACGCTGCGATGACGCAGCGCCCGTGTGGGCGTGGCGTCAAACGGCAGCGCTGCGTCGACGCAACGCCCGTGTGGACAGGCTCTAAGTGGGGACGCAAACGTATACGCGTATATGTACGCAAAATAACACACATGTACGCACAAGTTGTCTATGGTATGTTGCATTGAAACGAACAGGTACGCGTACGGTCACGGATGACGTACGAACGTGCGTAAAATGTTATGTATAATAACAACAACATAATCAATAAAAGCTAGCTAAATACTTAAAGGGACTTCGCTATTATCAGGATAGGTCTTCATCGTAAAATGCTGGTATAAGATAGTGGCGTGGGAAGACGGGCGAGGAGAGAATAGTACGAAATAATACCACCTTATAATCTCTCTATTATAGTCAATCATTCATCAAACACTTTCACAATGAAACTTCACAGAAACACTTTATACTTTCACTAAATACTTCACAACACACTTTAACGCCCGGCCTACCCTCTTTGTAAAATTAATGTAATATCACATACAATCCATATTTTATGTTTGTGTGAACTACATTATAATATATGTTAAATTTTCTATCTATCAAGCCATCATGATATAGTATTTAGTCCGATGTGATATTAGTTTCTCAATTATAAACTTTCGAAACTATAATAGGTTACTTGACCTATATTTAATTTCATTGAAAAAATGCATATTTCTAGTAGAACTTGGCCTAGGAAACCATATTTCACCCTTATCATCAAATAAAAGCTTATGATTGATAAATAAAGTCGATTTGAAAATATGATTTTATGAAAATAGGAATTGTACTGACGAAAACGCTTTTGCGGTACTTCCGATTTGGATGTGACGTCATCCCATTTGTAATTTAATATCTTTTATTTATCGCGCTCGTTATATGTAAGTTTATTTGTACATAAATAATATGAATAAGCCTAGAAAGATTTATAAAATATATTTTCTTGAATAATTCAAATAAAACATCAGTTTTATATAATTATCTCCATTTATTGTAGCTGGGAAATTAAATGGCCAAAACTTTTCTACAAAAGTGTTCAACATTACAAATGATTTCTAAATTATTTTCTAATTTTTTGGCACTGTTAGACTCGTACGCTTAGCATATAAAACTTTTTTCAATAAAGAAAGTATAAAATACAAAAAACATGACGTCACACTATGGCGGTACAATGGCGGACAGTGTTTTCGGCGCCATATAAAAGGCATATTTTTCAATCAACATTTTTATGGGTTTCTACTGTTTAAAATATTAAAATATTAGTTTTTTTGTTGAAAATGAATGATTAAGAAGCGATTAGAATGAAAAAAAAAAAATAGGTCAAGTAGCCTATTAGTGACTTGTTCAGAAGAAATAAACGAATACTTTATTCTTATCTCAATGATTAACTCCTATACTAACTATTTTTGTAAACAAATCGACCAATGCTATTGAGATGTATAAAAACAAACTACTTGAAATAGGACACTCCTCTGCAAAGAAAAAATAGTCCGCAAGCAAACATCGACCTTAGTGCTATACAAATAAATTTCAAAATGGCCGCGACCGGCAGAAAGCCCTTAAACATGTGTCAAATGTTTATCGGTTCCCTGCCGGTCTGTGTGCTTAATAGGGCAATAAATCATTTCGTACAATAGTGACTAGTAGTTCTACAAGCTTTTAACGTAATTTATTTACAAACATAATAAGCAAATCGCTTCCGAATCTCTATAAATAGAAACAAACTTTTTCGAGTGTAACCTAAAGTTATTTCGATGTATTTCTTTCAAATGATTGTCTAAAAAAATTTATAATGAGTAAAATAAACTATTCGCAATACAAAACGCTACATACATTCGTGAAATCCAGTAAAATCTTCGAACAAAGCACAAGTCATACCTTGACACGTAGGAAATAGAGCACAATTTTGAATAGCCGAAATAATACTAATAGCTCACAGATTGTTTATTTATTTTTCATTCAGAGTGTGGTCAATGTATCAAAGGTCATAACTAACCAAACTTCTTCATACAAAAGTATTCTCTAAGTCATCGAAATACGTAATATAATCGAAACAAAGAGCGCGGCCCATATGGGCCTTACGGTTCTTGACGGAATGGCGAACTAATTATAGCGCGGCCCAGGTGGGCCTTACGGTTGTTGAGAGGTTAATCACTTCACTCAGCACAAATAGCACTTAAGGCCCTATAGACCCAATTTTACATGACTTTGAATCAATAATAAACAAACAAATAGTGACTTTTAAAAGCCAAAAAAAAATACACATTGTTGTTTACTTAATGTACTTTGACAATTTGTGGTTCGAAACATAATATTGAAAACTTCACTCGATCAAAAATAACTCCGAAGAGGAGGCTAAATTCGAATATTTTGTGATATTTTTCTTATTTTTCATGAAGCTTATGATAGTTTTACTTTCAAAAATCATATCTACGAAAAGCTCATAACTTAAAGAAGAATAATTTGTGGTTACATTTTGCATTTTGGTTTAATTGTCAAAGAAAAAAGGTTTTTTTCTCCTATTTCGCCCTATCAAGTACGCGGCGAGCGTCGTAACCGCCACTGTACAAGGCGCGCTGATATGAACGTTATTTTAATGTCCTTTACAGGTTTTCACTTACAGCTAGTTTTCGGGTCTATAGGGCCTTAAACGAAACTAGGGACAGTTCCGGAACGTGTTGGCTAGTTGGAAGCCTAAACGAGACTGATCTCACTTTCTGGCGACTGCCCAGGAGGGGACGTTTCCCTCTCCATCTCTCCCACTCCGACACGCCCCAACTCTGTCAAAGCGCGCTACTAGTTTCATAAAGATGTCGCACTTAAGTTCCGTTTCCGTTTTTGACCGGATGCGACCATACTTCATGATGCACAAACAAATAAAGCAAATACATATTTTGTAATGGGATGATAGTCTGTGTTTCAAGTATGTGCTCGTCCTAAATATAAGCTTTTGTATTAATTTTTGATAAAATACAATTTCATTAATTTCAGGCGCTCCGTGAAAACCACCAGTTCGAGTTTCTCCTCGGCCAGTTCGACTACATGTTGGGGCAGCAACAGGACAAGATCACGGAGTTCAAGCACGGCCTTCTAGACTTCCTGAAGACGCACTGTCCGGGCGACACGGACACATACATCATGGTCGCCCTACACTTCAACATGTACGCCGAAGCCGCTAACGTCAAGAAGAAGCAAGCGCTAGCTCTGTTAAATGACTTAGAAAAGATGGCCGGGGAAAAGGCGTCGCCGAAGAAATCTAATCAGCCGGTCTGGCTACAGATACACGATAATGTGCCAACGCGAACGCTGCTAGAGACTGCGCTAAACCACTGTACGGATGCAGCTGAGTTGTATCTACAGGGTGGTTGTACGGGCTTCGCGGGCGAAATGGCGATGCTAGCGCAGCAGATCGCGCTACAAATGTCGTTACTAAACGCGTCTCCAACGAGACTCATATTGAACAGGACGACGGGACAACTGTATACCCTGATTAGTGAATATTTAAGGTATTTTAATGCTTCTATAATCATCTTACTAGTGTGTGACATAATAAGTATTTTTTGACTCGAACGCTTGTTTACCAGCTACTTCACGAATCGCGATAAGCTAAAGTAAGCGCATGGTTCAGTTAATATGTATTTATTTTAGAATTCGCGCCAATCTGTTTGAAGTGTCTGCTCCGATGTTGTCGAATCATATTATGAATAATAAAAATATTAGGCTTATAATTAACTGATCACCAGAAATAGTAACATTTCACAGACAAAAATAGTAAACGACCATCAAAATACAGACCACCATTTTAATGTAAAATGATAACCAAAGATTTAACATCTTAAAACCAAAAATAGTAAATGACCACCAAAATAAGTAAATGATCACCAAAATTAGTAAATGATCACCAACATTATACTAGCATTTTAATGTAAAATGATCACCAAAGATTTATTATATCGCTATCCTATTTATGCAAAATGACTCCAAATAAATCATTGTTAAACCAAAAGTAGTAAACGATCACCAACATTATACGTTAGCATTTTAATGTAAAATTGTAACCAAATATATTTTTATTTAGCAATCCTATTAAAGAGAAGAAGACAGATAGACGGACAGGCAGACATCTAAGTCTTAGTAAAAGAGTCCCGTACCCTTTGGG
The DNA here is from genome assembly GCA_963422495.1 of Polyommatus iphigenia. NCBI lineage: Eukaryota > Metazoa > Arthropoda > Insecta > Lepidoptera > Lycaenidae > Polyommatus > Polyommatus iphigenia. Next base: position 14,820,868 of record OY730189.1, read on the forward strand.
TACAGAACCCTAAAAACGGGACTCTATAATATGTCCGTCTGTCCGTCCGTCTGTCTTTCTCTAGGCTGTATCTCAAGAACCACTCCAGCTAGACTTCTGAAATTTTCACATATTGTACTAAAAACAAAATAAAATTATTATTTAAGGGGGCTCCCATACAACAAACGTGATTTTTTGGCCTTTTTTGCTCGATATTAATAATGGCAACCGGTAGACACGTTGATATTTTCGTAAAGGCTTTGATTATATGTTTACTTCAATAATTAATAATAATATAAAAAATAAAAAAAAAGCGGGTTGCACTCCGGGAGTGCCGGCATAAGTGAAAACTTGATTATTAACGTTGTGCATTTTATAACCCATTTTTATGAAAATCGATTGTTAAAAAATCTTTTTTTTTTTTAATTAATCGAAACCCTTACAATCGATTAAATTTTTAACCCATTTTTTATGAAAATCGATTTTTAAAAAATCGATTTTTTTAATTAATCGAAACCCTTACAATCGATAAAAAAAATATCGACAATCATTGTTCCATTAATCAATTTCGATGTTACAACACTACTCTCCAACCGTCTTACGGTTTTTCCAAGGTTTTTCGATCAGCACGAGAATCTGACGCGAGTTTCACAGTTTTTACCCATCCCACAAAAGTGCTCAACGCCGCTAAAGAAGTTTTCACTTCAAAAATAAAGGGGGCTCCCATACAAAAACACAATTTTAGGTCTAATTTTGCTCTATAACGGTACGGAACCCTCCATGTCCGACTCACACTTGGCCGACTATTTTGTTAATATGCTTACATGTTTTGTCAATCGTAGTGATTTATTTGGACAGAAATATCGCATTGATTTGCTCACAAGGATTTGGTCGGTTATGGAAAGAATATTTTGATGAACGGTCATTATCAAAAGGAGTGTGGTATAGAACTATGCAAATGACTATACCAAAAAGACCTTGGTTCGATGATGCCGATATGAGCAGGCAAGATATTGTGCTGAGCCTCAAACTTCGTTCCGGACATCTTCCTTTAAATAGTTTCGCTTCGTTGATGGGAAAAATCACATCACCAATCTGTTCAGAATGCGACGTGGTGGAAGACGTGTACCATATTTTAATTGAATGTGTCCGGAACGAAGTCGAGAGACATAGAATTCTATATGAATATAATATTGATGTACGTCAGATAGGTCGAGTATGCAATAGTATTCTTTCTTTTCCAAATTCAAAAGAGGCTAGCATGTTATATAAATTAGTTAAGTTAGGCATTAAGTTTAGGGCATAAATTATTCTGTATGTTCCTATGAGGGTGACATGCTCGCAAAGCGAACAAACCCTCTTTAATAAATAAAGAAAAAAAAGAATTTGGTGATCATTTACTATATTTGGTGATCATTTACTATATTTGGTGATCATTTACTATATTTGGTGTTCATTTACTATATTTGGTGATCATTTACTATATTTGGTGATCATTTACTATATTTGGTGGTCATTTACTATATTTGGTGATCGCTTACTATATTTGGTGTTCGATTACAATTTGAAGTGTTGTCATGACTAAACTTGCTGGTAGTATTGCAATTTTAGACTTTATTTTTTTGGTGTTACTTATCTTTTTTTGGTAAACAAGTTTAGGGTATCAGTGCATTTTTTGGTGGTCATTATATTTGTTCCCAAAATATTATAATATGGACAAGTTTTAAACCATTGAAAAATCTATCTTGATTTACAATTAATCACCATTTACCTTGTGGAAAGAACTATATGAACCTTTTCAAATACTAAGAAAGAGAAACCGATCTTTGCAATAACGTTGTGGCACTCGCTCTACATAAAAGAAATAAATATCGCACGTATGTTAGTCATTTATACGCACAAATCAGAGATAACTCCGTCACTCCTTTTATATTTTCGTTCAATATCTTATTATTATTTTCTTTAGAGTATGTGTCCTTTGCATATTTTTAACTCAAACTCAAAAAAATATATTCAGAAATAGGGTATTGGGCCTCCGGTAAACTCACTCACTCGGCGAAACACAGCGCAAGCGCTGTTTCACGCCGGTTTTCTGTGAGAACGTGGTATTTCTCCGGTCGAGCCGGCCCATTCGTGCCGAAGCATGACTCTCCCACGGTAACTGTAATATTACTGTTCGTTGCAGTTTCATGGAGGGTCTAGTGGCGGGCGCGAGTCACGGCGCGGCGTGGCGCGAGCTGGCATACCGGCGCGCGCTCACCAACGACCAGCGATACATCCGCGACTGCGTCACGTACAGACCCGACGTCGCCGCTTACTTCCTCGACAGGTTAGTTACATACAGACCATAAAGTTAATATACCTAGCGGAATAGAGCAATAATCTCGAGCTGTCAAACGAAACCGAAATTGATTTACGTCTGTGTGTAAAACATTGTTTACGTATACACATATACAAGCATCTTTCTAAAGGTGGGTTTACACCAAAAGAACATAGAGCAAGAACAGCACAAGAACATTCTTTCGTATTCGTTTAGTGTAAACTATAATTCGTTACAACATACTTTAGATCGTTTACACCAATCGAATCAACAAGAACATCAAGAATAAGAATTTTTGCTCTATAGATGAGAATCATATAGCTCCGTTTAGACCAAACGAGCGAATGCTCATTGGCTCATTCGTCAACGATAAGTAGTTAATTTATTTTTATAGTCATCAAAGGTTGGATCCCATAAACATTTTTTTTTTTTTTTTTTAATTTATTTATTAAACAAACTTATCTTCTATTACAGGATAACCCAATACAGAAGATAGTTATAGGAACTTAAGCATTACAACACAAATTTAATTACAACTTACCCCTATTAGCACAATAAGTACAATTAGGAACTCTATATAATATAATATACATTTTACACTCTATGTCCGAAGACAAAATGCAGCTATTGTGAATTCACTCAGTGAACAAAAAAATAAGTCTATTTCTAAATACAACATGTTGAGCGCCTGTAGCGCACGTGTTAGCGGCGCTCGTTGCAGTAAATTAGTGCGCGCACGAGGCACCAGCAACAGAGGTGGCCGGCGCCGGCGCTGCGCATACCCATCCGGGACACAAAACACAATCACTGCTTCCAGAACTGCAGGATTATTGATCTTACCTCGAAGTAACTTAAACAAGTACGTTGCGAGTGCAACCTCCCTACGCACTTCGAGTTTGTAATAGCCCGTTATACCCAGTAGAAATAAGGACGGATACAACAACGGAAACCCAGGGTAAACACCGTGTAGTCTCGAGTACAAGTACCTGATAAATTTATTTTGTATCCGCTCTATCATTAATTTATATTTCGTTTCATGTGGCGACCATATAACCGAGTTGCACTCCAAGTGACTCTTTACTAAAGCTTCATATAATGTTCTTACTGCTCCCATGTTGGTAAATTTATTTGTCATACGTAACACCAGCCCCAAGTTTCGGTACGCTTTCTTACACACAGTAGTGACGTGCTTGCTGAAGTTTACGTCAGAGGTAAAATGTACTCCCAAGTCCCTAACCTCAGTGACCCGCTGCAGTGGCGTCCCGTCCATGAGGTATTGATGATGACTAGGGTTTCGGGCGCGCGTGAACGACAGCACAGAACACTTAGTCACATTAAAATATAGTTTATTTTTGGAACTCCATTGCAATACCTTATCTATTTCCTTCTGTAACAGTACATGATCTATGTTTTTTTTAATAACCTGAATCAATTTAAAATCATCTGCAAATAATAATCTTTTTAATTTATCTACAACATTCGGCAAATCGTTAATTGTTATGATGAAAAGTGAAGGCCCCAAATTACTGCCCTGACCTACCCCAGATCTGGTAAAATATATTTCAGAAACCTGTCCATTACAATCTACATAATGACGTCGGTCACGTAGGTAGCTGGCAAATAACCGTAGCGTGTGCGGGGAACAGCTGACACTGGCCAATTTAGCTAAGAGTACATCGTTATCTACTGTATCAAACGCTTTTTGGAAATCGAGATAGACGACGTCCACCTGATGTCCGGCATCCACTTCAGGTACAATAGTTGACATTAAATCTAGTAAGTTCCCAGTTGTCCCTCGCCCAGGACGGAATCCGTGCTGTGCGTCGGACAACAGGGCACTTATTTGTGGATATAGACTATTGTTAATAGCGGATTCAAAAACCTTAGCAGGAGAACATAACACTGCCACAGGTCTATAATCACTAGCTGCTGAAGTTAGTTTAACTTTGGGCACCGGTACTACCCTCGTCAACTTCCATCGGTCGGGAAACTCTGCCTTGTCAATACACACATTGAACAAGTGTAGCATCGGTGCCATCAGTACCTCACGACAGTCCTTAAAAATATATGCCGGAATACCATCGGGCCCCGCTGAGCGCTTAGGTTTTAGCCGCGCCATCGCCCGCCGCACGTCGTCGGGACGCAGGCAGTCGATGTGCGCCCGCGCACCCTCCGCCGCGCCGCCACCCGCTGCTGCACACGCCGCCTCCACGCTCAGATCGGGGCACTCCGGCTTATATACCGACTTAAAATAACTTGCAAATTCGGTGGCACATTCAAAGTCGCTCAAAGTCCGACCGTCCTTTATTAGCCGCCCCTGGCTAGAGTTTGCTCTCTTAGATTTTATGTATCCCCAAAAAGCTTTCGGGTCACATGCTAGATGCGCTTGCACTTGATCGCGATACAGGTCATGAGCCAACTGAATTTCAGCTTTAACCTTTGCTCTGTACGATGCGAATTCCTTATAATTGCTCTGGAGTTTAGTACGTTTGAATTTTTTGTGCAATTTATATTTGATTTTTATGTCTTTTATAATATCTGCTGTATACCATACCGGATAAATATATCTGCTACTACTATTTGAATTTAATTTTAATGGGACAGTTTTGTTCAAAACTTCATAAAACTTACTATAAAATATATCTAAAACTGAATCAGGATCGTGTAAAGAGTAAATTTCAGTCCAGTCAACTTCACCTAATAACTCGTACATTTGTAAAAAATCTGCTTTGTTAAAATTCCATAACCTACAACCCGGATGTAGTGTCGAGGGATTCCCACGCCGCGAGTCGGGCGCCGCGAGCTCGGCGGCCCGCGAGGACCGCGGTCGCGCGCATCGCTCAACACTGACGGCTAGCGGCGGATGGTACGCGTCTATCGGCAGCACGGCCTCGTCCGCACCACAGACCGACACGTTGCCGCGCGCGCTTAACACTAGGTCTAACTGTCTCCCGTTGCAGTTAGGCACATTGTTATACTGAGTGAATTCACAAAATGCATTTAAATATTCATAATAATTTGTTACACTACTGTTGCACGAATACATATTGAAGTCTCCTAATACAATCAAGTTATCCCTATACTTAACACATAACTTTTCTAGTATACTAAACATTATTGCGTATTCCTCCTCATCGGTCTGAGGCGGAATATAAACTACGCAACAGGCTATTAAAAATGATTTTTCACATATAGAGCCACACATATCAGTTCAAACTTATGTCTAGCAATGTCAATATCACCAGGCACAGAAACTCTCCGTAACTCGTAGCGTGGTGCGGCCACCACAAGAACACCTAGGGAGGTGCAAGCAGGGGCTTGCGGCCGTCCGCCCTATCGCACCTCAGTATTTGAAACCCGCTGGGTACAAATTCCGCATCTTGAATAGCCTCATTCAAGCCAGTTTCAGTAAACACGAACATATCTGATCCTGATGACTCTAGCACTGACAACAGTTGCGCAGTTTTCGTCCTAAGTCCTCTGACGTTCTGATAGAAAATAAAAATATGCTTAGTCTGTTTGTAACTTTCCTGGCCGGCTTGAGGAGCGAAACCAAATCCACTCACTATATTCGACGTTCAGTGGCCACACCTCGGGGTCACAGAGTCCCAAAAAATTGCTCATCGTTACCCCGACCTTGAAAGAAGCGTAATCGCGATCAGTTTTAGGTTTCAGTTTTTCCACCGAAACTTCCGTGTTATTATCTAGAGTCTTTTGTATAATTGTATATGCTCCTTTAGCTGCTCCTCTGTTGTAGATTTCTCTAACCTCCACACATGTAGAAACTTTCTGCGTTCAACGGCCTTAAGATTAGGAATACCGTCATTACCGCCTAATCTCACAGGTTTCCTATGTGCTCTTTTACTTCTAACTTCAACCCACTCGTTCACATCAACTACTTCCTTCATAGCTGATTTTCCGGCCACCTTCGGTTGACTGGGACTAGGACTGTTCTTGGGGATTGACTCGGCTACCTTAGAGGCGTATGACGGAGCAGATGTCTCTGGTACAGTAGCTGGCAATACTACTCTTTCAGCCTTTAAACGTTCAACTTCCTTCTTGTAGGAGCTACATTTCATATTAGCATCCTTTAACTCCTCTCTCAGTTTCGTATTCTCCGTCGCTAAAACAGCGACTGTGGCTTTAATCTCTTGCATAATGCTCAATTCGAAGGCACTTATTCTAGCCATAACTAAGCTACTCATTTTATCCACCATCTCGTCCGATAACAAGTGAGCGTTGTCTCCTAGAGATTGATCCATTATCTTTACACCAGCGTTTCTAACTCCACGAATAGGCGTTTCATCCGTGATTTGAACACGCCTAGTAACATTAGCGCAAGACTCACATTTAAATGTACGTTTGCGTTGCACTTGTTCCTCTCTGAATTGAGCAGAGGTAATATTTACACATTTATAATGATATCCTTCCTTGCATCCAATACATTTTATCAAGTCTTCTAACGTAGCTTTCCGTTTACAGATAGAGCAATTCATTATGTTTGAGTATTTAGTTGCTAATTATAGTAATAATATTCTTATTATTTCAAAAATATGCAAAGCAAATTTCGAGGAATTCCGCGTTAACTCAGCAAGCGCGTTCAACTTTTTGTGCGTGATACTGTATTCATGCGTTCGATACAACTTTTTGCTATGGTATAATTCTATCATTTGTAAACATTTTTCATTACTCCAATCCATATTTACGAAATAACCTTTGATAAACTACCTAAAACCAGCCGCCAAAAAGTAAAAATATCAAGAACACTAGAATCCCTTTGAAGAGACCGCCTCGAAGAGCGAGCACGTCCGAACACGAAAGAACGCTCTAGGCAATTGCTCGAGCGCTCTTGCGTCGTTTACACCAAACGAGCGAGATTCTTAGAGCATTCTACCTATTTACCGCCGAACACGTGGCGAACACACTAGAACAACGAAAGAATGCTCGTTGTTAGTTTACATCAAAAGAGCTTTACTAGAATGAGCATTCGCTCGTTTGGTCTAAACGGAGCTTAAGAGATTGAATTGTCCACGTGCCGATAAGTGCCGACTGGACGTCAAACAGATGAAAAAAATTGGTTCTGCTGTCATGTATCACACGTAATCTTTTTATCCGAGACTTAATAACTCTGAAGATACCGTATCCATAATTATTGAAAAAGGATGCAAGATCTGCCGTTTTTTTTTGTCTTTCTGGAGATAGTTATATTTATTTATTTCTGTACTTAATTAATACTCTTTTTAATTTTGTTTCTTTAATATCTCAGATACAATTCGGAGAAAAACAAAACGCCGCAGTCGAAGGCAGCCATGACAGACCTACGATCTCTACTCAGATGACGAAGCGTCGCTTAGCCGCTAAAGATCTCAACTTAGCCACTAGCTGCAGGCTTAGCATAACAACATTAGAAACGGGAAAGGATGGACATAGTGACGGTACATAGTGACAAAATGGCTGATTTTCCTTGTCAATCTGTCACTTTGTCTATTCTTCCGTAGAAAGAAACAGTTTCTATGGTGACCATGATAAGCTTGCTGCTAAAAATATCCACTTATCTTTAGAGATATCAGATGACTCAGAAAAGCACAACGTGGATATTTTTAATTATCATAAGGGGCTGTTATTATAAAAGTATATTAGTTAAGAATATTATCCAAAGCGAATATTTTTATCATGTTATTTCTATATTAATATTTTATTATGGGCTTGATTATGTCTTTTAAAGTGTTATTTTTTATTACTGTGATATCTAAATTGACTGAAAAGATGTATTTTTATAGCTTTGTAGATTTGAATAAATGACTATATTATAAATATTATATAGCTGTATTATTCACTACGACCAAGGAAATATTTAACCAAAATTACAATTAAAAATAATTTCAGATAAAGGCCCCTACAAAGGCAAAATGAAACTTTACAAGTTTTTTTATTTTTTTTATTTATAAATAAAATATGAACCCAACACAAGAATATAGTACATGTTAAAGAGCGAAAATCTAAAGCCCTAATTTAGGGTACAGGTGAAAAGAACATCAGTCCTTCTAATACTCATACACAATTAAGTAACACATAATACCGATCTGATATAAAAAAATATTATAAAAATATTAACTATAAAATCAGTGTTGAGTACAATAGTCGAGTCTAAAATGGTTGATCCCTGTTTTTAAATAAAATAATTTTTAGTAATGGCGATAGCGGGTGACTGTACAAAGCACGTGATTGATGTTTTAATAATTCCCTTTATTTTGTAGGATACAAAACTTTTTACCTAATTTTAGGCCTAAGCCTATATAAGTAAATTAACTATTTAAGAATTCGCCATTACTATTATAAGCAAAGGAAAACAAAAAGTCGAAACAGCCAAAAGTAAAGAAAAATATAAAAATAAAATACTATGCATTGCACATGCGAGTATTCAACAGTGAACAACAAATGAGATTCCATAAACAGTTTATATTAACCTCCTCACTAATATAAAGATCGATAGTGTGTATATAGATGTTAAGGTGACTTTCCGATTCACACGGCACGCAGCCGCGACCAACAAAACTTCAAACATAATGCCTCTTTATGACCTAGGTCCGAGAGTCTAGAGTGTCTAGACTATAGGTTTCATTTTGCCCTACGCCCCTAAAAGCAGCGGCGGCATGGGTCCCTAGACCATCGGTAGGAAATAAAAATCTATAGCTTAGTTCATAAAGTAGAATTTTACTTGAAATTTTGTCGCTCGCGACCGCGTGCCGTGAGGATCGGACAGCCACCTTTACAGTACGTTTTGTCCTTAACTTAAAAGAACATCAAGAATAAGAATTTTTGCTCTATAGATGAGAATCATATAGCTCCGTTTAGACCAAACGAGCGAATGCTTATTGGCTCATTCGTCAACGATAAGTAGTTAATTTATTTTTATAGTCATCAAAGGTTGGATCCCATAAACATCTTTTGTTATGGTATAATTCTATCATTTGTAAACATTTTTCATTACTCCAATCCATATTTACGAAATAACCTTTGATAAACTACCTAAAACCAGCCGCCAAAAAGTAAAAATATCAAGAACACTAGAATCCCTTTGAAGAGACCGCCTCGAAGAGCGAGCACGTCCGAACACGAAAGAACGATCTAGGCAATTGCTCGAGCGCTCTTGCGTCGTTTACACCAAACGAGCGAGATTCTTAGAGCATTCTACCTATTTACCGCCGAACACGTGGCGAACACACTAGAACAACGAAAGAATGCTCGTTGTTAGTTTACATCAAAAGAGCTTAACTAGAATGAGCATTCGCTCGTTTGGTCAATTGAATTGTCCACGTGCCGATAAGTGCCGACTGGACGTCAAACAGATGAAAAAAATTGGTTCTGCTGTCATGTATCACACGTGATCTTTTTATCCGAGACTTAATAACTCTGAAGATACCGTATCCATAATTATTGAAAAAGGATGCAAGATCTGCCGTTTTTTTTGTCTTTCTGGAGATAGTTATATTTATTTATTTCTGTACTTAATTAATACTCTTTTGAATTTTTGTTTCTTTAATATCTCAGATATTAAAGGGCTGTTATTATAAAAGTATATTAGTTAAGAATATTATCCAAAGCGAATATTTTTATCATGTTATTTCTATATTAATATTTTATTATGTGCTTGATTATGTCTTTTGAAGTGTTATTTTTTATTACTGTTATATCTAAATTGTCTGAAAAGATGTATTTTTATAGCTTTGTAGATTTGAATAAATGACTATATTATAAATATTATATAGCTTTATTATTCACTACGACCAAGGAAATATTTAACCAAAATTACAATTAAAAATAATTTCAGGTAAAGGCCCCTACAAAGGCAAAATGAAACTACAAGTTTTATTTTTATTTTTATTTATAAATAAAATATGAACCCAACACAAGAATATAGTACATGTTAAAGAGCGAAAATCTAAAGCCCTAATTTAGGGTACAGGTGAAAAGAACATCAGTCCTTCTAATACTCATACACAATTAAGTAACACATAATACCGATCTGATATAAAAAAATATTATAAAAATATTAACTATAAAATCAGTGTTGAGTACAATAGTCGAGTCTAAAATGGTTGATCCCTGTTTTTAAATAAAATAATTTTTAGTAATGGCGATAGCGGGTGACTGTACAAAGCACGTGATTGATGTTTTAATAATTCCCTTTATTTTGTAGGAAACAAAACTTTTTACCTAATTTTAGGCCTAAGCCTATATAAGTAAATTCACTATTTAAGATTTCGCCATTACTATTATAAGCAAAGGAAAACAAAAAGTCGAAACAGCCAAAAGTAAAAAAAAAATATAAAAATAAAACACTATGCATTGCACATGCGAGTATTCAACAGTGAACAACAAATGAGATTCCATAAACAGTTTATATTAACCCCCTCACTAATATAAAGATCGATAGTGTGTATATAGATGTTAAGGTGACTTTCCGATTCACACGGCACGCAGCCGCGACCAACAAAACTTCAAACATAATGCCTCTTTATGACCTAGGTCCGAGAGTCTAGAGTGTCTAGACTATAGGTTTCATTTTGCCCTACGCCCCTAAAAGCAGCGGCGGCATGGGTCGCTAGACCGTCGGTAGGAAATAAAAAAAATGGGTGCGTGTACTTATGTACGCGCGTGAGAAGTTATACTTCTTTGGCATCATTAAATAGCAAATATTAAAAATTAATATTATAATTTGATGTTCAATTTTAATTTTTACCACAAACTTTTTATTAAATGTTTTATTAAATTTATTTCTTTATTTTGTGAATATTAAATAACCAATAATAAGTATTTAACATTAATAATTTAATAATATTTAGTGTTAATTATATTAAATAAAAGTATTTTAATTTATATCAATAAATAATACATACGGATAGTTAACCTTAATTATATTGGAGCACTTGAAAAAGTATATAAGCACAATTTTTTTCACTAATATTCACAAATAGTAAGTAATATCAATCAAAATATTCAATTTAAATCACTACTGAATATAATTTATTAGCACATATATAATTCGCACTTGTATGAAACTCAAACACGTGTTGTGAATGTATAAACTAGAGACATGTTGATAAATATTATAAATATGAAAACAGTGATCAGAGGTGACGAGCGTACCAACATGCGCGACTAATATCGAGGTTCAATTCCTATTTTGTTGGTAGCTTTTTTTTCGAGACTTAATGAGCGGTTAAGCAGACGGCTTCATACTGTTAATTTTGTGTCACAGGTGCGCGCGCATCTTAAAATTTCACTCTCATCATTTTTTCATAACGCGCCTAAAGAAGTATAACTTCAAAAATCTAAAGCTTAGTTCATAAAGTAGCATTTTACTTGAAATTTTGTCGCTCGCGACCGCGTGCCGTGAGGATCGGACAGCCACCTTTACAGTACGTTTTGTCCTTATCTTAAAAGTTTTAAATATACAAGGACCTAACATTGTATAACTAAACGCCTGTATACACAATGTAGATATCTTTATTATTGAGGCAAAACTCTTAAATATTAAACAATATTAAGTAAATAACTATTATTCATATAATTTTTTCACATCTAACATTTTGTCATTTATGTTAGTGTAATTCCTAAAACGTTAGCTTAAACTACATTACACATATTAGTTATAACTTATAGTATTCAAAAAGGCATTGTTTTCGCAATAAAATACCTAAACAAGGATTTTTCCTTACCGAAAATACTATTAGGCACCAAAAATTTAGGAGTAATAGTTACCTAGTAATAAAATACAATCTGTAATTATTAATAATGGAATGTAATGGTTAAATAAAGCCTACAGTAAGTGCTCTATTAAGTCATTTGCTAAACTAGGTAATAAAACTTCCGATTAAGTAACATTTTAGCAACATAGGTAAAAATTATAATTTCCCTACCATACATTATTACTTGTTCCCGAAGTGTTTAGGGTTTACACTTAAAGGTTTGTGAAAAATACAAGAATATTAAAATGCATATTCTGATAGACTCATTTACATGCAGAAAAAGAAAAATTAAATCACCTGATAGTAAGCTATACAATGTACAACATCGACAAAGGCGTTCTACCAGTCCCAAAAGTTCAAAAACACAGAATGTGACCGCAACGTCTGCAGACATGGAAATAAGGATATACGCGTCAAAGTGCATGTGTGCTATTTTATGGCCCTATTTAGCTATTTTCAACTCATTCCCGGCGCAGCGAAAACTGTATCGATAGCACACTGTAGAAATACTTTCTATATTTTTTACTGAGAGTATTTCTACAAAACGTTATGTCTTTGAACTTTTGAAGTTAAGTCAAGACACGCGTGGTATTTTTTTACATTCAAGTAGATAACTTACGTAACGATAAGTAAAACAAATGAAAGTGGCGAATAAAAAAAACTTATCTACCATTCTTTTAAAAGTAGGACTCAAATAATTGACGCCTGCTGTGTTTCGAGTGAGTAATTGTTATTGTACTTAATATATCTTAAACTAAGTTCTAAAAGTATGATATTGAGAAATCAATTGCTTTTAATTGAGCAGTTAGCCTCGTATCCACTAGGGCTTGATAGGCAACGTTTGGCGAGCGACGACATTTTGTCATGGAAACCAACAATTTTTTATCCCCGCGTTCCATTTGATGTTAAAAACGATCAAAATGCTAAAAATAGGAGGCATTTTGAGCGTTTTTAACATCAAATGGAACGCGGGTTATAATATCTATTTGTGTCTGCGAGAAAGGAATAAGGTGATGCTACACATTCTGGACGCTACGGCTACTTAAAAAAACTAATGGACCAATCGGAATAATAATTATTTCTTGAATACACTCTACAATGGTCTTGTGGCACTTGGATGATATTGTCATGTCATAATTCGGTTACATGTCGGACCGTACATTTTGACTGACCCCACAAAAAAGAATGATAAGTCTTTTATTGAATTCCATGCTCGAGTCTGATGACATTTCTAAAACAACTGGGGCTCCACGGAGTACACTTTGGGAATAGCTGGCCTAGCGGATACGCGGCTGTAGAGTTACACTCGTAGCTACAGAGTACACGCTTCGCAAAATAAATGAACGTTTTCAACGTCCTTCACTATTTACAGCCGATTTCATACACTCATCACAGTCTTCAATAATTACATTTAGCGAGCATTTCTCCTTAGCCTAAACTATTTACAATATACGTATTTACAAATCTTTGATAAACGATTTAATCTAGTCAACGTAATATAATTTATTTATTATCTAAATCCTAAATCTATCTAGATTCGCTTGGTCTAATGCCCGTACGAGAAGGATGTGTTATAAATCTATTAGATGAATATTTTTATGTTATATTACGTACATGACCAAAAATTTGTTTTTAATAGTGAGTTTATTTGGGTACACTATTAACATTTTTAGTTCAGCACATTTTTTTATTCAGTTGGTTAAAGGCAATTTTGCAGACAACGCGATGTACGTAGTGCTAAGCGCCATCTATCCGCGCCCTACCTAACTAATAGCCGCGTACGACCAAGCGAGCCGCCTCGCCGCGGCAGCCTCGCGCGCATTTGCTCGGTCGGTCAGTACGTGTTAGTGCGCGGCAAACGTCCGAGGCGCCTTTGACCATCGACCAAAAACCGACAACTTTTGGCTCGGCCGCGGCACGCTCGGGCGAGGCTGCGAGGCTGCTCGCTTGGTCAGTACGCGGCTATTCACAAGTAACGAACCTCGAGTCATGAGATGAGCACCTCAAGTCAGTTTTTGAAGATTTTGCTTCTATTACGTAAAACAATATACTTGTCGTACGTATGATATAGCGACGTGGAATTTTAGTTACAAAATACTGAAAAACCTTAACCAGCTTACTGTGTTGATTAAATACTACTGGTGTATTATTATCAGAGTGATTTAAGTGATTAGATGTTTTAGAAACTTACCTACGTTGTACTTTAAATGTGTTTGGTAAACTTCGCACTTTTTTGGGTTCATTTTGTCTAATTATATTACAAAAATATCAGAGGCCCGAGTTTTTGTTTGACATTCGATCGTGAACGCGTTTGGCGTTTACTAAGATTTTGTATGGAATTTGTACAGCGCCACCTAGCGATGTTCACGAGAGTGAGCCCAGCTGACATACAAAATCTTAGTAAACGCCAAACGCGTTCACGATCGAATGTGAAACACAAAACTCACACTCGGCACACAGTTGATATCGTATTATGACTTAAATAGCCGAGTACTGACCAAGCGAGCCGCCTCGCCGCGGCAGCCTCGCGCACAGTTGCTCGGTCGGTCAGTACGTGTTAGTGCGCGGCAAACGTACCGAGGCGCCTTTGAGCATCGACAAAAACCGACAACTTTTGGCTCGGCCGCGGCACGCTCGGGCGAGGCAGCGAGGCTGCTCGCTTGGTCAGTACGCGGCTAATTACAATTAATTACAACCCATAAAAGTAAAGTCTCACTTTCATCAATATGACACGACCTACAAGTTCGGAAGGAATAAAAAAGTGCAAAAAGAGTGTTGTCAAAAAAGTGAGGCCAGTTTTTAATGCATGTAGTGTTAGCTAGCAACTACATACGAGCATAGCATACGAGTAGAAACACCCCATTATCACTGCATAATAGAAGGCGTACTTTGACTGGCCTCAGTTTGTATTTTGCAGAAAAGTAAAGTACTTTTTTATTTGCTCCGAGCCCATAAGTATTATCTCGTCAAAATAAAGTTGGACTGAGACTAACGAAGTCTACATAATAATATTATGATACCTAATTCATCAACTGATCGACATTTGTCTCACTACGATATGCGATAATACTACACCGCTAAAAGTAAAACCAAAATATGATTACGAAAACAGCTGAAATCACAAATTCAAAAATTTTACGAAACCGATGAATATTCGAAATTCGAATTAGAATTTAAAAAAAAAATAATTTCGACCGTTCCCGCCGCTCATATAACGTTTTCGGCATCTGAAACTGCCCCGGGGCAGGGCAGGCAGGGCAGGCCGAATGGCGAACGGAAATAGCCGAACAAAACCGATGATCCACGAAGCACGTGGACTTAGTACTAGTGCAATACACGTACTACGTAGTTTATGTTCTTAATTTAAACTTCGGCTATTTTCGTTTCCTTTCGGCCCGCCCGCCCTGCCTGCCGGGTAGTTCTAGATGCCGAAAACGTTATTAGTTTTTTCGCGGTGTACTTTTTTTTTTAAACGCCACATAACGCATCGAACAATATTGACAAATCCTTCTTTTAAACCTTAACGCCTATTCACACGATATGCGTGACGCGGTACGCGTGTCGCTCCTCCAGAACGGTCTGTATGGTCCGGTGCACGTTCTCGGGCAGGTGGTCTAGCAGCATGCGCGGCATCACCTGCAGCTCCATGAAGTCCTCGGGGCACGCCCACCGCATCTCGTACGTTGGTTCTTGTGTGCGCACTTTCCTGAAAAAAAAGTTGTTTTTTTATTTTCATGGCCATGGATAGACCCAAGTCCTTGAAGTTTTGTGGCTGGTCTCGTGGTTTGAATTTTAAATTAACCAAACAAATTATTTTATTGTTGGTAACGAGTAAGTACTTGTTACCAACAATAAAATAATTTGTTTAAGTATTTAAAAAGTTAATTAAGTAAAATTTTGAATTACCTTTCTTCCTCAGTCTCGCTTCAGAAAGACATGCAAATTGTGAAACATTTAAGTACTGTAGAAAATGATAAATTAAAACATTTTTCTTTGTGTTCAGAGTATCGCATACAATTAACCTATTTAAAAATTGGCACTAGCCACTTACAAATGAATATTTTTTAGCAATAAGAATCTACTGTGCGAATACTATGTACATATATAATGTTTATATATGTGACGTTTGTGTTTGTGGGTGTGTGTAAGCGGACGTGTGCTTGCGTACGCATACGATAATGCGTGCTTGCGAGTATGTGTGGGTGTGTGTGTCCGTGTAACACACATAATATGCATAAAACTTACTTCTCAATGCCCATGCGCTTCCGCCGCATGATGTGGAGTATGCGGCCGGGTGTGAAGAGGCGCGCGGACGAGAAACGCCGCGCGAACACGTTGCGCGACAGCAGCGCCGCCTCCTGCAAAGTCACGGGTTAGCGAACGTAAGGTTTGAAATCAGGTAAACTGTGCAAAGGGGCTTTAAATTGTTTTATCTCTGTGAATATATTTGCATACGACATTAATAACTTTCTTACAGCGGAATGAAACTGTGAGGCTCAGCTATGTCGAAATCAAGCTGTCAAGTCATTCAATTTTAATTAGGTTTAGCCTAGGATCCCTTCATAGAAGGACCTTCACCGAGCTGTTTACTGGATGAAAAGTATTTTATATTCATGTTCGTATGTCAACAAATTAATTGCAGGTGGGTTGCCTAAAAAAATTTCAGTCCAGAATAAAAAAAAAATAGAAAAAAAAAACTTTTTTTTAACATTTCGCTGGTTTGGTTAATAGACAAATTCTATACCAATCGAAAGTATGGAGCCCGTAGAGTATGAAAACGTTAGGTTGTCTATTTTTTCCTGTCACAAAGTGTCTCTTAGGTAGGCAGGTAAATCAATACTACTACTAATCGGTACCGGTCTGGTTAATGCTTAATGCATATTCTATGGGCTTCATACTTTCGATTGGTATGGAATTTGTCTATTAACCAAACCAGAAAAATGTAAAAAAAAACTTTTTTTTTTTCTTTTTTTTTAAATTTTTTTTATTCTGGACTGAAATTTTTTAGGCAACCCACTTGCAATTAATTTGTTGACATACGTAATTGAATATAAAATACTTTTCATCCAGTAAACAGCTCGGTGAAGGTCCTTCTATGAAGGGATCCTAGGCTAGTTGCTTGCAAGGTTTTTATTCATAAATTCAATAATAATTAAGGATGTCGAACTTCGAAGGCTGGTTATATAACTAATTTAGTCATGGAAATAGAAACATACATTACTGAAATTTTCTAAAATAAAAGTAATCAGAACTGTTAAAATAATACAAAAAGTACATAAAAACTAGAAAAAAAAACAAAAGAAAAGCTGTTACAATATCTACATGTGCATTATTTCTATAGGCAGGTAGTCGAGTAAGTAATTATTATAACAATAATTATTAATTAATAATTATGACTAAGGATTTATTTTAAAACATTAAATTAGGTACAACAAAAATTTGGCATGGATTTTGAGTCGGGCTTATTTTAATTGAGTATTTATTGTATTTTACTTTGTAGAATTTAATTTGTAGAATTTTACATTCCTCCGTGCCGTCAATGCACGGAGGAATGTAAAATTCTACAAAGGAAAAGTGCTCATAGAAATAAGAATAACATTGTATTGAAAGTATGTAAATAATTTAAATTATATCAAACACGAGTTTCAAGATGTGTAACATAGTATGCAACATTGAACATACGTAGAGTTTTACAAAAATGTATGTTATGCATATTTTTGTAATTTACAACTATGTTACCTGTGACTATGCAAACTATGTCGATAAAATATTACGGATTTTTTGTGGAATACAATAGATAGGTACACGTGTAGGTTGCATTCCCAAGACTGGAATCCATACTAATATTATAAATGCTAAAGTGTGACAGACAGACTCTGTCTGTCTGTCTGTCTGTCTGTTACCTCTTCACGCTCGAACCGCTGAACCGATTTTGCTAAAATTTAGCATGGAGATTCTTTGAGTCCCGAGAAAGGACATAGGATAGTTTTTATCCCGGAAAAATGTACGGTTCCCGCGCGATAAACGAATTTTGGCGCAACGAAGTTGGAATATTTGGAACTTGAGTTTCTTTTTACTAAAATTGGGAATGTTGTCTCCTTTATCTATGAAATATTTAAACCGTTAGACAGGACATTCAAGGATGTCTTTGTCTGCTTTGGCTTCTTCTGTGTATCAAACAAGGTCTGCAGATAAAAAACAATATATAGATATTGATACTATAGAGTATTATGTAGTTAATAACAGGACAAATATTGTAGTTAGAAAGGTAGCTTCTATATTAGTATTTTTAGTAAAGGGGTTAGGCCTTAGGGGTTCGAAATCCATGCCTTCTACAGTACTTACGTGTTAACAACAGGGTGCCAGGGGTGCCAACATACAGGGAAAGCCAACACGATCGAGCGATTTACACTTTTTTCTACGAGTTCTGACACCTAAGTCCTACCATGAAAAGCAAGTTTTATGAAGCCGATAAAATTTTTAATGAATAAATCTACCCATAGGTTGGCATAAAGAGTGAGTTGTATATGTCACCGTAAGATTGTAAACACCGCGAGATTGTAATATGACGAAGTGATGGATTGTAAACAAACAGTTTTCCGGTGATTTTAAATTAATTATTTCGTATTAAAAATAACTTCAATGCCAAATGGTATAAGATGTATAACATAAAATAAAATTTAGATATATTTAAAGTGCTGTTTGAATGTTCGTTTATAAAAATTAACCTAATTTATAATTCTATCTGCACTTTAAATATATCTAAATTTTATTCAATGTTATACATCAAATATTCAGACAATTGAAGTTATTTTAAATACGAAATAATTAATTTAAAATCACCGGAAAACTGTTTGTTTACAATCCATCACTTCGTCATATTACAATCTCGCGGTGTTTACAATCTTACGGTGACATGAGAGTGCTTTACTTTTATAAGGGCGAGCGAAGCGAGCCCTTGTATATCACACAACATGAGCACTTTTTAACCGACTTCCAAAAAGGAGGAGGTTATATGTTCGGCTGTGGATATTTTTTTAAAATTTTTATTTGTGTATGTTCAACGATTACTCCGCCGTTTGTGAACCGATTTTCAAAATTTTTCTCTTGTTATGTAGGGTTCAACTCCAATTTGGTACCATGTTCACAAAAGTGGTGACCTGATGATGGGATCCATGAGTAATCGAGGGAACTCCTTAAAATTTATATGGAAACATATATTGTTTTTGGTTTTATGTGAAGGATCCTAGGCATATGCTACCAAAAAGTAAGATTTTACACCAAGGCATGCTATGGTTCCGAAGATACTAAGAGAACTCCGGATTCCTTATAGATACAAGTTTGGGACTTTCGGCGATGTTTTAAGAACTGAAAGCTTATGCTACTATGCAAATTACATTCTTCATCATCATCATCATTTATCACTACCATCACACGATGCCTCGTTATGAGTTATGACCCTATTATTGGTACTTTTCGTAGTCTTTTCGATCGAGACTCGAGTTTGTCGAGTGATTTTGAAAATTATATTAATGTTGTTACAAAGTATTTACTTAGTTAAGTAAAGTAGTATAGTTTAAATCATTTGATTTAAACTTGGTGTTGCGGTTACCAAGTTGGCAATTTGATCATGGGATCTATGAGGTACGTAGGAAAAAACTTTTTTGAAAACTGCCTGAGTATAGTATAAATCCTATATAATATCTACAACTGACAGCTTATATGTTTACCGGTAAATAACTAAAAAGAGTGAAATTATTATTTTTAACAAAAAATTAAAACCGACTTCCAAGGTAAAAACAATAAGTAATAATATGAACCAAAAAGTAAAATTTCAAGGATTTCCCTCGATTGCTCATAGATCCCATCATCAGCCACATCCCACATCACCACTTTCGTAATTGTTATACAAAATTAAGATGATATCCTATACAACAACACGAGAATTTTGAAAATCGGTCCACAAACAGCGAAATCATCATACCAAAGAAAAGTACCAATTATTGGGTCATCGTGTGATGACCAGTGATCGGAATCGTGGGTGTGATTGATATGAATAATATGGATATGACCACAGAAATAGGCTACTTGACCTACTTTTTTTCTTCATGCTAATCGCTTCTTAATCATTCATTTTCATAAAAAAACTAATATTTTAATATTTTACACAGTAGAAACCCATAAAAATGTTTATTGAAAAATACGCCTCTTAAATGGCGCCGAAAACACTGTCCGCCATAGTGTGACGTCATACGCTTTGTATTTTAAACTCTCTTTATTGAACATTTTTTTATGTGCTAAATGTACGAGTCTAAAAGTGCCCAAAAATTATAAAAGAATTAAATAAGAAATTAGAAATCATTTGTAATGTTGAAAACTTTTGGAGAAAAGTTTTGGCCATTTCATTTCCCGTCTACAATAAATGGAGTTAATATATAAAACTGATGTTTTAAGTGAATTATTCAATAAAATATATTTTACAAATCTTTCTAGGCTTATTCTTATTATTTATGTACAGATAAACTTACATATAACGAGCGCGATAAATAAAAGATATTAAATTACTATGAGGATGACGTCACATCCAAATCGGAAGTACCGCAAAAGCGTTTTCGTCAGTACAAATCCTATTTTCATAAAATCATATTTTCAAATCGACTTTATTTATCAATCATAAGCTTTTATTTGATGATAAGGGTGAAATATGGTTTCCTAGGCCAAGTTCTACTAGAAATATGCATTTGTTCAATGAAATTGAATATAGGTCAAGTAGCCTATCCGGGATTTCTCGGAATCAGATTTTTCGGATTCCGGGATCCAGAACCGTAGTAAAAGAATTAAACACATTACTAGGATTAGGAACATGCATGATTTTACCGTGATTTCACAAAAAAAAAACTGTATAAAATTACTATGTATTTTGTTTCAAAACTGGGCAACGAAAATCGATATTATTTTTAACAAAAAATTTAAACCGACTTCCAGGGTAAAAACAATTGTAATAATATGAACTAAAAAGTATTAAATAACTCTTACTCTTTAATATTGCCTTTTTCAGAATTCGTCTAAATCTTAACTGTTTCTGTACATAGTACAGTCTTTATTACTTTGAAGCCGGTACCAGTCCCAAAAGTTTCATATATTCTGACATTACCTGATTAACTCACGATTAAATTAGCTGGTATGACATATCATTGAAAAAAAATTACACCCAATTTTTTTTGGTTAAATGGACTTTCCTAATGATACCTAAGACCAGGAAAATTTTTGGCAGGAAGGTTTAATTGCACCCTGTATAAACTTTTACTTCCAGATGCGCGCCAGACTTTTTTGCCAAGCTCTACCTAAGAATCGATTTCTCTGATCTATCTAGATTCTAGTACTTACATTAAAAAGTTTAAATTTTATTGAAGTGTTTTTTCGATTTTTAACATTGTCATTAGCGACTAGTAGGTATATTGAAGTGTATTTCTGTGGTTTTTTTAAACATTTTGAAAGGTAATCATACGAGAGGCTTATCTTGAGTATTACTGACTTATGAGGCGGTCTGTATTTAAAGTGAAAGCTTCCTACTTGTTTGAAGTGCGACCTTATCCGGTCGTTTGAAGGCTGCATCCGGTCATAAGAGCTTATTCACATTCTAGTGACATCGATGTCTAATAAGATTTTTAATACTTTGGTCAAAAAAGAAAGCTGCAATTTTATTAGAAAAATCCATATCCATACCTACTTCCATACTAATATTATAGATGTGAAAGTGTGTCTGTCTGTCTGTCCGTCTGTATTGTATGTCTGTTCGTCTGTCTGTTACCTCTTCACGGCCAAACCGCTGAACCGATTTAGTTGAAATTTGATATGGGGATACTTGGAGTTCCGGGAAAGGACATAGGATATTTTATCCCGAAAAAATGTATGGAGTTGCGGGCGTTATCTAATTGGGGATTGTCAATTTTTTTTTAATTTTGCTCATTACAAAAACATTTCGAGGAATAAGGTCAGTGATCGTTTTTCTGTATATAAACGAAAAAAATACCCATTAGTTACTTATATTTTTGAACAAATATGTTTAACCTTAGTTTGACCTTCAATGGCGTTAAATTAGCAATAAATTCGACCAACATTACGTTTCGAACTTTTGGTAAGCTTCTCGTATCAGCTTTCACATAATGAGAACTTGCATTTGACGAACCAGCCATTATAAATAAGATTGAAAGGAAATTTAAAACATACTGCAGAGGTCAATTGGCCGCCGATGATGACGTCAGAGCGAAACTTTAAATTTTTATTGAGAAAAAACTATCCAATGAATTTCAAAATTATTTAATTTATGTTCTTAAAATACCCTATTTTAACGAAAAAAAAATATAAAAAGTACATGTGATTTTTTTTGGACAATGCCCTGCCTAGAATGTGTTTTTTACACCAATTATCATGTTTAGACTGTGAAAAACCAAGTTTTATTTTCCATATTTTTCCATATTTTAAGGTTTTACAAGAATAAGTCCATATTTTGCAAGAAAATGTCACAATCGTCCATATTTTCACAAAAATACAAAAAAAAAAAATACTTTCCCGCCACCATGTGTGCGTATGTACGGCTGCGTATTTCGTTCCTCTCGCGTTTTATTGTCGTTCCAAAGATGATTATTGAAGAAATAGATAGGTAATAAAGTTTCAGATGCTGAAGGTCCTGTTGCTGACATGGCTAAACAAAAACTGAAGCAGCACGTGGTATATTCTGTGGTATTGCAACCAATTTATTATGGCTTAATGTAATGGAAGTAGAATAAAACTTCGTTTTTCTTGAAATAATAATTTCGCTATCTTTTTTACAGGCTTTTTTGGTAATGCAGCCGTAATTATGTAGGTACAGTCGATGATGTAATTATTTCCTATATTAAAGACTAAAACTATGTTTTAATTATTGAAATTTTATACTCCATATTTTTCCATATTTCTATTTTATACTCCATATTTTTCCATATTTTCGATTTTTTAGTCCATATTTTATGTGCATATTTTGGATTTTTTAATACATATTTTTCCGGGCCCTAGTGATAATTTAAACCAGAAAATTTGTATTATAAGTAGAGTAAGTTATATTTAATATTGTAAGAGAAAATACAAAAGTAAAATAATCGGCCAAGTGCGAGTCGGACTCGCGCACGAAGGGTTCCGTACCGGCACAATAGACATAACTACCAGTATTTCGACTGCAAAGAAACGGACAGGTTTCAATATCTGTCAAATTCGTCGGGTTTCACTAGGATTATGAACGGAATGTGCCTTGCGCTGGCTGATATAATTTATTTTTAAATATTTAAAATAAAGATTTCAAAATTGGATTCTGACAATTTTAATCGAATGTGCCAAAACACAAACAACAATACGACCAAAGAGGAACACGTCCAGCGAATATGTCAAAGTTTTAAATTCGTAGGTAACAAGTCAACAACCCTAGCGACGATTTTCGTCATAATACGTCAAATTTAAAAATTTCAACATCAGTTCCAAGTCGGCATACTCTATAATTCGGTCTACTCTGGTACCGGTATAGAGCAAAAGTAGACAAAAAATGTGTTTTTTGTATGGGACCCACCCCCCTTAAATATTTACTTTATTTTAATTTTATTATTAATTATTAAAGTACAATTATATTTAAGGATTTTGTGAAAATTCCAAGTGCCTAGCTGTTACCATTATTGATTACGAGCAAAAAAGGACAAAAAAATCACATTTCTTGTATGGGAGCCCCCCTTAAATATTAACTTTATTTTATTTTTAGTACTTATTTGTTGTTATAGCGGCAATAGATATACACAATCTGTGAAAATTTCAGAAGTCTAGCTATAGCGGTTCTTGAGTTACAGCCTGGAGACAGACAGACAGACAGACAGACGGACAGACGGACAGACAACGAAGTCTTAGTAATAGGGTCCCGTTTTTACCCTTTGGGTACGGAAACCTAAAAAATGAGCCCTAATAAAATTAAATAAAAAAAACTTTGGCCACACTTTAGTAGGTAAGTATGTCTTTCCGGTCGCAATATTATGTTTCATTTACAAAGTACTAGAATTATTGTGCCATGCGTTTGTTTGGTCTTACTTTAAATGTCAAATAACATAGGTAAGTAGAGATCAACTACGATAACATGGCGCGCCCCTCCAAAATTCAAAACGTTTGAAGTGCGTTGTCAAAACGTTTAAAGTGCGTTGTCTTGTGCGGTGGGCTAATTATGATTAGTTGACCAACAAATCTTGGTAATAAGTGACATTAACTGAAATATTACGTGTACTGTGATTGGTTGAATACTTACTACATACAAACTCTTTCATATGGATGTGACTACACACATTGAAACAGTCATTTGGAGGGGCGCGCCATGTTATCGTAGTTGATCTCTACAGAAATTAACTTGGCTCCTGTTTCCATAGTTTTATTAGAAAGGTTCCTAGTCAAGTGTTGTGTGCATAATGCAATGCATAGACGTGCATTTATACCTTATAGGTATTACGAGGGCTGCTATTTATGTATCCGGAATTAAAAAAAGAAACAAACATATATCATTTAATATGGTTTTATTGCTTTTCAAAATATTCGCCGCGATGATCGACACACTTTTGCATACGCTGGAACCAATTTTCATAGCACTTTTTCCATTCTGATTGAGGTATCTCCAAAACGTGCATTTTGAACGCATCAACAGCCTCTTCGCGGCTCGAAAAACGTTGACCACGTAATTTGTTCTTCGCGTATGGAAATAAAAAGAAATCGTTAGGTGCCAAATCAGGGCTGTACGGCGGATGACCAGTCAATTCGATCTTTTGACCCTCCAAAAACTGAGTTGTTTCAGCTGAGGTGTGACAGCTAGCATTGTCGTGATGTAATATGATTCTGCGTTGTCGGTTGTCCTTTCTTATTTCTTCAAAGACTTCTGGTAAACAAATGGTCGTATACCATTCAGAATTAACCGTTTTACGATTCTCTAATGGCACTGTAGCCACATGTCCATTAATTCCAAAAAAACAGGCGACCATTTGCTTCAAAGTACTTTTTGCACGAGTAACTTTTGTTGGTTTCGGCTCATCTTGGAACACCCACACCGTTGACTGTTGTTTAGTTTCGGGGTCATATGCATAGATCCAAGATTCATCACCTGTGTAGATATTATAAACGGCTTTTGACGTACCACGGTTGTATTTTTTTATCATTTTTTTGCACCAATCGACACGACCCCGTTTTTGATCGATTGTCAAGTTGTGCGGAATACAACGCGAACATATTTTTTTTACAGCCAAATGTTCGTGTAATATCTTATGTATGCTCGTCATACTTATGCCTAAGGACGCCTCTATCTCGCGATATGTAACATGACGATCACGCATTATTAGTTCCCGCACAGCATCTATATTTTGTGGGACAACAGCTGTTTTTGGGCGACCTTCTTTATTTTCATCCGTGAGCATAGACCGCCCACGATTAAACTCACTGTACCAGTGATAAACAGTGGTTTTTGATTGTGCTTCATCTCAAAAAGTTGCGGTGAGTTGAATAAAGCACTGTTGTTGATTTAGACCACGCCGAAAATCGTAGTAAATCATTGCACGAAAATGTTCACGCGTTAAAGCCATGGCAAATGAAGACACGCAATTTTCAAAATGACGCCACAATGGAAAAATAATTGACAGTCACATGAAACAAAATGTATTCTTCAACCAAAGAGTTCTATTTTCAAATGTTGTAATTACTTTTTAAATATTGTTCTTGTAAGTGGCCAGTTCCGGATACATAAATAGCAGCCTATGTATCTACACGTATGTTTACAATATAAGTACATGTCATAAATTTAAATTTTTAAATTAAAAAACAAGAAAACTAACACTCTGCTGTCTGACAACTCATCTATACATAATTTTGATGATTCTTTCAGTGTTAGATAGCCCATTTATCGAGGAAGGCTATAGGCTATATTTTATCACGCTAAGACTAACAGGAGCGAAGAAATAGAGGAGAATGTGGAAAAAACGGGGAAATTATTTGAAAGGGCTTATCTCGCGAACTACTAGAGCAATTTTTATGTTATTTGGCACAGATAAGACGTAGACCACGTGTAAGATCATAGGCTATCGATTTTGATCATTTTTTCAGTGGCTATATAATATTTTATACCCGTGCGACGCCGGGGCGGTTCACTAGTATAATATAATTGGAAGCTGAATCGAGACGAGTAGCATCTTATTACAAAGCAATTGCAGTGGACCGTTATGGACAAACAAAACAATGACATCGCATTCTCCATCGAGTCGTGAGTTCGATGACCTCAGCTATGATTTCGTGGGACAAAAAATGCGAAGATCGACAATGTAGTTCAAGTATAAAATGGTCAGCTATCAAATTATTCAAGTGTCGTTCAACTTTAAGTGAACTAGAATTGCTAAATTAAAGAATACCTGTCAAGTTTATTTTTAACTGGCGGCACCAAACTTTATGTGAGCTAAAAAATAGGTCATTATATATATATAATCCAAAGTAAGAATGAGAAGAAACGTAAAAAGCGTTGGTGAAATTGGGAATACCTAAATAAGGGGTGTAGCTTCCCATTTTTTTGTGACAAATATTTACCCTTCCTAAGGATCCCAAAGCACGGTGCGCTTCTGACCTAAATAGTTCTACAAACGCAACATGGCGATTAACCCTGTTAAGAGGCCGGGTACACTTGGAATATTTTGAAGTAAATTTTTGTGCAGGAACCTAGGTAATTACTATTTTAAACTGAAAAACAACTCAAACATGTTAAATATTTTCGTATGAGAAAATGATTTTGGAATTACGTATGTATGAGAATTTCGAGGGTACCCGGCCCCTTAAATAATAATCATCATATTTAAAGCTACTTGGCGCACTTCCCGGGGTGGCGCGCTTTGCCACACTCACTATACATATCTACACATATAGATATATATCTATACATATTATAAAACAAAGTCGCTTTTTCCCTCATGTCCCTTTGTTCCCTTTAATCTTTAAAAAACTACGCAA
Source organism: Polyommatus iphigenia (assembly GCA_963422495.1). Classification (NCBI taxonomy): domain Eukaryota; kingdom Metazoa; phylum Arthropoda; class Insecta; order Lepidoptera; family Lycaenidae; genus Polyommatus; species Polyommatus iphigenia. The sequence goes on from OY730189.1 coordinate 14,847,958, forward strand.
CGGATTTTGATAATTCTTTCAGTGTTAGAAAGCCCATAGCCCATTTATCGAGGAAGGCTATAGGCTATATTTTATCACGCTAAGACTAATAGGAGCGAAGAAATATATGAAAATGTGGAAAAACGGGGAAAATTATTAGAAAGGGCTAACTTGACCGCGCTAATCTCAGGAACTACTGGTCCGATTTGAAAAATTCTTTCAGTGTTAGATTGCCCATTTATTGAGGAAGGCTATAGGCTATATTTTATCACGCTAAGACTAATAGGAGCGAAGAAATATATGAAAATGTGGAAAAACGGGGAAAATTATTAGAAAGGGCTAACTTGACCGCGCTAATCTCAGGAACTACTGGTCCGATTTGAAAAATTCTTTCAGTGTTAGATTGCCCATTTATTGAGGAAGGCTATAGGCTATATTTTATCACGCTAAGACCAACATCTAACATAACATCATTTTTTCCGCCGGGGTGGGTCGCTAGTATATCATAAATAAAGTGTACATAAAAGTGTGAATCGCTCGTCGCTGGCGTGCGGCACAATACAGCATAGACAGCACAAGACAGCACAGGAACAGCATATTGTATATTATCTCACTGACAGCACTCACGGTGGACACGGTGAGCAGCGCGTCGCTGTCGTCGCAGTGCTGCGCCTCCAGGTCTTCCGGCCGGCGCCAGGTGGACTCCAGGTCTCGGGTGGGTACGCCGAACAGCGCGTACCCGAAACCGTTCAGCATTATCCGGTACTGGGGAATAAACAGGAGGTTGATTCATAAGCAGATGGGGTCTTACGTCGTTTGGTCGGCTCATGTCAATTCAATGTTAGCTGTGAGGGATGATGACAAGGTCAAAGATTAGCGAATTTTGTTAATAAAATAAAGAAATAACGGTAAAAAATAAGTGTTTCCAAAATTTCAGCTTGATAGGATTTGTATTTTTTTTTGTTATGCGCCTTGGATTTTCAAGTCGATTTTTTTTTCAAATAAATTTCTTAATATTTATATACCATTCGATAACTTATGTCATTTAAAGCAACTTTTGTTATGAAACCACTTTCATAAACGCAATAATTAATATAGCTATCGAACAAAGTTCTCCCGCGATGCCTACAAGTAACTCTAAGGTGACGTCATAATCGAGTCGCATTTTGTATGGAGCGTTTCGGGCAGGTCTATTTTATGAGATTTTTAAATTGTCATAACTTGGTGAATTTTTAACCTATCGGAGTCATTCTTTCACCGATGTTTCTAGTTTTGACAGGTCTTTCAATTACCAATAAGAAAAAAAATTGTCATCATGCCCATTCAGAGACCGCAACGCGACAAGTTTGTATGGATTTGACAGATTTCGATTGCGTGAGATGTCTTGCGAATCTGTCAAATCCATATAAATTTAGCAATACATCTACGCGTCGCGTTGCGGTCTGAATGAACCCTAACGCGTCCAAATTACTTAAGTTACCAACGCGTGTTTATCAAGAGCCGCGACGCGCCAGCTCGAGCCACGCACCGTGTGAAGCCAGCACGAAGTTACCGACTTCAATCGGATCGGACACGCCTGCTTGAGCCAGCCCGCGCCAGCTCGAGCCACGCACCGTGTGAAGCCAGCACGAAGTTACCGACTTCAATCGGATCGGACACGCCTGCTTGAGCCAGCCCGCGCCAGCTCGAGCCACGCACCGTGTGAAGCCAGCACGAAGTTACCGACTTCAATCGGATCGGACACGCCTGCTTGAGCCAGCCCGCGCCAGCTCGAGCCACGCACCGTGTGAAGCCAGCACGAAGTTACCGACTTCAATCGGATCGGACACGCCTGCTTGAGCCAGCCCGCGCCAGCTCGAGCCACGCACCGTGTGAAGCCAGCACGAAGTTACCGACTTCAATCGGATCGGACACGCCTGCTTGAGCCAGCCCGCGCCAGCTCGAGCCACGCACCGTGTGAAGCCAGCACGAAGTTACCGACTTCAATCGGATCGGACACGCCTGCTTGAGCCAGCCCGCGCCAGCTCGAGCCACGCACCGTGTGAAGCCAGCACGAAGTTACCGACTTCAATCGGATCGGACACGCCTGCTTGAGCCAGCCCGCGCCAGCTCGAGCCACGCACCGTGTGAAGCCAGCACGAAGTTACCGACTTCAATCGGATCGGACACGCCTGCTTGAGCCAGCCCGCGCCAGCTCGAGCCACGCACCGTGTGAAGCCAGCACGAAGTTACCGACTTCAATCGGATCGGACACGCCTGCTTGAGCCAGCCCGCGCCAGCTCGAGCCACGCACCGTGTGAAGCCAGCACGAAGTTACCGACTTCAATCGGATCGGACACGCCTGCTTGAGCCAGCCCGCGCCAGCTCGAGCCACGCACCGTGTGAAGCCAGCACGAAGTTACCGACTTCAATCGGATCGGACACGCCTGCTTGAGCCAGCCCGCGCCAGCTCGAGCCACGCACCGTGTGAAGCCAGCACGAAGTTACCGACTTCAATCGGATCGGACACGCCTGCTTGAGCCAGCCCGCGCCAGCTCGAGCCACGCACCGTGTGAAGCCAGCACGAAGTTACCGACTTCAATCGGATCGGACACGCCTGCTTGAGCCAGCCCGCGCCAGCTCGAGCCACGCACCGTGTGAAGCCAGCACGAAGTTACCGACTTCAATCGGATCGGACACGCCTGCTTGAGCCAGCCCGCGCCAGCTCGAGCCACGCACCGTGTGAAGCCAGCACGAAGTTACCGACTTCAATCGGATCGGACACGCCTGCTTGAGCCAGCCCGCGCCACCTCGAGCCACCCCCATCACACAGCGCGCGGCTCGAGTTGGCGCGGCGCGGCTCGTGATAAACACGTGTTGGTTACTACGTAAAGTGGTAGCGTTAGGGTCAATTCAGAGTTCAGACGGCAACGCGACGCGTAGATGCATTTCTAAATGTATATGAATTTGACAGATTCGCAAGACATCTCACGCAATTGAAATCTGTCAAATCCATACAAACTTGTCGCGTTGCGGTCTCTGAATTGACCCTTAAGTCAAACCCAACCGACGGATCACAGCTAACGCACCGTGAGAAATCAGCATTATGTTATCTAATATCTTGCTGCAACTTTTTAACAGTTTGATCGCGATTCTCGTCTGCGTCGTTGTGCTAACACAACGGCCAATAACAGAGTGCTATTTACCTTAGGCAACTTAGTAGCGTGTATGGTCTGTATGATCTTGGTGCGGAGGTTCTCTATGCTGTGGACGCTCAGCCTCATCACCAGGTCGTCTCCGACCCCGACTGTCAGGACGAAGCTCTCCGTGTACCGCGCCGCCTCCCGACTTATTAGACCAGCTGCAAAATAAACTCAGTAAGTTGTAGATCCATACTAATATTATAAATGCAAAAGTGTGTGTCTGTTACCTCTTCACGCCCAACCCGCAGAACCGATTTTGCTGAATTTTGGTATGGAGATACTTTGAGTACCTACCGCGAAAGGGCATAGGAAACTTTTGATCCCGGAGTAATGTTTTCGCGCGATAAGCTAATTTTGGCACATAGGTACTAAGTAAATTGAAACATAAATGTAAATAGGAAAGAAAGTAAATTCTGAAACTTTGGTAGAGAGTAGAGACCAATAAATTTCGTACCTCGAATCTGGGATCGATACCACTCGTGCGAGCGAGAGTCGTAAATCGAAAGCAGATCGAATGTACGAGAATTTCGACCCTAGAGTCTAGACTCTAGACATTCGCACCCCCAGACTCTAAAATCTAAACGGACGGTTCTTCTAATAAATGATTTATAATATGTAAGTATAAATAGGTACAACCTCAGAAAACGGATATGCAGCCGTTTTCTGAGGATAATGAAAGGAGTTTATCTCAATAGCGTTTTTGATTGAAGTGCTTACTGAATTTAAATACTTATGATTTGCTAATTAACTGTCGTTCTAAATTTAACTCAGACACAAATGCAGTTCAAAGTACAAAAATGTCTAAGTACTCAACCGTAACCATTTGAGAAGGTGTAAATTGATGAGTTTTTAGCGGGTACTTGTGAGGTTGTAAAATATAATATAGACTTATGTAACTTGTTATGTCAACTGGTAAACTGGACGATCCATAATATCGGAATTATTTATGACAATTATTTATGGTTTTATAGTGTAATGAATCTTAAGTTTTTGCTAATTGATGTAGGTGTAGTCAGAATATAATTGGTACAGGAATCAACATTAAGATAATGATACCTAGTGCCTAGTGGTAACAAGGCACTTGTTTTTTATACGGTATACACCCTTAACTAGTTACTAAAAAAATTATATGCTTGATACAGACGCGACGAATCGAATGTCAAGACAATTTTCTAACGTATCCAAGGACAATCCAAGGACAAACATATTTTATAACTATAGTGTGTATACAGTGCATTGTACACACAACACAGCTTAGATAGCTTTGTTAATAAGAGGGGTTGATTCGAGTCATATTATGTCATTTACCTGGAGTAGAGAACGCGAAGACTTTGAGATGTGGATACTTTGGTCTCAACTTGAGAGCTACTAACACTGCTACACCGGCTCCTAAACTGTGACCTGTAATGAAGAACAAACACTTTTGTATTTATCTCAAAACTTATTCTTATTCCCTTTTCTTTACTTTGCACATTACTCTACATATTCGTATATTACTTAACATATTCGCGGCCGATCGTGATTAACTGATTACAGTTTTACAGTACGATTTACGAAAGCATATTTTGTAAGAGTTTGTACTGTGTCTCACCTATTTAGGATTAAGGGTGAAGCCAAACGAGCGTAATTTGTGAGTTGTGAGTCGCAGAATTTCGGTCGCGTAAATATCTTTTCATACAAACCATGACTCACAAAATTACGCTCGTGTGAATCAAACAGGAAATTCTGCGACTCACAACTCACAAATTACGCTCGTTTGGCTTCACCCTAAAACGTAAATAGGTGAGAGTTGAGACACCACACACTTTTATATTTATATAAATTTACAATTTATAATTTATATAACTTACAATTTTACAGTACGAAAGCATTTATAAATGCTTTCGTACTGTAAAATTGTAGTCGCGATCGGCCGCGAGGATGATAAGTTTTGGCAATTAGACTCGCTGGAAGGAAGACAGAATCATTTTCATTTTGAAAGAAAGTTCTAGTGCAAAAAACCAATTGCTGCTCAACAAATCTACTTGCAGTATCCAGTTCAGTATTAACCATTCCATATAGGATGCCTCAAAGGGTTTCCTTGACGAAAGGAGGAAAGAAAAGGAGGGTTTCTTTAACTTTCACTCCGTTTTGTTTAGTGATGAGCAAAGCAAGATCAAGACCAAAACTCGAACAGTCTTGGTCTCGGTGTAGGCCAAATCTGTCTGGTTTTGGTCTTGGTAATCTTAGGATAGACTTGATCTTGCAAAAAAAGCAAGACCAAGGCCAACGCTCATTAGTTACCGGTGAGTATGAGATCATAAGTGGGGTACTGCTGGAAGGCGCGGTCCAACACGGGCACCAGCCGCCGCAGCATCTTCGCCGCGCCCATCGACATGCCCTTGTGCGCCGCAGTGTCCTCCGGTACGCCTGGACAGAAGGTCGTATATATGTCGCAGTCATCTAGTTCAATCTGCGATTCGATTGAATGACTAGCGTTTTCATAGAATGACACCATTCAATTGAATGACTCGGCCAAACGTCGATTGAACGATCTTCGCTCAACGTCCAACTAGTTAGCGATTTGTAATATCAGCCCTTTGAAGATAGCGGACATGAAATCAGTCAGGTAATTGAACGTATTTCACTTTTTTCCCACTGCAGCGCTAGTTGTCACTTGTCACTAAAACAAATATGGCGTCAAACAGCTCGTACAGCTGATTGCACTGTGTTGATATTTTGTCGATAAAATTTACTTTAAAGTGCTTTTTTGTTATAAAATAATATGAAAGCGTGGATTAACCTATTACTACCCCGTCAACGGCTACTTCAAAAATTATAGCATCCTATTTAACAACTTCACTATATGACTTTTAGTCAAAAGTCAAAACGTTAAACGTCACAGTCAACGTCTTGACGAGTTGTCCTTTAGTCATTCAATTGAATGGTGTCATTCTATCAAAACGCTAGTCATTCAATCGAACCGCAGATTAAACCAGATGACTGCGACATATATATTTAAATACACCAACAACTTATTGCTAATAAGTTTCTTTGAAATTAAACCGGTTTTGCTTTGAATTCTAAAACAAAAGTTAATTACTTATAATTAGGTGTACACACTACGAATAATACTTAAATTTTATTATTCGTAGTGTTACACAACAATTAAAACATTTGAGTGTCAATTTGAACACAATGAGCTGAAGTTTACTACTTTGCGAGGACTGTGTTTTTAAGAACCAACAGAATTGCTTCATTTGCCTGCAGCGAATCTATTGCAACTTAAAAACACATTCCTCGCAACGCAGCTGTGGTAGAAACGCAGCCTAAGGCATTTATTTAAAAATAGATAACCAGGTAAACTTCCTATCTATTTCCTTCTAATATAAACCATTTCAACTGGACTTCCATAACTATTTCAAGACTGAAATTAGTAAAATCGATTCAGCCATTCTCTAGTTTTAGGGAGACTAACAAAAAAAAAAAACATTTTTATTTATAACAGAAGATCAGTGAAGTTAACCCCGCTACCGTCAAGTGTATTGGCATTTGGCAACCATTCTAATGTATCTCGTGATCTTTAATATTTACTTCATCTATGCGTGTGATTCATAGTACATTAGTACCTACCTAAGCATACACGTTCAGTAAACTTTCGTAATTATCATTCTCTTTAATTACTGCTCTATGTAATAGAGTTAGATAATCATTTTATTAAACATGCATTAATCATTATTACTTATGTAATTATTTTTTTTGCCGATACCATCTTTTATGCTGATCATCATTATAAGCTGAAGACATCATACATAGGTACAGCATACTACACATAATATAATATAAAATTATTACTTAATGCGAAAGTGTGCCTGTCTGTCTGTCTGTTACCTTTTCACGCCCAAACCGCTGAACCGATTTTGCTGGGCATGGAGATACTTTGAGTTCAGGGAAAGAGCACAGGATATTTTTATCCCGTAAAAATGTGCGGTTCCCGCGCGATAAACGAATTTGGACGCAACGGAGCGTCAAGTGTAGTAATATAATAATACTAGCTGTCCCGGCAAACGTTGTTTTGCCATTTAAAGTATTTCCACTGACCCCCTCTTTCGTCCCTTTAGAGGGGTGGGGGGAAATTTTTTTATACACCAGATGTTAAGTTGGAAGAAGACAAATGTATTATCTGCGAAAACCGCATTCAAAACGGATCAGTAGTTTTCGTGTGATAGTGGAGCAAACAGACAGACAGACAAAAAACTAACTACATTTAGTTTTATTATGTGTATAGATTAAATTCATTTCATTCAGAAACATTAATTGTGAAATATAATAATTATTATAGATAGATATTATAGTCTGCGCTGCTTAAAAATCTGCCTATCGAGTTACGAAACATGCTAGGGATTTTCCACGAAGTCTGTTGTAAACACAACATCAATTAGGTGGTCCGATGGCCACGATTCCAGTCTTAGTTGCTTCACGCCTAATCCTAGTCACTATGACTTGCAGTCTTTTAATGTCACTAAAAGTCTAAAACCAGTTTAGCTATTTTTCTATTAGTATTCATTGCCATCGATTGTCTTTGCCCTCCAATGACTGATACTACGATATTAAAAATATTAATTTTTAACAACAAGATTTTTGTATCATTTCATATTAATTTGTTTAAATTTTAAGTACCTACTTATTCTGAAATAAAACTTCATTTATTTTTTTATCATTCACATTATCTAGTTAAAATAAATTAACATTAATACATAATTACTAGCTGTCCCGGCAAACGTTGCTTTGCCATAATATAAAGTATTTCGCCCATAGGTATTATTTTATTGAAGTGACTAAATAAGTATGTCGCCATGGCCACGTCGATCGCTATCTCGTCGCACAAACAATGGTCGCGTCAGTCTCAGGTTGTAATAATTTACTATTATTTATTCAACAAATGCACTTTTCAGTATATAAAGTACCCAGTAGCCGATTCTCAGACCTACTGAATATGCATATAAAATTTGGTAAAAATCAGTAAAGCCGTTTCGGAGGAGTTCGTGGACTAACATTGTGACACGAGAATTTTATATATAAGATTAATATTGTAATAATAGTTATTTTAAGTTTTGAAGCAAAATTAATTTTTTACACAGAAAATAAAGCAAAAAACTTATTGTCTTTTATTTAGGTTACACAAATTATTATACACACGATTTTAATTAATTATCTGTCTATGTAATTAAAGTTATAATTCTCACAAAGACAATTTTATTTAAGTTTAAGATTATACATCAAAATTCAAACATTTTAGTTTTAAATGTGACTACATTGTTGAATGTTTTTATTTTTAATTATAATAGCCTGGGTTTTTAGTGCTTTTTAAACTGAAACATTTTTCCAAAAAGTTTACTAAACTTTTTGTCACTATAAAATTGACATTATAGATAGCGTCGATCTTACTATAAAATTCATACCTAGCCGTAGAAAAAACGGTAAGCATTTATCCGGCTCCTTTATACCTTGACCACAACATTGTTATTGAAAATTTTAAAAAGTAAATAAACGAACATACCTATGGCCTAGCTCTTATTAAAAAAAAGGTACCTTCAGCCTCGAATTTTTCAGATCCAGCGGAGAAGTCAGTGAAGATGTCCCTTAGCGAGATGGAGCCGCGCACCGCCACCACGAGAGCCTCGCGCTCGTGGTCCGCTATCACGCAGAACGGTAGCTGCAAGTGGAAATTCGTTATATGGGACCATCCATAAAATACGTCACACGATTCTAGACCAAAGGGAGTCTTGTCACAGGTGGTCACATTTGGGAGACCCTCCCTAGTGACCTCTCTAGTGTGATGTCACACAATTTTACATCTAAAAATTAGGACCCCTCCCTTCTTGACACACCATGTCACACCTTGTCAAATTTCAGTAAAATCGATTCAGCGGTTTGAGTGTGAAAAGGTAACAGACAGACATACAGATTACAGATAGACAGACACACTTTCCCATTTATAATATTAGTATGGTTTGTAACCGCCTATAGCAGTGGTTCCCAACCTGGGGTTCATTACCCCTGCGGGGGCAAAATAGCTATTCTAAAGGGGTAACAGAACCTAAAATAAATGAATTGGCAGAAAAAAATTATAAACTCTGTACGTTTTGGAGAAAAACAGCTACCCTATTATCATTGCAGACAGAGATCTGAAAATGTTGGTACCGTTAGCTACCATTTGTAAATGCGAGAGCGGCCTCTCAACTCTAGTAACATTTTAAAAAAGGCAAGAAACCGTCTGAAGGAGCATGATATGAGATGCGCGTTAAGTGTAACTGAAGTCTGAACCTAATTATATTAAAAAACAAAAAACTTGGGGGGGGGGGGGGGGGGGGGTTGTAAATTCAGTTTTTCTAACAGGCCATAGGGGTAACAGCTCTAAAAAGGTTGGGAAACACTGGCCTATAGCATGGCGCTTCTATCCAGGATTGTAACTCTTAAAAATTTATAACAATTCTTCTGTTTGGATGTGAAAACTAGAAAATCATAACAATCACAGATTAGGTATATATTATATGTATAGTAGAATAACAATTTTGTAGGTCATGAAGAGTCTGTCGTTTTCCAGAGCTTGAATCGAAATTGCCGATTCTATAAAGAATTCACATAATCGTTAAGTTAACGATACTTCGCTAATGAGTTTGAGAATAATTATTATGTGTACCCAGAGAGAGTCATGAAAGTTCACAGATTTCATACACGTAGAGAGAGAGTTTAGTAGTTAAAATTAAATATTTACTTAATGTTTGTTACATAATGTACTTAATACTTTTTTATGCATTAAACCAATAAACAATAGTAAAAAACTTCTTAGAAATATTTACAGATTTCTACCATTAAGGGAGATCGCAGACGGCACACTTTTTGTGTGATCGAGTCTGCGGCGCACATACATTCTGCTAGGGATGGGGATTCTTGCCGAAAAAGATCGATTTTTAAATTGATTCGAATCGTGACCTGATGAATCGATCCACAAAAAAATCGAGGTCTAAAAGATCGATTTCCAAAAAATCGTTCTTTTTTCAAATTAGTTTTTACAGTGTAAGTATAATATATCTTTATAAAAAACAAGACAAATGTTATAATTAACGATCTTTGAATCAGTAAAATCAGGGAATTCGATAATAACAATTATTTTATTTACCATAATATCAAAGTATCAGTTAAGGTGAAAACAAGACATTTTTGTCCTTAGAGCTGGTACACATTGGGCGTTTTTTTGTGCGTCAGCCAAGCCAGTTTGGAGCTTAAAGGTATGAAATTTAATACGAAATTTAAAATCAGATTTAAGACTCGAGGATTATTTATTTTCTTCAAAAATTGCAATTCGCAAATTGCAATGTCAATCATGTTGCGGCCGCACATGCGTAGTGATTCGTGCTTGAGACGATACCATTGGTCATTGGACGATCTGCGTGTATCGTCCAATGGTATAGTCTCATAGCACGAAGCTTCGTGACGATAGAATATAGACGAATCGCGGCCCGCGGCATCACACTTCTCAGCACAGATACAGAATACAGATACAATTAAATTAAGAAATTTAAAAATAAACCGTCACACAACTTTAAAAAGTAATTAAATAATATTATTTACTGCCTTTAAGTTCAAATAATTCCTAACTTGTGTAAAATAATATTTTAGTCCATAATTGTTGTCACGGTGTGTCGGGGGACCGCCAAGTAAACTACAACCTACAACCGCCAAGTCGCTGATTATCTCGATTCAGTTCATCGGTTCAGCGGTCCCCCGACACACCTTGACAACAATAGTTTATGGACTAAAATATTATTTTACACAAGTTAGGAATTATTTGAACTTAAAGGCAGTAAATATTATTTCATTACTTTTTAAAGTTGTTTGACGGGGGTTTTTTTAAATTTCTTAATTTAATTTTATTTCATACTTTTTAAACTTGTGTTGGTTATAGTGCAGAATAATTCCTATCAACAGAATCATATTCTCATGATTACCATCTATCAATGTCCTTTTCGATGAGGCCGTTAATATAAGCCCAAACATGAAACCTCCACTTTGGGTTCATATGAAGCTCGGTTCCTATAGAATACAGGTGATGCTGCAGCAGCAGCATGTAAATATTTAATGTTTATCTACTTCCTACTGGTTGTCGCAATTAAAATGAGTCCAAACACGAAACCTCTGCTCTAAGTTGGCGAGGAGTTGGATATCTTATTGATTACCAGGTGATTCTGCAGCACCAGGCCAACTTTCCGTTATTATGTGTATACGTATATTGTATATTCACAAATATCACGAACTAGAATGGAATATAAAACCCATTAAACGACTACAAGTTGCTAACGGCCTTTCATGAACCAGATAAACCCTGATTGTCCAGCACTGAGCAGGCTGATGATGATGAATTATAGCTAAGAACACTCTCGATCATGTCAGCTTTCAAACAAAAAAAACTAGATCAAAATCGGTCCACCCGTGCTTCAAACAGAAAAATCGTAACTCGATTTTAGGGTGTCTAAGATCAATTCACGAGATCGATTCAATGCGTTGGATCGATTAAAAAGATCGATTTTTTTGCTCCAAAAGATCGATTTTGCGATTAATTGATCTCAGATCGCCAACCCTACATTCTGCATGGCGCGGCCATTTTAAATTTTTTATTCGTGCTCTATGGTGCGCGGCCATGCAGAATGTATGTGCGCCGCAGACTCGATCACACAGAAAGTGTGCCGTCTGCGATCTTCCTAAATCGCTCGCTTAAGAACTGAAAACTACGACAGTAAAACCTTTAGATTTTCCAAGTCATTTGTAACAGAGGCCGCAGACCCTTTTATCAGATCAAAGAAGAGCAATATTGCCTCGCATTGTGTGATCTCAACTTGGACAAGAGCCATTCGTCTGTGACAGAATCCGTACACTGCAATTTTTTTCGAACTTCTCGAAAGATAGTTTTATATCCGGCCCTTTAGCCAAGACCTTTTCTTTATCGTTTTTTTTTTATATAGAATCGCCGATGAATTTGACGTTGATGTTCGACGCTTCTAATGTCAATTCCATACATTTAAGAAGCGATAAAGATAAAGAAAACGTCTATGCTACAGGCTCTGTATCCTTCAAAATGGTCACAAAAAACTTGAAAGATTCTTTACAAAAGAACTATTTTACAATTGATCGAAATAAGGCTATATCGATCAATTGTAATTATATCCTTGATATTTTCTTGCGTACAAAGAGACTGAAATGTATTTTCAAACAATTTTTCAAACTATTTTGGTAGAAAAAACAATCTGTGGTTAATTTAACAATAGAGTAGTATAAAAGTACGAGACCCACTGTAGTTAACCATAGAGCACGAATAAAAAATTTAAAACGTGATATTTTTTTGGAATTCTTTTCAATAAAAACTCTGAGCGTCTGCTCGCACAAAAAGCGTACACCCTAGGATTAACGAACACGCAATTGCTTTGACCTCGACGACGTCTTGCTCAATAAAACGAACATTCAGATAAGTCTTCATGAAAGCATCAACTTAATGGACAAAAACTAACAAAAAATATTTTTAACAGTCGGTTTTTGCTAAAAGAATAAACATAAGATCCTAAACACATCTTAAAAGGTCGACACCCGATTTTAAGAGTTTCGTGCAAAAAGGTTTTGCTGCAGTTTTCATTATGTAAATTAAGTATAAGTACTTCAATATTTATTATAATTTTAAGCAATGCAATTAGATTTTTTGCTTACATGTATTAGGTACGGTAAGTAATGTCTGCAGTCTGTCCCATTCTAAATAGTGGTAATTTTTGATGATGTCACTTGTCAGTATCATCTACTAGGGCCTAGGCTATAATTATTTGCCCTCATAATATTTTTAGCATTACAAATCTTTAACGTCCTTAAGCAGGTACAATAAGGAAATAGTTTACCTCAAATACCCTGTTGTTGAAGGAGGCGAATATGACCTCGTCTGAGGACAGGTTGGCCATGTACTTGACGCCGGCGAAGTTGCACAGGCAGCAGTTGTCGTCTGTCACTATGGAGTTCTTCGGCCTGCAAACGTTTAAATATTTTAGTTGAGAGGTAACTACAATATGATATACATACTCGCACTTCTAGTTGCGTATTATCTATTTAGTAAGTATTAAGTAATCTGGCCCTTTAGCCAAGACGTTTTCGTTTTCGCTTCTTTATAAAATCGCCGATTAAAATGCATGGAATTGACATACCTAACCGTTGATAGTATGAAATTGACGTTTGACTCGTGTAATGTCTATTCCAGGGGTTCCCAATCTTTTTCAGCCTGCGGCGCCCTTACAAGTCAATATTTTGTCACGGTGCCCTACTTTACCTAGCTATTACAAAAAGATACATAAATAAACACCTTTAATGATTATAATTAGGTTAAGCAAAGCAAATAATAATAAACAAATATTTAATCATCTGCCTGCTTTGTTTAATTCATTTACAATTAAACGTATAATTTTATTTTATAATATTTGTGGTTTTGGATAATGATGGAAGATCGAAGAATCGACTCACGGCGCCCCTCTTGCCTTTCCGCCTCGCACTAGGGCGCCGCGGCGCACAGTTTGGGAACCCCTGGACTCTATTCTATACATTTTGATCGGCGATTCTATAAAGAAGCGATAAAGAAAACGTCTTGCCTAAAGGCTCAGTGCTTTGCTGCTGAGGTTCGCAGGTAGATCCTTATGTTTCAAGGTATACGTATACAATACAAGATGTTTGTGTAAACACCGTTGTCCTTGAAACCATCAAATGAGCCCGTCAAAATGAACAACTTTTTCTATAAGAACAATGCTGGGAATTAAAAAAAATCCGTCTTCATACCCATACAAATTGCCGATCTGGGCATCCGTATGGGTATGAAGACGGCATTTTTTTTTTTGAGTTCCCAGCATTGTTCTCATAGAAAAAGTTGTTCATTTTGACGGGCTCATTTGATGGTTTCAAGGATAACGGTGTTTACACAAACACACTGTATGTATCTCTAAGGTAGAGCGTTATCTAAGCCTTAGATATACTTTGTATATCAGATACAAGCTAGTTAAATTACAAAATAGCGAGCGTTAATCAACAAAATTTATCGTCGTAACTCCTAAACCAGCCAAGTTATTAATTGGTTCAGACTCCAGAGTTCCAGTTAAAGATTAATAGCTGAGAATTCCGGTTTGTCATCAGTTCATTACTCTAAAATTAGTTCGGGAGCCGATTTAAATTAGTTTAGAGATAGGGTTGAGGTTTCCGATCGTTGTGGTTACCTCCATTATGCTAAACCGGGAAATTATTGACTTTCCAATTTCAGGTAACCTTTGATGTGGTTATATTACATGTTGGTTAACCCGCATGATCGTTTGGTTTGTACAAAGAGAGTTAATTAATTGTACAGAATATGAATTATGACATGATGATAACTCTACATTCGAGTTTCGACGCAATCTTATGACAAGAGTGAACAGACATTAAGGAAAATTTACCCAGAAATGTCGAGCTGTAAGCGAACTGATGAATTTGAATTTTAGGCAAAAACTTGGTTCACAAGGTCTCTACGATGACATCGACAGGCACGTCAAACTAACACGCCACTTTTTTTTGTTGAAGACGAAAATTATTCAGAACTAGACGTTCCGCGCGGTTTCGCCCGCGTAAATTAGATGTTTCATAGACAAATTAGTCCACATTTATGTAATAATATAATATAATATGTGGACTAATTTGTCTGTGAAATATATAAAATAGCCTTTGATCATTCACGTGGTCTACTTCTTATTTATGCCGAATAACATAAAAGTTGCTCCAGTAGTTCGTGAGATAAGCCCTTTCAAACATTTTCCCCGTTTTTTCCACATTTTCCTATTTCTTCGCTCCTATTAGTCTTAGCGTGATAAAATATAGCATTTCTCGATCGGCTATCTAACACTGAAAGAATTTTTCAAATCGGAGCAGTAGTTCCTGAGATTAGCGCGTTCAAACAAACAAACAAACTCTTCCGCTTTATAATATT
The DNA here is from genome assembly GCA_963422495.1 of Polyommatus iphigenia. Classification (NCBI taxonomy): domain Eukaryota; kingdom Metazoa; phylum Arthropoda; class Insecta; order Lepidoptera; family Lycaenidae; genus Polyommatus; species Polyommatus iphigenia. The sequence goes on from OY730189.1 coordinate 14,863,135, forward strand.
AAGTATAGATAACAATTATTATTATTACAATAATCTTACCGACAACAGCAGCAAGTTAAATGCTTGGCCAGCTTGCAGACACCGGTGAAACAGTGTCGATACAACACATACGGCCAGCCGTAAGCCGCGATCGACAGCCTGAGATAATGGAGAGCATCATCCAAGTTCATCCACGGAGGCGTCTCAGAGAAAACCTTGTTTAAATCCGTGGTGTATATCGGCTCCTCATCATTCAACATCTGTATCCTCCTCATCTCTCTCGTCTCTCGCTTCTGCCTCACCCTGAGGAGGACGCAGCCGGCCACCACGTCCGATGGCACCAAATCCGTTGACCTGAACAACGCGCTGAGTAGAGCTGCAAAAAAAAACTTGAGTCGTAATTTGAAAACGGAATGCAAACGCACAAGCTTAAATTTTATAAAAAATCGGCCAAGTGCGAGTTGGACTCGCGCACGAAGGGTTCCGTACCGTTATAGAGCAAAAATAGGCCAAAAATTGCGTTTTTTGTATGGGAGCCCCCCTTAAATTATTATTTTATTTAAATATAATTTTTAATTATTAAAATACACATATAATTAAGGCTTTTGTGAAAATTTCAAGTGCCTACTTGTTGTCATCGTTGATACCGAGCAAAAAATGTTTGAAAAATTACGTTTGTTGTATGGGAGCCCCCCTTAAATATTTAATTTATTTTGTTTTTAATATTTGCTGTTATAGCGGCAACAGAAATACATAATCTGTGAAAATTTCAACTCTCCAGCTATTACCGTTCTTGAGTTACAGCCTGGAGACAGACGGACAGACAGACGGACAGACGGACAGACATCGAAGTCTCAGTAATAGGGTCCCGTTTTTACCCTTTGGGTACGGAACCCTAAAAAGATAGAATGCATTTTAAAGTACAGATTAAGTTACCAACATTTTGAAAATAGAATTATCTCCATGTGTAAACGAAGCAAGCATTGTTTGAGCGAAAAGTTACAAGTTAAAACGGTTCATTATTTTCCTTTAGTTGAAAGGATTTATTAGCATCTAAAAATAAAGTAGAATAAACTTTGAAGTCCTTCGCTTAGACGTAATATTGGGTCAATTATGAAATGGTGCTTGCGTCACGGAGGCCCGAATCCTGACGTCACTCGACCCTCGTATTAATTCTGATATTCGATTAACGTTTTAGTCATTATACCTCGATCGTGGGAATCGCAGACACAATAGATATTCAATAATAATTGTTATGCGTGTAATTGAGTTGATGGGTTATATTATGAAAACTTTTTAGATTATAGCTATTTTAGCTGCTATTTAGTGAGATGTTTAGGCAATAAATCAGACATGAGTCATGACGTCACGATCCAATGGTTATATTAGTACTGCGTGCAGCGGCATCATTTTTTATGATTCTCTATTCACTATTTTTTTGTCTGCCTAAGTACTTAGACCAGAGAGGTATTATGTACTCTGACCTAGACTGTTCTAACATCAGCGGTAATTTATTTCTTAAGTTTTTCTTAAAACTACGTAAGCTTATTGACGCTTTAAACTAGAGTTTGAAAAGGCCAACTTTTTCTAAACTATCCTGAATTATTTAGCATAGTTAGCAAAGCAAAAAGTCAGCACAAAGCATTAAAAAAAATTTGTTTGTGTTTCTAGAATCTAGCTTATTTAGAAAAAGTTAAGACCGGTTATTGTATATCATGCATGTAGAGTTTACAGAGCTATTGTCATTAAAATAATCTATGTTCATGATATTTTACTGATAATTAAAGTTATTTTCGTTGATAAAAAGATATTTTCTTTTGTTTTTAACCTACATTACGACATTTATCTCTGTACTATCACTATGGAATTCTAAAATAAGATTAATAATATTACTTAATATGTAGAGAAACAATGATAAGTACTTATGAATATCTCAAACCTCAATATGATAATATTTTAATAGCAGAAACAAGAATAAATGAATAATAAAATAAAAATAAGTATGATCAAAAATTCAAAATCGCAATGAGACTTGAGAGAGAATCGGAGGGAACATTGAATGTATGAATAGGTAACAGATTTCTCTTATTGAATTTTTCAGGGTGCATAATGCATATTTCCATCCATACTAATATTATTTAAAAGCGAAAGTGTGTCTGTCTGTATATGTATAGAGTTTACTGAGAAATGTGCATTCAAATTCAAATACCTATTACCTACATATCTTTGTTGCCGGAATGTTGTTGATATAAAGGTCTTATTAACTACTTATAGTTCAAACATTCTGGCATAACAATGGCGTGCAATTCAATAGAATTAATATAAAATGAATTATTAGCTTATTATTATCAGCTTTAGTTGGTTAAATCAGACCGCAACGCGACGCGTAGATGCATTTCTAAAATATATGTATGAATTTGACAGATTTACAAGACGCGTTTGAAATCTGTCAATTCAGTACCTACAAAAGAAATGCATCTTCGCGTCGCGTTGCGTTCTGTACTGACCCTTAGAATTCGTTGTATGAAATGATGTGAAATCGCACATTCATCCGCACCGTACGCGCCGCATTTCGTGTACTATGCGGTGCGTTCGACGCGTAGGTACTAATGTGCGATCATCTTTAGTTCAACCAACCTGCGACCTGCTGGAACGCCTCCTTGCCGTGCTCATCGCGCTTCAGCCAGCAGAAAGCCCAGCGGAACCGGCGCGACCACAGCCCCGTCACCTTCCGATGATGTCGCACCTGGTTGGGCGTATCCTGCATGTCCCCGTAGTCCACCGAGCCCAGGGGGTCGAACACCATGAAGAGACCGAACACCGTCAGCCCTAGCTGCACCCAGTTGAACAGTACTATGCCTGGAACAAGTGGAATGTTTAAAAGAATGCAACGTTTACTATGTACACTGTACAGGAAAGCCAAAACGATATTACGAGAAGAAATGAAACTCCTCGATTTTCTTCCCTCATCCATACTATTCATTAATGCGAGATAATGAGTGCTGAACCGATTTTGCTGAAATATGGTAAGGGGATACTTTAAGTCCCAGGAAAGGACATAGGATACTGTTTATCCCGGAAAATGTACGGTTCCCGCGTGATAAACGAATTTTGGCACAACGGAGTTGCGGGTGTCATCTAGTTTTGTACTGTAGGTAATCCAAAATGTTTTTAAGAGAAGAAACGAAACTCCTGGATTTTCAACCCTCATAAATCGTAATTAATTATTATGTGACGAAATATTAAATGACGTTACGAAGGACGTAGATAGAAAAACATGATATACGTAGATCCTAGTTAGAGAATAGGGTTTCTATCTAGGAAAGAATAGACAAAGTGCCGGTATTTCTATTCTTTCGTATTTCTAATGTCGCCATGGTAATAATGCGTCTTGGGGACAATTAACGTCATTACTCATAAGTCCAGGGGCTTAGCTACCGCCGTATCTGCCATATCGGGGTCTCGGGGCCATGAGGGCCCCAAGTGCGTATGCAACAATTATTAAAAACTTGCCTTGTATTAATTTTTCAAATTACAAATAACAAAGTTAAAAAAAAAACAATTCCTTTTGTTACCCGCGTAAAGCGTGATATCAAAATTTGGCAACACGGAACACCCTATGCTATTTTTTCTTTTGTGGTAAGTTTAAACTTTCCTAAAGGCCTCCAAATGTTTTTATTCAAGGCCCCCGCCAAGGCACGCTACGCTTCTGCATAAGTCATAATACTGTAGAATCCAGTGTCACTCGATTTTGCAACAACAACACTTAGACACTGTTAATGAAAGCAAAAAATTTAATGGCACATAGCATTAGCGTCAATTTGTACGAACCTTGTATGTCCTGCCATAACTTTACGACTGAGAAATGATAAAAAATATAATTTATATTTGTATAATGGCCAAACGTGTTTACGTACAAAAAGTTGGGAATCCCCAACACGTTTATTTACTGTATTTTATCCAAATTCGAATAGCCTATAACGTCATGTACCTTCTAAATATAAAATATCTATTAGTTATAACGTCAGAGAAATGAAGACGAGAAGATATGTAGATGATGTAGTAAGGTAACGATAGTAGATAAAGTAGTAAGGTAACAAGGTTTGTTGAAATTAAAAGGAAAACATGAGTAATTGCTCTTATTTTGTAAAATATTAGTTACCCGGTTCATCCATTCGTCTTCGAATATCGGCGCGGTTGATTGAATTAGTTTCATTAAATTTATGATGTTTGCCCAATATCGGTTAATATGATGAAGCTTCCTCTTTATTGCGTATCGTGCTCGAGCTTCCAACATCAGCGTCGACTTAACGATCCAAAACATTGAGAAGGTCGTATAACCTATCTTAATTCTGATTAATGATTATTATTTATCATCATTTATCAGACTAGATTTAATCAACAGAGTAATGTAGGTCGAATGTTTATTTTTGTAGTCAAGAAATCTAATAATAATTAATTTAATAATGTTAAAATAAGAAATACGTATAATAAGAAATACGAGAAAACTAGCGTATAATGTAAGTAGTGTTAGAAACTCAATTTTTGTGCAATTGGGCCGATTTTTATTCGGTTACCGGATTTTTGAGATGACTGCTTTTAAGTAGCTTTGTTGATTGGTTAATTTTTCGGCGTTAGCCAATCAGAAGCGCTGTTGAATAAATAAACCCCTGTCAAAAAATCCCTAAGATGCGTTTCTAAATTTGTACTGAATTGACATATTTGAATGTCGTCTCACGCAATTGAAATCTGTCAAATCCATACAAATTCAGAAATGCATCTACGCATCGCGTTGCAGTCTGGATTGACCCTTATTCGTAAAATCGTCGAAAAGCGCGCGCGAATGGAACAACCAATCAAGAAGAATTTCAAAACACAAGCCAGGGCTAGTGAACTTACTCTGTATAACAATACTGGAAAACTTGTCCATGACGGTGCACTGTATGACCTCGCAGAACATCCACATGGTGCCCATCACGTTCAGCCCCACCTCCGGCAGCACCAGGAACACCCTGGAACGTGTCATGAGTTAGACTGGTCTGACGGACCGCAAGTTGCACTGGCAACTGCTCTAGAGCGGTCGCGTTGGCACCGACCGCTCAAGAACTGTTCGAGCGGTTCGTGTATTGCGGATATAGAATAGAATAGAATAGAATAGAATAATTGTTTATTTGCAGCTATTACCATAAGATACAACAAAGAAAAAAGGAATATATACTTAACTTAAATTATGAGTAAAACAAATTAATAACAATAATATTCCCAAATAATCAGCCGCAAATTGGATCAAGCTCGGCAGTGTTGGCACACCTATCAGGTATCCAACGCTGATCTTCCGCTTGACCCATTTTGTGACCTCACAGCCGTCCCAAGTCTCCATTATTTGAACAAAAATAAGGATCATTTATAAAAGAATCAGGTAAACATGCAATAATTATCAAAATTTAACTATTTATACTTAAAATTATACCAATAATAACAATATAATAAATAAAATTCATTAAACATTAGTTAAACGGGCTTTGGCCCACCACACATTCCCACCACTGTATCTCCTGTGTCGCCAGGATCGACAGCGGTATCCAACCACGAAAACCCTTTGATATGATCTCAGGGAGCCCGAGGGACATGCTAATACTGTCTTGGGACCCGCAACGAAATTAATCAGAAGAAAATAGGAGGAGTAGGAAGATTCCAATTTCAATCCCCATACAAGCGGGAGACAGCACAAAGTTGCAATGACCGAAAGTCAAAGAACTTAAGGGGGAGCACCACGGAAATAAGGTTAATAATTGTGACTCCTAAGATAAAGCTAAGTTAATATTGGAGTTTATTGTGTTTGACTGTTGCCAATAATAATTGTGGCAAAAACGCTTGAAGGCACGGAAGTTCCTAGCGCTGTCCACGAGATCACCGTAGTATGCTACTCCAGATGTACAGAATAGGTTGTTTAGCATAGTAGTTCTTTCGTCCTGCCAGAGACTGCACTCCCAGAGAACATGATGCGCGGTTTGTTCAAACATGTTGCCTTCGGTCGAGCACTCGCACATGGGTGATGCTACTAGTTTAAATCCGTAAAGTTTGGCCTTAAAATTTCCATGACCGGTCAGGAATTGAGAAACGCAGTGATCAATATCCATCCAATGTTTGGATAGCCGTTCACGAATATTAGGGAAAAAATTATAAAGGTGTCGCCCTTTGGTGGAACAGTCCCATCGTGACTGCCATTCGGAGATTAGGCTTTGCACAGAGTTTTCTAAAGGTTCAAACAGTCTTGCTATTTTAATTTTATCGCGAGCGCTTAAAAAGAACGGGTTGTCAATGTTTTTTTTATGATAGTACATTGTCGCACGACGCTGAATCTCAAGGTCAACGGGTAAAACTCCGGCTAACACAGGTAAGGCTTCGGTGCTTGTGGTCCTGTAAGCTTTGCATAAGAATATAAGAGCAAGACGTTGGCTTTGTAGCAACTTGCGACGAGCCGCGCCGATTGTTGCTCTGTCGGCCCACACGGGGGCCCCGTAGCAAATGCTGCCTAGGTAAGTAGCAGTGTAAATTAATTTTAGGGTTTTGAAGGAGAGGCCCCATGTCGACGTAGATATTTTGGTAAAGGAGTAAAAATTGCGCTTCGCTGTCTCACCGGTTTGAATTATATGTTCTAAAAAATTCATTTTTCATCATCATCAGTTCATTAAACATTAGTATTACTGGCAATTAATTAATTAATAAGCATTAATATTTTACTCTATCAATCATAAAAATATAATTATCATAATTCATAACATTCCAAATAGAAAACCATTTGCATTTGTGAAGTAAACAAAAAAAAATACAATTTTAACAACAGAACAACAGAATAATAACATTAATATTATAAGTCCCAGGTGTATTACTTTTGAATGAGTGGTATAAATTACTATCCTATATTTATAACGTTTTAGTAAAAGTTTAATTACAATTTACAGGATACATAACATTATTAGGAAAAACATGAGAAGATGCCAACCGAATCTAACAACGTTGAAAACAGTTAGTAAACCTCAATCTGTAATAGCCATAAGCCCGAGATAACCAACGCGAAACACCTATATCACACTTATATCTTGGCGCAAGTTTTCCTGTGCTTTTTGTTCATGTAACAGAAAGCTTTTTAGTTGTTTTCTGAAAGATGCAAGGCTGTTCTAATTTCTAATAGGCGGAGGTATGTTGTTCCAACATTTGGTCGCCGAGTATCGAAAACTGCCTCTGAATGATGCTGTGTGGTGTTTCTCAACGGCCAATTGAGCTGAACATTGCCTTGAACCGCAAGATCTAAGGCTGGTCGTTCGTGAAAGTTTTTCATACAGATATACAGGCTCCCCATGCTTTAACACACCAAATAAAAGACAGGATGAATTTAGTATGAAAACTGCAGATCGCCGTGCGGCAACCGCATTTTGTAGTCGGTTTCGACAGCAAGATGCGGTCCGTCTATGGCCTTCGATAACTTCAATTCTACTATTTATGCCACAATGATTCGTTCACATTCGAACAGATTCATGGATGTATTTGATCTGGTGCATTTTCCATCAAACTACAATAATATTATGGATTGATTCAACAAAGATTGATTCGCCGCGCGCTACGACGTACGCTTCGACGCTACGACGTCGTAGCGCATGGAAACCAATCACTAAGGCTTAGATTAGTGATTGGTCTCCGTGCGCTCGCACTGATAATATTCTTTGCTTAGATTCTAAGCAAAGAATATTATCAGGGCGAGCGAAGCCAGCCCTACTATATCCCACAATAGAACTTTCGTGGTACACTTTACGGAAAAACTATCACGCCAATTGATTTGTGCTTTAACATAGTATTTTTTTATTTGTATTATGTAGGTAGATGTGTTATCATCAGTCAGTCAAGGTTTGCTTACTAGGTATATAGGGAGTTTCGTGTTTGTTAGATCCGGCACATCCCTCCTTTATACGGCTGAAGGCGAACCGCAGGTGGTTTTAGTGAGTAGGAGTCTCACATACCCCCGGGGTGCTTCAGCTTACTGAGGCACATACCCAACCCGGGGGACCCATGATGGGTTTCCCCTGCGCATCAATAAGAAAAAGGTTTGTTTACTATTAAAATATAAAAAAAAATGTCTTAAAGGTTTAATTACCACGCAGAAAAACGACGCGAGACCTCACTAAGCTCGGCTTTTAGCTGGTATTATGTAACTATGTATTTATAATATGTTGGTAAATGCTTAATTTGAGCGTTAAACAATATGGATCTGATCTTCACCTCGAGAAGAGAAAGACACTAAAGTTGTCCTTAAAACGTTATTTCATATTTGATTTTCGGTCACAAAACAAAACATTAATTCTAATTCCCTTTGTGTAGATTTCAGTTAGGTACGGTACTTAGTTTCCATTAAACCCAAGTAAACTTTTGTCAAGCTTACACGAAGTACAGCTGTGTTGTAACTTTGGGAAACAAAGAATTAGGTATTATATCCATCAGAAGTTCTTGAAAACGGTAGTTATTTAACGAATAATATTAGTAACAGTACTATTGACAAAAAAGTAAATTAAGAAAGGAACACATTTCATTAAGTAGCGCAAAAGTTTTATCCGATAATATTTAGAAGACCTTCAGAGCAAGTTACCTGCTAATTTCACGGCAGGGATCAAACCCCGGTGTCAAGGGGCCGCTTAGAAGTTATAATGACGTTGGCGACGTTAACCTTTCCCCGGCACGTGTTATCGCTGATCTTATAGGCTTTAGGTATACCTATTACCTACACGTCATCAGCACGTATTATGTTGACATTCTATTGATATTTTGCGCGGTTGTTTGGCGAAAAAAGCCGCTTATTATCTAAATAGCACTTAAAGTATTTAAGTGCTATTTAGATAATAAGCGGAAGCAACTACTTCTCAAAATGTCGGTTTCGTGAAAAAAAAGTTAGTAAACGTGTCTTGATACTCCTAGCTGATTTCGGTTAGAAAGCTTCTAAGCGCATCTGGGAGCCTTTTCCACCACAGTGTCGAACCGAAGTGTCACCAACTTTAGCTATTTATCAAATATTAGAGCCAAAGCAAGGGGGTGCCTAAGTTTCAGAGCATATTAGCTCTTGTACACAAGTCAATAAGAGTTTTTATAAAAAACCAACCTATGGCAGTGGTATTTTAAACGTTAAAAAATACAAAACATCTGAAAAGTGCCAGTAAAATCAAGCTAGCCCTGATGCCAAAAATGATCAAATCAATACCGACGTTCATCTGCATTTAGAGTGACATAAATCGGGTTTCGAGCATCAATATACGACCTAGGTAAAACCTGGCCTAGGTACGAAAAATAACAGTATTATTCGTAATCAAGCTTAGGTATAAAAAATATAGTCTAATGAAAAAAACATAAAAACCGACGGGAGCTTTACGATGCCAACTATTTCACGAGTAATTTTCTCATATCACGGTCACGGTTAAGAGTTTACACCAAAGACCTATAAACAGCTATTTCTTTTTTTTTAACCATTTATTTAAGGTCGCTTAGAACATCAAGGTTATCAGCGACCACAAGAACAGTTACATTAATTTAAATCAAAGTATAAATATTACAACATTTTAGGGATCGTAGAACATTACAATACGTATCCGGATCACTTAGGGTCACTTGCACCATGATGTTTAGCTCAGAGTTAAAATTAACTCTGAGTTAAACATCATGTCATCTCTATCACTCACTTGGTGAGTGACAGAGATGGTGCCACTTGCACCATGATTGGTGAGTGATAGAGATGACATGATGTTTAACTCAGAGTTAATTTTAACTCTGAGTTAAACATCATGGTGCAAGTGGCCCTTATTAAAAGATATCTGTCACTGCTAAGGTTAAACATTTGTCTTTCAGAGTTATTACTACTTAGTACATTCAAATAAAACATGTTTGACAGAGAAGGCTATATCAATGGTTTACACCGAAACTAGACAGCACAAGGCATAATTGGTGATGCATGAAAGCTAAGAAGACGATATGTCATTTCAATTTTGTATCTCTATGTGCTGGATCAAGCCTCGTCTCGTTTCGGTGTGAACCGATTCTGAGGGTGCGTTTTCATCGGAACTGGATTTCAAGGAATGTGTAATGTGTTCCATTAGCTTTGTCTACACTGGGCCTTTTTTTATTCATCAAGGGCATGCGTTATATTATAGCGCAGTCAACAGCGAACGTGAGGCATGCCCGTGACGCGCGTTGGAATCGTAGCGCTCGCTATGACACTTTTCTTTCAACGCGGGTGGATTTTGACGCATTCAATTATTGAATAATGCCAAACGAAAGTTGAATAAAAAGAAGATGACGAAAATTGAAGATGAAATTGCATAATGTGGACATAGCTAATAGAATCGCTTCATTTGTCCGACTTGGAAGCGATTAACTATTGGATCTTAAAAGCAAATTCTTCGCAACGCAGTTCCGGTGGAAACGCAGCCTATACCTACTCTACGTAATTTGGTCGGACTACGTCAAGCTCAACCAACCGATGACGGCTAGCATTGACTTGAAATAGCCCGACCAATTAATCCTTCGATCGTGGAAAAACGAGACACAATAGCCTTTCAATTGTTATCGCGGCCCACTTGGGCCTTACAGGAGTTGAAGCGTGGAAGGCTTACAATCTGCCTACGAATTAATATCCCTGATATTTTAACCCATCAATCCCCAAGCGGCACCCGGCTGCCGCATATCAATTGAAAATCTATTGTGTCTGCGATTCCCACGATCGAGGTGTGTTAAATAGTACAAAGTAAAGAAATGATAAAACTCACTTAAGTAGTAACAAAGGTGCGACGAATTTCCTCGCCTCCGTCTCTGAGATGGTGCCCCTGGCGGACTGCTGCGCCAGGGCTGCCAGAAGCAACATGAGACACGCCTGCAGAGAGAGCGTGCCGCACAGGTAGAGGCGCACGAACTCCCCGCCGTGCCAGCCCTCGCTCTGGCACTGCCATGTCACCGGGTAGAGCACTTCTACCACTAGGGCGATCAGGATCAACCTGTAAAGAGGTCATTTTTGAACATCCTGTAGCTAGGAGCAATTCATTAATGTAAGGCAGAGGTTCCCAAACTTTTTTTCTCATAGACCACTTTAAACATTTTGCTGGATGCGGTAGACCCCCCACAGCTCCCCCCCCCCCCCCCCGTATTCTACCAACAGTTGGACCTTTACTCTTTTGTATTGTAAGTTTGACTCACAAGTCACAACTCACAGTACAAGGAACCAATAAGCTTCCACTTCGAAGTGGTAAAAAGTAAACACAAATATTTTCTTGTTTTGTAGCTATGTAACACAAAAATTACCACACTTTTACTTATTTCTAAATCTCCTCGCCCTGTAATATTTAATCTGCTAATATAATATTGTCTGCCTATATTCATAGGAGAAGTCAAGTCGGGTCACCAAATTTTTATAGACCCCCGTTAACGACTCGTGGACCCCCATTTTTCTTCCACGCAAGCGTAGACCCCTGTAGAGATCCCGTGGACCCCTGGGGGTCCACCTGGACCACTTTGGGAATCAATGATGTAAGGGAACACCGAATAGCAAAAAAATATTAAAACCGACATAATAGTCGTTTTATTGCAATTTGCAAGAATGATGCAGATGCGAAGGGAAGTCCATCTCATATTATTAGTAAGTATTGCAATTATACTTGTCTAGTAAATAAAGTTCAATTTTGAATAGCTATCCAAAAAATGCTGACGCGACGTCACCCAAATGACCTGAAATCTGAATTCACTTTGATTAGTGATAAGTGCAGGTGATTAGTAATCAGGAGATGTGTGGACAGCGACTGATTAGTGCAAATCCTTTAATCCTTCAAGTCCCATAAGAGCACCGGTGATCGGGACAAGTGACAACAATAGAATACATATTTCCAAGAATCCCCCATCGAAGGATTAATTTCTCCTAATCACTAATCGCCTGCACTCGCACTAATCAAAGTGAATACAGACCAGCGTTGCCAGATTTTTTTGTACCAAGTCGGGACTTTGGAACTTTTTGAGTGAAAAAGCGGGATTCTTCAGTCAAAAACGGGACAAAGTAAAAAAAGTTATAAAATCAAACGTTTTTTGAAATTATATCTTTTTATTTGCGTTAAAATAACGTTTACGTGACAATAGATAGCAAAAGTAGCCAAAGAAAATCTACCCCTCTACCTTCCACACTCTTATCTTCATTACACACCTTTCTTTCTCAGCACGCTGCACGTACGTTCGGGCTTTCCCCGAAAAGCGGGACTGAGACTCTCCCGCGCGGGACATTTAATTTTGATGAAAAAATCGGGACGTCCCGCCAAAATCGGGACGTCTGGCAACGCTGATACAGACCCTTAATTCCTCTTGAATGTCAAATGCTAAAAATGCCGAGAGTAAGTACATTTTTTGCTTACAAATAGTACCAGCTGTATTGATCTAATAGACGTTTTTAAACATTTAATAGCCAGTTACAAAAACTACCTTTTTGCTTTTCGTTAACTAGCAATAATGTATACTTATTACCTTTATTTTTGTGGTCGAAAGCGCTTTGAGCGGAAGCGACAACCTTCATGTTGAAACAAACAACATAATAACACCTTTTTTACTCAATGGCGCTCAGAGAAACTTATGGCTTTTATTTGTGAAACCTATCTTTTAATGGTTCTATTGAAAAGGTCTCTATGTTATGTTCTTTTGTATAAAAAATATTCAAGGTCTTTTCTTAAAAACAAAATACACAAAATTTTATTTGAATAGTTATAAACAGACAGCACTTTCACATTTATAATATTAGTATGAATGGAATCAGCCAATAAAAACATGCTTTCTTCTAGCCGCCTTTGAAACACCCTGTTAAATGAACCAAAAATGATGGAAATTCATTTATATTTTAAGACAAAAAGCCGTAAAAGCCTCGCGAATCCGCAATTTATTTTAACAAATTGTCTTTGTATTATAAAGAAGACTGGCAAAAGTAAATAATGAGGGGGAGGATGAAGAAAATTATAATATAAATATATTTATAGCTACCGATTGTATTTGGAAAGTATTAAAAAGCTAAGCTTATTAGCTTTTACAAAATAAGGACGAGCTACATTTGACAAACAGTCTCCATACAAGAAAGATGTAGTCTTTGTTAATAAGATGGACCACAAACGATTACAAACGTGTAGAGGAGTTCATTCGTTAATGGGTGGCCATTATCTATGTATGCTATAAACAGCTTTGCAATCATTGTGGCAATCATGGTCATGACTCGAGTCATGACCATATCATGCATCATTGCCCAACGTAGACCTGCTTTCAAAGGCTGGTAGCAAAGCAAAAAGGATAGCAAAAATGCTCGACAAAAAATAAAATATTTTATATCTCAATCACCTTTAGTCTACTTCCTAAAGAATTCCAAAAGTGTCTATGTTCACTGTTCATACTTGAACTTGACAGAACTATGCTTGTATAACTCAAAATGCCCCATCTACATATACTAGGTATAATCTATTCCATAAACTCAAAAACTAAAACTCAAACTCAAAACTTTTTATTCAGAATAAATTTTTTCAAATATTCTCTGAACGTCGGGTCTACACTGGTGCCTACCACCGGTTCGGGAACTACCCCGTCGAGAAGAACCGGCGTAAGAAACTCGCACGGGGCCATCTTTTACTAAAAAGATGGAAAATTACAAAAAGTATATAAAATTACAGTGTCATTATGACTAAATAAAATACAACGAGTGTACCATACTGTATAATATTATACAGAAACAGCTCTGCAGGGGGCGACCTTATTTCCATGGTGTACTATCATTCATGAAATCCGTAACTTTATAGTACGCTTTTGTACACAAACGTTCTTAAACAACTTTTTTAATTTATTAATTGAGAGATTTTGAACGTTTTCTGGGATCTTATTATAAAGGCGTATACATTGACCTTTAAAAGAGTTTTTGACTTTAGTAAGTCTAGTCACCGGAATGTCAAGCTTTAGTTTATTACGAGTATTTCTCCCATGGGTATCACATTTTTTCTTGAATTCATATATATTCTTTTTAACATATAATACATTTGATAGGACATATTGAGAAGCAACAGTTAGGATTCCAGTTTCCTTAAATTTTTCTCTAAGTGAAGTATTACGGGCCAGCTTGTAGATTGCCCGAACAGCTCGCTTCTGCAGCACAAAAATTGTATTTATATCTGCAGCATTGTCCCACAGCAAAATGCCGTAGGACATAATACTGTGAAAGTAACTAAAATACACTAGGCGTGCTGTTGTTTCATTTGAAAATTGTCTAATCTTACTTACTGCATATGTATGTATCATCAGCAAATAATACTATCCCATGCTTATCTTTAATTAAGAATGGCAGGCCATTTATATAAATAAGAAACAGGAAGGGTCCTAATATAGACCCCTGTGAGACCCCCATTCCAATTTTTGCACCTGCAGATTTTTTACCATTTATCTCAACCCTCTGAGTTCTATTTGACAAGTACGATTTTAGGAGGGCGAGTGCTTTGCCTTTTATGCCATAGTGACAGAGTTTCCTGACCAATGTTTTGTGTTGCACGCAATCAAAAGCCTTTGAGAGATCGCAAAAAACACCAAGAGCATCCTGCGACGTCTCCCAGGCATTAAAAATACTACTGATAAATTCAACGCCTGCGTCTGTAGTAGACCGTCCCTTTGTGAATCCAAATTGTTTATTATGTAAAATATTATTTAAATTAAAGTGCGTTAGTAATTGATTCAGTATTATCTTTTTATAAATTTTACTCAATGTCGGTAAAATAGATATAGGTCGGAAATTAGACGGGTCCGACTTACTAACAGATTTAAAAAGACGTAAAACTTTACTGTGTTTCATTAGATCAGGAAACACGCCATTTTTTATACAATCATTAAAAATAGTCGCTAAGTAGGGCGCAATAACATCGATTATAGATTTAATAACCTTCATTGATAGGCCCCACAAGTCGGTAGTGTTCTTAATATTTAGTAAATTGAATGTTTTTATAATGTCTTGAGGACCTACTTCTTTAAATCTAAACTCGATATCACATTCATTTACATTTTCTTTAAGTAACAATATAGCATCATCAGGAAAGTCCTTTAAGTTTCTTGTAATTGAAACTGGAATGTCAGCAAAAAATTTCTCAAAAGCAGTCGCATCATCATTGTCGGAAGTTATATTTTTGTTATCTATATTTAATTTAAAATCTGAGTTGTGACTGGCGACTCTTCCAGTTTCACTTGCTATTATTTGCCACGTTGTCTTTATTTTTTGAATTCTTAATTTTATTTCTAATGTAAATAGATTTTGCAGCCCTACAAACTTGCTTAAATATTTTTGAATATAATCTAACAAAGTTTTTAAAGGGTTCACTTTGATTTATAGTTCTTTCGTTATAAAGGTCATACAATTTTAATCTGCTTTTCATAATACCTGGTGTAGCCCATTCACTAAATTATGTCATCCTGTATGTTTTCGCATTGTGTGTACACTACTCAATACTCATATTGTTTGTTCTCTGTTCAAACAACCGCTGTTGATAAGCGCCCCTCATGATAGATGAGTTTCAGAACTTTATATTCGGATATTGTTGAAACAATTCCGAATATGCCACCGCATTTCCATGTCATGCATTGTGGAATCGTTATTTCGGCTGGGAAATGGAACTGTCACAACTCACAATGAATATTGCGAAGTTTTAACTGTTTTAATTTAATGTTTGTAGTACAAAATATCATGTCTTTTTTAAATGGGAATTGTTCTGTACCCCGGCGGATTCAGAACGTCGGCCGGGTTATGTGGGACTCGGGACTCCCAAGTAGGATCTACCTACTTTCGTTGGGCCATGCAGCGCTACGATCTCGTGGCAGTGCTAGGTGGAGACCTCTCGCTCCCGAGCATGGTACTTTGCATGCGCGAGAGCGATGAGGCCTGGCAGGCGGCGGTTTCTTTCTGTGAAACAGTCCTTTCGCAGAAAGAGGCCGCGGAGCGGAACAGAGAGGATGATCCATCCTCCGTTCCGCTCCGCCGGAGTAGGACGGGAGTGCGAAGGCGTCGCTATGCAAACCTCCAAACATTCGTCCCACGGGGCTCCGGGTCAGGATGGGAACCTGCCCGGCTTAGCTAGTCCCGGCGCCGCGCCGAGGGGAACGCTTCAGTTTGCCGAAGCGTTCCCTAACTTTGGTGGAAGTCCGGTCCCTTGAGGTAGAAAGCCGGTCGTGGAGGGAGTCCTGTGTTAGACAGATCCAGGATATCCCTCCGTATACGGCTGAAGGCAAACCGCAGGTGGTTTTAGTGGGCAAACCCGAAGTCGGGAGTCCCACATACCCCCGGGGTGCTTCAGCGTAACTGATAAAAAAACCGGCCAAGTGCGAGTTGGACTCGCCCATGAAGGGTTCCGCAGCAGCAATAACTTTTATTTCTATGAAATTAAAATGTTTTTGAATTATTTTTATATTTCAGTTGATTTAATGAAAATTAATTTAAGGTTTACCATTTATGACGTATAAAAAAAACTACTTGTTAGATTTCGTTCAAACCAATTTTCGTTGGTAGTTTTTTTAGTAATGTACATCATATATTTGTTTTAGACTTATCATGCCCCTACTTTAGAAGTTAGAGGGGGGGGGGGGGGACACACATTTTACCACTTTGGAAGAGTCTCTCTCGCAAACTATTCAGGTTAGAAAAAAATTATATGAGAAACCTCAATATGATTTTTGAAGACCTATCCATAGATACCCCACACGCATAGGTTAGATGAAAAAATTTTTTTTTTGTTTCAGTTGTACCTATGGGGACCCCTAAAATTTTTAATAATTTTTCCATTTTTGTATCAAAATCAATGCGGTTCACATACTACATCTACTTACCAAGTTTCAATAGTATAGGTCTTATAGTTTCGGAGAAAAGTGGCTGTGACATACGGACGGATAGACAGACAGACAGACAGACATGACGAATCTATAAGGGTTTCGTTTTTGCCATTTGGCTACGGAACCCTAAAAAGGACCACCCCTCGGTTCAGGTGCCTTCATAGAGCCTTTTTCTTACACGGGAAAATGCGTCTCCGGCGGATTGGGAACATCGGCCGGGGTATGTGGTATTCCCAAGTAGGATCTACCCACTAAAACCCCATGGAGCTCTACTCCCCGGTTAAGGCAGAGTTGCGGGTACGATAGAACCTACCGCAACTCTACCAGTTAACTTCACGTGTAACTTTAAGATCGACAAGAACGAAAGTGGGAGCGCAGTGTTCGATTTTAAGGTGTATATCGGGGCGATTACGCGGGGTCACGTTATTGGTAGATCTGTCATGGTCAGACGGTTCAAATTGGCAGATTGCGATCACATGATGACACGTCATTGGTCATTGGCAGTCATTTAATGATGGTCCACAAGCGCCTAATGTAGAATAATCTTAAAGTTGTGGCCACTTTCTCTCTGTACTTAAGAAGATAATATTACACTATATCCTTCAAAGGCTTTCTGCAGTTTGTCGAATAAGTGAAATTTGAGCAAAAACCACATTCTAGTGTTGTGGCCGGGAACAAAAGGACCACACAACTCAAACAGAACACTTAATTTATTTGATTAGGTGTAGGGGAACATTACATAAAACGAACGAGTGAATTCAAAGTGCTAAAAGACCAGAGTGTAGACACAAGCAACTACAAAGAAACCGCATCAAAGATACCTTCTTCTTTGTGTTGTCTACGTTCCTTAAAAAACTTCATAGAGCAAGCAACTTATACCTTTAGCCCGGCCGCACATTGTCCGAAATTTCTGATACGAAACATTTGAACGTCGACCGGACCGCCACACTGCACACTATCCGAAATTTCCTTCCGGCGAGTTTGAGCTCACTCGGCTCAGTACAAAATGTAAGAGAGAGCGCGATCCGGTTTTCTGATCAGAAACATTTGAACTGTTACCAATCGACGTCATCTGACGTAAAATTTCGGACGCCCGCCGGAAAGCAATAAAAAATTTCTGCCATCCGATAGACGGCATCTGACAACTCATCCGGACCGGACGTCAGATACAAAATATATGAGCAGAGTGCGTTCCGGCGGGCGTCTGACATTATGTGTCAGATGACGTCGATCGGATGAGTACTGACTGTGGTGTTTCGTCCCAAGGTTTTTAGGCCCAGTGGCCAGTGGGCCCAATGACCAGATATGAATTTTTAACATTTTTTCATCTGGCGATTGGTCCCACTTTTATGATCCATTGTTTTCTGGCAAGAAATTTTGAAGTAGGGTTGGCACAAAATTAATCACTTATAACCATAATATTGTTTTGTACATTTAAAACATATCTAAAGCGCAATGAGCCCGCCGGGCCGCCGACAAAGCCCGGCGACATAACCCGGCGGGATGAAAAGATGATCTTTGCATACAGGCCGCCGCACAGTGGTCCGAAATCGCTAAATAGTGGACATTCGCAAAAAAGTTCGATTTTGGTGTGGAAAAAAATACCATCCGATAGATTTTAATAGGAGTAACAATAAATCCTTATTAAGTTTTTTGTAAAAATGTATATTTAAGGTGAAAAAAAATAATTACGAAAATGTTGTATGGGAAAGAATCTATAAATAGATTTTTTGCAAAAACTAATAAGTCATTCTGGTTCATCTTTGAAACAAGTAAAGTTCTAGGGGTATTTAAGGTTTAGAAAAAAAATTACGAAAATTTACGTGCAGCCTTTTGCAGTAGAGGGGTTCAAAATTTTGAAATAATTTTACTAACTTTTTAGGTGTGGAAAAAATATTATTCCAAAGATTTTCTAAAGAGTAACAATAAATCCTTACTAAGTTTTTTATAAAAATGTATTTTTTTAGGTGAAAAAAAAATAATTACTAAAATGTTGTATGGGAAAGAACCTATAAATAGATTTTTTGCAAAAACTACTAAGTTATTCTGGTTTATTTTTGAAAGTGAAGTTCTAGTAGTATATAAGGTTCAGAAGAAAAAATACGAAAATTTACGTGCAGCCTTTTGCAGTAGAGGGGTTCAAAATTTTTAAATAATTTTAATAACTTTTTAGGTGTAAAAAAAATACTATTCGATAGATTTCCTAAAGAGTAACAATAAATCCTTAATAAGTTTTGTACAAAACTACTACAACGACTGATCGGTCAACATATCGGCCGACTGATCGGGCATCAGATCGGGCAACAGATCGGCCGACTGATCGGTCAACAGATCGGGCAACAGATCGGGCAACAGATCGGGCAACAGATCGGCCGACTGATCGGTCAACAGATCAGGCAACAGATCGGGCAACAGATCGGGCAACAGATCGGCCGACTGATCGGTCAACAGATCGGGCAACAGATCGGGCAACAGATCGGCCGACTGATCGGTCAACAGATCGGGCAACAGATCGGGCAACAGATCGGCCGACTGATCGGTCAACAGATCGGGCAACAGATCGACCGACTGATCGGTCAACAGATCGGGCAACAGATCGGCCGACTGATCGGTCAACAGATCGGGCAACAGATCGACCGACTGATCGGTCAACAGATCGGGCAACAGATCGGCCGACTGATCGGTCAACAGATCGGGCAACAGATCGGCCGACTGATCGGTCAACACTCACACGCACACGCGCACGCGCACGCGCGCACGCACACGCACACGCACGCGCGCACGCACTCGCACGCGCACGCGCGCACGTACACGCACACGCACACACACACACACACACACACACAAACACACACACACAAACACACACACACACACGTCAGTTGTATGAAAGTCTTCCTTAAATATAAATTTTATTGCACTATTTGTTGTTATATCGGGAACATAAAAAATATGACTTTGTTAGAGTAACTAGCTATCAAATATAGTGTTTTAGTGTCTAAGCACAATAGGCCGAAAATACGCGGCCGAAGTTCAGCATGATTACGCCAGCAATGCGCTACGCTTACAATATAACGCGACGTGATTTCAGCATGGTGTGTCATCGGTAATTTAAAATACATTGCAAGCGTAATCATGCCGAACTTCGGCCGCGTTTTTTCGGCCTTAGGTGTTTAGACACCTATTCTTAGAATATATATTATACCATATATATACCATATATACCATACACAAAGCACACAGTAAACACTGCCTTGTGTACCGTTACACAAGGCACACAAGGTAGTGTTTACTGTTTAGTTAAAAACAAATAACAATATTAAACTTACGTAGCATTCTCCCTAGTGAGGATCTGACGATTCGATGAGTTTTTAATATAAAACAAGTGTGCGAAAAGTATGTCGTCAATGGCGTAAAAATGCATGAAATGTAATCGTTTATATTTTTTTGTGTGTAAATATTTTGTAGTAAATTTTTGTGCAGGAACCTAGGTAATTACTATTTTAAGCTGAAAAATAACTCAAACATGTTAAATATTTCCGTATGAGAAAATGATTTTGGTATTACGTTTGTATGAGAATTTCGAGGGTACCCGGCTCCTTAAAGTCCATATCTACCAATATTAGCATGGATTTTAAAATGCGAAAGTGTATCTGTCTGTCTTCCATACACTAATATCCATACTAATATTATAAATGCGAACGTGTGTCTGTTACCTCTTTACGCCCAAACCGCTGAACCTATTTCTCTGCGTATACTTTGAGTCCTGGGAAAGGACATAGGATACTTTTTATCCCGAAAATATGTACGAATTTTGGCGCAAATGGCGTGATTTGTTTCTTTAGTAAATATATTGCAAATGAAAGAGCACAGTAAATGTTTAAATAGTTCTGTCTGGGCGGTTTAATTTTGTGTTCAATGAAATTCTTCGTATCCACGAATTATAATCAACCCACATCTCTGACTAACAATTTCAGGCCCTCTCGTAAACTTAAACATTTTTAACATTTTACTTGTTAGAGTGGAAAATGGTGAATGGATTGTCTGGAAAGCGATTTAGTCTACTACCCCCGTTAATCCGACAAACATTTTGCATGGCCAAAATAATGTTTAAGGGACCGGGTCCCATCGAAATTCTCATACATTACGTAATACCAAAATCATTTTCTCATACGAAAATATTTAACTTGTATGAGTTATTTTTCAGCTTAAAATAGTAATTACCTAGGTTCCTGCACAAAAATTTACTACAAAATATTTAAACTCTAAAAAATATTTTTTAGTATTTGAATATTTTTTGTAGATTTACGACTAAATGTTTAAACACTCAAAAATATAGTAAACCACTAAAAATATATAAATAAATAGTAAATTTACTACAAAATATTCAAATACTAAAAAATATTTTTTAGAGTTTAAATATTTTGTAGTAAATTTTTACCTAGGAACCACACAGGAACCTAGGTAATTACTATTTTAAGCTGAAAAATAACTCAAACATGTTAAATATTTTCGTATGAGAAAATGATTTTGGTATTACCTTTGTATGAGAAATTCCAAGGGTACCCGGCCTCTTAAGTAGGCAAATTAACCAACGATAGGCGTGTCGGATTACAAGGGGCGCCAGACTAGCCAGGGGCCGGATTAGCGAGGGTCTACTAGACGATTACCGCTCTATTTAGTGCTAGAAATAGAGCGGTAATCGTCCTTTTTATTTTCCAAAATTTATCAAAATCGGACCATTACTATTTGATCCTATCGATGCAAACAAAATGTTCACTTATAAACAATAAAAACAGTTGGCCCGAATTCTAGATTTGCCAATTAAATTGTTCTTATTGCATGCCATCAAATTGTTAACCGCACAATGAAGGCAATGTCGCAGCAATTTAAAATCCATTATGAAGCAATCAGACCAACGTCAAAGGTCGGCAGTTCGGGGGTCTGCGTACGCTGGTCGAGAAAGCTCGCGAGACTAGGGTTGCCAGGCAGCCGGATAAAACCGGACACTGTCGGGCATTTTGATGGTGTGTCCGGCAAAAATACGTATCTGTTTGTCTGTCTTCCATATTACATAACATTCATTCTTGATATTATAAATATGTGAACTTGTGTCTGTCTGTCTGTTATCTCTTCACGCCCAAACCGCTGAAACGATATTTTAATACTGGAGATGGATGGCATGTGATGGAGATACTTTGAGTCTCGGAAAATGACATAGATTACATAGGATACTTTTCATCCCGAAACATACAGGGCCCGTACCACGAAACGGTTTTGAGACTCAAACAATCGTACGAGAACGTAGCACCCTACTCTACCAAACGTGAAATGACGTTAGTACTCCGGTCGATTTAGACATTCCAAGTTACAAAAAGTCCCATCAAGCTGAAAATCGGTAAAATTGTTAAAAACATAATTATAAACAATGTCTAAAAGTTCCCCATCATTCCCGTGTGGAATTTTTTTTATTCAAGGTCAAAGGTAAAAAAAATGAGTTTTTCGCGATTTTCAGCAAAACGGCAAGTTTTATCATAAAAGTAGCTCAGACAAAACTTGCAGATCATAAAACTATCTATAAAAATGTATCAATACTTTTTTTCTTACGAGCCACCATTTCTGAGATATAACGTTTAAAAGGTTGTAAAAGTTGTTATCGCCATAATATGCATGGGTACGCCACGTATACAGTGTGTTTGGTCAGCAACTAGCGATATTTTAAGCACTTATGTGTATGTACTTGTTATGCAAAAAAACACAAACTACAAAGGTCTAGCTCCCTTCGCCTCTGTGTGGCAGGCACTTTATTATTGACTCTACCCGATTAGCAAAAAACATTCTTAATTTGCGAGGTTTTGTCCTATTGTCATGCAAATAGCCTTAAATGAAAGGTAATTAATTAGATAGTCTACCATTAAAAAACACAAAAAAGAGTATTTTTAATTCAAAAAGCTTAAAAAAGTCATAAAGTTTCTAAAAAAATAGAGAAAACACGTGCAAATTTTACAATAATTGTATTTTTTTACAGAAACAGCCCCCATAACATATTTTTTTGTTTACTGTATCCAAAGAATTTCAGTTAAGCTGTAATACTACGTTTAATTTATGTCTGTATGTCAAATTCCTCTTAAGTTATTATTAGTTGAACATAGCCTATGCGTAAGCACTAAAAACGATTGTGCGCAACTTTATAAGGAAATCATGAAAAAAAAACACTGCACATTTTCACCAATTTGGCTCAAAATGCTCAAAAAGCTCAAAAAAAAACATTTCGTGTTCGCGCATGACCAATGTTCAAAGAACAATAGCTCTTAAAGTATTTGACATACGGACGTAATGAATATGTTGTATTCAAGCTTAACTTAAATTCTTTGGATATAATAATTAATAAAAATGGGTTATGAAGGCTGTTTCTGTAAAATAATACAATAGTTGTAAATTTTGCACGTGTTTTCTCTATTTTTTTAGAACTTTATGACTTATTTAAACTTGTTGCATAAAAAAACCCTTTTTTGTGTTTTTTTTAATGGTAGATTATCTAATTCCCTTTCATTTAAGGCTATTTGGATGACAATAGGACAAAACTTCGCAAATTAAGAATGTTTTTTGCTAACCGGATAGAGTCAATAATAAAGTGCCTGCCACACAGAGGCGAAGGGGGCTAGACCTTTGTAGTTAGTGTTTTTTTGCATAACAAGTACATACACATAAGTGCTTAAAATATCACTAGTTGCTGACCAAACACACTGTATACGTGGCGTACTCATACATATTATGACGATAACAACTTTTATAACCTTTTAAACGTTATATCTCAGAAACGGTGGCTCGTAAGAAAAAAAGTATTGATACATTTTTATAGATAATTTTATGATCTGCAAGTTTTGTCTAAGCTACTTTTATGATAAAACTTACCGTTTTGCTGAAAATCACGAAAAACTCATTTTTTTGACCTTTGACCTTGAATAAAAAAAATTCCACACACGGGAATGATGGGGAACTTTTAGACATTGTTCATAATTATGTTTTGAACAATTTCACTGATTTTCAGCTTTTTGGGACTTTATGTAACTTCACTCTCATTTTTTGGTCTAAATCGACCGGAGTACAGAGCAGGACGCGGCATTCTCGTCCGATTGTTTGAGTCTCAAAACGGTTTCGTAGTAGACCTATAACAGTTCCGGCGCGAATCGCGATAAACGAATTTTGACCCAACGCAGTTGCGGGCGTTGCGTGACTCGCGTCGTCTAGTATCCTATAAAACAGATTACGTGTAATGTATCGATATACCGAAATCTACTGTGGTGCTAAGTCCTAAATAACAGACCGGCTTTCTTATACAAATGTCCAGCTAAGGCCTAAGCTGGCTTGTTTTGTTCGGTTTTTTGGTGACCTGGCAACCCTACGCGCAACAAGTAGGATCTTTGATACAAAAGGATCCGAATTACACCTACAAAGTTACGTTTAATGACTTAATGAAGGTTGAACTTTATTACGTTTCGTCAAATTGAAGAACCAAAGTATTTTTATGTTTATTAATTATATTAATGACTTTACTAATAGGAATGGCTTTTAATTGAATTTTAGCTTGGAAAATAAAATGATCTTTCAACCAGTGTTTAGGAGTAAGGACCTTGGCCGGTATTTGATTCATCTCAAACAATTTAGAACGAGTATGACACGAATAAATAATGGCTTTGAGGTGGAATTCCTAAATGGTCAGTTCACAGTTCACATCAAAATAATTTGCGATGCATAAAAATGGCCAAAATGTGATGCTGCTCACTCACCGTGTCGTCCTACGTCTCGCTTCGTTCCGGTATAAGTTATAACCGACCCTTATTAACCGACTTCCAAAAAGGAGGAGGTTATATGTTTTCTTATCAAGTAAGATATACGTACCACACAAAGCGGAACAGTAGCTCGAATATACTCGGGAACACGAGGTCGTCCGAGGCTGCCAGCCATTTTCGCCCCAGCAGTCGGAGCGCTGGCATTCTGCAACAAAAACAAAAGATTGTTATGATTAGTGAATCTATAAAGATCCGGATCTATAAGAATCTATAAGTATGAATAAATGTAATACATAAGTATTATATTTATCCATACTAATATTATAAATACGAAAGTGTGTCTGTCTGTCTGTCTGTTACCTCTTCAAGCCCAAACCGCTGAACCGATTTTGCAGAAATGGTACTTTGAGTCCGGGGAAAGAACATGGGATACTTTTTATACCGAAAAATGTACGGTTCGGTTGCGGGCGTCATCTAGTAAATACATAACTTCATGTACTTTTATACGATGCATACATAACGTGACCATACGTCCCGCTTTGGGCGGGACAGTCCCGCTTTCAGGCAGTCTGTCCCGCTATCCCCCGCGAGGCTGAAATTGTCCCGCTTTAGCAAACAGACCAAACGACAATAATTTAAAAGTATTTTTATGTTTTAAATGCCTGTGCAATGCCTGGAAGTAACGCATACATACATGATACAACTAACGTGATTATTCTGCCATATTGTGCCAAATAACATAGAAATTTCTCCAGTAGTTCGTGAGAAATTAAGCCCTTTCAAATATTTTTTTTCGTTTTTTCCACATTTTCCACTGTTTCTTCGCTCCTATTAGACTTGGCTTGATAAAATATAGTCTAAAGCCTTCATCGATGAATGAGCTATCTAGGACTGAAAGAATTTTTCAAATCGGACCAGTAGTTCCTGAGATTAGCGCGTTCATACAAACTTTTTCGCTTTATAATATTGTAGTAAAGTTCATTAATAATAATTAATGTAAGATAGGCACTTTGAAATACATATTCATAAATTATTTGGGGGGGGGGGGGGGGGGGGAATTCTGTATTAGTCCCGCTCTGACAAAAAAAATAAATGGTCACGTTATGCATACATAACGTGACCATTAATTTTTTTTGTTAGAGCGGGACAAATACAGAATCCCCCCCCCAAACACACGCTAACTACTGGATCGATTCGACAATAATTATCGAGGAAGGTTTAATCCTTCGATCGCGGATTCTTGGAAATCTATTGTTACATTATGGGGCTTGAAGGATTAAAATATATTTTATCACGCCAAGACTAATAGAAGCGAAGAAACGGAGGAAAATGTGAAATTCCGGGAAATATTTGAAAGAGCTTATCTCATGAACAACTATGTTATTTGGCACAAATAAAAAGTAGACCATGTGAAGGATTATAGGTTCTTTTTGTGGGCTAATTTGTCTGTGAAATTCCTAATTTACTTTCAGGCATTTGAAACATAAAAATATACACCTAATTTTCAATAATTATTATCGTTTGGTCTGTTTGCAAAAGCGGGACAATTTCGGCCTCGCAGGGGACAGCGGGACAGACTGCCTGAAAGCGGGACTGTCCCGCCCAAAGCGGGACGTATGGTCACGTTATGCATACAGCATAAGTATATGTACTTAGTATGAAGACCACCACGCCGAAAAGATAATATTCAGGTAGAAAAATAATTATTATCTCACTGGAATAAAAATCTTTTCATCTAAAAAATATTTTACCATTCCTCTCTGTTTTAATTTTGATAGCTGCAGTACCAATAAATTTATGATGATAATATTTACAACTTAAAATTGTTCGTTCTAAAATATTGCATAACATTCATATTTCATGTTATTACTCAAACTAAAAGCTATGCCCACGTTTGTTATTTTATTACGTTTGTAATGTCATTAACTCTGATTAATAGTGTGCGACCGAAGCTTCGGCTTCGGCTTCGGCCGCCTTCGGCCAAAAAAACCACCTTCGGCGAAACCTTCGGCTTCGGCCTAAAATCCGGCCGAAGCCGAAGCTTTGCCGAAGGTCCGAACAACCGTCGAAATTGAACGAACTGTAAACTATTACGAAAGACTGATTGAGTCGTGAGAGAGCGACGGACCGGTCGTGTATGCAGAGGCCGCTGGGAGCCTGGGAGTCACTGTCAATAATTGTCAAATACAATAAATAAACACTAACTTCTTAATAAATCATTTAATTATTTATTGTTTGTTTGTTTATTTTATTTATTAGTCTAGTTTCGGTATAGTTGAGTAAATCAAAGATTGATTGATAGGTCTAATTATTGATATTTGTGAAATAATAAATAAATTATGATTTTTTTACAATAGCTCAGTCAACAAAGTAGTTGTAGAATGCGTGAGCGGCCACCTAAGAGATTTCTGCTGGAACTTATTCAGGGTGCTTAGGGATAAAACATACTAAAAGTCCTGAAGTCTAGGAGGTGAGCCGGAGTGAGGGGAGAGTGCCAAAAGTCTCAATTTTTGGTTTTTGAAAAAACGATGCGTTGTAGCAAAAACATTCTACGATGAAAAAGAACTAATTAAATTCTCTATAATTTTGATTCTATAAGTACACTTTTTCCGAATGATCGTCGGTTTTCGATTTACAGATTTGAGTCATTCCTTAAACTTAATTATTTTTAGTCCACAAATTATTAAGTAACAAATAAATCACGAAATCACAAACTTTTATTACCATCTCTAAATCAACTTCTCTATGAGACAGTCAATATAGAGGTAAACCTTCAATATTGAAGTTTTGAAATACTTAATTTTAATATTAACTGTAGCTCGTAGACAATATTTAACATAACTATATTTAAAAAAGATAAAACCGACTTCAAAATTATACCTAATTGAGAATTAAAACTCCGTATCTCCAAAACTACTGAACCGTTGTTGAAACTTGCACTATTTGATTCCCTAAGTTGAACAGTACCTAGTACAACAAAAAAAGATTATTACTGAAATCGGAATGGTAGTTCCAGAGATATGCGAACACATACATAAAAACATACATACATACACTTGTAATTTGGCACATTTGTTCAGACGCTGATACAGATTACGGACTAACATAATATGTATACGAAAATTGGGCAGTTCTGGAAATATTACATACATACGCGTCGAATTGATAACCTTCTTGTTTTGAAGTCGGTTAAAAATTAATTACTGAGAGTCGAGCGATTAACATTATAAACCTTCGGCTTCGGCTTCGGCCAAAAATAGACCTTCGGTCGGACACTACTAATTAATAACGTTGATGCTAAAGCTTAGAATCCTTAGGAAAAATTTATTCAAGCTTGATCTAGGACCTAGGACTTATATTATGAGCCTATCGTAGGGACTTTTGTTTACTAACAAATGTTATTCCTTTGAACCTTGTAATTTTTGTTACATAACCTACGATTTTTCTCTGCGAAATCTGGTAAACCTATCTATTATGCCAATATGGAATGCAACAGAATTGATGAGGTACAAATCACAACGGACATTCACCATAATAATCTATATATATAAAAGAAAGTTGTGTTAGTTACGCCACTTATAACTCAAGAACGGGTGAACCGATTTGGCTGAAAATTGGTGGAGAGGTGGCTTAGAACCAGGAATAGGACATAGGATACATTTTGTCTCGGAAAAATGTACGGTTACTGCACAATATACTTTTATGATTTGCGCGTAAACTATTCAATCGATTTTGATGAATTTTGGTATGGAGATACTTCGAGTCTCGGGAAAGGACAAGGGATACTTTTTGTCCCGGAAAATGTACGGTCCCCGCACAATAAACTTTTACGATTTTCGCCTTTTAAACTATTCAGTCTATTTTTATGAAATTTGGTATGGAGATACTTTGAGTCTCGGGAAAGGACAAGGGATACATTTTGTCTCGGAAAAATGTACGGTTACTGCACAATATACTTTTATGATTTGCGCGTAAACTATTCAATCGATTTTGATGAATTTTGGTATGGAGATACTTTGAGTCTCGGGAAACAAGGGATACTTTTTGTCCCGGAAAATGTACGGTTCCCGCACAATAAACTTTTATGATTTTCGCCTTTTAAACTATTCAGTCTATTTTTATGAAATTTGGTATGGAGATACTTTGAGTCTCGGGAAAGGACAAGGGATACTTTTTGTCCCGGAAAATGTACGGTCCCGCACAATAAACTTTTATGATTTTCGCCTTTTAAACTATTCAGTCTATTTTGATGAAATTTAGTATGGAGATACTTTGAGTCTCGGGAAAGGACAAGGGATACTTTTTGTCCCGGAAAATGTAGGGGTTCCCACACACTAAACTTTTATGATTTTTGCCTAAACTATTCAATCGATTTTGATGAATTTTGGTATGGAGATACGTTGAGTCTCGGGAAAGGACAAGGGACACTTTTTGTCCCGGAAAATGTACGGTTCCCGCACAACAAACTTTTATGATTTTCGCCTAAACTATTCAGTCTATTTTTATGAAATTTGGTATGGAGATACTTTGAGTCTCGGGAAAGGGATACTTTTGGTCCCGGAAAATGTACGGTTCCCGCACAATAAACTTTTATGATTTCCGCCTAAACTATTCAATCTATATTAATGAAATTTGGTATAGAGATACATTGAGTCTCGAGAAAGGACAAGACATACTTTTGGTTCCGGAAAATGTACGGTTCCCGCACAATAAAGTTTTATGATTTTCGCCTAAGCTCTTCAATCTATTTTGATGAAAGGTATGGAGATACTTTGAGTCTCGGGAAAGGAGAAGGGATACTTTTTGTCCCGGAAAATGTACGGTTCCCGCACAATAAACTTTTATGATTTTCGCCTAAACTATTCAGTCTATTTTTATGAAATTTGGTATGGAGATACTTTGAGTCTCGGAAAAGGACAAGGGATACTTTTTGTCCCGGAAAATGTACGGTTCCTGCTCAATAAACTTTTATAATTTTTGCCTAAACTATTCAATCTATTTTGATGAAATTTAGTATGGAGATACTTTGAGTCTCGGGAAAGGACAAGGGATACTTTTTGTCCCGGAAAATGTACGGTTCATGCACAAAAAACTTTTATGATTTTCGCTTAAACTATTTAATCTATTTTGATGAAATTTGGCAAGAAGATACTAATTTTAATCAATTGTTTTCTTAATTATACCAATTTGAATGAAATAATCATCGTTAAGACAGGACAACGTCTGTCGGGTTAGCTAGTATTTATATAGATGTGTAAAAGTGTCCTAAATATTTAGATAATGATTTTCAATAACTTTTTAGGGTTCCGTACCCAAAGGGTAAAAACGGGACCCTATTACTGAGACTTCGATGTCTGTCCGTCTGTCTCCAGGCTGTAACTCAAGAACGGTAATAGCTAGAGAGTTGAAATTTTCACAGATTATGTATTTCTGTTGCCGCTATAACAACAAATACTAAAAACAAAATAAATTAAATATTTAAGGGGGGCTCCCATACAACAAACGTAATTTTTCAAACATTTTTTGCTCGGTATCAACGATGACAACAAGTAGGCACTTGAAATTTTCACGAAAGCCTTAATTATATGTGTACTTTAATAATTAAAATAATATTTAAATAAAATAATAATCTAAGGGGGTCTCCCATACAAAAAACGCAAATTTTGGCCTATTTTTGCTCTATAACGGTACGGAACCCTTCGTGCGCGAGTCCGACTCGCACTTGGCCGATTTTACTTTTTCCTCTTACGAAGCGTGGTAGTTTCGTTGTTTAGAAAACGCACAATTTTCTACATTTTCCTTCTACGATATGCTGCCGGATATCAGGAGCCAAAGTTAAACATAATTAATAATCGCGGATTCTTGGAAATCTATTGTTATTCTATTGTTGTCGCGGTCGCCGGTGTACTTATGGGGGTTGATAGGTTAATCCGCCATTTTTGTTGACTTATGAGTTATGATGAATGCAATATTGTTCTAAACGACCTAAAGAACATAACTGCCAATTAATTTATAACTGAATACGTCTGGGGAATGATACACAAAAACAGAGTCCATATAATTATGTGTGTATTCCAATCAAGTCCTTTCAATTTCATATACTGACGAAACAATTTTCACAAGCACACAGATTGTAGTTTAAGCAGAAGTCGGAAATTCCGCGTAAGTTGAGCAACCCGCACGGGAGCAGTTTGCGTAAGGCTGTATCGCAATGCCCGCGTACTGAGTGGCCTTTGATTTAGCCCGATATACTGTTTTATTACCTCCCCAAAAGGAGGCTATAGATGTTTGTGAATTTTTCTCAATTAAATATTGCTTCCTACGTTAAAAAACGTTGTTTCTGCGGTCTGCCTGACTAAGGTCTAAGCGCAATGCAAGAAACCTCCCAAGTCCTTAGTCCTCATAGACAAAAATAGGTGAAAATTTAAACTCGCGTCAGGATACCTGACCTGATTGAAAATTCGTAAGTAGACTACCGGGCGCGGCGTAAGAGAGTAGGAAATATTTCCTTTGCGAATTGCGCATACCCAGCGAGCCAGCGACCTAGGTTATAAATTACTAGCGACCCGCCCCGGCTTCGCACGGGTATAAAATATATAGCTACAGAAAAAATGATTAAAATCGATTCGGCAGTTTTGACTTGTATTCATTATTACTACCCGTGGCCCGCATTGGTCGGTACCGCCGCAAAAGCTACGTCTCATAGGGAATTGGAGCCTTTTGCAGGGTATAGGCAAATCAGCTGTAGGGATCATTGGTATTCTTGGTATATGCAACGGGTATATGAGCTAATTCACCAGCTGCAGGGCCGGTCATAATCTTCGCTACTACGCACCCCCGCCTTGGTAGCGCCCACTTCGAAACGGGCGTAACGCAATTTTTAATTTCGCCATAACTTATAAACTAAACGTCCAATTTTAATCATTCAAACACCAAATATTATCTACACAAACACTACTTAGTGATGAAATAATTTATTTTGATAAGGATTATCAGCATGAGTAAAATAAATGCGTTTAAATGTAGTCCAAAAAAAAATCAAGATTTTTAAATAAAAAAATTGTTGTTGTGCCTCACTTGCCATAGATAGGTATAGTGTGTCGCGGACATTTTTGTAGATATTTATAAGATCTACATTTACTTAGAACATTGTATGATTCTATCTTTTATAGTTTAGGCAGCGTACGCAAAATAAGTAACTTTTCTGGTTGATTTTTTTCACCTTGTGTCAGAAAAACCCAAATATCTTACGGAACCCTATATTTTCCAAAATAAAAAGTAGCCTATGTTACTCGTAAATAATGTAGCTTTCGAACGGTGAAAGAATTTTTAAAATCGGTCCAGTAGTTTTTGAGCCTATTCATTACAATTAAACAAACAAACAAAGTTTACCTCTTTATAATATTAGTATAGATAATATTATAGTTTTATGTCTTGTTTAGGTTTCTTTACTAACCGTGTTTCCTTTGCAGCTTTGAAATGGACAGGGTTTTTACTTTTTATTAACCGACTTCCAAAAAGGAGGAGGTTATAATATGGTTTTGCATTAATAATTTAATATGTACAACAACACCAAGTGATAATAAGTAATTTCTTTAGGGTGTGCGTGAGTCCCCCGCATTGAGTTCACCGTGAATGTATTAATAACACTCTACGCTGAAAAAGTAACTTTTTTAAACTTTTGTACTAATGAAAAAATTCCTGACGCGGACGCTTGCCCCAAAAAAATGCTCATTCAGAGCTGCCACTTTCACAGTGAACTGTATATAAGAGACACATATACACACCCTAAAGTATTGTCACTTAGTTTTGTGTCACCCTGTAGAACTTTATTACGGATTTGTGTGTTGGGTATAAAAAGCAATATTTCCATTGATGCACAAGGTTGCGCTGTCGTTTCAACATCAATCAAACCAACAATAATCAAGGAAGTCGTAATTATAGGATCATCACCAGGTTTATGATCATCTTGAACTATTACAATAAGCAAGTGCTCAACACTTTAGAGCATAAAGTAACTAATATATATTATGTACATCTAAATTACTTGATAAAGCCCGCAATTCCGTTGCGACTTGGGCCAAAATTCGTTTATCGCGCGGATCCGTAAATTTTTCGGGGATAAAAAATATCCTACGTCCTGTCCCGGGAAAAAACTCAAAGTATACCTATGCTAAACAGCAAAATAGGTTCAGCGGTTTGGGCGTGAAGAGGTAAAAAATAAACTGACACACTTTCGCATTTATACAAATAGTATATTATTACTAGCTGTCCCGGCAAATGTTTCTTTGCCATATAAAGTAGGTATTTCGTCCGTATTATTTTATTGAAGTGACTGAATAAGTATGTCACCATGGCAACGTCGATCGATATCCCGTCGCACAAACAATGGTCGCCGTCAGTCTCGAGTTGTAATAATTTACTATTATTTATTCAACAAAATATGCACTTATCAATATAAAAAGTACCCAGTAGCCGATTCTCAGACCCATTGAATATGCATATAAAATTTGGTTAAAATCAGTAAAGCCGTTTCGGAGGATATAGGCTGATATGATGATGATGATGATGATGATGATGATGAATAGTGTGTATCAAACTGAATGAAATCAGAGGTACATAGTACATATAACATACACCAAGTAGCACAGCTCCTATCCTAAAATCTATTATGTGATTTTCACATCTTAAATCACGTGCTTCAATTCGATCAAATTATGTAAAAATTAATAATATTGTTTCAATAATCCTTCGATCGCGGATTCTTGGAAATCTATTGTTGGAGTTAGGTAATACTTTTCAGTTTAAATTGATAAACAAACTATGCAGTAAACAAAATAACAGGAAAGTGACAGGAAAAAACATTTCAAGTTTGGGCATTGGGTAACTTTGTATGGACCTGTGGCGTCATTTTTTTTCCAGCGGCCAGGAATAAAACCATTACTATTTTGTAGCACTACATTAGAGAAACATATATTAGTAATAAAAATAATTGTTCTAAGTAATATCGGAGCTGAGCTATGATTATTTTAGTTTATATATTTTTGCACCTTATGTTCACAAAATCAATAGTAATTAACATTACTTTATGGAGCTATCCTTAACAAACAGATGCAGAAGGGGTGTATTAATCGGTTGGATATATATTTCTCACTAGCTATTGCCCACGACTTCGTCCGCGTCAAATAAAGGAATAATTTTTCATACATATTTTCACACTGGGTTTAACTCTCGTCCGACTAAAATATAGCCAGACTTGAGATTATATTTCATTAGACAGTGGTTTTCAAAGGGTCGGATGCAATATTAGGCAATTGTAATTATTGTTCTTGTGTATTAATGTGTTGTGGGTAAAGTGACTCTAGGGTGTTGTTCCCATAATATTATGTCGATTTTGGCCATAGTGAAGTACGACGCCGGACGCCACCTTTCGGCAGAATTTTCAGCATTGCTTTTAATCTACTTCCCGGCTTATTATAGAAGTACAGCTGCAGGAATATTTTATAGAATATTAACTACTATCTTACACAAAACATTTAAAAAAATCAAAACGGCCCTCTTTAAGAAATTCGAAAAAAAAATGGATTTGCAGACGGAGATGCATTACATTTCATCTTGGCGGGGGTACTCCCGTGCCCCCAGATGTGTCCCTTGTATAGAGTTCACTGTGAAAGGAACTGTGCTGAAAGACCAACATATTTTTTTGTGATTTGAATGGGCAAGCGCCCTGGCGTAAAGAGTTTCCCCATACAAAAGTGGAAAAAATATGTTCTCTTTCAGCGCTACTACTTTTACAGTAAACTCTATACACGGGACTCATACACAGTACACTAAAGTATTATCACTTAGTTTTGTTATACCCTGTATACTAATATTATGAAGCTGAAGTGTTTGTGTGTTTGAAAGTGCTAATCTCAGGAACTGCTTGTTCGATTTGAAAAATTCTTTTTGTGTTGGACAGCATATTTATCGAAGAATACTAAAAGTTAGTAAATAACGCCGTTTTTTGTATTTTCCTGAATATTCATGCTATGATTGAATTTACGTTTAGTTGAAAATACGAACTTAAAATGCCTAATATCTCGGCTCCGATATAGTTTAGCTATACGTCCCCATAATAAAGTTTACTCCCCTTGATATGTTCTTTCATAATATGCCGGTTTGGTGAGTGGTCGCGAGATTTGAAAATGACGCCAATATTACCCAAACCCCTTTACCTACTTTAATAAAATCGCCGTGCGTGTTTATCGTTGCTAAAAATATTTTTCACATACAAAGTCGGGACGCAGAGGTCGAAGAAATTCAGACGACCAATCATTATACATATATCATTTTTACAAAATCACGAAAAGATTGCTGTCTCTTTTCCACATGCGATAGCGATATTTTCGTCCGCAAAATATGAAAGAGACATGCAATCTCTCATCATTTCTACTCGTTCGGTGACCGGGCTATACATGACAGTCACTATACAGGATGTAACAAAACTAAGTGATAATATTATAATACTTACTTTAAAGGATTTGTATGTGTCCCTTCTATTGAGGGAAATATTTACCTTATACGGCGAAAGTAGCAGTGCTGAAAGGACAATTGTTTTGTGATTTGTATGAGCATACGCCCGAGCGTCAGGATAGTTTTGCCCTACAAAAGTTAAAATAATATACTTTTTCAGCGCTGCAAATTTTACAGTGATCATTGAGACCACACACCCTAAAGTATCAATTAGTTTTGTTATGGACCTTAGATCATGCAGCATACGAGTAGCATGCGACGTGCTGTCACGCATGATCGTTTATTGTATTGATTGATTGATATTTGATGCGAATGACATGCAAACTACGTGCTGTACATTGACTGACCAATTGTTTAATTTTTCGTCCTGCAATATGTGCATGACGGATGATCGTCAGCACGATGTCATGCAACAATTAATACTGTCAAGTAAATGCATGTCATGCTGAATTACCGTCTACGGAGCGCTTTACACCCAGTCTTATGTACATTACGTATTCAGAAAAGTATGACCCCTGAATGAGAAAGATCACATCGATGGCCCCAACGAATAAACGTGCAATCGAAAAAAGACAACTTTTCAGGAAGACAAAAAAACGTTTAGAACCACATAACTTTGACTACATAATAAATAGACAAATATAATGTATAATCAAATTAAAGGTAAAAAAAATATCGTTCAACTCATATATTTATTAAAAATCAAATATTAACGGTTTACTACATATTTAAGAAAAAACATATTAAATTATTATTCTAGTGAACAATATGAGACTTGTTAACACTATTGTATCAATGCACGTTTATTCGTGTCATAAATGAAGTTTTAACAAGTGCAGTGAAATGTTGCATGGTTATTCCACGTATATTTTTTTTCTCCTGCCCCCCTACCATGACATCTTATAGCAGTATTACTTTAATATTACTTTCAGATTTCGCACAAACAAAACACATAGCTATGTTTATATAAATGGAGATCATGTTTGTTTATGCGAAATTCAAAAGTAATATTAAAGTAATACTGCTATAAGAGCTCATGGTAAGGCCCCTGATCCATGCTCTGGTCCTTTACACGCTTATTCTTGTATATTTTGTTGCTTTTACATGTTTGTAAAGATAAAAGCCCGTATATTAGTGTTAAGAAGTTGATTCATTATTTATGTAATACGACCTTATTAGTGTACGGTATAAAATGTAAATCTATACTAATATTATAAAGTAGAAGTTTTGTTTGTTTGAACGCGCCAATCTCCGGAACTACTGGTCCGATTTGAAAAATTCTTTCGTCGTTAGATTGTTCATTTATCAAGGAAGACTATGAACTATAAATTATCACTCTAAGACGAATAGAAGCGAAGAAACATAGGAAAATGTAGAAAAAACCGGGAAAACTATTTGAAGGCGCTTATCTCGCGATCTACTAGATGAATTTTTAAGTTGTTTGGCACAGATGTAGAGCAGACCATGATGTGAAAGAACATAGGCTATTTTTTGCGGGAAAATGTACGGTTTCCGTAAAATTTCTCATTTATGCGGGCGAGGCCACGTGAAAAGTCTAGTTAGCTAATATTTTCTTGTTGACGGTTCAGTAAAAAATATTGTTGACCTATTGTTGTTGTTGATAAATATTGACCTACCTCGCGTTTATGCGTGGACACATACATATAAAATGGAGTACAACCTTGCTTATAGATTCTTCAAGAGAGAGATCAATCGGGCAAAGAAACAGCACGTCAACAGTATCGGTGAGAGACTCGAGTGCCTTTCTTTGGGAACCCGTGAATTCTGGTTTCTGGCCTAGGCTATTGAAGGGTATTTTTGAAAGCCATCCTACCATCCCTACAAGTAGGAAATGGATCGTTAGCCCACGACGCAAAATACAAAGACAATCTTCTAGGTGAGCTCCTTGCGTCAAACTCGACCCTTGATGACCTTGGGATAAAAACCGCCGACCATACCACGATTTAGGGGCATCATGTCGGATATAAGGTTACATCAGCGCTCAGTGTGAATAGCCCTGCGTGCCCTTGATATCCAAAAGTCGAGTGGGCCTGACGGAATCCCTCCTATTGTGTTGAAAAAGTGTGCTCCAGAGTTGGCTCCGCTCTTAACGCATCGTTTTTGGTTCTCCTACTCTTCTGGCATTGTCCCGGCTTCTTAGAAGACAGCCTTAGTGTACTCGATCCCCAAAAAAAGGTGACCGCTCAAATCCTTCCAACTACAGACCAATTGCTAAAACTCTTTCGATACTTGGGCGGCCAGACATTACAAAGCGACAAACACGACAAACAGTATGGGTCGCTTGGCTGGTTATCTCTTGGCATACCAAACTCATCGTTGGGCTCAGGTGATTGTGTGGAGAGGAGAGGCATTGGCTGTTAGTTTGGACATTGCGAAGGCCTTTGATCCGTGATCGGGTTTGGCTCAAAGCGCTACTATCAAAGCTTCCATCATAATATGGGCTTCCCGAGAATTTATGCAAATAGGTCACAAGTTTTTTGGCAGATCAATGACATGTTACATTCCAATGGCATTTATTGCTATGCGGATGATAGTACAGGTGATTCCCTATCTACCGGCTTCCACCATATTTCTCGGCTAAATGTCATCGAGAGTCGAAACGAACTTATGTCTTAGATAATTCACAGGAGAAAGTCTCTGAATGGGGTAGACGATACTTTTCTGATTCTGTTCTTAACAGGACGAGACAGTATTTCAGTCTGGACCAATGCACGCCATCGTTTCTGCAACTCTACAAGGTGCAGGTTCGGCCTCATATTATGGAATACTGTTCTCATATCTGGGCAGGGACCCTAAAATACCAACAAATCCCTTTGGATCGTATCAAACGAAGGGCCGCTCGAATTGTTGACTGCCATAGTGTTTCAAACAGGCTGGACCCCTTAGAATTATGCCGAGATGTAAATAGCTTCACTCTGCATCCTCAATCGGTTGTATCACGGGGAGTGCTCTGA
This sequence comes from Polyommatus iphigenia, assembly GCA_963422495.1. Lineage (NCBI taxonomy): Eukaryota > Metazoa > Arthropoda > Insecta > Lepidoptera > Lycaenidae > Polyommatus > Polyommatus iphigenia. The sequence goes on from OY730189.1 coordinate 14,901,299, forward strand.
GGAATTGTTCGGAATCATACCTCCTGCAACTTTTCGCCATCGTTCCACGTTAAAAATATACCATCCTCATAACCTTTATGAGTGGCAGTCTTCCACCGTGCTTTTTTTGCGTAATTTTCTGCCACGCACTGTAAAATTTGGAATGAACTGTCACCAGCAGTATTTCCGGACCTATAAAATCTGCAAACCTTCAAGGAGAGCGTGTATTCCCTCTTAAAAAGACCGGCAACTCACCAGCAGCTCTTGTAATAAACTTTACAATAGCTCTTCGAATAACCTTTGCAAAAGCAGAAAAGACAAGACAAGTTAGTAAAAGATAATAGAATAGCTGTGATTAATACATTTAAAGTTTCGCCATCTGCAATGAGGCATTAGTGGTAGAAGTCGCTTGCATTTTTACACGAATAATCGTGCAAGAGTTATAACCCAAAGGAAAAGATAGACACGAGCGCCAGATTGTTTTAACACGTTTATTCTGGTGAACTCAAATAAACAAATAATCTGCAATAAGCGCATGTTTTATTATTAATGTGATATATGTTATTATTTTTTCCGTACAATAAAGATTTACATTGCTATAAAATCGTTATTTTAAGTTAAAAAAATTCAAAAAAATTTACATAGGTGTATCATAGTCCATGCAAACGAAAAAACAAAAAAAAATTTTTTTGGGTAAGAGCTCTTGCACGTTTATTCGTTGGGGCCATCGACATGAATATTCACAAATGCGACGACCTTGGGAATGGGTAACGAAGACCAGCCAGAGGTGTTCGCAAATTGAAATTTACTTATTCACTAAAATTTACTGTACTGAATTTTATACGTGTTCATAATCATCAGTTTGTTATTTAGAATTTCACATGATCTACTTCAGTTTTTGCAAAAGTATTGTAATGAATAATGATAGTACAATACGTTTGTAATACACTGAGAAATTGAACAAACAAAATTCTCTTAATTTTGATCGTTTAGATCAGTGATTCCCAAAGTGGTCCAGATGGAGCCCCAGGGGTCCCACGGGAGACTCGACTGGGGTCTACATTATGCGTGACAAAAACTGGGGGTCCACAATCGTAAGATGCATGCATGAAAATGTAATTTTGTTTCGAATTTACGGCGATAAGAGTTACGACATTGTTATTTATTTGTTTTTTGTAATTAGCAATATTTTGTTTCATTTGTAATACAGATTACAAATTAAGTAAACTTCATAAGTGGAATAAAATCTCAACAATGTAAAGAAAATGCAGCAATTTGAGTTGGCATGCAAGAACTCTTGTATGGCAATTAAACATGTTAATGACTATTTGTGTAATAACCAAGCCACAAATTATAGACAACCCATCGTGATAAACAAGAAAAGTTGCAATGTATGCTCATTTGCATTGTGCTCATTATACAGTACGGGGGTTCTTAGTAAGTCAGGCTTGGAAAAAGTAAGTATAAGTAGATAGAGTTCTACGCCTAATGAGGCCGGTTTTTCATTCATGTGTGAGTCAAACCATACTGCCGCGCGGCCAGCCTATCACGTTTACGCTTAAACATGATGTAGCGTAGTTTGATGCATACGTGTGCGTTAGCGCGTGTAAATGAAACAGCCTCATTAATTACTTGGTTTTTTGTTTGATTTCAGGAAAAGTGAAAACATAATATATTATAACAACCACCTACTCCTATAGTTGCCTTTAGTAAGAATATTAGAAGACATGGAGATAAACGAGACACTGTAGTACTAAGTATCCGACATAATTTGCTTATGTAACACAATAAAATTACGTGTTATTTTGAGGTCTATACCCCTAAAAGGAAGATACTGGAACAGTCACTTTGAGTCAGCTCTGACGCTAAAAATGAAATAAGCGAATGGACATATTATAATAATAATCATTTCGATTACATATTGTAATAAACTTCTAAAATATTAACATAATATCCACGAAATATAATGTTGGATCCAAGTTGTAATTGGCAAGTTTTTGTCGAAAATAAGTAAGTAATAAAACCAGCAAACAAGTATGAATACTAATATTGGAGAAGGATCGCATATATTTCGAAGGTGACATATTATTGGTATAATTTACCAGACGTGTGCGAAGGGTCCCACACACTTTATGAACGTAGTATACAAGCAGAAATACATATTATATGAGCGAGGTAGCATAAATTCTTTCAATATGCTAGGTGTAAAGTATATTTTACTAGCTAAAAGCCGAGCTTTTTGAGGGCTTGCATCGTCACACATTGACTGACTGATGATAACACATCTAAATACATATAAATAACAATTACTATGTTAAAGTACAAATTAATAGGCGTGATAGTTTTTCCGTAAAGTTGGGTTGTGGGTTGGCGTGATAGTTTTTCCGTAAAGTTGGGTTGTGGGTTGGCGTGATAGTTTTTCAGTAAAGTTGGGTTGTGGGTTGGCGTGATAGTTTTTCAGTAAAGTCGGGTTGTGGGTTGGCGTGATAGTTTTTCAGTAAAGTTGGGTTGTGGGTTGGCGTGATAGTTTTTCAGTAAAGTTGGGTTGTGGGTTGGCGTGATAGTTTTTCCGTAAAGTTGGGTTGTGGGTTATGGAATATACTAGGGCTCGCTTCGCTCGCCCTGATGATACACGCACGTACCTACACACCTAAACACCAGGTTAGGTACCAAATTTTTGAACTTTCTTCATAACTTTCTAAAGAGTGGAATCGGTAACACCTCAAATTTTTCTCTACGATTTGCGAAAGACTTGATAAATGATTAGTGATTAATGATTACCTACTTATTAATTAACTATAGTCGTTTATAGTCGTGTGACCTACAACATTACTACAATTTATTAAAAACAATGTTTTCTAAAATTCTTTACACATTATTTATAATTAGACATCGGATTATATGCATTTGCATACTTGCATATGCAAATGCATATAATGGCACTTTTTAGGCGATAGTGCATATTTTGGCAATTTTTCGTTGATAGTGCATATTTCGGTAGTTTTATGCCCTCGTAGTCTCTAAACTAGCTATCATGACACACACCGAGGCCACAAAACAGAGGTACGATAGATCAAAACACTTCAATTATGTGGTTCCATCCCCATTAATTAAAGAATGTAATACACCCAATAGCACAGAATAAATATTAGTTGTACCAACCAATAGGTACACCGTACAATATCTTTCTAGAAACAAAATTTTTCTTTGTAGTTGGAAACATTACTAAAAAAATTGAATAAAGTAGTAAACGATAAACTTTCGTGGGCACTAAGATTATAATCGGAAAATGTTGGTAGAACATTATTATTGGTGCTGTACATAGAGATATTGTTTCTGATATCTGTGGTGCTGTATAAGAAATGAAAAATCCTGTATTTGATGAAATTATAAAAATTGGCGCTTTTATTAACAGCACCACCAGAAAACTCTTCAAAAAGCAATAAAATTTTGATATGTGACTTTTGATTCTGCATATTTTGTACATATTTCGGAGATTTTTCGTGCATATTTGCATGCATATTTCGGCACTTTGATCGTGCATATAATCCGATGTCTATTTATAATGTATAAAAAATTGTTTAAACACACATTTAAATAACATACGTAATACATTTAAGTTAGATTTAGAATGTTCTGTATTTAAAACTTAGCGACTTTGAGCGACTGCGAAACTGAGGCGCGCGGCGATTAATTCTCACTTGGTTTCTTGGCCTTACTTCACCTAAGTCCTAATCTAAGTGTGACGTCACATGAATCTAGATTCTAGAATATCTTGCATCACGTCTGACTCACAAGTCACAACTCACCCTGAGGTTAATATAGTTTACTCAGTGTGTGAGCATTCATAAAATAAGCACTTATAACTGCTAAAAATACTTGTAGCTGGAACTGATTACAGAAAAGTTTTAGCGCGAATGGGCCAGCTCGATCGAGTCCATACCACGTACTCACACAAAACTGGCGTTAAACAACGCCATATGTTGTGTTTTACTGATTGATAAGCTCCAGAGTCCAGGCCTAAGGTCAGGCCTAAGGGTCAAGCCCCAAAACTGCGTTGCGTTGCCGCACGGTAAAATAGTCTAGTGTGATGTTTTTTTTTGCGACACGACGCTGCAACTCTATGTTGTTATGCCTTAAGGCTTAAGCCGTAAGGAAGCAGCACTCAAGAATTAATTAATTCCTTTGGTATTGCAATTGTCTATGGGCGACACTACAGGCTTGTTAATGAAAAATTCATAACTTGATCACGTATTTTAAGTTAAGTATATAATAATATTCATTATAATTTATATCACAAGATTGGTTGTTTATAATTTTTATGTCTAAATGCAATTAATATTATTAATATCTACTTATTATCAGTGTCAGCATTAGTCAGCTGTCACTAATATTTATGTCTTGACCCTACGAAATAATATATTATGGGCAGCTATAATACCATACAAATGGCCCAAGATGGAAAACATATTAATTATTATTTATCAAAACATAAAAGATTTAATTTCGTAGATAATAAGTACTTGCGAAATATCTTAAATATTTGTAATATTATAACGAGAACTCGTTATTAACATTATGTCTGCTCTTATACGAGATATTGCGATGTAATAATACAATATTGCTGGATTTCTTGTAATTTCATCCCTTCGTTACATCATCCGCGTATAATTAGTATTGGAAATTGGAATGTGATCACTGATCAGTGATCACTGATCAGTCTAAAGAGAAATTATTTAAAATAAGAAATATATATCACGTAACGAACTTCTAACAGCCGTGGTACGGTGTACCACCTTCAGGGTTTCTGGGTAGAGTTATTTATGCGTCTGTGCTAGGCTTGGAAACTACTTGCAAATTTACAAAATAGGAATTATACTATCTGAAATTTCATGATATCAGTGAGCGATATTTACGCTTTCTTTCTTTTAACGAAGACGACATAAGGGCCTTCCCTACGAAAAATCCGTAATTTACCGTATTTAGAGCCTTATAAACTCATAATTTGAAAGCTACAGAGTTATGATAAAAATACAGCAATAATCTTCACTATCTCAACATTCCTGTCCCCATTTTAAATTTTCTATTTTCGTTTATTATACTCATGATATCAGCTTACAAAGTAAAGCCAATTTATTAAAATTCAAGCATACATTCAGCATCTCCTTAGTATAAATTACAAATTACTTGTATTTGAAACACACGCCAATAGATCGACAATATCATAAGCTACATATTCCCAGTTTTAAATTTTTTTAGGTCAATTTTGAACTAAGATAAGTTAAAAAAAAATAGGGTTTTGCGATCTCGGCAACGCAGCAAATGTATGGCCAAGGTCGTTTGCTCGGGGGACGGCCTTAACATAATATCTTTAACATTTAGATTTTAGATTGTATAAAAAAGATACTACAGACACTGCGATAATTATAAAAATTCTAGAATGACAAGTATTAAGATAAGCTGATAAAAGGGGTGGACAAGACTTTTTTAAAGATATTTTGATAATACTAGGGGTTATGTCCTAGAGTCTATTAGTATAATATTTTACAGTTGAAGTTGCTATTGTATAGCTTTATTCGTTTGTGGTGGCTACAATAGTGACACTATAGTACGTTAGTTCTGAAACTAACGTTATTTCAGAGAGCTCTATAGTGTCACTTCGGAGACAGAAATAACTTTTTTCAATATGACCCAAGTGTTGCACGCGGCCGAAATAAAAACTAAACAGTGTCTTTTGATCCTTTGTCCCCGTGCAAAAATCATGCCAGTGCAACAAGATTCTTGGTCTCTCCATACTAATATTATAAACGCGGAAGTGTGTCTGTCTAACAGTAACCTCTTCACGCCCAAGCCACTGAACTGATTTTGCTGAAATTTGGTATAGGTATATACTTTTTATCTCAAAAACATGTGTTGTTACTTGTTTCCACGCGATAAACGAATTTTGGCGCAACGGAGTTGCGGGCATCATCTAGTAACATAATATTGTGAGTTGTAATACAATTTTAGTTGCAACTTGCAGCGTATAAAATAATTATAAATACTAATATTTGAAATTTTGAATTTGAAAAAATAAATAAATAATGCCAATACTTTTTCCGTTATCAAAATATTATAATCAGTGAACTGTGTACTCGCACGATAAGATTTATTGCAGTCTTTTGAAGATTATGACACGGATACGTGAATCGTGATTGAAAAGATTGTACTGTGCATTAAAAATATTTGCTTTTGTTCTTTAAGAATATGGAAAAATTATACTTACCTAGTTGTCAAAAATGTTTATACTTTTGCACATCACCATTTTCCTAAGTTGCCTGGAAGATATTACTTTAAAGTTTAAAGTAATAAGGTCGCCTTTGTGTGCAGTTAAATGAATTATATTAAACTATATAGTTTGTATTTTATTTGTAATGTTGTGTTATCAATAATATATTATGTGCACAATAAAGTATATTTATTTGTTCAGTTACAGCTATGAATAATAATTGGCCAAGTGCGAGTCGGACTCGCGCACGAAGGGATCCGTACCATTAATAGAGCAAAATTGGGCCAAAAATTGTGTTTTTTGTATGGGAGCCCCATACAAAAAACACTATTTTTGTTATTATTAAATATTAAACTACACATATAACTAAGGACTTTGACAAAAATTCAAGTACCCACCAGTTGCCACTATTGATATAGATTATAGAGCAAAAAAATCACGTTTGTTGTATGGGAGCCCCCCCTTAAATATTAATTTTATTTTGTTTTTAGCATTTGTTGTTATAGCGGCAACAGATATACATAAGCTGTGAAAATTTCAACCGTCTAGCTATTAGCTTTCTTGAGTTACAGCCTGGAGACAGACAGACAGACAGACAGACGGACAGACGGACAGACAACGAAGTCTCCGTAATAGGGTCCCGTTTTTACCCTTCGGGTACGGAACCCTAATAAAAACTAGTATCAGTGAAATTGATTCAAAGGCGGCTGTTCTGTCGGCAGGGCTTGATATAGTATAGCCCGACCAAGTTAGGTAGGTCGGCAATATGCCTGTGTGTTCATTTCCTCTGATAGTACAAGTTACAACGTTAAGTTGCACCTTCATAAATGGTATCTTCATAATATTACAAGGAAGGCTAGATTTTGTCGTCTCTGTGGTCCAGTGGTGTAGAGCGGCTCTATTAACTCGGAGTTCGTGGGTTCGATTCCCGTGTTGGAAACGTGTTATTTTCATGTTTGGTTAGGATGGTTATAGGTTGTCTCAAAGTCAAATTCATTTATTCAAAATAGGTTGTTACAACACTTTTTGGCGTCAAAGTACAGTATTTTACAATTTATTTATTACGAGTACATTATTTATTACAATTTCAGATTTTCACATTATTATTATAAACACAATTAAATTATTCCCTTATCTTATTATAAATATAAATATGTCGACATTATGTTATTCAATTATAATAGGTATATTATGTCAATATTAATTTCTTATATGTATGTCATTATGCTAGTTTATTTTAATGTAATAAGTCAATATTAAATAGAATTTTTAGAATGTGTGAAAGCATAGTGCAGATTGAAATTACACCCATACATCTTTGTCATCAAGATAATCTTGTATTTTATAATAGGCTTTTGATATAAGAGTAATTTTAACATGTTGCCTGAATTTAGTCTCCGGTAGGTCAGTTACGCTAGTCGGAATTTTATTATAAAATTTGACACATGTTGGTACCTGAAGCTTATTTTTATTTCTGGTATTATGTTTGTGATAATCACATTTCCTATTAAATAAAGCCATGTTCTTTCTAGTATATATAATTACTTCATATATGTATAGTGATGACAGGGTTAGTATTTTAGCTACTTTAAATTGTTCCCTGAGAGATTCATTTCTCTTCATATTGTATATTGCTCGTACTGCCCTTTTCTGTAGAATAAATATAGAATCGATGTCTGCAGCTGCTCCCCACAATAGGAGTCCATATGACATCACGCTATGAAAATACGAAAAATATACTAATTTAGCTGTGTCAACGTCTGTAAGCTGGCGAATTTTTCGAACGGCAAAGGCAGCGGAGCTTAATTTATCTGACAGACTTTCAATATGCCGACCCCATTGAAGCCCAGAATCTAATTTTATTCCTAGAAAGGTTGTCATTTTTTCTACATCAATTTGTATATTATCTATTTTTACTGATGAATTTACATGTTTTACATTTGGCAACGAGAATCTAATGCACTTAGTCTTACTAGCATTTAAAAGCAGATTGTTGGTATTAAACCAAGCCCGGACTTTGTTTAATGTGTTATTAACATGTATTAAATCACTATCCGTGCGACAAACTTTAAATAGTAGAGATGTATCGTCAGCGAATAGAACGGCTTCTGCGTATCTATCTATCATAAATGGTAAGTCGTTAATATATGCCAGAAATAGAAAAGGGCCCAAAATAAAACCCTGAGGTACCCCTATTTCGATGTTTGAACCAGATGACAAAGAATCTCCAATTACAACTTTTTGAGTCCTGTCAGATAAATACGACTTAATGAGATCTAATGAATGATCGCTGATGCCGTAGAATTTAAGCTTTGCTATGAGTATTTTATGATCGACACAGTCAAATGCTTTAGAAAGGTCACAAAATATCCCTATAACATCATGTGACCTCTCCCAGGCATCTAGTATTAAAGATATTAACTTAGCACCAGCACAAGTTGTTGATTTTCCTTTGGTAAATCCATACTGACGGTTGTGAAATATTTTAAATTTATTAAAATGTACCAATAATTGGTTAAGTATAATTTTCTCAAATATTTTACTTAATGATGGCAAAATAGAAACTGGTCTATAATTGTTAGGATCTGTCTTACTTCCTGACTTAAACAAGGGTATTATTTTACTGACTTTCATAAGGTCCGGAAAAGTTCCACTTTTAATACTACTGTTAAATACGGCTGCTAATATTGGCGCAATGGTATCTATAATAGGTGCTAGCACTTTGACTGATAGACCAAAAGAATCTTCTGTATTTTTAATTTGAATCATTTTAAATGCTTTTTTCACATCTATCTCATTAATCGTCTTAAATTTAAATTCTTCATCTATGGATATATTAACATTATCTATTAAGTAACCTAACGCTTTCTCAGTGGATGGTGTAAAACCTTTGGTAATATCATGAGGTACACGAGTAAAGTATTTCTCAAAATTTTGAGCGACTTCAAACTTGTCCGAAATTAGATTGTCATTGATTTTTAGAATTATTCCATCATCATTATATTTATGTTTACTAGTTTCTGTATTAATTGCTTTCCAAGTTGCTTTGATTTTGTTTCTTGAATTAACTATGTTACTACGGATTTTATTAGATTTCGCTTGTATCGAACACTTTTTAAAGATTTTAGAATATTGCTTTATGTAATTAAGAAATGATTCGTCTGTACAGTACGCTTTTTTATCATAAAGCTCATAAAGTGTGTCCCTACTTTTCCTTAGTCCTTTAATGGCCCACTCGTTGAATACGGGTTTGCCTATCGTCATATGACGTCTGTCTGACAAGTAAGATGAAAAATCGGTCCTGCGCCTGATCTCTCGCCAGTCGGTCGTCCGTCCCACCGAATTAGGTATGATTTATGAGAGTAAAGAAATGGAGAGTGAGTGCTCCTGTGTACTACGTACACACTTGGGCACTACAAAAATTTCTCTGCGTAACTAGCCTGCTTTCAATTAAACCAGCCACCGCCATCGGTAGGTACCGCTCTGGGTTTTTTTTATAATCTAGGCTAGATTGATAATTCTCATTTTCTACTTTATGTAGATACATACATATTACATATTCATCTATTTTCAGCAGGGATTTGTGTTCCAGTTATGAATTGTGTAATCAAAGGAATCTGAGATTGCATGCATTGACGTCAGCCGCGGGGTCAATACCCGCCGGTTCGCATCGTGGTAAAGCACTGACCAACTTTCGCTGACTCGACTGTCAATAGCGAAATTAAAGACGTTGTCAATTTACCGTAGATTCATATACTCTTTGTATGTTTGCGATATTTTAAAGTCCGGTTGCGATAAATTTTATACTGCGATATTAACACTACTCTAGCCTCCTTTTAACCCAGAAAAATGTAGTGTTTTCGTAGGCTGTATTTGGGCGGCCAGAGGTGCAAGCACAAACTTAACCTTTAACTTTTTATATATTTAAGTATTAACTCAATTTTTACACAGTATACAAAGGAACAGCGCGGCTGCCCATAACAATATTTCAAACTAATTTTTATTTCGTGATAAAATAAAATTTATCGGCGTGTATAAATTAGAGAACTGGCCTCCGAATTGTTATGTCTCGGAGACTTAACTTAATGCCCCTATTCATTATAACAAGACATTAAATTAAATAATAAATTATCGCTTAAAATCAAGAGAATGGAGCGCTCATTATTTATTGTGTTACATTAAAATGCATGGATATAATCTGTATCTAATTAGCTTGTCTTTAAAAACTAGATTTAGTTTGAATTTTTAGTCAAGCCTTAACTTTGAGTTCCGGAAAAGAACTAGATATAATAGAATTCACGCGATTCGCGGCACATGGATCTCTGCACCAAAACAGTAGCGGTAACATAATAATTGTATAGTGTACCTATCTGTCTGTCTGAAACCTCTTTACGCCTAAACCGCTGAACCGATTTTGATGAAATCTGGTATGTAGATACTTTGGCTCCCGAGAAAGGATAATATAGAATAGTTTTTGTCGCGGAAATGTTCCCGCGCGATAAACTTTCGGCGCAACGGAATTGCGGGTCTCAACTCTCATCTAGTAACTTACCTACTAGTCATCGTCACAGAAACTGTAGAATTTACTGTACTCGGCGAAACATGGCGGTAGCGGTCATTGACTCCCTGTCAAACACTTGTCATTTTCTAAACAAAGCCGCCATTGACAACATCTGACACTTCATTGTCAATCGCGGTTTATAATATAGAAAATGACAAGTTTTTTGACAGGGGAGTCAATGACCGCTACCGCCATGTTTCGCCGAGTACAGTATTTAAAACAAGATTTTGGGCAAGATAGAAATGGCACGATTACAACATGAACAAAACTCATGCGAAGCGCTCCACATCGAGGTCAGACGAATTTTATAGCGCGGAACGTCAACTTAGTAGCTGCTAGTTACTGCCTACTGGCGCAAGTAACTCGCCAGTACGAGTGGTCATTTGAATAATAAGCGCCAACGACAGCCAGACTTTCATCATTTTACAAAAGCTGAAAGTTTTACTATAATATATGGCCCTTAGGCCTTAAATACAGTAGGAACGACCAGTAACTACACAGTTTGGGTCGCTACTTTCGGGGTTTACAGTTCTGAAGGTCTACCCAACCTTTGATAAAGTATAAAACTTGATTTTCGATCTTATTTTCTTTGGGACGACCCTAGCTGCCTAGAAATTTCGTCTCACACTGCCGGACATAATATTTGACAATAATTGCTTTCCACTACCAGACACCCCTAAAGTATTAGAGACTTTGAGATGGTTTTTCTTACTTCTATAAAAGTCATGTGCAGGAAATTTTAAGTTTTTATATAATGAGGATTTTTACGGGCGTTGACCCACCACACATTCCTGCTACTGTATCTCCGGTGTCGCCAGCGGTATCCAACCACGATAGCCCTTTGATATGATCTCAGGGAGCTCGAGGGACATGCTAAAGCTGCCTTAAAAATAAAATGAGGAAAGCCTGGGCACTTGTGCCGTGTTGTGCGCTGTACTGTGCACAGGCCACAGTACACAACAAAATGAAAATAACCTACAGAGACTCCGAGGCCTACTTGTGCTAGTCTAGGTTATAGTCTTTAAATAGGAAATAACAAAGACTAAGTGGTATAATTAAAATAATTATTTATTATAAAAATATATAGTTTGATATAACAATAATGAGGGTAAAACTGCTACAACACTTATAATTCTTGAAGGTTGAACCACTTATCACAATAATAATTAGCTCAATACCTAATTAATGATCTGGATAAAGAAATAAATATCCTCTTATAGTTTATAGTACTGCCCTAGAACAAATTTTTTGTGATTACTAACAAGCTAATTTTTGTGAGTAGCTACATTTTGATAAGACGAACAACATTTTTATTTTCGAAAAATCTCGAAAGTGGTAGCTAACAGAGATAGAAAGGATTTCATACTTTGACTTGATGGTCCTAAAATATAGATTGTTTTATTTGTAGGACAAGGTTACTCTTAAATTATATAACTATTAACCTACCAATATACAAAAAATCTGCTGGATAGGGTTCCGTTTTAGGGTTCTGTAATCAACAAAATTTGGTTGACTACTGTACCCTAAAACGGAACCCTTACCAGCTGATTTTTTGTATATTGGTAGGTGAATAGTTATATAATTTAAGAGTAACCTTGTCCTATAAATAAAACAATCCATATTTTAGGACTATCAAGTCATCAAGTAATCACAAAAAGAAATTGTTCTAGGGCTCCCTCACTATTAATTAGTATTTATTTGTAGTAAACCTAATGTCTAAGCAGGCTAGACAGAACTAGGTCTTAAAGGTATTTTTAAAGGTTTATACTTTATACATTTTGGCAGAAGTTTACCTATTCACTAGTGTTTTTTATTGGCTAGCGTCGAAAAGTTTACCAATAAAAGCGCTAATTTATAAGATAACTCGATTTGTCAAAAACCCTTTAGGACTTAGGACAGACAGAATGACCTATCGAGAAAGTTTAGAAAAATCTACCAGTTTAATGTCAAGTTATAAGGAATATTACGCAAAGCTCTGAGCGGAGGGCGCTACTACCATAATATACAGTAAATAATCCAACCAAAATCGGACATGTTGCGTCATATATCAGAATATTGACAGAAAAGTTGTCAAACGTCGAACAAGTCTTTTTGGTTACTGTCTATGCTGTTACTGCCGTCTAGCGTGAAGACATTGGAGTAATATAATATGTATTTAATATTTTATATTATATCCTATTGCGACAAAACTTATTATTATTTGTGAATTAACTTTTAAAATAATTAATGTTTGCCTACCCAAATTCTTATGTTACAGCACAACAAAAATCTTCGGAGCATGAAATACTTTCGTTTTATTTTTCATCTTACACACAGCAAATGAACGAAATTCCAAAGTACTTGTAACCTTGTGCTGGTTAAGTATTATAATTAGTAATAATTGTGCTTTGGCCTTCACGGCGATTTCATTCAGTTATCCTGTTTATACTAGATATTGGAAATATACTTCTAATATAAAATACAATTTAAATTACTAGTTCCCGTGTTCATCTACTGGCTGAAAAAAAAACTCTCACCAAGTTAGTAATATTTCATCGTAAAACAATAGATACTAGCATCATTTTAAATCAAGAATGTTTTAATGAAAAAAAAAACCAGATGTAGAGTCCAAAGCCAAAGAATCACATACTTAGTATAACAAAATAAACGACCTACGTTTATTTGTTTAAAAGTCCTACGATTTACCACAGATCGTAGGAATATTAATGTAAACTTACTGTGTTATTCAATTAAAATAATTTAATCATGTAAAAACCAATAACAGTCATTGTATCAAATTACTTAATGTGCTGTTGTGTTTACGTAGATAGTGACATTTTATTTGTAGCCTTATAGCCGGCTTTACTGGCTTCTTTCCTTTTCTTACTTGACTTTACATTACTTTTCTTTTACAATTAGATCAAAATGAATAAAAACTAGATAAAGTAACAGATGCAAGTGCTCTACTACTCTAGTACAAAACAACGCTACAGTTATATTTCGTGCGCTGAACTATGAGGTCACGCCTTCAAATCCGGCCAAGGACGAACTTTGGTGACTACTGTTTTAACGCGAATATTGCTAAGAGGTTAGTTTTGTTTGTAAGTATTTACTACACATAGAAATTCACAAGGCATTTCGCTTCTATTAGTTTTTTTAGAACGAGGTGCCTAGTTAACTTTATAATATTTTATAGATTACACACTAGCTACTGTAAACTACTTAGTAATGTTATAAATCATAATATTAAATCGATACATTTAAATGAATACCTAATAGGAGGACTCTACTTTTTTTCTGTGTACCAACAAGTATAAACTATAAAGGTCTGCCGTCTTCTTACATAATAAGTAGGGGAGAGGGGGGCTAGATTTAACAGGGGTAAGTATTAACAAGTCTATAGCTACTAAATTAAATGATGATACGGTAAGACGTTCAATGTAATAAGTTCGGGTGACGTCGGCGAACGATTTGCGACAAGTGAGTTGTCCGCCGGCCGACGCGTTTTGAAGTTATCGTACGTCGGGGCAAAAATACAGGTAAGTGGACATTATTACGTCTCGAATTTTTTGATTCATGCCTTAATTATTGGGTTTAATTATCGATTGCAGATTTTTATATAATTAATTAATGGTTATTTAGTTGTTAATTACATTTCCGAGTTATTTTATTAAATATACCTATAGTTTTTTTTAACAATTAGTTATATTTCAAAAAGGTCCTCGGGGGCTAGTTTTAACAAAAGGAACGGGGTAAGTATTAACCCGTTAATTTTAGGTATTACAAGCAAGTTGGAGCTACCACATCTGCCGAAAGAGGTACGTCGATCACTCCGGCGGCCCGCGGCACTACGGTAACACCATACCTACCGATGTTCATATATCCGAGGATCAGATTAAATTTTTGTAGCAAGTGGAATTCATAGTTACTGGAAACAGCTCAGGTTGGATGACATAAAAGGAAATTTATGTTATTTGACAGAAGTTATTATTGTTCTTTAACATTTATATGTCAAAAAAGAAATAAATTACCACCTTAATATTGTTTTGTTTTTTACTTCCATGGTTAAACGAAATTCGAACAAGTATGCTACCGTTAATACTTACCCCGTCACTGTTAATATTTGCCCCCGAAACGGGGCAAGTTTTAACCGCTGACTTTTTAAAAAAAAATGCGCCCCCCTTCGAATCCAAGTAATTTAGATGAATTTTTAGCTTAGTATATGCAAGTCATATAAATTTCCGTTACATGTGTATAAAAATAATAACATAAAGTTTTCAAATTAAGAAGATAAATGACAATATTCAAAATCTGTTAGAACTAGCCTCTCTCTCCCCTACATTAATATTAAAACCATTTCTGAACAAGCTTTTAAAGGGTCAGTTAACTAAACGAGACGAGAAAAGACGAGACACATGTACCTATTGCTTTTCAGTCAAGTCCCCCGTTTTGTCTCGTATAAACTGACCCTAAAAAAATTCACCCTCCGCAAAAACCGCGGGCAAAAGCGTAATAAGCTTATTACACAATCAGTACACAGCATTACGAAAATAAACACAACCGTAAAACTATTAGCCGTAATCTGCTTTTCTCGTATATTGCTTACGTAATTGAATAAAGCCTGCAACTTGTTACGTACAATATCGCGTTATTAGATTCCACCCCGCGTCTTGGCCGGTTGTCCACCGCCGTCAACGGGACGTCACCTAGGCTATAGGTTTCATTTTGCTCTACGCCACTACAAACCAGCGTCGGCATGGGTCGCTAGACCGTCGGTAGAAAATAAAACCTATATAAGCCTAGGCCAGGGGCCCAGGGATGGCGAATTAATGGCACGCGTGCCACCAGTGGCACGCGACATACCAACATAGACATTTTACCAATAATGAAGGTTATAAGATCCTCCTCTGCATAGTAAGCATTAAATGAGGCAAATTGTGAAATACGCATCGGATCACAAAAAATTACTGAAGTTAACTTAACTGAAGATTTCTTCAGAAAAAAGGCACATTAATCCTTCGATCGGAGATTCTCGGAAATGCCATTGTATTCTATTGTTGTCGCGATCGTTGATGCTCGTACGGGGTTTGATGGGTTAATACGAAAAAGTTCGCCATCTCTGACCTAGGCCATAGTTTCATTTTGCTCTACGGCGCAGATTATATGCCACTACAATGCAGCGGCGGCATGGGTCGCCAGACCAATAGCGGTAGAAAACAAAACCTATAGCCTAGCACCTACCACCTTCGCCGCGGCGAGCCCCACATATCCGCAGCGGAAGCCCCCATCCCCTGCGTCGAATGCGTCACAGCATTTCACTGCGTCAAAAAAAAAAAAAGGCCCTAGGTCATAACGTGGCATTTTATTTGAATTTTTGTCGGTGACGTCCCGGTGAAAGCGGCTGTGGACAAACGGTCTTTATAGGGAAACCCCATATTGTACACATTATGGACAAATTTCATGCATGTATTCTATTAACGCAGAAAACATTTTCAGATAGAAATTCAGAGATTTTAACCGAAAGATATTGTACATTGTACAAGTAGAATGTATCAACTCCCAGGGATAGATAATTTATTTTTTTAGACTTTAGAGTCTTTGGGGAGCCTTCCTTTTACAACTTACTAGCGACCCGCCCCGGCTTCGCACGGGTTCTTATAAACCTTCCTGTTTAATCACTCGGTGCGGTCGGATCGGATGCGGTTTTCTTTAATAGATAAGTAATAATTAAAGATAACCGCATCAAAATCCGTTGCGTAGTTTTAAAGATTAAAGGGAACAAAGGGACATGAGGACAGAAAAAGCGACTTTGTTTTATACTAAGTAGTGATATACTAATATTATTTATTCATCTCAATAAATAAATAATAACCTTTTTATTTTATTTGTGTTCTCAGTAGGTACTACTATTATGAAGATAACATGTAGAGTCGGGCTCTACATTAACGTACCGACATAACTCTATTACTACCACATTTTGTTTTGAGATTATTTTGTGTTGTTTATTAACATTTTAAATGAGTTACTCCATCTCGAAAATTGTGAAATGTACTTCAAAAATAAATATTGCGTTTTGTTCTAAAAATAAAAAATTAACAGGCCATAAACGTTACGTTATTATCTTGGTTGTTTGAAAGGAACTAATGATTGCTTTAATAATGATCCGAGTATGAATTTTGATGTGTTGCTCAATCCAGGAAGGCAATAATAGGAACGCGTATATTTGTTTTGTCGAAAGTAGAGCCAAGGGTAATCGCCAATCGATGTTCTAAATAACTACATAATATGTAATTACTAATACGTTTTAACTTCGGTACGACTTTGCTCTGTTTTTTTCTATTTCTATAAAGTTTTTTCTCAATATAATCTAGCCTAGCTAAGCGGGCTTCTAGACCTACAATAATATTGGACAATATTTTATTGAACAATTTATTTGACAATATGATATAAAGGCGGGCGTTTAATATTAACCCTAGGTCTCTAGACGGTCAATATAATTTTAAAATACGTGATATTGCGCAATAAAATTGATCGTCTAGGGGCCCGCTAAGACTAATAACTGTAATAAGTAATTTTACGTTAACTTAAGTAGAGTTTGGAACTGCTAAGTAGAGTTCTTGCTCTTTGCCTTTGCTCAGAGTGAAAAAAAAGTTTACATTAGGGCACGCACTTGACGAAAATTTTAACTATCCATCTTTAGAAACCTTTCTCTGTCTTATTTTATTATAAGTGTTTAAAAGTAAGGCAGTCTTTGCTTCTTTAGAAGAGAATAAAGCAGCAAGCAAGAAATTAAAGAATGATACTGATATTTTTTGGGTTATTACAAAAATGCCCCTGTTGCAACGTGCAATGTGGTTATTATGAATCAGCTGATTTTAGCGGTTTCATATTTCGCAACTTGTTAGTCGTAACAGAATAATTCGTGGAAGTGATTATGAAAATCTTACTTTTAGTTTGAGTGGTAGAAGGACGTTTTTATTTAAAAATATGATTTATAATTATTTATATTATAGTGGTTGTCACCACCATATAAAACAGTTCTCCCAAAATTGAAAAGAAAATGATACTAAGTGAGAGAAAAACAAAATAAGCGCGAGTCGGACTCGCGCACGAAGGGTTCCGTACTGTCATAGAGCAAAAATGGGCCAAAAATTGTGTTTTTTGTATGGGAATACAATATTTAACCATAAATTTATATTTCATTTAAATATTATTATTAATTATTAAAGTACACATATATCTAAGGCTTTTGTGAAAATTTCAAGTGCCTACTTGTTGTCATCATTGATACCGAACAATAAAATGTTTGAAAAATCACGTTTGTTGTATAGGAGCCCCTCTTAAATATTTAATTTATTTTGTTTTTAGTATTTGTTGTTATAGCGGCAACAGATATACAAATTCTGTGAAAATTTCAACTCTCTAGCTATTACCGTTCTCGAGTTACAGCCTGGTGACAGACAGACGGACAGACGGGCAGACGAACAGACAACGAAGTCTTAGTAATAGAGTCCCGTTTTTACCCTTTGCGCACGGAACCCTAAAAAGCGAGATAGTATAGATAGCTCACAATTTTTAGATCGCTAACGCAAAATAGAAGAGTAATATGTTTCGAATTTAGGTCTCAATCAAACAGTTGTTGAACTCGGCCTAAACAGAAATTTTCCTTCAACAAGCAATATTTTGAATTGAGTAAATACTTATTCACAGTTTTTGTTAAAGTTTTCCACGTTCGGAGTTGTTTATCGATCGAATTCGATTGGTCTATGAAGATTTATTGCTATCGGCTCATAAAGCGGAGTGATCGTTTAACAGTAAGGGAGATCGCAGACGACAGACTTTGTGCGATCAAAGTCTGCGGCTTACATACATTCCGCATGGCGCGCGCCATCAGATTGTATGGAAGCCGCAGACTTTGATCGCACAAAAGTCTGTCGTCTGCGATCTCCCTAAACGTTGGCGAAATATTTATGTCCTATCAGGTGCGAATATAATATTCATCCAATTTGAGGTGTGAATTGTGATATTAATAAAGCGAGTTATTAGAGACTAGATCACGCCCGCAACTCCGTTGCGTTAAAATTCGTTTATCACGCGGCCACCGTACACTTTCCCGGGATAAAAAGTATCCTATGTCCAAACAAAGAAACAATGGAACAGCAAAAAATGGAAAGGGCGTAAGCGACAAAATGGTTTTTGTCGCGTAATTTAAAAACCATTTAAAATACATTTCATATTTAAAGCTATGAGCAAATTAAAGTGTATGCTTGAACCAATCTATGTACAAATGTTGGAAGCTTAAATCACTCTCCTCTGCTGGCAAAATAGGAATCCCTTTTTTTACAGAGGTCTTTTTGATTGATTATTCTGTGTTATAAAAGTTGACCAATCGTGTTATGCTATGGTAATTCAAAGACAAAGACAATGAACTTATTTCTTAGCTTTAGTCATTACTGAGAAAAATCGATATCGCATACAGCCAAGTTATTAAGCGGTTTGGACGTGAAGAGGTAACAGACAGACAGCCATACTTTCGCATTTATAATGTTAGTGTGGATTGAATATTAATCCGTGTTCATTATGAATTATGATATTCTCAATCCTAATGCGTGAAACTCAAGAAATGAGTACATAAGTAAAACTTTAATATTACGCCTCCTAACAGAACTATGGCATGGAACCAGAAAGTCGAAAGAGAAGAATGGTTCTTGGTTTGGATCTCTTAGGGACCATCCATAAAGTACGTCACACGATTTTCATGATTTTTAGACCCCTCCCCGTCACACTCCGTGTACCGTGTCCCTTTAGGTGTACTTTATGGATGGCCTAAGAATGATAATGATGAACCCTGATCCATGCGTCGTGCGTCGGCGTCAGTTGGGTCAGCTCCTACTTTAAAGACTGACGAGAGATCAGTCTGCCTGGCTTACGAAAACTTGGGAAGGAATACTGCGCAGTGCGCTGTGCCGCGCAAATCGCAATAAATAAGGCCGTGTTCAAACCAAACTGACTGTAAGCCGCCGAACGTGAGCCCCAGTGTAAACGTGAAATGAAAATAAACAGTATTTTTCGTTACATTATGCTGACTATACGCTATAGCTGACAGCTACGTAGCCAATAAGTGTCCACGGAGTGTAGTGATATATTAATCGGCTGCCGAATGTCAGCATAGCGTAATATGTAATAACGTATTGTCCGTTAGATGTGAACGAAAAAGTGAATATATTGTATGGAAATACAATAAACTGCGTAACATTCGTTCACATTCGCCGGCTGACAGTCAGTTTAGTTTGAACACGGCCTAAGTTTCAATTCCACGCAAAACCAGACAGTTTAATCCAGCTAGCTGACACGTTTGGGTCCCTGGATTTGTTTACCCAGTGGATTACACGTTGTCATAATATGACGAGCGACCCACGCGGTTTTAAATCATCGATTTTGTTTATTTAACTACATTTGTACCGCGTGGGTGGCGCGGCGCCTCGAAACTCCAGTTTTACGTTTGAACACGACGATGGTATTTAAACAAATGGCTCGCGAAAACCACTCGACTGATGTCTGATAATGATGATTGATTGTGCAAATCATCCGAGCTCAGAGAATATTAATATTGCAGCTTTGAAAATATTTTACTGTGGATCTTAGTTGTTGACAGTTTCGTATCATAAATTTTAAGCTACTGAGCTTAGGCTGGATTTATATAATTAATAATAGCTCCCACACCGGTTTCGGTGACGGTGGCCGGTTTCATTGAAACCAGGCCAGCTACGCAGGAGCAATTTTATAGTGCCCAAGTGTGTGCGCAGTAAACAAGAGCACTCTCTATTCCTTTACTCTCATAACTCAGTGGGACGGAAGACCGACACGACTGGCGAAAGATCAGGCGCAGGACCGACTTTTTACATGCCCATCCGACGCATGGATCATCTTACTTGTCAGACAATCGGGTGATCAGCCTGCGTTGTCCTTACCAAACTTGGAAATATCATGTTTCCAACGCGGGAGTCGAACCCACGACCGTGCTGTCAAGAGCCGCGCTCTAATACCACTAGACCACGGAGGCGTTGGCTACACCGCGAGGTCACAAGCAAGTAGCAACTGTATAATGACTGTGGGACCGCGCCGCTATTTAAATAAAACGTTACATAAGTACATTTTCTTTTAAAAACAAATTATAGTTTCACACCCGTCACCCGTCCAAGAGGGTAGGTTACGAGAGTGAATAGATTGCTCATGTGTTACTAGCACACAATAGAGCACTATAAAATAACTCCTGCCGCCTGCGTAATGACCTGAACTTTTCAATGAAACCTGCCAACTTGACAAAAACCAGTGTAAGAAGCATTACGTATACTTTAAAATTATACTACCTAGTACCTTACAAAAAGTAACAAAAATCGTGCGCGGGCGCATGGAATAGTAATTTGTTGTGATGGACATGGAGCACGTGACCTATTTTCAGAAATAAATCTACAGTGTCTAAAAATAAATATGTTATACACAATTTTACGCAGGAATAAGTTCTAAGGCCGGCCGCATACATACGTTTTCCGTATGCGATTTCCGAAATCGTCGCCCGTAATCGGAATCAGTAGAAAATATTATATTATTAACTGCACACTTACGTTTTTCTCCGTACGCGTACGGATCGAATTCTACACCTATTATTATGCAAGCCAGCGGGTTTGCGCGAAAAAACGAACGTTTGCGCTAGTCTCACGGAATTCCCAACACGGAAAACGAATTCGAAAATCGAATACGGAAAACGTGCGTTTGCGGCCAGCCTAAAGTGTGCAAATACGTTTTAAAGTGTGTAAAACCTTAAGTACGAATTTCCGTTCAACAATTTCGCAAAATCGATTTGCTGATTGGACCGCATATTTGCGAATATCACCGAATTATCGGTAGCGCTCGTACATAACTCGCAGTTTCAAAGGAATCGAGAGCTGAAGTAATTAACCCTAATCGATCGGCGACGAAGGTTACCAGCTGAACAAATTATTGTTGTGTATGTTGTAAGTGGTTAAAACGATATTTAAATATTGTTGTTTTGGTTCTATAAAATAAGTTTATTGTTGTTTTGGTTCTACTCGCATAAATTAAGTTTTTATTTATTGTTAAAGTTTGTGAAGATGTGAGTGAGTAACTTGTAGTCAAAACAATAATATTATAATTTGAAATTTGTATTTGTACAAGCAAAGTGTATGGCTAATAGTTAATACTTCAGTCTTCAATGTTTATAATTTCAAATTACTCCATTCTTGGAGTAAAAACTTATTTAGCGGCGTTATGCTTTTTTAGGATGGATATAATAAAAATATGATAACCAGACGTGTGGACACGTGACCTGATGAAAAATTCGTAAGATGGAAGGAGAGACGCAG
Organism: Polyommatus iphigenia; assembly: GCA_963422495.1. NCBI lineage: Eukaryota > Metazoa > Arthropoda > Insecta > Lepidoptera > Lycaenidae > Polyommatus > Polyommatus iphigenia. The sequence goes on from OY730189.1 coordinate 14,923,470, forward strand.
ACATGGTGAAGAAGAGAAAGTAATATTCCCCCTCTTTTTCTACCGCGCGGTTAAGATGTAGGGTGAAGTGAAGCCAAACGAGCGTAATTTGTGAGTCGCACAATTTCGGCTGGCAGAAATTCTGCTGCATTCAGTTTCATACAAAAGTCCCGTTTGATTCACACGAGCGTAATTTTGTGAGTCATGATTTGTATGAAAAAATATTTACGCGACCGAAATTCTGCGACTCACGAATCACAAAATTACGCTCGTTTGGTCTCACCCTTATGAGGTATGTTCCTGTTGGTTCGTTTTCACTTCAAAGTTCTGTCACTCCCAGACAAATCCATTGTATTTTTAATTTAGATTAGATGACGCCCGCAACTCCAATGAGCCAAAACTCTTATCGCGCGAGAACAGTACTGTTTTCCGTGATAAAAAGTATCCTATGACCTTTCCCAGGACTCAAAGTATCTCCATACCAAATTTCAGCAAAATCGGTTCAGCGGTTTGGGCTTAAAAAGGTAACGACAGACAGACAGGCATACAGACAGACAGAGAGACACATTTTCGCATTAATTAGTATGGATTTAGATTTTTATGCGGATGAAGTCGCGGTCAGGAGTTATACCAACTACGCAGAAGCGTACTTTATCTGAGGCTATTTTAATTGTTCAAAAACACAAAAAGGCTTGACATTTAATTAAAAATGTTTGTTTTAAACCTCGCCTTTGTTATTCGAACAGCTGTGTCCAGTTTCTATTCAAATTATTTCTATTTTCTTTTTGAGCTGCGCCCTTGCCCTTGTGCTGATACCAGCACCGGCTTATTGTGTAAAAATAAACGGTAGAGAGTAGAGACTGCTCTGTGAATGAATAAAATTGTACTTTTTGTTCGTTAATATATTTAACGCATCAAAGGCCCTTAAAAGTTAAAACAACATTGGGACTTGTGTTTTTGTTCTGTTCTAAGGACTGTTTAGGCGGAATGATCGTTTACGTCTGTTTACGACCTTTTAAAATGGCTTTTAGGATGTAAACATTGATATACAAAAAACCCGATGTAAATAATTAAATACAATGAAAACAATAACACCCTCTACCGCAGCGGTCGTGCGGTTTCCATGTTTATGTCATTATTTTCAGACAATTAAGTGGCTATAATTGGATCTGTTATACATAATATTATATTAGCCAGTAGCCACGAAACGCATTAGCAGCTAAGCTCGGGGCTAGGCAGCCACCCACGCAGCCCTGGCGAACCTCCCACGGACCATTTCGATGGAAATTGGATACTAGAACCATTAAAGAGGTTTATTAATAAACTTGCTAGATAACACTTCAATTAAGTAAAGGTTGTTTTCTCAAACACCCAGACAAAGATACATTTTAAAGTTGTTATTCGTTCGAACTGATAAGATTTGCCTATCTACAAATTACAATTTCTATCTAGACACTGTATTGCTGTTGGTACAGGAACCAACTCGGTATCAACTGTTACTAATCTTTTTGTTTATTTTGAGGTTCTTCTTTGAAAACCCTGTAGATTTTTACAAGCTAAGAAGAACATTGTCTATCCTACAATACTAAGGGCCTGTTTCACCACTTTCTGATAAAGTGCCGAACAGGCTATTCACAACTTTTTTGTTAGATTCTCCATACTTGATCTGCTAAGTTAAGTGGTGAATAGCCTAGTCGGCACTTATCAGGAAGTGGTGAAACAAGCCCTAAGTATTTGGTCCCTGCGTATTTCATTAACCGACTTCCTTCAAGCAGGAGGTTCTACTGGCCGTGGATATCTTAAATCATTATATCACCCTATTAATAAGCCACCTGTTACGTGGTATCACGTAACAGCCTATCCGATGAAATTCTATTTTTAACTTAAGCCAATTACGGAGATCCTGGGTCACGGCCAGGGATGACGCTTCTGTACTGTTATGATCTTACAGATAAATGTATTTAAATACACGACTGTATCAGGAGGGATTTGTTTTCAGAGAGTATACGAAAGTTTGTTTGACCTAAGCTCTGCTTATTGTTTAAATAGGTATCTCGATGTTATAAAGGAGCTCTATGGAAGCAGTGCCATTTTTAAATGGTTTGATATTCCATATTTGAATTATTAGTCTTTAGTCCTATTCTTTATTAGTTAACTCTCATCCTTTGAGTTATCTCACGTTGAACTGGAGATCGACATTAAGATGTAACATCGCTGGAAGCCAATGTCAAAAGGTCAAGAGCTAAGGTCAAAGGTTAAGTTCGTTTTAACAACAATTTAACTAACATTAGATATGAAGGCTAGTTTGATGAATCCTATTTATTAGCTCTATTTTTAAGCTGCAATATTTTTCGTTGGACATGAGTGAATTGTTGCCTACAATATGGAGATACGTCATATTGCACTACGAAACCATGGAAAGCCTAGCTTTGCTCGAATAACAATAATAACAAAAATTGGAAAATTTCTCTTCGATCCACATAGATCGTTCCTTACTCCTAATGCGTCTTGCATACTACATTATCATTGTCACACCTGCAGCTATGGTTGAGAAACATAAATCTATACTATATATAATACTATAAAGCGGAAGAGTTTGTTAGTTTGTTTGTTTGTTTGAACGCGCTAATCTCAGGAACTACTGATCCAAATTAAAAAATTCCTTCAGTGTTAGATAGCCCATTTATCGAGGAAGGCTATAGGCTATATTTTATCACGCTAATACTAATAGGAGCGAAGAAATAGAGGAAAGTGTAGAAAAAACGGGGGGAAATTATTTGAAATGGCTTATTTGAACGCGCTAATCTCAGGAAGTACTGGTCCGATTTGAAAAATTATTTCAGTGTTAGATAGCCCATTTATCGTGGAAGGCTATAGGCTATATATTATCACGCTAAGACTAATAGGAAGACTAAAAGAAATAGAGGAAAATGTGGAAAAAACGTAGGAATTATTTAAAATTGCTTATTATCTTAAACAACTGGAGCAATTTCTATGTTATTTGGCACACATGAAGAATAGACCACGTGAAAGGACATAGGTTTCTTTTTTTATCGGAAACATGTACGGTTTCCGTGACATTCCTAAATTACGCGGGCGAAGTCGCGCGGAACATCTAGTAAGAACATAACGTCATAACAGGGCTCCAGGGAACGTGCTCAACGAACTTTCGAAGTAAATAACAGAAAAAGAATTTCGGCTAAGCAGCACCAGTCGTAAGCACTTGCTTATGACTGATGCTGCTTAGCAGAAATTCTTTTTCTGTTATTTACTTAACATGGGTACCATATTATCGTTTGTAAGTTCTGTACCTTTATTTACTTGACCTGCAATTCTACTGCGTTGTCTGTCACAATTTCACAATTTGTGCTAAGATGTGTCAAGATGTGATCCATCGTTCGCGAGATCGACAAACATGAAAACGATTACAGCAACTGTCAGGGGAAACCTGTTGCTATTTGACAGTCGTCAGCAACTTCAGACAGGTCGTACTTGAGCGTGGGACCGAGAAAGTTCTGCCAGGGCTGCCACTCGCCCGAAATTTCCTCAGCACAAGTAAAAACGGTAATTAAAACAACACTCTTTAGCTATCACGATTCTTGAGATACAGCTTGGTGACAGAAGGATAGACAGACAGGCAGTAGTAGTCTTAGTAATAGGGTCCCGATTTTATTTTGAGGTTCTGCATTACTCATTGGGCACGGAATCCTAAAAAAACCTTGCACTGCACTGCATTTTGATATGTAAACACAGTAAACAGTTCTCGAGCTAAAAAAAGGACGGGTTGCACTCCAGGAGTGCCGGCAGAAGTGAAAACTCGATTATTAACGTTGTGCATTATTTTTTTTAACCCATTTTTTATGAAAATCGATTTTTTAAAATCGATTTTTTAATTAATCGAAACGCTTAAAATCGATTAAATTTTTAACCCATTTTTTATGAAAATCGATTTTAAAAAAATCGATTTTTTTAATTAATCGAAACCCTTACAATTTTTCTTAACCCATTTTTTATGAAAATCGATTTTTTAAAAATCGATTTTTTTAATTAATCGAAACCCTTACAATCGATTAAATTTTTAACCCGTTTTTTATGAAAATCGATTTTTAAAAAATCGATTTTTTTAATTAATCGAAACCCTTACAATCGATTAAAAAATATCGACAATCGAAAAAAAACAATCGATTGTTCGATTATTCGATTTCGATGTTACAACACTACTCTCCAACCGTCTTACGGTTTTTCGATCAGCACGAGAATCTGACGCGAGTTTCACAGTTTTTACCCATCCCACAAAAGTGCTCAACGCCGCTAAAGAAGTTTCACTTCAAAATTAAACAATAACGCGAATATAGGGCTGGCATGCCATGTATGGCAAAAGCACTTTATTTAAATAAAGATAAAAAAACATTTGAATAATTTGTGTATTTTAATCTGAGTTAATATTTTTAAAACGAGTACTTACTTCATCATAATATAATTATAGAGCTTTTTTTTAATTTCATTTTGTGATTTCCCGCGGGCTCTAAACTAATTTAATCCCGCTAAGCTGGAGCTCCAAATGCAACGAGAATAACCTCTACAGCAGAATTGCATTAGCTTAATATAATTCGGATGCCAGCTGACAGCTGCCTTTTATAATAAACACAGAATAAAGATAGGTCAAGTTTTAAACGAAAATAATTTTAATTACATACTAATTTTCTCACGCGCCTTTGCCGGCGACTGGCGAGGCGCTAAAATAGAATTTTATTTCCAGAATTTTTGCAATCTCTTTTTTACCCCCTTATGGAAAGAATTCCGATTTCCGAATACCTTTTCTTGGTCTGATGCCTACGTTATAAGAGGAACACGTGTACGAAATTTTACAATTCTAGGCTTGGCCTATGCGTCGACCAAGTGAGTCTGCTTTGCATTTTATGTGTCTGTCATACTGTCTGTCTGTTATCTCTTCACGCCCAAACCGCTAAACAGATTTAGATGAAATTTGGTATGGTGATGCTTCGAGTCCCAGGAAAGGACATAGGATAATTTTTATCCCCAAAACAGTTTATCATACGATCAACAATAATTCTAGCGCGATAAATGAATTTTGGGACAACGGAGTTGCGGGCGTCATAAAAATATTTTATAGTGTGAAAAACGAAAGCTTGTGACACACACCTACAAGGCTATTCGTGAATTCATAAATAATAATTAGCTTGTAAACTATAAATATCAACAGTACGATGTGGTTGTATGCCACGTCGATTTTATCTGCAAACCGCGATGCGCCCGCGCATGATTCACATCTGGAAAATACACAATCGCCATCGCCACGGATGTTTGTTTGTTTGTACGTCAGTGGAAATCGACTCGTTTTCTTTTAAGGTCGCTAGCCCAAACAATTCGCAAATAAGTATTAGTGTACATGTAGAAAAAAATATGAAAACTTACTAGTTTTACTAGCCTTTTCACGGACATGGACATTTACAAAGTATTACTTGTGGCTTAGATCCAACATTTAGTATAGTGAGTGTGGCAAAGCGCGCCTACCCGGCAAGTGCGCCATATATGTACTATAGCTATTATTCCATACTGCTGATTGGAAATGGTAAAGCGCGCCTACCCAGCAAGTGCAAGTGGAAATCTCCAATTAGATTTGGAGATTTCCAAACGGCAGTATGGAATGTAGTAGTAGTAGTGCCAATGATTCAGTCCAAATCCAAGAAAATAGCTTATTAAGCTAGACATAAAATAATTCTAGATTTTTTCCAAATAAATATTTATTTTTAAAAGGTCTTATAATGCTCATCGTTCCTGTCTTAACTAGTGTCTAGCAACGAAAAAAATACATTAAGTAGAGGCGTTTTTCGCTTAATCCTAGCCCCTTATTTTATAGAAAGAACGTTTCTCTCTATGAAAATATTGGAAATAAAGCACTTAGCACCCTGTAGGGTCGCCCACGTGAGTAAACTGAGCTATATATCTATATTTAGTTCAAGAAAAATACGATAATGGCACAAAAGTAGGAGAAAAAGAGATATGTTAAAGATAAAAGCAGGCTAGAGCAAAATAAATTGTTTTATTTATAAAATTCATAGGCTTCTATCGAATAAATACTAAGAGTTTATAAAGTTTCAGGATATTGGTAACCAACATTCTGTCTACTCTGCAACCAGTGTCTGCCTTATCAGTTATCATACACTCATCATTCGATTTTAGACCTCCAGGTCTCCGGCTAAAAGCTTTTAAAACTTTGCCTTTAACTAAAATTATTATAACCATGATTGGAACAAAAATATCCCAGACTTCATCGTGCCGAAATTTCTAGGCTTTGGTCTAGTTTCGATAAGGAATATTTTCTAGGTAGACTTTTTATTTCATCCCCATTACCATTTCGAAATTTCTAGACTGTCCGAGAATCGACGCGATACTGAAACGTCTCGCTTCATGATCCGATATGGTATAATCACGTTAATACCTGGTGTTCGGTTTCACAACGTATTATGTTCGGTCACGGTGACCTTTACGTTATGTATTTAGAGGTTATGTCACAACTCAGGTGAACCACAACCAGAATAGCAGGTTTGAGTCAGCTCATAAACGTAGGAGAGGGAAGAAGACTTGGAAGCGCTACCAAAGAGACTCAAGACCTTGGCGAGTTAGATCTGGAGAATCTAATCTAACAACTAGCTTTAAGGCTCTAAAGTCTAATGATCTATAAGATCATTAAGCTGAGTAATACTAGGTTGTCATCTCAATGGTCCATCGCCTTTAATAGAAGAATACCAAAATAAGGGTCCTTTTTCTATTTTTCAGTGGTAAAACCGTTTCTATTAAATTAGAAAGAAACACGGGTCAAAAGATCTCCTTGAGGAATTCGGGTTATACACTTTGCCAGTCTTTAGTAAACTCATGAAAAGTATTGAGGTCAGATAAGTGTGATAACGTCGACGATCACGAACCCGTCTTCAAGTAGCATTTATATGCCAATAGCTCGTAGTGATAACCAAACAATGAATAAAATGTTATCGACAGTTGCCGAACGATTCTGTTATTGCCAGTTTTTTATGAATGGGATATAAATTAAACGGTGGATGAATTCCGTAGGTTTTTAATACAGTGAGTATCAACGTCTTGATTACACAAACCACACATCATACTCTTACAACCATAATAATATGAATCTTTAACCATAATCTTATTTTTTCCCAACAGGCCAAATTTAAAAAAGAATAATATTATATAAGCTACATAATATTATCATCACGCTGCGAACAATAAAGGTGAGGAACCAGAGGAAAATGTAGAAAAATTGGGAAAATTAATTCATGTTTTCATTCATCGTTGATGAGGGCTTCCGTTATTTGTTTGAACACGCTGATCTCAGGAACTGCTATATCGAATCTTCAATTATTTTTGGGTTGGAGTGGTTGGACAGTCCATTTGTCGAGGAAAAATTTAAGCTACATAAACATTACGCTGCGAGCAAGAGGAGCGAAGCATAGCTGTGACAAATGCAAAGCCGCGGAAAATTGTGCATTACTATTTTAGAATACTATAATACAATTAATACTATACTACTATAATACTATTTAAAAATAGGTACATTATTTTAAAAATAACTTTAAATATAAACAATAATTATTAACGGAGACGAATTTACGGACAATATCTTGTTGAATTATAAAGTTGATAATCATGGAACGTAAATTAATTATTGTTCGCAAACGAAGATTCACTTACGTATCACTTTCATAAGAAACTATATTTCTTCGTAACAACTAGAGCATGACGCTAATAAAAAGCATTAGCTTTCAATATACACCTAATCTAGATCATAACGAACTAGAAACATGAAAACCGGCTTAATCAGACACAGTATCTGATTATTTAGGCTTGAGAAACTTGATTATAATGTATTCCTTGCCTTGAGACTAAAATGCTAAGAAGTTAATGTTAAAGATTGGGCCAACTACACACTAGAAACCCGTTAGCCTTCCAGTCTTGTTGAAATAATACAAAGAATAATTATTCTTCCTCAAAAATTTAAGACTACTAACGGCGCTGCGATAAAAAATCTAAAGATACGTTTTATTATGATGCGGAACGTTGTTACAAGCAAGTTATGAGTTTGTTTACTAATGTGTTATTAATAAGAAACGGGCAAGTAAACTTATCTAAGTAATATTTCAAATAAAATGTAGAGACATGTAGAATATTCTGCGGTAGCAAATGTGACGGTAACAAATTCATCAAAAACGCCATAATATATCATAACAAGTAACAAAAAACTGTATGTTATTGATGAACCTATCTTCTTTTTGTCACATAAAAAGTCTCGCAAAACTATGTTTTTACATTAGATGACTAATACATAGAATTTAAACACTCATGATCGATTATGCGTCTGCACGACTCTTGTGTTTATGTCCAGGACCTTCCATTTAACTAAATAAACAGGATCTCAGTAGATAATAATAATTTATAGCATAGTTTTTCGTTTGTCAGTAGAGCGGAAAGACCGGAAGTTAGAGACCCCGTGCATTCTGACTTCAAATGTTTCATATTTATTGCAGACCTTCCACTATACTGTAAAGTGGAAAGATATCTAGCTAGAAAAGTAAAACTAAGCAAGTATTAGAATAAGCAAAATTAAGATATTCTTTTTCTAATACAACTTGGTAGACCAGTAAGAAACTATTTAATATAAAACCATCCGCGGTCGTGAACGGAATCGTCAAAAAGACATTATTCTCGCAATATCGGCTGAATAGTATTTTATGACACTGCCTACTAAAGCTTAGGGGTAATATTAGTTTTATCTACTGGCTGAAACGAGACAACAATTTTAAGGCCATCCCTGAGCAAACGACCTTGACCATACATTTGCCGCGTTGCCGAGATCGCACCAAAATCCTATTTTTTACTTATCTTAGTTCAAAATTGACCTTAAAAAAATTCTAACGGCGAATATGTAGTTAATGAAATTGTCTATCTATTGGCGTGTGTTTCAAATAAACGTAATTTGTAAATACTAGGGAGATACTGAATGTATGCTTGAATTTAAATAAATTAGTATTACTTCCGAAGCTGATATCATGATTCATGAGTATAATAAACAAAAATAGGAAATTAATAGTTCGGTGAAAGGAATGTTTATATATTATGCTGAAGAATCAATAATCTTCAGCATAATATACTGTATTTTTATTATAATTTTGTAGCTTTCAAATTATGAGTCTGATAAGACTCTAAAAACGGTGAATTGCGGCATCTCCGTAGTGGGAGGGCCTTAAGTCGGGCAATTGATTTTATTCCTTTTAGTGTGAATTATGGACGAGTTTCCTCTTCGATTATGATTTATCAGCATTTAACCCATATAGACCCGCCGTGCCCAAATGAGGACACTTTTAAAATTACTTAAATGTTTTGTCATTCAAGTTTATACTTATTTTTATAGTAAGTTTCAATTTGCTAAAAGTGTATTTTCTTATTCTTAGAAGGTACAAATAATATAAATACAGTTCACAGTGTTTTATAGTGATTTTTCTGAAGCTGTTTCTAACATCCGAAATGACGCCAAGTTAGTATTTTTTAATTTTAAGTTTTTCTTTTAGGCATATATATTTTTTCACTTGAAAGAGCTCATTACACTATAACCTATAAAAATATACATATTAGTGTGAAAAGTTTTAGTCTTTATAAGATTAGGAGTAGTTTTATACAAGTGTCCCTATTTGGGGCCAATGGGCACATAGGATGTAAATTATTCCAATTTTTGTACACCGATCAATTTCGTATAATCAATGAACTGAAGGATATTCAATAGCTGTGATAAATATTATAGACTTCAGGAAGTTGACGTGATTGAAGATGACAGTGGAAAGATATATTTAGTCATATTTCCTTCGCAACCATGTGTCTCTTTACCAGTTTTTCATTACTCCAAGAGGAAGCTGGCTATTGTGCAACTGCTACTGTTGGCCAACGCAGTACAGAGAAGTGTCCTCTCATATCCGTCAAGGATATGAAAAAAAAGGAAACGCTGAGTTTGACTACCATTTCGACCAACTAAATCAGAATTTGTTTTACATCGGCTGGATTATAATGTCTTTGCGATCGGGGCAAGTCATAACAGCGTTATTCTTCTGGGAAAAGTAAACTAGATGTATTACTGTTGAAAGAATGTGGACGATAGCTTCCTACATCTTTATCAAAGCTATAACAAGGATATGCGTGGGGTCATGTCAACTGGTCAATCGATTTTCTCGCACTGTTATACGAAACAAAAATTGGTGGTAACTGGTAGGTTCTGTTTACGTACATGCTGGAATGCTTTGCCACTGCCACAGTGTCAAACGCATGGCGGCTGCATCATCAAAGTAAGAAAACAATTCAATCAGCTCCAATTTTAGCGGCATTTGGTCGTCATTACTTGATACATACAAGCGGTAGAATCTTGCAACCAGCAATACATATCTGTACTGCCAAACCTGCAGCATGAAGAGTAACTTTCCCGAAAAACTGTCCCAACAATTGCGTTGTTCTGGTGGGCTAGCATTACGTCATGAAAAAGGTCCAAGGCATTTGAGAAATGTGTGAAAACACGGTACATTCATAGTGAATGGCCCCATTTGAGGACGGCAATTTTTTTAATATAAAAATTCAAAAAAATTTAAGTTTTTTTGTTTTTTCCTAATAATTTTATTGTTTTCTATAAATTAATAAAGAAAGAATGATGGGCATTTTTGTATGGACCCTGGCCGGCATAGCCAATAAAGTTCTAATGTCTGTTAGCCTATTGCTTATAACCTAAAGTTACTGAAATGAAACAGTTTATGTTATGAATGGACCGGAAATGTACAGTCTGGAACATTGGAAGTTATATTTTTGGGTCCTACTTTTTTTTATAAAAATCAAATCTACAATCGAAAAAAAATATTCTATGCTGTATTTTAGTCAGCTTATCACTTGGGTAATTAAGCTTAGGGTGATACTACCAAAATAAACACTTTTATTTTTTAAGTTTTAACCCATCGATCGTGGCAAAACGAGACACAATATCGCTAGGTGTCTATATATAGAATCGCAGTCATCTGGTTTAATCTGCGATTCGATCGAATGACTAGCGCAATCATTTAATGACTAAAGGACAACTCGTCAAGACGTTGAATGTAACGTTTAACGTCTTGACTAAAAGTCATATAGCGAAGTCGTAAATGAGATGCTATATATTTTTTTCAAGTAGCCGTTAACGGGGTAGTTATAATTAAATCCACGCTTTCATATTATTATATTAGTTATTACAAATAAAGCACTTTAATATAAATGTAATCGATAAAATATCAACACAGTGCTATCAGCTGTGCGAGCTGTTTGACGCCATATTTGTTTTAGTGACTAGTAGCGCCGCAGTAGGAAGAAAATGAAATACGTTCAATTACCTGACTGATTTCATGTCCGCTATCTTCAAAACGCTATGCTACAAATCGCTAACTAGTTGAACGTTGAGGGACGATCGTTCAATCGACGTTCGGCCGAGTCATTCAATTGAATGGTGTCATTCAATGAATGCGCTAGTCATTCAATCGAATCGCAAATTGAACCAGATGACTGCGACATTTACACATTCATCGTCAAAAATTATGTCTTCCAAATATAGTGCCGGGTGAATAAATACATCGTGGCGACCAACGTCTAAACACCATATTATTGAAATAATATGGGCACACGCACCGATTGTGCGCCGCCCTATCAAACACGTACAGTCGTACAATAATGATGAACTAAAGCATCCCTCCCTTGTTGTTGACGGTCTACGAGTCTATGAGTACGGTTTATGACGTCAGCGAAAACATTTTTTGAGAATAGCTTTCGTACTGAAGTGGTTTAAGTCCATAGGCAGTCCTGTGATGTCAGATGTGATATCTTTTTTCTCCGGTAGTTTACCGTGTTCTGTCCATAATAAAAATTGAAGCTTATGATATAAGGTTTCATTTCATAGGCAAGTGGTTTTTATTGGATATACCGGCCAACTTGACGCATCGTTCTTTCATATTTTCCACGGCTCAGTTTCGTTTGGGTCTAAATGGGTTAATTAAAGACCTAGCTTTCTCATATTCTATCTTTCTGGCTTTGATTAATATACCTTACACTGTCAAATGTATCTTTATTCTTTAGTAGTTACACAATCTGAGAACACAGGTGCATCGTTAGATTTATCTCATATCTCAATCACATGTAATTTTATATTATGACGTCTCAACTCTCATCCTTATTACTCGTATCTACGTTATATTACAAGCCTTATTATAAGTTACAATTAAGTTAATTACAAATACTATTGGCGTTGCTCGGACGTTTCACGTTGGGTTAGTGATCATTGATCTTACATCGTTTCTCACATCAAAAGCTCTAAAGCTTTAGCTTAGCATATAATATTCCTCCAATAAAGATTCTCAGTCGAGGTACTTTGACGCATTCCCGTTTTATTAAACTCCTTTTTTTATTTGCGTATTGAAGCAAAAAAACGTTCGATGCCATCGTACTTTTACATTTTTGCGATTAGAGGACGAATTTTCTTCAATATTGTCGAGTTTGGCACTGGCCAATCCGAGTGTCACATTCGAACGGTTATAAATATCGTAACTGATCATATTTACATACTAATTATAATATTGTTAACCTTGTCTCGCGACTCGCTCGCATGCTGAATTATTTTCACGCACGAAATTTTTACCTACGTCGTCTCACGGTCCCAATTTCGGTAGGTTTTGTAATTTAAAACATATTGCGAAAGGATTTCACATGCCCGAGAGGTGCGGTGACGATTAATGAAGTAACGATCCACCCACGAAGTTTTTCCTTCTTCAAAATTAAAGAAACTTTTTCGCTTGTAAAAGAGAATGAGGAAACGACAGATTTACGAAAAGTTATTTTGACTTTCTTCGAGGTGAAGGAACTTATTTTAATTTGTGTAATGTCTTGAGCCGTTAAAGAGTCCATTCACTATCCTGCATTGCAGTCCGCCGTGCAGTCCGCCGGTTTATGCAGGATAGTGAAATGTGAATGGACTCTTTAACGGCTGCAGGCCTGCAACACCATTCACTGTCTGCATGCCGGCGGACTGCACGGCGGACTGCAATGCAGGATAGTGAATGGGTCCTTTAAAAGGAGATGATTTCAGATTGTTACGATAGGGGAGATCGCAGACGGCACACTTTTTGTGTGATCGAGTCAGCGGCACACATACAGTCTGCATGGCCGCCCCATGCAGAATGTATGTGCGCCGCAGACTCGATCACACAAAAAGTGTGCCGTCTGCGATCTCCCTAGATCTAATTGGCAGGGTGCGTTGGAGCAGACAGAATTGGACTTCGTTAAATGTCAGTGCTTCAGTGTAAATGAAAACAGTCGAAAATTGCCAACCTTTTCTGTCGATTTTCTTTCTTTTTCCTTATTTGCATTTTTTTGCAGTTATCTTGTTGCGTAACTATCATAGTGATTTTATTATCTATCAAATTCAAAGAGTATTTAAACACAAAACTAAATAGCACAATAATAAAACCACAACATCTTTTCATCATCATTCAAATAGTAAGGTCAGAAAAAACAAAATTTATAGTTTGTAATTGTAACAAAGGCGTTATTAAACTCGACTGTGATGTTCTTGTAAAAAATAATTTATGCTTTGTTTTTTGTACAGTAGCAAGTAACACTACAAGTATTAATCCTGCATAACTACATACCTGCATAAGCAAGTATATTTATAAGTACATATTATATTATAATAAAAAGCGGCGTATCGGTGCATTTAGTCAAAAAGCGACGAAATCTACAATAAAGAACAAAGCATACTGAAACGAAGCAAGCAACAAGTAGTAGAATTAATAATTAATAATATTACTCACATGAAGTTATCATTCAACACCTCAGGGAGATATCTCCGCTGCTGCCTGCTAGTCGGAAAGCATGATCGAACGATTCACTGTCACTTAAAATGTCATTTAAAACTTGATTCCATAACAAGCTGGATGTTCTAGACACAGTAACACATTTGAACGAGACACAGAATTGCACAAACTCGTGTTAAGCTCCTTTCACTTAGCACGGCACACCAAAATACACGTACTCTGTCACAAAATATGCAATTTCACAAAACACTGCCACCGGCCGACTAGTTTTGGGCACTCACAAACAATAACACACTTCAGTATCGTGTGTCGGTTATCTTATATTTAATTTTCAGTTACAAATGAATGAGTTTATGTCAAATGATTTGTTTACGGATTGAGAAACGACGGAGCTGGCGTCCGACACGTGCGCTCGGGCGACCGGCAGCCCGCGGAATGAATGCGAGCGGCGGCCGGCGAGCGTCGCGTCGGCCGTCGCATCGCCCGCCGCGGGCCGCGTCGGTCCGGACTCCGGACTTCGGGCGGCGCGACTTACGACCTTTCCATACTCCACGTTTTCTAAAAACGGCCTCACATCGACTTTGAGAAATTGGCAACCGATAGAGTTCTTCGAAGTGCTTAATTGCTTACCCTTGTAGGGTCTGTGTTTTCTTAGCCTAACCCTTCACTTCGATAAAATATTATTGCTTCAAATTTAAGTGTACACACGTTTATTGCTTTAGAACCAACTTTATTAGACATTGAAAATACTGTAGAACTTAGCATACTGGGGACATATTATATATTTCAATTTGAAATATATATTATTTCAATTTTACAGGATCACAGATCCTGTCTCCTTGTCAGTAAAATATGACTTGATAAAATATAGGTAATTACTAGAGATCGGAATATGGGTGTAATTTTCAATGTAAAGAATAATATGGATAAGACTTGTAATCCCGGGAATCCCAGGAAAATCAGAAAATGTCCGAGTACGTAATTTTAAATTTATAAATGAATCAATTTTATATAAAATGATTCATATTATATAAAATAGTTTGAAAAGCCAAATATTAGGGCAGAATGAAATAGGAAACATAAAATGAAAAAAATAAATAATTCTGTTCTACATATACATACATTACATAATATTATATTGTACATAATTTATGCTGGTAAATAAAATGAAGAATGTTCACTTAATCTTTTTTTATCTCTCCGTAAACTAAGTCGAAAATAAAAAATATGAGAGAAAAAATTATAAGGATACGTCGTGTATCCTTATAATTTGACGATGACGTTACAGCACAGCACATCGCAATATTCGCTCTGTCCACTCGCGCGTTTCGGTAACACTGCGTCGCCCGTACCTTTTACTTACTTAGTATTAAAGTTAAAGTGTCTAATCTACATGCTAGAAGTCATGTGTTTTATGTAGTTTATCCGATTGCCCTTTTTAACCGACTTCCAAAAAAGGATTCGGCTTTATATACATACTATAATAATATAGTTTTTTTTTTGTATGTTCAATTATGAGGTAGGTACTCCGCCGTCTATGGAGCAAATGTTTTAATTTTGGTTACTCGTTTTAGCAATCGATTTTCGTTGCCCAGTTTTGAAACAAAATACATAATAATTTTATACAGTTTTTTTTTGTGAAATCACGGTAAAATCATGCATGTTCCTAATCCTAGTAATGTTTAATTCTTTTACTACGGTTCTGGATCCCGGAATCCGAAAAATCTAATTCCGAGAAATACCGGGTTTCTGTGGTCATATCCATATTATTCATATCAATCACACCCACGATTCCGATCACTGGTAATTACTCTCGTTTCGTGGTTATTTCTTAAACAATTCCCAATACTATTAGACTGGTGACGCAGCACTTTTATGAAGATACAAATCCACCAACAATTTAGTTTCAGTTGGCACTTGGCTGTAACTTGTGAGAGAAATTGTTTAATTTTTTTGCAAGCTGTAGGTACAGTGTGCACATCGATAGCGCCCGCGCCAACGTCATTTTGACAGCACCTTGCTAGACAAATTTTTTTGTACGTCCATGGTCAGCGGCTACACGGTCAATTTTGCATCAATCTGATCCATCAATCCGGTACGGATTGACGAAAATTTGATCGTGTACGACTCGGATTGATGGATTGATCGTATTTTTAATATGAACTTTTTATAACCATCAATATTCCGTCAATCAGATTGATGGATCAGATTGATGAGAATTTGACCGTGTAGCCTGTGACCATGGACAAATCATAAAGTGCTCAAGTCGAATTAACCCATCAAGCCCCGTACAAACACCGGTGCTCGCGATAACAATTGAAAGGCTTTTGTGTCTCGTTTTTCCACGATCGAAGGATTAAAGTATAGACCGAGTTCTACAGATTTCTACTACTTACTTTATAAATGTTACAAACAAATTCCAAGCTACCTACGCATCCTCTGTGCAGGGGATGCGTATTCTGTTTTGCAGCTCTCGGTTTTGCAGCTGTGACAAATTGAAGGGGCGCTATCAGAACAAATATAAAACAATTATATAAAAAACTTTTTAACCTCACGGCTTCTTGGGCCTTTCGGGTCGGGGGCCCGTGGCATTTTGCCAGCCCTCCCACCCTATAGTTACGACACTGGCAGTTGAGGCAATTTAGCGTAGTTTGATGCATTATGAACGCGTGCGTGTAAAGAGGTAGAGTCGTCTCGGTAAAAACGCAGCCACTATTTTATATTTTTTTGGTCTGTGTTCCTATCTATGATTTTACTGAGTAAAGTGGTAGTTAATGGAATCAGGCGTTACTTTGCGGAAATCCATAGCTTAAAATTTAGTTTGTTATTATTTTTAGCAATATTCCGCGAAATAAACTTCCACCTTTAAGTAAATAAGTGAGTGTACGCGTAGTAACGTGTAGGCATGCGTACAGCACCTCCCTCCTCCCACACTGCCTATGCGTACACTCGCATGCAAGAACTTGCAAACACCACCACCACACAAGCAATAATGTTGGCAAATCCGTGCAAGGCCCCTCACCACCATGCAGGTTGAAAACCTCGACGCGCGTTTCGCTCCAACACCGGAGCATCCTCAGGATGTGGACTCTACGAACAACGTCCGTCAAGTCACTTGTACACGCATAGGCAGTGTGGGAGGAGGGAGGTGCTGTACGCATGCCTATACGTACACTCACTCATTTACTTAAAGGTGGAAGTTTATTTCGCGGAATATTGCTAAAAATAATAACAAACTAAATTTTGAGTAAAGTGGTAGTAAGGTAGTAATCCCCGGTAGCTAACAAGCTTGTTAAAGAAAAGCCAAGACACCATATTATTATGCTCTTATTTCTGATTGTTACCATACATTTCTATGGTAACAATCAGAAATATCTAAGAAACGATCAGTATGTTGTGTTATTAGTTATTACACATCAATTAAATACATTATAAACTTAATAGTACACGTGTAAATAGACAGTTATGATTTAAATGGTTTTACTTGGAAACATTCAGGCCTTCCTGCAGTAACTATGTGACAAACCCGGCGTACTTTCGACCTTATTGCTATGGCAATAGGGCTTAAAGGCACACCGGGCTTGTCGACTGTACTATACTCGTTTCGTGTATTTGGTACAGTTACACTCGATGGAGCATAATAATATGGTGTCTTGGCTTTTATTTAACAAGCTTGTTAGCTACCGGGGATTACTACCTTACTACCACTTTACTCAGTAAAATCATAGATAGGAACACAGACCAAAAAAATATAAAATAGTGGCTGCGTTTTTACCGAGACGACTCTACCTATTTACACATATTCATTATTAAATAATACATACTTACAGTCATATGCATAATGAATTAAATTATCGTTGATTAAAAAAATATGTTAGATATAAGATTATAGAGTTAGGGTAAGCTCTTGGGTAAGCTCATATTATGTTATAATTTATATTGCAAGTCAACTAGGCGATGCGATGAAAATATGCTTTTTATGTGATCCATTCAAGTTTAAACTTTATTTAATACATTATAATCTATACTAGGCCTGGAGATAGTGACACAAAATTCTTGGTGATTTGTGCCAGCATGGCGGTTTTACAGGGGTACAATTACGTAAAGGCAAAAAGGAAAATGATGGTCATAGCGCTCGCACTGGCAGCCCAAACGCGTGGGCGTTAATCGAACGTGTCGGATAAATAACGAGTGTCGAACGATTTGTTCCACAAAAATGCTACAAGCATTTTCAGATAGTCGAAAAAAAATAAGTAGGCGAAAGCGTAATGCCATACTTGTCGGGTGCGGCTTACAGCCCGCCATACCGACGCGAATACGTTAATTTTAATAAAAAAATTGAACCATTTGTACCAGGCTAATTTTTGCACAGCTAATAATCGTCGAGTAGCCATTCACGAAAATCACCTTGCCATACTTTTCCGACAGCGCCCAATGCCCGCCATAGCACTGCAAAGGTGTAAGATTTTTTTTTTCGCCAAACGATTTGTGCCAGTATGGCATTTAAATTTTTGGATAGTATTTGACAAAATATGACCGTTACTATTTTTCCCATACTTCTAGTAGGGGGAAAAAGTGCTGCCATACTTGAAATACTTATTTATTTGACACGTTTTAAAAATACGACTATAAGATACGTAAAATCATTTTTTACATCATGACATCATTGTAGTCTCGTCATTTGACAATTGTACCAAAAAAAATTGTTACAGATTGTAACCATGGGGCGGGATGACTATCGGACTTGAGCAAAAAAGTGATAAAAATTGGACGATTTGTACCAGTATGGCATTTGGATTTTTGGAAATTATACGATACAATGTGACCATTATTATATTTGCCATACTTGTAGTAGACGGAAAAAGTGGCGCCATACTTGAAAAACCGTTTGAATTACGTATGAAATCTTAGGCTTTTGAAAAAAATATTATTCACATTCGCTGCCTCCCACAGGTATGGCATTATCAGACTCCTATTTATGATCATACAGGGTACTGTTAAAAAAAGTTTCAGGGTGGTACAAATCGTTTGGCGAAAAAAAGAACTTACACCTTTGCAGTGGTATGGCGGCCATTGGGCGCTGTCGGAAAAGTATGGCAAGGTGATTTTCGTGAATGGCTACTCGACGATGATTAGCTATGCAAAAATTAGCCTGGTACAAATGGTTCAATTTTTTATTAAAATTAACGTATTCGCGTCGGTATGGCGGGCTGTAAGCCGCACCCGACAAGTGTGGCATTACGCTTTCGCCTACTTATTTTTTTTGACTATCTGAAAATACAAGCATTTTTGTGGAACAAATCGTTCGACACTCGTTATTTATCCGACATGTTCGATTAACGCCCACGCGTTTGGGCTGCCAGTGCGAGCGCTATGACCATCATATTCCTTTTTGCCTTTACGTAATTATACCCCTGTAAAACCGCCATACTGGCACAAATCACCAAGAATTTTGTGTCACTATCTCCAGCCCTATACGGGGTGTAACAAAACTAAGTGATAATACTTTAGGGAGTGTATGTGTTCCTTGTAGAGAGTTCACTGTGAAATTATCAGTGCTTTAAGACCATTTTTTTTTACTTTTATAATAATATGGGCGAGCGTCCCAACTCCCAGCGCAGCGTTACGAGTTTTCCTATACAAAAGTGAAAAAAAAAATGGTCTTTCAGCGCTGCTACTTTCACAGTGAACTCTCTACAAGGAACACATACTTACCCTAAAGTATTATCACTTAGTTTTGTTACATCTTGTATACTAGAAGATACACACTAAAATTGACAGACTTGTTGGGCTACCCATTATAAAAGACACATCGCGTTTCCAGAGTAGATAGAATTAGCGTTGCCTTGTGAATTGTCCACTTCTGCCCGACTATAATATTTTGTATTTCATTACCTAATGTAAGTTGTAAATTGTCATATATTTCAAATAAAAAGTCGACTTATTATAATTTTAAATAAGACCTAAAAACTCGGCTACTTTACAATAAGTGTGAGAAAAATAAAAGCTCTTTTCTTTGAGAAAGTTTTTAAAAGTCTGCGTTGGAAGTGCTAGTACTCACAAAGTAAACCTTCAAGTCTTAAAAACGTACAGAATTTTTTAGGTCTTGATGTTCCTTGATTTTGTACATAATAGAAGGTGCAGATTCAAACTCAATATAGGTAGGTTAAAAAAAGAGTTTCAAAACTCAAAATACAAGGTGCAACGTGTATTTGTTAAAGAATCTTCATACGAAAAATGTCAAGTGATAACAATAAGCTCATCATAATACAGACGATAAGTTGGTTACAATCGAAAAGGATATCCTAGTCTTTCTAAATATTTACTGAGATAGACATGCCATATAACATAAATGATAGATTTCAAAACAAAACGTCCTTAGACGCTTTAGACCCAACTCTACATTAAATTCCAAATGCGTAGAGCCAATGAAGTATGAATAATGGAATTGATAAAACCATCATTATCAGCTACGCTTTTCCTTCCCTTTATATGTATAGTTTATAGCTTTAGCCCGCGGTTCCGCTCGCGTAAATAAATCAAGACATGAGTGGACGAAGCTGGTAACTGATGACATGTTACAAGTTTACAATGTAAGTTTGGGAACCCCTGATCTAAGTATTATATCTAGCTAAACACTGATTGTTAGTTACTCATGACTTCAAATACGAGGATGGTTTTATCCAATTAAGCGGTCGTGGTTATGGGATAAGTGGAAGAAAAGTGTATTATTACAGTGAAACATGAATTTCCACCCCAAGAAGTTACACATTCGATATTATTGAAATAAATATCCCACATGAGTACTGTACTTTTTCAGAACAATATAATTATTATATAGCCTATGTGTTCATCCAGAGACTAAACTACTAGCATGCTAAATTTTATCAAAAACCGTTCAGTTTCTACGTGGAAACGTTAAGTAGTACATTAATGTGAAATCAACTGTACCAGCACATACATTATCATATGACAAGTCCTGTCAATAGTTCCAATGGGATGCCTTTAACAACGGCCAAAATGTTATCAGTGTCGTTTGAACAGTCACAGAGACCATTGTTTTACGTATACAATAGTCCCAAAACAGATAGACACGTCAAACTTCCCTTTTGCAGTTTTTGTCAGGGGTAACAAAATATAATAATAACAAAAATACGGGTTTAGTCTCAAAGTTTAGTTACAACTCACAAGTCACAAAGTTAGATAGGTGGTAGGTGGTTGACGCGGAAAAGACCGCATTCAACTTTATTCGTATTTAGTCGAACTTTAAAGCTCGAAATAATGGCAAAATCCATCCATCCATCCATCCAGCCATCTGTACTTTTATAATTTTTTTTGGCTAATTTTATGTATGTTTTTTTTTTGGCTAAGTGTCTAAGCACACCAAGCCGAAGTTCCGCGGCGGAAGTTCGGCATGATTACGTCAGCAATGTCAAATGCATACAATATAACGCTACGTAATTTCGGCATGGTGTGTCATCGATAATTTAATTTTTAAAATACGTTGCAGGCGTAATCATGCCGAACTTCCGCCGCGGAACTTCGGCATGGTGTGCTTAGACACTAGCCTCACATAGGCTTCACCTATTTTCTTTATCATCAGCAGAAAAAAAGATGTTACGAGTATGTACTTATATTTTTTTCAATAAAGCACTTGCGTTACAGACATACCTAAAAACCATGTTTTGCAAATCTTAATATTTAAATATTCTTTCCACTTATAATACAAGACGGTGTTGTTATTATGTTCTCCATAATGAATTTTACATGCACATAATGTGAAACAACAGCTGGGGCCTGGGGTAGATTGTCACTCGTGTCAACGATTTTCGTATTATGTGTTGTGGGACTTTGCACGTGGAACGTTATGAATTATGATGCAACGTTTTCTTGATAAAAGCATATAATAATAATAATAATAATAATAATAATAATCTTTATTTCATTAACAAAAGTAACAGTAAAAGTACAGTGATGGAAGCTACCTAGTAGGCTTAGCCTGTGTCAGGCAACATCCCTCTTCCACATCTACAAGGGAAATAAAGAAACTATAAGTGAAGTTAAACAGACGTCTCAAATACTTCAAAACTCTTAATCTAATTTAATCTAATACTAAACTATTATATAAGAAAGAGCTAGGACAAAAAATATATATATAAAAAGTAACTTATAATATAAAATTTAAACATTTTAAACCAATAAGGTATGTACATTTATATTATCTTCCTACTAATTCATAGTTGGGCGTGTGTGTGTGTGTGTGTTTGTGTGTGTGCGTGTGTGTGTGTGTGTGTGTGTGTGTGTGTGTGTGTGTGTGTATAAATACTTAAACTATAGTTTTATCGGCTCTATTAGTTTTTCTACTTCATTGTAGCTTAAAGAAGTAAGATATTCTATGACTTTTAATTTAATGTATCTGTTTGTCTTATTATTGATATTTAAAGCATTGATTAATTTATTATATATTATAGTGGACCTAAAATTATATTGTCTTGTTGCAAAATCTGTTTTTACTTTTGGCATTTCTATTTTTATTCTATTTCTCTTTTTTAATATTATACTGTTGGTACTGGTTTTATGCTTTCTTAGAGTTGTAAGTAAAATATACAATTTTCGTACTGTTAGTACTTTACTGATTCGATATATCTCTTCCGTTGGGGTTCTCCTTTTTTTAAAATGTATGATTTTTAATAGGGAACGTTGTGCCCTTTCTAAATCTAACATTTTCGTTTTATTGGCACCTCCCCATACAGGAATGCAGTAGACTAATATCGATTCCGCCAATGCTCTATAAATTTCGTTTAGAAAATTTCGCTCAGAATAATTATTACTAGATTGAGGACTGGGCATAACTTGTCTCAGAGTTTTAAAAATCCAGTTTAACTTCCTTATCCTACTGGCTACCTGCTCAAGATGCGGTTGCCAGGAAAGTCTTTGGTCTATTATGACACCTAAATATTTAATATTGTCTACCTTCTCGATAGACGGACACTTGCAAGCAGCAGGATTCATATCATCCTGTCGGCAGGTATGAATCCTAACGTTAAAATTAGGATCAGGTTGACTGCGGTTTTGAATGCTGAAGCATATGAATTTAGTTTTTTTAGTGTTTAAGGTTAAGAGATTGTTTATCAGCCAGTTTGAAACTTCGCGCATACCCTGCTCGACATCATTTTTTAGTAAGAACCAGTTCTTCTCTCTAAATAAAATGGCAGTATCATCAGCATACGATAGTACATGAGCATTTTTGATTTTTAATTCACACAGGTCATTAATGTAAATGAGAAATAGTGTAGGCCCTAAGACACTACCCTATGGTACACCGAAAGTTACTGTAGTGTCATCGCTGATATTATTATTAACTTTTACTTTCTGCGTCCTACCAGTCAAATAACTAATAAATAGAGAGAGTGGAATGCCTCTTATGCCTGATTTCTCTAATTTTTGTATCATGATTGGTACAGATACGGTATCAAAAGCTTTTTTCAAATCCAAAAAAACTGCAATGCATTTTTGTCCTTTATCAAGGTGTTCAGTCACTAATTGACTTAAAGTCATTACTGCATCCTCGGTACATTTCCCGCGCCTGAAGCCAAATTGATTGTTAGATATTAAATTATATTAATTCAAGTAATTGAGAAGTCTAACATTGAGAAGTCTTTCCAGAATCTTCGAAATAGCTGGTAGAACAGATATAGGACGATAGTTGCCAACATCAGTTTTGTCGCCGCTTTTAAAGATTGGAGTAGTGATTGATTGTTTTAGAAGATCTGGAAATACACCTTTTTGAAAAGAAAGAGAAGCAATGTGAGTTATTATTGGAGCTATCTCAGTTTTAGCGAGCTTAAGATACTGATTGGGTATGTTATCCCAGCCAGGTGCACTATTCGATTTAAGGCTCATAATTATGCTTTTGACTGCTTCAATATCAGGTTCTAATAACACAAAGGAGTTGATTGGCGGAGAAAGATTTTTTGTAGTAAATCTAGAGTTCATTGAAGAGTCACATTGAATATTTTGTGCAAGTTCTTTGCCGATATTTGAGAAATAATTATTAATATAGTTAATAGATTCGGTTGGATTAGATTTTAGATTAATTAGTTCATTATTATTGTCGTTGCTTGATTTGTTACTATATGTCAGTTAATATTAGTCCACAGAGTTTTATTATTGTTAAGAGATTTAGCTATAAGTTCTTTTTCATATTGGTGCTTTAGTGATTTTAATAAGTTATTACAGTGGTTTCTGTATCTGACATACGTAATTTTTAATATGTCATTGTGAGGGTCTTTTTTTAGTTTTAGATATAATTTATTTCTATTTTTTATGCAACGCAAGACCCCGGGAGTCACCCATGGCTTAAGAATAATTTGAGATTTTGGAATTTTAAAAGTTTCAGTGTTTGTTTTTAGAGTTTCAGTTAGTAGACTTATAAATTTATGAGTGAGAGAATTAGGATCGTCATAGGTTAGCAGCTCAGATAGGTTTATTAGGCGCAAGTCATGTAATGCCTTGTCTAAGTTCACTTTAGATGTGATTCTATTCACATTGTGCGTAGTTTTGCATTTAGACAGATTTAGAAAAGTGGCAAAATGATCAGTTACTGTAGTCTGAAGAATAGCGATGGTAGCCAATAATTTAGTTTTATTCATTTTCAACATAATATGGTCTAGACTGCTTTTTTCCCTCGTTGGTAAGGTGTGACCAGCAAGTATGCCATACGCAGAAAGCGAATCAAGATAGTAAGTTTTATTACTATAGTCCAAAGCCGATTCAGTTAATTTTGATGCAATATTTATGTTAATGTCCCCCGTAATAATGATGTTTTTATTAGAGTTTATCGTATCTAAATGGGTGCAAAGTGAGTCAACGAAGTTATTTGATTTGTTGTAAGACGGAGATCGGTAAATGCATATTATAACATTGCTTAATATATCAATTTGTAAGCATGACGCTTGTATCAACTTGATTTCTTTAACCTTAACGGACAAATTATTTTTGACATATACTACTACTCCGTCGTTTTGATTCAGGTAGCATTTGGTTAAAAAAGAGGTTTAGTTATCAACATGAGGTACTGGTTTATTGGGGCTTAGTCTACATTCAGTGAAAACCATAATGTCAGGAAGAAAAGATAGTGCCGATATTGTTATAAGAAAATCGTCAAGATTGCGGTAAATAGATCTTATGTTCTGAGATATTATAGTCAGATCATTCTTGCCAACTGTCAGGTAATGAGAAAGCTCATCACAGTTGCATTCTATCGCTTGTGCGATATCAAATGTATCTATATCACTTAAGTTTTGTAATTCATCTGCCATGATTTGATTTAGCAGTGTTTAAGAAATCGAACAAAAGCTTCGCTAATGCCCTGATCGAAATGTGAGCTCGGACACGAGGCAAAATGTATTAAGCAAGGTGAATTCGAATAAGGGCATGATAATATGAAGACAGGCAATCTCAAAGTGTGCTCCGCGGAGCCCTGTGGTTCTGAGGCTTTGCAAAGGCTTTGTAGGGGCTACGCGAAAGACACATAATTATTAATTTGTTTTTAAAAATGTCATTCAAAAGCCATTAAATAAGTTTGAGAACCGCTGCTATAAGATATCCGAAACTGAACAGACAGTAAAAATGCTGAAGAGTAGCGTATGCTAGATTTCCTTTGAGACCCGGGAGAGGACATAGGATACTTTTTATCGCGGAAAAATGTACGGTTACCACGCGATAAACGAATTTCTGCGCAACGGAGTTGCGGGCATCAACTAGTAAACAATATAACCAGGTCATCGAGGTAAGTATATTTTAGCTGCAGCACTGCAGTGTGCAGGAGACTGGAGATGCCGTTTGGGAGGAAATTGGCTAACAAAAGGCAACCTGCGTAGGAAGATTGCCTTTATTGCTATGTCCGGTCGCTGTTTAGAACGACGAGAACTATACTTAGAGCTAGAGTTGTCTTGCAAATCAAGAATAATGACAACAAATGCTTTGTTCCTTCTTTCGTTCTTTTTTTACAAACCACGAAAACCACTAATTGTTTCTTTACGTAGGTATATTTAAAGTTATTAAACTGTACATGTTTTCTAATACTTTTTTTAAAATGGTTGGTTACTTTTTTTAAAATGGTTGGTTGTGTTAGTCTGCCATGTGACTTTTATAATACTAGACCTAGACAAAGACAAGCAGATATTTATATTATGTAAATAATCAAACCTTATATTATGTAAATAATAAATATACTTATTTTATTAGAAGGTTTTGTTTTGATAATATAAATTTTGCAAAGTAAAAAAAAATCATTCACATACAATTCTATGCAAATCTCAATCTCTATGACATAAAGATTCGCATACTTACGCAAATCGGTGATATAATTTTATCGGCACCTAATATATTATCAAAATCAGCAATATTATTATACATTTTAACCTAGATTATACCTGCTATTCGCAATTCAAACTTTTAAAAATATTCGTTCAAAAATTGTCACCGGCTGACGAAAGCGGTTAATGACCTCATTTCTTGCTTCCAATTATTCTCAAGTCGAGCGTTGCGTTGATTTGTTCGAAGTTTAAACATCTGTAGGGCCATTTAGGGCCGCGTAGGGCCGCGTACGGCCAGGGTCAACAGGGTCCGGGTAGATACGAGCCCTGTGTCACATCAGACTGGTGATAAACTGTATCCGGATTCACCCTTATCGCATTTCGACAGACATGTCCACGATAATAGCATTCTTAGAACACGTATTTATTTTATTAAATTTTTTTTTCTATTTAACCAACGTTGATTAATAAAGTACCGCAAAGCTAAATATTGTATTACAAGAATAAAGTAAATTAGTTAATTAAGTATGTTAAGAATTATTAAGATCGACAATGAAAGGATTTAAAAAAATCTCTAAGAGGTCAAAATGTGGGTACATCTAGTTATTTTGCCAGGAATTACGGTTTGATTTAATTTTGGCTTTTTTTTCATAAGGCTATTTTTTTAAATATGCAAACGAGCAAACGGCTTACCTGATGAAAAGCAACTACCGTTGGCCTTTGATTTTAATTTATGTTTGTTTTATGTTAGTGATAAACTGTAAAAAGCTTTACTGGAAATATGTAGTCTTAATGATAATTATAATAGTACATGGAATTGGTACATTTTGGTTTGCATCAAATGGGGTAGTTCTGATTTTTTTATATGTTGTATGTGATGAGGTGGTAATGTCAAATATAATTTTTCCACCTCGAAATCCTTCCGGAACATTGGAAAATTCATGAGAAACCATTAAATTTTTGATCAGTTTTCAGTTTTTGCCATTTTTTACCACCAAGGACCTGTTTAATGGTAGAAGTCACCAGAAATTACTTTAAAGTAGACAAAATTTTCAACAAAATGAGAATAGTTAGGTCTCGATAAACTGAATAGTTTCAAAGATACAGCTGTTCAAATGTTTGTAAATTTTCCAAAAAAAAAAAATATTTTTCGAGTTTTTACAAGTTCTCGTCAATGTGGTCAATTATTGATCTATTTGACGGCATAAATTAATATACGTTATTAAAGAAGACAAATTTTTCAACAAAGCGAGACCAATTTGGTCTATTAAAATCTGATAGTTCCCTAGCTACAGCTGTTCAAAGTTGCTGAGGTGAGTAAACAAAATGAAATAATATGACTTACTAGACGTTCCGCGCGGCTTCGCCCGCGTAAATTAGATATTTCACAGACGAATTAGTCCACAAAAAATAGCCTTTGATCCTTCACGTGCTCTACTTCTTATCTGTGCCAAATAACAGAAAAAATTCTCCAGTAGTTCGTGAGATAAGCCCTTTCAAATAATTTCCCCCGTTTTTTCCACATTTTCCTCTATTTCTTCGCTTGTATTAGTCGTAGCTTGATAAAATATAGCCTATAGCCTTTCTCGATAAATGAGCTATCTAACACTGAAAGAATTTTTCTAATCGGACCAGTAGTTCCTGAGATTAGCGCGTTCAAATAAGCCCTTTCAAATAATTTAACCCGTTTTTTCCACATTTTCCTCTATTTCTTACCACCTCATCACATACAACATATAAAAAAATCAGAACTACCCCATTTGATGCAAGTGAAGACCCCTTTTATTGTACGATTTCCATGGACTATAATCTACTCATCTAATAAGAATTTACACGTGCACAGTGCAACCTCACCTCATTTAGAAATAGCTAGATAGATAGAAGAAATATTTAGAAATAACTAGCGAATAGCGAGTTTAGCGACCCGCCCCGGCTTCGCATCGGGTATATAATAAGCCACTGAAAAAATATATTATATTTTTGGCAAAGTCTTTTAACATAATTTTTTATTATTTAACAGTTATAAAGACATATTATTACATAATAATATGTAAGTAAGTATTATACTTAATAGTGAAAAATACTTCTAGATTTTCCTTATAAAAAACTTAGCTCTACAATTTAGAATAATGTACTTTAATTTATTTACAAAGTATTTATTACTCATCACATCAAGTATTATTTTCAAAAACTGATGTAAGTAGATAAGTCTGCCACGGCCCACGTCTCTTCAACAATATCGTTTACACTTTCGCACGGATTTTTACTGTGTGTTTTGACCCGGATCAACAAAAATTCAGGCTAGAAAACCTTCGAGCTTTGAAAAGCAATATTAAAAGTACTTACACAATATTTGTAAACATGGCCACGCGCCCGACTCGGCTGCAAGCCAACGAAAAGTTCGCAAGCCGTAATAAAGGGAATTGCTTTTCAAATAAATAACTAGCGGTTTCTACCTACGTTTTAACATCAAAGACATGTTAAAACGTAGGTGGTCTTCGCCTACAAAGTAACTGTTAGCTCTCTAGTCTGTACCTGCGTTTATCGTTTATTAGAACACACGACGTTTTAGTTTTATTTTTACATGTATCGTAGGTGTAAAAATATGTCCAAAAATGTACGTGCGCCCGTTTGGATAGAAGCCGACTATGTTTGTATTGCATAAGGCTGTCTTGTTGATGACCGTTCCGTCAATGCACCCATAACGTTTACTTCTGTTTAGACTGCATTTTTAACCGGCTTCCAAAAAAGGACGATTTTGTTCAGCATGGAATATATTATAAATTATAAGTAATAACCATTAATCAATTACCACACAACGATCAAAATAAACATCTTAATTCCGTTTCTGAGTTGATTCTCTAGTCCCTACGTATAAGTTTTGTTCCTTTGTTTACTTTTATCTGCCGGATGTTAGTTTCATGTGTTGTATTACCTCTCTACCGTCTGCATTCTCTGCAAACACAAATGGAAGATATACAGAGCATAATAAATAATAATGTAACTATTGTTTTCTCAATTAAATGAATGTCTGGAACAAAATATACAAGAATCATAATATAAACAACAATATTATCATTACGACGAGACAAAATAATATGTTACTTAGTTATTTCAAGAATAAACCGCCCATTCACTTTGTCCACATTAAGCTATGTCCACATTATGCAATTTCATCTTTAATTTTCGTCATCTTCTTTTTATTCAACTTTCGTTTGGCATAAGTATTCATCAATAATTGAATGCGTCAAAATCCACCCGCGTTGAAAGAAAACTGAAAAGTGTCAAGCTTCACGGGCATGCCTCACGTTCGCTGTTGACTGCGCTATAACGCATGCCCTTGATGAACAAAAAAGGCCCAGTGTGGACAAATCTATTTATTAGGCCTTTTTTGTTCATCAAGGGCATGCGTTATAGCGCAATCAACAGCGAACGTGAGGCATGCCCGTGACGCGCGTTGAAATCGTAGAGCTCGCTATGACACTTTTCTTTCAACGCGGGTGGATTTTGACGCATTCAATTATTGAATATGCCAAACGAAAGTTGAATAAAAAGAAGACGACGAAAATTAAAGATGAAATTGCATAATGTGGACATAGCTAAGGTATACAAGTTCTCTTCTCTACTTATCATTTTGTTATCCTACTCAACATTGTCTATAATAATATTCAAGAAACTTTCAGCGGCAAGACTTGGAAAGTGGAAACTTTGCAGACAGATATCATCTGCAAGAATAACAGACCTTGTATAAAAATCGGCCAAGTTTCCCATATAGCCATTTTCGGTCGCAGATTTGTGAATCTGTAACAAGTCGTAACAGTATCGTAGCTAATACGACACCTTGCGACTGTATGGGGGTTTGCTTCTACGTGTTGTAACCGTGTCCGCTTGTTACAGAAAAAAATGTGTACACACGTTTTCTACATATTATGTAGTAACTGGGTTGTAACATGTGTAGTAAAGTTACGTAATAATTAAACACTAACTTTGATAAATGTAAGTCACCAAATCCCAGTCATTCTAAAACTGTGTGTTGTGATAACTGCCAGTTTATAGTTTAATTAAAATAAAATAAATTAAAATCAAAAAACTTTTTGAAATTAAGGTTTTAGTTAAACACTCTAAAATGTTGGCCTATTTTTGCTCTATAATGGTACGGAACCCTATAATGTGCGTGAGTCCAACTGGCACTTGGCCGATTACTTAGTTATTTCTGGCTAGATTCCTTAGTCTGTTTGATTGTAGTTTATGCTACGACGTATGCTCTGCATCTCCCAAATGGTATTTATTCCTGTATTGATATAACGTTAGGGGTAATAATAAAATAAAAATTAAAGAAAAAAACAATTTTTATTTCACGATTTTAAAGTCACAAAATCATCATTAATTACACTTGCATTATAATATAATTTTACTAGCATTATCTACTTGACATGAATCAAGATTACTTGTCAGAATCTTCGTAGTTAATCACCGTTTGTACTTTTGCTGCACAGTACGTTATGTAAGGAACTAATATCAGAACTGATATTCAATTTTTTTTTGTGTCTGGCGCATCATCATCTGATAAAGAATAATGAATATTAATTTATGTAATATTTATTTCGTTTGAATAAGGTACTTGGTACGAGATATATTAACTCGGAAGAGCTTTCTTTTGTCAAAAAAATTCAATATAGCATTTTTTCAGGCAAAGTTTGAGAAACTGTGAACAGAAAATCAGGGAGATACCATTTTAAAAATACAGTAACTTTGTGACTATTTTAGGTAACATTCCCACACAATGTCGATAGTTATCGTAACTTTGTAACTAGTTGTGCCGAGAAAATTTTCACTTAACGAAATATTTTTTTTTTCATTATTTATTGATTGTACGGTTTATTGCTGCTAAAAAAGTATGCTATTCAATATTCAAGTTTATTATTGCATTGGATATAAGCTTTTGAGAATAAAAAATAAAATTATTGCTATAAACCAACAATATGTATTTTCGTAGGAATGGTTAAATTATGATAATTATGCGGCGCGTTGGTAAATTTCAAACTGTCTCACTAAATACACGATGAATTTAATTTCCCATTAAGATTCAGGCATAAAAAACCATAATATTGAATAAAAACAAAATCTTTGTTTACTTAACTTGACAATAAGATTGCAGTTTCTTATTTTTAATTTTTTCACTAGTCAGTATCAACGAATGAACGATTATGAGCGATTGAACGAATGATTTGATGGAATCTAGTTACATTATGGTAACAATGTTGCGACACGGCGACGTAAATTAGAAACCGAATGTTACTGTGTCGGCTCGTCCCCAATTTAAGTTGCAACGACTTCACTAATATGAAACGGCGACGCGATTAAGTGTCGAGAACAAATAAGTATTAGCACAAGGTGTCGAAACCGTTACGTCTAGTTCCCAAAAATGGCTATATGGGTTAGTGCGAGTTGGACTCGCGCACGAAGGGTTCCGTACCTACCACAATAGAGCAGAAATAGGCTGAAAATCACGTTTGTCGTATGGGAGCCCACCTTAAATATTTAATTTATTTTGTTTTCAGTATTTGTTGTTATAGCGGCAACAGATATACACAATCTGTGAAAATTTCAGAAGCCTAGCTATGGCTGTTCTTGAGTTAAAGGCTGGAGACACACAGACAGACGGACAGACTTCGAAGTCTTAGTAATACCCTTTTTACCCTTTGGGTACGGAACTCTAAAAGTAGTTGATTTTCTTGTCGATACAGAGTAGTGTATTTAACACCTTCACTGCGGGGCAGGCCGAAATCGGCCTGCCGCGGAATTTCAGCTGGTGCGGACGAAGAATACTATGTTCTCTCACTCGGTGCGGAACGATTATCTCAGGTGTTTGTAAAGGTACGAAAGAGGCAAATATATAGTTGAGATTGTGTTCAAAATTATAGGTCTTTCCTATAAAAAAAATATGGCAGGTCGTTATCGGCCTACCACGCACTGAAGGTGTCAAAAATCAACTCAGTGCGGCAGTGGGCCTATTGCGGTCCGCCGTACAAGCAGGCGGTTGGTGACCCGATACCGCACCGAGCGTCCGCCTCGCCAGTTAGTGATGTGCAATCTATCGTAAGTCGTAGCTGACGTACGTCGCGTTTTTTAACCGACTACAAAAAAAGGTTATCAATTCGACCTGTATATTGTATGTATTATTTTCAGAACTGCCTAGTTTTGATATGTTTTAGTCTATATCAGCATCTAAACAAATGTGTCCTAAAGTGACATACATATTCATGTATGTTTTTATGTTTGTGTTCGCACATCTTCGGAACTACCTGTCCGATTAAAGTAATTCTTTTTTTGTACTGGGTACTGTTTAACTTGGGGGATACTGCAAGTTTCATCAAAATCGGTTCAGTAGTGTTTAAAATAGGTAATTTTGATTCTCAATTACGTACGATTTAGAAGTGATTTTATCTTTTTAAAATACAATAATTATTCATTTTATAAAATTAACAACGCACGATAGCAGGAAACAAAAGATCATGTCCTTGAGTTGAGCGTTAAACGGCGAAATTGTGCAGGGTGATATGAAAAACTGCGAGAAACCATGAGGAGTGTCGAATCAAAAAAGAAATTAAAAAAATTAAAACATACTGCGGAATCTGCAAACAAAATCGGGCTTTGTGTTTTAAAGACAGGAATTAATAAAAATATATATTTTCGATATCCCCTTATTTTTGTCTTTCCCATCTCTACTAAAAATACTTTCTAGTGCGGATCAGGTCGATATCGGCCCGCCACTTTCCCTGGTTTATTTCTCATTTCCTGTTTGGAATCAAATCTAAAGTAGTTGGGTTCAAGGTTATTTCAACAGTCCAAAAACTGTACACCTACATTATGTTTTCGCAAAGTTTAATCTAACGTTGTGCTGGTGGGTCGAGAAAGGCCTACCCCGCACTGACGGAAAAATCATTGAGGGCACACTTTGGCCCGCCGCCGCACCAGACGAAAGTTTAAGATTTTACTTGCCGCAGTGAAGGTGTTAACGATGATTTTTATCATATTTTTATCTATTTTCGTAACAATATGAGCATCGCAATGTGAAGGTCGGTCGAGACTCGCGAGGAACATACATCATCCTTAATGATTTAGGTAATCTTGTAAAACTGGTCACGCATTTACAATGTACGTTCCTAAATATCACTCCTAATTCTTTGTTTTAACTCAATATTGTTTTAGTTAAATAAACGATATTTAATGACAAATTAATTAAAAAAACTACGGTCTTTAGAAAGTAGCTCTTACAGCAGGGGTTCCCAAACTTATTTTGTCTACTGCCCACTGTGACAACAAATTATGTTTTAGCCCCCCATTGTTTTAATTTAAAATGCATCCAGATGAAATAAATCGTCCCCCAAGCCTCTACACAACGCCCCCATTTTTTTCTAGGTCCCACACCGCCCCCTTTTAGACCTCCAGCGCCCACAAGGGGGCGTTATTGCCCACTTCGGGAAAGACTACACTAACTAAAGTAGTAGATCAAGGAGGATATAAACTGTCAGATAATTACACAATTCCTACATCTAAATTAATGTTATATTACGTATTAAGCTTTTCATCATTTTATTTAGTTACTATTCGAAAAAAAAAACGGAAAATTCCTGATTTCCAAAAATAAACATCCGTATTTTTCGGATTTTGAAGTAGATAAGGGAAAAGACCTAATGGCCAGTGGCGGCGTAGCATGGCTTGGCACCCGGGGCGACTTTCTATTGAGCACCCCCAAAATAAAACGACAATTAATGCTAAACATGCTTACGTGCCTTTATTTCACTAAAATGTGTGATCACATTATCAAAATTAACTTTCCTGGCCTTTTCAATGGACAATAATATGGAAATACTTGTAAGTCGCGTTGGGCGCATTGTGGATCTTGAGTAACATTTTATTAACTTTAATTTTCAAAAACTTCTTCTTTTACAAGATGCCAGTAAGCCACCGAAACACAAATTGTTGAAAAAAATCTTAGACACAGCGGACATTGGAAGTTTGGAACAGACTCAGGATAGTCCTATTTTACTATGCATTTCAGAAGCTCCATGGGGTAGCCCATTGGACTGCTTCTTGAAGAGAAATGCTGGCGGCTTCCAAGTGGCGTCTCAGTCGTAAAATCTCCAAAATAATATGGTCCTCTGCATAGGGCTGCCACCCCTCCGAATCTTCTCGGATTTGTCCTAGTTTGAAGGGCGTCCCGGGACCGTCCGGCCGTTTTGTTGAGAGAAATCCAACTTTTTAGTTATGCAGCAATAAACGAAAGCTAAATTATCGGCCAAGTGCAAGT
The DNA here is from genome assembly GCA_963422495.1 of Polyommatus iphigenia. NCBI lineage: Eukaryota > Metazoa > Arthropoda > Insecta > Lepidoptera > Lycaenidae > Polyommatus > Polyommatus iphigenia. Next base: position 14,957,981 of record OY730189.1, read on the forward strand.
CAAACTCGCGCACGAAGTGTTCCCTATCGTTGTAAAGCAAAAATAGGCCAACAATTGTGTTCCTTTTATGGGAGCCCCTTTAAATCCTTTTTATTTTAAAATTATTATTAGTTATTAAAGTATATATATAACTAAGGACTGTGTAAAAATTTCAAGTGCCTACTTGTTGATATTATTGATTACGAGCAAAAAAGGGCAAAAAAGCACGTTTGTTGTATGGGGGCGACCCTTAAATATTAATTTTGTTGACAACAGACATCGGAAAACATAATCTGTGAAAATTTCAGAAGTCTAGCTATAGCAGTTTTTGAGATTCAGCTTGGTGACAGACGGACAGACATCGAAGTCTCAGTAATAGGGTCCCGTTTTTACCCTTTAGGTACGGAACCCTATAAAAACTAGCTAAGCATAAACACGGGTTCTTGGTTGATCAAAATCAAGTACGATTTAAATCCTTAAGATTTATACAAATTATTCTTGTTGGAAAAGAAAGATGTTTAACCCGAAATCGGTAAAACGTAATCGTAAATGTTTTGCTTGACGGGTGACGGCCATTTTGGTGATGGCACTTGGCAGCCCTACTTCTGCACAACGTTCATCATATATTTTCGTCGGAACTATATCAGGAATTTCTTCTTCTGTTGACGTAAGCAGAGTCTTAGATTGAACAACACGAAATGTTATAAAATTGTCACCCTGTTGGCACCCCCTGGTACTTGGCACCCGGGGCGGACCGCCCCTGCCGCCCCCCCTTTACGCCGCCACTGCTAATGGCAGACACTTTAAGGAAACATGAAACATTTGAATGTTATAAAATATATATTTATGAAAATAAAGGATTGATAACTTCTTCCATGTCTTCAGTAACTCTTACAAAATAAAACTATTATAATTATTCTCTGACAAATCAATTAAAAAATATAATATTGGTCTTTTTGTAAACTTAGTCATAAGTACTAATAGATGACATCACAAAAAACGAACATCACTAATAGTAGACACCAATATGAACTAATAGTTGACATAGAACATTACATTACATTTTACATTTTTCCTATTAATAGGTCTTTATTTGCCATTTTTCAAAAGATTTCATTTACTTCATCATAGTAGGTAACTACATGCATCAGAAATATTATCCACGTTGTCTCCAGATTCCATTCATTCTTCTTCCATGCTGAAACTATATTTCCTTTTATTTTTATTTTTCATATTTTTTTCCTACCAAATTTATTTTCAGTCTTTAGTCTCCATGCTTCTTTTGCCTCTTCTTTTTCTTCTTTCTTTTCTCAGCTCTCCTTTTTCTTCTTTTTACTGCTAAAAAACTAAAGCAATCGATTTTTAGATCAGTACAAGTTCTAATATTAGACACCATGTCCATTTTTAGGTGCAGTAGTTAAGTTCTTAGATTGTTAATAGAATTATATTTTCAGATATACAATACAATAGTGATGATTTTTGCAGTAGAATAAAGTACAAAATAACTTTAGTACGTATTGCAAAACTTAAAGATGAGATCCATGATCCATCCATTGATGACATGACAGATGCAGCCGAATCTGCAGGTAAGATTTTATTTTTTAATAACACTAGTTTAAAGACACTGAATGCAAAGTCCAATTTTTTTATTTACTGGAGGTACAATAAAATAGCATACTTAGGGCCACTTGCACCATGATGTTTAACTCAGAGTTAAAATTAACTCTGAGTTAAACATCAGGGTGCAAGTGGCCCTTACTTACCAATAATATTCGATGCAGCTTGTATTTGAACTTCTATACTAAATAGCCATTATATTTTGGTAGCTGAATATTTTGTTTAGTTTAGGCCTTAGAGCTTCCGTTATTTGTTTCCATATTGCTGATCTTAGGAGCTGCTAGATCGAATTGCAAAATTATGTTCTTGTGTTCAGTGTTTGTGTTGGATAATTAATCCTTCGAGGAATGCCTTACGCTACATAACATTACGCTGCGATGGCAACAGGAGCATATTATTCAATAAAAAATTATACAAAGACAAAAAAAATATATTATATTATTGTTTTGAAACCTTTTTAATCGCAATCATAATACATAACAGACGAAGTTTTGGGAAACAGCTTATTAATTTACAAAATGTGTATGTGTGTATAGAGTTAACTGAAGAAGTAGCAGCGCTGAAAACGTGTAACTTTTGGATTCTTATAATATGTTTCTATGAGAAACGCCCCACCGTCATACACACCCTAAAATATTATTACATGCATAGTTTTGTTACACCCTGTATAGAGAGTTAAAGAGCCGACGGAACACCTGATAAAAAAATTGTGTTGCCTATAAAGGGCACCCGCAAGTTGCAATACCAAAGAGGATGTCGCTAGTTTACGAGTTTCTTAATTTAAATGATTTTCTTCTTTTAGGAGGTTCTAGTACCTATATCGTATAAGTAGATCTAGAACATCTCTATGGTTCATTCCAAAGAGAGAACTTCGGGTAGAGGGCACAGTTAAAAACTGCCGGTTCGCGAACTTGCCACTCATCTCTGTGCCCATTTAAAAATGTTTGAAGCTACTGCCAAGAGATGATGAAGGCAGTTTTGTATGAGCATATAACGGATCAAAAACTCACTTGTATGCTCAGGTTCAGCTTACATAAGCTGGTGTGGACACGCTCGCTGGTCTTGTAAACCAGATTTCGACACTTTAACACTTTTTTCGCAACAAGCCATAAGAAAACACCGAGTTGCCGCACCCGAAAAACCGCTTTCGCCTCCACAAACACTATACACACCGGAGCGCGCTGCGTGCGCGCGATATACGTGCTGAGATGACACTGACGAACCGTTAAGAGATTTACCTTTCAGTTTCCTTAATAATGATGCTTATGTGGTCGCCATAAAGGTGGTAGCGCAGGTAGAATAAAAGCGAACGTGTACCTCTGCGCCCGCGCGGCCGTCGACCGCGGATGACCATTGGCCGGCCGCCAGCACTTTCGCTGTCATCTACTCTATTTCCATAAGAAAATTTCCCCCCTCGTCGTGACATCTCGCGATATTTCAACGCGACTGTACATTACATAACTCGCGCTGTTTTAATTCTAACATATACAAGATGTTTGTGTAAACACCGTTGTCCTTGAAACCATCAAATGAGCCCGTCAAAATGAACAACTTTTTCTATGAGAACAATGCTGGGAATTTAAAAAAATCTGTCTTCATACCCATACAAATTGCCGATCCGGGCATCCGTATGGGTAAGAAGACGGCTTTTTTTGAGTTCCCAGCATTGTTCTCATAGAAAAAGTTGTTCATTTTGACGGGCTCATTTGATGGTTTCAAGGATAACGGTGTTTACACAAACACACTGTATTTTGCACAATCCTTACTAATATCATAAATGCGAAAGTGTGTCTGTCTGTCTGTTACTTCTTCACGCCCAAACCGCTGAACCGATTTTACTGAAATTTTGCAAGAAGATACTCTGAGTCCCAGGAAAAGACATAGGATACTTTTAATCCCGAAAAATAAAATACAGCTCCCTCGCGTTAAACTAATTTTGCCGCAACGGAGTTGCGCTAGTAACTAGTAGTGTTTTTAGGATAACTTTCAGAAGCTATTTCTCAACATTTTAGTACTGAGTGACTATAAAAAAAATACGTGTATTTTTATATTTAACAAGGATCAATATATAAAAATTTGGCAGGAAGGTTTAATTGCACCCTGTATAATGTGGCCACTTAGCTTCGGTGACTCGCGCCTTCAGTCTCGGTTAGTGTTATTATTAATTAATAATTATTATCTACAAAAAAAGCTAGTAACCTGTCCACTGTCCAGCCAATAAATACATTCCGAAAATATATTTTACAATATAATAATTAGGATAAGCTAGAAAATGAATTTATTGCTTATATTTAAATTATTCTCGTTTTTCTAATAAATATATTTGTCTGCAACTGTCATTGAAGCGTATTGAAATACATACTTGGAAATCAGTTAAGGAGATATTGTCGCAATGTTTAAATAGCTAGGTGGCGTTAATTACGCGATAAACAAATAATAATTGTTAATACGTCACCACTCACCAGGATCTTGGTGTGTAGCTGGGGAAGTCCCGGCTCTCACGTTTTAACACCTCAGCTTCAAGCTTTACAGATAATTAAATAATAATTAACTATTATTAACTTAAGCCGATTTAAGAAAGTGACACTGTTAGTTTTAAACTCTTGTGTAATTTATCTTACATTTTTTGTAGTATAAACAACAAAAGAAATAGATAAGTCGCTTTTTAACCAATGAGTGCCAAAGATTAACTTAAAAAAGGGTTTGTGAACTTGGCACTCAACAATAGAATCGCTTTATTTTCCGGGTTTTATTTTCGATGGAAATATTTATGTTTATTTGTATTCTTACTGTATATTATTAAAAATAACCCACCATAATTGGACCCAACCCAAAGGATACTCACGGTTGAAGACAAATAGATAAACCGGGTAACTTGCGTTTTACAACATAAGAGCCATTATTCATTGTTTCCCTTAGGATTTGAACAAACCATGTAACTTACATGAGTGGATTTCAATAACTTGCATTTTTTATATAATTTTGGTGGAAATTTTTGTTCCCACCAAAATTAGAGATAATTAGGTGTTTACGAGAAACTGGTACGACAACCACCACCTAGACAAGTTAGCTTGTGACAGAATGAAGTGAATGGCGTATTTTTTTTTTGCTTAATGGATCAATGATCTTTTGTAGAAACAATGTTTCGTAAATGACACCAAAATTGGTAAAATCTCCGCGACAGTCCTAAACTGTGTCATAAAAACTCAACTACAGAACTTAGTGTAATAAAATTCATATATTATCAAGAGTCAATATTAAACGACTATACCTATAGGTAAGAATAAAAGTCCAATCCAGTATCAAGTTTCTTGTAAGTCGGTCTAGATAATATTGAGTAAAATAGGTCGACGACAAGCCACCAAAATTGGAAATCACCTATTTATGTTTATTATCTTGGAAAATAATAATTATTTAAAAAAAACGGCGGTTTTACTTTTAAAATCAAAAATGCAAACCTTATCTTAAAAATAGGATAGTTTTTAGCCTTGCCGCGCAAAAAAGTGGTTTGGGAAATCCAGTCACCTACTTCAACATCTGACATCTAGCTAATATAATTAGCTATACGTAGATTCCACAATTATTTTGTTTATTTCAAATTATTTTCCCGGTCCTATAATATAAAGCATCTATTTATGCAAATTGTTATTTACCCGCTTCATCCACTCACTTTATGAGACCACAAACGAAGACTTTTGTGGTCTAATTATTATAAAAAATCGGCCAAGTGCGAGTTGGACTCGCGCACGAAGGGTTCCGTAATGTGTTTTTACTTTTTATGGGATGTAGGTATGGTTTTAAATTTAATTAATAATGAGGGGGACCCTTAATAATTAATTTAATTTTGATTTTATTTTTAATAATTATTAAAAAATAAATAAAACACAGTATTTTGTGAGCATTTCCGGTGTCTACCTGTTGTCATTATTCATACCGAGAAAAAATGTAAAAAAACACGTCTGTTATATGGGAGACCCCCTTAAAAATTTAGTTTGTTTTGTTTTTAGTATTTGTTGTGAAAGCGGCAACAGAAATACATAATCTGTGAAAATTTCAACGCTCTAGCTATTACTGTTCTTGAGTTACAGCCTGGAGACAGACGGACAGACGGACAGACATCGATGTCTTAGTAATAGGCATAGGCGCCGGCAGAAATAATTTCCGAGGGGTGCAGACTTTAGTTTTCATTCTTTTCTATTACTTTTTACGAACAACAGTGACTACTTATCTATTTACGTCAACAGAATACGTCATTTAGTGCCGAAACATAAAGAACATAAAAAAATGATTTCCAATAGACGGCTTTTTATTTCAATAATTCCTATTGATCCCGAGATTCCCAAGGGGTGCAAGTGCACCACCTGGCACCCCCCTGCCGGCGCCCATGGTAATAGGGTCCCGTTTTTACCCTTTTTGGGTACGGAACCCTAAATTCTAAAAACACCTACAACCATTGCAGCAGCATTCGAACAGGCTGCTGACCTTATGGTGACGTCAATGGTTTTTACACCAAGCCCGGCAGAACTTGCCATACATTAGTTTTGTGGAAATGTACTGTTAGAGGGGTTTCTCATTCGCCATCAACGGTATCTTTACTGTTTGGCATTGAAGTAATTAAAGAAAATATTTTGATTCCTTGCGAGTCGAGTCCCACGTCGGTCAAATGGGTGTGCCACGACGTGTATTACCGTAATGTAGGGTTGCCAACCGTCCTGTTTTCCCAGGACATGTCCTAGTTTTTGTAGTGTCCTGGGACGCCCTGAATAGTTTTTAAGCAGCGTCCTGGGTTGTCCTGGGTTTTTTAATTTGAAAATTTGCGCGCCTCTTCTCAAATTTTTACGCCACGAGCGGCTTCACGGCTCGCAAGTAATTGCGTTGCAGCGCTGCCATGCTGTTTCAAAATGTGTTAATTTCGAATTTACTAGAGATCGCTCAATGGTTGAAATTCGGCATCAAATAAAAAATTAATTATAAGTTTCAAATTTCAACGCTTTTCTATTCATATTCTATTGTCAAAATATTGACTTTATTATTTTTTTGACGTAATTCCTGCGACAGCTTCAGGCGTCCTGTTTTTAAACTGAATTGGCCTTGATTTCCCATCTCCAAATCCTGGTTTTTTTAAATTTGAGGTTGGCAACCCTACCATAATGTCCTTAGACAGTATTAAGACAAAAAATATTGTTAATACTTGTTTCTTTTAAGTGAATATGAATGTTTTTATTCCGCGTCGAGACTAAGGAGAAAAAAAGTCCCACTGTATGTATATAATAATACATGCTTATTATACAGCATATTTGCTGTATAGCACCTTAGGTAAATTTACTTAAAAATACTCCGACTCTATTTGACTAGACTTACTAGATAGAGCCCATCTTTAAAAATCTTCAATTAACCAGCCCCGAATTATCATGTTGCACTAAATCTGTTGGACTGTGGGTAGGTTTCTTTATAAAATTTATAGCATCGTACATTGCATTTCGACGTCAACAGTCAACACTTAATAAATATTTAATTTACAGAGAAAAATCGATTCCATTTGCTAGCTAAGGTCACGGTGCATTATTATAATATCTAGCCTCTATCGTCGTGCCCTGCAAGAGCTACTCTATTACCTCTATAATTGTAGGCATTGGCAATAATTATAGCCATAGAATGAGCTTCTTTTTACGGTAGAGTAGACAAAGTTAGATCGATTAATTTCTTTTCTGTGTTCAACAAGCTAAGCATGATCATAGAGGGAATGCGAAATATACAGGATTTAACAAAACATGGAGATAATACTTTAGGGTGTGTTTTAGTCCCCTGTATAGAAATCACTGTGAAAGTCGCAGCGCTGAAAGAGCAACTTTTTTTAAGATTTTGGGAAAAAGCATGACGCTGCGCGCTAGGACGATTGCCCATTCAAATCAGAAAAAAATACTCTTTCAGCGCTGCTACTTTCACAATAAACTCTTTATAAAAGGGACACATACACATTACTGCACATCCCAAAGTATTATCAGTTATCACTTAGATTTGTTACACCCTGTATCTAAGTGCCCATGCTAAGCTAGCTGCAATTTGTTTGTTGAGGTACCTAGTTAATTTGGAAGTATTCTAGATGCTATTTTGAGTATATATTAAATAGGAGTTTCTAGACTTTCTAGTGACATGAAGGATGCTGGATGGTCAATGACTATTGGTCAGGGCTTCCAACTATCGGCAACCGTTTTTAATAGTAGGTACATAACTGATTAAATAGTAGGCATGTTTATCGCTAGTTTTGGAATATTAATAAAAATAAAAAGAACATAATATTATTCGCCTCGATGACAATGCTACTTGTATACAAGCTTGGAAATGTTCCATTTGACCGAGGCCAATACTGCAGCTAATGAGTATTTTACGAAGTAACTGCTTGCCTGTATTGCATTGTAGAGCAAGAAAAAGATTTAAGCGCAATACACACTAAGCCCGCCGGGCTGCCGACATATTATGTCGGCAACTTTTTGTCGGGGGTCTAGTTGGCGGCTTCACATAATACAAGTCGGAAAATTTGGTCGGCGGCATGTCGGCGGCTTGAGATGAGAAACTTATTTGGCAGTCAGTGATTGGTCAGTGATTGCCGCGTGTCTATAGGTTGTGTCGCCGGGCAACTGAGTGCAGGCGTACAAAAGCCGCCAACATGTCGGCGGGTATTGCCTACATCATTCTTTTCATACAGGCCGCCGGGTTGTGTCGCAGGGCTTTGTCGGCGTCCCGGCGGGCTCAGTGTGTATTGCGCTTTAGGAGGACATTAGGAGCATAGGTTGGTTGTCCAAATGTCACCATGATTCTTAAATCTTATTCGCTACAACTCTTATTGGTATTTTAATACTCAGAATGGACACACCGATTTCTAATTTGTACTTTGTAGTAATATTTGCTAGTGTCTATCTAGACTGATGCAAATCAATACACCATTTAAATATAACCGGAGTACAGAGTACCTACCTACGATTATATATATTCTGATTTCTATGGTGTAACAATTATTACGTACAATACCCGGCAATAAAATATATTGCACATCGACCTTTGGAAAGAGACAATCGGCTAATTTCGGTTTCATAGAGCGTTATCTTTGTAGCACACACCTATTTGACATTATGTCAGTCGTTGTTCAAATTCAATAGAGTGCAGTCGCGTCCAGTTCAAAATATATATCTAGAGTTGTTAACACCCCTAAATTTGCTACAACTGTAATTTTCCAAAAGAATTAAAATATACGTAAACATAATTTGAACACGCTTTTTTATTTTATTTTACCCGAACCTAAAGCTTATAGAAAATTTTGTGTATTTTATACAAAGAATAATAAAATTGTCAAAAGAAGCAAACCATAATAATTAGGGTTTTTTTAACAGCTCCTAATATATATAATATAAGCGTAAGAGATAACGCTCTACAAAACCGCAATTAGCCGACTGTCACTTTGCAAAGGTCGATGTGCAATATTTATCGCCGGGTACTGTAGTACCTACTCTTCGTTGTCCTCTAACCTCTTACAATAGTATCCTGGAACTCCTGTAGCAGCATCCACACTCAGAGCGTTCTGATGATGGGAATATTCTGGACAGGCCCTAGGTCAGTGGTCCCCAACCTTTTTTTCATGCGGGCCACAAACATGTTTTGGTCTTGGTGTCGCGGGCCGCAACAAAAATTGCGTAGGGTTAAAAAATAACATTCTTCAAAATTAGCGATTTTAAAGTGAAAAAAATTTAACGACTATCACGTAGACTACGTTATTTTGCCGGTGCGCGTGAATTTCAAATTTTTTTTAACATCACGCGGGCCACAAATAAAGTCCCGGCGGGCCGCATCCTCCGCGGGTTGGGGATAGCGGCCCTAGGTGCTGCTATGGTACTGGCTTTCCGTCAGACCCATCGACGCTGCATAATTACTTTCTTACTAGCTGACCCGGCAAATATACTTAAAAACCTATTCTCAGGCCTAACGAATGTACAGACAAAACATTGAAATTGGTTGAGCCGTTTTAAATTTCTCGAATATAAACCATAGTAAAATTAATCGAAGTTACCAGCTGACAGCTGTGCTACTCTGTAATATTCCCTTAGGGCTTAGGCTAAATCGTTTACTCCACAATGGCGGCTGAAATTTTCCGTGTAGTTCTCGTAAACTCGCGTTAGACATGCGAGACCTTGCCCTCCGAGATAAGTGCTACATGACACGAGTCACGACTGGTGTCGAGAGGGAAATATAAATTATTGTCGCATATTTTTTCCCTTTTTCGTGGTTGTTTCAACTTTTCTTTCCGAGGGTCAGAGAGAAAATAAAAAGTTGAGTTAGGATGGCTGTTCATTTGCGTATCATCGTCTCGAACTTTTTATCTATTGCAAAATATAAACTCTGTATGAAGTATGAACTAGTACTTATCTATTTTTTTCTAACAAACAAAATGTATGAGTTTAGTTCAAGTTCATAAACATATTATTTTATGTCATATAGAGTTTTTCAAAATTCTGAGAAAATATTTACTTAACAAAAAGATGTCGAAACACACTAGGCCGAATTACGCCGGCGTAAATTCCGCCGCAAATGTCAAACGCATATTATAAAATACGGATGGAACGCGACGGAATACTGTGTTCCGTCTCGCGTTCCGTCCGTATTTTGTATGCGTTTGAAACGCGGCGGAATTTACGCCGGCGTAATTCGGCCTAGTGTGTTTCGACAGTTAGAATTATTTAGATGTTTCCTTATTACTTTATTAGATTCTGAGAAAATATTTACTTAACGAAAAGCTTAGATGTTTCCTTATTAGTTATTAGTCACAACTCAGTACTCACAACAGCTCACAGTTGTCAGCACCTACATAAAAAGAAGCCTCTAGCTCATAGTTTCTCAACCTTATTTTGCTCACCGCCCACTTTGAGAATATGTTTTTTTCTAAAGCCAATCCCCCCCCCCCAAATCTTAATTTTAAGTAAAATCACGTAAGTACGTGAAATCTGTCGTGAATTTAAAACAGCTATTGCCACGATTATATTTAAACGTAAGATATTATACTATAGTCGTAAGATAGGAATATGACCCCTACCCTATTTCTGAGTTTAAAATGAAGAATGAAAGAATAATGTCTCAATGGGAGCAATTAAAACGCAAGCTTAGTACGTGATTAGCGTGTATTTTTTTGCCTTTTTAGACTAGCTATATTTTTTAATCTACCCACGCCCCATCTGCGCCATCTCATTGCCCCCTAATTTTCTCTGGGTCTTCTACTGCCCCCCCAAAGGCTCAAACGGGGGCGTTATCGCCCACGTTGAGAACCTATGCTCTAGCTACTTTTGTCAAGAACCAGGGTCACAGAACCGCGTCACTGGGGATTTCTGCAAACATCTGACTTGACTGATGACAGAACGATAACAATTTCACAGTGTGTGGTTTCGTTGAAAGGAAAAATACACCACTTACTGCAGGAAAAAACCACGCTGATGTTATAAATTAAATTATTATCATGATTTCCAAGGTAGATAATAATACAATCGAATACATAATACTTTTTATTTATTTAGGTACAGATGGCCGATCAATATGATTGCAATTCGCAACGTAACTAAACATTATACAAATTAATTGCTATTTACACTTTAGTCAAATGTTAACAATCGCATAAAAAAATATTTCTAGCATTTGTTCAATAAACATTCTGGATGTCAAATCACGCACTTGAGAGGGTAGAGATTACAATACATTAATTTAACAAGACTTAAGCGTCAATCTCTTTCTTCAAGTAAGCGCGTACATGGCGCGTACCGGTCAAAATATCTTGAGACTGACGACTAATGACGTCATCACATCGAGTCTCAAGATATTTAGACCAGGTTGTACATTTAGATACTTTAGATATTAACTACAGCTAGGTACTATTTACAACTTACTACTAGCAACGGCCATTGGCCCTATATGCCTCAACGTATCACATAAGCGAAACTTGTATTCTAGTACATTATAGTTGAATAATGAATTCTAGACGAACATAATCAGTCCTTACGACGTGTCTAACGCTACACTAACTTTTATAATAATACAATTTAAAGCTTTCTTTTATGGACTTATAGTTAAATTACGATGCTTATTACTGGTGTTAACAAATTACAATATAATATTATAAAGTTCACACGATTCGTCGCATCTCGGTGTGACCTTTCAGTGTTTAACTCATGAGTCTGAAACGGCCGCTTTCGGCAATTCATAACATGAAACGCACATTCTGTCTTTCGAATAAATCTTGTCGTTACTATAAATTCAAATGACATAATATTATGTATTATGTTTCATAATATTATGAATTAAACGTGTATTGCGAAAGCGGCCATTTTAAACCTGCAGATTTTCGACCCTCATCCATTAAAACGTCGGACGGGGGTTGAAAATGTCGGAGTTAACCATTGAGATAATAACACTCGCCGCTACACTTCAAGCAGAAACTACTGACATTGACGAATGTCCATTATAAAATGTAACAAGCAGCAACATTTTAAATTGCACTTCATATATTTTATTTTAAAAATTGTGTAAAATAATTCAATTTTCTTACAAGACATTCAAAATTTTTTGAAAATATGTGTAACAACTTACATAGTTTAATAAAAAAAATATTTTTTAGTTATGAGAATATTGAAAATGAGAACAATAAACATTAAACACATTATTTTAACTAAAATAACATAAACCACTAACCGTACTCAGAGACATTTAATGATCATTAAACTTCAATTTAATGAAGAGTTTGACAGATAATGTATGGGGCTTATGTCAATCTTCATTCAATTACAGTTAAGTATATTCGTCTGAGGCGGCAGTATGCTAGCATAGGTGTCTAAACACACCATGCCGAAGTTCCGCAGCGGAAGTTCGGCATGATTCCGCCTGCAATGTATTTTAAATTACCGATGACACACCTTGCCGAAATTACGTCGCGTTATATTGTATGCGTTTGACATTGCTGACGTAATCATGTCGAACTTCTGCCGCGGTACTTCGGCATGGTGTATTTAGTTAGACACTTAAGTGTTCTGAGTTTCTGCGATGGAAGATGACAAACTACGATAGTTTACTTCGAGCTTGTACAACGGAAAGCTTTTAGGTCATGGGAAATATACAAGCACAAACTATGTATTGTATTACTAAACATTGATAAATAGGACTCTCAAACGATGTTTTAACCAATCTTATCTAATAATCAATTTATGAAAAGGAGATCGCATTTAATATTAATTTAATATAATGTAGAGTATCTGCTCTACATATCAGACTACATATTATTATTTGTCTTAGATCTTTAAGTAAGTTTGTAGTTATATATTTTTCTAGCATGAACTAGAAGCTTTAGCGTTTTTACAAAATTAAAACGTCTTATCCGTATGTAACAATAACTAATATTTCTACAATTTTTAAGATTTTTTTAAAACATCCTAAGTATTCTAAAATATATGTATTAGATGCGAATGTAAATATTGGAATGTTCTGTAATAAAAATCTCTTGAAAACTTGAGACTCGTTTGGAAAACGAATTGTGAATATGTTTCACAGATTTAAAGTTGTAATAAAAATGGGACGGAATAAAAGGTAAAAAAACTGAAATTAATGAAATGTATCAGGTTAATAAAACAAATGGGTAAATAAATTAATACAGGGGTTCCCAATCTTTTTCAGCCTGCGGCGCAGTTACACGTCTCAATATTTTGTCACGGCGCCCTACTCTACCTAGCTATTACAAAAAGATACATTAAATAAACATATTTAATGATTACAGTTAGGTTAAGCAGATAAATAAAAGACAGATATTTAATCATCTGCCTGCTTTGTATAATTCATATTGTAGTTTTATTTTATAATATTGTTGGTTTCGGATAATGATCGAGCATCGAGTCACGGCGCGCCCCTCTTGCCTTTCCACGGCGCACCTGTAGCGCTAGCACGGCGACCAGCGGAAATGCGAAAGTATGGACAAACCGTGGAAATAAACCTATGGTGCCGTTCCGATCTTTTTTCGTTCCGAAAAATTCAATTAAAATGCCATTTTATGACAGACTATAGTTACAAACTGTGGAGATAAACTTAAGGTGCCGTTCCGATCTTTTTTAGTTCCGAAAAATTCAATTAAAATGCTACTTTATGACAGACCTTTAGAGTCCTAAAAATTTGAATAATATCCTACATTATGACATATACTATAGTCTGTCATAAAGTGGCATTTTAATTAAATTTTTGTCGGTCGCGATTAGCCGCGGTAAAGATCGGAACGGCACCTTAGGTTTATTTCCACAGTTTGTCCATACTTTCGCATTTTCTCTGGTCGCCGTGCTAGCGCTACAGGGCGCCGCGGCGCACAGTTTGGGAACCCCTGAATTAATATAAAACTTTGTTAATACAAGCAGAACTTAAAATATTTAAAAGGGACCTGTAGATAAGTAGACAGTTTTAAACTCACGTTTTAAATTAAACTGTTCTGACGACTCCTGGCAAAATCCTTTAATTTCTATGATAAATAGACTAATACAGCGGATACGGATAGCAGGTATACAGAATATAACCAGCTACACCACAGAGTAACAATTCTAAGGGCCGAAACACATATACATGCGGCACCGCAGCGCCAAAATCGACGGCAAAATCATTCAAAACTTATAATGAAAACTAAAGATTTCCGCCGATTTTGTGGCACCACAACGCTAAAATCAGCGGAATTCTTAAGTTTTTATTTGAATGATATGTCCGCCCATTTTAGCGGTGCGGTGCCGCATGGATTATGCGTTTCGGCCCTTAGATGTGACGTATTAGGGAAAAAAATACATTTTTATCTGTTATGGCATCGATTAAATAGTGCTATTCTTTTATTCTTATGATTTTTTAAAGATAACCCATTACAATAAGGTACAATATTATTTTTAGCGTTGATGCAATTCAGACTTTTACAATTTGCCTCTTGATTATAACTTTCCTTGACATAATAGACCGCTATAGGTAGATAACGCCGACATATAATTAGAATTTAGTACAGTAAATAGACAAGAATACTGCACCCACGATACGTTGAATGTACCATATCCTTCAAACTCATAACCTCAGCGTAGTGTCAAGAGCTTGTGATCTTATTTGCACGACATAGGTACATATAAATATACCATGTATATTGTATATCAAACGGTATAACAAACTACAAGGTAACAACTTGACCACTTGCGAAATATGATGACGTACAACTTTGTTTTTTGTTTGATGAGTTTGGTTTTCTTGGTTTGGTTGGTTGGTTTTCATAAAGGTACCTCTGAGATTAAGCTTTAATTAGTTTGAATTAATAACTTAGCAATGCGCGGTTTACTAGCGTTTAAATGAAAAAGTTAGTTACATACTTTCATGAATAAACTTGCAGTTGTTGCTGAAAAGGGCTAAGAACCCTATTATAGAGGTATATACGTAATTGCCTCTTATAATACGGCAATTAAGATCTTTTTTATATCATTATAGGTCTAATTAATATATAGCCTATAATTTCCGATGACACAAGTTACTTTAAAAAGCGAATCTCAAGTAGGGATGTAAAGCGGTAAAATTACTTTCGTAAAATTCGGTAATATACGATATTTTACGTAAAATATTATATTTTACGGTAAATTACGGTAAAATTAGGTAAAAAACGATTTTTGAGTTCGTGGCATAATTTTCATTAATAATAGGAATATAAGCAGGTTACTTAATGCACGTCTAGTGCAGTCAGTCAAAACAAAATAACTTCCAGGCCTGGTTTGAAGGTCCTATCTTTTTTTAGCTAATTTTGTCTAATATTTTTTTATTTTTTTTAAGAAAATGATAAGGATCTTTGCCGCAAATTTGATTCTCTACAACTTTAGTCCATATAATTTTTGCAATACAAAATCAATATTAACGGAAATAACTGCAAAAAACAAGTCAAAGTATAATTTCGACCTGTTCGATCTGTATCGCGATTATTGTCAAATAGGTACAGAAAAAAAATACGGAAATAAACTTGTAGCTCATTAAATTAACCACAATTAAATTTATTAAGACTTCGCTGCCTTTCCGTCTGTCTGTCTCCAGACTTCAAGAACGGTAATAGGTAGAGACTTGAAATTTTCAGATATTATGTATTTTGTTTTCCTCTATAACAAACACTAAAAACATGTTATATTTAATATTTGATGGGGCTCCCATATAACAAACAGGATTTTAGTGGCCTTTTTTGCTTTTTATCAAAAATAGCAGCACTATTAAGACAATTAAAATAAGCATAAAATATTTAATTGTATTTGTACTTTAAAAATTAATAATAAAATTAAAATAAAATAAATATTTAGGGGAGTAACTCCGTCAAAAAACATGCTCCAAAATACTTGTCAAAAAAGTGTACCTTAGGTACACATTTCAATACATTTGTAATATTTAGGTGGCCTTGAGCGGTATAAAGGCTGACGTTAGATGACAGTTCGAAAGGAACCAAATTTAAAACGGTAATAGTATGGGAGTTACGTTTCCTTAGTTTTTATTATTCGTAGGGGGGCTCCCATACAAAAAGCACAAATTTTTGTCTATAATGGTACGGAATACTTCATGAACGAGTCCGACTCGCACTTGGCCATTTTTTTAATAATGATTCAGGTGTAGGTTGTGCCGTAATTGTTATAGAGTCTAATTCATGATCAGAAATAATATTCAGTTTTATCCAGTCGCTTGGGTCTCGGTACATTTACCATAGTTGTTTCTAAAAAAGTCTTAAGGATCAAATTTGTAGGAAATCACCTACAACTTTGTTTCTATTCTACAATAATTACTTTCGCTAAATTCGATAATATTTGACATACAAGCGAAATTATACTTTGACTTGTTTTTTGCGTAAATATTGATTTTACAATGAAAATTATAATAATTCAAAATGTAGAAATTTTAATTTACAACAAATTTAGTCCTGAGCAGTTTCGTAAAAAAATAAAATAAAGGAGATATAGATAAAAAAAGATTGGACCTTCAAACCAATATGGCGGCTATTGGCTAACGCACTCGTCGGATTTGGTCGAGTTTTTACTACTGGTGCAAAAAAAATTCTGACTATAATTAATTTCAGCTTCCCATACAAGGCTGAACTAACCTACTGGGCTAGTATGCTCTGTCGAGTGACGTCCAACAGCTGTCAACAAGTCGCAACAGCGCAAAATATTATGGCAAACAGCGCGTATCGGCAACGTCGCATCGTGCAACGTGCACGCAATACGCAAGATGCAACTTGCAACTTGCAACACGTTAGCCCCGCCCACCGTCATACTATCATTCACCATACATACGTAGCCGGTAATTTTACCGTAATTTATATAAATTACCGTAAAATACGCGTATTTTACCAGCGTTTTCGGTGAAATTACGTAATTTTGCAACCCTAATCTCAAGTCAATAAATTATGATAAACTTTAATTTTAGAAAAGACTTCGACACATTGACCTTACAACTTTTTTTTTGTTTGATGAGTTTGGTTTTCATAAAGGTGGTAGTACCTCTGAGATTAAGCTTTAATTAGTTTGAATTAATAACTTAGCAATGCGCGGTTTACTAGCGTTTAAATGAAAAAGTTAGTTACATACTTTCATGAATAAACTTGCAATTGTTGCTGAAAAGGGCTAAGAACCCTATTATAGAGGTATTATTATACGTAATTGTCTCTTATTACAGCCTATTATGGTTCTGTGAAGTTTAAAAACCCTAATTTAGAAGAATGGCACGAGACACCAATTATAAAACTAAATGTATGCATGAACCTCGAATCGCAGACACAATAGATTTTCAATTCTTATGCGGCAGCCGGGTGCCGCTTGTGGATTGATGGGTTAAAACTTAAAACAAACTCGAAATGTGAGAGCCAAAATTAAACCTGCAACTAATTTTATCAATTTGGGACGCTCAGATTGGGGTTAATTTTATATTAAAGTTGCTCTCCGGTAGCGATAAATAGCTTGTTTAATCACATACTAATTCCTATCCAAGCTTTATAGGAAGGGTGAATGAAATATTTAATATAAATTGGGACAGGGATGCTTGCACGTTACAACTATGAGGGTATGGCTCGCCGACTATTTCAGCTGGACCCAGGCCGAGAATTTTTATTGTGGTTTTAGGAGATATTGCGCTGAGAGCGAGTTTTTGTTATTCTTCTATTAAAGATTCTTCACGATTGAGATTGAAAAAGTTTGTTATAAATTATAATTAACATGGCCACAGAATACATATGAGTAACAAACGTGGCATAGAAACAGCGTTCCTAGTGACAAAAGTAGCTACTATGATGCACAACTGACAAGTTATAAAAAATATTAAAATTTTGCAAACCAAACATCTGCGCAGATTATAAAACTTAATAATATTGAAACATAAGCCGTACCAACCTTCATTAATTCCAAGAAATAGACATGTAAGCAAATCCTTTTTTTGCGGAAAATAACTTAATTTAAATTTTAATTCACATCCTATGTAACTATCTTTTTTTTAATGTGTTTAATTACGATTTTATCGTCATACGATTAGCTCGGTATGTGCGTTAAAAATAAAAAGTTATACTTGACTTCATTATCTACCGTAGTACCTACTAAGTACTAACTTCATAATTTAACATGTAATAAATAACTCAGAAATGAGATAAGTTAATAGTTACTAACATTATCATTTATCATAGCTATTTAAATTGTGTGCTACAGCGGAACATAATATAACTTTAAATGTAATAATTTTAATTGTTCAAATGAAATTAATTTATTAAGTTGCCCACTGCACTAATATGAAGCAATTATACAGAGTGTAACAAGACTAAGTCATAATACTTTAGGGTGTGTACGTGTTCCTTGTAGAGAGTTCACTGTGAAAGTGGCAGCGCTGAAAGATCAATTTTTTGTTTCACTTTTGTATATGCAAGCGCCTCAGTGTCACGAGCTTCCAGCATAAGATAAATTTTTGCTTCATTTCAAGTTTAACCAGGCAGGTTTTTATTCAACGAACCATTTTGATTTAAATGAAATGGTATTTTCTCTGCCTCTGTGTTTTTAACTTGGAAAACTACCCTATTTTTCAAACTAAAGCTAGAAGTTCGCCAGCATTTCCAACATATTATTTTCTTTGAAATATCTAATGTAATTTTAATAAAATCTTCGTCATACATTAATTAAACTTCATAATATAACAGATCAGCATGTCGGTGCTTCACGGCCACAATGTAGCTTCAGTTAGTTAGTACTTAGTACAATGTACAAGTTTCATACATTGTAGTGAAGTTTCAATAATAGTTTGCTACGCCAGTCGAGTTCCTGGTTCCTACACTGTATGTTATAAACAATGTTGGTTCTAATACAAGTTGTACGTTACTTACTGATTATTTTATAGAATTTTGTGTCATTCATTATTCATAGAATTCTATGTCTGATGCACTACAAAATTCGCTCGATAGAAAGGTCAAAACATATTGTTACCCAGTGTGTAAACTTCATTAGTGTCGAACCGTTCTTCCGAAATTATATAAAAAACTTAGTAAAGACATTGAGAACTTTTTAGCTCAAAATCCATTATCATAGTAGGTAAATATGGGTATATTATGACTTTAGTGCAATATAAAAGTGGCACACCGGAACTTATATTCAACCATGTAATACAGTCACTAAACGAAACAAAATATGACCAAAAAGCTATAAAATGCGAGGTTCGGTTAAGAAACTGTTGCCATTCTCTATTGTGACACACTAATTAATTCTGTTGGGTAACAATTGTAATAAATCATTTAAACTCTAGGATCTATGATCTAGGATCTAGATAAACCCAGGAAGTGCACCGGCCAGTCACGAACTAGAGCAAAACAAAGCTTAGACTACATTAGTGTTATCTCGGAGTATTATTGTTCAGTTTAATCGTATATAGCCTGCAGAATTATTGTGTATTTTATCTCTAGCTTTTTGCCCGACCCAAAAATTCCAATTTTTCATTTATAACACTCTTGTAATTAAAACAATAACGTAAAGTTTTTTTTTCAGAAACATACTTAGTCACATAGGCGGCATAATAAAAGCTGTTATATATTATTTTATACATCAGTTTCAATTATACAGTGCTGAATATGTTGTATATGTTTTATCGCTTTAGAATTTCAAATTAGCTTGACGTTCGGAACGCTAGATACATTCAAACAATGCGAATATGATACATATTTAACGATTCTGTTAATTTATTACATTAATATATAATTGCAGTGCACATAAAACAAATTGTTGAATCTAATGAACAATTATAATTACTGTCCTTAATTCCTCAGGCTAGCATTATTAACAAAAACATTATACAGTAGGGCCTCGGTAATCCGGACTCCCGCTTGTTCGGTGATCGCTGTGATCCGGCCGGCCGGACCTTTAAACATTGCTATAAAATGGGCTGAAGATAATGAATTTGATAGCCACGATTCATGAAATCATGTTTCTCCGTCAACTTAGAGAGTAGAGACCAAGCTTTTGAAATAAAGTACGAAAATCATGAACAGAAGAGTATTACAAACTTTTTCAAAAGGAATTAACTAATGTTTTATTTTAACTTATTGATTTCTTATATGGTTGTAATTAATAAAACATGAACATTAATTTGTCTTTATGATATAAAATTTTAAAAATTGATTAAAGAAACTAAGTTAACTCATTTTCATTTCATTTCATAAGGTTAAACATGACGTGTTTTATTAACATAAATATTGCATACTATAATCCGGACGCCTCGATAGTTCGAAAAGGGTCGTGTTTTTGCCTCTCCGGATTAACGAGGCCCTACTGTAATTGTATAATTGTATAATGTTTTTGTTACTAGATTTGACCAGCTCAATATTAGGCTAGAATTTATAAACTGATATAATCTACCTATAGTGTAGTTTTTATTACATTCCTACTTATTTTAATAAATAAAATATTATAATTACTCGTCTTTTCTAGGAAATTGTTAGTCTGTGTCTATACACTAGGCCGAAGTTACGCGGCGTAAATTCCGCATGATTACGTCCGCAATGTCAAACGCATACAAAATACGGACGGAACGCGACCAGCGACGGAATGGTGTGACATTGGTAATTTAAAATACATTGCAGGCGGAATCATGCGGAATTTACGCCGCGTAACTTCGGCCTAGTGTGTTTAGACACTAATTAAGTGCATTAATGGCTTAATCTCACTTCAGGGACTTTCTAAAAGTCATTTTATAACTTAACCGATCAGTTAAGTAGATTTTATTCATTCTGAACTTTCTTCAGGAACTTCATTACAAATCTCTTTTTCAATTTCTGAAATCACAACGATTCTGAACTCACTAATAGAACCATAGTCTATTGAATATTGGAATTCAGAAACAAAAAAATCATTAAATTTTAGAAACAGCGACAAAATGATAGCAGTTTTTGAATTATTTACCGATCACTTTCTTAACATACAGTCACATAACCTGTTCCTGAACAGTCAGTAATAACTAATAGTGCAAGAGCCTGGTTATTTTTCGATCACTCTCTGAAGTCTGAACATACAGTAACATAAATTGTTCTTGAACGATAGTGCAAGAGCCTGCTTATTTTAATCACTTTCTGAAAACACAGTCACACAACTTGTTACTAAACTGTCAGTTCGGATTTCGAAAGCTTGGGTTCCTGAACTGTTAGAGCCTGTCCAGATGAGGCGTTTTACGCGCGAGTGAGCGACTCGCGCGTTTTACGCGCGTACCCGAGATACATTAAATATCGCGTCCAGATGCCTACGCGCGTTAATCTAAATAAATCGTTAAACGCGGTATCTGGATGCAATAGAAATTGAAACGTGCGTATGGACTTCGCGCGTAAAACGCCTCATCTGGACAGGCACTTAGTTCTATTGTAAGAGTCTGCTTCTTACCGATAACTTCCTGAACATTCACATAACCTGTTACTGAACAGTGAGACGGTAGTGCAAGAGCCTGCTTCTTTCCGATAACTTTCTGAACATACCTATCTTGTTTCTCAATCAGTGGTAGTGTGAGAGCTTGCCGGGTCGTCGCGGCGGCGCAGTGTCGTAGTCGTAGTAGTTAGACTGCGTGCGGGCGTCCCTACACGACCGCTGTGAATGATAGCCCGAACCGGCTCGACGGCTGCTGAGGACAAAAACAATATTAGAAAAGTGTTAGGATTCTTACTAATAACTAGTGGAAAGACTAGGCTGTCTAAGGTTGAAATATCGGTGGAGGGAGTCCTGTGTTACGATCCAGGATATCCCTCCGTATACGGCTGAAGGCAAACCGCAGGTGGTTTTAGTGGGTAAACCCGAAGTCGGGAGTTCCACATACCCCCAGGGTGCTTCAGCTTAACTGAGGCACATCCCCAACCCATAAAGGGTTTACCCTGCGCATCAAAAAAAAAGGGTTGAAATATCGATACTTGTCCCTTTCTAATAAAAAGAATCTTTTTATCTTTACACCGAATACAGACGACACAGAAGATCATAGTCTATACAGTGTAGACCTTTTTATTAGCTAGAGCCAGAGGGATTGTATGCAGGTATGTAACAATATGTATATACAGGGTGTAAGAAAATTAAGTGATAAATGATAATACAGTGTGTATATGGGTTACTTTTGTAGGGAAAAATTCATGATGCTGGCTCGCCCATACAAATCACAAAAAAAATTCAGCGCTGCTACTTTCACTGTGAACTCTATACAAGGGAATAGGGTTACATAGACACACTTAAGTATTATTACTTTTGTTACATCCGGTTTATGGACGGTTGAGGATAATAATGGGTATTTACTTTATGTAGGAAAATAATGATTTTGACGGAGGTCAATCACCGTTATGTCAGGCAGATCTTAAGATTCCAACCATGCCCTATGTAGGTTTGCTAGTGAATTATTGATTTAGTTTTTATATTATTGGTAAGGATGGCTTGCGTCCTTCTATAATATTTTGACTGTACGAGAATAGAAAAAGTTCGCTGAAATAGTTTATGTCCGACTGTCGGATAACTTTATCTAGGAACTATTTGTACTCGTAGGTGCAAAAACGACTAGGTACCAAACCATTAGACAAAACTTAAGAACTGGTATTACGTAATATATAATTTTGCAATATTAGCAAAAACTATAATATCTATTTTGAAACTTGAATCTTCTTATAAATCATTTGCATATTTTAATGTGATTTTGATTTTGCAAGTTTTTGTTTTTGGTTGAAAATTTTCTTAATCTTTTCTTAGTCTCTGTATCGTTTTTATGCATACTAATATTACGTTTTTATTGCAAAATTTTTATTATACTTACTAAGAATTTTAAATGTTTATTTTTCCAAAAACTAAGATCGACAAAAAATAACATAAAGACAGAACCATACAGCGTAACAAGTATTTTTTATGTCACAATTAAAACATAAGTATTTAATAACAAAAACAAGCTGCAAAACATAGTTACCTCATGTTATATCTTTATTACGAATGAAATTTTATGATCTCATAATAAAAGCCACCTAATCGGCTTCTGCTAAATTAATGGTCGAGTATAAAAGTTGTGCTATTAATAATTGTTTTTTTATTAAAAAAGGGGGCAAACGAGCAAACGGGTCACCTGATGGTAAGCAACTACCGTCGCCCATGGACACTCGCAACATCAGAAGAGCTGCAGGTGCGTTGCCGGCCTTTTAAGAGGGAATACGCTCTTTTCTTGAAGGTTTGCAAGTCGTATAGGTCCGGAAATACTGCTGGTGACAGTTCGTTCCAGAGTTTTACAGTGCGCGGCGTGCGTTTATTACGGTATCTCATAATATTATGTAATCCATAGGGCATAGGATACGAGGCGGCGCAAGGCGTGGGCGGTGTGGGCGACCGCCCACGGCCTCGCGGCCTAAGGGGCATCGCGCCCCTTGGACCACGAGGTTTTTAAAGGTTTTACGAGTTGAGATACTCAAATATTCATATAATTAAAAGTTTTATAAGAAAAAAGGGATGACACTACGATGTTGCCACTTTTTAATTTCTTCACTTTTTTGACAGACTATACCTCGGATTTTCTATAATAATAGTCTATTATGACGTTTAAATAAGATGCTGCGAGAGGTAATATAACTCTGAATGGATGAAAAGTTACCTACCACTTACCAGACACGTGAGTCTTCACGCGACCAATTAGAAGCAGGAAACAAAACGTTAATAGTTTAATTATACATAAACAATAGTAATTAAAAGGCGTAGCGTAAATGAGCTATAGAAATAGATGTTTGTGTAATGGTGTTAAATAGGTACTTAATAAATATTATGAAGGAATTTTTATGGTATACATAGAAACTTAATAATTGTAGGTACTAATTCATTCCAACATGCCGCTCCCAAAGACATTAACAGATTATTTTATTATAGCTAAATCTTCATTAAAATAAAGTTATTTAATCATTTAATTTCTCTAAGTGCACGTTTATTATTACAAGAGACTCGTGTGTGGTTAAAATTTGATAATAATAATTTTAATTTACATAATTATAATTTTTTATTTATATTACATTTATTTACAGTTATTTTAGTAATAATATTTAAGTACTTTTATCGTTTGCAAGCAATGTTTTGGAACCAGCAATAGCAGCAGTATTATAAAGCGCTTGCCTGCAATTGCTCAGTGAAACAAACTATGCATAATAAAGCACAATTTACTATACCATTAGTACGATAGCTGTGATTACTGCTTTATGATTGTATACTATGACTTATGAGTAGCGTTTAACTTTAACCTACTAACTTCTGCTGTTTACGACTTAACTACCAGGGTTCCCTAGCACAACTGAAAATAAATGAAATTGTTTTTTGCCGTTGTAATAAACTGTAAATTTTCTCTCATAATATTGAATGTTACCGTAAAATCCATTAATGTATTCAAATTTATTACTATGTGCACTCTGCTCGATTATACAACGGTCGGCTGACACTAAATTAATTTTCTCATTACGATGCTAATTTTCCCTGCGGACAGGATAATTATTTCGCCGGGACATTTTGTTTTCAAGGATGGCAACACAGCGATTAACTGTAATTACTTTATTTATACAAACGGAGAATTTCTGTAATTAGATTTCTTATCGAAAAAATTTATTGTGTTTAATTGCAAACTTGTTGAAACTAGTTTTTAAATTGAAACTATTGATGTTTCTTTTATACCCCAGGAAAATTAAACATTCGACCTCGGAATAATTCGCATAGAGCTGAAAATTGGTAGAGACGTTAAATACACCATTATAAATAAAACCTCAAAAGTCCCCGGTAGTGATGAGCAAAATTGGTCTTGGTCTTGCAGTCTTACTACCCTAAGACTAGCAAGACCAAGACCAAGACTAGGTGTGCAAGAACAAGACCAAGACTGACTATGCAAGCGTCTTGCTAAAAAATTTTTACTTTCGCAGTGACTGTAATATGTGATAAAATATTTATAAATTATAACAATATATCTACTTAACATGAATTTACAAGTTCTTGTGATACAGCCTGGAAACTGGCAGACGAACCAAGCAAGAATCCGGCCAAGTGCGAGTTGGACTCGCCCATGAAGGGTTCCGCAGCAGCGAAAAAGTTTATTTTTATGAAATTAAAAGGTTTTTGATTTATTTTTATATTTCAGTTGATTTAATGAAAGTTAAATTAAGGTGTAAGTACCATTTATATGACTTATAAAACAAAACTACTTGCTAGTTCTCGTTCAAACCAATTTTCCTTGGTAGTTTTTATAGTAATGTACATATTTTTTTAGACTTATCATGCCCCTACTTTAGAAGTTAGAGGACACAGATTTTACCACTTTGGAAGAAATCTCAATATTATAATTTTGAAAGAACTATACATAGATACCCCACACGCATAGGTTAGATGTGAAAAAAAACTTGAAAGGTGTTAAGGGACACCCGGATGGAACGAAGTTATTTCTTATGTACAAATAACCTCTATACAAAAAAAAAACAAAAAAGAAAGAAAAAAAAAGAAAAAAAAAATCATAACTGGCTTGCTTTCTATGAGAGAAAGAGACAGACAGAGAAAGACGCGCACGCCGTACGGCTTAGTGTCTAAACACACTAGGCCGAATTACGCCGGCGTAAATTATTCCGCCGCAAATGTCAAACGCATACAAAATACAGACAGAACGCGACGGAATAGTGTGTCGTCTCTCGCGTTCCGCCCGTATTTTGTATGAGTTTGAAAGGCGGCGGAATTTACGCCGGCGTTATTCGGCCTAGTGTGTTTTGACACTTACAGCTATAGCAAAAAGCACAGTTGGCAAAAATTGTCGGTCAAAAAATGTCGTCACAACTTTTTCCGTTTCCCTTTCGCAACGCGCGATAAAGAACTTCGATACAAAAATGTTTTTTGTTTCAGCTGTTGTACCTATGGGGACCCCTACAATTTTTAATATGTTTTTTATTTTTGTATCAAAATCTTAATGCAGTTCACTGACTACACCTACTTACCAAGTTTCAATTGTATAGCTCTTACGAGTATAGTTTCGGAGAAAAGTGGCTGTGACATACGGACGGACGGACAGACAGATAGACAGACAGACAGACATGACGAATCTATAAGGGTTCCGTTTTTTGCCATTTGGCTACGGAACCCTAAAAATACTCCAGAAGAAATCCGAGGGAAAGTTCTTATTTTTTTAAATTTTCATTTTTCTTAAGGACATTATTTCCACTAAAAGATCAGCCTATGCTGAGTTGGCTCTCAACTTTTCATTAGTATTTTCAATTCAAGAATCGTTATCTTAACAAGTTAAGATTATGTAGCTAGTCTAATAATTTAGGTTTGAAAATATTTTTTCGAGAAAATTAAAACTTACAAAAAGTTTTGAAAAATGTTTGCAGGAGTCTTGCTTTTTGCAAGACCAAGACCAAGACTAGGCGTGCAAGACCAAGACCAAGACCAGACAGATTTGAGCAAGACCAAGACCAAGACTGCACAAGCAAGACCAAGACCAAGACTGGTCGAGTCTTGGTCTTGGTCTTGCTTTGCTTATCACTAGTCCCCGGCGATCCTCTTTGTGCAAAAAATTTTATTCAAGGTGAAAGGTATGAAAATGAGGTTTTTCCCGTTTTTTTTTTCCAAACTGTACATTTTATCACAAAAATAGGTAGGACAAGAGTGTAGATCATAGAATTCTCTACAAAAAATATTCCGACACTTTTTTCATACGACTTATCATTCCTTATAAATGGCGGGCTTAAAGTTTGGGAAAATCATATCTATACTTAGTTATACATAATATTATAAAGCTAAAGAATTTATGGAACTACTCTTCGAATTGAAGAATTCGTTTTTTGTTGGATAGGCTTATTTATCGAGGAAGACTTGAGCTATATTATATATTATAACATCACGTTGGCACCAAATAGGAGCAAAGAAACAGAGGGAAATGGGGAAAAACGGGGAAAATTATCTGAAAGAGCTTATCTCACAAACTGCTGAAGCAATTTTTATGTTATTTGGCACAGATATAGAATAGACCACGTGGGCTATATTGTTTTTATTATTAGCGTGGGCGGAGACACGTTTAACATCTAGGGTTGTTTGAAATGTTCTCGGCCTGACATACTTCTGAGTGACTTGCAAGCGTACTGTTGCTCTTCACGACTCGAAAAATTTAGATTTGGTAAGTCACGTAGAACTCAGAAGTATGTTTGGCTGTGAACAGCCCTCGTATGCTGTTATAGTACAAGAAGTTCCGCTCCTTCCTGTTAATTATGTATTTCACGGAAACCGTACATTTTCCCGAGAAACAAAATAGCCTATGTCCTTCCACGTGGTCTACTTTGTATCTGTGCCAAATAACATAAAAAATGCTTCAGCCGTTTGTGAGATAAGCTCTTTCAAATAATTTTCCCCGTTTTTCCCCCATTTTCCTCTGTTTCTTTGCTCCTATTGGTGTCAACGTGATGTTATATAGCTCAAATCTTCCTCGATAAATAAGACTATCTAAGAAAAAACGAATTCTTCAATTAAAACAGTAGTTCCACAAATTCTTTAGTTTTATAATATTATAAGTATAGAAATGATTTTCCCAAACTTTAAGCCCGCCATTTATAAGGAATGATAAGTCGTATGAAAAAAGTGTCTGAATATTTTTTGTAGAGAATTCTATGATCTACACTCTTGTCCTACCTATTTTTGTGATAAAATGTACAGTTTGGAAAAAAACGGGAAAAACCTCATTTTCATACCTTTGACCTTGAATAAATTTTTTAGCACAAGGAGGATCGCCGGGGACTTTTGAGGTTTTATTTATAAATGGTGTATTTAACGTCTCGACCAATTTTCAGCTCTATGCGAATTATTCCGAGGTTACGATATTTTTGCGTCTAATTAGACCGGGCTATTTATAAATACAATAATTGGATTAAGGAAAATCGCACACGTCTGGTTGTTTGACCGAATCACGAATTTAAGTTAAGCTGGTTTCTCACGGCGCGTAATATCACGAGTCGCGCCGCGCCAGCTCGCGCCTACGCGCCGTGCACGAAGGTGGCGCGGGCTGGCGCGAGTTGGTAACTTCATAGGCGCGGCTCGAGCGGGCTCGTGAAGACTCGAGCTCGCACGGGGAGGCGCAGGGTGAAGCGAGTGAGTTTAGAGAAGAATAATTATTGGTCTACCATCGGACGCGGCCGCGCCCAACAAGCGCCGCGCCAGGTCACGCCGTGAGAACGGATAGCGTGGTCTCGCCTGTTGGCTCGTGCTCGCTACAAATCGGCTCGGCGCAGCGCGACTCGTGATATTACGCGCCATGACATGCCAGCATTTCAGAACTTAATCTTAGACACTGCCAGCGCGTTTAAGTTTTAACAGGCAGATATTTTCAATGTAACCAGCCTCGAACCCAACATGTTAGGGTTTGGTAAATAAACTTATAATTAAAATAAACACTGTCCTTTATTTTTTTCGACCTACTATACTTGTCTCTGGTTTCCCCGTGTTAAGGGCGCGATTCGCGATAGCTTAATTTAAGCTGTACCTATACTGTATAGTGAAAGTCCCAAGTAGACTTAGGTCAATGGCCGCCATACCTCTTATGGTCAATTCAGAGTTCAGACCGTAACGCAACGCGACGCGACGCGAAGAGATGCCTTTCTAAAGTATGGATTTGACAGATTTGCTATACTGTACTCGGTGAAACATGGCGGTAGCAGTCCAGGACTCCCTGTCAAAAACTTGTCATTTTCTATATTTAAAGCGCGATTGACAATGAAGTGTCAGCTGTTCCTAGTTCATTGTCAATCGTGGTTTATAGAAAATAACAAGTTTTTTGACAGGGAGTCAATGACCGCTACCCAATGACTTACCGCTACCGCCATGTTTCGCCGAGTTCAGTATAGACGTCTCACGCTCACGAAATCTGTCAATTCAGTACAAATTTAGAAATGCATCTACGCGTCGCGTTGAGGTCGAATTGACCCTTAGGGCCAACCCACACCTACCACAACCACACGACAAAATGCCGTCAAGCAGTGGTTACGTGTGAATGGTGTCGCTGCAGCTTTTTGTAGTTATAGTGCGTTGTGGTACCGACAATATTATGTCGATGTGGTTGCGTTGTCGCCAACAGTTGCGATGTGGTTACGTACGAAAGTCAATGAAACGGAGGGGGGGAAGAGCGCGGGCGGTGTGCGCGCACTGTCATTGCATCGACGCAACGCTGTGGTTGCGATGTGGTCGGTATCACACAATTGGTCGACAACGACCGCAAAATGTGGTACATATTAGACCGTGTGGTTGTGGTTGTCGTATGCTTGTGGTACGTGTGGGTTGGCCTTTGCCCCTTAGCAACCACACTATAGTGAAAGAGATAGACAATAAAGTAATATTCACCTCTCCTCCTCAGCTTTGGCGCGCTGCGCGTCGACCTGCCGCCGCATCTGGCCGATCTGCACCTCGCTCAGCTTCTCCCGCCGCGCGCTGTAACCACTGACACATGTTTAATAACTGGATTCAGGAAATATAATCGCCAGGGTGAGCTAAAGCTAAGCGTTGGTTCATATAAAGCATTACATAATATAGACTATAGAGAGATAGCATTATAGAGATAGAGATAACAATCTCGCTGGGTAAATACGGAGCACGAGACGATGTAATATTTGATACTTATTATTCGGGACTTAACGCGACTTATATTCTAGTAGTAATGCTATTCGTATTCTGTGCGTGCTCTGCGCGTGTTCTACTATAGCGTATGGGAAAACACGTGTGCAGCCTGCGCGCGGGGTCGGCGCGGATTCAGCGCGTGCCGCGCGCGTTTTCCCATACGCTATAGTAGAACACGCGCAGAGCACGCACAGAACACGCGCACGTCTGAACGTAGCCTTAAGGGACCTATCAGACAGAGAGCGGTCACGCGTTCCAGCGTTCTGCGTTCGCATTCTGCGTTCGAGCGGTCAGTCACACAGGAGGAATTTTGGGGCGGTCTGTGTGAGTAATATCTATGTAACGTAATACAACACACAGAACGCAAAACTAACCGCTTGAACGATCTCCGTCTAATAGGTCCCTAAAAATGAAAACTCTTTCGGTAAATACAAAAAACTTAAAATAAATAAAATATAAAAAACAATGATAATTACGATTTTTAACTCTAGGGTTAACTTCAAGAAAGATCACGTTTAAATTCAACAATTTAAGTAAGACATTTAATTGGCAAATTAGGTTCAAAAACAAATGTGATGTGAAGCTCTAACAATACCTAACAAGAGTTTTTATCTAATATACATACTTAAATATGATCCGACCACGATATAACGACAAAAATAATTGGCAATTATAATAGCTAATGAGCTTCATTACAAACTACGATCTTTCGTTACAACACTTTCAATGATATTGTTGCTATGTAAGGCTTCTTACAGACGAACGGCACGTGTCGGCGGCACGTGTCGGCGGCAGTCGACGGCAGTCGGCGGCACTTGTCGGCGGCAGTCGGCGGCAGTCGACGGTAGACGACGGCACGTGTCGGCGGCAGTCGGCGGTAGTCGACGGCAGCCAACGGCAGCTTTTGACAGTTTATGACGCTTGCAGGGGGCCTACCCACGACCTTTCCTAAAACTATCATGTTTCCAGAACACTTTGTTGTAAGATTACAACATTACCGTACTCACTTTTTAAATATAATTTTACTAAAAAACAGTAAAAAGTGCAAAACAATGTTAAATCCGCTGTGAAATATCAACTTTCTTAAGATCGCTAGCTTGACGTTAAAGTAATAAATTCTTATCTGTCAAACAATGTCGGTTAGTAGAGGTGGTGGTAGGCCCCCAGTTTGTGACGTACCCCCGCAAGGTAAGCGTCCACAGGTCGGTATCGTACGCAACGGATATCTCGCATCAAACGGATATTTTTTTCACAGTACGTCCGCTGAATCGGCAGTGTACGGATTACTGTTTAGCCTAGTAAATAAATGCTTAAAAGGGGGATATGGATGGAAAAGTCGAAAGCAGAAAATTTGACTTAGGAACTTTGTTCGGACTAATTTGAAGATAAACATACTAGCTAGTCCGTAATCCGTACGCTGCCGATACAGTTACACGTTACGTCACAACTGCAAGCGTTATAAACTGTCGACGGCTGCCGTCAACTGCCCCCGACTGCCGCCGACACGTGCCGCCGACTGCCGTCGACTGCCGTCGACTGCCGCCGACACGTGCCGTCGTCTGCCGTCGACTGCCGCCGACGCGTGCCGCCGACACGTGCCATTCGTTTGTAAGCGCTCTAATAGTTCGCAGTACCGACTACCAAGTACCAAGAACATGTTGACATAGTATAGAGTATAGACTAGAGTATCTACTATACTATACAGTAGCGCCTCTTTAGACCGACGGGGTTTAACTTTAAACTTTCGGTACTGCTGAATATGAGTGCAAAATTAGAAAAAGCTGAGTACTTATTATTCTTTATCTTTAGGTATATACGTTAATGTTTTCATTTTTTTATATGTTATTAATTATTATGTTGTCATGATATTATGAAATCTGTTAATGTTATTGTATTTTTAAATCTAAATGTAATTATCTTTGACGTCAAAAAGTGTTTTTGTAACCCATATTTTAAATTATTTTGAAGTTTGTATTAAAATAGTTGTATCGGTGTAGTCATCACTAATAAGCACTCCCTTTAGCGTAAGTAATTACTAATTAGTAACAGTATTCCCTGGAGTAGTTAGAGTAAGTAGTAGGGAGTAGTCCTTTCACTGACATTATTATACCCCGTTTACGATCCAATATAATCTATACGTGTGCAGACAGTACCCCGATTATGATATTTCATTTCCACTTTAACACAGCTTCGATCTAGTCTGGATTCTAATAAACTATTATCAAACATCAAAATAGTATTCTTGTGAACGGTGTAACAAAACTAATTGATAATACTTTAAGTTAGTTCACTGTAAAAGTAGCAGTGCTGAAAGGGCAATATTTTTTTCACTTTTGTATGGGAGAACTCGTGACGATGGGGCGCTTGCCCATACGAATCACAAAAAAAATTAGTCTTTCAGAGTTGCTACTTTCACAGTGAACTCTCTACAATGTTCGTACATACACAACCTAAAGCATTATCATTTATCAGTTAGTTTTGTTACACCCTGCATACGGCAAACGATTTATCATTAGCTCTGACCAATCAGAACACCTTTAACTTAGGTGTAACATTTTATGACAATACTATTTTGTAGTTTTTAAAACCAAATATGCATCGGAACCATAAGCGTTAATGATTACTATATCATAATCAGGGTACAAAATAATGTAATAATCCTTATAAATTTTATAAATGCGAAAGTCTGTCTGTCTGTTGCCTCTTCACGCCCAAACCGCTGAACCGATTTTGCTGAAATTTGGCATGGACGTACGTTTGAGTCCCGGAAAAGGACATGGATATTTTTAACCCGGAAAATGTACGAATCCCGCGCAATAAACAAATTTTAGATCAACGGTAGTAAGTAATAAATAGGTACTCACTTGAGGTTGTGTTGTATCTCCTCGTAGTTGACGTAGTGGCCGGTCGGCCCCCAGGCGCTGTCCAAGGCCTGTTGTTATTAATTAATTTCTTTCATATTAGTAACTGTATCTATTGTTTGTATTGTATCGTGTTCGACAAATAACCAGGGAAAGTGTACTTTGGATCAAATTCACTCTACACGTTTTCGTTTTTGTATTTCGATGTAAAACAAATGTTTATGTTCTTATTATTAAATATTTTGTTTGGTTAAATGTTGTGGTGGTAAAAACTGTAAATAGTCAAAAAGCATTTATTCCATTATTTGCATAAATAAAATAGTAGTCACCTACTTACTACACAGTAGGAAAATAAAATGATACGTCAAAATTAGTTTTACGACGAAATACAAATACAAAAGATATGTAGAAAAACAAAATGAAATATTTTTAATTCGTACATTCGAAACATAAATATCAAAAGCTTAAGTCAATATATCCGTTCCTTTTTAACACGCTTTTATTAGCGTGGGCTGTATGTAACTATGTAACGGAATCTTTGAGCACGGTTTTTACCTATCTCCAGTAGTCGTCTCCGTCCTCCAGTAGTTAATTCGAAACTTAGCATAAGTAAGCCAATGACAATGCAATAATATGTAATTTTTTTAGAAAAAAAGTTTTTAAACTATTAACTATTTTTAATAATGTTGTAATAATATTATGTTACCTGCGGCGCGTGCGAGGGGGCGGTGCGTGCGCTGCGCCGCTCTGGCGGGCGCGCCATGCGTTCTGTACGCTCGCCGCGCTCGCTTCTTCTACTTTCCTCCCTAATTAAACAATAATGACATTTTTAAATATTATAATCCATACTAATATTATAAATGCGAAAGTGTGTCTGTCTGTCTGTTACCTTTTCACGCCCAAACCGCTGAGCCGATTTAGCTGAAATTTGGCATGGGACCTTGAGTCCCGGGAAAGGACATAGAATACTTTTTATCCCGGAAAAAGGTACGGTTCCTGCGCGATAAAGGAGTTTTGGCGCAACGGAGTTGCGGGCGTCATCTAGTAACTTAATAAAACTGATCTACGGTAACTGACAACAAGGATTAAGTGGTAAGTAGTAGGACTAACAAGGCTTTTAGTATGACATTTTTAAAGCCGCCATATTGTTACTGTCAGTTTAAGATACTCGACAGGCAGCAAACAATGTTATCGACCCACCAAATCATCCACGTAGGATTTTATAGTATTATTACTTTCACATAACATATTTTTAAACTTTTAAATAACAATCTATTAGCGTTTTCGGCATCTAGAACTGCCCCGGGGTAGGGCAGGCCGAATGGAAAATTGCCGAAGTTTAAATTACTACCTAAACTACGTAATTACCAGTACTAAGTCTTAAGTGCTTCGGGGATCACCGGTTTTGTTCGGCTATTTCCGTACAGCACATGGAGTGAAAAACAAAATAGTATTACCAATTAATCAAGTAATAAAAAGTAATTTACCTTAAATTCTGTTCTCTCTCCGAGCTCTCTGCTAACCGCTCGTCTATCCTGCTATGTCTCTCTAGCGCCTCCCGCGATAACGATTTCTCCGAGGACCGCCCCGGCGTCGATCGTCCATATATTTCTGTGTCAGTCTTTTTGTGGGGCTTGCCGATTCTAAATAAAGAGAAGATCATGTCAATTACTATGTTTTCAGAAACTATAATTTCATAAAACTGCAGTAACATTAACGAACTCCTAAGAAAATCGGCAATGTAGATTGTACAGCATGCGCTAAATGTATACTGGTTGTGTACCGCCGAATTAACTAGTTGAAGATGAAATCTCGAAATGATTTTGAAATATACTGTCGTTATAATGAAATCCCGTTAAGTTTGTATGCAAGTTGCAACCAGCTCATTCAACAAATCTTTCTGAATTAGTGTCAATTCAGACCGCAACGTGACGCGTAGAGTATTGAATTGACAAATTTGCAAGGCGTCTCACGCAATTGAAATCTGTCAATTCAGTACAAATTCAGAAATGCATCTACCCCCGCGTTCCATTAACCCATCAAGTCCCGTACGAGCACCGGTGATCGCGACAACAATAGAATACAATGGCATTTCCGAGAATCTCCGATCGAAGGATTCGAGCGTTAAAAACGATCATTAACGCTCAAAATTATGGGCGTTTTGATCGTTTTTAACGCTTAATTGAACGCGGGGAACGTGTCGCGTTGCGGTCTAATTTGACTCTTAGACTTACCTGAACATAGTGGAGAGCGATTTCAGCAACGAAGGCTTCTTGTGCGAGAGCGAGGACTGTTGCGGCGAGCCGCGCACGAGTGTGTCCGGCGCCGCGCTGTCGTCCGTCAGCCAGTGCTTCAGAGCTGCAGAGTATTGGGACAGTTAGTATCAGATTGAGATAGTTAAAAATTGTAACCCTTGTACAATTAGAGAAGTTGATTCAGACCGCAACGCGACGAGGCGAGGCGAGGCGCGGCGCGGCATAAATTTGTATGGATTTGACAGATTTCATTTGATCTGTCAAATCCATATTAGAAATGCACCTACGCGTCACGACTCACGTTACGGTCTGAATCAACCCTACTCACTAAATTGACGTAACCCGACTAAATGACATAGGCCCGTCATCTGCATATCAATCAATTTCCTCGATAGTACAAAACTCTAAAGTATTAAGTTGTCTATAGTAGCGGACCAAACAGCGCATTATCCTGGATCGCGCTACTGAACTTTCTGCAAGACTTAATATGCGATGTCTGAAATGGCGACAGTCGGCCTGACCGACTATACAAACTCGCTCGATCGGAAGATCTTCCTTTGTGGCTCACAAGCATGTCTCCCAACTGTTTTAATTGATATCTTTAGTACTGTGAGAATATGAGTGACGGCCGAAAAGGAAGGTCTTCCGACCTAGCGAGCCTATGCTCGGTCAGGCCGAAGCCCACTGACGTCACTTCAGACGTTGTAAATATCTTGCCGTTCTTAGAAACATTGATAGCGTGATGCAGAATTGTGAGACTTAGGGCCTGTTTCACCACTTTCTGATAAAGTGCCGAATAGGCTATTCAGTTTTTTTTGACAGATTCTCCATACTTCATCTGTCAAGTTAAGTGATGGATAGCCTGTTCGGCACTTATCAGGAAGTGGTGAAACAGGCCCTAATTTTTTCTACCGCCGCAGTACTAATAGTACTTACTAACTTCACTGTCAATAACTATTGCATGAACTTACGTGGTAACTATATAAATATTGCATGAACTTACGTGGATGAGCCCGTGCGTATATCGGTTCGTTGCGTGGGTTCCTCTGTTTCTCCTGTATGGCAGTCTGTAGAGATTCCAAGCTTGACGATTTCCGCATACCCAATGACGGACCAACTTGCAACGCTACAAGTAAAATAAGACAACACAGTAATGTTAGAAGTGTATCTAGTAGGCTCGTCACATAGCAAGCATCTGTACGAGTATGTAACGACTTACATAGGCTGCTATTTATGTATCCGGAACTGGCCACTTACAAGAACAATATTTAAAAAGTAATTACAACATTTGAAAATAGAACTCTTTGGTTGAAGAATACATTTTGTTTCATGTGACTGTCAATTATTTTTCCATTGTGGCGTCATTTTGAAAATTGCGTGTCTTCATTTGCCATGGATTTAACGCGTGAACATTTTCGTGCAATGATTTACTACGATTTTCGGCGTGGGCTAAATCAACAACAGTGCTTTATTCAACTCACCGCAACTTTTGGAGATGAAGCACCATCAAAAACCACTGTTTATCGCTGGTACAGTGAGTTTAATCGTGGGCGGTCTATGCTCACGGATGAAAATAAAGAAGGTCGCCCAAAAACAGCTGTTGTCCCACAAAATATAGATGCTGTGCGGGAACTAATAATGCGTGATCGTCATGTTACATATCGCGAGATAGAGGCGTCCTTAGGCATAAGTATGACGAGCATACATAAGATATTACACGAACATTTGGCTGTAAAAAAAATATGTTCGCGTTGGATTCCGCACAACTTGACAATCGATCAAAAACGGGCTCGTGTCGATTGGTGCAAAAAAATGATAAAAAAATACAACCGTGGTACGTCAAAAGCCGTTTATAATATCTACACAGGTGATGAATCTTGGATCTATGCATATGACCCCGAAACTAAACAACAGTCAACGGTGTGGGTGTTCCAAGATGAGCCGAAACCAACAAAAGTTACTCGTGCAAAAAGTACTTTGAAACAAATGGTCGCCTGTTTTTTTGGAATTAATGGACATGTGGCTACAGTGCCATTAGAGAATCGTAAAACGGTTAATTCTGAATGGTATACGACCATTTGTTTACCAGAAGTCTTTGAAGAAATAAGAAAGGACAACCGACAACGCAGAATCATATTACATCACGACAATGCTAGCTGTCACACCTCAGCTGAAACAACTCAGTTTTTGGAGGGTCAAAAGATCGAATTGACTGGTCATCCGCCGTACAGCCCTGATTTGGCACCTAACGATTTCTTTTTATTTCCATACGCGAAGAACAAATTACGTGGTCAACGTTTTTCGAGCCGCGAAGAGGCTGTTGATGCGTTCAAAATGCACGTTTTGGAGATACCTCAATCAGAATGGAAAAAGTGCTATGAAAATTGGTTCCAGCGTATGCAAAAGTGTGTCGATCATCGCGGCGAATATTTTGAAAAGCAATAAAACCATATTAAATGATATATGTTTGTTTCTTTTTTTAATTCCGGATACATAAATAGCAGCCCTCGTATTCAAAATAACGGCACGACCGCGCTTCTATTTACATTGCTTGTGATTTCGTTATATAATGGCCAAACCGTTATTGCATTATAGGTTTATGGGCCAAACCGTTCTGTCGCGCGGACACATATAAATCGAGCCTTTCGTACCGTCGAGGAAATTGATTCCTAGGCAGTTGACGGACCTACGTCGTCGACTTATGTCAATTCAATGTTAGTTGTGATCGGTCGGATGGGTTTGACTTAACGCGATCAAATTGCTTATAGTACTGGATCCGACCGTAAAATTCTGCATGAATCGTTTTTTTCGATCAAATATATTTTATAATAATCTTTAGAACGTATAGAATGCATTAATGTTGGGTTGCCTTGTCAAAAGTAGCCGCAAGTACCTCTAATTAAGTTTAATGTTCATGAGATAAATGCATAATTTGTATGTATATTTTTTTTTCAATAAATTTTACATCATTGACGTGACAAAATAAGGTATAAATGGTTGCCAGCTCTAAGTCGGCCGCAACCTAGGGTTGCCAGCCCGTAAACAGACATAGTTACTTCATCAAAATTGAAGCATCTTTTTTTTTTAATAATTTTGATACAAAATTAAAGTTTTATGCATTTTGTACATGAATATCCATGGTTGCCAGTTGCACGAAAGCCGCAAACTGGGGTTGCCATCACTTTTGTATATGACAATTAATGTTCAGGCCTACAATTATTATGCCTGGCAGGATTTGAGGACGTCGAGAACCCTCAAGATTGCTATTTTTATTTAACAGGCGTTTTTATTTTAACGCGTAGTGTCCTGTCTTTCCTCAATGTCATTCCTTCTTAGTTCTTACTTTTCTATTGAATACACGCAAGTTTGTATTACGGGCTTTCATTTTGCTCAATTAGAGGTACTTGCGGCTACTTCTAACAAGGCAACCCAACATAAATCCATTCTATACGTTCTAAAGATTATTTTAAAATATATTTGATCGAAAAAACACGATTCATGCAGGATTTTACGGTCGGATCTTAGGATATTAGGTCCGCCATCTGCCTAGGAATCAACTTCTCTGATAGTACATGCATCCGATTCTATTATCTAATATGAGGATAGTTTATTCATTATCAGTACACTTACCATGTTCAGCCTTCAGCTCCTTGATCTTCTTGTATGTGCCGGTGGCGCGCGCGTCGAGCGCCGCGTGCCGCTTCTCCGACATGGAGCGGCGGCCGACGGCGTCGCGGCTGAACCCGTGACCGCTCTCGCTGCCTGACTCGCCCGCGCTGCCTCTGTATACGGGGGACATGTTGTACACTCACCATGTTCAGCCTTCAGCTCCTTGATCTTCTTGTATGTGCCGGTGGCGCGCGCGTCGAGCGCCGCGTGCCGCTTCTCCGACATGGAGCGGCGGCCGACGGCGTCGCGGCTGAACCCGTGACCGCTCTCGCTGCCTGACTCGCCCGCGCTGCCTCTGTATACGGGGGACATGTTGTACACTCACCATGTTCAGCCTTCAGCTCCTTGATCTTCTTGTATGTGCCGGTGGCGCGCGCGTCGAGCGCCGCGTGCCGCTTCTCCGACATGGAGCGGCGGCCGACGGCGTCGCGGCTGAACCCGTGACCGCTCTCGCTGCCTGACTCGCCCGCGCTGCCTCTGTATACGGGGGACATGTTGTACACTCACCATGTTCAGCCTTCAGCTCCTTGATTTTCTTGTATGTGCCGGTGGCGCGCGCGTCGAGCGCCGCGTGCCGCTTCTCCGACATGGAGCGGCGGCCGACGGCGTCGCGGCTGAACCCGTGACCGCTCTCGCTGCCTGACTCGCCCGCGCTGCCTCTGTATACGGGGGACATGTTGTACACTCACCATGTTCAGCCTTCAGCTCCTTGATCTTCTTGTATGTGCCGGTGGCGCGCGCGTCGAGCGCCGCGTGCCGCTTCTCCGACATGGAGCGGCGGCCGACGGCGTCGCGGCTGAACCCATGACCGCTCTCGCTACCTGACTCGCCCGCGCTGCCTCTGTATACGGGGAAAAGTTTTTGTAATTTTTTAACGTAAAACACGACGAAGATAAAAGGCTGAACATTTTTACGACGGTTTAAGTACTTTGACCCATACTAAAACCTGCTAAAATATAAGAATGCGAAGTCCGGTCGCATGTCTTTCTGCGAACTGCGAAACAGCGGCGAACCGATTTACTGTCTCATCCGCCACACGACAATGCGTTATATTACATCTCGCTCTATTACAGTTTCGCGGTTGTTTCGCAGCGTCGGTGGACTAGAGGCGTTATGGTAGCGAAATTATTCACGCGTGTTTAAAAATCGAATACCAACCGTGTGACGTAATCCTCCTCAATGATCACGTGATGGTGTGGGGGGGAGCGCGCGTGCGCACGGCGCTCGCTCGGCGCGAGCGGCACGTGCGGCTGCGTCGCCATATAATAGCTCTCGTTACGTAGCCCCGTCAGTCTGTCTATCACCGGATTCCACCCATCGAGCCGACTCCACTCAAAACTGTCTCGTTTACTATCGTGGTTGGAATCATCTCTCTCGAGGTATCCTTTACAATCGTCCGACTGGTTTGACGCCCAACTGCCGTTGCCGTTGACGGTGACGACAGTCGCATGCTTCTGTCGCTCTTCAATCTTCTCGTATTTTGGGTACTCGGGTTTGTTCTCTTTGTCTCCATTGTATATGATCGTTTTGAAGTTCTGCGAGTTGCTGTTCTCGTTCGAGTTTGTGGTGTCGTTCCCATTAGGCGGCGTGTCGTCCTTCCACCTCGCTAGGTTGTCCATGCTGTCTGTAGACGATATAAATTATAATAATAGTGTAGTGTGTAAGCATATTATTAAAGTATACCTAAGTATACTAACGTGTATTGTCTTCTGAGTGTTTAACAGTCAGTAATAAAGTAGATATCAATGGATGAGGTTGTTTAATATCTCCCTCCGGGCACAACCTTACATGGCGACCCTGCCATCCGAGACGGGTCGGCCGATCGCGTCAGTATGCCGTGTCCAATTGGAAAATTTTAAGTGTAAAGTTTAATAAAATAATAAATAAAATTAAATAAATTCTATTTCGCGATGTGTCGGTCAAGCATTCAAAAAGAGGACGTTTTCATAAATCAAAACGGTGCTGCAAATAAAGCTTCGGTGACGGACTACCATTTATCGAACATTAGTATCGTGATGTTCATAATTTGCACGATAGTGGCTATCGCGGGACTATACGGTATTTACAAGCTATACCAAAGGTGCCATCATTCGTGGATCCGGAATGAGGTTCTAGCGCAGAACCTTAGAAGGTCGTTTCGGCGATCCACCCCCGAGGCTCGTGTGTGCTACAAGTGCCGCCGGGAGCCCGAGGACCACCACCACCATCTCCGAGAGGCCGGTATGACGCAGCAGTCCAGTAAGTGATTTGTGATTCAATTACTAACAATCGATGGGCAATTTGTGAAAAGTGCAGTGTTATAAAAAGTGTTCTGATTCTGACGTTGAACTTTTAAGATAAGATGGGAACTTTTATTTTATAATAAGCCAGCATAATTATACGAGTTTTCAAGTTTTTAAAAAAAAAGTATGTTAAATACTATACAAATTTTATACAAATAAATATTATAGACAATTTTTATATTAAAATGTAATGGCAAATGAACTAAAAATTATATATGACCAGTTAAAAGATATTAAAGAAAATTTAACAAAGCTCAGTTATGCTAGGAGAACAGAAAATGTTTTAAAAAGGAAATTAGATGAGGCTACATTATTGAAAAATCAATTCGATCAATGTATTAATGTATTGTCAGATCAAATTGCAAAGAAAAAATTTAGTTCTGATGTATTGCAAGACATCCAAACATATTGCGACTTAATTAAAATTATTTTTATAGATATAGAGAATTTTTGTTTAAAATCGTATAATACTTCCGAGTCTTCTAGTGGCGAGTGTACGGTGAGTAAACAAAAAGAAGCAACAATGGAGTCGTTTAATTATAGAACTGCTGTCGCTTTACTGCCGGTAATGAACGGTGATGAAAATGTCACCAAATCTTTAATAGACGCCATCGAATTGTATAATTCATCGCTCACTGCTGACAGTAAGCAGATGCTTATTAATTTTATTTTAAAGACGAGGCTGCACGAAAATGCTAAATTGCGGATGTCAACCTCGTATGATAGTTGCGAATCGCTCATTCGAGACATGCGTCAGCATCTTCTCACCAAAAAATCGAGCACTGCTATTCACAAGGAATTGTCACTTATTAGCCAAAACGGTTTAACCTTAGATAAGTATGGGTCTAAAGTAGAGCAGCTTTTTGTTGATTTGACGGTCGCTCAAGCTGACGGCGATCAAAATGCTTATAAAATATTGCGCCCTCAAAATGAAAAAATAGCTATTAAAAGTTTTATAGACGGGCTACGGAACCGTGAAATCCGTACTATTCTTTCGGCGCGTAATTATGACACGTTGAAGGACACTATACGTGCTGCTCAGGACGAGGAGTTGTCGTACAGTCGTCCGCAATCGCACGATATGGCTTATGTTGGCTACCAACAACGTTATTCTTTTAATAATGTTCGAGGAAATTTCCGTAGATTCGAAAATGGACGATCTTTTCGCGCTAACAACAGATACATAAATAGGAATAATAATAATAGAGTTTCTGTTAAGGGGCCGTCTCAAAATTATTTTCAAAATCATGGGAATAAATTTATTCGACATACTAATATGCAGCGCGGGTCGTCGCGTGGAAATCGCGGCAGGCCTGCAGGACGTACTTTTAATCGTAACAATTACGTGCACGTCATCGAAACGGGCATAAACAATATGACTTTAACCGACGGAAATCGTATCGACGAAAACTCGGTAGAATATAGAGATAACAATTTGCAGTTTTTTCGATCCTAATTTCATTTATGCTTGTAACAATAGTAGCTCGGTAGAATTCTCGATATTAGGTGCCAAATATGGTTTGCTTATAGATTCCGGAGCATCATTATCCGTATTGAAATACAACACGGTAGCGCAATGGAACGTTCCAGTACAAGAAGAACGCATCTCCATAAACGGTATCGGAGGCAAAGTGCAAACCTTAGGCTATGTTTTCATTACGTTAACCATAGATGGTCAGGAATTTAAACACAAATTTTATGTCATGCAAACGTTGCCAGGTATAAGACATGGTATAATAGGTAGAGATTTTATGCATAAGTACAATGCTATTTTAAATTTTGAAAATAATACTTTTACTCTTAGTAATAATAATAATATTTTAACTTTACCTATGTTGATTAATTCGACAAGTAATAAGAGCTGTTTTTTAAGTATTCCACCGAGATGTGAAAAGATATTTACATTAGATAGTAGTTTTAACGAGGATTGTGTAATTTTGCCGTACCAATTATGCGATGGAGTTTTTATGGCGGGAAGCATTTGTAGGCCAAAAAATGGAAAAGTTAATTTACAGATTTTAAATACACGCGAAACACGAGTTGATATTAATTATTTTAGACCAGAGGTACATTTATTATCAGATTATAACATTTGTAAGTTCGATCGGAGTTGTAACATTGATGGAGAAAGAGTGCGTACATTATTAAATCTCATAAATTTTGATCATTTAAACAGCGAAGAAACGTCATCAATTCAAAGAATTTGTGCAAAATTTTCAGACGTTTTTCACTTGCCTAATGATAAATTATCAACCACTAACCTTTACGATCAAAATATACAGCTCAAGCCAGATGCGGACCCAGTTTACACCAAACAGTACAGGTTACCATTTTCTCAACGCGAGGAAATCGAGACACAGGTAAGGAAAATGCTTGCCGAAAATATTATCGAACCAGCAAAAAGCGAGTGGTCGAGCCCAGTTTTATTGGTTCCCAAAAAATCCGACGATAATTCAAAGAAGTGGAGGCTGGTTATAGATTTTCGAAAACTAAATTCTAGAATTTTAGATGATAAATTTCCTCTCCCCAATATTTGCGATATTTTAGATTCTTTGTCAGGCTCAATGTATTTTTCACAGTTGGATTTGTCACAAGCTTATTATCAATTGAGTTTAAAACCGGAGAGTAGGAAGTACACAGCATTCTCTACACCATCAGGTCAATATCAGATGACAAGGTTACCTATGGGTTTAAAAATTAGCCCTAGTGCATTTTCCCGTGTAATGACAATAGCTATGTCAGGGCTTACTTACGATAAATTATTCGTTTATTTAGATAATTTAATTTGTTTCGGACGTAACTTAGAAATGCATAACAAAAATTTAATTGACATTTTAATTAGATTACGAAAAGTAAATTTAAAACTGAATCCGAGTAAATGCGATTTTTTAAGAAAAGAAATACAATTTTTAGGTCACGTTGTTTCTTCTGAAGGAATAAAACCGGATTTAGAAAAGATAAATATAGTAAAAAATTATCCCACTCCGAAAAATGCAGATGAAACTAAGAGATTTGTAGCTTTTGTGAACTTTTATAGAAAATTTATCCCAAATTTTGCTGAAATATGTTTACCTCTTAATAGGTTGTGTCGAAAATATGTCAAATTTGAATGGTCAGATGAGTGTAAAAATTCTTTCGAATTATTAAAGAGGTCACTAATTTCTCCACCAATTTTACAATATCCTAACTTGGATAACGACAACACGTTTATTTTACAAACAGATGCGTCGGGATACGCAATAGGATCTGTCTTATGCAATAATGATAGTAGGCCGATAGCTTTTGCTAGCCGTAGTTTAAATAAGGCGGAAGTTAGATATCCCACGATAGAAAAAGAGTTACTCGCTATCGTGTGGTCCGTGAAATATTTTAGGCCCTATCTTTTTGGAAGAAGATTTATTATTAGAACTGATCACAAACCATTGATTTATTTATTCAATCAAACGAATCCATCTAGTCGTTTGACAAAGTTTAGATTACTTTTAGAGGAGTACGACTACGTAATAGAATACGTTAAGGGTGCTGACAACGTAGCTGCAGACGCGTTGTCACGCATTCAAATAAGTAGCGATGAATTGAAGGAAATAAATCAACATGTTGTGTCGGTATTAACGAGAGCTCAGAAAAGACGAATGAACAAAGATAATGAGGACGTTAGTGACAACCCTAAGGTTTCCGAGCAGACTGCTAACGATTGGACTGATCACCCGAGAGTTATGGAGTTACTCAAGAAACCAAAGGAGTGT
Organism: Polyommatus iphigenia; assembly: GCA_963422495.1. Taxonomy (NCBI): domain Eukaryota; kingdom Metazoa; phylum Arthropoda; class Insecta; order Lepidoptera; family Lycaenidae; genus Polyommatus; species Polyommatus iphigenia. The sequence goes on from OY730189.1 coordinate 15,002,571, forward strand.
ACTGAATTAAGATTTTTGGATGAAAAGCAGTGGAAAAATTTAAAGTTCCGAGGTGAACAAAATGTAGAGATATTTAATTATGATGCATCAAATGGTATTTTAAGAGTAAACCCATCTTCCCTATTACGATGTACACGAGATGTCTTTGTAAGGAAGTTGGCGAATTACTGTAGAAAAATTAATGTTAATAATTTGTACGTGATACAAAATGATGAGAATAGCGCATTGATAAAAGACTTAAGTCAGAGTATAGAAATTGCACCCGATTGGTCCGGACCACGTCTGTATATTTTAAAAGGTGTAAAAGTTATAAATGATCATGATACGAAACGTGTAATACTAAACGATTACCACTTATTGCCGAGTAGCGGTCACGCCGGCATACGTCGTATGATAAGTAACATAAAACGACGCTACTTTTGGCCGAAATTAGAGAAAGACGTTATCGATTTCGTAAATCGTTGCGATAAATGTAAACGTCAAAAACATTTTAAGTATATAAAAGAGCCGATGGTCATCACCGATACGGGTTGTTCGGCTTTCGATAGGATTTTTTTAGATTTAGTCGGGCCCTTAAGTAAGGATAGTGATAGTTACAAATATATTCTCACACTACAGTGTGACCTTAGCAAGTACGTAGAAGCTTATCCCTTAAGAAATAAGGATACGATTTCAGTGGCAACAGCTTTTATTAATAACTTCGTTTTACGCTATGGCATTCCACGTAACATAATATCTGATCGGGGTACTGAGTTCATTTCCAGCGTTATGAATGAAGTGTGTAAAATTCTTAAAATCAATAAAATTTCTTCAACGGCATATCATCATCAATCAATAGGAAGTTTAGAAAATACTCACAAAAATTTAATGTCATTCCTTCGCATACAGACCGATAATGAACCTCAAAATTGGAGTTCATGGTTACCATATTGGTGCTTCGCTTTCAACACCACCGTACACATGTCAACAGGATACTCCCCATATGAACTTGTTTTTGGAAAAAATTGTAATTTACCTAGTAATTTAACCTCAGATGTTGCTCCTTTATATAATACCGAAGATTATCCGCAACAACTTAGATATAGACTTCAAAAATCACAGTATGATGCGAGACAAAATTTAATTAGCAGTAAACAAATTAGAAAATGTAAATATGATTCATACACTAACCCTATAACTTATAATGTTGGTGATATGATACTACTTAAAAATGAACAAAATGTAACCAAGTTAGATCCTTTGTACCTAGGACCATATAAAGTAATAGAAGATTGTAATCCTAATTTAAAAATTGAATATAAAGGTAAAGAATTAATAGTACATAAAAATAGAACTAGACCATATTCAAAATGATTTTTATTTTGTTTATTTTAAAATCTTTTGCCATTGAAAATGAAATTTATAGGTTTTGAGTACATTTATAATTGAATTTGAAATTATTAATATATTTGATATATTTAGAATTCAAAATGTTTAGAATAATAATTGTAAAACTATTATTTTACTTTATTATGTAATACGTCATAATGGAGATTATTTCTTTAATTTTTTTTTTTTTTTCTTCTTTTTAACAAAGTATATTCTATTAAATAAAAATAAATGTAATCCATTATTTTTATTTTTTTTTTGCCGGTGGGCGTGTAGTGTGTAAGCATATTATTAAAGTATACCTAAGTATACTAACGTGTATTGTCTTCTGAGTGTTTAACAGTCAGTAATAAAGTAGATATCAATGGATGAGGTTGTTTAATATCTCCCTCCGGGCACAACCTTACAATAGCGTGGTAAAGAAATTGTTGCATTGTCATGCAACAGCGCTCCTAGTGACAAAACATGGTCAAAATAGTGAATTATGTCAAAAGTTACAAGCCATATACCGGCAGGATGATAATGTATCTTGCGACGGCTTAAGCAACAGACATTTCACAGATATAGTAAGTAGTACAATTATCTATACTTATTATAAAACAAAGTCGCTTTTTTTCCCTCATGTCCCTTTGTTCCCTTTAATCTTTAAAACTAAGCAACGGATTTTGATGATTCTTTCAGTGTTAGATAGCCCATTTATCGAGGATGGTTATAGGCTATATTTTATCACGCTAAGATTAATAGAAGCGAAGAAATAGAGGAAAATGTGGAAAAAACGGGGAAAATTATTTGAAGGGGCTAACTTGAACGCCCTAATCTCAGGAACTACTGGTCCGATTTGAAAAATTCTTTCAGTGTTAGATAGCCCATTTATTGAGGAAGGCTATAGGCTATATTTTATCACGCTAAGACTAATAGGAGAATGTGGAAAAAACGGGGAAATTATTTGAAAGGGTTTATCTCGCGAACTACTGGAGCAATTTTTATGTTATTTGGCAATGATAAGAAGTAGACCACATGAATGATCGTGATAGATTGTAATCATTTTTTCAGTGGCTATATATTTTATACCCGTGCGACACCGGGGTGGGTCGCTAGTAATTTATAATTGCCTGTCTCACTGCTGTCGCAAGATAATAAATAATAATAATCATTGTGCAGCTGTAATTTTCCCCCACTGTTTCTTACCTGTCCTCCTGGCGACCGTGAGGGATATGCTCCCGTGCACGTTGGGTCGGGAGTGCAGCAGGGCTCGTCGTAGCGTCTCCATGGCTTCGGCGTTCGACTGCCCCACTAGCGACACACCGTTCACGCTCAGCAACTGGTCGTTAGTGTGCAATCTGTAATAAGCAAAAGTTGAAAACTAAAACTTGTGAATATTAAAATCCGATTATACTCTACTATATATTATATTGTTTTCAACTAAATGTAAATCTCCACTATTACCCTTCCTTTTGGCTTATCCTGAGTCAGTTAACAATTGAAGACGTTAGTGGATGAAGCAAGTAAGTAACAGTTAAAAAATTGCCGTTTTTTTCCATAAATGAAGGCTTTATGGCCAGTAAAATTATTTGAAAACAAAAACTGTGAATTTTATGTTTATCCAGATATCCAGGTGATAAAGAAGGTAAGTTACAAGGTTTGTTCAAATTATATATAAGAAATGAGTAGCTGTCCTTATGTTATAAAGTTAGTTATCTATAGGTCTACCAGAATCTGATGGCAAAAAGTGAGAAAATAAATTGACTCTAGTCTCTACCAATACCGGGGTAATTGAAATAAAACATTTTGATCCTTTTCTTATAGCAGCTAATCTGTGTATTAAACATGCAAATATAAAAATTTATCTAATGATTTAGGATTTTTTTGAAAATCTGCTGTCAAAAATTGCCATCAGATTCTGGTAGACCTATAGTTCTTCCACACACGTATCAACAAAATATAGAACAGGAATCTTATCCCGTTTTGTATATCAGTTAAAAAGCACACAAAAATCCTACCTTCCATCCCTCGAAGCGGCGCCACCGTGTAGTACCGACTTGATGAAGATGCCCAGATCATGAGGTTCGGGGCCGACGGTGACTTTGCCCTTCACGCTGATGCCCAGCCCAGCCTTCTCCGAGTCGTGCACCGGCACGTCCAGCCGGAGAATCTGGCGGTTCCGTAGACTTAGTAGCTGCAAAATAAAAGTTAATTAAAGAAAATTAATACCTCGATCGCGGATTCTTGGAAATCTTTTGTTGTCGCGGTCGCATGCGACCGCTCAGGAACGAAGGAGTTAAATCACAATATTAATACTGTAAAATGTAGTAAACATGTGTGTATGTTTACCAGTTTACCAAAACTTTTTATTATACTATAGAAAGAAATTCAATATATTATTTAGAGATAGAATAAAAGCTTTTAAGTATTTACAAACTAAACAAATTAAAAATATTTACACGATGCTATACAATGTTTTATCTTCATCTGATAAGTTAGACAAGTTACTTGGTAGACAAGATTCAAGAACTAAACATTACATAGCTTATTAACTGTTAATAAGCTATGTAATGTTTAGTTTACATAGCTCATTAACTCTGTACTAATAAAATTGTTACACAGTTAATAAAAGTGTAACAATTTTATTAGTAACGCGGTTGATAAATTTAAGTACTTACAGATCTTGAAGATGAATTTAGCGCGTCGTTTGAGTTGGAATTCGAGTTGTTCAGGCTTTGGTCCTTCAGGAGATCGTCCTTCGAAGAACTTTTCGGTATCCGACCTCGCATGGAGCTGTTAGCGCTTTGGTTGATGGCGTTGACCATATTCGAAACTCGGCCATTCTCAGTTTTGTTCTCCGCTTGAACTAGCACCTCAGGTCCTATGGCTTTTTCATTATATTTCTTTGGACTAGGCTGTGGTTCCACTCTCTATAATAAAAATGGTTTGGTTAGTGCTATCGTTTGAAGTTTTTCATGGCATCAATACGAGATACTGAGTATTATTTTTTAAGTCGATTTAGCTTTCAAAAACATTTAAAATATTTAAACACAAAACTAGAAAGTATTTGCAACGACTCCAGCCTGTATACACACGTTTAACAGGGCAGTTAAGGGTTCGCATTCCTGGTGGAGCAGCAACTTTGTCGATATTACAATATTATAATAAATAATATGTAAATAATTTAAATTTCGGAAAGCCCTTGGAGATTGTGATCGTAATGTAAGTATAGTGACTTTTGGATTCATAGGAAAACGGTAGACCACGTCATTTGGTCGGACTGCAGTGTGAATTCAATGTTTGCCGTCATCTATCGACTAGATGTGACATAACACGACCAAATTACGTAGGTCCACCATCTGTTTATGAATCAACTTCTCTGGACGTACCTGCGTACGCGCAGCGTTGTTCTGCGTAGCTAGTGCGGGGTGGGGGGCGGGGCGCTCGACGACGATATCGACAGCGGCGCGCGGGGGCGTGTTCCGGAGTAACGCCACCACCTGCTGCTGCGCCAGACCCGCCACCGCCGCGCCGCCCACAGATACAAGACGGTCACCCGCGCGCAGACGACCGTCCGTCACCGCCGCACCCTGGAATACGAATTATGTATATTATTACTACATAACAAAGGGTTAAAAAAAAAGTATTCCAGACAGTAAAAAATATCCCCACTGGCGATGTAACTGCACCAAAATTATTGCAAGTGCGCTATGCGTCTGACGTCTAAATCATTTACAAACACGTATGTATCTTAAAAAAATGTTGTTATGTTTTTTATTTTATAACGTATTTGCGTGCGCACGATTCAACGGATGGAAGACACTGAGCACTATTCAACGGTTGCTAAGTGTTTTCTATTATATCATAATATACCAGGCTTCTGGCTTAGAATAGCCACAATAGAAAAGCAAAAGAACAGAAACATTATCAGCTTATCTGTCTCTTCTGGAAGTCATCTACTCCACTGTAGAATTTTTTTATGTTGTTTGGCAAGGCGGTCTAACTACAACTTTATACACACCTTGGGCAATATGTTCTTGATGTATATAGGACAGTGTCCACCGGTGGGGTTGTCTCGGGTGGTGATGGTGAAGCCCAGCCCCTTGTCGCCCTTCACCAGGGTGACGGAGACGGTCTGCGTGGCCGGCTTGCTGCTGGGACTGACTGGGATCTCCACCCCGGAAACCGCGCGCTCGCTGTTGCCGCCTGCATGTGGAAATTGTAAATATTATTATAGTTTAAGTTAATTAAATACATGATTGGGATAGAGTTTTTTATTTTTACATTTTAACTTGAACGTTATCAATCGTTGTAAAGCAGTTTATATTAGCGAGTATGACGATTGACGAGTGTTTAATGTTCATATTACTTTTAAGTTTTACACACTCTTCAACGTGAACGACTTGTGGGATTTTAGCTACTTTTTGTGTGTGTGGGATTTGAGTTATTTGTCGTCAAGAGTACGGCGGAGTCTAATTAAAGCAATGAATTTTATATTAAACTAATAGTTAGGTGAGTTTATTTGTTTATAGTAAAACTATCGACCACATAACACATTGCAGATTGTCATATTGCAGATAAAATTGTGGTATATGGTAATTGTGGTACCTTCAGGTAGTAAGTCCAACGGCCGCTCCTGGACGGGATGTACGCTGGCCACGTTGTTCACTCCCGACACCCATCTTAGCATCTCCTCCACCCTGCCAAATTAAACACAAATATTTAGTTCACATTGTATATTATATTAGATTACAGCTACACATCTGTATAACTACGTCTAGACATAGGTAGTTTTACAATTTTTCGTCCTTGTCTGCTTTATTAGAAAATTGGCTGACAAGTTGTGAACTTCACAACTTGTAACTTCACAACGTGTAAATGTTTTTTAATTTTTATTAATAATAGGGTAAGAGTTTAGTTCGAAAATACCAGGAAGCATTCCTCGTATCTACGTGTTTCTATGTATTGTGTAGTGTGTACAGCTTCTGTAGTACACACTTCTAAGTTGAATTGGGTGGTTACGGGTAGAAGTAACATATTGGAGGATATTATAGCGGGCTTTGGCCCACCACACATTCCCACCACTGTATCTCCTGTGTCGCCAGGATCGACAGCGGTATCCAACCACGAAAACCCTTTGATATGATCTCAGGGAGCCCGAGGGACATGCTAAAGCTGTCTTGGGACCCGCAACGAAATTAATCAGAAGAAGATAGGAGGAGTAGGAAATATACAATTTCCTACTCCTATCTTCTTTGGAGGATAATTCGAGATTATATTTTACAACTCACCTGTGGTTTTGGTCGATGCTGGGGGGCGTGTCCTGTCCCAGAGGCTCCCTGCGAGCGTCCCGCGGGAGACTCTTGCTGCCGTAACTCTGTACACGTTCCGCTGCGTCCAGCCACACACCACTACTGGAAATATATTGATATTTTCATAAATAGCCAAGTTCGATCTTTAAATACTATATTACATTTCTTGTATATTTTCTATTAATAATGGTGCAGGTGGTGAAATTGTGCATTGCGTACACTTAAATAAACATTCTGTATTGCAATAGTCTTATGACCGTCATGTTTCAAGTTATCTATCAAGTTAGCGCCTTTACTCCTCTGGACTGTGCTAAGCAGAATAGTACATCTATTCTGCTTAGCACAGTCCGGAAGATACAATATTATCACTATCTTACCCTTGTCCGGAGAACTGCATGGACAGTCTGTTGGAGTGTCGCTGGAAGTGCGGCGCGGGGGCGGGGTCGGGGCGCGCGTCCGGCTTGTGCGGCGCGCGGTCCTCGCGGCACACCACCGCGGCCGACCACCGCTTCGTTTGCTCGGATGCCTGCAATTAGTAATACATAATTATTATAATGTTAAATAGGATTATACATAGACTAAGGCATCCATTACACGCTCATGCAAGCGACAGTCAATTCCGTCAATCATGATTCATGAATTATGTTTGACTGATGGAATGACGAATGGTATTAGACAGTCACTCAATCCTCTTCAGTTTTATGTCAGTCAAAGCCAAAATTTTCAAAGGTTATACGTTTCTCATTTTTTTCCAATTTTGTCAGATGTGACAACACAACACTCACTCAAAATTCGTGACTGATGGTTGCATGAAGCAAAAATCAAAATATTCAGATTTTCGTCGATCAGCTTCATGCAATCGTCTGTCACGCTCTTACACGGTAGGTTATCCATCAGTCACAGCTATGACTGTGGACTGTGGACTGTGGTAAAACTGACAGCAAAACCTACCGTGTAATGGATGCCTATGAACTTGTGGTAACATGTTTTGATTGAGTGTAAATGTGCTGAGGTTCAGGCACTCACATGTCTTCCCTCGCAGATTTCGTAACGTTTTGTCCTTATCTTTGTAAATTATAGTGTCTCTTTCTAATTAGTAAAATTTTATATATTTATCCTAAGGTTTGTAAATAAATTACGCACTTCTCATCAGACAGTTGAGTATCATTTACCTCCTGCCGAAACTCCTAACAAACTAGGTACTTTTCTATTCAAACTTAGAACATAGAGACATCTAAATTGGCTTATTTTCTTCCAAAAACTAAACTGCTTCAAAACCCAAAGGGTTGAATGTAAATTTTTATTTTTTGTCTCATTTCACCGTGAGCGCGTTTACGCCAATAAGGGAATATCACGCAAAGTACGGAGCAGTGGGCGTTACAAATTGTCGTAAGTCGTTATCGTACACTCCAAATATTTTATACCTACTGTGTTTTACTAGGTAATTTCGAACCTACGATTCTTATGACCGTCAAAACACGATCAGACACTTAAACGTTAATAATTAAACATGTAGGACGCGACTCCCGTCCCACACACCATCAGGTGTATGGTTGAGTCACAAGTTCAAACAGTCAATAGTTCATTACCAAATTAGTATTCTTTCCTCTCTCTTACATCAGACAGCACTTTCAAGGTCATGTTTAACCTAACGTGACCATACGTCCCGCTTTCAGGCAGTCTGTCCCGCTGTCCCCCGTGAGGCCGAAATTGTCCCGCTTTTGCAAACAGACCAAACAACAATTTAAAAGTATTTTTATGTTTTAAATGCCTGTGCAATGCCTGGAAGTAACGCACTCCCATTCAACAAAATAATGTGCTTATTCCACGCTTATTCTGCCTTTTGCGACATTAACAAAATATTCAATCAATTGTATTTACCTCTATACTTTATAGTTAATAATAAAATGAAAATAAAATTTATTGAGGGGGGGGGTGGATCCGTAGATGTCCCGCTCTGACAAAAAAAATAAATGGTCACGTTAGTTTAACCTCTAGTTGGTTCTAACTTCTACTAGATGTTCCGGAAACGCAGGTTGATTATGTATCTTGCAACGGCAATGCAACAGTCGAAAATAATAGAACATCTGCTGTCAGTCAAAAATGTTACATATTATGTATTGCATTGCTGTCGCAACTCGCATGATACGTAATCAACCTACTTGAAGTCTAATATAGGCGCATTATGAACCCACGTCCTCCACTTTTGAGGATTAAGGGCACTCTAGCTTCACTTACAAAGCACTTATGTCGCTTTAGACTTAGGTAAGATTGCAATCCGACACTAACTAATGTACTATCAGAGAAGTTGATTCTTAGGCAGATGGGGGACCTACGTAATTTGGTCGCCTTACGTCGAAACCAGCCGACAGTTCACAATTAACATTGAATTGACATGAGCCAACGAAATGACGTAGGTCCATCAACTGCCTAGAAATCAATTTCTTCGATGGTACTAACTACTAAGAGTAGATTCTCTTACATCGTCATGCAGCGTCAGGGGCAGGTTGTCCTGATGCAGAGTGGGTTCGCTCCCGCGTCGCACTTGTAGCCCACCTCCACCGTCTGCACCGGCGCCCACTTCGACACATGAATCCGCCACTGTGCCCACGCCGCCACCGCCCTAGAAACAAAAGTCAGATACTTATTTAACATATCGATCTACGCGTGAAGGGATTTTAAACTCAATGAGGATAGAATAGAGGTCCTATTTCAGTACAAATTAACGAGCTAAAATCCTTTTCATAAACAGTAAACTACCTAGCGATCTTTTCTAATGACTAGTTCTATTTCCCAGCAAGCTGCATTATTTAAATTCCCACCTGCATAACTTATCAATTTATTGTATTACTTTTTAACCGCATTTTATCGTGACTGTGTTATGGTTGTATTACTTTGTAAGTGCAATTTGTCGATAGTCATTTTATACCGTTACTTAGCATAATATCGAAGGCTACAGATATTTACATTTTCCAGAGTACTTCTAATCTTTCCTGTTGGCTATTTTGCAAAAAAGTAAGCCACAATGTAGGTCTACATAATATACTATGTACATGTACCTATACTGTATAAGTATAGTAATATTAAAAAATATCTAAGTATATTAAACACATACGTTACGCTTTACGCCTAGCTGAGTATCTAGGCCTAAAATGATAAAATCTTTAGACTAACATGGCTAACTATATAATATCAAATATGTATTATAACTGGAGACCTACTAAATAGTTTCAACTCTGAAGACGTTAATTATTAAATTATAGCAAAATAATCATAAAATAATATCTGTGTGCGGCCTGCGGGGTAGTGCACCCGCCGAGACGAGCCAAGCGAAGCGCAAGGGCACTACCTACATTTTCTCGAAGTGTTAATCATCGTTTTTTTGAACCCTCATAGAATTGGTTTCCTATGTACCAGATAGTTCATAATATTCTCAGGATATGATGTCAATAGTAGACTTATTAAACATACAAAGTCTCAATTGAATAGCTCTAATACTTAAGATTTTATTAATATCTAAAATACACCGATCTCGTCACTGACTCACTGACACACTGATGATCATCAAAATAAATTCATAAACTTATAAATTTCGCCCCCATCCCCTAAAATGGGAGGTGGAGGTTTATAATATAAGACTTTCACCAATTTTATGAATTAGGACATAAGAGTTTACACGAAACTGTAGACAGTAACTAAAAAAACCTTGAAATAAGTACTTACAAGAACCAATTACTTACAAAAAGAACTGAAATCCCACCAAAAACATTTCTTGTAAAATGTTGCCTCGACGACCACATAAGGTTTACCCTGCGAAAAAGATATGAGATCTCATGTAGAGCCAAGCCATAAGCCAAGCTTCTGAATCTACATGGCCTAACTCTACTGACACCAACTTTTAAACAAATTCTACATATCAGTAAATATGTATGGCTCGGCTGTTTCGTTACTTACTTCAGATCTGAAGTTAAACATTCGCATCACCTCCGCGACGGTAGCGAAACGGCGAAGCCATACATATTTACTGGTATGTAGAATTTGTTTAAGTTGGTGTCAGTAGAGTAAGGCCGTGTAGATTCAGAAGCTTGGCCTATGGCTTGGCTCTACATGAGATCTCATATATCTTTTTCGCAGGGTAAACCTTATGTGGTCGTCGAGGCAACATTTTACAAGAAATGTTTTTGGTGGGATTGATTTTACTAGAGGCAGCTCACAACTTCGTTATGCTGAAATTCTTTTAGCGCGTAAGAATATTTTTATGATTTTTCCGGGATCAAAACTATGCAAATTTCTAATCCTTTTTCGAGAACAAAAATAACTTATTTAATAATTATTTAAAAATTTATTATAATTATTAAATTAGTTCATCAAAATTGATTCAGCAGTTGAAGCATGAAGTGGTAACAGACAGACAAACAAAAGCAGTTAACATTAAACATACTTACATACGCTTTTATAACATTAAAGTATGGAAAGTATGGATTGAGGTGACGATCGCGATAGTAGAAGTCACGTATTATTTGTAATAGCCAAGGACGATAACATAATATCCATAATCCTATTAGCCTCATTTTACTTATTACAATAATAATTAAAACCCTACTTAGTGTCTACTTACGTATTCAAGAAGTGTGTGGCACTGAGCAATAAAGAGAAAAAAATATATTTTCTTACTAATAAATATAAGTACTTAATAATTATATGAAGTAATTATTGTTAAATATTTTTAAACTAAAATATAACACGGAACCCTTAAAATGACAAAACAGCTGATTAGCTACCTATAGTGTTTGCAAATCTTGCAGTATTTTAGTAAGTAGCCTACCTACCTAAATTAACCTACCAATTTTTCTATATTTTCTGTCTAATTCTAATTTCTTGTTAGTTATTTATGTATTGTTTAGACTTTAGAACATAGTTACATATTAAAATATCTTAACGAACCTTTTTGCAACTGTCGGAAAGGCACAAAAATGATTTTAATTAGCAAAAAAAATTTTAATAATTATTGGTACGTACCGCTTTTATAAAACAAGAGATTCCAGCACAACACAATCCCATTTTCGGTTTAGATTTAATTGGAATAAACGCACGTTTATCACTTGAAAACATAACTTGAAATGAAAAAGTCTGAAAAAATTTCAAGGGATTTCAATTGTTTCGACTTGCACCTTTTGCAAGTTTCGACAAGTTTGAATTTTGGAACCATTCGGAACGGCCGTGTTTTTTTTTTCAATGTTTGCAATAGCCACTGGTTTATCTCTGGAGTGCTATCAGATTTTTGTAGACAATGAATTCTTAATAAAATATGATTGGCCTTTTTAATAATAATAATCATTAAAAAAATATTACCTAGTACCTACCTGAGTTCTTGAGTCTTGAGTCTTGACCAACAGATTACACTTTACAGAATAGGTCATAGGAATAATATTAATGTTTGATTTGAATATGCAATTATTACTAATTACCAATTAGGAACTCGAAATATTGATGACCTTTATGAGGGTTCCGTACCCCGCTACTGAAGGGTAGAAAATTAGAAATGAAGCCCTAGAACAGGGGTTCCCAAACTTATTTTGTCTACTTAATGTTTTAATCCCCCCCTATGTTTCAATTTAAAATGCATCCAGATGAAATGAAATTACAAATCACCCCCCAAGCCTCTACACAACGCCCCCGTTTCTTTTCTGGGTCCCACACCGCCCCCGTTTTAGACCTGCAGCGCCTACAAAAGAGCGTTATCGCCCACTTTGGGAAAGGCTACCCTATAGATTATGGAATGTCTATCTCTCTGTCTGCCACCAAGCTGTGCCTTGTAAGCCGTGATAGTTTTGCTTGGAGTCCAAATAAACAGGTAAATACCTATAAATAACGTCAAAATGCACATATTGCACCTAGATTTTCTCCCTTAAGGCCCTATAGACCCGAAAATTAGCAGGTCGATGTTTGTCAGTACGAATATCGACGTAAAGGACATTAAAATAACATTCATATCAGCGCGCCTTGTACAGTGGCGGTTACGACGCTCGCCGCGTACTTGATAGGAGATCGAAATAGGAGAAAAAAAACCTTTTTTCTTTGATAATTAAACCAAAATGCAAAATGTAACCACAAATTATTCTTCTTTAAGTTATGAGCTTTTCGTAGATATGATTTTTGAAAGTAAAACTATCATAAGCTTCATGAAAAATAAGAAAAATATCACAAAATATTCGAATTTAGCCTCCTCTTCGGAGTTATTTTTGATCGAGTGAAGTTTTCAATATTATGTTTCGAACCACAAATTGTCAAAGTACATTAAGTAAACAACAATGTGTATTTATTTTGGCTTTTAAAAGTCACTATTTGTTTGTTTATTATTGATTCAAAGTCATGTAAAATTGGGTCTATAGGGCCTTAAAACCTCACATACGAATCCCGTGAAAATACAGCCGTTGCCGGAATACCGACATATTATCATAACATAGAACAGTCTTTCCCAAAGTGGGCGATAACGCGCCCTTGTGGGCGCTGAAGGTCTAAAGGGGAGCGGTGTGGGACACAGAAAATTGGGAGCGTTGTGTAGAGGCTTGGGGGGTGATTTATTTCATCTGAATGCATTTTAAATTGAAACAATGGGGGCGCTAAAACAATTTGTTCTCAAAGTGGGTAGTAGAAAAAATAAGTTTGAGAACCCCTGATATACAATAATATAGTCTAGTAAACTCACTCGGAACATATCGGGCGAGGCGGTGCCGGCGGAAGACCCGCTGGCGCCGTCAGCCTGCGCCGCTCGCGGCTGCGGCTGGTTGCTGCACTCCGCGGTGAGGGTCTCCCTGTCGTCGGCGACGTCGCACACGCGGTCGTCCGGGTCGAGGATGCCGCCGCCGCTGGCGCGCAACGCCCGAACGCCGATCCATGTCTCCGGACCCTGGAATTGAGGGAAACGGCGTTATTATAATTGGGTTAAAGTTTTTATGTGAACAAGGGGAAAAGAGGGTTGAGACATGGGAGGTTATTACTTTTCGTCTTGAGTACGGTAACGACATATTAGTTTTCGAAATTTTGAATTTTCAAATTTCGAATTATGTTTGTTACTACCACAACAGCTGCTTTCGATATTGTTTTACTTTGAAATTATAATATTAAGAAGTTTACGACCTCGCGGTGAGCGTGAGAACTGAGAAGTGACAAGATTTAATTAAATTCAGTCTAATGGAAATGAACGACTGGCATCTTTGGACGGTCGAACTACCCGCAACAGCAGAGGAAGCGCAAGTGCGTTTCCGGCCGCAGTTTATGGAACTTTTTTCAACTAATTAACTGACTAATGAACATGTTCTAGTGACATTAAGTTCATGCGAATCACAAAAACCTAGCATGATAAATCTAAGATGGCATGGTTCATTGGAAGTAGATTTTCCAGAAACAAACAATGCTAGAGCAACGTGCGAACCCTCCGATTGGCAGGTTCTACTCAAAAGAAACTGGAACTTCAAGCCAGTACATTCCCACGTAAATACAGCCACAATATAATAAGATACAGTAGAATTAAACCATAATGTTAGAACTTAGACCCAATCAGGTGCACACATTCAGACACGCTTCAGATATTATGTAATTTGAAGTAGAAACCAAAACTATGTCACAAAGCATGTTACACTTAAGTATTTGTGATTCTATGTTTACAGGGACACGACTAAGCAAAAGAAGTTGTAAGATAATATCTTATATCAGTGAGAGCCCCAAAGAAAGATTCTTCCAACCGAGGGAGGTGCTATGCTTGATCAACCGTAGTTACTTCAAATGTGTCAATCAAACTTCGATAGCGACTTCGACTGAATATTGTTCGCTGTTTGGTTCCCTATACTCTAAAGTCAACTGCATGATACGGTTGTGTGGTACGGTTTTCAGTCTATTCATGAGTTTGCCTTAGTATTCCTTTATCAGCCAAGCCTTTAGTCGTGCAATAGATAAAAACCAGTTCGTTCAGTCTCGTTCATTACTCACGATTGTTTAATTATCGTCCATTGAGTGGTAAATGGAAAATGGTTCATACAAGTTCAAAGGGTATTCTATGATTGAGAACCAAATAGCATGGGTGATATAAGATATTGCAAGGATTCCTTTCGTTACTATAGCATTTGATTTCCAAAACTTATATTTTAATACTATTACTATTAATTTCCTACTATTACCTATAAATTATAATGAATATATAACATGCAGAAGTTAACTGGGAAGTTTTTCAGATGTAAATTCAACATTAAAAAGTATCATAACAGTTTATGAGAGATATTTTATGTGTTTTTAAATGTTCTTTAAGCATTACAAAATGATAGTCTCATACCCAAGTAACCGATCTTCTGTCCCGTTCTTGAGCTGCTAGCTTGGCGCGCTTTTTGTGACGAGGAGGTGGAACTGGCCTATCAATGTCCATAGTCCATCACAGATTACACACTTTTCGATTGCATTTTAACTTCTTTTTATATCAAAAGAAATAAAAGCTTAACAAAATATAGATAATTCCTAAACTAAGGAAATGTGTTCCTAATTCCTATTTGTTGAGCCAAAGGCCAAAATTAAAAGTAACATAAGGTTTTAGAAAGTGTATGTTTACAAATGATTCATTAATTGCGTCATTATTTTCATCAATCTAACTTGATTATTTGCATTTTGAGATCAACGACCCAAAACATTTTTTACTTTTTTGATAATTCCTAGCCCATCGGAGTTTATAAAGTCAGGATCAGGATTTAGGGATGCACCTAAATACTAAACTTAAGGGCCCTCTCTTCCTAAATTAGCAGGTCGATTGTCTGTCAGTGCGAATATCGACATAAATGACATTAAAATAACATTCATAACAGCTCGCCTTGTACGGTGGCGGTTACGACTCTCGCCGCGTCCATGATAGGGCGAAATAGGAGAAAAAACCTTTTTAAGGCTTTTTCTCCTATTTCGCTTTTTAATACATATTTCAAAAAAGTAACCAAACCAAATTATTAACTTATGTATTGCAAAGCTTTTTTATATATTTTTTATATATTCTTTTGATAAATAATGAAGGAGTAAAGTGGTTTCATTCAACGATTTGGAGGTGATTTGGTTTTTTATTTCTTTATTATGTGATACCGATAGAAAAAATATGGCAAAACCAAATTACGTATCATATCATGTAGATTACTTATTATTTTTTTCATATATAATTTCTCTGTTAATGCCGATGAAAAGTGGTTTCATCTGCACGCTTTTTTCGAGAGAGCAGCCTTAAGTCCTCAGTTAACGTAAAATTCGATTACTTCGGCATTTAGAGTTTAAAATGTATGAAATTCGACACATTATATTTTTAGCAACGCAAGCTATATTATTTTATTTAGTGACGTACGTGTAAATCCCATACTTAATATGTACTTCCAACTTCCCTGTCCAAGTTATCGAATGGAAGTTTAATCAGTTCTTTGATCCATTTTACAGACAACAAACATTGGCTGTATACTATTATAGGTCACCGGATAAGGCCTTGGCCTTCACAACCAAACGTGGAACCAGATGGCACCATTAAGGATCTGATTCATTCACTTTTTCTCTCGGATCATGTTATTGAATATGCAATCGTGCGATCGAGTGGTCAAGGTGAAGCATTGTTGCAGCTACAAATATTATATCATGACATCAACATTATCTAAACATTGATTGATACTTAATTATTACTTAGAATTAGAAGTAAGACAGTGGTTCAAAATTTTGTTGCTGCACAAGTCTTAACAATTTATTTTATTTGTTTAAAACTTAATGCACATAAAGGTACAAAGGCAGACTTGCCATAAGGCATTATATCTACCAGTCAATCTTTGGGCGTTATAGGAACAACATTGTATAGGAGCCAGTTAAGTTACATTGAGCAAACAAAAAAAAAATGCAAATGAAAAAGAAGAATTTAATATGTATTAAATACTCTTTACTGTTTTTATCGTTTATCGTTCGTTAAAGGAATTAGATAATTAATATTGTATCTATGACGTAGGTAGAGTACATAAACACAAGTTAACTAACTTTTAACCGTGTTAAATTATCTTTGAATTAACAAATATGTAAAATGAACGCCGAATAGTTAATTTTTGTTACGTTTAGGTGATAATGTTTCATAATTATTTATTATTCGTTTATCCATAATTCAGTAGCTTTCGTTTATTCTTTGCATTAGCAACGATTAAGTCGTAACAGAAGTAATGTTTGCATTTAAATATGTTAAACAATTGGTCTGTTATCAACATGATATGTCGCTGTCCATATACCGACGGATATGCGTCTGGTTTCAGTCATACAACTCACACAAGTCATACAACTGACGTCAAACTTCCCGAGCCATATTTTAATAATCAGAGCGCTTTTGGTTTACTTCATCAGAATTCAGAACACAATCTAGCCTTGATTTTTAAAGAACCAAGGATTGAAGGATAAGATCTTGTGAAACTGTTGTGATCAAAATATTATGTCCTATGTCGTCCTAGTAAGGTTCTAACTTCTGATAGTATAGCTTTAATCATACAAAATTGTCTTGTGATTATGTATCACGATATATTTGATACTTTTTGCTCTAGTTCCTAGCTATTATTTACACATTATACTTGAAAACTTCTACGTAATAATAGTGATTTTGGCACGATGAGAAAAAGTGACATCTAATCTTCATCCAAAGTCTTCATCCTGGATACTTTTATAAATGAGAATGTTTGTCTGTCTGTCTGTTGCCTCTTCACGTCCAAAACCCTGAATCAATTTTGCTGAAATTTGACATGGAGATCATACTTTAAATCCGACATCTTAGTACCGTACGTCCTATATACTTAGGATGACACCTGAGCCTAGATAATTATAATATTATCATCTTTGGAGGTTAGACCATGGTTAGACCTTTAAAAACTACTTGTCTAGTATATGTTTATATGCAGTTTATATGCAAATATAATACACGGCTACATAGACCGATACCCTTCAATGAGTTTACTTTTAAACGTTTCCAAGCATTTTCCAAGCAATTTTTTCAAAGTGCAGTGACCATGCAGAAAAAAAAATGTTTTAATTAGAACACTGAATATTAGCCATTTTTTGTTAATTGCAAAAGAAAATTCGTATCGATATTTAAATTTTAAATTCTAGAACAAGTTTTCAACAACTTAACTTCGATTTTAACGAGTTTAGAATTTGCGGGCGTATTTACGATTTTGCACTATTTTCACCAAGGTAAACGTGTATTTTAACTACTAAAACACTCCACTCCACGATTTCACTGTAACTTGTTACACGTAACGCACCGCGCCGCGCCAACGCGATAACACAACTGAAGTCTGAAGTTAGAACACAATCAAATGCTCATCCAACGCATTTCGTACCTATACCGCGATTCTGCTACGTTAATACAGCTTCGATATAGCTTCGATGCAGTCTCGGAAAAACTATAAAATGGTATTTCATGATAATGTCGAACGCATTCTGCAAAAATTTCAAAAATCAATCGATGGATGATTGTTTGGCGATTATGAGAAAAATCTCTTGCTAAAACAAGCCACGAGCTTTGGCAACTCGCGAGTTGCACAGGCCACAGCTACAGTTATTTCCATTACAAACTGTGCAACAGCACAGAACACACATTGCAACAGTAGAGTGGAAGGAATCTTATTGTAGCTCTGTTGCCAATTTGCCACAGGCCACAGCTGTTCCTGCTGTGTGTTGCTTTCGGCATAGGGCAGCCACATTTCGCTCTTTGATACCCGGACTGGGTCGCAACTCGCAACTCGCAAGTTCGCAAGTCGCAGCACTCGCAGCTGTCTGTTGGATTGAAAATAGCAGAATCCGGGTGCTGTTTACAATATTATATGCATCATTATATTGGCGTTAGCATGGCGATTGAGTTGCAGTTATGGCGTTATGTCACGATGTACAGTTTCGTGAAGGTGTGCGGTGAACGTTATGGCCTATGGCAAAATTCATCTGGGACAGGTTGCTCAAGGCGTGGCCAATCTCCAATGTTATTTGCTCATTATTTAGCAACTTAGCCAATAGTGGCCACTTTGTTATTTGAATAGCTCAGGCTAGATAAGCAGATATGCTTGCAAAAAATCCTACTTAATTATAATATTTTGTAATAAGTTGAGGAAAATTTCGAAAATTTTAAAATTAACTAACATAAATAATATTATAGTAACCACCAAACATTGAAATGTTTTTAGTTTTGTTTATAAATTAATACAATACAGATCCTACTTTTAGTTTAAAAAAATACTTTGCTGTAGGTACTTATACGGCGTTGGGTGTCCACAATGTTAACAAAAACTCGGACACGACATATTTTACCAACTCTCATTAAAAAAGTAAAAGATATTTATCGCAAATATTATATTCAAAAAATCCTAAAAATCCTTAAAATCCAACGGTTTAAGATAAGGCGTGAGAAAAAAGTTTATCAGATAAACTTAAATCAAACTGTTCGTAGACTTGAAATGTAAATACATATTGGAATCGGGTCACGCTGATTGATGCTCTGTTAGCATCAGTCAGCATGACTTTAAATTGTGTAATATTATTGCCTACAGCAAAAAATAAAGAAAATGAAGCAGTTTTCGAATGTGAAGTCTTCTGCTATCTACAGCCGCGTATCTCAAACATTTTTGGTGGGAGAACCCTTATTGAAGGACCTCCATGAAGGAAGTCTCCATGTGTCTGATGAATTTATGTATCGCTCACGGAGTCTTTGCATGGCCTTGGCGCTCCCAGGGCTCCGCGGATCACACGGTGTATGTTTATATTTCTCTATGGAGCACACTTTGACTTACGCTGTGCTTTGACAATGGCTTACCTAGCACATCACTATGGTAAGCCGGACGTGTTGCAGTTACCACTAAAATAAAGTTATAGCGGGTCAGTCATCTAGAGTTTGTGATACCATTTAAAATATTATAAGTACGTACATAGCTGTGTGGTTCCTTTTTGGGTGAGGAACGAGGAATTTTTTTTTAGCCCAAGGGGTAAGGACACACATGTTACCATACCATTAGTTTATTTATTTAAACTTGAAAGCATTTTCACATTTACATTAGCAGCTTTTACATCACAAACCAGAGTTTTTAAATAAATGTAGTCGCGTTTAAAAGCATTATTCAGCAAGCTATTGTACTTGACCAGCAGGAAGTGCAACAATACAACACCGGTCGGCGGTCACCGCTCGCTATTAGGCTCTTGTATACGTGTTCATAGGCTTTAACCACCTTTAACCACACTATAAAACCTAACATTACAGCATGTAGAGATAAACTACGATAACATGGCGCGCCCCTCCAAATTACTGTTTCAATGTGAGTAGTCACATCCGTATGAAAGAGTTTGTATGTAGTTGTAAGTATTCAACCAATCAACCAGTACTCGTAATATTTCACTATAAGTCACACATTACCAAGGTTTGTTGGTCAACCAAGGGTCTACACAGACGGACCGCATTTCAACTGCAATCCAACCGCAAATTGCAGTTCAAGTGCAGTTTGAATGCAGTTGACACGACTGCAATACGACTGCAATAGAACTGCAAACCAAACAGTTCACACGACTGCACGCCAACTGCAACTGAACTGCAATCCGACTGCGCGTTTGGTTTGCAGTTCTTTTGCAGTCGCATTGCAGTCGTGTCAACTGCATTCAAACTGCACTTGAACTGCAATTTGCGGTTGGATTGCAGTTGAAATGCGGTCCGTCTGTGTAGACCCTAATCATAACTAGCCGACCGCGACCGCGCAAGACAACGCACTTCAAACGCTTCAAATTTTGGAGGCGCGCGCCATGTTATCGTAGTTTATCTCTACCTACCTAGATTTTAAAACCATTACTTCTTAGTGTTCACAGTGCTAAGGACACTATGAAAACCTGACATAGCGAGTTCCTATAGTTATATTTGGAAACCTTAACTTTAAGCAATAAGCTTGATGTTCAACGTAGCCATAGCCATGGCCACTGCAAAACAAATATTGGTTTGGTCACTGGAGACGCATAGAGAATAGAGTCGATACTACTAATACTAGAATACTAGATAGTAACTCAAATCAATTTCTGTGATGGTACCACTTTAAGTGGTACCATCACAGAAATTGACAGTTGTGGGGTCCATAATATGGACCCCGCAACTAAATAGCGCCAAAATTCGTTTATTCGGGAACCGTACATTTTTCCGGGAGAAAAAGTATTCTAATTCTTATTAGACTTGACTCGAAGTATCTCCATACCCAGTAAAATTGGTTCAGCGGTTTGGGCGTGAAAAGGTAACAGATAGACAGACAGACAGATACACTTTATTTTAATAATACATATTAGTACGGATAACTTTTGTTGTTTAATGTTGGCACATCGACGACATTTCAGCTATCAGCCGTTGTTTCATTAACATTTGTTGGCACTTGGCTACTCTTACATCCACAAGTATGTAACCCAATTTCGGAGTAACTTTTAACTTCCCAGTTCCCACCAATAAGTTACATAAGCCAAATAGACGAAATCGCTATCATCAGTTTATCGCCAGAATTAGTCAACAGAGTTATCGTGAGAGGAATGTTAGATTAGCGCCAACTCCAAGGTTGTACTCACTGGATGGTGGTTACTGTTAAACCGGCGTTATTATAACTAACCGACAGTTACACACCGTAACATGACTTTCTATCGCCAAGGCTGGCTGAAATGGTAGGATTCTACAAATTGTATTCGACCAAACCACTCACCACTGTTCTTGTAGAAAGGAATACTATTAGTATCTTGATTGTTGACTTGCTTATACAAAATTAAAATGCAAAACCTAGTTATCATATGATACAATGTAAGATTTCGCAATAAAAATTGCGTGCTAATTCGACGGGCCTTAACTTTTACCATGCTTAATTTGTATGAAATGTGATGTGATGTCACGTGATGTAATAATATTGTGATGTAAAAACTCAATCACAATTGACACTTGAACACTGGACCTTGGTAACAATTTGCAATATAGCATTGTATCACGAAAGAGAATGCGAAAACAAATTACAAAGAGCGCTGAAATTTCGTAACTTCTAGACCTAAGCTACTAGCAAATGCTAGGCTAAATAGCCTATGAACTTCGCTTGAACTTGAAGACGTAGGGCCAGGGCAGTGCGTTGCCCTGGTTGCGTGCTGTAACCACTGCAACGCGACGTCATAATTGCTGCAACCATATCGATTTAATCAACCACTTTCTAATCTCCAACAATGGTCCCGAGAAAGTCAGATTACGATATCTTAAGCTGCAATCTGTTAAAACCAATAAGTGCTTTTTACTTATGAGTTATGACAGTAAATAAGGATTGCCCAATAGTCTAACAGTAGCCATTTTTAAAGTGTGCTCCGCAGAGCCTTGGGAGTTGGGACTCCACAAAAGCCTTGTAGGGCTCCGCGAGCTATACATAAATTATTTTAGAAATATATCATTAGACGCCAATACGAAGACAATATGGTTCAAAGACAAAACATTATTTTATTTGGGGGTCCGTCAAAATTGTCACTTCTTAAAAGGGTTCCGCCACTAAAAAGTTTGAGAACTGCAGCTTGTCTACAGAACATACGAGTACTTGTTTAATTTCTTTCTTTGCTTTCAGTGCTAGTACTAACATCCCAGCATCCAGTAATTGGCTGCAAAGGCAGATAGTAAAGGATTGTTTGATCCTCACTATGTTCCACCTTTACGCTATTTATCAAAGGAGTAGTTGTGTTGTTATATTTTTTAATCCATCAATCCCCAAGCGGCAGCCGGCTGCCGCATAACAATTGAAAATCTATTGTGTCTACGATACCCACGATGGAGGTGTTAATGGGCTTTGGCCCACCACACATTCACACCACTGCGTCGCCAGGATCGATAGCGGTATCCAATCACGAAAACCCTTTGATATGAACTAAGGGAGCCCGAGGGACATGCTAAACCTTGCATGCATGTAATATCACGTTATAGTAATATTTCGATTGTGTGTCTCCGTAATCCTGACTACATACTGGCTGTACTCATTCCTGACCTTTGACTCCTTAACTCAGTCTTCACTTCTCATGTCTTCAAGAACTATGTGTCATTCATGTTGGCGTTTAGTACTGATCAGTTAGCCCACTTAAACCACAGTTATACATGGCCTACGGTGTTACACATTACGGTCACACCACTACAAGTTTTTGCACTTATCCACGCTTAGCTTCTAAAATCTAAAGGCTTTTTCATACACGTTTGGTTATTTATCAATTAGGTTTCCTACATTTTAATTTTCAGTTCCGGCACTAAATTTGGCACACAGAGCGAACAGTGGCCATCTCAGTTGCTATGGATTGTTTCAATCCGTTCTTTTTCTATCGACTCAGGCTCTGTGCAAATCTTGAATCCGTTTGCCATTCTAAGAAATTAACTCGAATAAATGTATCTTATGCCCTTTCCCGGTACTCAAAGTATCTACTATCTCCATACCAGATTTCAGAAAAATCGGTTCAGCTGTTTGGGCGTGAAGAGGTAACAGACAGACATACTCACGTCCACATTAATTATAATATTAATATACCAATTACAATTCTGCTTGATACTGAATTGCAAGAGAACTTTTCTAAACGCGTTATGCATTCTGATCGTGGGACGTTCATGTAAGAGTTATTTAATCGCATTTGCTAGCTAGGCATAAAAACAGTATTACCTACTTAGTTCCTA
Organism: Polyommatus iphigenia; assembly: GCA_963422495.1. Classification (NCBI taxonomy): domain Eukaryota; kingdom Metazoa; phylum Arthropoda; class Insecta; order Lepidoptera; family Lycaenidae; genus Polyommatus; species Polyommatus iphigenia. The sequence continues at coordinate 15,025,947 of OY730189.1, forward strand.
GCCTGCTATCAGACGGAAATTACCGGTACCGTTAGATTCTTACTCGATATTATAGATTTCGTGTCAGGTTTACCTTACGGTTAGTGTAGCTGTTAAATAATGGGATTTTAATGATTCGTAATTTAATACGCTGAATAAAGCAATTATGTCAATTGCAATATGTACAAAACAGTAGGTAGCGATTTAAAAATGAAAAGTATGTAATGGGGATTGTTCATTTTTTTTTTTTTTGCTCATTACAAAAAACATTTCGAGGAATAAGGTCAGTGATCGTTTTTCTGTATATAAACGAAAAAAATACCCATTAGTTACTTATATTTTTGAACAAATATGTTTAACCTTAGTTTGACCTTCAATGGCGTTAAATTAGCAATAAATTCGACCAACATTACGTTTCGAACTTTTGGTAAGCTTCTCGTATCAGCTTTCACATAATGAGAACTTGCATTTGACGAACCAGCCATTATAAATAAGATTGAAAGGAAATTTAATACATACTGCAGAGGTCAATTGGCCGCCGATGATGACGTCAGAGCGAATCTTTAAAAATTTATTGAGAAGAAACTAGCCAATAAATTTCAAAATTATTTAATTTATATTCTTAAAATACCCTATTTTAACGAAAAAAAAATATAAAAAGTACATGTGATTTTTTTTGGACAATGCCCATTGTTTTTGGTAAAGCTTACCAAGTTATTCTTTGTCCACTGTGCTAAGTAAGATTATGATATTCCATAGAGTATAGACCATAATATGTCTTATTTATTGTTAAATTAAAGTTTTAAACTATTAGTTTAAAACTTTTGCTGTCTCGTCAGATAAGCAAAAGTTAACTGATTTCGGCTAGACCCCCATCTACTTTGCATGAGGCTGTAAATATGCAGCCTGTATCTTGAGGTATCTTCGATAATAATAGCAGATATTATATGTAACACAAACAATTACACACCTTGTAATTGAGAAATTCTATCAAAAGAGTCGTTATGTCAATTCAAGAATCCTAATTCCTATACATTTCCATCTATTTTGCTGGAAAAGCCTTTCCAGCAATTTGTCTGGTCCCTCAAGAACTCACCGTTTCAGTGTACTTCTCCTGTATACCCTTCTGCAGCTTCTGCACGGGGTACGTCTGCCGCCATCCGAACAGCCTCACCAGCTTGTCCGCCACGTCCTCGCACCGGGGAGTGTCTTTCATCCTCCACACGAGCACTCCCAAAAATCTCAATCACTCATGTTTCACTAAAACTAGCACGTTACGAAACAATTGACCGCGCGTCTGGCTGCCGTGGCGAAAATTTTCGTATAACTTCGGCTTTGTTATCGTTATCTACACCCCACCTCTGTTTTAATTAATGGCTATCAGCTGAAACGTGTGTTTTGTGGAAATTCGGAGCGCTGACGCGATACGAATTTCTCCAAACATTGTAAAAGTCCTGCTGACTGCTGAGTCAATTTAATATAATATTCGAAATTCGTATACCTACAAAATTCGGTATAATTAATGTGGTAAGTTGTAATAAGTAGGTAATGTGGTAAGTTTTTAAATTTTAGTTCGGACCTTAGCCATTTTGGGTTAGCTGGTTATCATTCTTTGGAACCACTAATAATTCAGCGTGCTGAATGAAGTATGAACTTTAAGATATAAACTATTAAGGTTAATTATATACAGACGTTTTAGTTACACGGTGTTTTCAACCACACGTTAGAAAAGTTAGCACTAATGTAACCAGTAACACTCGTATTTTATTATGATAATAGAGTTAGTATATTTTGGTCTCCCACGGCCTGAGTTATGTGATGGTACGGAAGTGTTTCGGTAGTTGTACGTAACTGAATCACCGGAAATTAAATCATCTACAACTCTTACTTTTAATTGCTCTAGTCTAAGAATAGATCAGCTCTACATTAAAGGTAACTTTGCTGCAAGGTCTTTGCTATAGAAATGTATGCTATATTTTGTTTAATGGAACGTATAGATGAGTACTAAAGCCGTTTAATGTGTTATTAATCCTTTTATAAATTTAGTTAAGTTAGTTAAAAAAATCTTTTGTTATCGCGGCCCACTTGGGCCTTACGGGGATTGATAGGTTAACAAACAGACTTTATGTTTTTTATAATGTCCATGGCCACAAGTCCTGTCTTTTTGTGTCTCAACTCCCATTACGAAATTAATTCTCTTTTCGAATATTCCAATAAGCATGCGCCAAAAAATCGGAAATAAAGCTAATATTACTATGCAAATATTTAATAACTAAATACCGTACAATCCGTGAGCTAAAATTTGAGCAAAAACCACGTCGGTATCGGATACGTTAGATCAGACAATTGACAATCGAGAGGTTGGAAACCATTGTTAGTTACGAGGTTAGCGGAATAAGTCGGTGTAAAAACAGTTGGCATTGACGGGCTGTTGCAATTATAACTATAACAGTAACGATCAAATTAAAATAATTATTTCGTTCGAAAATTAACTAAAATAGTAATTTTATTATGTACAGCGCGGTAGTCTGTCTCTTCTTCGAAAGATCTAGCAGCTAGCTGAAGTGGCTGGCATCTGTGCCTGGTGTAATTCAATCATACTTTTTGCTTTAAATGGCACATTCTTGACCAAATAAAAGTAGTTTTTCATTGCATTTAAGTTTTAAAGTTATTAATTGTTTCTAAAAGCTTTTTGACAGGCGGTTATCTACTCAGTATTCACTTACGTCAACAGTCAAAACGTTTACTAATCACTAATCAGTGACTAGTTAAAGTCTAAACGGCGAATCGAGGCACTTGAAAACAAGTGAAATGTCAAAATTTGTATGGTTTTCTGTGCCTCGTATCCTCATTTTGATCATGGAAACCATGAACCACCACCATCTTAGTATACTTTTAGATCAAAATAAAAAGGAAGTAAGTTACAAATTACATAAACTCCAAGTTACTGCAAGTTAGTAGTAGTTATATTAATGCTAGGTTTCCCAACGCTGATGCTAGATCAGATCGGGGTATCTAGATCTGTGCCAGCCGAGCTATTATGCTAGCAGCTGAAAAACTAACTGACACTAATGATGTTAATATAACGGGCATCTCAAACAAAGACATAACAAGGTTAAAAGAACACTCAATTACGTGAAGATGTGTGAAGAGGAATAATAGGAGAACAAAATATGACGACTATTCAAAGAAAAGTTACAAAAGCAAGGACTTAACTTTAAGGCGACTTAACTTAACTTTAATATTATGACGAGTTTGACAGAAAATCTATGTTGCTTATTTCATAAAAATGTCAGTAAATCGTAGTTAAGTAATCATTCAAACTCTCTGAGTGAGGCCGTAACATAGACTTATAATATTATATACTGTCGTATTATAGGTTTATGGGCCGTAAAGTAAGAGACGTCAATAAGAATTTACTTGTTAGTTGTTGTACGGTAGAAACGTTGTAACTTGTAGATAGTAAGTAATTCATACTTATTAGTAATTAGGAATTATTGTTTGTCTACGACTACTTACTACGTTCAGACAGTAGACAGTAATATAGTGTTGAGGAAAAACGGTAAACCATAGACTACAGTGATTTATTATTATGACAATAGAATGAATTTAATAAATATGCTTAGAAAGCGATGCAATGTCACAAAAGGAGTGAAAGTAAAAAACAGATATTAGATAGAAGTTACAATGTTAAAGTCAAAATGGATTATGGAATTTTATAACGAGTTTACATTATTTCAATCCAGTGATCCAATCCAGCGCTGGATTGCTACTGGATTACTATTGGAATAATACAATGTATAAACGAGCACTGGAAATTGGAATGCACTGAAATGCAATTTAGCAAACTCAATGAAAACCGGTCATAAAACTTAAAGTTATCTATCGCTTTTGTCGAAACCTCTAACGAATCACGTCATGGTACGTTGAGCAGAATTTATATTTTCGACCATCGTAAAAACGAGATTACAACTATAGATTTATTATAAATCATTTCATTTGAATTTTAAGATTAATCCAATCGCAAGTCTTTGTCTTATTAGAAAATGACCATCTAACTCTACAGTCTCTACCTACTACATAGAGTTTTAGTTAGCACATTCATATTGACTAGGCTGCAGTCGACAGAGTAAAGGTAATTCTTAGTAAGTACATAGTACAGACGTACAGAACTATAATACCACAGATTACTAAACAAGTAAACAGTTACAAAGTTAATAATACTACAAATTACAATACGCTATCCGTCGTGCTCTATGGTAGACTTTCATCTGAGCTCAGTGATTTGCATTGCAATGTAATAAAATAGGATGAAAAAGCTGAAAAACTTCAGTTTAAATGTTCTGACTCTTAAATATTTAATCAAAGCTGGGTTCTCAACCTTGTACACTACACGAGCGCGACGGCAGACATTCGCACGGTAAATTGGCACACAGAATTCCAAATGGGGGTTTGTCACAGCACAAAACTCACTTTATAATCGAGATAAAGGCAGTCTGATAACAGATTGAACAGTTCAATACACGATTTGGTTATCTTTGTAAACAAACGAGAGGCTACGCGGCGAACTGGCTAGGTTACTGCGCGGGCGCCGGTCGACGAGAGCGCGGGGGGCGAGGCGAGGGGCGGCCCCCCGCGCTCCCCGCCCCTCTGACAACAATCACAGCACCTGTACACACAGGTACAGCCTTAATACGATAAAGTTGTGCTCATATTATCGTCAAATTAACGGATCATTAGGAAGACGTCATATTGGATGAGAGGATAAGAAAGAAAGAATGGTTTAAATCTTTTGAGGGCTTAGCCAGAAAAAATAGTCATGCCAGTTCATCAACTACATACGTTATAAATTAATAACTAACTAATTCTAAAGAGTAGAACCAAACTAAGAAACTAAAGGATAATAACTAATAAGAAACTAAATGCTAATAAAGAAAGACTAGTTGACTTTAGAAAAAATAAGTTGAAACAAAAACAAAACATTGTTAATGAAGGCTGACGTCTACAGAATTTTGATAAGCGTACTTGAAGCAAGACCTTCAAGATAAGAGTATTTTTGTAACCGCGGAAATGAGTTACACAAAATTAAGATTTAAGGTAACTCATGTAAGTCATGTTAAATGATTACTAAATAATATTGAATAATTTCCATTTAGGTTTGTCGCTTTTTTCTAAAATTTGTAAAGTTTATTTGTCAGAAGACTCAGAAGTAAAAAATAACAATAATCAATAATGTTTTAGAGACGAGCACTCGGCAGAAGCTCCTGCTAAGAAATCGTTTCTCTCTCATTGTCTCTAGACTGCACTCAAATCACTGGAATTCTGATCTGCTAGTAGAAGACCCACTTTTTATGCCGTTCAGAAACACAATATTAAGGCATTTATTTCACTTTTTTTTACACGGAGAAATGCTTTGCGCATCCCCGACGCATTGGGGACATCACTCATCAGCCGGGGTATGTGGAGACTCCCCGTAGCATCTACCCACTCAAACCCCTTAATGCTTTAAGTTCAAACTTCAAACCCCTAAGGCCTAAGGCCTAAGCGGTCACCGGCGACCGCGATAACAATAGAAAGGCTATTGTGTCTCGTTTTTCCACGATCGAAGGAATATTAATGCTCCACTCCCTGCTTAGAGCCGGGACACTTATGCACTAACTTTTACTACTAGAAACTCACGTAGAAATTCAAGATGAGTTTCTACGGCACGACGTCCGACGACGTGCCGTAGTTTTTTACGACGCGCGTACGACGTCGTGCCGTGTTTTTGTGTCCCTGCCCTTAGGCATAGTAACGGGCAAGGTCCCATTTACCTAGAAAATATACCTTGCATTTATGCACTAACTTTTTACTGGGTATCTGAGTAATGTTTTTGCACAATCCTAAGGGCCTGTTTCACCACTTCCTGATAAAGTGCCGGATAGGCTATCCACAACTTTCTTGATAGATTCTCCATACTCTATCTATCAAGTTAAGTGGTGGATAGCCTATCCGGCACTTATCAGGAAGTGGTGAAACAGTCCCTTAGTCTCTGAATAATTCCTATGTCGTTACCACAAGATCCCTGTCACCATAGACTAAGGAAATACTACTATCACTCAGAGGTGCAACTCCGTAAGTCGTTAAAAGGGTGTGCAGGATCCGGCAAGGGTCATTGGCGTCGCGTCGGGTGGTGTCGGGCAGCGGAGCAGAACGTGTGCACCGCCGGAACACGACACCCGACCTGATCAAGGACATGAACTACTTTCTAATGGGGACCATCCCGTGGAACGTTAACCAGTTTTTGATTAATTGGACCGTATTTTTAACCGACTTCGAAAAAGGAGGTTATCAATAATTCGACCAGTATGTATGTAATATTTCCAGAACTGCTCAGTTTTCGTTTATGTTAGTCTATAACAGCTCCTGAACAAATGTGCCTTTAATAAAGTGTATTTTGACTGAAGTTCCTTAGTACAGTTTGGCCTGATGAAAATGTTATAAACCTTTAATGATAATTACTTTTAGGTACCACATAATACTAAATAATGAGACAAAGTATTAGGAAATATAATTAAGGTCAAGTAAGTTGATTAGGTGGATAAGAACTACGAAGCATCTTTGTTACTAATTCTGTGTTCATCACAATAAATATTAAATTGTAAAAGATTACGTGTAGCGCCATCTACTTGAAACAGACTGAACTTCTTGCTAGGTAGAGTCAACTAATATGTATTCTGTATAAAGTTAACGACAGTCAACACACAAGTTAGCAAACTGTGAGTCACCTTAGTTTATTCGATAGATGTAGCTGTCAGTTAAAAACTTAAAACCTAGATTCAATAATGTACCGGCCCCCGGGTCTTTTTAAAAATTTTGTAGAAAATTATTAATACATATATGAATATGATTTATGTAAGAGTCCAAACTCCAAACTGATCGACAGAAGACATTGTCACTGAGCCTGGATATCGAATTGACGAAGGGATAATAATAAATAATGTAAATAATTAGACCAATTAGTTTTTTAATGTAACATAATAATATCATACTATTACCAGATTAAATACAAATAGGAGTGCTACACTAGGTAATTGATTCAAATCAGGAATCCTGCGAAGTGCTGGGACCTGGCTAGGTATCATGCTACACGCTGGCCTACTATTTGACATTAATACGATAATATAATTACAACCGTGTCGAAGTTCAATACTCCTCTGTAACTGTTCAAATAACTAAACTGATGAAAGGTAATCCTAAGTCCTAAATCCTAAACAAAACTATTTATTTCAAGCATTCGCTTATCCATAATATGGCTATCATTGTCTGTTCAATCATCAAAGGCTTTTGCAATGTATCAGACAAGACAACAAAAGGTCTGGTATAAACTGGGTCTTACCTTAACTTACTGGGTCTTACAGCTTTAACCTTATTGTTGTCGAATAATTAGTAAGGACTAACGACCCTTGTTAACACTCGATAGGGTTCAGTGGGCACACGGCCATGGTCTGCCTCACAATCGAGGGCTTTTTTCAAGGGTGATGGAACGTTTTAAGTCATAGGCTGTCTCAACTGTAGCTAGTCGGGTCAAAAGTGTTAGATAATCATGTCATCTCCTTAGTTCTTAGTGTTTATAAAAGAGAACAAATAGAATTAGCAATGATTATTTTTAGGGTCTATATTATTATGTCTACTTAAATTCCGAGCAAAATAATAAAGCAAAAGTATGTTGAAGAAACGCCTGTACAAAGTTCATAGCAATTCTGCATCTCAACATTTATCAATAAGTAAGTATCAAGTACAGTACCCGGCGATAAATATTGCACATCGACCTTTGGAAAGTGACAGTCGGCTTATTTCGTATAGTCGGCGTATTTTGTAGAGCGTTATCTCTTACGCACGAAATACAAAAAGTCCGGTATATATTAGGAGCTGTTAAAAAAACCATAATTATTGGTTTGCTTCTTTTGACAATTTTATTATTCTTTGTATAAAACACACCAAATTTTCTATAAGTTATGGCTTTAGGTTCGGGTAAAATAAAATAAAAAAGCGTGTTCAAATTATGTTTACGTATATTTTAATTCTTTTGAAAAATTACAGCTGTAGCAAATTTAGGGGTGTTCACAACTCTAGATATATATTTTGAACTGGACGCGACTGCACTCTATTGAATTTGAACAACGACTGACATAATGTCAAATAGGTGTGTGCTACAAAGATAACGCTCTATGAAACCGAAATTAACCGATTGTCTCTTTCCAAAGGTCGATGTGCAATATTTATTGCCGGGTATTGTACCTACTATGAATTATGATGATTTTTTTATTGGATCGAATAAGATCCTAAAAAATTATTAACTATTTCGCATTTAAGTTTACTACAAATGTGACTTGAGATTGCAGAATATTCCTTTAACTTCTCAACATTTAAAGTACATTAGCAAATTTTATATTACAACTTGCTAGCAAAATATACAAGTTTTATTAGGTACTTAATTGAGTAGGTGTTTAATGCAGAACATGTAAATTTTAGTACTTACCTATAAATGTTGACATTTAATCAAAGCTATTTCACGCTCGCTCATTTACATAAGCTTGAACTGGCTCCTGTATCTACTTGCAACGGTGAACGTAAATAAAACAGTTTTTGTCCTAAACCTTATTAGGAGGAGGAGAAAAACTCGGCAGCCTCACCTCAATCAAACAAGGCTTAGAGCTTAGTTTACCTCCATATTAGGTACCTACTTTAAATTCCACTTTTTGTACCTGTTTAAAACACTAGTCACTAAGATGTTTTTGAAGTGAAAACTTCTTTAGCGGCGTTGAGCACTTTTGTGGGATGGGTAAAAACTGTGAAACTCGCGTCAGATTCTCGTGCTGATCGAAAAACCGTAAGACGGTTGGAGAGTAGTGTTGTAACATCGAAATCGATTAATCGAACAATCGATTGTTTTTTTTCGATTGTCGATATTTTTTAATCGATTGTATTTTGTAACATATATTGTTTTTAAAGTAGACCTTTTCTAATTTCTCGAATAAAAACGAGACTCTCGGGTTGCCCTGTATCGTAAAAGCGAGACGAGAACGAGACGAGACGAGAAAAATCTCGCTCTCGCGTGAAGCCCTAATTGTAAGGGTTTCGATTAATTAAAAAAATCGTTTTTTTAAAAATCGATTTTCATAAAAAATGGGTTAAAAATTTAATCGATTGTAAGGGTTTCGATTAATTAAAAAAATCCATTTTTTAAAAATCAATTTTCATAAAAAATGGGTAAAAAAATGCACAACGTTAATAATCAAGTTTTCACTTCTGCCGGCACTCCCGGAGTGCAACCCGTCTTTTTTTTTCAGTAAGAGAAATAAAAGACCAATAAAAGGCAACGAAATCGGGGAATGCTTCAGGAAAAGATAATATATTTATTGCCTCTTTAAAACTTGGCGATACCGCTGCTGGGCTAGTAGATTATCTGAAAGTTGTAAGTAACTTGTAAGCATATTTTTATAGATTTGAAATCGTATCAAATGTAGACTATGCAGTATGCATGTTAAGGTGACGCAGCGTTAAAGTAAGAAACCATGTTGGATATGTTTTAGATTGCTTGTTTTCTATGAGAGGCCGGCCCGGCCTCTCATAGAAAACAAGCAATGGAACAGCAAAAAATGGAAAGGGCGTAAGCGACAAAATGGTGTTTGTCGCATAATTTAAAAACCATAAATACATTTCATATAAGCTATGCACAAATTAAAGTGCATGCTTGAACCAATTTATGTACAAATTTTGGAACCTTAAATCACTCACCTCTGTTGGAAAAATAGGAATCCCTTTTTTTACAGAGGTCTTTTCGATTGATTATTCTGTGTTATAAAAGTTGTCCAATCGTGTTATGCTATGGGCAATTCAAAGACAAAGACATGATGAATACTGACAATGAACTTCAATTTCTTAGCTTTAGTCATTGCTGAGAAAAATCGGCATCGCTACAGCCAAATTATCAAGGCGTCGCCTTAATTGTATAGAGTATAGACGTATCAATGCTTTGTTTTTTAATTACTTACCTTGGAAAATGTTTTCTCGTCACATAGAAACTGATTTCCTCAATACAACAATAGCGATTGCTCTCTATCAACCTAGAATATCGCCAACAAAAAGTAAAACATGTTTTTATGCATTAAACTTTCAAGAGCATAGTTTCATGGTCATTCGAATGTTTTTACTTTTTAAATATTAACTCGGACATCTTTGGAAATATTTTTTGTCTCTTTAGCTCTACAATTAAGGTAAAAAAAGTTAATATTTTTTTGGAACACTGCATAGTGATTTTGTTTAATTTAGCAATGATAACAAACAAATGCCACACATAAAACAAAAAACCGAAATAGCTTTTTGTTAAATTAACTGTAGTGTCATAATATTTTTGTACAAAAACATAACCGGAATTCATACAATGGCACATACCTACCTAACAATATACAATGAAACTGGTCATTATAGTTACTAAAGCTCCAGGTCAATGAACTGAGCATAAATTCAACGGTAAGAACAATATCTAAATCAAGGTCATGTTATTTAATTGTTATGTTTAGAAGACCAGCTTGAGCTATTAAGAAGTTCAAGAAAATTTCATAAAATTTTCAATTTTGAAAGTAAATCATAATATTTCAGCTTGACCCCTTCGCCCAGTCCTTAGTCCTTAACTCCTAGTCCTTACCCATGCTAACTCCAAAGAACTCTGAGAAATATGTGACAGCGTTTTATATATATAGCGAATTTTATTATACAGCGAAGAAGTACGGCAGTAGTTTTAGGCTTTGGATTAACACAATAATATAGACTCTACTTTTTCCCTAAAAGTTCCTGGGGGTTATCTAACTAGCTTAGGACCATCGCCATAAGAAACTAGTTTCATATGTCGATGCTTAGTACTATATTTCCATCAAAACCCCTTGGAAAGTTGCGCAAGAGGCCGTTACGCGCATTCCTCCCTCGCGAACGGAAGCGCGCAGGAAAGCCAAAGTGGGTAATGTTCGGTTGTTTCAACGGGGAACCAACGGACAGTGACGACATTGGAAATCGAGAGTGTTTTCTATTCAATATACCTACACTATTGCAAATATACCTACAATATTTAAGTCGATTTGCTTAGAAAGACTCTTACAAAAACACCAATTTGCAGCTTTCAGAACGTTTTGTTCTTGTCTATCAAGCAACTTTTCCAAGATACAGGGACAAAACGCAGTGTAAGCAGTGTATAAATTTTGATTAGTAAGCTTTATAACGAATTTATGAATATCCACAAATTGTGTAGCATAAAATGACTTCATAATATGAATTGTGCCGAACTTGAGTGTATAGTGCCTAACTTAACAATTTATTAACAAAACATAATTTATTAATTTTATTTTTACTTAAATATACTTAATCTGAGTTAAAACCCTAAATATAACTAAACAAGCGAGATATCTGACATAACCGAATCGGTTAGTTCGGCCACGTTTAACATTGGAATTCGCTTAACCTTAATTTTGCGCAACAACGAGTTTCCTTTATCGGACAAAACTGGGTTACGCGTCTGATATCCACAATCAATAAGCGTGGTATTCATAATGTAAATAATATTTTTAATACATTGTAATCGTCATCATCATTATTACTTTGGAAGCCCGTCATTGAAATAGGAATAAAGTATTTTATAATAATAAAATGGGCCAAGTGCGAGTCGAACTCGCACGAAGGGTTCCGTACCATTAAAGAGTAAAAATAGGCAAACAATAATTGTGGGTTTGGTATTTTGATGACAGAAATCGAGCTATAGCGGTCCTTCAAATACAGCCTGGAGACAGGCAGACGGACAGTCAGCGAAGTATTGGGGATGGGGATACACATAACCCAGCATTAGGGAAGGAAATCCTAAAAAGATTTTGTGTTGTTTCGAAGTAACTCAAAATCTCTTGATAATAAAAGAGATTTTGAGTTAGATGTTACTCAAAATATCTTTGATAGTATTGTTACTCATGGAATCTCTATTTACGGTCGTGTAGTGGAAATGCCACAATCGAGTAATTTCTCGTAGATTATCTCCGTAATATGTCTACTGTGATCGTGATGGTGGCACACGAAGCGATAAGAGGAAAGCTCGCTACAATTAAGGTCTAATGAAAGCTGAACATGTGACCGGTAGCCTGTGGGTCAGAGCGCGAACAATGGGTCGTGGGTCTTTCAATCTTTAGGGTTGCCGGCTTGGCGAAAATTGAGATAAATAAAAAAAAAACGGGCTATTCGTTGTACTGGGGAAGTGCCGGTAGGACAGGAAAGAAAACTGCAGTAGCGCTAGCACGGCGACCAGCGGAAATGCGAAAGTATGGACAAACTGTGGAAATAAACCTATGGTGCCGTTCCGATCTTTACCGCGGCTAATCGCGACCGACAAAATTTTAATTAAAATGCCACTTTATGACAGACTATAGTTTATGTCATAATGTAGGATATTATTTCAATTTTTAGGACTATAGTCTGTCATAAAGTGGCATTTTAATTGAATTTTTCGGAACTAAAAAAAAAGAACGGCACCTTAAGTTTATCTCCACAGTTTGTAACTATAGTCTGTCATAAAATGGCATTTTTATCGAATTTTTCGGAACGAAAAAAGATCGGAACGGCACCTTAAGTTTATCTCCACAGTTTGTAACTATAGTCTGTCATAAAATGGCATTTTAATTGAATTTTTCGGAACTAAAAAAGATCGGAACGGCACCTTCTAAGGTTTATTTCCACAGTTTGTCCATACTTTTGCATTTCCGCTGGTCGCCGTGCTAGCGCTACAGATGCAGGCACACCTTTCTGCAGAGCTGAAGATAAAGAGCAGGGGATATAAGTTGCTCTACTTTGCTACTAGTGTCTAGTGGTCTACTCTCCCTCGTTCTTTAATACGAATTTTTGTTGAAGCCCACCCCAAAAATTGTTTTCACTTAAGGTGACGCAGCGTTAAAGTAAGAAACCGTGTTGGATATGTTTTAGATTGCTTGTTTTCTATGAGAGGCCGGCCCGGCCTCTCATAGAAAACAAGCAATGGAACAGCAAAAAATGGAAAGGGCGTAAGCGACAAAATGGTTTTTGTCGCATAATTTAAAAACCATAAATACATTTCATATAAGCTATGCACAAATTAAAGTGCATGCTTGAACCAATTTATGTACAAATTTTGGAACCTTAAATCACTCTCCTCTGTTGGAAAAATAGGAATCCCTTTTTTTACAGAGGTCTTTTCGATTGATTATTCTGTGCTATAAAAGTTGTCCAATCGTGTTATGCTATGGGCAATTCAAAGACAAAGACATGATGAATACTGACAATGAACTTCAATTTCTTAGCTTTAGTCATTGCTGAGAAAAATCGGCATCGCTACAGCCAAATTATCAAGGCGTCGCCTTAACAGGTGCAATGATTCCTATACCTACTAATATACATGTACATATACATGTATATTCTGTGCCTATACAGCAATTATGTACTAATCCTTAAAACTAATCAAATTAAAAAAAATATAATATCTAAGATTATTTAATTGTTTTTAACGAGTTTCCTATATTAATTTTAATGAGCCTAATAAATCTGCTATCAAATACATAACATCAAATCGAAACCTGATCCAAATTGCCGCGTTTCCGGTCAGTCAAACTGACATTATGTAATACTAAACATAATATACTAAACAAATCAACCATAATATACTTTTTGTTACATAAAAACTATACTGATCACAACGTAACATAGAAACGTTTAGGGAGAAAATTATTATTTTTTTTACACTCGAAAAATCCTCCTTTAGCCTTGAGGTGATAGTAATAAAATAATAAATGAAGTGTCAGGTAAGTAATTTTGTATTTTAAGTACGACATTTATTTTTCTGCTTAAAAACGTCTAGGTAAGGAAGTAAGCAATAGTATGTACACCTAATATCTTTATTTAATTTTTTACACCCTACCATAAACTTTTCAAGGTTTCCAAGGGAACGTTTATATTATGTAGAGCGTAGAGGTAACAAGGTACACCCCTAAAGAATTTCGCAATGTTTTCAAACCATTGTGGCAAGTCGTTTATGTGAAACATGGTGTTATTGTTGGACGTAGACTAAACACGCCGAAAAACTGCACATTTTCGTGTCACCTTATCTTTTATCTACGTTTTATCCAATCTTGAACCAATCTGGTTTAATGCACTGTGATTTTGTTTGTTGTTGTATATTCGATGTTGTGTAGAAAGGCGAATGCCCAAAGGTGGTACCAATTTGTGTCATGCGTCATCCTGAAAATATAATAGCAATTCTTTTTCGAATTTTTTAACGTAATTCCACGCCAGGAATCCAACATTTGAACTGTAAATATAATGCTAGACATATTGATCCGTTTTTGGTTTTTGGGCCGTTTTTGGTTATGAGTAAAGGGGGGAGTGCTCCTATGTACTAGGTACACAAACACATGAGTACTACAAAATTACTCCTGTTTATATTAAACCCATCAGTCGTGGCAAAACGAGACACAATAGCGTTTTCATTGTTATCGCGGCCGGATGTGGCCGCTTGGGGCTTCATGAATTAAACCGTCATTCACCGAAACCAATATTTGGAAGGCAAGAGTTTCAAGTGCAGCAGTAAACAGCTAGTAGTAAAAGATTAATATTAATACTTTGGGCCGATTCACACCGGATCGGCAGCGGCCGGCAGCGGCGCGAAGAGCACTTTTAGTGTGAAATAATTTTAAACTTTATTTGTATACTTATAACTACTAGTATCGCTTGAAAACTTCTAAAAGGGCTCGAGGCGCCGCTGGCGGCCGCGCGGCGCCGCAGGCAGGCGATACTAGTAGTTATAAGTATGTAAATAAAGTTTAAAATTTATTCACACTAAAAGTGCTTTTCGCGCCGCTGCCGGCCGCTGCCGATCGCACCTCTGCCGACCGCTGCCGGCCGCTGCCCGGTGTGAATCGGCCCATAGACTGGCATTTATATTAAAACATGTCCATTCGTAATGATTTCAAAACGAGCAAAGTTTAATGAACGAATGATTCAGACGTTGCTCACTCACGTGACTCCGCAAACAAGTTTCATTTATTAATCCAAATTGGACCATGTTGCAGACATTTTTGCAACTAGTCTATGAAAACACACAAATATAGAGTAAATTCTAAATAATCCGTTTGGTGTTTTAGGCGTTATTGCGTAATACAGGTGAAACATGATGTAGCTTAAGATGAACTATGTTGCAATCATATTCGTCTATGGTTGCAATATTGTATTGCCAAAGTACTGATCCAGATCCATGATGGTCCAGTGATATTGTATCAAATCAGAACTTATTACTTGATTCGAAAATGTTTTAATGCGTTCAGTGTAACAGGAAATAATTTACAGTAAACACAAAGTTTAGTCATAAGACCTTATTGGATTGATAACGAATGTCATCGACCATTTTACTAACCTACAGTACAACTTCTTTTATAGTCGCTCGGCAGAAATTTTTACTTTAAGAGTAAAAAAAAGGGAATGGCTGCTCGTCTTCTCAACTTTTATAGGTCGCTAACACTGAGACTAATCATAAGAGGTCAGACCAGACATCTTGGTCAATTAGACCTAATAAAAGAGTTTCAAATTAAACCAAATTTTTATTAAGTGTCTCTAAAGCGGCTTGTTCTAATTAAACTAGATATATTTAGTACTTTTACTCAAGTATTTTTAGAAAACTTAAAATAAAAAACTTCGATGTGGTGTCCTTATTAAATGCCCAAACTTGAATGGACATTAAAAAATTGAAGTAAGTACATAGTTGCTTG
This sequence comes from Polyommatus iphigenia, assembly GCA_963422495.1. NCBI lineage: Eukaryota > Metazoa > Arthropoda > Insecta > Lepidoptera > Lycaenidae > Polyommatus > Polyommatus iphigenia. The sequence goes on from OY730189.1 coordinate 15,041,732, forward strand.
TTACTTTTTAATCTAACAATGTACAATTTTTTAGCTTGCTAGTATTTAGCATCTGCTAGCAAGTTCAAAAATTGTATATTTAGTAAAAATGTACTACATACTATGATTATTCGCGTTACGATCTACCCACACGCTCGTAATAATGACACTGGCATTTGCAGCTGCCACACCTAGATTCCTTCGCCGAGAACAATGTAGCAAGTTTGACTTTAAGTACGTAATACGTATAGTGCTATACCTCAAATTATTTATTCCAACCACAGAAAAGATACAGAACAATAGTAAGGAAAGAGCGAAGCATTTTTTTTTCAATAATTATATAGTATTGGATAAGGCATGTATTTACAAAGAAACAAACCACGAGAGAGCTGTACCAACTACCAAGTACAAAACAAAAAAAAGTCAATCAAAAGCTTTTGTAAGTGAAGAGACAAGCTCTACAAAGCTTATAATACGCTGTACGGGGTTCAAAACCTACCTGGCAGGTTTTTATTATTTTTAACCTGTATTATTATTAGAAGGGACACTAAGAAAGCAAGGTTTATATGAACCAATACGTAGCTATCAGCAAAATTGTTGTAGCCAAAATCACAGTAACTATTTAGAAATGTCACCTAGTAAAAACGGTACATAATTTAATAAAAGCTTAAGCTAAAATCCATCAGCCGTTTAGGTTTCAGAGCCCAAATAATTATACAAAGAAACTCGATTGAAAGGAAGGGGAACAATTACTAACAAGGAGGGTTATAAACATTATCCTCCTTCTGGCGCAGTCGATTAAAAATATAATTTCGACCGGAAAACTAAAACACTGGACATCTCCCATCATAAATTCAAAACGCGTGCCGTTGACGAAGCTTGATTCCTTTTCCGTGCTTTTGACATTTTTGTAGACTTTATAATTTTAACTTCCCTTAGCATGCAGGTGGAACGGAGGGTTGGGCCCGGCGGATGTGACGTCACAGGCAGTGCCCACTTGTGGACGTTCCCACGCACATGTGCTTGGGATGAAGTTCAAGGGGCGCATGCTCCAGAGTCCAGACTATGTTTAATGTTTATCAAGCAATTATTGAATCCCAATATAGACGATATTAATCGGAGACCATAATATTTTAGGTACAATTTGGTTAAAACGAACTAGGCTGAACTTAGCTTCCCTCTGTTGGTAATGACTAATGAGTAATGACTTAATGAATAATGATTTTATGGAGCTAGCGAAGGAATCTTATAAGTAGACATTTCTATTTTTTATATTCAGAAAGTCCACACGAGGAGTCACAACTCAGTGTCAGTTTTATTTTGCAGACTAGTAAAAATAAAAAATAAAAAAATATACTATCCACAGCTGAATATATAAGCTCCTCCTTTTTGGAAGTCGGTTAAAAATTATTTTCACCACAGGTGCATACGAAATCATCCCTCAACAATGTTTCATCCAACTTCTTTAGGCTTTTAGGTACAGACACTACACCTCTAGAACCAAGAACATCTTTACTATCCAGCGAGTGTTGTAGATAAATAAACTAAGTTGAACATCTAAACCAGAGGTTCCCAAACTTTTTTTTCTCATAGACCACTTTAAACATTTTGCTGGATCCGGTGGACCCCACAGCCCCCCCCCCCCCCCCTTCAAAAAGCCTTTTTTTGTATTCTAAGTTTAAGTTACAGTACAAGGAACCAATAACCTTCACTTTGGAGTGGTAAAAAGTAAACGCAAAAACACAAAAATTATCTCCTCGCTCTGTAATATTTAATCTGCTATTAATATAATATTGTCTGCCTATAATCATAGGAGAAGTCAAATCGGGTCACCTAATTTTTATAGACCCCCGTTAACGACTCGTGGACCCCCATTTTTTTTCAACGCAAGCGTAGACCCCTTTCGGGCTCCCGTGGACCCCATGGGGTCCACCTGGACCACTTTGGGAATCAATGATCTAAACAGTCATTATGCCCCTCCTCCTGCTGCCTGCTTCGTGACAGGTGTGTTTTTATAATCTATCCAGGTAGCCGAGTAAAAATAGAAGACTGTAAATAATACTCATCTGTTCAACTTCCGTTGGGCCTGTTATATAATTTATTCTGGTTGTTTTATCCGACTCAAAAAAAGGTTGATTTTGTGCATTTGTTTGTACGCGATATCGCTAGAGAATACTGAAGCTATTTGGAAGGAGTTTTCGTCATTGACTAGGAATTATGATATTTACCCTTTAGAGAAGTTATTACTTATTACTTATCAACGTTTCAAGATCTGATGAAGACAACCTTTCCTTTGAAGAACCAACCAAGAATGGAAACTAGCATTATATTTGTTCATATTTTCCGTTTGATTCCTGGCGGCTTGTCTATAATAGTAACAATACCCTTTGTTTCACCCCAGGTTGTACTAGCTATTAACTTACCTACTTGGAAATTCCCAGGTGCCTAATCATCTTAGCCGACTTTAAGGGCGTTCCTTTCGGAGATAACGTTATTTACCGTATTTCAAGCCTTATAAACTCATAATTTAAAAGCTACAAAGTAATAATAAAAATACAGAAATAATCTTCAGTCTATCAACATTCCTTTCGCCGTTTTAAATTTTCTATTTTTGTTTATTATACTCATGATATCAGCTTCCAAAGTAAAACCAATTTATTAAAAATGAAGCATACATTCAGCATCTCCTTAGGATTTAGAAATTACTTTTATTTGAAACACACGCCAATAGATCGACAATATCATAAACTACATATTCCCCGTTTTAAATTTTTTTAGGACAATTTTGAACTAAGATAAGTAAAAAAAATAGTTTTGGTGCGATCTCGGCAACGCGGCAAATGTATGGCCAAGGTCGTTTGCTCGGGGGACGGCCTTAAGTAGAAATTGTATTGTTGAAAATGTACTGTTAGTTGTTACAAATGTTTTTACAGTATTACAAATACTATGTAATTATGGTTCATCAAAATTGCCTTTTTCTCTCGTTCGACATACAGAAGTACCGTAAGATGAAAATTACTTCTTTAAGTACTATGGTCAAAAGCACAAGACGATTCATAAAACTTTATATTATGGAGGTATTTCCACGTTCAGCCATGATGAGTAACCATGATTGGGAAGCTAGCATAACATGCACAAATCACAATCGGCATTTATTGCCCATTGATTTATACTGTAATCAACTAATTACAGACGAATATGACCCGCTATGTTCGTAACCCTATTTATTTAAATTATATTAAAAGGAATTAATTATTGTACAAAGGTATTTAATGTAAATAATATTTTGTTTTAATAATAAACAAACTACAATACCTTGACTCAATTTAAACATGGAGGATATCCGGTTAAAGTACAACAGTTAATTGGAATGACCCACTGATATTGTCTTGAGTAGGTGAGCTTGCTAATCGAGTTTACAAGTCACATTAATCCATACTAATATTATAAATGCAAAAGTGTGTCTGTCTGTAACCTCTTTACGCCCAAACCGCTGTACCGATTTTGCTGAAATTTGGTATGAAGATACTGTATTATGATTTATGAGTCTCCAGAAAAGACAATCATCTTGAAATTGTTGAATTAAATTAGTAGTATGGTCAAAGAGAACTTCGATAGTAGGGCATTATAATTAGGAGTTATAAACTTTGGTTAAGGCGACGCCTTGATAATTTGGCTGTAGCGATGCCGATTTTTCTCAGCAATGACTAAAGCTAAGAAATTGAAGTTCATTGTCAGTATTCATCGTGTCTTTGTCTTTGAATTGCCCATAGCATAACACGATTGGACAACTTTTATAGCACAGAATAATCAATCGAAAAGACCTCTGTAGAAAAAGGGATTCCTATTTTTCCAACAGAGGAGAGTGATTTAAGGTTCCAAAATTTGTACATAAATTGGTTCAAGCATGCACTTTAATTTGTGCATAGCTTATATGAAATGTATTTATGGTTTTTAAATTATGCGACAAAAACCATTTTGTCGCTTACGCCCTTTCCATTTTTTGCTGTTCCATTGCTTGTTTTCTATGAGAGGCCGGGCCGGCCTCTCATAGAAAACAAGCAATCTAAAACATATCCAACACGGTTTCTTACTTTAACGCTGCGTCACCTTAAACGAAATATCAGTATTTATGACTACCTATATCAAATAAAAATCGTTCAGATCATAAAATATGACGGTAACTGGTAAAGTTCACTTCCTAGATTCCATTAGCCACATGCCACAGCCGTAAAATGTTATTCCAAAAACCGAAGTGAAACTGCTTTGTAACAGAAACCATTGGGCAATAAATTCTAACATAAACTTTAAGTTTAATGGCGATTTTACGAAGTCAACCGCTATTGTGGTCAGCTTAAATCAAATTCTTGTGGACCAATCTCGTAAACGGTATGTCACAAAGTGGCTTCTACTGGTTCTACAAAATCAAAGATAACTGCTTTAATGTCTCTTTCTAAAATGCATCTAGGCATCTTCTTCGGAGCCAAGTTAATTTTTGTGTGTTGTACATAAATATTATGTAAATCCTAAGCAATGTATTTAAGCATTTTCCCAGAACCTTACTTAATTTAATGTCTCCTCTAGAAAACACCTATTTACTATCGTCAACTTTTCATTTACTTGAGTGACTTTTTAATTCTTAACAAGGCTCAGTAAAACACGATCAAAGAGAAATCGATAATAAGTAATAACAGTATCGGTAACGAGTAACGACTAACGAACATTCTCGTGAAAACTATCATGGCCATTGCCTATATTAACGGTGTTGCCAGCATGGGGGTTTTTCCCCTTAATAATATTGAGAGGAGGTAGGAAGCTCTGCAGTAGGTCTACAAGGATTTTATTCGTATATTGTTATTATTTAACTCGTTTTAATCAAGTACCGTACCACACTATGGCTCTAAAAAATATTTTTTAGTATTTAAATATTTTGTAGTAAATTTACTATTTATTTATATATTTTTTAGTGTTTTACTCCATTTTTTGTGTTTAAATATTAAGTACTAAATTTACTAAAAAAAAAATTAAAAACAAAAAAAAAATTTTAATGTTTAAATATTTTGAAGTAAATTTTTGTGCAGGAACCTAGATAATTACTATTTTAAACTGAAAAACAACTCAAACATGTTAAATATTTTCGCATGAAAAAAAGGTTTTGGAATTACGTATGTATGAGAATTTCGAGGGTACCCGGCCCCTTAAATGCTGGCACTGGCAGTACACTTTCAAACATTATTTTTAAAGTATTAATTACAGTCTTCTAACAAAATTGGCTGGCAAAGGAGGCTTTAAAAGAGTTAGGGGTAAATATTTTAAACAATTGGCAACACTGCCTATTGATTACATACGCGCATAAATAAATAGATGCGTAGCTGATGTCCGTGAGCTCACTGACTCATACAATTAATTCCCGCACCGAATCACTATTCTTTGAATTCAACCGTGAATTAGGTAGTAAATAAAAAAAAACTAGGAGCATTTTTATCTACAAGTGAGCAAATAGTGTAGCCTAAGTCCTAACCACAGATTAGGTATTAGAGAATAGTCCTAAACTCCTAACAGTTAACACCCATTAATTTGGACGCTATCAATGAAAAAAGGCGAAAAAGGAAATTTTAAAATCGACACTTTCTTGCTACCTTTGCGACGCATAAGAAGATTCGCGGATTTCCCGGAAACAAGAACAATTTGAGACACTGTCAGTAGAATTCCTAAGCTAACAGGATAAAGGCATATTATAAGTCATTATGTAGTTACAAGTTATTTAGTTAGCCAATTCCAAGTAGTGAGTACATAGATGGTACATAGACGTACATGGTAAGAGCCACGTGCGCATGAGTAAGTCACGCGAACGATGACGTACTCGCAAAACAAAAGTGCTTTATTCATTTTTGAGTGACATTTTGTTTGGGCAAAATTAAGCATTGATACTTATGATTTCACTCTGAATAAGTTTTAGTTTAGATTTAAACACAAGTATTTTTAGAATGGTAATATTATAACTTTTCTATGTTATGTATAGGTACTATCATTTAATCTAGAGCTAATAATATGTAAACAAACAAATAGATGTAATCCATACTTCCATACTAATTATATATTCTAATTAATGCAAAAGTGTGTCTGTCTGTCTGTCTATTATGTCTTCTCGCCCAAACCGCTGAACCGATTTAGCTGAAATTTGGTGTGGAGACACTTTGAGTCCCGGGAAAGGCATAGGATACTTTTGATACCGGAAAATGTACGGTTCCCGCGCGATAAACTAATTTTGGCGCAACCAGTTACGGGCGTCATCTATAACTCTCTACATAACATAGAATATTGTGAAAAATTCTTATCCTAATTTTAATGATGGCAATAAATAACCAAATGAGTTGAAATGCCGTCAATTACAAACCTAAACGATTACTTAAAGATACATAAAGAACACATACTTATCAACCGGCCTAGTGACCTTATTAGCAGCCATTTAAGATAAGATACGCTTAAAATAAAATACTTTATAGTAAGTACTAAGTAGTAAGTAGGTAGAGGGTAGAGACCTAAAGCTGTTATCATGATTCAGTCACTCTTTAATCCTTCGATCGGAGGTTCTAGGAATTCCCATTGTATTCTTTTGTTCTCGCGATCACCGGTGCTCGCGCGGGGCCTGAAAGATTAAGCTGTACATAATATTAAACGTTTCCCTTAAGACTCCCGGTTTACCTAGTTCCAATATAATAACGGAATGTAAAAAAATATGAGATATAAATCACAATATTGAAAAGACCTAAAACCATTAACATTTTTATAAAACGTAATACTTTGGCTGCAATTAATTTACAAACTCACCTCCGAAAAAAATCTAATTCATCGAAATATAAGTATTAACTAGGATAATTACACATTTTATATGAATAAATTGTTAGTAAATCTATATTAAAATATCCTTAAACGAACAATTTTGTTTTTAATATTTATTTCCAAGCATATTTTTAAAAAACATGAAAAATAGAGAAGATCCGCTCCTAGTAACTACAGTTTTATGCTAAGCTAAAATGAATCTTATTGCGATGCGTATACGCTTGGTCTTTGGTTGTGTGCAAGGTTATCGTTTTGGATTGAGATTGATCGGATCAAAATCTGAAAAAGATCATCCTGAACTCTTATATTAAAATCAGGGTAATAAGAGATTATTATTTATTACACACTAAAAACCACTCATCTCATAACAATAAATATCAAACTAAAAACTATTAGAGAGCTCTGGGATCTTATTATGAACTACACCGTCCAATGATATTCATTTAAAATAACAATTGACAAACTTGCACAAAATAATGTTTTTACTCCAATATAACCTGCTCCTTTTTGGAAGTCGGTTAAAGAACAGGCACTTATCCAGCAATAATGGTGACCATGCAGCATCTGTTTTCAATTAAAGCCGTAATTGGATCTTCACAGTCCCATTTATCCACTTGAAACATAAACCATGTGGTCATGGGACTAACACTTTACATGTCACATGATACATTCCCAGTCCTTTTTATTTTATGGTTAGATACTGCAAAAAATGGCAACGTGAAAAAATATACCTGCTGAAGATTTTTGCTTTTATTAGTATTAACATTTATTTAATAAATCTGTGTTTAAAATGCTATTAATTAGAAAATCTAAGTTTATTAAAGTAGACAATTGGATTTATAAGAATATTGACTGTTTTTATTCTACAATGTTATCGTGACTGTAGAGTGTAGCCTAGAGTCTAGGATAAGGCTTCAGACTTGAAGTAGTCTCTAGGGTTCATCAAGCATATCGTACAAGGCAGCTCAACTTGACACCAGGGTTAGGTACCTCTTGTTCAAGGTTTGGTAATATGATGAGCAGCAGAAGAAGGCTTATAACGAGGATCAAAATTATCAAAAAATATTTCTAATAGACGACGCTTGCAACGGCCGAAATTTTTGAAAAAGTTTATCGCGTGGGAACCGTTTATTTTTCCGGAATGGAAAGTATTCTACGTCCTCTTGCGGGAGTCGGGAGTCGGGACTCTTTAATCCTTCGATCGCGGATTCTTGAAAATCTATTGTTGTCGCGACTCGAGATCTCCGGTGCTCTTATGGGGCTTGATAGGCTATCAAGTATTTCTATACCGAATTTCAGCAAAATCGATTATAGCGGTTTGAGCTTGTAGAGGCAACAGATAGACATACACTTACGCATTTATTACATTACTATGGATGTTTATTGAGATCTCTTTAGTTACTTCAGACTTCAGAGACGAATATCAATTACGAAGATTTTGACATAAGCCCCATACATTAACTGGCAAAGTAGTCATTAAATTCAAGTTTAATCATCATTAAATGAAAGTCTCTGAGTGCGGCGTTTAGTCTTGTCTATGTTACTAGAGTTTCAAGCCACGAATGCTAATCACAGAATATTATTATGGATGCCACGAGCTATCTTGTTTCTCTAAAGTCTAACGTATACTTAATACGTCGAGATGGACGCCGCGTTATGGATGTCTCGTATTTTTCTTGGAACCGGTCCTCGGAGATATGCATACAAGAGTACAATAGGGCCAACTGACTCGCATACCTGTACGGTGTACCTCTACAGTCTCACCGACATCCTTATGCACATCGTAATAAAGTTGATAATGTCCACCAGTTTATCGGCGAAGGTAAATCAAGGGACCCATTGTTTAAAATTAAAATTTAACAGTTTTAAAACATCACGCCTCGATTCTATAGGGTCACGTAACACGTTTCGTCGCTTTAAAATTTTGAACCGAAACCTTTACCTTTTACCTACTTTTTATCAAGAACGTATACTATTCCAAAGAATCATGGCCAAATTTGTATAGGAACTGGACTCGACTTTTATTTTTGATGTCCCAAAATAAACTATAGTTAGATTTGGTTGTTCTTATGCTCTAAACATAATTCCGTTTGAGAATTATGTCTAAATAGCCACGGTTTTTTACAATAATTAATAACGTTAACAATTATTTTGAGGTTAGACTTAAGAACTACCTTTTTCCCGACTGCGGTGTAGCCTACAAGTGTATATTCGGCGATCTCGTTTCTAATTATTTCAATTTTTCCTAGAGTATTACCCAAAAAATAGAACGAATGCGAATAATCGCCGGCTGTCAGAACATAAAGAAACTAAAATATATTGATCTTTTTTTTGTGGCTATTTACAGACACATTTCTAATATTTTTCGATGCCTTAAAATATTAGAGAATTTTTGCTACCAATGGCACATCGGGACGCCATTTATCATCTGGTACGATTTGGCCATTGTTCTTTGAAAAAGAATCCTGTAGGATTTTTTTTAACATTATCTATCCCACCTGACCTCGCCCTAAATAATGTCAATTCCATTCAATACGTTCTAAAGATTACTTTAAATATATTTCATCGAAAAAAACGCTTCACGCAGGAATTTAGGAGTACCTAGTAGGTATGAGTTATGACTGATTTTTAAAATCTGAAATATATTTTTGTTAAATTTATAAATCTGAAATATATTTTTGTTAAATTTATAAAAACTGAATATTTTTAAATTAAATTATTTTTTTCAAAAAAATATTAATATAGGTGAAATATAGGTCTTATCATTACCTATTAATGATATTATCATAATAATCAGCGACCACGTAGATAATAATAATATTATTATAGGTATAATAATATGACTTATTATATTTTTTTACAATAATTCTTGGGTGTTTAAAAGGAGATAATGATTTTCTGTACGTACGTTACGCATGAAATAAAATATTTTAAAATAATAATATTATGGTAAGTAAGTACATAAAATTAATTCAAGTTCGGAGTTAGGACAGCCTGAAAGCTGGTATTTGGAAATAACGTATCTTTCTTATCATCTCAGAAGTGGGATACATCTCACATCACAATCGATGTGAGACTTGGAATTCTAGGGTCCAACAAAGAACTTGTATTTTCACGATTGAACAACCTATAGCGCGATCTAGCCCCCGTTGACATCTGTTGTTGAGTCGGGGAAACTTTGAAGCTAAGGTTTGTAAAAATTCGCTCTAAGGGCCGATTCACACCGGAATGGCAGCGGCCGGCAGCGGCGCGAAGAGCACTTTTAGTGTGAAATAATTTTAAACTTTATTTACATACTTATAACTACTAGTATCGCTTGAAAACTTCTAAAAGGGCTCGACGCGGCGCCGCGCGTCCGTCGGCGGAAAGTGCTCGCGGCTGCCGGCGGCCGCGCGCGCCGCCGCGAGGCACCTCGAGGCGCCGCCGCTCCTTGCGTTGCTCCCCCCGCCGCACGCGCTAGTTTTCTGTGTTCTAGCGACAGGATACGACGTTGTGTCATGAATTATATTAATTAACCCATCAGTCGTGGCAAAACGAGACACAATAGCTTTTTCATTGTTATCGCGGCCGGATGTGGCCGCTTGGGGCTTCATGAATTAAACGAAAATACGTATTGCAAAAAACAAAAAATGGAAACTGAGGAGAAGCTCATTACCATGGTACAGCAATACCAGTGTTTATACAACACAAGGTCAAAATATTACAGTGATAAGCACGCTGCGTGCTCTGGAGGTAGCGCGCGGCCGCCAGCGGCCACGAGCGTCCACAAGCGGCCGCTAGCGTCCACAAGCGGCCGCGAGCGTCCGCCCGCGGCGACGCGAGCCGCCTCTGCCGGCCTCGCCGCGCCTCTGCCGGCCGCTGCCGGCCTCTGCCATTCCGGTGTGAATCGGCCCTAAGTTTTCAACGAGTAATAATTTTAGTAGTGCAAATTATCAACGTTATTGTTTCACATTTTTTCTGATGTGTCATTATGAACTCAAGGCGTGAAGAGTTTAGACTTTGGACCAAAAAACTACTTACATAAAGAAAATCTTTCAAAATGGATACTACCAAGTGACCGTGTAAGAAATAGATTTTTTGAATGAGGAATCAGAAAATCTAAAGAGAAAAAATAAAGTGCGGAAGAAAAAATATAATAACATGAAGGATAAAATAATTAAAAATCAAAAAACCCGACTGCAAAAAATGTTAACTAAAAAGAACGAAACAAGACCTAATTCTGCCGGAGGCATCGAATCCATGTTTTAATTGATACGACTCTTGCTTACGAGTTTCATGCCAGGATAAATAGAAGATTACATAGAAAAATGTAGAAGAAAGTGGATAACAAAATGCAGTCGGAGGCATGTCGCACCAAGTTTAACATTAATTCATAAATCATAAAATATTATGCCTCCGACTGCATTTTATTATCCACTTTCTTCTTCTACATTTTTCTATGTAACCTTCTATTTATCCTGGCATGAAACTCGTAAGCAAGAGTCGTATCAATTAAAACATGGATTCGATGCCTCCGGCAGAATTAGGTCTTGTTTCGTTCTTTTTAGTTAACATTTTTTGCAGTCGGGTTTTTTGATTTTTAATTAATTTATTTTATTTGCGACTTTTTAGTTGTAGTCATCTAACCATTTCGACAATCAATCTAATAAAAAATTGAAAAACTACCGTGCTGATATAACCATATATCGTAGGTACACTTAGAAAAGTGTACCTACAATACGTTATAATAGGTCTGTACATAGGTTTGGTACTGTTTCAATGTATGTTTCTAGTTTTAAGTACCAAATCATTGTTTTTTTTAATACTTTGACATTGAATTTTCATCTTGTTTCAGTAATGTCAGTTAATTTTTAATTAATATTCGATTTATCCATGCAGGTGGATTTTGGTTTTTTCTTATTTTATTACTAGCGGTCGGCCGCGGCTCCGCCCACGTGGATGTCGGTGAGCTCTGCAAAAAGCATACCCAGGAAAGACTCGGTCAGCAAAATGATTCCCAGGTCAATTCACAGACTCCGACACTAACATCGACGACGCAGTCATTATACGCAGGCTGCACCCTGCACAGATTGTCTTCCTCCCGCACGTCGTCGTCGCGCACCCGCCTTGTGACGCCAACTATCGTAATATTTTAATTTCGCCATAATTTCAAAACCAAATGTCCAATTTTATTCATTCAAAGACCAAATATTATCTACATAAACTGTACTTAGTAATCGAATAATTTATTTTGATAAGGATTAAAAGAATGAGTAAAATAAACGCGTTTAAATGTAGTCCAAAAAAAATTCAAGATTTTTAAATAAAAAAATGGTTATTGTGCCTCACTCGACATAGATAGGTATAGTGTGTCGCGGACTTTTTTGTAGATATTTGTAAGTTCTACAATTACTTAGAATTTTATGGTTCTATCTTTTATAGTTTAGGCAGCGTACGTAAAATAAGTAACTTTTCTGGTTGATTTTTTACACCTTGCGTCCGAAGAACCCAAATTTCTTACGGAACCTTATTTTTCCAAAATAAAATTCAGCCTATGTTCAGAAAAAATTATGTAGAATTCCAATGGTAAAATAATTTTTTAAATCGGTCCAGTAGTTTCCGAGCCCAACAAACAAAAAATCAAATCTTTCCTCTTTGTACTATTAATGTAGATTTATCGTTCGATTTAATATTAAAACTGCAAGTTATATACATATTTAGAATCAGTGTTTAAAATTCTTTATTTTGATACCCCACTCGATATGCTTGGTAAATTTTTATTTTTGTTTACCTCACGATATGGCGTCAAACATCCGCCATTTTGGTTTTTTCTTAATGTAACCTATCTAAGAACACTTGGGCTATTAAGACAAATCTAACGATACCTCAAATGTGAAAATCCGTTTAGCCGTTCTGAAGATACGAGGTAATAAAGAATATTACATACATAGAAGATACGCGCTAAACACAACCCTCCTGGCAGTCGGGTAAAAAACATCGGGCCGGAACTCTAGGTACCACGACTCTATACTATTACCTGTATCATAATAATAATATGGCACCGACTTCAAAATTATGAAGATTGAGTAATGAGTACAGAAAATATTATAGTTGAGGTTTAACCGGATTCGGAAAAAGGCACTATTACTCTAAAGAAAAAAATATTTAATACTTTTTCATTTTAGTAAGATTTAGTACATAAGTTTTAATTTTTATGTAAGTAACATCGAAAAAATTGATTCATAGGCAGTATGACTAACGTGACCATTTATTTAATTTGTCAGAGCGGGACATCTACGGAATACCCCCCCCCCCATAATAAAGTATAGAGGTGAACAATTGAGTAGGTATTTTGTGAATATTTCAAGTGCCTGTCTGTTGTAGCGAGGGCATTGCCATTTGCCTCGGCATTTCGAAAATAAAAATACTTTTAAATTATTGTCGTTTGGTCGACTCGATTTCAGCCTCGCGGGGGACAGCGGGACAGACTGCCTGAAAGCGGGACTGTCCCGCCCAAAGCGGGACGTATGGTCACCTTAAGTATGACGGACCTACGTTAATTATTATTGGTCGGATTATGTCACATTTCCTAACTTAAAAAAGTTTGGCACTTCTACCTGCTGTAATATTTTAACAGTCGCACTACTCGCACTCAACATATAATGATTACTCACTAAAACTTTAATTTTGTGAAAATTCTTGAATTAAGCTCTTTTCTTTAAATTAAAGTTATGTAATAACAGTGTACTGTCTGTGCATAAAACATATTATACATAACATTATTTATAATCAACCACGTTGATCTCATTTTCCTAGTGGTCGTTTCCATACTGGTAGCAATTAGCATTAATGTACTAGACGCAAATTATATTGTTACGTAATTTTACGACACGTTCTCAATTATGTATTATGCATATTGCATTCGGCTTACCATATTAAATATTCTGTACCCCTATTCTACTATGTAGATCAGGGTTTCTCAAAGTGGGGTACGCGAACCCCTAGGGTTCGCCATTCGACGGCAGGGGGTTCGCCGTTCGCGACAAGATTTACGGAATGGTGGCAAGTTGGCAACTGGCAACAAGAGTCATAGAAAATGTCCGTAGATGAAACCCTTCAAGCTGATTTCAAAAGGATTTGCCTTTGTTAGATTTTTGGGCAGCTATGTAGACAGGCAGAGTATTTCGAACTCTCACGCAAAGCGGTTAATTTCCTTTTATCCTTTGCTACAACATACATATTATAAATGAATTATGACACTTAAATTATTTTTTTCAACAGCACTGAGTTAGTAAGTACTACGTACTACGTACGTACGTACGTAGTAAATACTATGTCAGTGTTCAACAGTCAATTTTATTATTTTCTATTTCATTAGTACTTTTAGTAAGGGGTTCGCTGTCACCTGGAAATTTTAACAGGGGTTCGTGTAGCCGAATCAAAAGTTTGAGAAGCCCTAGTAGGTAGTACTAGATCTAGAAAGAATTTAAAACGACTTTAGACCTTAGTTCTGAATATACATCTAAGTTTCAAAGATTTAAACGAGTGAAGCACGAAACCGTTTAAAACTATACCACCTAGGTTTATATTATCTAGTGTTAGACTTTAGAGCATCTATTAAGAGCTCGTTTGCAATCGCTCGACCTTTGTCTATGCAGTTGAGAGGTTTAACTCGACGATGCAGAAACTTCAGAAAAAACCTTCGTGTTATTTTTAGTAAACTATTTTTTAATCCGTTTCCATTAATTTTAATCTACGTGAAAACTAAAGATAGCAACTCGACAAAATTATTTACGATATTTAAATTAATTGGTATCATTACATAGCCGCTAATACTGAGCTGTATTTTACAATATTTAAGATCAAAATTAATTTAAGTTTTAAACATATAATGATAATATTAAATATTATGATAGTATTTAACTTCGATTGAGTTTTTTAGGGTGAAGCCAAACGAGCGTAATTTTTGAGTCGCAGAATTTCGGCTGGCAGAAATTCTTCTACATTCAGTTTCATAAAAAAATCCTATTTTATTCACACGAGCGTAATTTTGTGAGTCATGATTTGTATGAAAAAATATTTACGCGACCGAAATTCTGCGACCAGACTCACAAAATTACGCTCGTTTAGCTTCACCCTTAGCCGTTAATAATTTTATCAGCTGCGGCCTGCCTCATAATATTTTGGGGGGTTACTCGAATTTGTTTTTTTTTTTTTTTTGCGAATGTAATAAGTAATAAGTTTAATAAGAATAAACTGCGGGCAGTGGGCACCCAATCTAAACTGCTGTAAGATCTAACAACACTACAAATCGATTTCGCGCTAAATTAATTGATTGTGTAACGATTTATGCATGCTTTCACACGATTAAAGTGAGCATGATCGTAATAAAATGTTATACCATATTCCTGCTGGCTGCTACTATACTATAATTTAATAACATTACATTGAGTATTCGAATAACATCCGACACGAACTGTAACAGTACAAAATTGTGAGAAAGTCTTAAGATAATAAACAGTAACACTAATAGGTAACCGATTTTGATAAGGTAACGGTGGAATAATTTGCTCTGGCACAGTGGCAACTGGTAAGGTGACCGAGATAATACTTTATATACGAATCTGTCAAGACCATAATATCAGGTCCCTCTTCATGTTTTACCATAATATGTAATTACGAATTGCGATGCGTCATGCGGTTGATAGGATGCATAGCCTACTGTGGCCACTGGCCCTCCGCAAGTTACAACTTACACCGTAGGTACATGTGTACCTCCTTTGTTAGTGATTTTATATTATTTAAAGGCGTATTGGCCTACATTTATGGTGAAGCCAAACGAGCGTAATTTGTAAGTTGTGAGTCGCAGAATTTCGACTGGCAGAAATTCTGCTGCATTCAGTAAATTCAGTTTCATACAAAAGTCCTGTTTGATTCACACGAGCCTAATTTTGTGAGTCATGATTTGTATGAAAAGATTTTTACGCGACCGAAATTACGCTCGTTTGGCATCACTTCACCCTCCACGCCTAGTACGCTAAGGGAGATCGCACACGTCACACTTTTTGTGTGATCGAGTCTGCGGCTTACATACAATCTGCATGGCGCACGCCATCAGACTGTATGGAAGCCGCAGGCTCGATCACACAAAAAGTGTGACGTGTGCGATCTCCCTAATGACTTCTTGTTTTTGTGATCCAGTTCTTAATACAGCGCGTCATCGCGAAAGTGGTAAGTTGCGGCAGTCTTCACGATCGGTACCACATTCCGCAGCGACATGATCGTTAGATACGCCAAAACTAGACGTGACACCAGTCTAGGCATTAGTGGAGTTTACCGGCTTCGCCTTCTAATTATAGCGATGAAACTTGAGTAACTTAATGCCTATTGCCTAGGCTGCCGGCTAATGGCTTGTTTCCACACATTTTCTATATATAAGTATTAAGTGCCTAGTTTGTTCCGATTTATTGTAACCTAAATGTAAACAAAACAGCTCAACTGTTCAAATGAATGTATATGTCGCAGTCATCAGGTTTAATCTGCGATTCGATTGAATGACTAGCGTATTCATTGGATGACTCCATTCAATTGAATGACTGAAGGACAACTAGTCAAGACGTTGACTGAAACATTTAACGTCTTGACTAAACGTCATTATAGTGAAGACGTTGAATGGTAGGTATATAGGCGATATAGCCGACTTTGTAATGCTTGTTTAGGGTGACCAAGAGTTTGGAACCTTATTTTGAATAACAATAATTAGTGATAATAAATAACGATTGAGGACACGGCCATAATATATTATGATTCTATAGGTACCTACCTATTGTATTTTAAGTTTTAAGATGTGCAAATTGCAATACTGCCTATTTGTATGAACTAATTCAAGGATTTCAAAGAATCAAATAATAAATTACGCTCGTTTGGCCTCATCTTGAGGATACTTTTTTTATGAAATAAAACGGGCAAACGAGCAAACGGGTCACCTAATGGAAAACAACTTCCGTCGCCCATGGATACTCGCAGCATCAGAAGAGCTGCAGGTGCGTTGCTGGCCTTTTTTGGCACTCTGGTTTCAATTAAACCAGGCCAGTTACGGAGGAGTAATTTTATAGTGCCCAAATGTGTGCGCAATACGCAAGAGCACTCTGGTTTCAATGAAACCAGGCCAGTTACGCAGAAGTTATTTTATAGTGCCCACGTGTGTGCGCGTGTAAAAGTCGGTCCTGCACCTGATCTCTCGCCAGCGGCCAGTCATGTCGGTCTTCCGCTCCATTGGGTTATGAGCACACACTTGGGCACTATAAAATAACTCCTGCGTAACAACCAGAGTGCTCTTGTGTATTGCGCACATACTTGGGCACTATAAAACTACTCCTGCGTAACGTGCTCTTGTGTATTGCGCACACACTTGGGCACTATAAAATTACCCCCGCGTAACTGGCCTAGTTTCATTGAAACCGGAGTGCTCTTGTGTATTACGCACACACTTGGGCGCTATAAAATTACTCCTGCGTAACACGGCCTGGTTTCAGAACGCGTCGTGGCCGTTTTCATTAGGGCCACAACACGAATTCGCGTCGTGGCTGTTTTTAAATGCTCAGAACGCGTCATGGCTTTACTCGATTACCACAAAGCGTTGTGGTCGAATAGCACGTCAGCCACGACACGAATTTCGCTTTGTGGTATTTCTGTGATTACCAGAACACGTCGTGGCCGTTTTCAATAGGGCCACGAAGCGAATTTCGCGTCGTGGCCGTTTCACTATTACCACAACGCGTTGTGAGCCATTTTTTCGCTCACTGAGCGTTTTCGGTCTTTGAGCGTAACATATATAATTATATTGTATGTGCCACAGTTATTTTCTCAGAGGAGACTAGTAGCAATATAGACGAAAGACTGTTGTTTGTTTACATTTTGATTAAAATTAATAAAAACAGAGTAAAGTTAAAATAGTGAACATTCGCTGGCGCACGAGCTGGCAGATTATTAGTTCATGTCGAAATAAGCGTGAAAGCAAATAATTATTATGAATCAGATTCAGCTTGCTGAATCATGAAGCCAGAGTAGTTTTGCTTCTTTGCCTGATGCCAATAGGCAATATTACAATATTTTGCTTTAAACACGCGAAATAACTGCTTGTTGCTCAAAACACTCAAAAGGACAGTGACGGTCACTATAGTGTTTAATTGTACTAATATTTCAAAGTCATGTAAACAATTCTTTTGTTTATTAAGCTATGAGCATACACTATACGCCCATTACATATTATAGACTGTGGGCAAGTAAGGATTGTTTACATGTTAACTCGCTCATTAGTCATTGCTAGGATTGAACTTACCTCATACCTATAACAAGCAGGAGTTAGCTCAGGCACCTCCTTTGGAGTCTTTTAAGACATGGAGTCCAAGTTAATCTCAAGTGTTGTACTCGTAGCTTTGATAAAACGCGCGCGATTAGTGTACGTTGACAGGAAGGTAAGTATTTAAAAAAAACGACGACTAACCTGCCCGGTAGCTTTTTTGTATCGGTGAGTTGCCTCTCTCACGAGGTCCCGAACTAGGAGGTCACCGGCGCCGCAAGGGACCAGCACTCGCACAGATCCAAAACACACCGTCACTTTCATATTGCCAAGTTATACATGCTACGTTCAACATCTGAGAATCACGGTAACCTCACGGCTCATCACTGAACTTTTGCAACATTTCTGTTTGGAAACCGATAAGCACAACACTATTTAACGCACATGGTAAAAACGAGCCGGAATCGAAGTGCACAAAGCGACGTTTGAGTAAAACGAACAAAAACACTGGCCGGCCCGGTCGTTCTCATGTCGTCGAGCGGGACGTGTAGTTTTCACTGTGTGTTTGTGATGCACGAAATATTTAAATACACCCACAGTCGATCAACACAGGACACATTTCGATAAGATTACGCGGAATTACGCGCGTAGTTTGCGCGGCGACGTCAACGGTCGCCACAACTTGTATGAATAAAAATTCGTTCGGTTGTGGAGGGGCGCGCGGTGGGACGCGGGGCGGCGCGGGGGGCTCGACCGGTTCCCGCAGCCAATGGGCGGCCGCGTCACCGCAGGCAGCTGTGGCCGGTGGCCGGTGGCCCGCGCTTGATAACGCGCGCCGCATACCTGCGGAGTGCGGAGTGCCGGGTTCGAATCCTCGAAATCATGATGTCAGTTACAAAACACAGATTGATGCAGTTTTGTTTCTTGTCAAATGCCAATGGCGTTATAGGAATTATGGACAACTAATACAAGCAAAAATGCAACAAATTTTTTCACTTAGTATAGTCATGAGAGACTACTGATTTCCATATTGATATTTTAAATACTCATAACTCATAATTAAATTAAATAGTACTTTATACACAAAATATTACCACACTCTTCTTTAGGACTTATGTATCCTTTGGAAACTTTGCCACGAGACCCAAGAGTAGTTATCATTCAAAATTCCGACACTGGAGCTGAGGCTAAGACACGTTTGAAATTCAATATTGTCATGCCAACCAACGCGATGCGACACGACAACATAGTAGAGTGCTGAGTGCAGTATGGAATTGGATGTACTCTTTCGTATTCTCTCATCGATTTATATGTTATGTCTATGTATTCTCTACAATCTATATAACGATTTAAAATTATTATGTATTACTTAATCATTGTTTAGAGTTAGTTAAGATTATGTATTTCAAAAAGTTAGGTAGGTAGCCTGTAATACCTAATACCAATTACCTGAGAATTTAAAACCGGGTATTTATTATAGCCGACTATATTTGTATGCGGAAAACGATGTTGTAACCGACAACGCGTACCTGACTGGAAAACTGATGTCTTAGTCACTATTGAGTCAAAAACTTAGTGAACTGTAACACCATAATACAATTTATGTATTTACTATTTAGTTAACTAGTAAAGTCGAAGTTAAAAAAAGTTAAATGTTCCCCTAATTTTAGGGATTAAGGGAAGTAAAATTGAATTTTCTTTAATTCGAGAAACCTCAATTATTCTGTAAGAAAAATATACCAAATAAAACCACTTAATGGGTCATATAAACCAGTTTAATTGCATGTCATTAATATTGCTTAATTCCATAAAGAAATAAATAGAAATTACAAATAACACTAATTCCATAAATGGTTAACTACAAAAATAATGATGCATAAGAATATATTTGGTTATTACAAAATTTTAAATGTTTATGCTATTAACGTATGAGAAAAAAAAACAAAATAATTAAATTCAGGAACTGGACTTTTATCCTAGAGCATATTGGTACAAAGGAAATAGTTAATAACATACCTACGTAGTCGTTTATATTATAAGGGTAACCAAGTTTTTAAAACTTTTATTAAATACCTTAAAAACTCGAAAAAGTTTAAATCGATAATCGTGCCGACTTTAATAACTTTCAGGGTATTCAAGTACCTACAGTAACAGAAAAAAACTGCTAAAAACTTTTTAACCAGCCAGGAGCCATTTAACTTCAAATAGGTAAACAGATGTCAGATACAAATCCATACAATAACAATACTAATAAAAAACGGGAAAAAAGTAACTAGGTATTTTCGAATCATTTTCTAATGCTAATCAGATCTTTAGTCGCAAATTCTAATTTAATTTATAAGTACATTTTATAAGCACGAGTTCTATAAGACATAACTTGTTGTAAAAATTATAAACATGATAAAGGAAAAATATTAAAAAATATATAAAAATAATAACGTAAGTCATGATTGCGTAAATAAAGTTTGGCACGGTACATATCATATTAAAAACGTTACAGAAAAAAATACTAAAATATAATTATAGTACATCTTCACAGCATGATACTACCTAAGAATATAGCAGTAGAGGACCGATTAACAATATTTACAAAGATTAACAATTGCCTAAATATATCAGGAAGAGGTATCACTATTTACAAGTTTAGCGTTCGCATGCTCTGTAAAGTCAAATGAAAATCACGAAAGCTCGAAGGCCGCAAATCAAGTGCTTGATACAAGCAACACTTATGTCATGAACGGAATCGGCCGCAAACGAAGCAAATATAAGTACCTCCCTAGTCCCTACCTCCCGTTTCACTTATCAATCACAGTGGTAATTTCATAAGCTGCTTTCAGTTTCGACTTACACTAAAATGACACGAATTAACATAAATTAAGTTATCATAGAAAACTCTAATGAGAATATTCTACAACAAATATTCGATACTGATTTGTGTGGGTTGTACTTTTGGTATCACTACTTTAAATGCAAGGCTACATAGGGACCGCGACTGCGTCTAAGCAGCGCTACTAGATAATTAAATGAACACTTTCTAATCGAATCTAATCTTTAAAATGGTGTTTCAGTACACAGACCGATGTAGTTTTAGGCACACGGATGATACGTTTACACTTCAAAATGGCACTATTCTAAATTTAAACATTGACTAGAAATTAATTCGCAATATCAAATGACCGAGTCCACGTGAACAATACGATCGAAACGACGAGAAAACAGTATCGAAAGTTGTAGCAATAATATCATACCCCTAAATAAACATCGAAATGCAATTATAATACATTTTAATACGTCGAAAGTTAAGAGCTCGAATACAAAAGTCCGAGGTAAATAAGGCTCAGGGACCGGCCCCTACTAAACCACCGAAGGTTACACATATTGGTCGCTCGAAATCGAAATACCTAATCACAAGAAACACCGAATAACTTACCAGAGCACCTTATAATTGTTACAGAGATCATCGCGTATCCTAGACGATTGAGTCATCAAATGGCAATGTACATATACACAGCTTCTATAGGTACATATTGACACAAGTGCAGTCGACGTCTGAACACCTCTTGGGTCAATTCAGACCGCAACGCGACGAGGCGAGGCAAGGCG
The DNA here is from genome assembly GCA_963422495.1 of Polyommatus iphigenia. Taxonomy (NCBI): domain Eukaryota; kingdom Metazoa; phylum Arthropoda; class Insecta; order Lepidoptera; family Lycaenidae; genus Polyommatus; species Polyommatus iphigenia. Next base: position 15,063,438 of record OY730189.1, read on the forward strand.
CGGCGCGGCATAAATTTGTATGGATTTGACGAATTCAATTGCGCGAGACGTATTGCGAATCTGTCAAATCCATATAAGATAAGAAATGCATCTACGCGTCGCGTTGCGGTCTGAATCAACCCTTGGACTATATTTGCAGCATTTGTGTATCTAATCGCAGGGTGATTGTGTATGTAAAGCGACAATACAATAGGCGAAAAATTGACAATATATTATCTGCTGTTCTGTTTCACAGCAGATATTGTACTATCAGAGAACTCGATTCATAGGCGGTTGGAGGGCCTACGTAATTTGGTCGTCTACCGTCAAACCCAGCCTTCAGATCACGACTAATATTGAATTGACACAACATGACCAGCCCCCCTAGACAAGTGGCAAGCGATTATCGTAAACGCTAACGCCACAAAATGTGTGCGATTTAATATAAGTCATCGCTTCGCTAGCGTATACTAATGTCAAGTCCCATACATTCTGTAGCGTTAGCGTTAGCGTTTACGATGATCGCTTGCCGCTTGTGGAGGGGGGCTGATGACGTAGGTCCGACAACTGCCTATGAATCAATTTCTTCGATGGTACTATTTTCGCTGTCAAATTGCTGTCGCAAGACACATAACCTGCCACGTTAACGTGTTAACGAATAGCGTTCCGCACCGAAATGCTACAAATAGACTATACTGTACTCGGCGAAACATGGCGGTAGCGGTCATTGACTCCTTGTCAAAAACTTTCTATACAAAGCCGCGATTGACAACATCTGATGTAAATCGCGGCTTTGTACAGAAAATGACAAGTTTTTCACAGGGAGTCAACGACCGCTACCGCCATATTTCGCCGAGTACAGTATAGCCAATCAGGGTTACAAGCGTCGACTGCACCCGACCGATTACATAGCAGCACCACAAATGAATGTACAGGGTATTGGAGTATTAGAGAGTCTAGAGTCTAGACGTCGCTCTCGGCGTCGGTGACGTGCGCCGGCTGGCCGAAGTTGCGGGTGATGGACTCGCTCACCGTGCGGATGTTCGCCAGGTACCTGCACAATTACGGTTTATTAATGAGTAATGACATATTTATAATGGTGTTTGAATACAGGAATTAGTAACTTCTTTCCAGGATCAGCGAAAAACTTTTAATTTTGCAGTTTATTCTCTCCAGGCCTTTAATCTTCTGAAGATAATGGAATCCCACCCAAAACATTTCATGTAAAATATTGCCAAGACGAAAACATAAGGTTTGCCCTGTGAAAAAGATATGAAATCTCACACGGCCTAACTCTACTGACCCTAACTACTACAAATTCTACATATTATCGGTAAATATGTATGGTTTCGTAGTTTCGCTTCCGTCGTGGAGGTGATGCGAATAGTTAGTTTCGAATCTGAAGTAAGTATTAGAGTTATATAGAATTAAGACTTTGATTTAAATGTTTAATAAGTATATTATGGACATCATATCCTGATTCCTGAAAAAAAGAACTATCTGGTATGTACAGTCAACGTTCAAAAGTCCAGTAGCATCGCAACGACCATATTCGTTTGCCGGTACGGTGCATATTTATGTGTGCGCCATGTTACCGTGTACACACTTAAATGTCGTACAGTATCGAGACAAGAAAGTTGCGTGTAGTGGATGAAAGACAAAGATAACATATATGTTTGTCTTCTTCATTCATTCTTCTTCATTTATTGCACTGCACTGTGTCAATAAATGCAAAAATTTCACTAGACGTGTAAGATAGTTCGTAGCTCCATCGGTAAATAGTTGGCCTCGCAACATAGCTAGGACGACAAATGGTCGCGGTTCAAATCTCAGTTTATCATATTATTTTAAAGTTTTCATATTGTTTTTATTATCTCAGCATTTTTGAAAATTTAATGAAATGACTATTTTGAAAGTTTTATTTAATAAGAATAATATTAAATTATAACATAGTGATAAGATATTATAATTGTAAAAGTATTTTAGTTAGATAATTATATATTATAATAAAACAACACTTTCAAAAAAAATATTTTTATTTCAATGATATAACAATTATTATTGAACAATTGAATTGATTGACGGATGACGGTAAAATCTTTGATTCACAGATCTATCAATATAATAATACCTATATCTATTGTGTTATCAATATTTCATATTGTTGAGGTTATAGTTTAATTATTCGTTTTCCGAGGAAAAGAGGATTAAAACTTAACCTCAACCTTAAAATCTTAAACCTACCAATTACTGGCCAGCACGTTCCTTTGTAGAACGCCCAATTGAAACTTACGAAATATAAATATTATAACAATTACTTTACACTTATTATTGCGACATAGAAATACATTTTTAATTTAATAATATAAATAATGATTCTTAATATTTTGTGTAACCTCCATTATTTTCGATACAACTAAGAAGACGTCTGCGCATGGAAGCCACAATATTCTTCCACGTAAATCCTCCCACAACTGCATGCAATGAGATTTGAGCAGCTCCGGACATCTATAATCGCGTGCTCGCCATCTTTGCACCATTAAACCCCATATATTTTCAATCGGGTTTAAGTCTGGGGATCGTGCTGGCCACGGAATAACTTTTATATTAGAATGTTCACTGAACCAATTGCGAACTATGGAGGCTCGGTGAATTGGACAATTATCATGCACAAAACTTATTTCGCTATCACCATACACATTTCGCACAGTAGGTAACATAATGTCCTCTAACACTTCTACATAATTTGCACTGTTGGCTCGCGTAGGTATAAATTCAAGTTCACCCGGCCCTTGAGCACTAATCCATCCCCACATGTTCACACTTATTCTGCCAGATTCAGTGTTTGACACCACGTTATTTTCACACCAACGGGTGTTATCTTTACGCCATAAATGTAGTCTTCCTTTTTGAGAGGATTTAAAAGTCTTCTCATCGGAAAAAATTGTTGTTTCCCAATCAAAATCTAAATACTCTCGTGCAAAGCGTAGCCGTTCGTCTTTATGCCTTTGAGTCAAAAACGGTTTTTTCGCCGGCTTTCGGTGGTGTAATCCCTCGCCATGAAGTGCACGACGAACGGTGACCAATGACGTGTTAAATTCATCGGCAAAACGACTTGTCGGTATGAAACCACACGTTTCATACTCCGCTGCCATATAACGCCGCTGAGTCTGGTTAATAAGAAGTGGCCTTCCACTTCGTTTACGACTCTGCAGGCCACCTTCTTCCTCGAATCTTTTCACCCATCGACTTACAGTATTTCTCTAAAAAAACAAAGAATAAATTGTAAAAGACGATTTTACCCAATGAAAAAATACACATCACAATAATAATATAATTAATTACTACTTACTGAGAAGCCAGTTTCGTTAGAAATTTGAGAAATATTCAGGCCATTTGAATACAGGGCCACAATTTTAGCTCTTGCTTCAATAGTAATATTTGCTTGCATATTGGATAAATTGTATCGCAACAGTAAGAACACAAACACTCGTAGCTGAGTTCACCAACCAACAACATTTTAATATTTTGTTATCTTCAAGCAATCGTTCCATTTTATTTTAAATCTACCCTCACATTCTTTGCAGTGACTAGAATGTTACGTTTCTAACTAAACGTTAAGTGTGCTTTTTAGTTTAGTTAGAAACGTAATTTTTTATTCTACATAGTTGTATCAACATTCATAATCATAATAATTCATAATTAATATTTCTCAAAAATTGTTTTACGTGAAAACGACGCAGACTCAATACGGGTCGGATCCGATCCTGCAACTTAGCTGATGCAGATGATCTTAGAATAAACACACGCACTTGCTTAACCATTAGGCCACGGCAGTGCTCACATGTTGAGACGAAATTGACGATATGAATATACAGCCAAACAAAGTGTATGTGTGTGTGTGAATTGTCTTTATAGAAAAAGGTCACAAGTAACGTTAAGTGTTGACGCTATAGCTGCGTACGATTGCTACTGGACTTTTGAACGTAACTGTACATCGGAAACCAATTCTATGAGGGTTGGAAAAAAAACGACGAAACACTTCGAGAAAAGGAAGGTAGTGCCCTTGCGCTTCGCTTGGCTCATCTAGGCGCCCCCAGATCATAGACAGTGGCGGTTTCTCCTCAAGGCATTCCCTAGCACCTTAAGAGCTAGGCTGCAGGTTTAATTTCCTACAGACTTTTTTTTAGCTATTTACCTATGCGCAGGTTCGTCCGAGTCGTATATCGCGCTAAGCGACTCCAGCGACACCAACGCCTCGGAGTCCAAAAGTCGCGACGACGCGCGCGACGACAAGTCGTCCCGGTCGAAGTAGCACGAGTTGACGTCGCTCAGGGCTGCCTCCGCGTCCGTTAGCCCCGCCTCGTTCAACATGGACACGTTCTCTAAGGCCGGGTCGTCGGTTGTGTACCCTGTGCTCTCCGGTTGACAGCCTTCGCCCTCGCCCTCCGAGCAGGACGAACTCCACTCCGATTGGCTCTCCCCGTAAGCCTCCCGGTGGTTTGTCACCTGTGAAAATAGAATAAGTAGGACAGTTTAAAAAAAACTTCATTTTGGTAATTTTATTGTCTCCTAATACTAAAAAATATATTCTCTCATAATGCCAATTAGTGCATTTGGAACGAAGTTCCTTATCCCGCGTTCGGCGTAAATCTGAAGGCTAGACAGAAGGATATTTGACCTCGACACTTTTTTATTAGTACCTGCATGTTAGAGGCAGATGGCGTTGATAGTAAGTATGTATTCCTGTGCGTCAACAAGATGGCGTTTTTTTTTAAATAAACAGCGACGCGTTGTTAGTATTCCTGGGTGTCAATAGATGGCGTTTTTTTAATAATTTTTTTGAGTGTATAAATGTATACAGGTTTTTTGAACATAAATGAATAACTTCGTTCCATTCGGGTCCCTTGACACCTCTCAAGTTTTATTTTATTTAAATAATTCTTTACGTACCCGGTTTTGAAGCCTCTCGTGGATATCCTTTTCGATCTTCTCTTTGGTAAGTGATGCCTCCGTTTTCCTCTGGTTTTGTCTACTGTAAAATACGACATACAAAATTAATAATTTTTAAATTAAGAAACAATTTTCAATTATAAGTACTTAATAACTTAAATAACCTCCTCCTTTTTGGAAGTCGGTTAAGAATTCTAAGAACTTTAAATTTTTTACCACATATATTACGACAAAAAACAAAGAGGAAAACTTTGACATTATGCTTATCGTTAATCATGTTCATAGAAAGGAGTAAGTACAATATTTTATTTAACACATAATAATTCAATATGGCCAAATTATTATTTCGGAACCTATTTTATTGTTAAAGTTTAAGTCTTTATGGTTTTATTATTATTCAAGACACGTCATAAGATTTTGTTATTGTCCTCACATGGAATCCTTTTCGGAGGTGTGCGTCGGCGACGGCAGCTCCACCACGACGTCCGTCGGCAGCACGCCGGGGAAGTCAGCGGGTGGGTCACGCGGGTCACGCGGGTCACGTGGGTCGCGGGCGTCACGCGGGTCACGTGGGTCGCGGGTGTCACGCGGGTCGGCGGGACGCGCGGGGCTGATCTCCTGGCGGGCGAGCTGCGCGATCGCCGCGAGCCCCACCGCGTGCAGCGGGCTGGAGTTGTTGTTGCAGTTGCGGCTCGCCTCCAGCAGCGAGTTTTGAGCTCTGTCGACGTAGTTAGTTGATGATCATTCGGAACTCAAATCTTAAAACTTAAATTATTACAATTAAACGTATTATGGGCATTTTTACAAAAAAGTGTACCCTGTTCAAAAACCGAGATTTTTTAAAGTGTAGTTTTAAATTAATTTTATGGTTTCTACTACGAATAACAAAACTAAGGAAACGTAACTCCCATACTTCAACCGTTTTAAATTTGGCTCCTTTTCGAACACTAAAATATGACAATTCAGATTCTCGCCAAGGTCGTTTCCCAGGTAACGTATCATAATATTGCGCGCTGGACGACAGCCTGCGCGGTTATAGTCACTGTCACAGTTATGAAACAAAGCCGTGGACAATAATAATTGTCAAAAGCGGATGGCATTATGCAGTATACACCAAACATATCTACTATCACGAAGAAAGGAGTACATAAGTATTATTTTAAAATCAAACATTTTCCTCTGATCCCTAAGTCATCCATAATAATAATATATAATAATTTTGAACAAACCTTGTACGACTTGGACGAATTTAAAACTATCCAGAGCACCTAGACAAGACGTTTTCAGATTACAAAAATGTGCTAAATTATTACAGAATTATTACAGAATTGAAATAATAAACTTACGGTGCAAATAGGCAATGCAGATTTTCGTTAAATCTCTTTAATTTTCGGTCATTACTCACACAAATTATATTATTTTTTGAATATTGCATTTTTACAATAACATGTAAACTTAATAAGACAAACACAAGAGACCAGCTTAATTTTACTCAAATACCCTGGCATCCAACTTAAATAAACCATCTTTTTGTGCATGTTTTTGGGTCGGAAAAAATACAAGCACAATTTTAAAAAATTCACTTACTGATGAAACTTGAAAGGTTATTCCTGTATTAAAAGTCGCATCTGTATGACTTCTACACCATTTCACAGGGCATTTAGGCATTTTAACAACGAAAATGTTGTAAAAAGCTACGTAAAAAGTATGTAAACAAATTGTAAAATGAGATTGACAATAATTTTCATGTCAACCTGGTTGAATGTCACTCGTGTATATAATATATGTTACGGCTAATAGCCGAAGTGCGGCCACACCTAGTTTTACCCGGCTACAACTAGGTGCAGCCCGCCACATGCGGTTAAACTTAGGTATATCCTACTTATCTTCGGTTACAACTAGATTTAGCCTTTATTATAGCGGCTAAAACTAGGTGCAGCCACACACCGGTGGTTAAACTTAGGTGTATCCTATTTATCATCAGTTAGAACTTCAGTTCAGTTCAGTTGTTTTGAGATTCTAATTTTGCGTTTCCGCATTGATTCGATTACCTGGAATAAATAAAAGACAGGGATGTTTAAGTGAAAATTATTATTTATTATTTGACAGGCAAATATCTTTTAACAAAAAAAGGCGTTATTATAAGTAATTAAAACACAAAATATTTTAAATCTTCTCTTTATAAACTAACAGAACTAGACATCTTTGGCGCAAAGATAAAAAAAATAAACATAAAAAATAAAGTTTTACTTCTTCACTATGAAAAAATCAACTAAGTCTTTGTTCTCTTCTCATATTTTTAAAACAAATAGGATAACTTTTTAACTCAGTTTTAATTATACAAAAATCAACAAACTCTCATATTATGTGATAGTACGTTGCAAGAATGTCTACCACTTATTTGAACAAGATAAACTTGAATGGCATTTGGAATTACACAAAATACCGGCTGCTTTACAGAGGCACTTTCTATTACCACATTTAGTTTTGCAGTGACATCTTTTGTATCCTTGTCCTCCAGTTGTAGATTGGGCATTAGCAATCTTTATTGCCTACTTACTGTAGTTTTTACTACAGAGGGACTCTCCACAGTAAAAGACGAAATTTCATTTCAGTTCATAATATAATTCAACACAATTACGAGTATAAATCTTGTTTCGGACTGGCGTGGTTTATGGATTGTCTAGGATAAGGTATCTTATCTACCGGGGTTATGATACAAAATCGAATCAATCAGGAAACGCAAGATACAATTCTCAAAATAAAACCAAAATCCTTAACTGAACTGAAAACCTAGTTCTAGCCGATAATAAATAGGATGCACATAAGTTTAACCACCAGTATGCGGCTGTACCTAGTTCTAGCCGCTATAATGAAGGCTAAACCTAGTTGTAACCGAAGATAAGTAGGATATAACTAAGTTTAACCGCATTTGGCGGGCTGCACCTTGTTGTAGCCGGGTAAAACTAGATGTAGCCGCACTTCGGCTATTAGCCGTAACATATACACGAAAAATGTGTACCGAACACATGCATAAAGTATACATGTATTCGGGTCACATTTTGTAGCCTTTTGGTGCACTTTTTTTGACGGAGTTACTCTTCCTTAGTTTTGTTATTCGTAGATCGCATCGTTTGTATAACATAATTGTCAAAAAGTTTCTAAATTCAAATGACTGCGAGTTTCGTGGTAGGGCCACAATAGACATAACTACCAGTAGTTCGACTGCAAAGAAACGGACAGGTTTCAATATCCGTCAAATTCGTCGGGTTTCACTAGGATTATGAACGGAATGTGCCTCGCGCTGGCTGATATAATTTATTTTTAAATATTTAAAATAAAGATTTCAAAATTGGATTCTGACAATTTTAATCGCATGTGCCAAAACACAAACAACAATACGACCAAAGAGGAACACGTCCAGCGAATATGTAGTTTTAAATTCGTAGGTAACAAGTCAACAACCCTAGCGACGATTTTCGTCATAATACGTCAAATTTAAAAATTTCAACATCATCTCTTAGTCGGCATACTCTATAATTCTGTCTACTCTGGTAGAGCAAGCAGTAGGAAGCGTGACCCCGCCATGTATCACGAACCTTTTTTTCTTACGATATATTTTTCGGAGAAATTATGAAGCTACTAATATTATAATATCATTTATTTTAAATTACTTGTTTTGTTATTTTTTTTAAATTGTTATCAATTAAATCATGCTATAAGCAACTCATGTTTTAGAGTAAAAAATAATATATTATTATTATATTATATTCTATGTCAGCTTCTTATTTTGTGACTGCAGAATGTCGCTTCTTTAAACTAAGTTTATACATGAATCAATATAGATATTGATTCCGGGAAAAATTGCAAAAAAATTTAGAACGATACGAGCATGAGCTATTCAATATTATAAACTAACGGACACAGATTACTAGTATTTATTCACTTAATAGATTCGTTGGGAAACTAATATTTTTCTATTATTACTATTATTTTATAATTCTCCAGCTAATGATTTGAATAAATACTAGGTTTCATCTCCTCCTAGTTTTTACCCGACTGCCGGGAGGGTTATGTGTTTAGCGCGTATCTTGTATGTATGTATGTAATATTCTTTATTACCTTGTATCTTCAGAACCGCTTAACGGATTTTCACATTTGAGGTATCGTTAGATTCGTCTTAATAACCCAAGTGTTCTTAGATAGGTGACATTAAAAAAAAACAAAATGGCGGATGTTTGACGCCATGTTGTAAGGTAAAAAAAAATATCTACCAAGTATATCGAGTGGGGTATCAAAATGAAGGATTTTAAACACTGATTCTAAATATGTATATAACTTTTATATTAAATAGAACGATAAATAATAGTAATAAAAAAACAAAAACCCGCTTGCATAGATAACTACAATTCAAAAGCAACTGAAAAGACTCAAATTATTTAAATTAGTATTTACATATTTTATTACAATATTTGTATTTTTTTTATGAAATAATATGGGGGCAAACGAGCAAACGGGTCACTTGATGGAAAGCAACTTCCGTTGCCCATGGACACTCGCAGCATCAGAAGAGCTGCAAGTGCGTTGCCGGCCTTTTAAGAGGGAACAGGGTAATAGGGGAGGGTAGGGAAGGGAATAGGGTAGGGCATTGGGCCTCCGGTAAACTCAATCACTCGGCGAAACACAGCGCAAACGCTGTTTCACGCCGGTTTTCTGTGAGCCCGTGGTATTTCTCCGGTCGAGCCGGCCCATTCGTGCCGAAACATGGCTCTACCACATAAAATTTTAAATTGTATTAAGTTTAGTTCCAACTTCCATCAATAGATGTCGCTGTACTTTCGTTAGATCGCGCTATCGCTTGTCTTTATACGTTTGTATAAAGTCTTTACGTTTTTCGATGTAGCCAACTTCTAAGTGTTTATCTGTGGTAACTGCGAATGAAAAATAATTGAGATAAAATATGAAATATTGTAAATGTTAAAATTAACCATTTCGTTTTGAGCATTACTGTAAGTCGTAAAATAAAATATAAATACTTATCTATATCTCTAAGGTATTGTTTTGAATTTACTTTTGAAACTAGTAACTGCCCTAGGGGCCAGGGGGCGTTATACATAATATTGTAGTTTGGTACTGACTACTACAGCTAATTTTTTAGTTAAGGGGAGCAGAGCTTTGTCGTTGTGTATTTGTTGTTAATTTGTTTGTGTTGTAAATTCAAATTTCGAACTTATTTTGGCAAACTAAAATGGCTTTATCCCGCAAGACTAAACGAGCTAAGGCTGCAAAAGAGAAAACTAAAACAGAATCTCCTAATACACGTAAAATACGCCCCGATAAAATGAAAGATAGAATGAAATTAGCATATAGTAATCTTTCTCAAGAGGAAAAGAAAAAAGTGTCGGCAAAAAATAGCGACCGAAAATCCTTCAGGCAACAAAAGGAAACTCAAATCGAAAGACAGCTAAGTCTACGCTCTATGAGAGAGTATAATTATCAAAAGCGGCTAAACGAATCTCCTACATCTCGTAAGGCTAGACTAGCTTCTGTTAGAGAAAATAATTCACAAAGTCGGCAAAACGAGTCTCCCTCATCCCGTGAAGCTAGACTAGAATCTATGAGGGAATATAATTCACAATGTCGGCAAAACGAGTCTCCCTCTACTCGTGAAGGTAGACTAGAGTCTATGAGGGAATATATTTCTCAACGTCGAGAAAACGAATCCCCTACTTCTCGGTTAACTAGACTACGCCAAATATCTCAAACTTACACTCAGTTGTCTCCTGTTTTGCGTGAAGATAGACTGTCTGCTATGAGAAATATATCTCGTGTGCGAAGACAGCTGTTTAATGAATTTGAGGCAGAAATTTTGCAAACAGCTATAGTGCCATGCTATGTTTGTACAAAATTACTGTATCCAAAACAATGTCGTAATATCAATGTTACTGCAAGTTTGACAATACTACCTTCTAATATACCACAACGTATAACATGTTGTGGTAGATGCGGAAGTAAAATAACAAAGAATCAGTGCCCCACAAATGCAATTTGGAACAATATGACCGATAATACCAATGATCAACAGCAATACATTATATTAATGGATAATGCAGGTCGCATGAAAGAAAGAAAACGCCCAGCCATTTTACGTACTCGCTACTTCACGCTAGCGTCAAACCCAGAAGCTTATTATTATTCTCTGCTTGTTGTACAGTTACGTTCAAAAGTCCAGTAGCAATCGTTCGCAGCTATAGCGTCAACACTTAACGTTACTTGTGACCTTTTTCTATAAAGACAATTCACACACACACACATACACTTTGTTTGGCTGTATATTCATATCGTCAATTTCGTCTCAAAATGTGAGCACTGCCGTGGCCTAATGGTTAAGCAAGTGCGTGTGTTTATTCTATGATCATCTGCGTCAGCTACGTTGCAGGATCGAATCCGACCCGTATTGAGTCTGCGTCGTTTTTACGTAAAACAATTTTTGAGAAATATTAATTATAAATTATTATGATTATGAATGTTGATACAACTATGTAGAATAAAAAATTACGTTTCTAACTAAACTAAAAAGCACACTTAACGTTTAGTTAGAAACGTAACATTCTAGTCACAGCAAAGAATGTGAGGGTAGATTTAAAATAAAATGGAACGATTGCTTGAAGATAACAAAATATTAAAATGTTGTTGGTTGGTCAACTCAGCTATGAGTGTTTGTGTTCTTACTGTTGCGATACAATTTATCCAATATGCAAGCAAATATTACTATTGAAGCAAGAGCTAAAATTGTGGCCCTATATTCAAATGGCCTGAATATTTCTCAAATTTCTAACGAAACTGGCTTCTCAGTAAGTAGTAATTAATTATATTATTATTGTGATGTGTATTTTTTCATTGGGTAAAATCGTCTTTTACAATTTATTCTTTGTTTTTTTAGAGAAATACTGTAAGTCGATGGGTGAAAAGATTCGAGGAAGAAGGTGGCCTGCAGAGTCGTAAACGAAGTGGAAGGCCACTTCTTATTAACCAGACTCAGCGGCGTCATATGGGAGCGGAGTATGAAACGTGTGGTTTCATACCGACAAGTCGTTTTGCCGATGAATTTAACACGTCATTGGTCACCATTCGTCGTGCACTTCATGACGAGGGATTACTCCACCGAAAGCCGGCGAAAAAACCGTTTTTGACTCAAAGGCATAAAGACGAACGGCTACGCTTTGCACGAGAGTATTTAGATTTTGATTGGGAAACAACAATTTTTTCCGATGAGAAGACTTTTAAATCCTCTCAAAAAGGAAGACTACATTTATGGCGTAAAGATAACACCCGTTGGTGTGAAAATAACGTGGTGTCAAACACTGAATCTGGCAGAATAAGTGTGAACATATGGGGATGGATTAGTGCTCAAGGGCCGGGTGAACTTGCATGTGCGTGCATACCATGAAGGCAAAAATGCAGTGCCTACCTAATGCATGACTTGCCATACACATATATTTTAATTTAACTTTCGTACGTTTTAGATGACTCATGACGTTAATTATTAAATATTAATCCTTCGATCGGAGGTTCTAGGAATTCCCATTGTATTCTTTTGTTCTCGCGATCACCGGTGCTCGCGCGGGGCCTGAAAGATTAATAGTAAAAAATATAATAGAAAAAATGAACGCATTTAAAACGCCTACATTTATAAAATAGCAACAATCAATTTGCGAGAAATTAAACATTAAGTTAGGTACACGCGCGAACCGCATGACTCAAGGTCAAGGCAAGCAGATCTCGTGCGGTAGGCTCTGGGGTCATGTGTGCGTAAAGATTTTTGTGTCCGTGAACAGTTCGCACACGTACACAGACATGCTATATTATAGGCGAACTCCTGCCGCAGTAGCTGAGGCGAGCACCGGCCCGTATATAATACGTAACAATAGATGGCGTTTTTATTTTAGCTTAGCGCACAATATTATGTTGTATGGTAAATTTTGGTATATTTCCATGGAAACATCAATGAAATAAACTCTCATTGTAGTTCCAACGGGTGACAACAGATGGCGTTTTTTTATTTCTTCATAACAACGTAATTATACTAATAGTTTAGAAAACATAGTTTTTAATTTATATCCACACTATTATTATAATTTATGCGAAAATGTCTCTTTCTGTCCGTTTGTCTGTCTGTTTTGCTTTCACACCAAAACTACTGAACCGATATCGCTGCATTACCAGTGTCAAAATCTTATGCACGCCGCTGTGAACTTGAATTTATACCTACGCGAGCCAACAGTGCAAATTATGTAGAAGTGTTAGAGGACATTATGTTACCTACTGTGCGAAATGTGTATGGTGATAGCGAAATAAGTTTTGTGCATGATAATTGTCCAATTCACCGAGCCTCCATAGTTCGCAATTGGTTCAGTGAACATTCTAATATAAAAGTTATTCCGTGGCCAGCACGATCCCCAGACTTAAACCCGATTGAAAATATATGGGGTTTAATGGTGCAAAGATGGCGCAGCACGCGATGATAGATGTCCGGAGCTGCTCAAATCTCATTGCATGCAGTTATGGGAGGATTTACGTGGAACAGATATCTGTAAGAATATTGTGGCTTCCATGCGCAGACGTCTTCTTAGTTGTATCGAAAATAATGGAGGTTACACAAAATATTAAGAATCATTATTTATATTATTAAATTAAAAATGTATTTCTATGTCGCAATAATAAGTGTAAAGTAATTGTTATAATATTTATATTTCGTAAGTTTCAATTGGGCGTTCTACAAAGGAACGTGCTGGCCAGTTAAGATTTTAAGGTAGAGGTTAAGTTTTAATCCTCTTTTCCTCGGAAAACGAATAATTAAACTATAACCTCAACAATATGAAATATTGATAACACAATAGATATAACTAGGTATTATTATATTGATAGATCTGTGAATCAAAGATTTTACCGTCATCCGTCAATCAATTCAATTGTTCAATAATAATTGTTATGTCATTGAAATAAAATTTTTTTTTGAAAGTGTTGTTTTATTATAAAATATAATTATCTAACTAAAATACTTTTACATTTATAATATCTTATCACTATGTTATAATTTAATATTATTCTTATGAAATAAAACTTTCAAAATAGTCATTTCATTAAGTTTTCAAAAATGCTGAGATAATAAAAACAATATGAAAACTTTAAAATAATATGATAAACTGAGATTTGAACCGTAACCATTTGTCGTCCTAGCTATGATGCGGGGCCAACTATTTACCGATGGAGCTACGAACTATCTTACGTGTCTAGTGAATTTTTTTCATTTATTGACACAGTGCAGTGCAATAAATGAAGAAGAATGAATGAAGAAGACAAACATATATGTTATCTTTGTCTTTCATCCACTACACGCAACTTTCTTGTATTGATAATGTACGACATTTAAGTGTGTACACGGTAACATGGCGCACACATAAATATGCACCGTACCGGCAAACGAATATGGTCGTTACGATGCTACTGGACTTTTGAACGTTGACTGTACATGCTCCTTTTCGTGCCGAAAGTGAATTACTGGATGGTTTTGATTCTGCTAAAGATGCGTTTTACGCAAAACGAAATCTTTTACGACCTCTACAAGAAGGAACTGATGCGGAATTATTTGCTAGATGGGATTGAGATTCAAAATGCTATAAGACGAGTAGTAGCTGAAAATATGGCTGCAGAGTCTATTTGCCAGAATATCGACGGAAATGAAATGATTGATCCCATAGAACGCGTAGTTGCTGCAGACATTCATGTTGATGATTTTGAGGAGGCACCATCTGATATTGTAATGTCAGACGATCAATACCAAGTTGCTGTAACATCACTGAATATACAACAGAGACAACTTTTCAACAAAGTTGCAAATAAATTGCTTCACAATAGTGATTTGGATGAGCCTTTGCGTGTCTTTGTAACAGGTGGTGCGGGGAGTGGAAAAACTTTCGTTTTAAAATTACTTGTCGAACAAATACGACGGCTTGGACATAATGGTCTTGGCAAAAGTGTAATTGTTACTGCTCCTACAGGTGTTGCAGCCAGACTAATAGGAGGCAGTTCTTTACACTCGACGTTTGCACTCCCTATAGAAAAGGGAAGGACGGAAGCTTTAAGACCTATATCTGGAGAGCGATCGCAAAAAGAACGCCAAAATTGGCGTAATGTAAGCTGGCTGATAATAGATGAAATATCTATGGTGCCATATTTAAGTCTCCGAAATGTACATTTGCGGCTTCAACAATATATAGAAAATGAGGCTATATTCGGCGGAGTTAATGTTTTACTTTTTGGAGATCTTATGCAGTTGCCTCCAGTGTCTAAGGTTTCTGGGGGATCTTATTGCTTTCGTCAGCCAGAAAGGTTATCTGCTGAAATTAATCTTTGGAATTTATTCAGTTTTTGTGAGTTGCCCCAAAACATGAGGCAAGCTGGAGATACAACTTTTGTGGACATATTAAACAGTCTTCGCGTTGGAGAACTTACAATGCAGCAGTTATGTATCATAGAAGAGCGCAGAGTGCCCTTGATAGGACCATTTGACGATGGAGAAGCTGTCAGAATTTTCCCAACAACTAGACTGGTTGATGCATATAATGCGACTATGACAGAAAAGTTAGAAAAGATCACAAAAGTATACACTGTTAGTGCTGTAGACATCTCATTGGATCCTAAAACATATGGTCAAAAACCACGAGAGGAATACATACCTGAAGATCCCAATAAAACAGGCGGTATACCAAACCAACTCAAATTAGGCGTAGGTTCTCGAGCCATGCTAAGACGGAACATCAATGTTAACCATGGGCTGGTTAATGGTGCCATGGGTGTTATCCGACGAATAGATTGGCCAACACTACGCAAAGAGCAATTATAGCCGGGAGAATTGCCAGAAGCGGTATTTGTGGAGTTCGATGACCCAAGTATAACAGGGAACCTACCTGGTATTGGAGTCCGGATCGAGCCTTGTGCTACAGAATTTGATGCTTTACGTGGTAAAGGCAAAATCGAGAGACGAATGCTTCCCTTAATTTTATGCTGGGCAGTGACGGTACATAAATTACAGGGCACAACTTTAGACCGAGCAGTTGTAGATTTAAGTAGAAACTTATTTGCAAAAGGTCAAGCTTACGTTGCTTTGAGCAGAGTGAAGACTCTCTCCGGACTTGCTATTAGTTCTCTTGACGCTAACAAAATGCTAAATCAACCACATGACATAAACTCATTTAAAGAATTAATCCGGTTACGTAATCTTTCTTAACTAAAAAGACATAAATAAAGTAAATTAATTCAAAAATAAAAAAACCCGACTGCAAAAATTTTTAACTAAAAAGACCGAAACAAGACCTCATTCTGCCGGAGGCGTCTAGTCAATGTTTAAATTGATATCATTATTGCTTACGAGTTTCATGCCAAGATGAATAGAAGGCTACATAGAAAAATGTAGAAGAAAAATGTGGAGTCCTACAAAATGCAGTCGGAGGCATATTAATTATGATTTATGAAATGTTAAAATTGGTGCGACATGCCTCCGGCTGCATTTTGTAGGACTCCACATTTTTCTTCTACATTTTTCTTGTAGCCTTCTATTCATCTTGGCATGAAACTCGTAAGCAATAGTGATATCAATTTAAAGATGGACTAGACGCCTCCGGCAATATGAGGTCTTGTTTCGGTCTTTTTAGTTAAAATTTTTTTGCAGTCGGGTTTTTTTATTTTTTTCTAATTTATAAATAACTAAAAGTATACAGTGAAATAAAAAGTCAGCGAAGACGTTTTTTGTGACACAACAAGATTTTGCTACTCGATAAGAAAAACACATTTTGTATTAATTAATTGTAATTAAGTTGATATCAAAATGTAAGTATATGAAATCGGTGAAAAGGCTGCTCCTGCGCGATTGCCTTTGCCTGTTTAGAGGATAATATATAAAACTGACCTTTATTCCAGAGGGGAAGAGAAAATACCTAATGAAGTAGAGCTTTTTATATTTTATTGATATATGAGAGAAATTTCGAAGCAATGTGAAAAACGTGACGTTGTTTGTTTATATGTGAAGTATCTTGTTTTTTGTGCAAAATATCACCATCTCGTTTAAGGCCGTCCCCCGAGCAAACGACCTTGGCCATACATTTGCCGCGTTGCCGAGATCGCGCCAAAACCCTATTATTTTTACTTATCTTAGTTCAAAATTGTCCTAAAAAAAATTTTAAACGGGGAATATGTAGTTTATGATATTGTCGATCTATTGGCGTGAGTTTCAAATAAAAGTAATTTGTAAATGCTAAGGAGATGCTGAATGTATGCTTGAATTTTAATAAATTGGTATTACTTTGGAAGCTGATATCATGAGTGATAGTATAAACAAAAATAGAAAATTTAAAACGGGGAAAGGAATGTTGATATACTGAAGATTATTGCTGTATTTTTATTATAACTTTGTAGCTTTCAGATTATGAGTTTATAAGGTTTTAAATACGGTCAATTACGGAATCTCCGGAGGGAACGCCCTTAAGTACTCCTTTGAAGTTCGTGAAAATAATAATTATTATGGCATACGCGTATTCGTGAAATCTTCTGCCAACTTGAATCTTGATCTGTAGAATGTTCCAGAACAAAACAATATAGGAACGGTCCATTAAAGATTTCGTAAGAACTCAATTATTCGGCTTTTATATTTTTTTTTCTTTATGCCTTGGCTACCTAATTTCATTGAAGTTGTAAATATAATATAAAAATAAAATGTCATAATGAATTTTCACTTCTTACATATTATTGTATACCACATTCATTTTTTTTTTTTTTTGCTATAATTATAGGGATATTTTTAAATTAAAACCACAATACGTTTACCTATTTTATCCTACCTAAATTAATAGGAACGTATTTTGGCTTATCATGGCATATTAGTACCAAGTAGGTACCTACTAACCTGCAAATTAATACCGACCACGTTTATTATTAACTTAGACAATCGTTTCGTTTCGTCGCTCGAAAGATGAAATGGAATCGTTCAGCTTTTACTGAAACATCAATTTATTTTATAAAACATTTTGTGTATTATATAAGTAATTTCTATAGCGAGCATAAGGAGATTCCGAGCTCAAATGCAAACATAAAAAAGGTGACCAAAAATTATGTACCCCTGTTGTGAAAGGTAAGTTAAAGATACTTGTGACAAAACAGGAGTAACTTAAATTTTTGGATTTACATAAATGACAGCTGGTGAAAAATATAACTTTTTATTTTCTTGATATTTTTGCGTAGTTTTCGTTAAAAAAATAATGATTCACTTTTATCTGATGATATTATTTGCAAACTGTTTATTTAACACGCACAAAACTAAGAGAAACCTAATATTTATTAAAAAAATTGAAAACCGTTTTTTTCAGAAAAATATCAATTCTTATCATAATTGTGATAAAAATAACATGAATTTGCTGACAATATCGTAATTAAGGAAATCCAACTTATTATATAAAAAATTCCTAATTTCTCAGTTACGACACTACGTATTTGGATGAGGTATTATGAAACTTCTGTCGCTTCGTTTTCTGTCGCGATTTATTAGAAAACGATAAATTACGTCAAGGTTTTTTGAAACATGGTAGCGGTAGGGTGAATAAACGCTAGAGACAAGATAGGCTGAGAGCACTATAGTCTGTGGCACTTTAGGCGGCGCACGCCAGAATAGCTCGCAGATGATAGATTTATACTGCTTGATATTATAAAATGGTATGCTAAGCTTTATTATTGTAAAGTTTTATCAAAATCCATTCAGTACTTTTCACGTTAAAGATTAACAAACATCCATTCATACAAAAATATTATTTAGGATGCATAATATAGTCAAATGTCAATAGTTTAACATTGTTTTAGAAACTGAAATGCTACGCCACCTGTCGAGTGTTCATGACTGACTTGCATTTGGAAGGTTTTGAAAAGCCCGCTAACGCACTTAAAAGTTAAAACTTTTGAAATGGTTCGGGTGTACGTGGATACTCATTTTACATCAGTCAATCCGCATGCTTATTTATTTTAGAAAAATAATACAAATTATATTTTACAAAAAATACAAATTAGTGACAAATATATTTTTATTTATACCTTCAGGGTGCAATAATTAAACCTACCGGCCAATTTTTTTTAGGGCTCCTATCATTAGGAGAGTCCATTTAACCAAAAAATAGGGTGTTAATTTATTGGATAGTGGATATTTTTTCCATAGAAGGGAGCTATTGGGAGCTTTCAAATTTTATTTTTAATCATATTCTTAACAATATTCCCTCGATCGTGGAAAAACGAGACACAATAGCCTTTCTATTGTTATCGCGGTCGCATGCGACCGCTTGGGGTTTGAGAGGGTTTCTATAAATTCTTTATAGTCTTAAGAATAAGAAAATATACAAAGTACAGTCAAAGAATATTGCTTTTTATCCAAAAATGTTAAAATAGTGACTGAGGTAGTGATTTAATGGTCAATTTGGAGACTTTTTAGGGTTCCGTAGCCAAAATGGCAAAAAACGGAACCCTTATAGATTCGTCATGTCTGTCTGTCTGTCTGTCCGTCCGTATGTCACAGCCACTTTTCTCCGAAACTATAAGAGCTATACTATTGAATCTTAGTGAGTAGATGTAGTCTGTGAGCTATACTATTGAATCTTAGTGAGTAGATGTAACCGCATTAAGATTTTGATACAAAAATGCAAAAATTATTAAAAATTTTAGGGGTCCCCATAGGTACAACTGAAACAAAAAAAAATTTTTTTCATCTGGCCTATGCGTGTGGGGTATCTATGGATAGGTCTTCAAAAATCATATTGAGGTTTCTAATATCATTTTTTTCTAACCTGAATAGTTTGCGAGAGAGACTTTCAAAGTGGCAAAATGTGTGCCCCCCCCCCCTCTAACTTCTAGAGTAGGGGGGCATGATAATTCTAAAAAAAATATATGATGTACATTACTATAAAAACTACCAACGAAAATTGGTTTGAACGAGATCTAGCCAGTAGTTTTTTTTATACGTCATAAATGATAAACCTTAATTTAACTTTCATTATATCATAAATGAAATATTAAAATAAATCAAAAACCTTATAATTTCATAGAAATAATTCTTATTGCTGCTGCGGAACCCTTCATGGGCGAGTCCAACTCGTACTTGGCCGGTTTTTTTAAAAATGCTTTAATGGTTTCAAATTTTGTTTGTTTACCCGTTTTTATGTTTTAATCGTTGACAGACAAAACAAGCTAATTAGAAAATACTAAGAGTAATGTTTATAATTTGAACACATTATTACACGAGACATTTCAAGTTCAATTTCAAGAAGTTGGTGACAAGTCGTGCCAAAACAAACTTTATTTTTCTATTATCTCTAAAAACAGCCCGTATAGGCCGGTAGAAATCGACACTAAAAAACCCTAAATTCGCAAAGCATGATGTAGTGCTGCATTTTTGGTATATTGTTTGGATCAGTTAGGGTGATGTAAATCCCAATTTGCAACTTCGAAAAAGTTGTGCTCGCTGCGCACCACGTGATAAACTGCAAAAATTTTCGACTTTTTTCACTTTTTGCTCTAAAAGTCATAAACTATGCGTTTCCGACAAGTAACATTCACTACATAAATGAAGCTAATTAAATTGGCAACAATTTAAGCCTAACCGCAGCTCTCTAAACCTTATAACAACTAAGCTGTGGCCCTTCAAAGATGGTCCGTTTTTCCCGAAAATTTGAAATTTTTAGTTTTGCTCCCGTTTGAAGCAAAATATTGGCAAAACCGCTCGTTCTATGAAAAGGTCGTAAAATACAGTTGTAGTACATTTAATTTTCTTTCATTAGAGCACAGAACAAAGTCTGTGAGACAAATAGTTCACTCACGATATCTGAAAAACAAAAAGAGGGTAGAAATAGATTTTTAAATAATTGAAACAGAAGGCATATAAAATCATAAAAATATCTATGGACGCTTCACACCACGTCAGTCTGGCCTCGTGCTAAGTACCTGAAGGACTTGTGTTACGGGTACCAGACAACGGAAATATATTTAATACATATAAAGTATAAAAATACTATATATATTATATTTAAGATTTTTATTATATCATACACATATTTAATACACATCCATGACCCAGGAACATTGAAAAACTTTTTGTTCCGTCGGCGGAATTCGAACCCGCGACCCCCGGCTTGAGTTGCCACACACTCTAACCATTGAGCCACGGAGGTCGTCGGAAATGAAAAAGGATAATACTTTTTCATTTGCAGGCTAGGTAAATCTACAAAAGTACAAAATTTGGGAAAGTAAAATAAAAGTTTATACGCAAATTGAATGTTTAAGAAGCTGCAGTCACTCGGCGTTTTTTTTTTGGTTGTGGTTCAATTTCTCCTTCCTCCTCAGGTTTGTCACGTTCCTCTGGTTCGTTAAGCTCTTCACTTTCCTGTTCTTCCTCAGCTTCCTCGGGATCATTATCATCTTCATCTATCAAAATCAAGGCGACGTTATCGCATGACTTTCCTGAGCAGTTTAAGTATAAAGCCGAGCATTTGAGCCCAGCTTTTAGGCAAGTGCATGCCCCCGGCATCCCTTTTTACATTTGCAGGCTATGATTTTGAGAAGCTGTGGTGGGGCTGGCTCTTTGTGGGTTGTTATTGGAATAAGGCCGCAAGAGCTCATTTCCCAACCCCATTCGATGGGGTCCATCTCTACTCCCAGCCACTTTTGCACTTGGTGGTAGGTGCGGAACGCATGAAAAGAGGAAGCCTCGGTGGTTGGGGGTAGATGTGCAAGATTTACTTTTGCATTTGCCGCTGTCTTCACGAACAGCTTGAACCTCAGGTCGTGCAGTCTCTGAGTATCCGGAACACCTCCGTAAAGTGCCACCAGACACTTTTTGCCAGCTCCAGCAATACTTTCATGCGTTGCATCTGTTAGGAGGAAGATGGCAGCCAGATCTACTAGGTACCTGCCTCTTCTGAAATTGTCCCCACAATCTTTTTCCCTGCCAGAAAAGTGCAGATGTGGTGTCACATCCAGTAAATGCGTAAAGAAAGAGTTCAAACCCACTGGGCATTTCAACTTCCCCTCGGTTGAACGCACTGGTGGTATACTGAATGCAACTTTTTTATGACTGTTTAGCCTGACTTCGTTCGCGTTAATAAGATAATAGTTTTTTTGGCTGCTCCCCTGCGTTACCGGGTAGGCTACTTCCCAGAGGCGTGCAGAGCTTTTTGACATGGGGTAAGCAGCGGTATCGGTTTAGTAGTTTTGGCGTAAAGCAAAACAGACAGACAAACGGACAAAAAGAGATATTTTCGCATAAATTGTAATATTAGTGTGGATATAAATTAAAAACTATGTTTTCTAAACTATTATAATATATGAGTACGTTCTGTTATGAAGAAACAAAAAAACGCCATCTGTTGTCACGTGTTGGAACTACAATGAAAGTTCATTTGCGTTCACATGTGTGCTAAGCTAAAATAAATAAAAACGCCATAGATGGCGTATGGCGTAATATAGATTGTTATATATTAGAAATGCAATGTGAATTCATTTTCATCGATATTTCCATGGAAATTAGATACATAGTATATTTTTGTCTTATAAAAATGTAGCCTATGTCCTTTCTCAGGCTCTAGACTAACTGTGTACAAAATTTTATTACAATCGGTTCATTAGTTTTGGCGTGAAAGCGAGACAGACAGACAGAGATAATTTCGCATTTAATATAAAGTATATAATATTATAAAATGATAAAATAAATAAGTACATGAATATGAATTACATGAAACTTTCGAGTTACTTACATTTCATTTTTGTTGCTGGTTTAATTGTTGTAACTCAGGTACACGTACCTACCTTTCGACACAAATCACAATTAGAATCTTTTCACTGAATGACAATTGTGAAAACTTGTTTTTTTTAATTTTTAATAAACACACATTTTCAACACAAACCTCACAGTCAAATAACATTTTTAAGAAATCAAAAAACGCACTTAATGTAGAAATTAGAAACTCAGTAATAACTAATATCTAATAAACTGTTAAATGTACAAACTTTTAAATGTTAAAATAATAAAAATCTTCTAAGAAAACTATAAATATACTGGCGCAAACAAAAATAATATGTTACAGTGCTCATCACATGAAAAAATGGCCTCCCAAAATACAAAACACTTCTGTAATGTAAACAAATATAAACCGTACTAAACAAAAATGCATTATGTGCATATGTGATTAATTAGATTTCCGTCTATTATTTTTACTCGGATTATAGGCAACGAACATATCCGATTACTTCCGAACGCGCCGGCGCTCGGCTAAGCTCGGAAACCATGCGGCAGGACCTGGCCAAGTAAATCGCACACGCACACACGTTTGCGAACAGTGTACGAATACGAAAATCTTAACTCACACATATAGGCGGGGTCTGCGAGACACCGAGTGCCTGTAACCACAGATATGTAGTATAATTTTGGTGCGTACCTTCGCGCGGCGCGCCTAGTTACCACTTACCGACTTATGTTTATGTAGTTTTGCAAATCAATTGGTGCTATTTTATAAAAGTAGGCGTTAATGTGTATTGATATTTTTACTATTAATAATAATTAAAGTCATCTAAAACGTACGAAAGTTAAATTAAAATATGTGTATAGCAAGTATTTATCTTTAGGTAAGCAGTGCTTTTATGCCTTTATGGTACGCACGTCCATGTACTTCCAAGTACTATCTTGTGCGAAAATTAAAACCAAAACATAAGCCCGAAGGCATTTGTTATGTTAATGGGAGCTTTAGCCAGTTTACACTGTTACCGCCTTCGCCGCGTGGAGGTACTCCCAGCTTATGTTTTGATATATGCAGATTGTGAGTGATTGTGTTGTGCTCTAATAAAAGAAAATTAAATGTACTACAACTTTATTTTACGACCTTCTCATAGAACGAGCGGTTTTGCCAATATTTTGCTTCAAACGGGAGCAAAACTAAAAATTTCAAATTTTCGGGAAAAACGGACCATCTTTGAAGGGCCACAGCTTAGTTGTTATAAGGCTTAGAGAGCTGCGGTTAGGCTTAAATTGTTGCCAATTTAATGAGCTTCATTTATGTAGTGAATGTTACTTGTCGGAAACGCATAGTTTATGACTTTTAGAGCAAAAAGTGAAAAAAGTCGAAAATTTTCGCAGTTTATCACGTGGTGCGCAGCGAGCACAACTTTTTCGAAGTTGCAAATTGGGATTTACATCACCCAAACTGATCCAAACAACATACCAAAAATGCAGCACTACATCATGCTTTGCGAATTTAATGTTAATTTCCACCGGCCTAGTATATTTGAAGTTCATTTAATATAATATATGGGCAAGGTTTAACTAATTGAATATTTTTGTGTATTTTTTATCACAATACTAATTTAAGAAATATGTCTATAATTATGTTTTTATGCTCTTCGCTAAGTGCGACAATCGAGGTTCACAAAGTAAAGCTGAGATTACACATAGTAATAAGAGTCGAAGTAATTTAACATATTATTTATTTATTTATTTCTTGATGAACGTTTACATTTTTTTCGGCCTCTTCAGGCGTTAATTCAAATTTTTTTGAAGTGAAAACATCTTTAGCGGCGTTGAGCACTTTTGTGGGATGGGTAAAAACTGTAAAACTCGCGTCAGATTCTCGTGCTGATCGAAAAACCTTGGAAAAACCGTAAGACGGTTGGAGAGTAGTGTTGTAACATCGAAATTGATTAATTGAACAATCGATTGTTTTTTTTCGATTGTCGATATATATATATATATATATATATATATATATATATATATATATATATATATATATATATATAAATATATATATATATATATATTTTTAATCGATTGTAAGGGTTTTGATTAATTAAAAAAATCGATTTTCATAAAAAATGGGTTAAAAATTTAATTGATTGTAAGGGTTTCGATTAATTAAAAAAATCGATTTTTTAATAATCGATGTTCATAAAAAATGGGTTAAAAAATGCACAACGTTAATAATCAAGTTTTCACTTCTGCCGGCACTCCCGGAGTGCAACCCGTCTTTTTTTTTCTTCTTTTACTTAACTTTTTCTAAATTTTTCCGTCTTTGTCTTTCAAATTCTTCTGGTCGTTCTTTTTTTAACTTCTCCTTATATCGTCGATTTCTTTCGGCGCCACAAGTGGCATAGTGTAATCTATATTTTGTTTTTAAAATAAATCTGAAAGTTAGAAAACGTA
This sequence comes from Polyommatus iphigenia, assembly GCA_963422495.1. NCBI lineage: Eukaryota > Metazoa > Arthropoda > Insecta > Lepidoptera > Lycaenidae > Polyommatus > Polyommatus iphigenia. The sequence continues at coordinate 15,088,648 of OY730189.1, forward strand.
CTTAATAACGAGCAATGAACTATAGGTATACATATTATATTGGTATAGGCTACATAGGTATAGGTATTATATATTTAATATTTATTATAATTATATTATGTTTATTAAAAATATAATACATATGTATGTATAAATAAATTTTATATTTACATTTCCATACTATTAATTTAATGTGCATGTGTAGCCCTAGCTTTATGCGTCAGTTTGGTGACTTTCATTTCATAGTCACGCCTATATAATATGTGACGAGACAAAATGTCATCAAACTGACGTCACTTTTTCGGCCAATGTTTTGTTAATACAGTATCTTGGATACATTTAGTTAACTAGTCAAAAGTAATTAATTATAAACACTGTGCTGAATAACATTTGATTAATAATTAGAAAACGGTTGCAAGACAAAAGATATGTTATTTATTACGTAAAAGCATCTATTACCTGACATACGCCAGTATTATAATACTCTCTGCCTGACAAAAGAAAACCAACCGTTCCTCATCACCACAAAAACACCCTCTCCTCGGAGCGTTTCAGGCCAGCTGGCAAATTTTAAATAGCGGCTTGTATTTTTCGGTTTTATGTGTTGTCAATAAGCAAACTATTAAGTATTTTGGTATATTTTTAGACAGAAAAAAACGCGTGCTTCTACAGAATATTTTAAGTGATTTCCATTTTTATTGAAGCAACATGCTGTGGGACAGGCCAAAAACAGCTCTCCCTTGAAATTAAAATATTAATAATTAATTATTGAGAGAACTTAGCACTAGTATCGCGTATTTGTGTAAATGTTTATTGTATCTTATTCATCTTTGAAAAAATTTACCTATATAGTTTATCCATATTGTTGTAATTACAGTTCAAAGACGTGCGACAGCCTAAAAACCAGGGGTACACTTTTTTTGGAAAATCCCTTTATAAAAGAGTAATATATTATATTTTTACATACCTGAGTTCCAATTTTAAGTCCTTTCTCTCAGATTTGGGTGAATTCATCACGATGAGGTTCCGGTCGTCGAGCAGCCGCTGGATCTCCCGCTCGAAGGGCGGCACGCAGGCGACGTCGGCGGGGCTGCGGCGGGAGACGCGCCCGTCGCGGCCCAGCAGCTTGAGGTCGGCCGGCCGCCCGCCCGAGCCGGAGAACGAGCCCGCCCGCCGCCCGCCCCGCCGGTCCGTCTGGCTGCACCCGTCCCGCTTCACGGCCGCCTGCAGCACGCCGATGATGCTCCGCTGCAGCTTCTCCTCCTCCTTCACGAAGTCGCCGTCGAGCAGCTCGTCCTCGAGCGCCGCCTTCCTGGCCTCGTGCTTCGCGTATAATTCGCCGATCATGTCCGGCGTGGGCTTCGCCCCTCGGATGGGCGGGTAGTCGGACGAGGAGTTCCCCCGGCGCACTATGGAAAATGGTAGAACTAGAGAATAATATCATAAAATATGGTTTTTAAAAATATCACAATTCGAATGAAATATTTATTGCATTCGATACTCTAATAACCAAATAATCCTAATCAGACGTTTTTTTGTACTAAAACTGCATAAATATATTTTTTTCATAGCGGATGGCTCATTCAAATGTTCGCATATACATAATTCAAATGAATATTGTGAAAAGAGTATTTGGCACATGCATGCGGTTTTATACATTTTTAAAAAGGATATTTTATGTTCTTAATAATGAGCTATTAACTTTTTTTAATATGCTTTTTATTTTTGAGTAAGTACTTAAAAATTTACATACATTATTTTTCACTTATTTTTTTTTTTCGTCGAAGGTTTTCACATTTACCTACGTCTCCCCACGCGCAACTTTATGTGTTGTTTGATAGCCTAACTACTCGTATTACTTTTATTCTCTTTTCTTTTTTTTACCTAAAATAAATATGTATATGTCACCGTAAGATTGTAAACACCGCGAGATTGTAATATGACGAAGTGATGGATTGTAAACAAACAGTTTTCCGGTGATTTTAAAATTTAAAATAACTTCAATGCCAAATGGTATGAGATGTATAACATAAAATAAAATTTAGATATATTTAAAGTGCTGTCTGAATGTTCGGTTATTAAAATTAACCTAATTTATAATTCAAACTGCACTTTAAATATATCTAAATTTTATTCAATGTTATATATCAAATATTCAGGCAATTGAAGTTATTTTGAATACGAAATAATTAATTTAAAATCACCGGAAAACTGTTTGTTTACAATCCATCACTTCGTAACATTACAATCTCGCGGTGTTTACAATCTTACCGTGACATATACATTGAAAAAAGATACAAAAATTGATTATTTTTAAAATCTTTGTATATCACTGTATACATGTGCCAAATTTCAATACAATACGATGAAAAACCTTGAAGTTACAGATTTTTGATCAGATACGGACCCAAATTTTCCACTGTGCGGCGGGCGGGCGGTGGGCGTGGCGCGGGGCGCGGCGGAGACGGCGAGGCGTCGGTCGTGCGCGAGTAGCTCTCGTCCGACGAGCTGAGCGACGGCGACCGCGTGAGGGAGCTGAGCTCGTCGGCGGACGAGTGCACGCGCGGGCTGCGCGCCAGCGGCAGACTCTCGCTGGAGCGCGGGCGGGGCAGGCGCGCGGGGGGGCGGCGCTTGTGCGCGGCCGGCGGGCGGGGCTCCTGTGGCCGCGGCCAGGGCGGCACGAGCGCGCGCGGCGGTGGCCAGCGCGGGCTCGGCGCGACGCCGTGCGGCGGGGGCGGCGGGGGCGTGTCGTCGTCCGCCCCGCGCCAGCCCCGCCCGCCCCTGTGGTTGCCGTTCTGGTGGCCGTCGGGGAGGAGGGGCTCGTTCTCGCCGGCGACGGACGCCTCCCGCAGGGGGGGCAGGCGGGAGGTCTGCGCCGCCCGCCGCGCCGAGTTCTGCAGCATGGCGAGCGGCGTGGCGACCCCGCCGTACGCGGAGGGCGGGTTTGCTGGGCCGTCGGGGCCGCCCGGCGGGTCGCCGGCGGCTGGCGCGCGGTCGGTGAGGAAGTAGGTCGTCATCTCGCCCTTCCCTTTGACCTTGACCTTGCCGCGGCAGACGAAGGTGTAGTGCATGTCCCTGAGCACCTGGTAGACCTCCTCGGTGACCTGGGTGTGGTTGGGCAGGCCGGTGGAGTCCATGCGCGAGGCGACGTTGACGGTGTTGCCCCAGATGTCGTACTGCGGCTTGCGCGCGCCGATCACGCCCGCCACCACGGGACCCACGTTTATACCTGAAAGTGACGCAAGTAAACAGAAACATTAGGATGTACCTACATAATTTTAACAAAAAAACATCTTTATACAGTATCACCTTCCTGATCATAATAGGAGGGGCATTTCGTACCCACCAATGTAGCACGTTGAGACATATACCAAATGAAAGGGCTTGAAAAGTTGAACATTTTATTGTATGACGAAAAATCTCTAAACCATGGGAGAAAAAAGTTAATGAGTAATTTCTACAATAATTTCAATTTATTGCATTGAAATACAACACTTTCTTTGAGTTTGCCACATATAATTACTTTTGAGAAATCATTCCTTACTGGCAACTCTACAAATTAATTCAATAATACAGGATATTATTTTTTTCATTTTCGGAAAAAAAATTAAACATCCTGTAATATTGCGCCATTCGCTAGTATTGCTAATTATAAAACATTTCTCCAAAGATATAATATACATAATATATATAATGTACATAAGATTATATACGATAAAATCCAGGAAAGGTTAGATTTTTAAGGTTTTATTGTTTTCTCATTACATTTCTCTAAAATATGAACTCAAAACTCAAACTCAAAATTTTTTATTCAGAATAAATTTTTGCAAATATTTTCTGAAAGTCTACATGATGCCTACCACCGGTTCGGTGTACAATAATAATTGAAACGGTGAAACAATATTATACTAAAATATAACACTTTCCTTAAGTTTGTCATATATGATTACTTTCCAGAAATGATTCCTTACCAGCAACACTATAAATTGATGCAATAATACAGGGTGTTTTTTGTGATTTTTTCTTTAACTACCTACCCCCGTTAACTTTTTTCTCCCATGCATTAGAGATTTTATGTCATACAAGAAAATGTACAGCTTTTCAAGCCCTTTCATTTGATATATGTCTCAACGTGCTACAGCCTGGGTACGGGTCCCATACAAAAATGCCCCTTGTTCTTTAATATAAGCCCGTTTAAAATGTCCTCTTTCCAACAAAAAAAGTATCACCAAAATCTTCCGTTCCGCGAGCAAACATAAAAAAGCCTTTTCTGAAGTCCATTTAAAATAAATCCCATTTTGTACTTGCAAATTATTGTACTTGCATTGCACAAAAAAAATCTATTAAAAAAAATGTATCTTACCAACTCTAAGCATGAAGTTGTTGTATGAGTTGTCGTTGATGTCCTTGAGTTTGTCCCGCATGGCGAACACGAACTCGACGAGCGTGGCCATGTGTCGGCGCGTGCTGGCGTCGTCGGACATCTTCTTGTCGGGTATGAGCCCGACGGCCGCCATATACGTCGACCCGACGGTCTTGATCTTGTCGATCGCGCTGAACCGCTCCTCGCCAAGTAGCTGAAAACCGAAAGGTTGGCTGCTAAAGTATAACAGAGTAGCTAAGTGTAGCTGTTGAAGTATAACAGAGTAATCGCCATGTTGCGGAAAATGTAAAAGTATTTTAGAATGATTCCCTTACAACATCCTTAGTGGAGTCGCACGAGGTTTTAACCTCCGAAAATTGTAATAGTGAATGGATTTTGGTTTTTGTGGTGTCATTTTCTTTTTTACACTATAACTTGCAAAGTTTACCAAAAATTTTTTTGTGCTTTTAAATTTTTAGTTACTTACTTAATTAAAAATTAATATTTCACCATATAAAACCAGTCAAGAAAAAAATTTTTTTTCTTGATCCTGTTATTTAATGACTTTTATCCGATTGTTTACATTGAAAATTAACCAAAAACACATTTTTTAAAAAAGAAAGTTTGCTTTGCTAAGCTAAATAAGATTATAAGATTTTTGAAAAATTTTTAGAGATTAACGCTCGTCGTAACCAAGATGAAAGGGTTTGGGAGGATTTAAGGGTTGTAACGAAAAGTGTGTTACACGTACTTATTGTGCGTATTTAATTTTTAGAGAAATGATGAGTTTTAAGTACGTTTAACGTATTCGTATCTCCAAAAATGTGTAAAATAGGCCAAAATTGTTTTTCTACATTTGTTGAGAATTTATTTAAGTAAGAGCTAAAACGTTAAATGCATCGACAAACGAAAGGCTTTTTCTAGCCTTTGCAATATATTTAAACTTCCTAATTAAAGCCAGAAAAAAAATTGGGTGCTACATATCTCACGTACATACTAAAGACGCACGCTACGACCTATGTTTGGAAAATACTTACCTGAATACAAAAAATATCAGTTCTTAACCTTATTTGTATTTTTTTCTTTCAGTATGATTTAGCGAATGTAATCAATGAAAAAAAAAATAAAAAAAAATATTGTGTTAAAATCTAACCAAAAGAAAAGAAATAAAGATTTTCTTCGAAATATACGTGAAAAGTTTGTGCTACATTTTCGGAAAAGTTAATAAAGTAAGAGCTAAAAAAATTTACGCATTAACAAACAGAAGTCTTTGTAAAGCCTAAGAAATAATTTTAAGCTTCCTATTTAAAACCAAAAAAAAAATAGGAACGCCATTTATCAGGTATGTACTTACTGCCGAAACACACAACAAACATATTCGGAGGCATGCTGATCTACATACAAAAATATTAATTTTTAAATCTAAATTATATATTTTTTCCACTTATTTTCTTTTTTGGAATTGAAGCAACGATTTGAATTAAAAAAATTATAGTATATTTTATTATTTTGCTACATAACTGAACTGAAAGAAATGCACGTTTTCTTCAAAATTTTAAAATGTAACTGAAGTGGTATAGAATAATTTAAAAATTAAACGCACAACTTTTCAATAGGTAAACTTTTTTATTTATGTTATCAGCTACACATTCCTTTTTTTCTTTTCAAATTTCATCCACTATTACGGAAATCGGAGGTTTGCACGATTTTTTTCTCTCTAGGTACTCCAAGGCAAGAGAATACTAGCCATTTGACCGAGCTTTGCTCGGTATTCGATAAAACACGAATAAAATGACATTGCAATGACAATAAAATTACATGATTTATCGCCCCCGAATCCCTCTATATACTAAATTTCATGAAAATCGTTGGAGCCGATACCGAGATTCCAATTATATATAATACTAGCTGACCCGGCAAACGTTGTTTTGCCATAAAAATAATTTTTGTATGAAAAATAGATGTTGGCCGATTCTCAGACCTACTCAATATGCTCACAAAATTTCATGAGAATCGGTCAAGCCGTTTCGGAGGAGTACGGGAGCGAACATTGTGAGTCCTGTAACTAGCTGTCCCGGCAATCATTGTTTTGCCATATAAAGTTTTTAACCCATAATAGTATTTTATTGAAGTGACTAAATAAGTATGGCACCATGGCTATCCCGGCGCACAAACAATGATCGTCGTCGGTCTTGAGTTGTAATAATTTACTATTATTTATTCAACAAATGCACTTATCAATATAAAAAGTAGCCAGTAGCCGATTCTCAGACCTACTGAATATGCATATAAAATTTGGTAAAAATCAGTAAAGCCGTTTCAGAGGAGTACGGTAACTAACATTGTGACACGAGAATTTTATATATAAGATATACAAGAATAGCCCGTTTAAAGATATAAGATTAAGGTGACCGTTTTATTTAACAGTGTTTCATATAGTTGGGGAGGGGAAGAGGGGATTTCGGGATAAGCTCGAGCATGTCAGATTAAGCTTGTATAGGCTTCCGGCATGTGTCTAACACGTAAGTAACTACGAATAATAAAAACTAAGAAAGAGTAACTGTATCAAAAATGTGTCTACGAGTCTATAAAATGTGACCCGAATACATGCATACTTTATGCATGTATTCGGTACACAATTTTGTGTAAATATAGAAGCGACAATTAATGTCAATGGCTTTATTTCGTAAATTTAATCATAGTTATCATGGTATAGAAATCAGATTTCTCACGTGGTGGGTAAAAATTTTTTTTTTTTAATATTGAAATGTCATCGTATCTGTCAGATTAGGATAGGGGATGTTTAGTATACCCCAAAGAAGCACTGACGATTCAAAGGTCAGTTAAGCCTGTAGGGGCATTTTAAAATATAAAAAAATAAAGCTTCATATTTTCATAACTAAGCTTCGCAGATATTTTATTTTGCACTAAACTAAATGATTTAGTCCTTGTGGTCTAAAATATACTTATAATTTACCTAAATAAGCAATTTTCTGAATATATTTTCTTTTTCAAAACTTTAAAATGGCTGCAGTTTCTGAACCCACCGCTAAAATAAAAAACGCTCGTAATATTTTTTTATCAGTTTTACCCAATATAAAAAAACCTACTAAGTACTAGGTCTCCATCACGCTCGAGTGACTACAAAAATAGCACCTTCCCCTCCCCTACTAATAATTTGACGCGGACTCGACCATTTTCATGACAGGTAGTAAGCAAGGCACAACAATTTGTCAAGTAAGTTTTTGAATCCGAGTCCAACGAACAGGCATTTCTTCCCTTTAGACACAAGTCTCCAAACACTCTTTTGTTACATAGATACTGAGACTCACCTCATCAAAGTCAGCTATGATCTCGTTGAGCAGCCGCAGACACTCCATGCCCTGGTTGTTGCCGTCCAGCTCCATGTAGAACTCGTGGTAGTTGGTGATGGACGCGAACACCACGCCCGCGCGCCCGTACGACTGGTGGTACAGCTCCTGCCAACCGCGCCGCTGTAGTGGCCGTGCCAGACCGTGCCAGATATGCCAGGTACGCCAGACCAGACACGCCAAACGCACGCCAGACGCAAGCGAAAGCCATGCAAATGAGGATCGATGACAGACTTTTATTGGTTGGATAATGGATACAATGTTTTTTGTTCTACGAGTTTAAAATCCCTAAATTTTTAATTTTCAACCCTCATCCTCAATGTTGAGCACGAGGGTTGAAAATCAGGGGTTGAATATGAAATTCAGGGGTTGAATATGAAATGAACGGTTCTAAGTATGTTGATAGTATAATGAATGTATAAGTCTGTCACGAAATCCTGTACCATGTGCCGTGCAACACACAAGCCGCTGTGATGTTTGTGAAATGGAAAAGTGATAGATGATATTTTATGAGAAAATGGCAGTGATGGTTAGTGAATTTGAAAATGAATAATGTGTATAAAATGGCAGATTATCATCAGACTTTTTGTACAGCACCTTATATTAAATCTACAATTATTAATAACAAGTTAAGTAAAAAATATTTACTTAGATTTCAACTATCGATATTAATCTGCCATATTATAACGTTCCCGTATAATTTGTCTGCATTTTGCAACAAGCTTGAAAGCGATGTATCTTTTATTATTTTTCTTTTGCTAATCATGAGTCAAATCCCAAAGCGGACCATAATGCGAGGTATTTAAACGTCGCTTCATTGATTTCTTATAACCTCAATATGTACAAAATCTTCGCAAGCAGAGCGTACCTTTATTATTTGTTAGCTTAAAGCAGTGTAATGTTTGAAATGGCAATGCGAGTTAATGCAATGAAAGCAGTATTGAGCGGAGACAGCGAATTGAAAGAAATTTACACATTGAAATTTTGAACTTGTTACTGCATCCACATTTTTTGCATTTTTTAAAATAAATTATTAATTAATATTAGTTTTGTAACAATTTTTACTTTTCCAAAATTTTACACATTTTACAATCCATACTAATATTATAAATGCGAAAGTGTGTCTATCTGTCTGTTACCTCTTCACGCCCAAACCGCTTAACCAATTTTGCTGAAATTTGGTATGGGGATACTTCCAGTCCCGGGAAAGGATATAGGATGTTTTTTATCCTGGAAAAATGTATGGTGCCCGAGTGGTAAACGCATTTTGGCGCAACGGAGTTGCGGGTGACATGTATCTTCCAATAAGACTATAATATTATAAAACTTATTTTGATCGAGGTAGAACTATCATAGTGAGCCGTCAATGTATAAATTTCTATTAGCGGCTGGATGTCAAGTATTACCATGTTGGTCCGGAACTGGTTGTCGAGAAAGTGCGTCGCGACGTGCGCCGGAAGCAGGTTGAACAGGATACGACGGTTCGACGCCTGAAATTGAGAAGTCTTACGTTGTATAAGAGATGGCGGCGCTATATTAAGGTGGGTTTACACCAAAAGAACATAGAGCAAGAACAGCACAAGAACATTCTTTCGTATTCGTTTAGTGTAAACTATAATTCGTTACAACATACTTTAGATCGTTTACACCAATCGAATCAACAAGAACATCAAGAATAAGAATTTTTGCTCTATAGATGAGAATCATATAGCTCCGTTTAGACCAAACGAGCGAATGCTCATTGCTCATTCGTCAACGATAAGTAGTTAATTTATTTTTATAGTCATCAAAGGTTGGATCCCATAAACATCTTTTGTTATGGTATATTTCTATCATTTGTAAACATTTTTCATTACTTCAATCCATATTTACGAAATAACCTTTGATAAACTACCTAAAACCAGCCGCCAAAACGTAAAAATATCAAGAACAATAGAATCCCTTTGAAGAGACCGCCTCGAAGAGCGAGCACGTCCGAACACGAAAGAACGTTCTAGGCAATTGCTCGAGCGCTCTTGCGTCGTTTACACCAAACGAATGAGATTCTTAGAGCATTCTACCTATTTACCGCCGAACACGTGGCGAACATACTAGAACAACGAAAGAATAATCGTTGTTAGTTTACATCAAAAGAGCTTTACTAGAATGAGCATTCGCTCGTTTGGTCTAAACGGAGCTTTATAATGCAACAGCCGTATAAAATATCAGATTGAATTTAATTTCTAAGGGCCTGTTTCACCACTTCCTGATAAGTGCTTATCCACCACTTAACTTGGCACATAGAGTTAAAGGAAAATCTGTCAAAAAAGTTGTGGATAGCCTATCCGGCACTTTATCAGGAAGTGGTGAACAGGCCCTAAAATATTAAATAAGTAACGTAGCATATTATAGAAATTAAATTGGCGACTATAAGAAAAAATCATGAATGTGCTAAAAGCATTAATTTAAAACAATATTAATAAAATACTTCTAAGAAGTGCTTAAAACTGTCACGACAGCACTTGTTACAGTTTCATGCATGCAAGCAGCTGCAGCTGTCAGACAGTCAAACACTATTCGTGGAAGTTGTCCTGCAGGTCCTAATGGGACCCAATTCAGTATTTAATTGTTAGCTACTATAAGATGTGCTGAGTATGTTGTGTGAATATTGTATTGTATTGTAACTTGAGAAGTTTTAAATATAGTTTTGACCCTGATTACATTGTACTGTATTACGATGTAGAAAGAAGTCGACGATTAAACCACCGTCATAAGAAAGGCCTACGAAGCTCTCGGAAGACTGTCTAAAGCAATTTCCTGCCATTATCATTCATTTTATTAGAACAAAATATGATATCATATATATATTGATTATTGTAACACCAACTCAGGTGGCGATGAGGGTTATGATTAACATTTTAATTAACTGCAATGCTATTAATACTATTAAAATGATAGAGCCAGTCTCCAGAGTGTATTTTTTCGAACCTAGAGCTGTTTCGATTGCAAGAATATCATTTATGTCATCAAATAATGAATGCATTGAAACACAAATACATATTATTTTTATTTTACCTATAGTAGAAAATCACTGCAATAAACGACAATGACTATAATTAGTAAGTGTACAATATTTTTTAATCACCGAATAGTAAAGTAATAAGTGTTTATCAATATTCTTATCCTAAACAATTTCCCCGAATAATATTGCAATGAAATATTATATGTGCATTTTATTACAGTCGAAACGCAAAATTACCCGAACAATCGTGCAATAGACAGTAATGATTAGAGCTTGATCTACTCCAGAACGATAAGTTGCGTTTTGCTTATTTAAAGAAAAACCTTTGTTAGCAATTAAATATTATTGAAATAGCAAGATGGGCAAAAAAAAATAGCTTTCATTTGAGATATAAAAAGTCTTTGAAGCTTTTTTTTAACGGAGTTATTAACATTTAAAAATCAGTTTTTTGGCTCTCCTGAACATTTTCATTTTTTCGATTGTCCGATTATTCGGTGGGGGCGTCGAATTACAGTTGAGAGTTGATACACTTGATAAAATCTAAGGCTACGTATGAGTGAGGCAGTCAGCCGCAACCTTATGCATAAGCCTAAGAATTTGGACATTAATATACCCAATCATATGGTAAAATCCCGAAAGTTTTGGACATTTATTGGGCGTTTATTCATCAATATAGACGGAAAAAAGCCCGGACATTTTGCTAATTCATAGACATTAATATCTACCTGCAGCGCGTCCATGTCCCTCTTCTCCTCTCCAGCCTGCAGCTGCCAGAGGAAGTCGAGTCTGGCAGTCCACTCCGTCTGACGTGCGTGCAGCAGCACCGCCAGCCCGAGCGCCGCCGTCCACGCGCACGCCACGTATGCTGACCCTATCGCACCCGGCCTGAGGGAAAGAGAGAATAGATTATTGGAACGAAGTTCCTTATCGCGCGTTGCGAAAGGAAGCTAGATAGAAAAAATTAAGACGAAAAGTTGTAACGACACAAAAGTATCGTTACAACCGCACGGCTTACAACTATACCAAAAATGCTATAGTTCTCTCTCTCTCTCTCTTTTTTTTGAGTGTATACAGGTTTTTTGTACATATATGTTACATAAGAAATAATAAACTGGAACTTCGTTCTATCCGGGTGTCCCTTGACACCTCTAAGTAAAACGGTTATGGAGAAGGTCACAATCTGATAATATCGAAAGGTACACTTTGTAGGATGGCGACGTTAGCTCTGAACTTTGTAAGACTGGTGCAAAAAAACCTTATCCATACATATTATAAAACAAAGTCGCTTTTTAGGGTTCCGCACCCAAAGGGTAAAAACGGGACCCTATTACTGAGACTTCGATGTCTGTCCGTCTGTCCGTCTGTCTCCGGGCTGTATCTCAAGAACGGTAATAGCTAGAGAGTTGAAATTTTCACAGATTATGTATTTCTGCTGCCGCTATAACAACAAATAAAATATTTAAGGGGGGCTCCCATACAACAAACGTGATTTTTCAAACATTTTTTGCTCGGTACCAATGATGACAACAAGTAGGCACTTGAAATTTTCACAAAAGCCTTAATTATGTGTGTACTTTAATAATTAATAATAATATTTTAATAAAATAAAAATTTAAGGGGGGCTCCCATACAAAAAACGCAATTTTTGGCCTATTTTTGCTCTACAGGGTGTAACAAAAATAAGTGATAATACTTTAAGGTATGTACGTGTTCCTTGTAGAGATTTCACTGTGAAAGTAGCAGCGCTGAAAGACCAATTTTTTTTCACTTTTGTATGGGGAAACTCGTGATGCTCGGGCCCTTGCCCATACAAAAGTGAAAAAAAAATCGTCTTTCAGCGCTGCTACTTTCACAGTGAACTCTCTACAAGGAACACGTACACACCCTAAAGTATTATCACTTATTTTTGTTACACACTGTATAACGGTACGGAACCCTTCGTGCGCGAGTCCGACTCGCACTTGGCCGATTATTTATTTTTCCCTCATGTCCCTTTGTTCCCTTTAATCTTAATAAACTACGCAACGGATTTTGATAGAATAGAATAGAATAGAATAGACTAGAATATTTTATTGCGAGAAGGTAGTGTTACATAGGTCTTATACATTAATATAAAATTGTTCTTGTACATTCTACCATACAAATGGCGTGCAATTGAACATCGAGAATATTTATTGAGCTATATTATATAATTACAAAAAACGATAGGATTAAATTAAGTATTACATATTTATAAAAGTTAGTATTACAATGTCAAGGTAATGTCAGAAAGTTAATTAATTAAAAATAATTAAGTGTTAGTAATAGCATAGGTAATAGTAAAATGCGAAAGTCAAAATGGAAGTCTTAAGTTAATTATTAAATTGCTTATATGATAAATTTTAGAACGTTACATTGGCTCTGACGCATGAGACGTGTATTCATTTAAACAATAAAAACAATGTTTTAGCAACCATTTGGATATCTCTCTTTTAAAGGCAGTTATAGGTAATTTCTTAAATCGATTAGGCAGTTTATTATATATTTTTATAGCATTTACGTAAGCATTTCGCTTGAAAATGTCCATTTTAAATTGAGGTAGAAAAAGTTTGAATTTATTCCGTGGAGTGACAGTTCTGTTAATCATATTGCAATGTAGTGGAAAAAATTCAGGGTTTTGTCAAGGTCAAGGTTCAGTTTGATGATTATTTCAGTGTTAGATAGCCCATTTATCGAGGAAGGTTAAAGGCTATATTTTATCACGCTAAGACTAATAGGAGCGAAGAAATAGAGGAAAATGTGGAAAAAACGGGGAAAATTATTTGAAAGGGCTAACTTAACGCGCTAATTTCAGGAACTACTGGTCCGATTTGAAAAAATTTTTCAGTGTTAGATAGCTCATTTATTGTGGAAGGCTATAGGCTATATTTTATCACGCTAAGACTAATAAGAGAATGAGGAAAAACGAGGGAAATAATTTTAAAGGGCTTATCTCGCGAACTACTGGAGCAATTTCTATGTTATTTGGCACAGATAAGAAGTAGACCACGTGAAGGATCATAGGCTATCGATTTTAATCATTTTTTCAGTGGCTATATATTTTATACCCGTGCGACGCCAGGGCGGGTCGCTAGTACTCAATAACATTTAGCACAGAAATGTATCAAGATATCTTGATACATTACTGTGCACTTTAGACTGGCCATAGACTTACCGCAAGGTGCAGTCGGGAGCGACTGCTCCAGAGCGGTCGCGTTGTTTGCACCGACTGCTCAAGAACTGCTCGAGCGACCCGTGTATTATGATTTGCGGATATGAAAAGTATGAAAACTGCAGACCGCATTTTGCAGTCAGTTCTCGACTGCAAAATACAGTCTATGCCTCCGCCCTTACTGTCAACGACACTCAATACGAAAAGGCATCATAAGCTCATTTGCCTGATACCTAAATCGTTAGTATTTTATCGTTGTTTCTAATTTCAAGTTAACTAATTAACGAAACTCAAGCTATGTTACAAGCTACTTACTCTGACATTAAATCGTAGCAGTCAAACAGCTCTTTATGGTAAGCGAGGATGACGGCCACGTAGCCTGCTGTCATCACAGCTAGTAGCACTCCCTTCACCAGTATCGGCAGACGGAGGAACACTGCCACTGCCAGCATCGCCAGGCAGCAGCCGAGAGGTATGTAGAGGGGGACAGGACAAGCCCTATGGTCCGCCGCCCCCCACAACGCTGAGAGTTCAGTTCGAGACCGTATAGCGGCTAGTGTTGTTACATTCTCCGTTAGATTCCGACACACGTCGATCTCTCGACATGTTATCTGGAAATTAAGGATTAAACCGGATTAGATGACAATTAATATTGTACGGAAAATTTCATTCTTGATCATAACAAGAAGACAAAGACGAGTTATACTGTGTAGATAAATTGCGTACATTTCTTTGTAGGTAAACAATTAATCATCTAAGTTTCCAAATGGACTTTAACAAGATTATTCCACCTGTATATTACAACGACTACAATTTTGCTTGCTTGCGAGCTTAATAACACTAGTATCACACCTGCCAGCATGCTGTAAGTTGTAACGTTTCTAAATAAATAACTTATTGTTTCTTATAATAAAATATTTACCACATTAACTTGTCCAACGGCGTATCCGAGGACGATCGTGAACGTAGTAATAGCATTCCTCAGCGCGAACGGACGGGACACGTCGCACGGTATCAGCCGCAGTCGTGCAGCTAAAGTCAGCGCTAACACCGCTGCAGACCACGCGAAGGCCGTCACGAAGAGAAGTAGAAGGATAGTGGTCCTCGGTAATATAGCCGCTTGCAGCGCTCCCGACGCTGTCAGCGCGCAGAGAGCTGCACTTAGCGAGCCCGCCCATCCACCGTCCGTTGATGCTCGGTACTGTAAGCGACATTCACAGAAAAGTTACTGTGTTGTCTCTTTAAACTAAGTCTGATTTAGGTGCATTTAAATCTGACCTAGGAGATGCTGAAGCATTGGTTAGTTTATAGCTGTTTGTCAATGAACATTTCATTTTATGTCAATGAATCATTAGATTACAGAGTTGATTTTATGCACTTAATAGGAGACCCAATAACCGGACTTTGATGCTAATTACCAAGGTCGGTGTTGGTATGAAATGCCGACATTCAGATACTTCTAGAGCAGATCAAGAGTCAGTGTTTGATTAATGCTGCGGCCGCACATGCGTAGTTCTTCGTGCTTGACACGATACCATTGGATGATCTGCGTGTATCGTCCAATGGTATCGTCTTATAGCACAAAGCTTCGTGACAATAGACGCATGTGCGGCCGCGGCATTAGAGTCACATACATAATATGTACTGACTATTCTGGATTTTTCATACCTGTGCCTCCTTCTCAGCGTCTTTAAAGCACAGCGTCAGGAGATGCACATGCGTGGCCTTCTCCCGGTGCACGGAGCGGGCGTCGATCGCCTGCGCCAGGTACTTGTTCACGCGGTTAGTCGGCTGGTGGTAAACAGAAGAGTGACGCTTTTTCAACGGCCGCTTGCTCTTTTCCGTCACCTTATTCTGTAGAAACAACACTAAGTTAGAGAAGGAATTGGAGAGATCTATCAGGACGAGGGTCGTGAAGGACCGGGTACACAGAAGGTCCATGCTGCGTGCTCCAACGTAACCTCAGACTGACCTTTGGAAAAAAGTTCCGGAATCCGAAGCAGCATCACAATATTAGAACGGCAGTAAAAGTAGATTATGGACTTCCTTGCTCTTATTTACACATTTCAAAAGATTTTTAAATTTACTTGTAAAATATTAAAGAAAATTTTATCTATTACCATACAACATCGTAGCTTATATTAGTAGATGCACATAAAGTTATCTTAGTAAAGGAGAAAGGAACGCATGCACACATCCAACATGCCATGCCGAGGGCGCTATGAGGAAGGCAGTAAAACACAATTCGGTGCGGTCGCTTTATTCTCAAACAGAATCTCATAAACAGTACAACTAAGGTAACATCTCGAAGGAGAATAGTCAAAAGACCGTCAGTGTGTAGGTTCACTCGATGTTTACTCGACGCTAGGATCGTGCGTACCGCGGGTGCGTCGCGAGCCTACACTGGGGTAGTGACACCCGGTGTGAAATGGAATAAAACACATTAACAACATTTCTGTCAGCGCTTACTGTTTCGGTTTCGAGTATTTGTTGTGGAACTAATGTCCAAGAGCAGAACATCTGAAAACAACGAGCACGACCCATTAATTGCCATACCAATAGGGACGAGACTTCCCGTACGGGGACCCAATTTTGAACACCAAAGGAAACATCTAGTCGGAAGTAACCTAAACACCGACATTCAAGTGCGGCTACTCGTGAGGGTGCTCCTAGTGCGCCGTGAGCTGTGAGCTGTGAGCCGTGAGCCGTGAAAGCCGGTCTGTGCTGGAAGGAAGCTGAGCGAATTTAAAAATAAGAAAAGCAGCGTATTAGATCGAAACTCCGAGCTACTCTAAAGCGTTTAGTGGCGTATTCGAAACGTTTTACGTTTCACATACGACTCATAAGTCATAAGCGAAAAGATATTAATCGCGAAAGTCCAAAAAACTTGAAAATAAAAACTATTATTTCACGCCACTCGATAAAGTAGGTAAAGGATGATTTATCTGCTATTCTAAAAACGCTTAAATGCAAATAATTATGAGACAAAAAAGGCAAATAAAGGAGCAATTTTCGGTAAATTTATGGCCAGTAAATTTACTTTTTGTACATTGTTTTTGCAACAAAAATTCATAAGGTTTAAATAAACATTACAATAATCTTTATCTCTAGAGTCTAGACATATCTAAATTACATACCTACCACCACCAAAAGTAGTATTTTGAAATCTTAAAACTTATTTATTTATTTAGAGAGGTTACTTATTTGTTGAGAGATTGGAAACAAAATTTTCAACTCCTGCCGGTATGAGAACAACAATTTGGTATGATAATCATCCTTTACATCCACTATCCAAGTCATTACTCATTATGCACCCCAAACGTAACTCACAGCTGCTGTTTCTCATTATCAAACTGTGTGGATAAAACAAGACACAAACTCATGTGTACTTTCACGAACAATCTACAATGTTTATTGTATGCATATTGATTTCGGAGTTGTGCCTTGAATTTATCTATGGACTATTCATTACCACTTCCGAGTTCCAGCAAGTCGTAATCAATAACCATATTGGGACGATATTTTTACCACTTTACCAACTTAATCTGCCAAGTCGCTGTGGCCTGTGACACAATGAAATCAAAATTTACCACAATTTTGCCGATGTGACTCGGCAAAACACAACTATTATAAAGAGCCACAATTTGGTAACAGGGTATAAATATCGTCGGATGTGTCGTGTGTTGTAATGATCGTGCGTTGCTGGACCGTGTGGGTGCGCAGCGCGTGGTGTTGCATGACGGCGTCGAAGGTGTGGTGGTGCGGGGCGGAGGCGGGGTGTGCGGGGTGCGCGGGGTGCGCGGGGTCGCGCAGCGCAGCGCTCACGTCCTCGCCGCGCAGCGCAGCGAGCCGCAGCGCCTCGGCCGAGCCCGGCTCCGCGTGCAGGGCGCGCCGCAGGTCCAGCACCTGTACACACCGCGCGTGGCCGAAACTCATCCGGGACTTGGTACTTGGGCCGAAACTTATGAACTCGGTACCGCGAGTGGCATAAACTCATCCAGGAATGTGTTACCGCGAGTGGCCAAAACCCATCCGCAACTTGATACCGCGAATCCAGGGAATACATACCGCGTGATTACCCAAAACTTATCGTTCGCGTTAATGATAGAGACTTTCACACAATTCGACCGCTGTAACCGATTTAAAATTTTCAAATCTTGCCGCAGTTTTGCCGATTATCTTCTGAATGACTCTACATCTAAAGTAACTACAGCTATGTTTATTATAAATTGCTCTTACCTACGTCATTCATAATACATATATGTTATCAAGTAATAATATAATATAGTAACTTTAATAAATTACTTAGCGAAAGAATTATTACGCTTAGAAGTTGGAGAATTATAATTCACGTTAACATTTTCTACTTAGAATTTTGTTTTCTCAAAGAGTTTTCCGTTTCCATCTTTGACAATTCCCTTTCTAAGCGTAATAAGTGTAATAACTCAAAGTAAATTCTATTTGGAACTTAAATAAGTTATTTCTAAATCTCATGGGCAAATCTACGGGACTTCAAAAATTGCTGCTTGTGGTAAATGCTGCGTTCAGTACCACTTCGTCGGGGCAGTTATTACATTAAATACTGTGTATTTACATAAACAATGGGCACTTGTTACAAATATTATTACGTTAAACGGAATGTATTTACAAAGTCACATTCATAATATAAAAGAAAGTGGCTTACCTTGCTTTAACGACGTTTATATAGAAGATAGAGAGTTGAGACACAAGGAAAAAAATCGATAAAGCGATCTAATTCCTGTCTTTTTCATCTAGCTTTATACTAACTTAGCAGTATAACAGAGGTTTATCTGCGCAGATACACCTGTACAGGTAAACTGGTGCATGTTGGAAAAGAGCTGGTTTTCATACTAGTTCAAACATACACAGGTATATCTGTGCAGGCAAACTTGTCGGGTATACCGAAATATTTTTAGGACACTTATGTTTTTGCCTTCTAGTCCAATAACTTGTGTTCAAAGTAACTTATTTGCCATAATACCATCATAGCAAAATACTAATATAATATAAAAATATTATCGTTCAACTACAATTAATACCTTTCTGGCGGCATTCGCTTTGAGTTCCTGTGGCGAGGCGGCCATGTTGGAGAAGGGTACGTCCACATTGAACTTGATGGAGTGGAGCAGTTGGACGACGACGTTGGACACGTTCTTGAAGGAGAGCTTGCGACGCGATGCTGAGCCCAGACCCACGCCAGAGGGCAGGCACATCTGAAAACGGTATGTCTGTTAGAAAAAGTTAAGGAAGATGGCGAAAGCGGCGCGGCGTGGCAACACAAACACTCTAATCAGTTATCCTAAAATTAACTAAGGGTTAATTCAAACCGCAACGCGGCACTTAGATGCATTTCTAAAGTATTAGTCGTGTGCGTACAAGACAAAAAAAACGAGGAATACGGCTTTTGCTGAACCAAAGATTTCCTTTGGTAGGATTGATCTTTATATCCCAAAGATGGGTTTACGATGTGGAGCCACCAGAATATTTCATGCAGGTGGGGGAGGGGTTTTTTTTTACTTTAACAAGGTATGAGGTCAATAACTGCATGGGATTTAGGTATATAGTCGAGTTTGGTATCATTTTCGATTGAATCGAATGTTTAAATGCCAGTTTTGTAATAATATTTAGATAAAAGATAGTAAAAATAAAATAAAATAAAAAAATTAGAATATATGATTTTCAACCAACGAAAACGCTGTTGATAGGGCTTAATTAATATAAGGAGGCTGATAGCCGCATTATTCTGCATGCCAGAGACATGGTGATGAATGGAGCAATAAATATATTAATATTACTAGACGTTCCGCGCGGCTTCGTCCGCGTAAATCTGAAATTTCACGGAAACCGTATATTTTTCACATATTAATAATCCATGTCTCACGTAGTCTACTATATATTCTTGTCGAAATAACATAAAAATTGCTCCAGTAGTCTGTGAGATATTAGCCCTTTCAAATAATTTTCCCCGTTTTTTTACATTTTCCTCTGTATCTTTGCTCTTATTGGTCTTAGCGTGATAAAATATAGCTTATAGCCTTCCTCGATAAATAGGTTATCAAACACTGAAATATTTTTTAAAATCGGACCAGTAGTTCTTGAGATTAGCGCGTTCAAAGAAACAAACTCACCAACAAACTCTTCAGCTTTATTTTCACATTTTCCACTGTATCTTTGCTCCTATTGGTCTTAGCGTGATAAAATATAGGCTATAGCCTTCCTCGATAAATAGGCTATCAAACACTGAAAGATTCTTTCAAATCGGAAGAAGCTCCTGAGATTAGCGCGTTCAAACAAACAAACTCTTCAGCTTTATAATATTACTAGACGTTTCGCGCGGCTTCGCCCGCGTAAATTAGGTATTTCACAGACAAATTAGTACACAATAAATAGCCTATGATCCTTCACGTTCCTACTTTTTATCTGTGCCCAATAACAGAAAAATTACTCCATTAGTTCGTGAAATAAGCCCTTTCAAATAATTTCTCCCGTTTTTTCCACATTTTCCTCTATTTCTTCGCTTATATTCATCTCTTAGCGTAATTAAATATAGCCTATAGCCTTCCTCGATAAATGGGCTATCTAACACTGAAAGAATTTTTCAAATCGGACCAGTAATTACTGACTCATACTAAGATTAGCGCGTTTAAATAATGCTTCTTCTTCTTCTTCTTTTTACATTGTTTAACATATTTATCGTGCAAATATGAGTCCTTAAATGAATTTAACATTCTTAAGTCATCCGAATATGGTACCGAACTTGGAACAGTACCATAATTAATGCCTCTATACAGATTGAGACTCTATTTTCCTCCAGAAAAGAAGCTGCTAAAATTTTAAAAAACTAACATCAAAAATTGCGGTGGCTCCACATCTTAAATCCATCCTTGGGCCATAAGGACCAATCCTACCAAAGGAAATCTTTGGTTCAGCAATAGCCGTATAATTTACCGTACACACGCAACTATATGCAATAAGTCTTTCAATTACAATTTACCAAATTGAAATTCAAGCAGTAAGTATATTTTTCTTCAATCAACCCCGTAAAATAATGGAATCCTTCAAGAATTAGAGACTGGCTAAAAACCAAAATTATTGTATTTCGGTCTTCTTAAATGTTTCAAGAAAAGCAGGCTTCACCTGAGTGTTACAATCTGTAATTACATAATTAGCGATAGCGAGACGAGCTTCTGATAGTCTGCTCAAGCATCGATTAATGCCCAACATAGATATTATAACCAGTAATTTTTCTATCGCCATATATAACAGTCTTATAACTAGTAAGTAAAATCACACTTTCCTATAACAACCGGAACTTCGCCATACAAGGTCAACTTACTTTTCTCCGTCTGGGCGGCGGTATGATGAAGTATGTCTGTATGGAGTGGTCGCGCAGGTACGCGTTGCGGCTCGCTCCGTGCCCCGACTCCACCTCGTATGCGCCTCCTAGGCACTCCAGCGTCGCTTGAGTAATGTGGACACGCCTGGAATTACCAGAAGAAACATGAGACCAAATAAGAATTATTCCAAATGTTACGACTCGACTAGAAACCAAACGCGTCGCTCAATTATTTGTAATTTCCACCAAACTTTTCTTTAAAGTTTGGTGGAAATTACAAATAAAGGAAAACGCACAAGTTTCAATTCTAATGTCGCGAGTCCCAACGATCGCAGACTATCTCGCGCACACACGTGTTGTTGGCAAAAGTGAGTCTCGAGCCGTAGGTCCTTTCCGTACATGCTCAGACTTACCTGGATTTGCAGTTTTTACACCTGGATTCTGGAACCTCCTCCGGCCTCCATTTTGTTGGCGAAGGTGACATCGCGTGCTGTAGGAGCTGGATTTACAGTAGTTACAATCTACCTAGATTCTTCTTCCCTGAGCTTCTTTTTCCCTTTAAGGGAACTCACCCCGGCTCTCCTCCCGCCTCCATGTTATTGGCGAGGTTGACGTCGTTGGACCAGACGTCGTACTGCCACTTGCGGAGCCCCAGCACCCCGCACAGGACCCGCCCCGAGTGGATGCCCACGCGCATGTTCAGCTCAGGCTCACCAGGATTTACACCTGGATTCTGGAGCTGTTCAACTTACCCCGGCTCTCCTCCCGCCTCCATGTTGTTGGCGAGGGTGACGTCGTTGGACCAGACGTCATACTGCCACTTGCGTAGCCCCAGCACCCCGCACAGGACCCGCCCCGTGTGGATGCCCACGCGCATGTTCAGCTGCACGTCCGTCGCCTCCACCACAGACCTGCAGGATGTTAAAACACGTAATATTAGGTATAACAGGCTTAGCATGGTCTCCATAGAAGCGGTTTCTTTCTACGGAAGAATAGACAAAGTGGCAGATTGACAAAGGTAATCCGCCATTTTATCACTAAAGTCTGTCAGTATGTCGATTCTTTCCCGTTTCTAATGTTATGCTAAGCTTGATGGTAATTGTAGGAAATGTAGAAAAATGGAATTCAATTATCCATGAACGCTTGCACATCGTGTAGTTTGAAACGCTTGTCTAAGACCCTATTAGGGATGATAGTACATTACTATGCCAAGACTAAGACATGAGGTTATATTGTTATATAAATGTAATAATAATTTAACCTATCAACCCCCATAAAGACACCGGCGACCGCGACAACAATAGAATAACAATAGATTTCCAAGAATCCGCGATCAAAGGATTAAATATACACGATAGTTATTAAAAATGTACAGAGATAAAATATTCCACTTCGCATGAGAAAGAATTTATGTCTGAAATAAAATATCTCTTATCATAAACTCATTGTTCTTCGTATCTTAAAACAGTGATTTGTAATATTAAACATAATTGTAATTATAATTGAGAAACTGCATGTAGACAATAAATCATAAAGACGCACTGTAAAATATACAGAGTGTAGTTCAAAACTAAGTGATAGATACTTTAGGGTGTGCACGTGTTCTCTTGTAGAGAGTTCACTGTAAAAGTAGCAGCGCTGAAAGAAAAAAAAGGTCTTTCAGCGCTGCTACTTTCACAGTGAACCAGTATGTTCAGGTTGTGACAAAACTGAGTGATAATACTTTAGGGTGTGCACGTGTTCTCTACAAGGAACACGTACACACCCTAAAGTATTATCACTTAGTTCTGTCACAACCTGTACATACTGGTAATGTGATCATACATCATCATGATGATCTTCGAAGAATCCGATAACCGACTGAAATTAACAATGCTATGGTTTTAAAGTAGATATATTGTATTATCATTACTTCTGTACATCAAATTGTTAACTTTAGTACTAATGCTCCATATTTTTCCTCATTGTTTATTCTATATCCGTGACAAACTTAATATTAAAATTGAGTTGGAAGTTAGAACGCCTTTTCATTGGCAGGTATTACACGCATCAATATTATCACGATTCCGTGATAATATTGATGGTGTAATAGGCCGAATCGCAGTACTATTTGTGAATCCCGTGATACTAGAATCGTGATAATATTGACCGTGTAATTTAGGCCATTGCAAACATACAACCAGATCTTTTGAATTTATATCATTTTATAAAACTTATACACAATCAAAGTCTCCACTATCTGTTAACTGTTGTTATAAATCTTTTTCCCATCACGACAAAGACAATAGCGAACCGATCGTACCAACACAATACGAATATTTATAGTAATGTAACTCAGAGTCTCAGATGTGCTCTTGAAATCAAAATTCCTACAATTACAATAATTAGTATCCAAAGCCGAAAACCCTTTGATATGAACTTATGGAGTTCGAGGAAGACACAAGACAAAAGCTGATGCAAAGCCACGATTGACAACATCTGAAACTTCATTGTCAATCGCGGTAAGTAGCCGTTTAAGTATATAGAAAATGACAAGTTTTTGACAGCGAGTCAATGACCGCTACCGCCATGTTTGGCCGAGTACAGTAAAGAGTATAGACAGCTTATTTTTTCAAGACTGGAACCTCGCAAATAAATTATCAGAAAATAGGTGGAGTAGAAAGTATTACAACTTATTCTACTGTGTAATAAATACTGTGATCCGAATGATAAATTACAGCCACAACTCACGGAACTAATAAACGCAGACACAAAGAGATGTTTCCCAGCATTCACTAGCTAAATTTATAGCAAGGTAAAGTATATTTGTTTTGATACGTTAAAACCAAAGAATTCGGTTTAATGTACATTCGGGTAGACTGTTTTATTTATTTGTGCTTCAAAGTATGTTTCCTCTGCGCTGAAAAAGCGCGTTTAACTTCGCAAAAGTTATACAGGCCCCTTTTAACGTGGCTACAATAATTATAGATAACACTATATTATATACTAGCTGTCCCGGCAAACGTTGTTTTGCCATTTAAAGTATTTCTACTTCATCAGTTGACACAAAATCTTACCCCCTCTTTTGTCCCCTAAGAGGGGTGGGGGGAAAAATTTTATACACCAGATGTTAAGTTGGAAAAACAGTTAATAATATGAAGTAAGTCCATTAAAGAAAAAAGTTTGATACAAAATCTGACCCCCTCTTTGGTCCCCTTAGAGGTGGAGGGGGGGTAATTTTTATACACCAGATGTTGAGTTGGAAAGAGGCAAATATATCTGTGAAAACCGTATGCAAATCGGATCAGTAGTTTTCGTGTTAAAGCAAAAGTCTTATACAAAATTTGACCCCCTCTTTCGTCCCTTTAGAGGGGTGGGGAGAATTTTTTTATACACTAGATGTTAAGTTGGAAGAAGACAAATATATCTGCGAAAACCGCATTCAAATCGAATCAGTAGTTTTCGTGTGATGCTGGAACAAACATACAGACAGACAGACAGACAGACAGACAGACAAAAAAACTAACTAACTTTTCGGCTTCTATAGCGATATTGTGACACCCTCCGCTTATTATTTTTTGAATATCTTTAATGTACAGAATTGACATTTCTACAGATTTATTATATGTATATAAGTTACTCTATGATAGATAACCATTTTAACCATGTTTGCCACCTTAATTATTCTTCTTAACTATATTATACTAATTAGTACTAACCGATTTTCATACGTTAACTACCAAAACCAGAATTCTTTCAGCTCCACCATTTTGATGGAATAAGTTTGACCTATTTAAAATAATTGATATGCACTAACTTGTGAGGTAAGTTTGCAGATGCTACTTGAAAACGGCTGCAATCCTCCGAGTTTCAAACTCTTTAGTGCTGCAGAGGTAAAACTTCGCCAGATTACAACTTCACTGAACACATTAGTATTGTAAATGAGGGCATAATAGTTTTGTAAATGAGGGCATAATGACGAGACATTATCCGTCTGTTGTGTATATTTTTGATATTATATGGGTGAGGCCGCCAATTTTTTGATTTGGCACTGAATTATTGCGTTGGTAGCGTAGATACTTCTACTACAAGAAAAAGTGTCTACGTTACTCTACATACTAAAATGGTAGCGAATTTTTATTTCTACGCTACCGTAGCGTTGAGAAAATCATACTTATTTCTGTAAATAATACACAATGTGGTTTGTATTACAGTCCCAAAAATGGAACTTTTGGTATATAATTTTTTGTACATGCCTCCGTGGTCTAGTGGTAGAGAGCGCGGCTCTTGACTCGGAGGTCGTGGGTTCGATTCCCGCGTTGGAAACATGTTATTTCCAAGTTTGGTTAGGACAATGCAGGCTGATCACCTGATTGTCTGACAAGTAATGACAAGATGATCCATGCGTCGGATGGGCATGTAAAAAGTCGGTCCTGCGCCTGATCTCTCGCCAGTCCCACTCCGTCCCACTGGGTTATGAGAGTAAAGGAATAGAGAGTGCTCTTGTGTACTGCGCACACACTTAGGCACTATAAAATTTACTCCTGCGTAGCTGGCCTGGTTTCAATGAAACCGGCCACCGTCACCGAAACCGGTGTGGGAGCTATTTTTATTATTTATTTTGTAACATATAGAAACTCTGAAAGTACAGTATCTATCTGGTTATCTGGTTATCAGGGGTTTTCAACTCTTTTTGCTTACGCACTGTCAAATTTTGTATATTGAGCCGCGCGCCGGCACTCTAAGCTTAAAAATAAAAAAGCAGGACATAGATAACTAGCTTATTTTTCTGCTTTCTGCGGAGTATATCCGGTCGATTTAGACATTCGAAGTTACAAAAAGTCCCAGCAAGCTGAAAATCGGTGAAATTGTTAAAAACATAATTATAAACAATGTCTAAAAGTTCCCCATCATTCCCGTGTGTGGAAATTTTTTTATTCAAGTTCAAAGGTAAAAAAAATAGTTTTTCGCGATTTTCAGCAAAACGGTAAGTTTTATCATAGAAGTAGCTCAGACAAAACTTGCAGATCATAAAATTATCTATAAAAATGTATCAATACTTTTTTTCTTACGAGCCACCGTTTCTGAGATATAACGTTTAAAAGGTTATAAAAGTTGTTATCGCCATAATATGCATGAGTACGCCACGTATACAGTGTGTTTGGTCAGCAACTAGCGATATTTTGAGCACTTATGTGTATGTACTTGTTATACAAAAAAAACACTAACTACAAAGGTCTAGCCCCCTTCGCCTCTGTGGGGCAGGCACTTTATTATTGACTCCACCCGGTTAGCAAAAAACATTCTTAATTTGCGAGGTTTTGTCCTATTGTCATGCAAATAGCCTTAAATGAAAGGTAATTAGATAGCCTACCATTAAAAAACACAAAAACGAGTATTTTAATTCAAAAAGCTTAAAAAAGTCATAAAGTTTCTAAAAAAATAGAGAAAACACGTGCAAATTTTACAACCATTGGATTTTTTTACAGAAACAGCCCCCTATTACATATTTTTTGTTTACTGTATCCAAATAATTTCAGTTAAGCTGTAATACTACGTTTAATTTATGTCTGTATGTCAAATTCCTCTTAAGTTATTATTAGTTGAACATAGCCTATGCGTAAGCACTAAAAACGATTGTGCGCAACTTTATAAGGAAATCATGAAAAAAAAAACACTGCACATTTTAATAACTATTTTACTGTCTAATTACACTTGAAAATTCACAAATTTGGCTCAAAATGCTCAAGAAGCTCAAAAAAAAAATTTCGTGTTCGCGCACGACCAATGTTCAAAGAACAATAGTTCTTAAAGTATTTGTCATTCGGACGTAATGAATATGTTGTATTCAAGCTTAACTTAAATTCTTTGGATATAATAATTAATAAAAATGGGTTATGAGGGCTGTTTCTGTAAAAAAATACAAAAGTTGTAAAATTTGCAAGTTTTTTAAGAAATTTATGACTTATTTAAACTTGTTGCATAAAAAACCCTTTTTTGTGTTTTTTTAATGGTAGACTAATTCCCTTTCATTTAAGGCTATTTGGGTGACAATAGGACAAAACCTCGCAAATTAGGAATGTTTTTTGCTAACAGGGTAGAGTCAATAATAAAGTGCCTGCCACACAGAGGCGAAGGGGGCTAGACCTTTGTAGTTAGTGTTTTTTTGCATAACAAGTACATACACATAAGTGCTTAAAATGTCGCTAGTTGCTGACCAAACACACTGTATACGTGGCGTACTCATGCATATTATGACGATAACAACTTTTATAACCTTTTAAATGTTATATCTCAGAAACGGTGGCTCGTAAGAAAAAAAGTATTGATACATTTTTATAGATAATTTTATGATCTGCAAGTTTTGTCTGAGCTACTTCTATGATAAAACTTACCGTTTTGCTGAAAATCGCGAAAAACTATTTTTTTTACCTTTGACCTTGAATAAAAAATTTTCCACACACGGGAATGATGGGGAACTTTTAGACATTGTTTATAATTATGTTTTTAACAATTTCACCGATTTTCAGCTTGCTGGGACTTTTTGTAACTTCACCCTCATTTTTTGGTCTAAATCGACCGGAGTATTAACTTACTACGTCTAAAGTAAGCAATCAAAGGAGTGCTGCTTGAGACCATGAACCATATTTACCTGTTGAAGTAGCATAAACAACGTTACTACTGATTTATCATTTACCTTGCGCTAGGGAGCAGTGGTGATTGTTTAAAAATAAATTATTTATTTAAATGTTAGCGCTCTGTTAAATTTGTTTATTTATTTAAACAAACAACTCTATCAACTTCTCTACTCGTCTAGTGTTTAAAAAAACCCTAGACTTTTCAAAACCGATCATGGGTTTGACTTATGATTATATATTCAAGTAAGTACCTACAGTTTTTAAAGGCACTATATTATATTAAACATTTTTGTGGTCCATACTACGAATAATAAAACCCATAATAACAACATCAAAGTGACAGCTGTCAAAATACATCAGCTGTTTGTGTTAAACGCTGTCTTAATTTCTTCACAGTCGGCTAGGCATTGAATAAACTAGATTGTTGAATTAATCATTGTCTGAAACATTTTCCATATTCGAATAATACAATCAATCATCATCATCATTAGATTAACGCCAAGTAGTTTCTTTGGCCAATGAGACCCTAGTTTATCATCTTCAATATAAAGAAAGTTAGGAATTTCGTTTACCACAACATATCTACTTCCTTTAAAACTTAAATAATTCTTTTAGACTATAGGTGACAATATTTAATATAAGCTTCCGAACCGGAGGTCTAATACATCTTCATCAATTCATATTTTGAAACACAATATTTTTGAATTTGAATCTAAAAGTGATAACTATCTTTGAACTAACCTTAAAGGTGAACAGGATATTCTTCTAAATATAACTTAAAATAAA
Organism: Polyommatus iphigenia; assembly: GCA_963422495.1. NCBI lineage: Eukaryota > Metazoa > Arthropoda > Insecta > Lepidoptera > Lycaenidae > Polyommatus > Polyommatus iphigenia. Next base: position 15,117,312 of record OY730189.1, read on the forward strand.
TCACATCATTATATTACCAGAGGATATTACTTGATCGCTGAAATGTGATAGAACTCTCTGAACCATGCCTAAGAGGCTTAGAACGTTGGCGATGTTATTTAGGCCTATATGGTAGCCTAGTATTATAATACGATAATAATAGACTTATACTATAAAAGACTATATTGAGAAAATCGCATAGTATGTACTTCAAGTAGCATTAAGATCTCAAAGGTTCGGAGTTCTATACCCTCATCACAGTTTTCAAACATTGCCTTCTGATTTCTGAGTAGGTATTAAGGGGGCAACTTACCCAAAATTGACGATTTTATAATAAATAAAATTAGGTAAGTACATTATATTTCCAAGAATTCGATTTAACCAACAACACGATAATATCTCGATAGAAAAAAATCACAAAGATGCATCTAATTTTCACGAATTCTTCATTTATTGCCATAACCGTGCATTGAACTAAGTTAATAACATATTGTATAAAACTCTATTATTGAGAAACTGACCTAGCGGATTTTTAAATGTTGTATATTTATCGAGTTATTGAGAAGAAACTAATTTGGCGATGAATCCGCGTCGTCCTTTTTCACCTGGCATATGAAAGACGGGCGTAAGTGTAAAGAGAGAAGAACGATGTTTGATTTTTTGGGTTAGTCGCCCTCTTAAATAAATATTTTGAACAAATAAAACCTAGTAGAAACTATAATTGTCGGAAAAAAATTAAACTGTAGGAAAATTCTAGGTTCATTAAAACGGAAACGAACAAAATGTCGGTGCAGCTCTACACAGTACACGCTTGTGAGTGTCGCAGCCTCGCCATTATATAATTAAACATTTCAAGTGTTTGTCGCCATTTTCATAAAAATAAACTAGCCAAGTGCGTTGTCGCATGGTGTTCCATAAATATTGCTGAGGCTTTCAGTATGTGTGAAAGTGCGAAATGTCTGTAGATTCTAGCTTAAATAAAATTATTTGAATTTTGACATAAGGTTTATAAATGACTTCCAAGAAACCTCAAATACCCGTTATTGATTTTTCGTAGTTAAAGGGAAGAAATAATATATAAATTATGTATTTGAATACTTACATAGGTACTAATAAAAATTGTTTTTATTATTATAGAAGCTTCTAAAATTATTTGTAAACAAACATCTCAATTTCAAAACTGCTCCGACCTAATTTCATTTGTTTGTAATTCATTTAAAATTTACTACAATTTTAGTGTAGAGAATTGAAAACAACGATAAAATACGTTGGGCTAAGACGTGTTTGTTTTTACTCTGTATGTTAATTTGTTTTAAACAAAACATTGGCCGTGACCGTCTGTAAACAAGCTAATAATGTATGCATCTGCATTGCCAAATGCTAAGGTCACAAACGGACAGTTTTATAAATAATCTTTAAAAAATATATTTTTTTAAATAATCTATTTTCAAAATTTGAATAAGCCCACTCGAGTTGGTTTAGGTTAGAAACAAAATTGGGTCTTTAAATATAAATTTTGACCTAATTTTGTTTTATAACAAGAAACACAGTGGTTAGGAAATGCACATTTTTTCAAACTTCTGTCTCTGGAGTATCAAGTATGCACAATGCACATTGCACACACTGCAGTACAAAAGTTCTGTGAAAACATCGATCATAATTCGTAGAGGTAACAGTAAAGTATTTTAGCGTGTAGTTAGCTCGTACGTTAGTAGCTACTAGTAGTTATATTACCTCTGATGAATGGAGCCATAGTTACGTAGTTATGTAGGATCCATTACATATAGTAAACTCAGTCGAGTTCTTCCTTAAAGTTGTATAAGGGCAACTCTCCACCTTGGATGATGATGAATAATCATAATTGCCACCATGTTTGCGAAACATATGCATAGATATTAGATTGTAGACAATCTTAGACGAATCTAGATACTAGATAATAGGCATATTCATAATCGCTTTTATTGGCTCGCTCTTAAACTAACGTAGAGTGCACATAACTGAAATATTCTAGACGCGTATTATGTTAGTTACTTGCAGTTATATGAAATCACGCTAATGCGATTCTAATACGAACTAGTATTTTCCATTCTGGCCTACTATTTATAATTTATACTGTGGTCGAGTTGCAGCTATTTCCAGCGGCAGTAACATCCCGTTGCTCTGTAGCTGTAAGTGCTAGGTTGATCGTATTAATTACACACTATTTACTATGTACTATCAGAGAAGTTGATTCCTAAAGCAGCAGCCGACGATCACAATCAACATTGAAATTTGAATTGACATGATCCGGCCAAATGACGTTGCAAGGCAGTTGACAAGGCAAGGAATATCAATTTCCTCGATGGTAGGTACATATTTTTTTAATTCAACTTAAAAATCCATACTGATATTATAAAGCCTATCTGTCTATTTGTTACCTCATCACGTTTAAACTGATTCAGAATTCAGATGAAATTTCGTGTAGATACCTACTTTCAGACTCGGAGAGCTAAAAATTATTGAATTGAATGATGATGAGACCAAAGACTTCTATTTAAACTGAGACCTCAGAAATAGAAGTCCTTGGATAAGACTCGGAAAAATGTACGGTTACCGCGTGAAGTGCTTCGGCATAATGAAGGGCTGATATGGTGATAGCTGTTTTAAAAGTAAAGCTTACACTTTTATGACTCATAATATTTTATTTGTAAAATAACTTTCGGAAATTAAACAACTTCATAACTGATAGATATAGTACATATTCTAGAGAAAACTTATCTCGTCAGTATTAAATGAATCTTCTATCGCGACTTACGAAACAAAGTTTGAATTATTAAATAGTAGTTTTGAGCGGGAGCTATGTAGCTTTAGTATAATGAGGAAAATTCCAAATGTAAATTAAACTCGAGGGAAATCTTCACATCATCAAAGAACGGGAGTTTTTTTAGTACTTTTAAAAAGAAACTAAGTGCCATTTTTATCCGCCACGGCGAGACGCTAAGGAATCCATCAAAAAATCTCGCCCAGTCAATGAAATTTTTTTTAGCCTATGCCAACAATCGCCAACAATTGCCAACACGCATTCGGACTAGCGTGGCCGATTACGGTCCCCCCCTCCAAATATGACAGACACGAAAATGAACATTATTTCAATAAAATTTTGCGTTTTTTGAAAGCAGCACATCTCAAAGAATAAAGTATAGACATTTAAATAAATTATACTCATAAAACTAGTAACTATATACCTACAAGGTTTCTCTAAGAATTTCTTATTGGTCAAAACTCAAAAGTCAAGACTGCAAGAATTGGGCTTCTGGTTCAGACCCACTTTACAACAGCACCAAAAATTATAAATTACTAACTAATTAATTAAGCATATAATTTAAGATATAATATCATAGTTAAGCCATCTGGAGTTTCTGAAATGTAATATCGAGACGTCCAAGATGAATTATATTTCAGATTTGCGGTCGACGCTGGATTTCGGTTGCACTGCCGACTGTTTCGGTGAAGCTGTTATTACTTTAAACTTTAGATTTCTTTATAATCGATTTCATGATGAGAGCGTTAATAGTATTTACATGAAATATACCTACACAATGACGAAGCAAAAACGATTAAGTCTGATCGCAGTAAAACCGCGCATTAAGAGGGCGACTAAACCAAAAAATCAAACATCGTCCTTCTCTCTTCACACTCACGCCCGTCTTTCATATGCCAGGTGAAAAAGGACGACTCGGATTCATCGCCAAATTAGTTTTTTCTCAATAACTCGATAAATATACAACATTTTAAAAATCCGCTAGGTCGGTTTCCCAACGATAGAATTGTACACAATGTGTTAAAATATTAACTTAGTTCAATGCATGGCTATGGCAATAAATGAAAAATTCGTGAAAATTAGATGCATCTTTGTGATTCTTTTCTATCGAGAAAATTTTAAGATATCGTGTTTTTGCTCAGATCGAATTCTTAGAAATATAATGTAATACATATCTAATTTTAGAAAATGAAACAATTCGGGGCTTATTTTTCAAGTATAAAAATGAATTATAAAATCGAAAATTTTGGGTTAGTCGCCCCCTTAAGTAGAGTAATTACTTATAATTAAATAAATTCTATTAATTTATATATTATAAAGTTATTATAATGAATAAATTAATGGAATCTTTTCTTTTCCTTTGAACTTCTAGTGACGCGCTGTCTCCCAGTATAGGTTAATCTAATTAAAAAATATGTTAGATCGAATATTATAGAAGCGTAGCATAAAGGCAGTTTATACTCAAAGGGACATAATATTAACAATATTAAGTAATGTTAGTCCAAAAGAACAATGGCCAAATCGTACCAGATGATAAATGGCGTCCCGATATGCCATTGGTAGCAAAAATTCCCTAATATTTTAAGGCATCGAAAAACATTAGAAATGTGTCTATAAATAGCCACAAAAAAAACTGGTTGCACTCCGGGAGTGCCGGCAGAAGTGAAAACTTGCTTATTAACGTTGTGCATTTTTTTAACCCATTTTTTATGAAAATCGATTTTAAAAAAATCGTCAATCAAGTTGTTTCGATCAAGTTTCGATCAAGGTTTCGATCAAGTTTCGATCAAGTTTTGAACAAGTTTCGATCAAGTTTCGATCAAGGTTTCGATCAAGTTTCGATCAAGTTTCGATCAAAGTTTCGATCAAGTTTCGATCAAGTTTCGATCAAGGTTTCGATCAAGGTTTCGATCAAATTTCGATCAAGTTTCGATCAAGTTTCGATCAAGTTTCGATCAAGTTTCGATCAAGTTTCGATCAAGTTTCGATCAAGTTTCGATCAAGTTTCGATCAAGGTTTCGATCAAGGTTTCGATCAAGTTTCGATCAGGTTTCGATCAAGGTTTCGATCAATTTTCGATCAAGTTTCGATCAAGTTTAGATCAAATTTCGATTAGGTTTCGATCAAGTTTCGATCAAGGTTTCGATCAAGTTTCGATCAAGTTTCGATCAAGGTTTCGATCAAGTTTCGATAAAGTTTCGATAAAGTTTCGATCAAGTTTCGATCAAGTTTCGATCAAGTTTCGATCAAGTTTCGATCAAGTTTCGATCAAGTTTCGATCAAGTTTCGATCAAGTTTCGATCAAGTTTCGATCAAGTTTCGATCAAGTTTCGATCAAGTTTCGATCAAGTTTCGATCAAGTTTCGACCAAGTTTCGATCAAGTTTCGATCAAGTTTCGATCAAGTTTCGATCAAGTTTCGATCAAGTTTCGATCAAGTTTCGATCAAGTTTCAAATTGAGTTCGAGTTCGACACAAAACACTACTCTCCAACCGTCTTACGCGTTTTGTATGGTCTTTCGATCAACACGAAAATCTATCGCGAGTTTCACAGTTTTTACCCATCCCACAAGTGCTCAACGCCGCTAAAGAAGTTTTCACTTCAAAAAGATCAATATATTTTAGTTTCGTTATTGTCTTTCATATGTTCTGACAGCCGGCGATCATTTGCATTCGTTCTATTTTTTGGGTAATACTCTAGGAAAAATTGAAATAATTAGAAACGCGATCGCCGAATATACACTTGTAGGCTACACCGCAGTCGGGAAAAAGGTAGTTCTTAAGTCTAACCTCAAAATAATTGTAAACGTTATTAATTATTATAAAAAATCGTGGCTATTTAGACATAATTCTCAAACGGAATTATGTTTAGAGCATAATAACAACCAAATCTAACTATAGTTTATTTTGGGACATCAAAAATAAAAGTGGAGTCCAGCTCCTATACAAATTTGGCCATGATTCTTTAATAAGTTTTCTAAACATACTTTTACTACGTTTTGGATTTTAATTAAAGTTTAGAAGTCATAAACCTTCAGAAACTCAGTAAATTGAGTTCAACTGTTTTTACAGTACATATATTTCTGTTTTTGTATTAACAAAGTTTTTAAAATGTAGAAGCGTAGAGTAAACGAAATTTCGGTAAAAACGCTCGAGTGAGGACGAATGTAGTGTAAAATATTTGAACCTTGTAATGTTTGGGAGTTAACTGGATAGTCGTGTGCGTAGTAAGACAAAAAAACGAGGAATACGGCTTTTGCTGAACCAAAGATTTCCTTTGGTAGGATTGATCTTTATATCCCTAAGATGGGTTTACGATGTGGTGTGCCATCTGAATATTTCATGCAGGTGGGGGAGGGGGGGGGGGGGTAGCTTTAATAAGGTATGAGGTCAATAACTGCGTGGGATTTAGGTATATAGGCGAGTTTGGTATCATTTTCGATTGAATCGAATGTTTAAATGCGAGTTTTTGAATAATATTTAGATAAAATATAGTAAAAATAAAATAAAATAAAAAATTTTGAATATATGATTTTCAACCAATGAAAACGCTGTTGACAGGGCTTAATTAATATAAGGAGGCTGATAGCCGCATTATTCTGCATCCCAAAGACATGGTGATGAATGGAGCAATAAACATATTAATATTACTAGAAGTACCGCGCGGCTTCGTCCGCGTAAATCTGAAATTTCACGGAAACCGTATATTTTTCACAAATTAATAACCCATATCTCACGTAGTCTACTTACTACATATTCGTGTCAAATAACATAAAAATTGCTTCAGTAGTCTGTGAGATATTAGTCCTTTCAAATAATTTTCCCCGTTTTTTTACATTTTCCTCTGTATCTTTGCTCTTATTGGTCTTAGCGTGATAAAATATAGCTTATAGCCTTCCTCGATAAATAGGCTATTAAACACTGAAAGATTTTTTCAAATCGGACCAGTAGTTCTTGAGATTAGCGCGTTCAAACAAACTAACAAACAAACTCTTCAGCTTTATTTTCACATATTCCTCTGTATCTTTGCTCCTATTGGTCTTAGCGTGATAAAATATAGGCTATAGCCTTCCTAGATAAATAGGCTATCAAACACTGAAAGATTCTTTTAAATCGGATGAGCAGCTTCTGAGATTAGCGCGTTCAAAAAAACAAACTCTTCAGCTTTATAATATTACTAGACGTTCCGTGCTGCTTCGCCCGCGTAAATTAGATATTTCACAGACAAATTAGTCCACAATAAATAGCCTATGATTCTTCACGTTCCTACTTTTTATCTGTGCCAAATAATAGAAAAATTGCTGAACAAATCGTGAAATAAGCAATAAGAAATAAACAAAAAAAAATGAAATTAAACTCATCTTTAAATAAAATATTAAATTTAAATTATAACCCCCCATAAAAATTAAAACAAACATTATTCTTATAAATAAAATTATTGAAGCAATTTCAAATAATTTCCTACGTTTTTTCACATTTTCCTCTATTTCTTCGCTTATATTAGTCTTAGCGTAATAAAATTTAGCATATAGCCTTCCTCAATAAATGGGCTTTCTAACACTGAAAGAATTTTTCAAATCGGACCAGTAATTACTGACTCATACTAAGATAAGCGCGTTTAAATAATGCTTCTTCTTCTTTTTACGTTGTTTAACATCTTTATCGTGCAAATATGAGTCCTAAAATGAATTTAGCATTAAGCTTAAGTCATCCGAATATGGTACCGAACTTGGAATAGTACCATAATTAATGACTCTATACAGATTGAGACTCTATTTTCCTCCAGAGCAGAAGCTGCTAAAATTAAAAAAAACTAACATCAAAAATCGCGGTGGCTCCACATCTTAAATCCATCCTTGGACCATAAGGACCAATCCTACCAAAGGAAATCTTTGGTTCATTAATAGCCGTATAATTCACCGTACACACGCAACTAGGACTATTACATACACGAATCACCTCGCCATATGCTGCAGATGAGTTTTCAGACAGAGTCCTTTTTCCAAAAACCTTTAAATGAATTTTGTTTGGGAAAATGTGTATGTATTTTGTTCACTAACAGATGGTCCATTTAACTATTTCAATTTGAAAACAAAACTCTGAATTTCCAACAGATAACAATTTTAAGTTGTGTGACTCGTACGGACCGTAGTAAATATTTTAATCCTCAGTCAGGATAATGGCACGTGTTTTAACACGCATAATCACGTGGTATAGGAAAAACCCGTGTTCCTTGTCACCTTTAGACCCTGGCATGGACTCTGCCCCAAATAACACAAAATATTCGTAGGTTATTAAATTGTTTTGATGAGGTAATGGCAAATTAAAATATTGAACTTATGTTTTAACGCGACTGTGTTAGAAGAATAGTTATGATTTTGTAACAAAACCATAACTTTTCTACTAACGTCTGCGTTCTTGTAGACTTGAATCCTGAGCAGCTTGTCGAGCTTGAAAGGTATCATTAGGTGGTCATTGCCGTCAGAGTGGTACTTACTGGATAATCACGGTCGGGTTTTTGTGGTTAGTTTTTTTTTGTTCATTACATCCATGTTCGAAACTATATATGAATACTGAACGTTCCAATTTTGTTCTACAGACTATAATAAAGTAATGTTTACTTAATATATAATTGAAACTAATACCTACAGTATTGTTACAATTTATTCTTAAAGGTTTACTACGTACAGGACTTGATAAAACCACTGGGCAGTGGGCGAGTTTAACAACTTTGCCTTGCCTAGAATCATTTGAAAATTATAGAAGTATTTTTTGTAATAACTTAAAAATTGATAGATATACAACGTGAAATTTTAGTGGTTGTTTTCCCGCAGCAGAACGATTTACCTATAGTAGTACTATCGAATCATGCAAGCTATTTTTTGAAAATATAAAATATTTTGTATGACGTACTATGGCAACTTTATGCCGATAGGCGCGAGCGGCTATGACCCGGCCGAATTTTATTTATGATTTGAATAAAAAAAAACTTCACAAATCTATTGTACTACTAAGATAGAATCATTTTACTGCGGGAAAACAACCATTAAAATTTCACGCAGTACATATATTATAATATTATGTTTTACGTTATTTACTAAGTTTCGTGCGTACAATTTTATGGTGCTGCTAAGGGATTTTCTTAGTACGCCGGTGAGTTTGTCGATATCATAATGTCGTCGGTCGTAGACCTAGTTTAGCTAGCGTGGTAATGCGATAAGCTATCGCCTCGTCAACCTGTGGCTATTGTTTGTTTTAGTTTACCTACAAATAAACTCAAGAAGTTGTCCGCAAATTTGCTCGCGTTGAAATTCTTTTTCTCTTCTGTCCTTTGAATATTTTTAAGGGATAGCTGCAATAGATAGTTTATTCAACCCATTATCGCGCCATATTCGATAAAAATACGTGCAGTAGTTTTAACATTTAAATTAAGGTGTAACAAATACTTTACTTTTTTAATAATAGTTTTATGTATTACTACTCGAAGATGACGCCCGCAACTCCATTCCACCAAAATTCGTTTATCGGAGTCGCACTTTTTTCTGGGATAAAAAGTATCCTATGTCCTTTACCTGGACTCAAAATATCCCATACAAAATTTCAACATATGGTTCAGCGGTTTGGGCGTGAAGAGGTAAGAGACAGACATACTTTTGCATTAATAATATTAATATGGATGCTATGTATTCTGAAGATAAAGTAGGATTAACGCGATGAGCTAATTAAGTGGTAACTCTGCGACGTCTCCAGCGACTAACTCTGCAACTTTTATTAAAACGAATTGCATAAATTGCAACAGTCAGTCTCTGACTATTATGAGACAACTTCGATGTGAAAGTAAGATGCCATTCTGAGGTTTCTGACAAAGTTTATCCCTTCTTCTTTTATTTAATTAGTTACACGTGTGAATTGAAGGAATCGGTTTCACAGACATTTTTACCGAATAAACTACGGACTGTGAAAGCATAAGACTAATTTAATAATTTTGTTACAGTGATATCACATTTTTTATCGATTTGAGTTAACATTATACGAGTAATTTTACATTTCAAAAATGCGATTGTCTTTGAAAAAAAAACCTTTAAAGTTACAAAGTAAAATTCGTGGCAATTCATAGAAATATCACTGCCTAGTGTCATGGTTATGTAATGAAAAATCGAGAAAAATCGATATATGCAATCGTACAATTACCCCCGAGCCAGCAGCCACTCACTCGCATGACCCAGAAAGCCATAACCTCAACTATTTATATAATATGCAGCTCGGAGAAGGAAATTTTCATTTCACACCAGCACCCGGACCTTAATATTCCATCTTTATTGGTGCAATCTCAGACCGATTAAAAGTATGGAGTATAGACAGACCTTTTAGCCAAGACGTTTCCTTTATCGTTTCTTTATGGAATCGCCGATCAAAATGTATGGAATTGACATAAGCGTTCGATAATATGAAGCTGACGTTCGACTCGTGGAACGTCAATTTCATAAATTTTGATCGGCGATTCTAATAAGAAGCGCCAAGCGATATAGAAAACGTGTTGGAGAGAAGCTCTGTGCTAAGGACAACAAAGTGAGGTTGGTTTTTAATTTGTGTGCGAGAAACTATACTAAACTACGCTACTGCACAGTCGCTTATCTCATGGACTACGAAAGATAGCGCAGAGTAGCGTAGTTTGTTGCATGTGTAAACAAAATTGCTTCAATAATACAAAGAGATACAAACATTATGCGCTATCTTGTTTTTTCTGAGGGTGAAATTTGTATTCTCTATCTGGTTTTTTAAAGGACAATATTATGTATATTTTTTAAAATTCAGCCATTCTATAAAATTGTAAAAAATCCATAAACTTTAAAACTTTGCTGTTACGTGTTTTAGTTTAGGGTCGTCCTTAATTTTCTTAAGTTGTCCCTTTATTAAGGGAGAGGAGGAGTCCTAACTTGAGAGGAGTCATAGGGGAATTCAAATCAAAAACTCTGAATCACTAACTTTAATAGGATCTACAAAATATGCTGCAAACTGAGTTCCAAAAACTTTTAAGTAGTTTTGCATCAAGCCAAGCTTAGTTATATTTTGCTATAATTCTCTACTACAATCTTCACTACAATGTTATTTTAACGAGCTATGGCGTAAGCAATGGTATTTTTATGGAGTGTACGATATAACAGAGTTCGCGCGTCGGGAACTACGAACTTCAAATAATAGCAGAAGTTTTTAGCTAAAAAAATCAGCCAAGTGCGAGTTGGACTCGCGCACGAAAGGTTCCGTACCACTATAGAGCAAAAATACGTAAAAAAAATGTGTTTTTTTGTATGGGAGCCCCCCTTAATAATTTATTTTATTTAAATGTTATTATTATTTATTAAAGTACAAATACAACTGAGTATTTTGTGAACATTTCAACTGCCTACCTGTTGCCACTATTATTATCGAGCAAAAAATATCAAAAAATATATGGGAGCCCCCCTTAAATATTTTTTTTTTGTATTTGTAGTTATAGCGGTAACAGAAATACACAATCTGTGAAAATTTCAACTCTCTAGCTATTACCGTTCTTCTGGAGACATACAGACGGACAGACGGACAGACAACGAAGTCTTAGTTAAATAGGGTCTCATAAAAACGGAACCCTTAAAAAGAAATCAAAATAACGAGGTACAGAATTTCATACAATTTTATGCCTACCTACGTTTTATACGAATTTTTTTGTCTCGATACGCCGTTTAGATTTTAATACCTTTTAATCCATCTGATTCTATAAAACCTCAGAAAGCTCTTTTGGTATACGAAATCGTATTATCGAGCTGATCTAATGTTGCATATTACGCTTGGCTCTCCCATCTTTTTATTTTTACTAAGCGGAAGCTCATATTTTGGGACTCGTATTGTAGCTTGAATTACATATTATTTAAGCATGTAAAGTGTCAATGATTAGTTGAATAATTTCTACTACATTCGCGCTATCTCGTCTATTAATAACCGCGTCAAAATGTCACTCATGTGACAGGTACATACATTTAAGTGGCCATTATCAGACGTTAATTGACGTACAAGACAGGCGAATAGTGACTTATGTTTAGCTGCCGAATAAAGCTCATACTATACGGCGATGCCACAGTTAAGATAATGATGGTAACTCTTTATGAGGATTTGCTTATAAAGTTTAAGTTTTCAAAATCAAGGAAAGTATGCAATTTGACACTTTAGTTATGTCATGACATTTTCTTTTAAGCTACCGTTAAAATTTATCAAATGCATTTTGACTAAGCCTCCAACGACCTCGTATTTTGGTTGCCTCGTCTTAGCGTAGCGCACAACGGTGCCTATCTACAAGGTGTAACACAACATAGTGATAATACTTTAAGGTGTGTATGTGTCCCGTATACAAATTTCACTGTGAAATAATAATAATAGCTCCCACACCGGTTTCGGTGACGGTGGCAGATTTCATTGAAACCAGGCCAGCAACGCAGGAGTAATTTTATAGTGCCTAAGTGTGTGCGCAGTACACAAGAGAACTCTATTCCTTTACTCTCATAACCCAGTGGGACGGTAAACCGACACGACCGGCGAGAGATCAGGCGCAGGACCGATTTTTTACATGCCCATCCGACGCATGGATCATCTTACTTGTCAGACAATCAGGTGATCAGCCTGCATTGTCCCAACCAAACTTGGAAATAACATGTTTCCAACGCGGGAATCGAACCCACGACCTCCGAGTCAAGAGCCGCGCTCTATACCACTAGACCACGGAGGCACTACTGTGAAAGTAACAGCGCTGAAAGAGAAAAATTTTTTGTATGGGCAAGCGTTTCAGCATCATAAATTTTTTATACAAAAGTATCATTACATAGACAGACATTTTCGAAAACATCCTATCCAGTAAGACTATTGTGATTAGCCATCATATTAACATGGAATCAAATCGAGTTATCGTCGTCGTGGCTATTAGCGCCTTAACAATACGACAGACAGCATTACAAATCGACAGATATTATCAATAATTTATTGGTCTTGATATTAATAATTATGTCAACTACACAAGATTTATTTACTTTATTTGTTTATGTGCATGTAATAGATATATTTAAGAGCAGTTTATCAGCTAAAAATATAATTAGGTAAGTTATTCTAAAGATAAGCACATCTTGAGCCTAAAGATACAGACGAACAAGGATCTTAACTAAACAAAGAAAAGATAAATAGCCTCGGAGAGCTGCAGTAATAGCATATAAAATAGCAACTTTAACGCATCAAAACGACGCACAACTAGATTTTGATCTCAACCTGATTCATAATGTATGTTTTTTAAGTATGTATAATATATTGTATGTTAGTTTTAAGGTATTTATTATATAATTATTAGAGACCGGATTATATGCAACATAAAAAGCTTGTCATATGCATGCAAATATGCATGAAAAATGTTAGAAATATGCACGAAAATTGGCAGAATATGCAAAATTATATGACAATATGCGAATTCAAAATCTGCAAACAATTAGTAAATTATTTTTTGATAGGCGATAATAGACCGTACAGTAACATTATAATATTAAGATATTAAAATTATTTAAAATTTTTGTAAAGGTAAGCAATCAAATATTTTTCTAAGTTTTGAATAGTATGATTGTGTCTACGATCATTTAGAATATTTTGTAAATAGAAAAGGTTCGCTCCGCATTCACTTAGGAAACTGAGCAGAATTTGAACTTGGGTGCTATGTTAGCACTTACAGTTTCTGGCAAAAGTTCTGTCGTTTAATTCATGAAGCCCCAAGCGGCCACATCCGGCCGCGATAACAATGAAAAAGCTATTGTGTCTCGTTTTGCCACGACTGATGGGTTAATTTGAAGTTAGCGAGCGCGACTTTCTTCTGTCTCTTTTATGTTTTCTTTTAACAAGAAATGTGATAGTAATACTGAAGAAAAGATTGAGTTTATTCCTGTAAATATAAAACGTATTGAGAAATTTAGAAGTAAACTTGTTTCAAGTCTTCATCGCTTAGATATGTCAAATAAACCAGATGAAGCTTATAATACATTGTTTAAAGTAGTAAGAAACCAATTCAAGTCTGTATTTACTTCTAAAACGGTCAGTTTAAATAATAAAAAAAATAATTTCAGAAATTGGGCAACTCCAGGTATTATTGTAGTAGACAAAGACTGTATGAGTTATATGATGAAAAAACAATGAATACTAGTGAATCCTTTAAAATATACGTGAAGAAATATTCAAAATTTTTTAGAAAAGTCTGTCAAGCTGCGAAGGCCCTCCACATAAAAGAAAAAATAAAGAACTCTAAAAATAAAGTGAAAACCACCTGGAAAGTTATTGCAGATGAGACTGGAAGAGTCAACTGTCGTAACTCTAAACTTGAACTTTATATTGATGATAAAAAGGTCAACTCTGACCTTGAGGTTGCGACAGTTTTTGAGAAGTTTTTTGCTGACATTCCGATCTCAACTACAAAAGACTTAAATTCCTCACCTGAAGTTGCCGAAATGTTAAAGAAAAAAAAACTTAAAGAAAATGTCAAGGAATGTGATGTCAATTTTATTTTTAAAGAAATCGACTCCAGGGATATTATTAAGACTTTCAAATCGCTGAATGTTAAAAGTACAACTGATCTCTGGGGTATGTCCACAAGAGTTATTTAATCAATAATTGACATCATTGCCCCGCACTTAGCTCTAGTCTTCAATAATTGTATTAAAAATGGTGTGTTCCCTGACCTAATGAAGCATAGCAAGGTGATGCCTCTCTTCAAAGCTGGGACTAAGTCTGACCCAGCTAACTACAGACCAATATCTATTTTGCCAACTTTTAGTAAAATATTTGAAAAAATAATTCTAAATCAATTACTAGTTCACTTTAACTGTAATAATTTGTTACAAAACAATCAATTTGGCTTCACTAAAGGTAGGTCCACTACAGATGCAGGCATCAGTCTTCTATGTAGTATATTTGAAGCTTGGGAGGGGTCGCAGGATGCACTTGGTATCTTCTGCGACCTATCCGAAGCATTTGATTGCGTTGAACATGCTACATTAATCAGAAAATTGTATAATTATGGTATAAGGGACACGGCCCTAAAACTGTTAAGTTCTTACCTTGCAAATAGAACGCAAAGAGTTGAAGTTAATTCTAAAAGGTCTAATGGTAGTAAAATAAAGCTAGGTGTTCCACAAGGATCTATTTTAGATCCCTTTCTTTTTCTCATTTACATAAATGGCCTACCTTATCTAGTTAAAGATAAGCATGAGATAGTACTTTTTGCTGATGACACTTCACTAATTTTTAATGTGAAGCGACAACAATATAATTACGACGAGGTAAATAGTGCTCTCTCAAAAATAGTACAATGGTTTAATGCTAATAATTTACTATTAAATTCTAACAAAACGAAATGTTTAAAGTTCAGTTTGCCAAATGTTAGGCAAGTACAAACCAATGTACTATTAAATGATGAGAAAATGAAATTAGTGGACACCACTGTTTTCCTAGGTATAACTTTAGACAGTAAATTACAGTGGAGTCCGCATATTGCAAATCTGGCGGATAGGCTCAGTTCTGCAGCATATGATGTTAAAAAAATCAGAGAAATAACTGATGTAGAAACAGCGCGACTTGTTTACTTTAGTTACTTCTACAGCATTATGTCCTATGGAATCCTTCTATAGGGAAATGCAGCGGATATTAATTCAATATTCGTGCTGCAGAAGCGAGCCATACGTTCTATTTATAAGATGTCATCGTGTGAATCCTTAAGAGAAAAGTTTAAGGAAATAAATATTCTGACCGTCGCATCTCAATACGTCTTGGATAACGTACTGTATGTAAGAAAGAACTTAAATAATTTCAAAAAGAAAAGCGACAATCATTGTTTTAACACTAGGAATAAGAACAAATTAGAAATACCAGTGATCAGACTTAGCAAAGTCATCAAATCTTTTAAAGGCCAGTGTATACGCCTGTACGATAGAATCCCAGAAAAAGTTCAAAATCTCTCTATCAATAAATTTAAAAATGTAGTAAAAGAACGTTTGTGTACTAAAGCTTATTATAAAATCAATGATTTCATCAACGACAACACACCTTGGAAATAGGGTGGTTCTTACAGGCTACTAGAATATTTTTTATAATTCCTATTGTAAATAGCTCTAAGTTATAATATTGTTATATAACACGGTCAAATTAACTAGACGCACGGTGATGGCGATTGCATTCTAGTGGTGCGTCAGGTTAATGTGACCGTGTTGTACTGTGTATGTTTTAAATTGTAATTTTCCATCTTTTTAGCAAAAGATGGACCCGTGCGAGTTTCTTACGCCGGTTCTTCTCGACGGGTTATTTCCCGAACCGGTGGTAGGCACCGTAGTATCGACGTTCGGTAATGTTTTTGTAAAAAAATTACTTCGAATAAAAATATTTTGATTTTGATTTTATTATCGTAACTGTCTAAACAAAAGATGCGCACGGCTACAGAGTACAGACTGCATTCGAAATGCAGTAAAAAGTCACAACTATTACTCGATAGCCCTTATGTTTTGTAACTGTTATTGTTATTTTTGGTCGCATTTCGAAACGCAGCATTAGTGAAAAATGTTGTAAATGTACCGATAATATGCATCATAACTAGATCTCAGGTAAAATTTGCTATGACTGCTGAGAATGGCGAAAATATGCAAATGCATATGCAAATATGCAAATGCATATAATCCGGTCTCTAATAATTATATAATGTATGTTAGATTTTAAGGTATTTGTTATATGGGCTTTTGATGCCCGAAATAAATGATTTGATTTGATTTTGATTTGATTTGATAATGCAAAATTCATATTAGATTTGACAATCTTACGCGCAACAGCCAATAAACGCTGGTCGACACTATCCGGGCCAGGCCACAACACTGCGTTGCGGCGTCGTAACGCAAAAACAACATCGCTGATCGCACATAAAATATGAGATGCGACGTCGCAACGCAAAAATTTCATTTAGCATAGCACTCTTTACATCGGAAATTTTCACGATGCGTTCTGCAGCGTCGTAGATTTATACGATGCGACGATGCGACGCCGCAACGCAGTGTAGTGGCCTGGCCCTTAGGCTTGACCAAAAACGACGCGGTAAGTTTCCGTATCCGATTCGACCAGAAATAATCATGAAGGCTTGTTATAAAATGTTATTTATCCACTTCATCCACTTAGAGGGCGTCCATTAATTACGTGAGGTGTTCTAGGGGGGAGGGGTCAAGCTAAATCTTTCTAAATCTCACTAAAAAAATGCCTCACGCAATTAAGGTGACGCCTTGATAATTTGGCTGTAGCGATATCTATTTTTCTCAGCAATGACTAAAGCTAAGAAATTAAAGTTCATTGTCAGTATTCATCATGTCTTACGAGTAGTCTTTGAATTACCCATAGCATAACACGATTGGTCAACTTTTATAACACAGAATAATCAATCAAAAAGACCTCTGTAAAAAAAGGGATTCCTATTTTGCCAACAGAGGAGAGTGACTTAAGCTTCCAAAATTAGTACATAAATTGGTTCAAGCATACACTTTAATTTGCCCATAGCTTATATGAAATGTATTTAATATTTATGGTTTTTAAATTACGCGACAAAAACCATTTTGTCGCTATGCCCTTTCCATTTTTGCTGTTCCATTGCTTGTTTTCTATGAGAGGCTGGCCTGGCCTCTCATCGAAAACAAGCAATCTAAAACATATCCAACGGTTTTTTACTTTAACGCGGCGTCACCTTAATAGACCCTAAGTCTTCGATTCTGTAATATAAATATTGAATTAATTATGTTATTGAACACTTTAGTAATTTCGACATAGAGTTTCACAAAGCTTTGTATTCTATTATAGCTTCGAGAAGCGTTTGAAGTTTTATTAAAGCTTTTCTGCAAAGTCATTTAACTCATAAGCGGTTTAGGAGAATTGCGCTTTATGTATGCATCTCTCTCAAGGTCTGCTGGTAATTTAAAATTGCTTACAGATTAAATTGCAGATTAGTTATATACCTGCAGTAATATAACTAATCTGCAATTTAATTTGTAAAGCAATTTTAAAACAAATTATTATTGCACAGTATGTATGTATCATCAAAGACATTAAATTCATAGGTAGATGGCGGAATTACATAATTTAGTTATGTCAAGCCCAGCCGAAAGATTACGGGAACCATTGACTTAGTATAAATAGTCTAGCAAAACAATACGCCCGACACCTAGCTATGAATCAATTTATCTCATTGTAATCAGTACCAAGTAAAAAAATAAAATTCCAGACCTTGTGGCATTTGTCATAGAAGCATCGCAGTCAAAAGTAACTGTTACAGCGCTGTTACTTTTACAGTAAACTAAATGTGAGGGCCACATACACACCCTAAAGTATTACCACTTTGATTTGTTACACCCTGTATAGTTCAGCGCTCATTACAGTTAGAAATTCTATAGGGTAATTAACAATTTAGTCCATAACGTAGGGAGTGGAAAATATTTTTCGTGAAACGTATTTCCAGGCATCGTTGATTGGATTCGGCGCTGGGTGACGCACATCGAGTTATCACACATTCAACTGCAGTTAGACGTTAACTACATTACCATGCTACGCTCAAAATGAAATATACGCCGTAATCAAATTGTTTATTACGATATGAGAAAACGCAATTTTGAAAATTTAAATCTCTACATATTATATAACATGAGCAATAAACAATCTTTAATGAACTGCACCCTCGTTGTGGATACTGGCATAATAATACCAATTTTATTATTATAGTATAACTATAAAAATGTCTGACGAGTTTAGAAATGCGCGTTTTCTGCGCGGGCGAATTTAACGCGCGTTGCGTTTTCCTAAACGCTCGCGCTATAGCAAGAAATGGTCGCTTTGGAGAGTCATATTATGAATCACTATATGATTAATTTTTAAAAAATCGCAACTTGACACTCTGTTTGCAATTCAGATGTCTAAATTTGTACTAATTTGACATTCGTGAGTTTGATAGTTTTGACAATTCATTTTGTGAATTGATTGAGAGGAATTGCTATGTGACTATTTTAACCCCGCTGTAGGCTTAACGTATATGTATGGCATCCATTATACGGTCAAGCAAACGACAGTCAATTCCGTCAATCATGAATTATGTTTGACTGATGGTGACTGATGGACTGACGAATGGTATGAGACGGTCACTCAATTCTCTTCAGTTTTATGTCAGTCAAAGCCAAAATTTTAAAAGGTATACGTTTCTAATTTTATTCCAATTTTGTCAGATGTGACAACACTCACTTAAAATTCGTGACTGATGGTTGCATGAAGCAAAAATCAAAATATCCAGATTTTCGTCAATCAGCTTCATGCAACCATCAGTCACTGCATTACACGACAGGTTATGCATCAGTCATGACTGTGGTAAAACTGACAACAAAACCTACCGTGTAATGGATGCCTATGACGTAGGCCTCGCGTAGCTTAGGTCGGCGTAGCTCGTGCTACGAGCAGCTACGAATTTTCGTAGCACTTGTAACTGAAACTACAGGGGACTTTAACGAATTTCTTAGGGTCTACACAGACGGACTGCATTTCAACTGCAATCCAACTGCAAATTGCAGTTTGATTGCAGTTTGAATGCAGTTGACACGACTGCAATAGAAGCAAACGCGCAGTCGGATTGCAGTGCAGTTGCAGTCGGCGTGCAGTTGTGTGAACTGTTTGGTTTGCAGTTCTATTGCAGTCGTATTGCAGTCGTGTCAACTGCATTCAAACTGCAATGCAACTGCGATTTGTAGCTGGATTGCAGTTGAAATGCAGTCCGTCTGTGTAGACTGTTACTGATTCTTCTGCTTTTTTTAAATTTTTTCTTCTGCTTATTTAAATAAAGTCTTATGCCTAATCAAATTCTTTATTGAAATCGGTTGAAACTTATTCCAGTTTAGACGTACAAACTAACCCAAAGTTTACTTATTTACGAGTCCTTAATTCTTATCAAAACTCACTTATCTCAATATCTTTTTAAGGTACACAAAAATAACCTCCATTTAAATTGAAAGCGCAAATTACAATATTTCGATTAAAAGACTAACGAATGAACGAACATCAAACAATGGCGTACGTCGGATTTTCGATTTAAATGCAAAATTAAGCTCTCAAGTGTAATAAAAGCGTTAAAATGTGCAGGTGTCATTAGCAAACTGGTCCCAAACGCGGTGCAGAGGTGTGCTCGACTGAACTCGAGTGAACCACAACGTGTTCAAACGCACCCAAATGAAATGAAAACATTTTATACATAAAACTCATCACTAAAGTATCTGCAAAGTAATTAAACTTTCTATAGCATGTTGATAAAAAGAACTTTGTATGCGTTATCGCTGGATATATTAAATAAAGTGCACAGAATAACATCCAAACCTTATACCACAACGCTAGCGGGGGTCAGAATCGTCTACACCCAACCCACAAAATTTTTATTTCTCAAAATTTTTTCATGTCGGCTGAGTTTGATATAACGCGACCTTGCGTAGGTCCGCTATCTGCCTTTAAATGTATTTCTTTGGTACAACAGTTTACAACAGAGCCAGTGTTTTTCAAACTTTTTACTGATGCGACCACCTTGACATAAAAAAAATATTTCAGGACCCCTCACCCCGTTCTTTTTTTATCAAGCGCATGCTTGATAAAAAAGAAAGGGGTAAAAGGGATAAAAAAGAAACATACATATATGTTTATTGATTTTGTTATAATTCTCTCAATATATCAATATTTTTAATCTTTATTGTTTTTTTTTCTGAAATAATTCTCTCAACCTCTGGCGAATCCCAAAAGAATCTTCGCGACCCCGCGACCCACAGGTTGAAAAGCACTGGATTAGCCCAATGGTAAATGGTAGGTAGGTACTCACGCTATGGCGTCGATCATGTCGAGGCCCATCTCGACGGTGCACCGCGCGTGGTCGGAGCGCGGCTCCGGCAGACCGGACACGCAGTAGTAGCAGTCGCCCAGGATCTTGATGCGGAGGCAGTGGTTGTCCTGCACACACCAACAAGCAGATAAAAAACGTACGAATAAGCTTCTTAAAGAGTTAGCCATAAACATTATACGATACCAATAGTCGGAACAGACTAGGCAGGTGAGTGAATCTTACTCGTGCCAAAAGGTGGGTTGCTAATAAGAGTTCGTTAAATTGTCGTGCCGTCTCGTTCATTAAGACAACAAACCAACATGATAAGGTAAACCACGATTGATTAGTTCATACTGGCACATATATTGTGAAGTCCAATGAACCATTTACATTCCACACATTATACTATGGTTCACCTTCGGACCAATTTATAAAATGCCGAACGTATTATGAGGTCTTAATGCGTACTTATTTTGACGAAATAGAGCTGTAAATTAACGACACGAAAATATAACCGGCATTACAGTGAAATACGTCTGAGTTATTCCGAACTAAACAAAGGCTTAAATCAGACCTTCCGAGAGACACAATACCTTCGGTTGTCTTTTCTATTTTCTATTTTCTTTCAATCTTTATTAAATCCCTTCTCAACTTCATCTTTTCCCTTTTGTTGAACTTTCATAAAACTGTAACAGCTAAGCTACTACGCCGGGAAAAAATATAGCGGGCCAAATATTTGACATATTTCACAGGCTTTTATTTAATGTTGGCTTTATCCCAAAGTTTGTTTGCGTGGGCATTCGTTATATTGCGCAATTTCTTCAACATACGAGCTCCACATGACGAATAGTATTAAAGTTGTTTTTGTATCCCTCGGGAACAGGATAAAAGGTTATAACCCTTCTGTCCCTAATAGTGTGTCCATTACCCGGAATGATCAGAAACGTCGTCTCCAATCAGGAATTAAGTTGACCAACGGAGTAAAGAGTCCCTATCCCTCCCGAACCGAAATAGGTTTTCCAGGCTTTAGCCTGTCACCAAACTTCATCACCGAATATTGGGCGCTCAAATTCCAGGAACCCTGTTCGCTGTGTGACTACGCCACCCTAATAAGGACACGAAAACGGAAGGACGGGAAAATATGAAGCGAGCAATTTACGAAACAAATTATGATGGCGGCCCTTTCCAGAAAACGCCTCATGTTTTATTATTTATTATTTATCACGAAACAAAATATAAACTGTATTTTTACGAGTTGTTTTCTTTTAACATAGCGTAATTAATAAGTTTAATAAAATTTGAAATTGAAAAAATAATGTGAAAGCCTGAAAACATTGGATTGGAAATTGGTATTACCAGCGTAAAAAATATAATATTCCAGACTGATAAGCCTTAGCTTTGTAACACGGCCGAGGGGAAAAATTCGATAAAAGTTTTTCACGCTTAGTGATAATAGGGTAGGGTCAGCTGGCTAATATTGGAATAAAAGCTCGCGTATCGAAATAAAACATTTCTGCTTTATATATCCGTCACGGATGATAACTGATCAAAGGAATACTGCTGGCGAGAAATATGAAGCAATTTTTCCCGAGAAACAGATGGATATCGTTTCACATCTAAATATATCGGTTGAAAGTCGAAACTGTCGTAAATGACTAGTAGATTGGACAGTACTAGTCATTGGGAAAAGCACAAAAACACAATATTTATTAAAGTTGCTTTAAAAATATCCTGTTTTTAAAGTAAAAGAACGCCTGTTTTTAAAGAAAAACAGTCAGTATTTAAAGCAACATTAATAAATATGGTGTTTTAGTGCTTTTCCCAATGACTAGTACTGTCCAATCTACTAGTCATTTACGCAGTATGTAGTTATAGTATTATTTTATAACAAAGTACAAGCCTGCCAGTTGCCACTTTATTTGTTGCTTTAGCTATATTTTACTTTCTATTACTATCAGAGTAATCATGGGTCAATAGGCCCAGGCAGCATAGGGGATACTAAGCTCAGCCGACAGATCACGACTTACATTGACTTTACTTAACCTGACTTAATAACGTAGTTCCGCCATCTGCCTACGAATAAATTCCTCTAATAGTACATTGTAAATGGTATATTATTGTATTGTAATTATATTGCCTTGCCAAAATCACTCAATAAAAATATATTATAGCTTGTAACAGCTTGCACTCACATTGGCGAGCTGGTCGAACCGGCCGAAGAGCTCGTTGAGCAGCCGCACCAGCTCCTGCGCACTGCACTGCGACGCCAGCACCGTGAAGCCCACGATGTCCGCGAACAGGATGCTGCAACAATCACACAGGTCAGAAAGGATGCTAAGACGCACAGGCGGGAAAGGATGGTGAAACAAACGCACAGGTGACAAAATCCTGAAAGCGAGGTAGAGCGAGGCGCTGAAAGGTGGGTTGCGTCGTCGCAACATAATAGGCACCGAATTTTATGCTTAAGGATCAATTGAGACCGCAAGGCGACGCGTAGATGCATTTCCGTATGGACAGACAGACTTAAATCTGCTTTAATTGCCTGAGACGTCTTGCAAATCTGTCAATTCAATACAGAAATGCATCTACGCATCGCGTTGCGGTCTGAATTGACCCTAATGCTTTATCAAACAGGATATCAAGGTCTCATAACCAACAATGGTTGCACAGCCACCACGTTGATGCTCGGACAACGCAACGCAGCGGCAGTACGTTGGCTTCACTCTTCCACTTTACGTACAAATAAGAAGCATTTTATTAACATTTAAATGCCATAAACAGCTCCTTTGTAAAATTTTGAAAAAATTCCGTGTTGACAACGTTTGAGAAACATCCTTGTTTATATAAATCCATACTTAATATTATAAATGCGAAAGTGTGTCTGTCTGTCTGTCTGTCTGTTACCAAACCGCTGAACCGATTTTGCTAAAATTTGGCATGGAGATACTTTGAGTCCCGGGAAAGGACATAGTTTTTGTTCCGAAAAAATGTACGGTCCCCGCGCGATAAACGAGTTTTGACACAACGGAGTTGTGGGCATCATCTAGTTTTCAATAAACTAAGGAGACGTGTAGAATATTGTAAACTGTTTCTAATTACTTAAGTGTGTTTGAAACAAGTAACATTAGAGGTCAGGGATCGATGCCGAGAAGGCTTTACAGGTTCTCTACTTCGGTTAAGTGGAGACTAGAGACCCTGTAAAGCCTTCTCTTCTCCACTACAACTTAGTGAACTCGAGTAAACGCTACCTTAAGTACCAACTGTGATTGGCCGTACAAGATGTTATGACTTTGAGTAAAGTTTATATAGTCTTTACAGGTTAGAACTTAGAAGTGTTATAAAATTCCTGTTCGACTACTGAACGTGAATGATTGGAAATCTTTTTCAAAATAACGCCAATATGCATTAAGATTGCAATTTTTTTTTTAATTAAATATGTTCTTCACATTTGAAAAATTGCTCACGACTTTGTTGCGCAAAAATTCGTATCTTCCAGGAGAACCGTACATTTATCTAGCGAGCTTGCTTATTGAACGTCCGAGATCTCACTCAAAGAATCCCCATACCCAATACACTTAGAGCGCCTTCACATTACGTCGCAAGCAGTGCGGCAGCAGCGCTGCAGCCGCGCGACTTGATACAAAAGAGAGTCGCGCGGCTACCGCACTACTCGCGACTTAAGGTGACGCAGCGTTAAAGTAAGAAACCGTGTTGGATATGTTTTAGATTGCTTGTTTTCTATGAGAGGCCGGCCCGGCCTCTCATAGAAAACAAGCAATGGAACAGCAAAAAATGGAAAGGGCGTAAGCGACAAAATGGTTTTTGTCGCATAATTTAAAAACCATAAATACATTTCATATAAGCTATGCACAAATTAAAGTGCATGCTTGAACCAATTTATGTACAAATTTTGGAACCTTAAATCACTCTCCTCTGTTGGAAAAATAGGAATCCCTTTTTTTACGGAGGTCTTTTCGATTGATTATTCTGTGCTATAAAAGTTGTCCAATCGTGTTATGTTATGGGCAATTCAAAGACAAAGACATGATGAATACTGACAATGAACTTCAATTTCTTAGCTTTAGTCATTGCTGAGAAAAATCGGCATCGCTACAGCCAAATTATCAAGGCGTCGCCTTAATGTGAAGACGCTCTAAGTGTCTAGTTCGGCGGTAGCGACGGTAACAAACAGACAGACACAATATATCATTTAAAAGAGATGTAACATATAGATAATAATTAGATACAGTGTGTATGAGAGTAAATACAATTAACATAATAATTAATGACCAGTTGACTGTTGTATTCATATTCTAATGCTTTCCTGTATACAAAACAATGGACATCCATATAAAACAAGCGATCCAGCGGTGTAAAGTGCACGGGGGCACGCAAACCGGCCATGTTGGGACCATTACCACTATTGTGCAACGGCTATTACATACAAATGGGTTCCTAGCTTAGGGCATGTCTACATTGCCACGAACGTCGTCAAAAGGTTCGGTAGGGAACTTTGCGTTGTGCTGAAAACGAACTATGCTGCTTATTTGACGGACCTACTTTACAAACATTGCGCGAGAAAAATCGGTCCGTATAATTTGTAACAGTCATGACAATTATTCTTTAGACTTTAGAGTAACGAAGACGTGGGCTCAGTGATTTGGATATAAAATTGTCTTCAAAATATGAAATATTCACCAAAATGTGATAACATGTCTGAGTCCTGACCATAGTACAAGGTATGAATGCGCGAATTGAGTCACGTTTACGCACCGTTTCACCTGGAATTGGTGACACAAATGTGACCAAGCCCTTACCGCCGATTACCGGTGGTTTTCCCTCGAATTGTCTGTCACTGAAGTCCTACGGCCCACCTGTGACTCATTTTAGGGTTAACCAATAAACGGTAAGAATTACTCCCTAGTGGTTTACGAGTTACGACTCATCGATTTCTTTTGATGTTGTATTCTTAGTCTAACTGCCGTACTCAGAGACATTTAATTATGATTAAGCTGCAATTTAATGAAGAGATTGACAGATAATGTATGGAGTTTATGTCAAAATTTTGAATTAATTACATTTATATAAATAATGTTCCACTCTGAGTGCGGCAGTTAGACTTAGTTTTAGTTAATTTTAGATTTAACCCTTTATTTTATCTCGACATAACCTATTCCCAATTTCGATCCTCCATTATTCTGTTTTTTTAGTTATTTGTTTAAGTTTCAACCCTTTATTTTAGACATATCCTGATCTTTCCCTCGACAAAGTACACTTTTGTTTATGTTAAAAATACACAATAGATATTTTCTAGATAAAAGCAGAGCAGGATATAAAATTACGGTATAATATTGTTGATGTTATTTAAATGGAATCTATTGTAAGATATTGATGTTTTATGTGACGCAGAGGAAATTCGAACGAAAGCGCTAGGTAGTCCTCACAATGTTATATAATGAGCTTCACAATAGAGATTTTCCGAGCGTATCTGTCGGGGAATCCATTTTGCCATTATTTTATTCAATAACGGACACGGCAAAAGAATTATATGGATGGTTGAATAATATTTGCCGACCCAGCGTTTAGCTTAAAGATGCAGATAGATTTTCCATCTGAAAAAAAACCAAACCGACATGTGTTGAAATTACTTCTCTTGTTTACTTTTTAGGTTCAGCTCAGAAACGAGACAAGACGATGCACCAAGAGGCGAAGCGTTATAGCGATACAATATATATCTAGCTGCACAATTGACATTCAAAGTATAGCTTTTAGGTATCGCCAGGCCAAATTAGGCGAGTGGGCCAAGTTTTAACTATCTTATCGTCTACCAAAACTTTTCTAACTACCCTCACTATCTCAAAACAATAACAAAGCTTAATAAAGCGCATCACAGACGGTGAAGATAATATAAAATATATATTATCTTAGAGCATATTTTAGAATATCGCTCACCATAGAAATCCTATGAAACATCACACACGACGAAGTTAATTTATATTTTATATTTTGTATCTTAAGATACCGAGCGATATGGAAATATATATTTAATATCTTAATATTTTATCTTAAGATACGAAATATATATTTGGTATCTTAATATGTTATCTTAAGATGCGAAATATATCTTTATGAATAGGTACAGGGTGTTTTTGTGTCGAGCAGCGGGCTCATCAGTGATCGGACGCACTAGTGGACGCAGTGTTGCCAGTGCTGTATGTTAGAAAGTTACATACCTACTCTCATTCGAAAAGTAACATTTTGAGGGAAAAAGTAACATTTCGGATAATTTTAAATTAAATTGACTTATAATTTATTGCTTTATTATTATTATTGCTTAAAAAGCTCATGAATCGAAATGAATGTTTCTCTTGAATTTCTAAAATACTCCTGAAACTTCTTCGTTGACAGATATTGATAAAGGTTAAATTCGCCGCAGGTTTTTCTCTTTTTTATGTGAGGCTCTATCCAAATGTTTCTCCTTTTGGAATGTGCTACTACAATCTGCATTTCACATTCTATATCAGAATCATCGTCTGAAGAGCTGTCTAACAAATCAAGAAGTAAGGCAGTATCAGTTATTAGTTATCAGTTATCACTTATAGTCAATCACCCTGTATATAGAACTCTAACAAGGAATACGTGTGGCACCAACGCAGACTCGTAAGGAAATGAACAGATTTTTAATATTATCGTATCTTAAGCGCATCACAGACGGTGAAGATAATATAAAATATATATTATCTTAGAGCATATTTTAGAATATCGCTCACCATACAAATCCTATGAACCATCACACACGACGAAGTTAATTTATATTTTATATTTTGTATCTTAAGATACCGAGCGATATGGAAATATATATTTCGTATCTTAAGATGTTATCTTAAGATACGAAATATATATTTCGTATCTTAATATGTTATCTTACGATGCGAAATATATATATCTTTATGAATACAGGATGTTTTTGTGTCGGGCAGCGGGCTCATCGGTGATCGGACGCACTAGTGGATGCAGTGTTGCCAGTGCTGTATGTTAGAAAGTTACAAACTCTCAAGTCTCATTCGAAAAGTAACATTTTGAGGGAAAAAGTAACATTTCGGATAATTAAAAAAAAATTGACTTATAATTCATTGCTAGCTTAAAAAGCTCATGAATCGAAATGAATGTTTCTCTTGAATTTCTGAAATACTCCTGAAACTTCTTCGTTGACAGAATATATTGATAAAGGTTAAATTCGCCGCAGGTTTTTCTCTTTTTCACGTGAGGCTCTATCCAAATGTTTCTCCTTTTGGAATGTGCTACTGCAATCTGCATTTCACATTCTATATTAGAATCATCGTCTGAGGAGTTGTCTAACAAATCAAGAAGTAAGGCAGTATCAGTTATCACTCATAGTCAATCACCCTGTATATAGAACTCTAACAAGGAATACGTGTGGCACCAACGCAGACTCGTAAGGAAATGAACAGATTTTTAATATTATCGTATCTTAGCCGTGTGTGATAGCTTAAGATACTATAATATTTTATATTTGGGCATCTTAAGATAAAATATTATATTATCTTCACCGTGTGTGATGCGCTTTAGCCGTGTGTGATAGCTTAAGATACTATAATATTTTAAATTTGGGCATCTTAAGATAAAATATTATATTATCTTCACCGTGTGTGATGCGCTTAACACTCGTGCTGACAGTGATTTAGTACCTATTCGGGGAGATGGTACACCTTCCAGCTGGATTTCCGGGTAGACGTCACATCTCAACTTTAATAACTTCCTTTTTCGAACGAAAAGGGTACGGACGTGCCACAAATTTTTCCTCTAATTTTACTTTAAGTAGCCACTTAATTATCTACTTATTTAAAATCAACTTATTTTTATTATGATATGTGTGAGATCTTAGTTAAAATATTTAAATTATTCATCAAGATGTATTTATTTAACTAATTTATTATTTAAAGTGGTAATGATTGATGGATTTGTTACATAATTTCTAATTTTATAAAATTGTTTGCAAATGAACACCTAATTTTAGATTAATAATAACATAGATCGAAATTTATATTGAAGGTCGGACTATTAATTAATCATTTTTGATTTTAGGATTACAAAACATAATTATTATTGTAATGTTCATTTTTAAACATTATATTCAGTCAATTGACTTTTAAGTAAAAAGAAAATAGGTCTTCCGGTTTAATATTATTTTTTGTTATTACAAAATTATATTAAATAAATTAATTGGATTGTTATGTAGTAAATATATATAAATTTACTAATCGCTTTTAATGGAAAATACTGTCAATTTACTTTCGTGTTAAAATTGATCATCCGGTGTTCTTATACATCTTTTATTAAAAAAGTATATTAAGTAAATACATTAATGAGAGATTGTTGTGTAATAATTTGGTAAATATTTAAATATGAATTTATTAATGTCTCTAATTGAAAATAGTGTTAGTTTATTTTCCAGTAAAAATGATCTTCCGGTATTCTGATTTTTTATTATAAAAAGTAAGTTTGATGATGGTTTGATGGATTAATTTGAGATTGTGGCTTAATAATTTAGTAAATATTTAATTACGAATTTTCTAGTTGCTTAAAATGTGAATAGTGACAATATTTTACTTTAAAGTTTAAACGGATCTTCCGGTTTTGTTATTTTTATTAAAAAAGTATAACTAATAGATAAATTACATATTGCAATGTAATAATACAGTAAATAATTTACAATTAATTGATTTATAATTAATTGTCAAAGTACTTTTTTCTTTTATGTAGAAATATTTTTAGTAGTCAGAGGTGGGGTAGAGTGGTGAGTGGAGATGCTTTGGATATTATAAAAGGCGGGCTTCCGGGTGATAACGGATTTTTTCTGCTCGGAGCATTCTCGTGAACACTGTTACTCTGTCGCCCGTCAGTGTGATCTGATCATCTGGCTCTGAGTACTCAGATAATTGAGGAGTTTCAAAAAAATACTACAACAGACAAAAATCGGCCAAAAAAAAATAACTTTCACATAAGGCGGTTTTACGATTTTAGTTATAATAGTATATCACTAAATATATTAAATATCATATTTCTTTGTGACTAATAGACTATTTACTAGTAAAAAAATCAAAAATATGTGAGTTAGTATCAAATTTGTGTCCGTTTTGTTACCATAATAAAGTTGAATAGAAATAAAACTATAATATATTTTGAGACTCTTACGTATTTATTGAAATAATACAGTTCTTTTACGTTATTTACATAAAAAATTAAGACGCTGCACATTTTAAAACAGATTATAAAATCCAAATTTTATTTCGGGTTCCAAAACTACATCCATTTTTTGTAGTACTTTCTCAAAAATTGTGCTGTTTAAAATCTGAATGCAATTAAAAACGCTTAATATTAATTGTTTTAGCTAAGACAGGAGACATATCTCATAAGATAGAAATTTACGTCAAAATCTTAAAAATACCTTATATAAATTCAGGGACAGTAACAAAACCGACAGTAACAAAATTTTAAGGCATAGTGTACAAGAATTAGAATTCAATATTATATTAAAATTAGCAATTATTTTTTCTTAACTCCACTCGTCTATTCTAGCTTCTGCCTCAGCTGGATTCAGTTCCGATATGTTTTTCGTTTTTTATTTAATCTTCGTAAAATTTTCCTTAATTTACTCTGGATTTTAATTTTTTAACCTCTCCCTATACCTATTTGTAAAACAAAAATTTTAAACAAACTATCAGCTATCTTTAACTTTACAAAAATTGTATTTAATTGAAACTTCTTAGATAATTAATCACCATGCAAATCCACAGTGTATGACTAGCTTTGTGCTTTCGGTGTTGTTACTTTGCCGGTCCGTCTGTATGTTACCCTGTAAGCAGTAACAAAACCGAAGTAACATTATGCGTCTACCTTACACTTAAAGACATGTAAAACTTTTTCTGTTTTACGCTGAATCAAACTACACACACTTACTTTTAGTTCAAAAATCAGTCTATCTTTACAAACTATTATGTTACAAATAAAGATAGTAAAAAGTATCAAACAGTCGTAACAAACCTGACTATCAATTTTGGTCCATTCCAACTGATTACACATTTCTTTGCACCACCGAAAAAATTACTCAGCCAAGCCGTATTAAAATGGCCCATCGTACTGAATATTAGTTTCGCCATAAACAGAACACAAAAATATATTTTAGTAGAATGTTATCATGAAAAAATTATGGTAACAAAATTGGAATGTCCAGAAATAGCATATTCCGGGGACAACAGATAACTGCAAATTTAAATAAAGTAGTCTTACGCTTTAAATTGAGCCTTAAAAGTAAAGAACATGGTTCATTTAACCAAAAAAACAATTGAATGTGTCAAGTACTTCCAGAAAATTTTAATTTAATTCAGTCCGAAGTTTTAAATTGTTACTGGGGACACTGGAAAAAGAGGGGCTTGATAAATTATATCACCATAATTTCTTTTTTCTTTCTATTTGAATTAAGTTTTTAATTATCCAAAATAAAGTACAAATAGACACTCTTTCAGTTACTTTATAAATAAATACCAATAATGGTCAAAGTTTCTAATAAAATAAATATTAAAATGAAGGACATGCCAAAATGGCTGTTGTATCATTTTTTTGAAACTCCCCAACTATAATTCTACAAGATAAGTATTTGACTAGTTTTACATTTGTTTCAAAAGTGAGGTGAAAATTATAACTGCTTTAAAGTTTTTGCTATTTATAAAGTAAATAGAAGTGAACAAGTCGAATATATATTTTCAAGTGAATTAATTGTATAATTTACTGGTGTTTTAGTTTCATATAATATTTTTATTTTTCAAATCTTACTCGACTTTTTTAACACGTGCTTTAAATAAAAAGATCAACACCAGTACCTACTGATATAATTTTTGTTTAAGCTGACCTGAGGCTGAACTATATTACATCCTTAAATAAATAATAATGATAAAATATTATATGATTAAATTTGTCTATTCCAAATCAATATTCGCAAAATGAAAGCGATTTGTTTTCAGCTATGTTCGCAAATCACGCAAAAACGTTGCATACTGTATGCTACGTTATAAAATATGTCAAAAAGGTGTAAACGATTTGGTTTGGTCTAAACTCTAAAATAAATTGGTTAGCAAATTTTATATGATTGTAAAGAAAAATGTATTTTTCTTTATTTGCATTTTGCCGCTATTTAGATGATTATTTGACAGATCCTTCTATGAAAAAGAAAAGATGGCCGAATGGACTAAAAACTAGAAAGTATTATCATTGATTTCGGCGATTGTTAATTTAATAACACTAAATGTCGTTTCTTTGTTTTTTCCAGGTAAGATTTTGTTATAATTTAAATGTAATAATTAAACCTTTATGTTATGTGGATCCACATATTTTGATTAAAATAAAAACTTTGTTTTTTCCAGAAACCCAATTGTATTATTATTTACTACGTAATCGTCGAAAATCCCAAGAAATAACATTACATGATTACAAATTAAAATGAATATTTATTGGTTACTTGGTGAAAGAAACGCTTTAATAAGTTTTCCGTTTATCTCGCCAGACAGGAAGACTCCATAGAGGAAATTGGAGAGCATCATTGCACGAATTCAAGTTTTTCCGACCGAATGAACCCGGAAAAGTGGTATTTACATGACAAAGGACAACATTGATTGACAGAAGGTTTGTCGGAAAAGGGAATAACCTCAAAACTAAGAATAAAGGTTAACTTTGTGATACAAATTACAGACGAAAAGCTTGAAAAGTTTTCTTGCGTTATTTTTCCTAAAAAGTTCGTGTTGTTGTTCGTAAGATAAACGTATTCGGGTTTAGAGATACTATCAGCTTAATAATATGTTTCTATCTTCTTCCACATATAGGTATAGCTCTTTCCGATATATGTATTACTATTAGCTAATATTAAATTGACAGTAGCTAATACATAAACAATAAGCCTTATTATGCACAGCACTGTTCTCTATGTCCATTACTTTAACTCGTTTCATTAGAATAATTGTTATTATAAAAAGAGGAATAATATTTAGAAAAACTGCTAGGTGTTGTATTATTTGGGACCAACACATTACTATATAAAGTACTAGCTGTTGCCCGCGACTTCGTCCGCGTGGACTTCAGTTTATAGCGCGTGGTGTCAACAAAATTGGTGTCAAATTTAAAAGCTTTTTAAAACCCTGGTATCAAAATCAAAATACCCAAAAACAGCTGTGCAGTATGCACATAATTTTTACCTACTTCAAGGTTACGTCACTGCATTGCATAGATAAAGTTCTGATTAGTGAGTTATTTAATAACGTGTTTAACAATCTAAAGAATCGAAAAACCCAACTCAACATGGTACCACCTCTTATAGAAATACGTATGAGTAAGCGATAGCGCGATCTAGGCGACTCTTGGCGCCATCTGTTATGAATTTTTGGAACTAGCTTAATTTGAACAAATTTACGCATAAACACCCCCTTACAACCCCTTTTTCCAGTTAAAAAGTAGCCTATGTCCTTTCTCAGGCTTTAGACTATCTGTGTACAAAATTTCATTACAATCGGTTCAGTAGTTTTGGCGTGAAAGCGAGACAGACAGACAGACAGAGATACTTTCGCATTTATAATATTAGTATAGATTTATGCTTATAGGCGATTCCATTATCGCGGGTGCAACAGTTTGACACACTTAAAGCTTCCTACAGGCAAAATGAAGCATATTTATTAATAAAATATCCCTTGAAGGGATACATTTCGACTAGTTTAACAATGATTTATAAATGAAAACCTTCATCAAATGTATGAAGGGCCACAAAACAGGCCGAAGTGCCATCGCGGGTGCAACCAATTTGACCCTCCATTAAGAACTGTGATGAGTTCATATGTGAATACTAGTTATTGCGAAAGTTTTACAAAATAACTTGCCTATATTTAAAAATAGCAAAAAACAAAGAAACTATGTAACTAGATAAAAGTAATTATAGTAATAACTAATAAGTACTAGACGTATTTAAAAAAAAAAGTGTGTCAGCTCCGACGCACGACTGGAGTTTACTCCTTAAGTACGAGTATCTAACCATACGCAAAAAGAGTTTATTCAACTGAAAAAAGATTAATATCATATGAAATCAGATGTTCCGGCAATATTATCTACACCCCTTTCTGCCATAGTTATTTCATATATATTATTATAAGTTCAAAATACTTTTATTTCAAAATACTTTTAGTTCAATTTAGCCAGTATAATGATAAAAATTATAACTTCACAATAACAATATTAATTATTGATATTTATAACAAAAATAGCAATATAAATACATCGACACTGATAGAAACAAACAAGCCCAATAACATATAGTATATAGGTATAGTCGCTTATACAGCATACCATATGTACGTCTTAATCATAAAGTTAATATACCTATCGGAATATAATATTATATAATGATATAATTATATAATAATATAATTTAATATTCCGATAGGTATATTACCTTTATGGTCTTAATACACTCACAGCCAAATTAGAAAGTTGCGCACTAAAGGTGCGCACCAAAAACGTGACACATTTTCGTTACTTGTTAGTAGGTTTTACCCCTCGGATTTTTCTCATACCGGGCGCCTTATATATGAAAATCGATTCTTAAGGAGTAAACTCCAAAAACTCGCATTTATTTCTACTTACGCCAGTATTATAGTACTCTGTGTTTCTACTATAAGAAAGCGTGTTTTTGGTTATTCGGTGTTGAGGTGTAGTTTTTACGTAGATGCAAAGTAGATGTAAACTTTTTGTAGTATAAACGTTTGCGTAAACATCCTGCGTTCTAAAAATTAACCAACTTCAAAAAATCAGTAGGTTATATTGTTCGGCTGTAAATGAAATATATACCTAGCCAATTAGTAACTGAATTGCCTTCAATTTAATGATGCTTTGACGTAGGTTACAAGACATTAACATTACCTCAGCTGTAACAAAAAGTTTGTTTACGCAATATTCAGTAATCTTCAAACCATATTAATGCCATAATTGGATGAGGGGATTTAATAGATTACGTATTAATTGTTGGGTATTAGTCTGTGGATATAAAAAAGAAAAAAATATGTTTGTTACGAACAGAAAATATACGTTAGGTTTAAATTCTTCAGTTTTTTCTAACCGTTTTATCGTAGGGATATAAAATCCTATCACTTCCCACTTTTGCAAAACGATCTATGTGTGCGGCCCATAATTCTTCTAAATTGAAGACGTGGATAAGTAACAATTTGAAAATTTTAGTTTTTTTTTTTCATAAATTTATTATCAAAAAGTTTAGAAATAAAAAAATGTGGATTTTATCAATAGCCAGAAGATAATGAAGTAACTAGGTAAGTTAAAAGGTTTGTTAAAATCATAATAAATGTCCTTATGTTGTAAAATGTTAGTTATCTACTTCTTCCACTATGGTCTTAAATTGTCACGGTCACGGTCAAAGTACATACTGGCCTGACACGTACTTGCGTCTTTCAGTTTTCCTGCACTGTTTAATGTATTTTGATGAATTGTGAGAGACTTAGTGACCTGTACGGTCATGATTTGGGTTAAAGGCCTGTCTTGTTGTAGAGGTCGTTGTCAAGCCAGAGTTCTAAATTACAATGTTATCGAATCTTTCATCTCGCAGTTTTCATAATTGTCGATAATAATATTTTCACTTTCTTAAATGTTTCTTATTCTCTGTTTTGAAAGAGAATTAATTCATACAGAGATGAAAATGACCGCAACGAATGTGGAACCTAAAGCGAAGCTCTGTTTGTAAAGCAGTTTTGTCGATAGGTCATAACTAGTTACTGTTTAGTATTTACACCAACTTACTTTAATTATAACTGTAATTTTAACTATAACTACAGCGCAAAATGTCAAGTCTTTGGTTAAGGACGCCATATTTAACGATAACCATAACCGCTCATACTTATATCGAATTTTTTTTCGTGAAAATTTACTATGTTTCACAGTGTTGTTATAAAAAATATTTTTCCTGTTGATTTTTACGGATAATTGAATTTTTTATACTCTCAATCCCAGCTGCTTGCAACTTTAGCTTTAATAAAAAAATAAACGCAACAGATATCTGTCAAATTCTGTGGTCAAAGTTAAGGTTAAAGTTAAGTTAGCCTGAACTATAACCATAACTTTAACCACGCCTCTGGTGCAACCCACCCTCTTCTTACACCACCCCAAGTTCTTGTTACAATTGTTCTGTAATAAAATATTCATGTTGAAATTTCAATTTGCATCAAACATTTTCACTAATTGAAACACGAAATGGTATAAAAAGTGGCGCACAATTAAACAAATGGACGCACCATTAGGTGTATTTATGTCCGGTAACACAATATTCCCTAATTGAATTTTCAACGGCTGTTTACTTTGAAATATTAACGAGGGCCGGAGCTTTAAAACTAATTCAACGCCCCGTGACACATGGCCTTTTAATCCCGTTTTGCTGTTTTCGAAATATCTACTATTAGGTTACTTAGTGGTCCCTGGACTTTGTTGAAAATCGAACTTCGACTGACGACTGATCAACGGTTTTTTTTAAGAAGTGGTTCAAAATAACTCAGATGTTAAGTTCAAAATCTGAATCATTGTTTTTGCGTCAACAGCTTTTCTCATAAAAAATGAATTTTTGCTTCTTATTTGGGTAAGGAGCATCGTTTAACACAAAAAGCAGAATCCAGCTTACTTTAAGCTTTTTATACTTAGAATCTACACAATTTGACCTTTATAAAGTAGAAAATCCTAAACAAAATATTTACGAAAAGATAAAGAAATGAATGGTTATGTTTAAGAAAAATTATTTATTAAACATAGCTACTACAATAAACAGGGAGGGTTGAAACGTTTAAAAGGGAGAATTAGGCACTAATTATGATTTTATATTTAATCTTACTTTGATGCTTTGCACAAGTCGGATTATCTTCGATAACTATTAATAACTGAGTTAGATCTTATAGTGCTCCAAGACTTTAAATGAATGTGGACGGGGCGCTGCTGGTAAAGGAGAACTGTCAAAAAATATGACTTTGTTGTATGATATAAGCGTTAGTTCCTTTTCTCGCCACGTTCATTTAAAGCCTTGTCGAACTGATACTGTTATTATTAGTATTTCTACAAGATAATGTGGATACAGCTAACAAAATAATCCAAAGCTTAAACAAAGGTTAAAACTTTAAACAACGTTTAAACTTAACTCGCGAGGCTCGGACCACACACGAGAGTTTACTAAACATTCGATGATTAATGATTGATCATTAACTAAACTAACATACATAAATAACTACTAGAAACATTAGCATACCTTAAACCTTTACTGCTATGCATTTAAATTATATCTTGACTGTTGAAACATTGAAAATTTCTACATATTTCTGGTAAATGATTTTTATGAAAAATAATACTAATTAAAAAGTTTGGCCACTACCATACGTAAATAAACTCAAACACAAAATTCCGCCGTACCCGATAAAAGTAATTATGTAATTCTTTGAAAATCGTTGACAGCGTGCATCATCAGATCTGTTTTCAATTAAATTTGAAAAGCCGTGAAGTGGCGGCGACAGGGTGTTACTCGACATATTTATATAAAGCGCGGCAAAGGTGAATGAACAGCATAATATTGTTGTTTGAGAGCGTGTTCCGCTTGCAACAGTACTGAGTTGCACGTGACTGGGCCACGAAACACGCGGCAATAAGGCGACAAAAAGCGCGAATAGATACGAACCAAAACTCTAAATAAATGGTCATAATAGAGTTCCTATCATATAGTTGGAATTAAAACGTTTTCTTTTCCTGATTGTACTGTGAATTGTGTGTTGGATTCGAACTCTGTAGATTTTCTAGATAGGCATTGAACGCTCAACTCTCAAGCTCTTTAGATTAATGATGATTGAAACCAGTGGTCAAAATTCAAAGTTAATCTCTACCGTTCTTTATCGAGCAGAAGCGTGATCAAGTGTTGCTGCAGGTAAAATAATCGTTATATTATCGGATATGACTGGTATTAACTTTTGATAACTCGCATACTTTTGATATTTTGACATTCGATAACTTTACAGTTACGTAGGTACCTGTCTACCACAGGGTAGACAGAGTGTGTACTGTCCAGTTTATGAGGTTTTTTGTCCGGAGTTTATCTATTAAACAATGTTTTTGCGTAAAAAGCGCTAAGTAAATAAAAAAAACTGTCGAAAACCTTCAGAAACCGGCATAATGCTGTGTTGCCACTGAAGCGGAGCGGAGCGGAGCTTCGCGGTACCGAATTGACCAATCACCATGCTCGAAATTTTCGCTCCGCTTCGCTGTCATTCCGCTGGAATAGCACGATTGGTCAATTCGGGCACCGCTAAGCTCCGCTCCGCTTCAATGCAAAACGCAGCCTAAAGGTACTCTTGCTCACTCCTATAGCGTTTATTCGCGCGACTAGTCGCTGTGTGGTTCGTGGCCTCCTGTAATTTTATTTAAGCCGGTGCACGCGCTAGTTTTAATCTAATAACCGAGTGCAAACCACCACGCTTCCCGCTCGCTTCAATGGTTCATGTTACAAATGCGACGTATACTCGTACAACTTTTATATTATGTAAAATATTACATACATCCAGTGCTGTTTTGGAGTTATACACTGAAAAAACCGAGCGCCAAAGGTATGCACCGAAATAGAATTTTAAAAGTTTTTATAACAGTGTCATAATATCATGTATAACGCCTCCATCCTCCTTTTACTATGTCCATGGTCTAGTGGTTTAGAGCGTGGCTTTTGACTCGGAGGTCGTCGGTTCGATTCCCGCATTGGAAACATGTTATTTCCAAGCAGAGACCAGATTTTCTCTGTTTCCAAGTTTGGTTATGATAATTCAGGCTGATCACCTGATTGCTTGACAAGTAAGATGATCACTGCGTCCGATGGGTATGCAAAAAGTCGGTCCTGCGCCCTCTCGTCAGTCGTGCCGGTCGTCCGTGCCTGGGTTATGAGTTTAATGAGTTATGAGAGTAAATGGATAGAGCGCTCTTCTATATCATATTAATTTATATATTACTAGCAACCCGCCCCGGCGTCGCACGGGTATAAAATATATACTGAAAAGCTCTGAATGGGGTAGACGTAACTTGGTCCAATTCAACCCCGCCAAGACACAAGTCTGCGCGTTCACCACTAAAAAGTCACCAATGGTCGTATATCCTCGTTTCGAGGGCACATCGTTAACCATCTCCCCTAGCATTGAGATACTTGGCGTCAACATATCGAGCGAAGTCCAGTTCCGATATCATCTAGAGGGTAAGGCCAAACTAGCCTCGAAGAAGCTTGGTGTTCTTAACAGAGCGAGACAATACTTCAGTCCGGACCAACGCCTACAACTCTACAAGGCGCAGGTTCGGCCTCATATGGAATATTGTTCTCATCTCTGGGCAGGGGCGCCAAAAATACCAACTGCTCCCTCTGGATCGTATCCAACGAAGGGCCGCTCGAATTGTTGACTGCCATAGTGTTTCAAACAGCTTGGACCCCTTGGAATTACGCCGAGATGTAGCTTCACTCTGCATCCTCTATCGGTTGTATCACGGGGAGTGCTCTGAGGAATTGTTCGGAATCATACCACCTGCAACTTTTCGCCATCGTCCCACGCGAAAAACATAGCATTCTCATCACCTTGATGAGTGGCAGTCTTCCACAGTGCGTTTTTCGCGTAACTTTCTGCCGCGCACTGTAAAACTCTGGAACGAACTGCCACCAGCAGTATTTACGGACCTATACGACCTGCAAACCTTCAAGAAAAGAGCGTATTCCCTCTTAAAAGGCCGGCAACGCACCTGCAGCTCTTCTGATGTTGCGAGTGTCCATGGGCGACGGTAGTTGCTTACCATCAGGTGACCCGTTTGCCCCCTTATATAATAAAAAAAAAGCCAATGAAAAATGATTAAAATCGATAGCCTATGATCCTTCACGTGGTCTACTTCTTATCTGTGGTATACTTCTTATCCAAATAACATAAAAATTGCTCCAGTAGTTCGCGAGATAATTTCCTCCTTTCAAATAATTTCCCCCGTTTTTTCCACATTCTCCTATTAGTCTCAGCGTCATAAAATATTATAGCCTATAGCACGGGTTCCCAAACTGTGCGCCGCACACAAACTGTGTGCGGCGCCCTGGTGCACCGCGGAAAGGCAAGAGGGGCGCCGTGAGTCGATTATTCATTATCCATAACCACAAATATTATAAAATAAAATTATAATATGAGTATACAATGCGGGCAGACGATTTAATTTTTCT
This sequence comes from Polyommatus iphigenia, assembly GCA_963422495.1. Classification (NCBI taxonomy): domain Eukaryota; kingdom Metazoa; phylum Arthropoda; class Insecta; order Lepidoptera; family Lycaenidae; genus Polyommatus; species Polyommatus iphigenia. The sequence goes on from OY730189.1 coordinate 15,157,325, forward strand.
TTATTATCATTTAGGTACTTGCTTAAGCTGAATATAATCATTAAAGGTGTTTATTTCTATATCTTTTTGTAATAGCTAGGTAAAGTAGGGCGCCGTGACAAAATATTGACTTGTAAGTGCGCCGCAGGCTGAAAAAGATTGGGAACCCCTGGCCTATAGCCTTCCTCAATAAATGGGCTGTCTAACACTGAAATAATTTTTCAAATTGGACCAGTACTTCCTGAGATTAGCGCGTTCAAGTTAGCCCTTTCAAATAATTTTCCCCATTTTTTCCCACATTTTCCTCTATTTCTTCGCTCCTATTAGTCTTAGCGTGATAAAATATAGCCTATTGCCTTTCTCGATACATAGGCTATCTAACACTGAAAGAATCATCAAAATACGTTGCGTAGTTTTAAAGATTAAAGGGAACAAAGGGACATGAGGGAAAAAAGCGACTTTGTTTTATTATAATACTAGCAACCCGCCCCGGCGTCGCACGGGTATAAAATATATAGCCACGGAAAAAATGATTAAAATCGATAGCCTATGATCCTTCACGTGGTCTACTTGTTATCTGTGCCAAACATAAAAATTGCTCCAGTAGTTCGCGAGATAAGCCCTTTCAAATAATTTCCCCCGTTTTTTCCAGATTCTCCTGAGACTAATAAGTCTTAGCGTAATAAAATATAGGCTATAGCCTTCCTCAATAAATGGGCTATCTAACACTGAAATAATTTTTCAAATCGGACCAGTAGCTCCTGAGATTAGCGCGTTCAAGTTAGCCCTTTCAAATAATTTCCCCCATTTTTTTCCTCATTTTCCTCTATTTCTTCGCTCCTATTAGTCTTAGCGTGATAAAATATAGCCTATAACCTTCCTCGATAAATGGGGTATCTAACACTGAAAGAATCATCAAAATCAGTTGCGTAGTTTTAAAGATTAAAGGGAACAAAGGGACATGAGGGAAAAAAACGACTTTGTTTTATAATAAGTATAGATGTATAGATTATTTATTTACCGATAGTAATAATTAATCGTGATTATAATGAAGATGTTGTTCAATGTTTTATCTATGTCCCACCTACTGCTGTAAAGAAGTCAAATTGTCGTTATTTAGTTAAATATTTCAAGGTCTTTATAATTAAATTACTTCTAATACCCACGGCAAAGTGTTTACATCTCCATGTAATCTGGTTGTTATTTGCTTCAATTAGCAAAAAATATACAATTTATATTTAATAATTTACCTCAAAGCAATATAATACTAGAATAGAATTCTCATTTCCCACGCGGTTTACATTAGGATTAAATTGTTCGAAATATTTATACCGCAAAACCGAAATAACATCTCAATGTTTGGAATAAATTATTCCACTATGAATATAAACTTCCCAGACGGGGGAATCGCTTGAAAGAATTCTACATTATTATTTTTCAGTGCCGTGTCGAGGTTAAGAGGACAAATCCATACTAAGTGTCTAAACACACTGCCGAATTTCCGCGACGGAAGTTCCACTTGATTCTGCCTGCAATGTATTTTAAATTACCGATGACATGCCGAAATTCCGTCGCGTTATATTGTATGCGTTTGACATTGCTGACGTAATCATGAAGAATTTCCGCCGCGGAAATTCAGCACAGTGTGTTTAGACACTTATACTGTATTTTAAATTTATTATTAATGCTGAAAGTGTTTCTGTCTGTCTGTTACTCTTCACGCTTAAACCACTGAAACAATTTTGATGACTTGGTGTGCGGATGCTTTGAGACCCGAGAAAGGACACAGGATTGTATTCATCTCGGAAAATGTACGGTTCCCGCGTGATAAGCGAATTTTGGCGCAACGGAGTTGCGGGCGTCATCAAATTGAAAATAGAAATTAAATATTAATGAGTAAACAAAATACCCCGTCTAATAATATTGGCGGTTATTTAGTTAGGAATACGAAAACATGTCTTTTACGCTTGATATGGCTTGATAAACAACCAGACAAAATAATTATTGATGTTTTCGTCTGGCTGTCGAAGTTTTTCCTTGTCGTTAAATTAATATTTTGAATATAGTTTTCGTTTGAAATATCTCTTTGACGCTTTGCTTGGCTGTTTAGGTGGTCACTGGCTAATATGCAAGACTGGGTTATACAAAAGTGAGTGGCCAGCCTAGGCCAGTAACACTCGAATCGCAGAGTTGGTATTTATTTATACTGTAATCGCGAATGTAAAGCAGACCACTGATTCACATTACCCTGAATCGAGAACACCAATCAATATCTATTTGTTCGCATGTCATTTACCTGGCTGGCTACCAAACATAAACATACACTTCTAGAAATTCTGACTTATATACTACTGACCCTAACTTAAACAAATTCTGGAATACCAGTAAATAATATGTATTATGTATGGCTTCGCCGTTTCGCTAACGTCGCGTAGGTGATGCGAATATTTAGTTTCTGATCTGAAGTTAGTAACGACACAGCCGAGCCATACATATTTACTGATAATTTGTTTAAGTTAGGGTCAGTAGAGTTAGGCCGTGTAGAATCAGAAGCTTGGCTCTACATGAGATCTCATATCTTTTTCACAGGGCAAACCTTATGTGGTCGTCTCGGCAACATTTTACAAGAAATGTTTTTGGTGGGATTTCAGTTCTTTTTGTAAGTTCGTTCTTGTATTAAGTACTTACGAGTATTAGTAGGTTTTTTGTTACTGTCTACAGTCCCGTGTAAACTCTTAATATGTCCTTATTCATAAAATTAATGAAAGTCTCATTATAAACCTCCACCCCCCCCCCAGTTTAGGGGATGGGGGCGAAAGTTATAACTTATGAGTTTGTGATTTTTTTGTTGGTTGTAGTATACAACCAAAAAAAAACTCAGATTACATAACAAATTTCAGCTTTCTAGCACTTCAGGAAGTAGCCAAACATTTTGATGATCATCAGTGTGTCAGTGTGTCAGTGACGAAATCAGCGTATTTTAGATATCTATAAAATCTAAAGTATTAGAGCTATTCAGTTGAGACTTTGTATATTTAATCTTATATCTTTATACGAGAAATTCTTGTATCCAAATATATATATATATATATATATATATATATATATATATATATATATATATATATATATATATATATATATATATATATATATATATATATATATATATATATATATATATATATATATATATATATATATATATATATATATATATATATATATATATAATTGGAATCTCGGAATCGGCTCCAACGATTCCGGCGATAAATCGATCTAGCTAGGAATCATTTTCATAAAATGTCATTTTATGTGTTTTTTGAATTTTTTGAATACCGAGCGAAGCTCGGTCATATAGCTAGTCTATACTAATATTATAAAGCGGAAGAGTTTGTTAGTTTGTTTGATCGCGCTAATATCAGGACTACTGCAGGCGTAGCATGGTCACCATAGAAATGGTTTCTTTCTACGGAAGAATAGACAAAGTGACAGATAGACAAGACAAAGTGACAGTTAGACAATGGAAATCTGCCATTTTGCCGATAAAATCTGTCAGTATGTCGATTCTTTCCCATGTCTACAGTTGTTATGCTAGCCCTGCTGGTCCGCTTTGAAAAATTCTTTCAGTGTTAGATAGCCCATTTATCGAGGAAGGCTATAGGCTATATTTTATTACGCTAAGACTAATAGGAGCGAAGAAATAGAGGAAAATGTGAAAAAAACGGGGGAAATTATATGAAATTGCTTATTATCTTAAAAACTATGCGAGCAATTTTTATGTTATTTAGCAAACATTAAGAATAGACCACGTCACAATATAGCAATATAGGGATATTGCTATACTGTGACCACGTGAAGGGGCATAGGCTATTTATTGTGGAAAAATTTACGGTTCCATGAAATTCCTAAATTACGCGGGCGAAGCCGCGCGAAACATCTAGTTAGCCTATAATTGACAACATATCCTGAGAATATGAACTATCTGGTATATCGGAAACTAACTCTACGAGGGTTCAAAAAACAACGAAACACTTCGAGAAACGGTAAGTAGTGGCCTTGCGCTGCGCGTAGATTCCCAAATCGAAATCACATTGAAACGACCAAAACATTTGGACCGTTTATTTTTAGAAGTCCTCACTGCTCGTTACTCGTACACAAGGACCGATGCATTTAGACCGAAATTAATTAATATCGTAATAAATCTCACTTAATTATTATATTATGGCACGCTATCTATTCTGTACGTGGGTTCCCAAAATGGCTCGTCATAAATAAATGCCGGTTGACAACTTGATGGCCGGATATAAAATGGCGCTATCTCTTTTTTTCAATTTTTATCACGCCATTTAAAACCTAATTCGGTGGATAATTCTGCTTAAGGCGCAGCGCAGACGACAGACTATCCGTGACGCACTTTTTAGTCTGTGGGAAATAGAACCTATACAATTATATGCAGTAACGCACACGACGCGCAAAAAGTCCGCATATAATTGCATACTGCTACATAGACATAACTTCAAAAATCACGAAAATGACTTAAATGCGCCATTATATTTGTAAAGAAAAATGTATTTTTCTTTATTTGCATATTGCCGCTATTTAGATGATTATTTGACAGATCCTTCTGCTCTACGACTTCGATGTAATCTATGAAAAGAAAAGATGGCCGAATGGACTAAAAACTAGAGAGTATTATCATTGATTTCGGCGATTGTTAATTTTATAACACTAAATGTCGTTTCTTTGTTTTTTCCAGGTAAGATTTTGTTATAATTTAAATGTAATAATTAATTAAAGCTTTATGTTATGTGGATCCACATATTTTGATTAAAATAAAAACTTCGTTTTTTCCAGAAGCCCAATTATGTTATTATTTACTACGTAATCGTCGAAAATCCTAAGAAGTAGCTTCACAAAACGACATTTATTGTCAAGAAAAGAAAATATGAAAAGGTTGAAATTCGCATTCCAAGTAAAACCAACATCAGACGGAAAGTCGAACCACATTGCCATAACCTCAATCAGTACACAAGATGACAAGATTTTTCTAATTCCTGAAGAATATCAAGCAGTGTCACTCCACAAACATATACAAGCCAGTAAAACCTTTAGTACAGTGAAAAATACACTGAAAAAAAGACACCAATCCAGAAATGTCTGGATAAAAACTACGGAGGACTTTTTAAATACTTATGTGGATGAGGATAAAAATATGATTTTCCAGGACCAATTTCTCGAGGAGATAAGTCAAGAACAATTTGCTAAAACCAATACAAAATTTCCCAATTCCAAAAACACAGAAACAGATAAGGCAATTTTTAGGGAAAATAAACTTTTACTGTAAGTATGTGCCAAATAAAGCAATAAAAATAGAGCCTTTGCATAATCTTTTAAGAAAAGGACAAATATTTAACTGGACTGAAAAATATCAACAGTCATTCGATGAAATGAAACAAATTTTATGTTCTCAACCAATATTAACAATCTTTGATCCTAATCTCCCTATTCACATATATACAGATGCCAGTATACAGGACTGGGAGCAGTCTTGAAGCAGCCACAAGACAATAATGAAGAAAAACCTGTTGCATACTTCTCTAAAAAGCTAAATGAAGTTCAAAAAAGGAAGAAAGCAATATATCTGGAATGCCTGGCGATTAAGGAATGTGTTAAGTATTGGCAGCATTTATTAATAGGTAGAAAATTTACTGTATTTACTGACCACAAACCGTTAGAAACTATGAACATTAAATCAAGGACAGATGAGGAATTGGGCGAACTTACATTCTATCTATCACAATATGATTTCCAAATTAAGTACTCGCCCGGCAGACATAACATTGAAGCTGATTGTCTGAGTAGAAACCCTGTCCTTGGACCAAATGAAAATCAAGATGAACAATTAAAAATAGTAAACACAATAAATCACAATAACAAGAAATCTTAGAAGATCAAGAAAAAAATTAAAATATACAGTGCAAGAAAGATAAATTAATATCAAAAGACAACAAATATTATAAGAGAGTAAAGAACAGAGACAAAATAATTTTATCTGAAAAATTTAGCATACAATTCATAAATAAAATACATAAAGACATGGGTCACTTAGGAATTAGGCAGATGCAAAGTATGATTGATTCATTGAATACAGCGGAGAACATCACAAAGAACATAAAAAGAATTAGTGAAAATTGCTTAGTGTGTATTAAAAACAAATCAAGAGGACAGAACAAATATATGGATTAATGTCACATTTGGGACCTACGACAAAACCGTTTCAAATATGTTCTATTGATACAATTGGAGGCTTTGGAGGTACACGGTCGACGAAGAAGTATTTAAATCTGCTAGTGGACCATTTTACTAGGTATGCACATATTTTAACTTCAAGTACACAAAACTCAAATGACTTCATCAAACTCATAAAAAACTGTGGAGAAATTCATAATATTGAATTGATTCTATCGGATCAGTATCCAGGTATTAATTCTAAAGAATTTAAAGGATTTTTGGACCAGGAAAATATCTGTATAATCTTTACAGCAGTGAACTCGCCTTACTCAAATGGTCTAAATGAAAGACTTAATCAGACATTACTCAACAAAATCCGATGCAAAGTAAATGAAAATGTTAAAAAAGTTGCATGGACAACCATTGCTCAAAACTGTGTAAAAACTATAATGAGACGAAACACTCGGTTACTGGATATGCTCCAAAGTACCTACTATATGGCACAGATGTATCTCTTTTGCCGAATGAGATGAAGCTGAAAAAGACTGAGAATGATTTAATAAAAGACAGGCAAAAAGCTTTAGAAAACACAATAAAATCACATAATTACAACAAAGAAATCTATGATAAGAATCGAATATGCATAGATTTTAAAGTTGGTGATATTGTCTTTGTGGAGAATGGTAACAGACTAAATAGAAAAAAAACTGGATGAATTGAAACTCGGACCTTATCAAATTATAGAAAAAATATCAAATACAATCTACAAGATAAATACTGATCATAAGAAGTCGGAGTCAAATTTTTTTCACATCTCAAAACTAACCCCAGCTCCTGATGGCATCTAGTCTGAGAGTTTGCATGACTAAACACCTGATTATATTTTCTTTTGGGGGGGGGGAGATGTAAAGAAAAATGTATTTTTCTTTATTTGCATATTGCCGCTATTTAGATGATTATTTGACAGATCCTTCTGCTCTACGACTTCGATGTAATCTATGAAAAGAAAAGATGGCCGAATGGACTAAAAACTAGAAAGTATTATCATTGATTTCGGCGATTGTTAATTTAATAACACTAAATGTCGTTTCTTTGTTTTTTCCAGGTAAGATTTTGCTATAATTTAAATGTAATAATTAAAGCTTTATGTTATGTGGATCCACATATTTTGATTAAAATAAAAACTTTGTTTTTTCCAGAAACCCAATTATGTTATTATTTACTACGTAATCGTCGAAAATCCTAAGAAGTAGCTTTACATATTTTAATAGTATTATATTTTATGAGGAAACATCGACGCAAAATCAATTCCTTCATTTTGACGTAGATGGCGCGAGTTGTCTTTGTAGCTTTAACGTAAAATAACACTATAATTGTTGCGACAACGACTTATCAGTCAGTTGCGCGGCTGGGCCCGATGAGTTTGGACTTCGCTTGGACATAGTTCGTCGTAACTGTAAGTTATGTCATTTTTGTATTTGTTTACTGGAGAAACAATGCCTTAATTACTGTAAGTTAAGTCATTGTTGCCCCAGTTTTACGCTAAAGTGTTGATTTTGGAAGACCTTTCAAAGACTTATCCGAACTGTGATGTCATTTTATATACGGACAACTCTGCTGTGGGCAGCAAAAGAATACTTAAACAGAAATAGGTTAATAAAATATTCCTTTGTTTTTTTTCTCTATAGATGTACCTACCTAATATTATTGCTGTTGACGACACGACAAATCTGCGGGGCCGTAGTCGTCAATTGGGCAGGCTGGCAGAGTGGACTGTAACTTGTGAGGGTTCAGTCCTGAGGAGGTAGGGTGTAGGTCGAAGAGAAAAACACCAGATGAATGTTATTACTGCAGTCATGGTCGAGTGTTGGTGGAGCAGGGGTTCGCCTTGCTTTTGCTGTGTTCGTGAATCGAATGCGTGCTGCACTGAGAAAGTGCGTGTTTATATGTGAATTTTGTACTGTTAGAGCCTATGGAGTTCTATCAGTTTGTTGTCGGGCATAAGCAGTCCGTTTATTGAAAAATACAGATTTACACAGATAACATTAAACGACATTCTTATAAGCTAATACAATAGTAAACAGGCGTTCTTATAAGACTAATTAACAATAAAAAACGTAAATAAAGTTATAAAACAAAAGAGACAACAACAATATTTGCGTGAGACACACTACAATTAGGCGAGAAAAGGACAACAATATTAATTGTGTGAGACACACTACATTTCTGTGCGAAAGAGACAGCAATAACATAAAAATGAGACAACAGTATAACTTATTCTAATAGGAAATTAATGAAAATATAAAATTGTAAATAAAAGGAATAAAACCTAAGCTATTATTTACAATTGCAATTACATAATATTTGTTTCTTGACAGATATCTCATCTCAGTGTATTACTACGCAATTTCAAAGCTTCCAATTCAATCTATCACACATAAATTTTTGATTACGGGGCACACACAAAACGAAGGCGACAATGCCCATTCTGTTATGGAGAAGGCAATGAGAGCGAAAAAGTCTGGCCCTATTTATAGTCTGTCAAGAAAGTGAAGAAATTAAAAAGTAGCAACATCGTAGTGCCATCCCTTTCTTCTTAGATTGATTTGAAAGGGATGACACTACGATGTTGCCACTTTTTAATTTCTTCACTCTCTTGACAGACTATACGTCCCCGATCAGTATGCAGAAATCATACGCACAGCTAAGAAGACCGGTCATCCATACGTAGATGTAGAAATGGATTTTAAAGATTTTTATGACCTGAAGATTTTGAGTGATGAGTCAAATTGAATATTACCAAAAACGTCAACGGTGACCTGATAAAGATAACAGATGAAAATGATTCGTTTTCTAAAGGACTCTGACACTTACGCCTATAAAACAGATTATGCGAAAGATTGAATTAAAGTAAAATGTCACAAGACACCGAGGAGTTCCCATAGAAATACAAATATGACTGATACCGTCAGAGTATCAACAATCAGTCTACAATCTGCTCATAATAAATACTTCAAGAATAATTGGTACCGATGGGCAATCCGATTTGCAGAGCCTGATTGAAAACAATATAGTTCCCAGTTACTATGCAAGATTTTACGAGGGTCAATAATTTAGACATATTGACGCTGACTAAACATTTCTTTACTGTGATTAATATTAGTGTCATATACAAAATATTAAGCTTAATGTAGGTATACTGAAAAGTTATTTACTATTTTTTAACATGAAGACTAATTTAAGTTTCATAATAATAATGATTAATGACTGAAGGGCTTAGGTTCTTTAATTTTTAACTTAAAACTGAGTGATTAGTCAAATAAGTTTACCAAAGCATTACTAACTACTTAATAATTGATCTCTAAGTAATAATTAGTAATAAGTCATTTAACAACGTGTGGCGGTCTAAGCGCGTCGGTATATATACGACAGCTGAAATGTATCACGTGGGCTTCGGCCTGACCGAGCATAACACCTCGCTCGGTCGGAAGATCTTCCTTTGGGGTCGCCACGCATTTATCCCACATTGGTGTCCCTCGACAGAACATGTCTCCTTCAACATCATCATCAATAAATCAATCAAATATTAAGTTCAAACACACATATTTTCATGCTACAAAGACACATCTGGTTGCAACTTTAAATTTTGATAAGTTGTTATATTTTTTTCTTGGTTATGTCTTTTGTAAACGTGTGTACGTTTAAATAAAGACGATTAAAGGTTAAAGTTGTTTTAATATACTAATTTGGACTCGATTAGACAGACGTATTAATTTCAAGTGCGCTACTAACTTTTGGAGAAACAATGACGCAACTGGGGGCATAAATTAAAAAAAATCGATTTTAGTATGGGTTACTGAATTTTTTTTCTGTGATTGTTATAATTTGCTATGAAAGAATATCTGAGGTATTTAAATCAGTTAATTGGAATATTCTAGCCTTTGTAGTTTAAAACAAATGACAGTAAAACAGTAACAAAATAAATAAATTGCATTTTCTGAAAAAAATACTAAATGTAAGTTACGTCGCTGTAGCATCTTATGTGTTAGGTTCTATTTCCACAGACAAAAAGTGCGTCACGGATAGTCTGTCGTCACTCGTCTGCGCTGCGCCTAATTAGTCTTTTCATAATATTATAGTCTTGATGCACTTTCGAACTATGTTTTATGGCACACTAGTTGTCCCGGTGAACTTCGTGTCACTTTAAAACCTTCCCTGGACTTCTACGAATATTTTAAGACTAGCCCTATCCGTTCAGCCGTTTTCGAGTTTTAGCGGTACTAACACATTTGAAAATCCATTTTTATATATAAGATCGATGTAAAATGATAATGTGAAGGCCTGTATGAGAATTAGGTTTCAGAATCTAAAATTTTTCTGCGTTTGTCAAAACTGAACGTGCGGTTAAAAGGCTTTTTCCGAAGTCAAAGAAATTCAGATTCCTAATGAGGATAAGGTAGATAGATTGATACCGATTACCAAATCCGCAAAGGCATGTCATTACCCTGTACTCCAGTGTTATTCAACCTTTTTCATCATACCCCTGATATAATCAGAGGGTTACGACCCAACGACGACGACGACAACAGACGGTTGGCAAATACTGCTAGGTATACTAATTACGTATTTTTCGTGTTGGTGACAAAGAGATCTAAAATATAGAAAACACAAATAAAACATGACCTTACATTTTTCAGCGTGCGCAGAAACTGGGCTGTGACACGGCCAAGTTTACGTCGCTTGTAATACCATTTAATAGCTTCTGTCAGTTTATTTTAGAAGTTGATTCATGGCTTTTGTTCCACTACAACTCGAAGTGTTTTGGGAACTAGTCAAATTGTGTATGCGTGGCCTTTAGCCGTTTATGCTTAGGAGCTTTTTCGGTAGAGTTCCTTCTCACTAATTACATGAATAATACGAGTACAATCAATTCAGAAAATGTTATCATAAGTCCAAACGTAGAGTAAAGTCACAAATCCTAGATGTTTGATTCGTAGCTTGATTAAAAATAACAAAGAGCATTTCTTCTAATTTCAAAAGAAAAAAACTTAAGAGGTGTCAAGGGACACCCGGATGGAACGAAGTTATAAACGTCCGGTAGATGTCACTGTTTATTCTCAAAAACGCCATCAAGTTGTCGCCCAGGAATACTATCAACGTCCTCTGCCCCTACTATGCAGGTACTAATAAAAAAGTGTCGTTACAACTTTTTTGGTCTAGCTTCCCTTTCGCAATGCGCGATAAGGAACTTCGTTCCAATAATTATTATCATTTACGAGGGCTGCAAACATATATCATTTAATATGGTTTTATTGCTTTTCAAAATATTCGCCGCGATGATCGACACACTTTTGCATACGCTGGAACCAATTTTCACTTTTTTATTAGCACTTTTTCCATTCTGATTGAGGTATCTCCAAAACGTGCATTTTGAACGCATCAACAGCCTCTTCGCGGCTCGAAAAACGTTGACCACGTAATTTGTTCTTCGCGTATGGAAATAAAAAGAAATCGTTAGGTGCCAAATCAGGGCTGTACGGCGGATGACCAGTCAATTCGATCTTTTGACCCTCCAAAAACTGAGTTGTTTCAGCTGAGGTGTGACAGCTAGCATTGTCGTGATGTAATATGATTCTGCGTTGTCGGTTGTCCTTTCTTATTTCTTCAAAGACTTCTGGTAAACAACTGGTCGTATACCATTCAGAATTAACCGTTTTACGATTCTCTAATGGCACTGTAGCCACATGTCCATTAATTCCAAAAAAACAGGCGACCATTTGCTTCAAAGTACTTTTTGCACGAGTAACTTTTGTTGGTTTCGGCTCATCTTGGAACACCCACATCGTTGACTGTTGTTTAGTTTCGGGGTCATATGCATAGATCCAAGATTCATCACCTGTGTAGATATTATAAACGGCTTTTGACGTACCACGGTTGTATTTTTTTATCATTTTTTTGCACCAATCGACACGAGCCCGTTTTTGATCGATTGTCAAGTTGTGCGGAATCCAACGCGAACATATTTTTTTACAGCCAAATGTTCGTGTAATATCTTATGTATGCTCGTCATACTTATGCCTAAGGACGCCTCTATCTCGCGATATGTAACATGACGATCACGCATTATTAGTTCCCGCACAGCATCTATATTTTGTGGGACAACAGCTGTTTTTGGGCGACCTTCTTTATTTTCATCCGTGAGCATAGACCGCCCACGATTTAACTCACTGTACCAGTGATAAACAGTGGTTTTTGATGGTGCTTCATCTCCAAAAGTTGCGGTGAGTTGAATAAAGCACTGTTGTTGATTTAGCCCACGCCGAAAATCGTAGTAAATCATTGCACGAAAATGTTCACGCGTTAAATCCATGGCAAATGAAGACACGCAATTTTCAAAATGACGCCACAATGGAAAAATAATTGACAGTCACATGAAAAAAAATGTATTCTTCAACCAAAGAGTTCTATTTTCAAATGTTGTAATTACTTTTTAAATACTGTTCTTGTAAGTGGCCAGTTCCGGATACATAAATAGCAGCCTTGTACTTACATCAAATAGAACTCGTTTCAGGCATGGTCGGTTTCATAAAGCTCGCATTGATCTCTGATGAGGACAAAAGCCTGACATGTGGCATATAATATGGAAATCGCTGACGTGTGCGTTTTCATACCACTTTCGATGATGGTTTCGATCTTACTACAATGAAAATAAGGTTCAAAATTGAATTCGTTACTGTGCATAGGGATGATAGCACTTTGAATGCATAAACAATCGCAACGCAATATCACGTTGAGTTTAAGGATGTTTTAAATATTATAATAGCTCAATATTATCATAGCGTTTGAGGATGTATTTAAATTTATAAGACGACACTCTGTGGTTCAGTGGATAGATGCTTAACAAGCTCTTAAGAGAAAAAAAAAAGATTTCAGGAATTCTTTGGATTTAATTTACATAAGTACATGCAGGTAGATAACTTTCAGAAGACACAAGCACACTTATGACCTCTTCACTTTTCTTCAGTGGCCCTAAAAATGATAACACAGTCAGTCAGTCCCAACTCCCAAGTCTCAAAGGACCATATTTTTAACCGACTTCCAAAAAACGAGGATATTATATGTTCGGCTGTGGATATATATTTTTTTTGTATGTTCAACGATTACTCCGCCGTTTGTGAACCGATTTTCAAAATTTTTGTTTTGTTGTATTAGGTTTCACTCCAATTTGGTACCATGTTCACGAAAGTGGTGACCTGATGATGGGATCCATGAGTAATCGAGGGAACTCCTCGAAATTTATATGGAAACATTGGTGACTTTGGTTTTATGAGAAGCATCCTAAGCATATGCTATCAAAACGCAAGATTTTGCACCGAGGTATACTATGGTTCCGAAGATACTAAGAGAACTCCGGATTCCTTATAGATACAAGTTTGGGGGCTTAGGCGCTGTTTTAAGAACTGAAAGCATATGCTACTATGCAAATAACATTCATCATCATCATCATCATCATTACCACATCAGGGTCACCAATGTCACCAAAATTGAACATAACAAATTCATCCTTAAGTCCAGAGCATAAGGCACACATTTGACATTACTTCTGAGAAGTAAGCTGCTTCGATAATACAAGCACAGGTTACAAGTAACACGCCTGTCTCACAACAACACATGAAAACAACCTAATTTCAACCTTTTGCATTGCGTTTAGCGTTATAGTACAATAACTGTCCTGCCGTCCCGCTTGCTACAATCTGCTAGGGGGCTGTCAAGCGAGCGGCGCGGCGGCGCGGGGTGGGTACCAGACCGGTCACCGGTCACCGAGCCGCAGCGGCGACGGCCATCGAGATAGATAATATTATATAATTATACCTTAGTATGCAACCGCCATAGACCACGCGCACCTGGGACCCAATTCTCAGAATGTGAGAAAAGTTCATCTTCGAATAAAATACCGAATTATGATATTTTTACGAGCGTAACACAGTTTGTGTATTCTCAAAACTTCACATTCAAAATATTTCGTGCAAAGATCGCTCGAGTCGAACGAGTGGGACCGGTTATTAATTATAGATACGTCCGAATTCGTATAACACCACAATGTGGCCGCTTGGGAGTTGCAAGCGTTTGAGAGAGGTTTCCTGCACGATACTTATAATTTGTTGCTAATAGTTTGTATCCTTCGATCGTGGATTCTTGGAAATCTATTGTTATTCTATTGTGTCTCGCTCACCGGTGAGCTTGTAATAAGATACGTAGAATAATACAAATAAGAGCGCCTTCACATTACGTCGCAAGCATTGCGGCAGCCACGCTGCAGCCGCGCGACTTCCATACAAATGACAGTCGCGCGGCTGCGTAATGTGAAGGCAGCCTAATACAGGTGTATTATTCTACGTACATAGTACCTACGCGATAGTTTACTACTTACTAGGTAACTAAAAACTAAAAAGAGTGAAATTATTATTTTTAACAAAAAATTAAAACCGACTTCCAAGGTAAAAACAATAATAACATCCTTATAATATGAACTAAAAAGTATTAAATAATTATTCCTATCTAATAGTGCCTTTTTCCGAATTCGGCTAAAACTCAACTATTTCTGTACTCAATCCTCATAATTTTGAAGTCGGTGCCAGTTACAAATGTTTCAAATATTTTGGCAGACTGAAGATCCAGCTATATCTGGTACCGACTTCAAAATGATGAAGATTGAGTACAGAAATAGTTGAGTTTTAGCCGAATTCGGAAAAAGGCACTATTAGATAGGAATAATTATTTAATACTTTTTAGTTCATATTATAAGGATATCATTATTGTTTTTACCCTGGAAGTCGGTTTTAATTTTTTGTTAAAAATAATAATTCGTTACACACACACTTGTCACATCTTCATACATACTTATATGGAAATCCTATAGCTAAATAATCACTAGTAACCAGCGGCAGTATCACCCATACTAATATTATAAAAAAAGTCTGTCTATCTGTTTGTTACCTCTTCACGCCGCAAACCACTTAACCGATTTTCCTGCAACTGGGTTTGGAGATACTTACTTAGAATCCCGGGAAGGGGCATGTGAGCTAGGATACTTTTTATCCTAGAAAAAAGTACGGCTCCCGCGCGATAAACTAATTTTGAGCTAATTAATAATAATATTTCTGAGTTGCGGGCGTCGTGTCATCTACATAATATTATGACAATATCACAATAGACAGAACTACTGTTCCGTCTACTCTTACAATATTATGTATATGCATAGTCATTTTGTTAGCTCAGATACGGTACCTACACAAATACCTTGGGAACAGCCTGACATTGAAAACGGTTGCTCACAAAACTGTTTTTGTTCACGTCAGTAAAATCTACATACGTAACAGTACATAATGTACATTACAATATTACATAATTGTGCAGTAGGTAATACAATAAATCATTGCTGCGGAACTTTCAGCGAATTAATTTACAATCGAGCAATTAATTACTTAATATAAATTGTCTGTCAAACTGTTTGTACAACGTCGCACTTAATAATGGCATATTGTCTATATTCTGGCTTTGTACCAACAAAACTTCATATTTAATGATTTGATTAAATTACTAATCAACACTTATCAATTTATTAGACGCCATTTGCGCCATACACGAGTATTTAGTAAGTTAATTACAAAAAATAAAGAGCTTAGAGTAAAGTACTCATAGCTCTTCTTCATCTGATATATTATCTGTCGCAGCCAACTGGTTAAAATAGCCGTTCAATCAAACAGCTAGCCCTTTGACTGAACAACGCCATTCAATCTCACGGCTAGCTTTTTAATTGAATATTTCAGTCGCTCGAAACGTTCAACACTACAGCTGATTCAAAAGCAGCCGTTTGATTGAATTAGTTCAGCGCTCACAATCGCGGCGCTAGGTGCGTTTTGTTTACAATATGGCGTCTACTAGTCGGTGTTTTGTGATTGTATTAAACTATTTTTCGTAAATATACGTTACAAGTGTTATTAAAGTGACAGAAATCATGGGGGCACATACGAGTGAATCAAAATTTTAACAAATATTCGAGGAAAAATTACGGGATTATGAAATGCATCACCAAGGTATTAATTGCAATTATTGTGTTCAAAACGAGTTACAATACAATTTATTATGCATTCTTAATTATGGCCCCCGCGCTGGGCCTACACAGCGTAGGGGGGCGTCCCCCGGGTGGCGGATGGGGGGAGGTCGGTAGCACAGCCTAGCTAGCTACCCGGCTAAGTCATATAGACTCGCCGAACAACGTAGGATGCGGTCCTCCAGCATCTTGGGGGTTGTGCGGCGGGTTAACGGCCCACGGAAAAATCACAAGTTCAGAAACCGACTAAGAGAAATAAACGATCTGATCCAAATACCGATGACCGTTGGCGAAGATATACGGACTTTCGATTGGCCTCATGGAATGTACGTTCTCTGTTTAGACCCGGTGCTATCTACCAAGTAAATAAAGAGATAGGCCTAAGTATTAACCGCGAGAAAACAGAATACCTCCACATTAAACGCTATAAAAACACGCGCACAAAACGAGAAGACCTGAATGTGATAGGGACTTCTTATAAAAGGACGGACAAATTTAAATACTTAGGCTGCACCATTACCGACACCAACACGAGACAGGAGGAAATAAACATCCGCATCCAAAACTAATCTTCTAAGTAGAAAAAGTAAGATCGCCATTAACTAGTCCGTAATAAGGCCAATACTAATGTACGGATGCGAGACCTGGACGCTCACACTCGATGAAGAGAATAAACTACTGGTAGCCGAAAGAAAAATCCTCCGCAAGATCTTGGGCCCGGTGAAGACAAAAGACGGAGGAACTAGAATCCGAACCAACGCCGAAGTTGAAGACCTCATGGCTGAGCCCAATATTATTGGCGTAACAAAAGCCCAGCGACTCCGATGGCTCGGTCATGTTGCAATCACAGAGTGGCAAGAAACTGCGCAAGACCGCGACAAGTGGCGCAAACTCGTGTCGGAGGCCAAGATCCACTTTGGGTCGCTGAGCCATCGTAGTGAGTAAGTAAGTAATCTTAATGAAGCTGACCATTAGTTTAGTGAAATAATAACACTAAACTAATAGTCAGCTTAGTTAATTTGCCATTAAACCAGTTAGTTAAGCGTCGTCTAACTGTAGTGTTGAACGTTGCAGTCAACTAGTCGGCTAAACGATGTATAGCCGTGTGATTGAATGGCGTTGTTCAGTCAAAGGGCTAGCCGTTTGATCGAACCGCTATTTTGACCAGTGGACTGCGACATATCTACAACAATTCAAAGTCAATAAACTCAGCTACGAAGAATTTTATCCGAGCCGCTTTTAGGCATTACGATGTAGAAAACATACATACTTTGTTATACATGCTTATTTCAAAAACTACCTACTTCTGAGTCCGTCCTGTCCGTGAGTTGTGATTTAGCAGGAGTCGGGTAAAAATATACAGGTATTTAGTGTTTTTTTTAAATAAAAAATAAAATATTATGTAAGTAAACAGCCGAACATATAAAGCTCCTCTTGAAAAGTCGGTTAAAAATAGGGTCGAGCTTCCCTCGCCGAGTTACAATGCCCAGGCAATTGTACTTCCACTAGTAACCGCTTTAAAATGTAAATAATAATAAACAATCAAGATCGTGTGCTATTTCCACTGTATTATTGGAGTCAACAGCCGCGTCGCAACGCTGCCAATTGCAGACGTCAACAGATACTTCTCCTAGAGGACCCTATATCAAAGACATAAAGACCAATTTTCTGCTAACGAGGGGTAAAATGAGTTGTGAGATGCGCTGAATTGGCTGTGGCCTAATCAACACAAGCGATGTGCATTTTGTATCTACTGTCTAGAATACGACAATGCACTGGTTGTCTATGGCCATCAGCTCAATGATCAAATACAGAAGCTTAGCAAAATTAACTTCTTGAATAAATAACTCGAATCCTACTTCGCAGCTTCAATCAGAATTCTGGATGCCATAGGTAGAGACAATTTTTTGGCAGTTGTCTCTGCAAAAATACAAATTCCACGTTTTTGGAATTTAGTAGTATATTTTTGATTCAAGGTTCTCAATTCATAGTAGTATCATTCATATTTACAAATAATAAAACACAAAATTAAATAGAATAATTTACAATAATTAGAATAATAATTGACAAAAAAATTTAGTTAGTACAGGCTACTGCTGATTATTATCAAAATTAAGAGACGTTCAGAGTAGAATCTTGCCTACAATTTTGCCTACAACTTGCTATTAAAACGGTGCAACAGAAATTTAAAGTGGCCATAATATAATGTGCACGGTCGTTAATAAACTCGTCAACAAATGAACTGCGAACGATTTACCGATCGCAATCAGTTGACAAGTAATTTACTGCAGGATATATGGGCTTTAAACGAGAATTAGCAGAATCAATATAACAAAGTTGACCGATTTCTTCATGATTACGATAAATCTGAGAGATTTAGAGCAGGGTTGCCATGCAGTCTTATTCTAAAGTCATTACTTTACTCTAGAATTACTTAAGAAATTCGTTACTTTACTTTAGAATTACTTTAGAACTCCTAGAATTACTTTAGAAACTCGTATAAACGAACGTGATATAATTTTTAAAGTTAATAGTTTTTTTTCTTTGTGCGAAACTTTAAAGTATAACTGCAATTAGACCTAACTTGGTGGTCTGTCCGATTGTGACATACTGAGAATAATTATATGTCTCACTTGAATGAGAAGGGCACTCAATAATTCAAAACTTATTCCACTGGGCAACAAACGTGACTAAACTCACGTGGTGTCTAAAATAACAGAACTATTTACGGGTCAACTTTGAACTAATTGTTTTATCTAAATTACCCAAATACATTTAATAGGCGTGGATCGTACTAATTTTAAAACTTTCTAAACATAATAGCTGGTTAACATTAATGCAATCCAGTGATTGAATCCAGCGCTGGTTACTTCTGGAATAATGTAAACGGGCAAATGCAATTCAGTGAATTCAGTGTCCGTTTACATTATACCCGTGGAAATCCAGCGCCGGATTACTACTGGAATAATGTAAGCGGGCAAATGCAATTCAGTGAATTCAGTGTCTGTTTACATTATTCCCGTAGCAATCCAGCGCTGGATTACTACTGGAATAATGTAAACGGACAAATACAATTCAGTGAATTCAGTGTCCGTTTACATTATTCCCGTAGCAATCTAGCGCTGGATTACTACTGGAATAATGTAAACAGGCAAATAGGTACAAGTCAGTGAATTCAGTGTCCGTTTACATTATTCCCGTAGCAATCCAGCGCTGGATTGGATCACTGGATTGGAATAATGTAAGCCGGCCGTACCGCTGGACGAATTGCTGTGTCGGCGCTTGTGATCTGATAGGTATGTAAAATGTCATATTTTTTATTTTTGACTTCGCTATCAAAATTAGCGACTTCTTAGCATAGATTATTATTTATTATCAGTTATCACTAAGTTAATAACTACAATAATAATTATTAAGTACCTACCCCATGTCTATATCCCGTTCGAACCGTAAAAGAGAAAATAGCCCTCTGGCTTTTGGCAAAATATGTGTGCGTAGAGTGTGTGTAGAGTTTGTGTGTTAAAAATGAACATCTTTACCAATATCTACAGAATATTACATTAATTATAATATCAATAAGATTCTCTTTGATCCTTTTGTCCTTATTTCTGCTTGTAAAGATTTTTTTATCCTTATGTTTTAATGAACTCCTTTATGTATTATAGGATATATTATATACTAGCGACCCGCCCCGGCGTCGCACAGGTATAAAATATATAGCCACTGAAAAAATGATTAAAATCAATAACCTATCACGATCCTTCATGTGGTCTACTTCTTATCTGTGCCAAATAACATAAAAATTGCTCCAGTAGTTCGCAAGATAAACCCTTTCAAATAATTTCCCCCGTTTTTCCACATTCTCCTATTAGTCGTAGCGTGATAAAATATAGCCTATAGCTTTCGTCAATAAATGGGATATCTAACACTGAAAGAATTTTTCAAATCGGCCCAGTAGTTCCTGAGATTAGCGCGTTCAAGTTAGCCCTTTCAAATAATTTTCCCCGTTTTTTTCACATTTTCCTTTATTTCTTCGCTTCTATTAATCTTAGCGTGATAAAATCTAGCCTATAACCTTCCTCGATAAATGGGCTATCTAACACTGAAAGAATCATCAAAATCCGTTGCGTAGTTTTAAAGATTAAAGGGAACAAAGGGACATGAGGGAAAAAAAAGCGACTTTGTTTTATAATAAGTATAGATTTTTAAATTTTGCTAGTCTCGCTAAACTCGAGAACCCCTGAATCTATTTGGCAAAACTTGGTATTGAAATGTTTTCGGAAGTCCAGGGAACGTTTAGAAGGAAAGTTCACCATTCATCTAATTACATAATATAATTATTTTAAACTAAACACGGTCTAGGTAACGTTTACGTCAAGCAACAACAATAAGCTGTAAAATATCTCGCGATACGCAGATTGGGTTCCGTTGTAAAGTGATACAAGCTAATAAATATCGTATTTAATACATAATTAAACATGAAAATTAATATTAGAGTTAAATATAACTGATGGGCTTAGATTTCTGCCATCAAGTAAAATATTTAACTTGTATTGCAGTAGCACTGATTACGTATTTTATCATTGGATAAGTCATAGGAGTCATCTTAAGGGAACGTACCTAAACTACCTTTAACGTTACCACATTTTTTTCCTTCCTTATTTTTCAGTGAACACTAAACACTCATTAAGTTATAGTGAAAATAATTATTTCCTCTTTAGTGTCTCGTGCATAGAAAATATTATATTATTATCATACGTCACAAAAATCTCGGACCCAACCGACCGTTCCTAGTCGTTTGGGTCCTAGATTTTTGTCACGTATGATAGTACATAATATACTTACATTATACATATGACTTGATAGTTATATTTTTCGAAATTATGAATCTTTCTGGGCTTTTCATCAAATATCTGTTACACTTATTGAGTTACTATCATTAAAAAACTTGCACTAAAAAAGGAAATATTTATAGTATAGTATTTAGTTTTTAAGTAATCATCAAATAATAGTTTTGGGACTTACGACTTTTACTTTCGTGCTATAATGCGGGAGCCGTTGTCTGTAGACTATGGCCTAGAAACATCGGAAAGCCACCATTCAGTCAAGGTGCGTAGTGTATATATTATTCTTTGGTCAAGGGTTGGCTCCATTAATTAACGATAAATGTGCATTTAGCGGTATTTGCGGCGTATTAACGTGTGCGATCTATTCTTCCACGACGTTGCCAGTTTGGCTGGCGATCAAACAATTCACTAAACAAACAAGATAATGTAATCAATTTGCATTTCCTAAATAGCCGACCAATTGTTAACTTATTTTGGTACGAGCGAGCCCAAAACAAAATGCTTGGGTCGGCAAAAACTCGACGGTGGGTACATTTAGCTTATATATGAAACGTTGTAGGGACAAATGGGATAAGTCCTAAAATAACATAAAAGGCCTGTTTCACACGCTTTATACTAAGTGACGATTAACTTAACCGAACGTTTTGTCGCGCCCAACTGCAAATTCCGGATTGGCTATAATTTCGTCCGCGTATGTAAGGGACATAATATGCTGGGATTAGGCTGAGAAACTCAGTAGTAAAATCTTGTATTAGCAAGCACTTTTGCACTGTGCCTATGACCTACATAATAATAAAAAATCTTCGAAGAAAAAAGGCATTAACAGCATAATTGAAATGTCAAGATGGCCCGAAACAATACCGTAGCTTAGTAGCTCTATTTTTGGCCACCCTTTTTGCCTCGATGCTATGTCCATTTTATAGGTACGTCTAATTGCCCTTTAATGTTACATGCTACTTACCTAACTTGTTCGTGTTTCTGTATGTAGATCTTGTGGAATTGGCCCTCGACAGGTGATATAATGTCGTTCTTCATTTCCATAGCGACGTGTTGGGGCAGCACTGACAGCAGTAGCCTTTCCTGTGGAATAAACATTTACTCAGTTTTATGACCACACACCGCAAAAGTCAACCTTAGCTAGGTGAGAGACACTGTGATGAGTCTGCGAGACGCGAACTATGCCTAAGCGGAGAGTGGAGCACCATGGGGTTTAACCCCGGCCGATGTCTCCAATCCGCCGGGGGCATCCGCGGCGGCAAAGCATATTATCTCCCCGTGTAAAAGAACAGGGTTACACTCAGGTTAAAGAGGCGGTTTGTGAAAACAGGCCTTAGGCTGCATTTCCACCAGAGAGAACGTATTTCTCTTTACATAAGAAGAGACAAGTTGAGAGATTCACAAAGGATTTTGTCAATATTTCTATTATACCGCATTTCTACTTTGGTCATGCGAAGTCTGCAGTCATAAATAAAAAAAGTCCAAGACCTATCTGGTACCTGATGAATATTTCATAAGAGTGGCCTTAGAAGTCCATAAACCGATATCGGACGTGTAAACAACAGTTGTCATGAATATGTTACAGTCTTCTGGGACTATCAGTTCTGTGATTGCGGAGATGGCTGTATTCCAACAACCTATGCTACTGTATAGAATTTCATTGAACACAGGTAGAGTTCAGATGTTTTTGTGATAATATAATAATTAAAGAATACATAGTTACTTTAGAAATACGAAATAAGGTGTTTATGATGATCAAGGTCTTAGTAAACATGTAACCAAGTTAATGTTAAATTGGAGTGGGGTATTGAGGAAGACTTGCTGCACGTGGTGTTTAGGCTGCCTATTCCAATTTTGAATGGCTCGTTCAAAACGTATCGTATCACCTCGTCACGTGCAACGTACATTTTAACTAACTTAGTTGATTATTTAAGGGCCAACCCATACGTACCACCACCACACCACGTGGTCGGGCGTATATTTCGTATTGTAAATGAATAAGGACTGTTCACACGTACCACATTTGCAGTCGTTGTCGGCCGCGTGTGTGATACCGACCACATCGCAACCACAAGCGAACTAGTGGCCGACTACATCGCAACATCATTGCGTCGATGCAACGACAATGCGCGCACGCCGCCCGCCCTCTCGCAAGAATAGTAACAACAAAATTTCCTCATCGAATTTGCTGAATGTCTGCACACGACGTAACCACATCGCAACTACTGGCGACAATGCAACCACGTCGACATTTTGTCGGTACCACAACGTAACTACAAAAAGCTGCAGCGACACTATTCACGCGTAACCACTACTTGACAGCATTTTGTCGTTGCGACTTGCGACATGGTGTGGTTGTCGTGTGGGTTGGCCTTAACACTTACCAGTTTCTCATTCTCATCCTCCATATCCAGCCTGGCAGCGATACAGTTCCTGGTGTCGAGGAAGGCGCGGCGCTGGGCTGTCTCCATGAGGGAGTGCATCAGCGCGCCCACGATGTTCACGCACACGAATACCACCACGTTGGCCACCATCTGAGGACGAGGTACGAGATTAGTGGGGGTCAAAGGTCAATTGGATATCGTGTTTAGTAGACTGCTCTACACACTACTGGATACTTCGGGGTTTACTAGACTTCTACTGGTGTTTGGTGTAAACTTTTTGACATTTTGGCCCTTATTTTTTTATGCGCCGGGGGAAACCCTTTATGGGTACCCCCGGTTGGGGATGTGTCTCAGTTAAGCAGAAGCACCCCGGGGGTATGTGTAATGTGGGACTCCCGGTTACATTTTGGCCCTCGTCTGACAAAAATCTATAATGAAAGTCAGTAGGTATTCTAAGGACCTATTCTGACTCAAGAAAGAGGCTATTCTGGAGAGTTTCGCGCTTGTGAACAATACAGTCTAGTAAAGTATTTTTCAACGTGCAACAGCCAACAATTAGTATTTAGTATACCGTATATGCAATCTATACATTTGATATGTACTTGTGATAGCATGTTATTAAAAATATTTTTGGTATACTGTAAATATTGTATATTCTTTATTAAAAATATAAACCCTTAAAAATTAAAATATTACCCTGAAATGTAGAGTTCCTAAAAACCTACTGGTCAATTAGCGCTTTCCCCAAAATCGAAGGCCCTATGTGGTCATTATAATTGAAAATCATTGAATCACCTGAATTCGATTAATTTCGTTGTCCTTTAAATGCCTGTCTGCTTTTTAAATGCAGCTTCAGTCCGTTCAAATTTATTCTACCTCGGGGTGTCTATAAGAGTAGTCTTTATGTCGTTGATATAAAGCTTACTCGGAGGTAACTCGGAACTTGTAATAAAGAGCAAATGAAGCCCTTTTCCATAGTCACGAATACCTTGACATTTCACGATTTTCTTTGTGATTTTACTGTTTATCCTGTTAAAGTATAATTTATATATTATTTTATAAGTTAACTATCCTTTAGAATTATATTCACGTTATTCTCATAGCAGAATATTCTAATATTCTGTATAATATAATATATTATATTGTGAACAGACGACGCGGTCGTGTCAGCCATTTACAACTCAAGAACAACTGGATGGATTTCAATGATATTTGGCACGGAGATATTTCGTAATTTAGATTAGAAATTTAGTCCACTTCTGTCTCGGTTTAGTTCCCGTGGGATAAAACACCATGCAAATGAAATCTATTCTATTTTATAGATGTTCAACTATTACATTGGCAGCACATCCAATGGACATTGTCGATAGACCATGACTGTTCATACAGAATTCAGAACATTGCTTATATACATTCCAATTCTATACATTTTCAAAAGTATGTCTATTTGTCAGGTATCACGACTTAAATAACTACTATCACCTAAGCAATTTGAACAAAATTATGTACCTAGCATGCATTTAAGAGTATATTTTATTGAGTCCCGAAAAGGAGTACTTTTTGTCAAATAATCGTGTTTCCACGCGATTTACGACTTTCTAACCTAACTCACGTACAAAATGTAGTGTCCACATAAAAAAAAATAACATTTTAAAAATGGAAGCCTGTAAAAGGTAGCTCGGCTGGGAGATCGATTCGGACACTGGTAAGCCTCTTAGCGCCGGCCAGGGTCAGGTCTGATTTATCGGAGCTCAGATTACCAGACATTGATGGCTGGACATTAATTATTCAGGTTTTATCGCGTTATGGACGATAAATAATAGAGACAAATTGACCATTAGAATGTAGAGCTTAAATGATCAATAAACTTCGATTAAATCTTAGATAAGTTATAAATACAAACTTATTTTTGATTTGATTTAAATCTTTGTCGAGAGCTCGGAGTAGAATTTATAAATAATTATACGCCCGAAACTCTGTTGTACCAAAATTCGTTTATCGCGCGGTAACTGTATATTTTTTCGGGACAAAAAATATCCTAATGTCCTTTCCCGGGACTCAAAGTATCTCCATACCCAGCAAAATTGGTTCAGCGGTTTGGGTGTGAAGTAACAGACCGACAGACACATTAGTATGGATACAAACCATTTTATTGAAATCTTTGTCTCTTAACTCAGGGTGGAATTTATAAATATTTAATAGATTAATACTAAAATTAAACGTTTCATCAGCATAATGTGCAATTTTAAAATTCTTGAGCATATTAATATTAATTATATAAATATCATCTTTTTAATAATGGATAATATTGCCGAGGAAGCTAACAATACTGTCAGAGATCTTGTGTTTATTAAGCCTGATGTCTTAATTAATAAACTTTCATTATGATATTTCCACGTTTTCGCTCATGCTTTGTATTAAAATAATAATAAATAAATAAAAATATTATGTCTTAAAGTTAAGAAAAAGACATTATAAAAGTGTGCTAAGAAATGAAAACTTTTATATATTTCGAATAAATACTTACCTAAATTTTTATTTATCTTTGTCTAAATTTACAGTAAAGTTACCCCTTCATTTCCTTGTAAAATCCAGTTATCTAACACTCTAGTGACTTGAGCCAGTGGTTCCCAACCTGGGGGTAATTACCCCCGCGGGGGTAAAATAGCTATTCCAAAGGGGTAACAGAGGTGGTACCTAAAATAAATGAATTGGCAGAAAAAATTTTAAATCTGTACATTTTGGAGAAAAACAGCTACAGAATACCCTATCATTGCAGACAGAGATCTGAAAATGTTGGTACCATTAGCTACCACTTGTAAATGCGAGAGAGGCCTCTCAACTCTGGTAACATTTAAAAAAGGCAAGAAACTGTCTGAACGTGGAGCATGATATGAGATGCGCGTTAAGTGTAACTGAAGTCTGAACCTAATTATATTAAAAAACAAAAAACTTGCGAATGTACCAATACAAATTTATAAAGTTGTTTTTAATTGGGGGGGGGGGGGGGGGGGGTAAAATCAGTTTCTCTAACAGGCCATAGGGGTAGCAGGTCTAAAAAGGTTGGGAACCACTGGCCTAGACTCTAAAGCGAGAGGCACAGATAACACGAATCATTACAAAAGGCATACTTAAAGCTCTCGCGAGCCTTTTCACTCAAAGCGTCGCTTAACTTTGAGTTAGGATTTTAATTCGTACGTACACTGTACAGTTCTAGCGCTGCTGTTTAAATTTTTACGACCATGTTTTTACAAAAACCACACCCACCCACAGTGCAGTATTTGAATGTGACATTTTTTACATAATGCACGTAGAAAGAAACGAAAGATCGCCGCTCACGATTTTAAAGTCGACATATTTTACTATTCTTTCGCTCGCTCTCACTCAACTAAACACAACACAAATCACAAATGTCGTTATTATGCCGTTCTTGGATGATGTTATGAATTGTGGTCATTCACCTTATCGAATCGTTATTAAATGAATCAATAAATAAAATCATTATTCTATTTTTTGAACGTTACACAATCACAATAAGGAAAAATAAAAAAAAATAAGAGAAAGAAAAAAATAAACAAAACACTAGCTATCCTTAGGTAAAAAAAAAATGCTATTGCTTATTTTAACACCATATTAACATAATAAGTATGTTTTATGGCAGTGCAATGCCAAAAAATAAGGAAAAGGGGACCATTCATGCCAAATCAAAACTTTTCCACTTTTGTCTACAAGGTAATTCTTCAACAAAATGGATTAAATGAAACATAAAATAAAACGTTCAACATATTTTCCGTGTTAATAACGTTATATAACTCCTGCCAGCGCAGTTTACATTGAATTAAGTCGCAGTATTAAGTCAACATTTAATTTGGTTATTCGGGTTAATCCTCGCAGGATTTGAGTAACCCAGTTCTCGGAGTTGGCAGGTTGAAATGATATGCGCTGGGCGGGCGGTTTCCTGGCGCTGAAGCGGCGCCGGAACTACCGGTGCCTCCGGGATACGATTACGGAATACGGAGTGGCATATGACGTGTCATAGTTTCGTTATCATCATCATCATATAGTTTCATAATTATTATTTTTTGTAAAATAAGGGGGCAAACGAGCAAACGGGTCACCTGATGGACAGCAACTACCGTCACCTTTGGATACTCGCAACATTAGAAGAGCTGCAGGTGCGTTGCCGGCCTTTTAAGAGGCAATACGCTCTCTTTATGAAAGATTACTCTTTCTTCTTGAAGAATTACCGTGAGTGTTAGGATAAAGGAGATGACGACAGTATCATGTACCTACTTAATAAAATTACACTATCAAAGTAGGTTTGGTCATAGCTTCAATTTTCATAGTTTTGTTAAGAAGATTTTTGGCAGCTCTTCAGTTTTAAGTGGTCTTAACAATAATTTGTTATATTTAGATAAATTGAGTATTCATTGTAAAGCAATTCATCAGCATTATCATGGTTAGGTCAGCCACAATACATTTCATGTAGTTAATAGTAACAAAGTATCTTAGCTATGTACTAAATATTGGTTTTGTTTTGGAATATTTTGGGCATATTTTCGTATAGTAGAGTGCTTGTTAATGTATTCGTAATTAAGTATTCGTGAGCTGTATAAGTTCTTCGATTTTTTCTCCAAAATAATTTTGTCAGTCCGCAAATATACTTCCTAATACATTTTCATTAATTAAATTTATTAGGAACTATTAGGAAGTATAAAGACTAATCTTCATTACGTTCCGAAGCATTTGAATCAATTACAAGTAAGTATATTTGGAAACATGTAACATCGCTTCTCGAATATCGGATAACTTCGTTCCCGCAAGCCGCGGGCGATTTTGTTTCAGTGGAACACAATATTTTTCCACTTTACCAATTTGTACAAAGCTTTGACGGGAGGAAAGATACGTTGATTGCATTCCAGTCTCGATAATAACGAGCTGAAACTCTTGAATTAGTGACGATAAAGTCGGTGTCACACTGCTCCAATTATTATTACTAGCTATTTGACCGAGCTTTGCTCGGTATTCGATAAAACACGAATAAAATGATATTTTCTAAAAATGATTCCTAGCTAGATCGATTTATCTTCCTCGAAACCCCCTATATACTAAATTTCATGAAAATCGTTGGAGCCGATTCCGAGATTCCAATTATATATATATATACAAGAATTGCTCGTTTAAAGATATAAGATAAGGGATTGGCCGCACTGCGAATTTTATTCTCGCGATTTTTTTCATATTTTAACGCGAAATTTTTATCGCAAGTGCGGATACTCTCCTATGATTCAATGTGTTACAGAAGTGCGAAAAAATCCGATTAAAATTCGCAGTGTGGACACTCCCTAATAGTTGCTCCAAAATCCGTTTATAGTGAGGGAACAGTGAATTTTCTGCAACAAAAATTATTGTGCGTCCTTTCCCGTCTCTCCATACTTCTAATGCTTTTTAACCGACTTCCAAAAAGGAGGAGGTAATATGTTCGTCTGTTTATATATATATTTTTTTTGTATGTTCAACCATAACTTCGCCGTTTCTGGACCGATTTTCATGATTCTTTTGTTGTTGTACAGGGTTGAATCCGAGGTTGGTACCATGTTCACAAAAGTACCAAGTCGGTACCAGCTTACCTTAGCGTAATTGCTATGTCAAGGATCTCAGAACTTCGGGCTGGTACCGACTTCAAAAGCATGAAGATTGAGTACAGAAATAGTTGAGGTTTAGGCGAAGTCTGAAGACGCCACTATAATAAGGAATAAGAATTATTTGATTCTTTTTAGATTAAGATTAAGTATTACTTTGTTTTTACCTTGGAAGTCGGTTTTAATTTTTTGTTAAAAAATAATAATACTCTAAATTGGATCAGATGTTCAAGCGAGAAAGGTATAATACATATTATCTAGGCAGACACAAGCATTTATGATATTAGTAAGGATTGCTATTCTAACCAATGATATTTTTATAATATAATATCATAGATTCTAACAATAATTCGCATAAAAAAGCTGTTACGGATATGTAACTTGACATAGTAACGAACAACTTTAAACAGAACCCGCGCCTAAGGTCCGCGCTTAGTTTTCAAACTAATGAATAAAACTAATCGGATTTAGGTAACCTTTTAGCTACGCTAAAATATTCAAAAAGCTTCCTGCATATTGATTGGTAAATTAATGTAGCAAGCTGTGCATCATGCAGTCTGTTTTCGATCGCAATTCAATCAAAATGCAATTTAGTTTCAAGTGGAGTACGCGTCTATTTACGGCAAAACAATTTGTATTGTGCAGCGAGCATTGCGAATACCGCTGTAACGAAACTCGGAAATACTTTGTCATTTTGAAACATATAAAATACTTTGTCATTTCGAAACATAGACATGGTGTGTCGAGACAAAAAGTGTGACTAGAAAACTGCCTATGGCACTTTAGATTTTACATAACTTTCTTGTTGATTTCTTTGCAAAAATTACGTGATGCCAAATTACTGTAAGTTTTAGAAACTGATTTCAAAGTAAAACACAGATTTTTAATTGACATTCAAATAAACATTTTATGGCAATTGCCAAAAAACATGGTTTATTTTTCCAACCAAATCCGCTCCTAAATAAGACGTTTTCCTTCTAAATTGCGGTGTATTTGATTGTAAATGTAAACAATCATTGCTCCCGGTTTGTTAGCTAAATTACATCCGTCTATACAAAGTTATCAAAGAATGTAATCAAAGTTTAACAGTCAGAGCGGTGATTGAAACGTTTCTTTGTGGCCGCTAATTTGTGCGGAAGATAGCCTTAATGAGAAAGGTGGATCCGCTAGTTAAAAGGCGATTTTTATATTTTAACCAGTTGGTTAAATAACCTGATTAAGCATTAATATAAAAAATCGGATATAAACTGCCCAATCATTAAGTATTGGAGCAAAAGTTTGTTTATGGTCATCAAATGAAGACTTTTAGGCATTTTTAAATACTTGCCTATACTTTTAAAATAAAATTTAACAAATCATCAAGTGCATGGCGCCTGGAATGACCTGTACCAAATCTCATGTAATACAATTTATGTTTTGAATTTTGACTAAATACCCTGGTTGATTAGTTTGGTTTAGATTCAACGTCATTCCGGTGAATCGTCTGGCAGGGTGTATCTCGCGACAGCAATGTAACAGGCGATGACAGCAGTTGCATTGCTGTCGCAAGTTCCAAAATGACCGTGCAGAGTGCGGATATACGTGGAACGTGGAATATGTCGCGCGTGTAGCTTTGCCAGGTAATGTGGAAAATGACTATTTATACCATTCCGTCGGCGGCGACCCGTGCTCGTATGTAAATAGAATGTCCTTTACCACCACCTCATTAACTTTCCCTGATCCCTATAATAAAACTAGGTTATTATAGGTCTACCAGAATCTGATGGCAAAAAGTGAGAAAGTAAATTGACTCTAGCACCGGGTAATTGGAATAAAACATTTTGATCCTTTTTAGGGTTCCGTGCCCAAAGGGTAAAAACGGGACCCTATTACTGAGACTTCGATGTCTGTCCGTATGTCTGTCCGTCTGTCTGTCTGTCTCCAGGCTGTAACTCAAGAACCGCTTTAGCTAGACTTCTGAAATTTTCACAGATTGTGTATATCTGTGGCCGCTATAACAACAAATACTAAAAACAAAACAAAGTTAATATTTAAGGGGGGCTCCCATACAACAAACGTTATTTTGGTCTTTTTGGCTCGTAATCCATAATGGCATCATATAGACACTTTAAATTTTTACCAAATCCTCAATTATATGTGTACTTTAATATTAAATAATAAAATTAAAATAAAATAAATAATTATTGGGGGCTCCCATACAAAAAAACACAATTTTTTCCTTATTTTCGCTCTATAACGGTATGGAACCATTCGTGCGCGAGTCTGACTCGCACTTGGCCGATTATTTTCCTTACAGCGGCTGATTCTGTGTGTGCAAATATATAAATTTATCCAATAATCAAGGATATTTTTTGAAAATTTGTCGTCTAAATTTGCCATCAGATTCTGGTAGACCTATAGAAGCTTACAGCTGGCTAGGTATATAACATTGGAAATTAGATTTTTCACGCAACTTTGTTTCGAGAAACATCCATTGGATCGGGCCATTTTCCGTGATAAAAACTATTTTAATTCATTTCTTGGGACTAAGTATCTGCAAACAAAATTTCATTAAATTCGGTTCAGCGATTAAAGTGTGAAGAGGTAACAGATACACACACTTACTTATTCGTAATACATAATATTACAATATTTGTGTTAGCATTTATGTATTTATAATAGTAAAAAAGAAGTAAGGATGTTTAGTTTTGAAAGTGGTTATGAAGTAAAACATAATAAAATAGAACCATCACAATTTATAGTAAAACAAACAAAACGTTGAAGGTATAATAAACATTTCGTCGGCTCTCGCAAAACTGACTTTTATGTGGTTTTATGTTAGCATGGCAATAATTTTGGCGAGAGCGAAGTAATCATAAAATCTAGCTTCATTTCCACACCCGGTGATTCCAGCCAGACACGCTCCACTTCACAGATATTATTAAAATGAGTAAATATTGGCGGCGCGGTACGCATAACGCAGATTACAAAGTATAGTAGTACTTATTTTTAGCTAAA
The DNA here is from genome assembly GCA_963422495.1 of Polyommatus iphigenia. Lineage (NCBI taxonomy): Eukaryota > Metazoa > Arthropoda > Insecta > Lepidoptera > Lycaenidae > Polyommatus > Polyommatus iphigenia. Next base: position 15,189,519 of record OY730189.1, read on the forward strand.
GCTCAAGATTACTTTAATAAATAGATTATATAATTGTAGGAAAGTTGCGAAGCGTACTTATTATTATCAGTGTAATTGAGTAATTCGTATGAATTACTCAATTACAAAAAATAGTATTAATAGGTACAAAAGTATTTTTGTACCTATTAATACTTTAAACTTCAATAGTTTTCAAATAAAGTCGTCCTTGTAAGCAAATTAACACTAGGTATTACCTTATTAAAAGTTTCCTTATCCAATTATAAAGGTGACGATATTTTATTATGATTTATTCGTTTATGTTTGTGTTTACAAATCGAAGGTAATTCACACGAAGCACTGTCAAGGGCAGGGGAGCCGAAGGTTACGCGCCCCTGGCCTTCTGACACGCCATAAGCGATTTATACACCTATTATCAATATCAAGGATATTTCCTTCATATAGTAGAGTGCAATTTCTATAATCACATCACATTATAATGCGGTGAAATATAGATAGGAAGCTTAACCCATGGTTAGTACGAGGGCTGCTATTTATGTATCCGGAATCAAAAAAAGAAACAAACATATATCATTTAATATGGTTTTATAGCTTTTCAAAATATTCGCCGCGATGATCGACACACTTTTGCATACGCTGGAACCAATTTTCATAGCACTTTTTCCATTCTGATTGAGGTATCTCCAAAACGTGCATTTTGAACGCATCAACAGCCTCTTCGCGGCTCGAAAAACGTTGACCACGTAATTTGTTCTTCGCGTATGGAAATAAAAAGAAATCGTTAGGTGCCAAATCAGGGCTGTACGGCGGATGACCAGTTAATTCGATCTTTTGACCCTCCAAAAACTGAGTTGTTTCAGCTGAGGTGTGACAGCTAGCATTGTCGTGATGTAATATGATTCTGCGTTGTCGGTTGTCCTTTCTTATTTCTTCAAAGACTTCTGGTAAACAAATGGTCGTATACCATTCAGAATTAACCGTTTTACGATTCTCTAATGGCACTGTAGCCACATGTCCATTAATTCCAAATAAACAGGCGACCATTTGCTTCAAAGTACTTTTTGCACGAGTAACTTTTGTTGGTTTCGGCTCATCTTGGAACACCCACACCGTTAACTGTTGTTTAGTTTCGGGGTCATATGCATAGATCCAAGATTCATCACCTGTGTAGATATTATAAACGGCTTTTGACGTACCACGGTTGTATTTTTTTATCATTTTTTTGCACCAATCGACACGAGCCCGTTTTTGATCGATTGTCAAGTTGTGCGGAATCCAACGCGAACATATTTTTTTTACAGCCAAATGTTCGTGTAATATCTTATGTATGCTCGTCATACTTATGCCTAAGGACGCCTCTATCTCGCGATATGTAACATGACGATCACGCATTATTAGTTCCCGCACAGCATCTATATTTTGTGGGACAACAGCCGTTTTTGGGCGACCTTCTTTATTTTCATCCGTGAGCATAGACCGCCCACGATTAAACTCACTGTACCAGTGATAAACAGTGGTTTTTGATGGTGCTTCATCTCCAAAAGTTGCGGTGAGTTGAATAAAGCACTGTTGTTGATTTAGCCCACGCCGAAAATCGTAGTAAATCATTGCACGAAAATGTTCACGCGTTAAATCCATGGCAAATGAAGACACGCAATTTTCAAAATGACGCCACAATGGAAAAATAATTGACAGTCACATGAAACAAAATGTATTCTTCAACCAAAGAGTTCTATTTTCAAATGTTGTAATTACTTTTTAAATATTGTTCTTGTAAGTGGCCAGTTCCGGATACATAAATAGCAGCCCTCGTAGCCATCCTATTACTGGAACCTTTATCTTTTCTTTCAAATGCCATAAATTTGCTCTTTAGCGTAAAGCTTATGGTAAGTTCAGATAGGTACAGGATAATTCCAGTGAACTAGAATTATTCGGACTTACCCAATTGTAATTGAGGTAAGAATATATTATATCACATTCAAAAGATCAGAGTGAATCTTAAGTATTTTTTCCCGAATACAATATTCAGAACATAAAGAAATACAATAAGAAAGCTACAAAGTATTCAAAACACCAATCCGCTCGATACGTGAATATGAAATGTTTCATCTTAGCGATTGAAGTTCAAAGACTGCATCAAAAGCAAGCGCTAGTTCATTCGTTCTTTATTTTACATTTCCTTTGAATCGCTCCTGCTCTTTTGCTGAAAGGAACTTTACAAGTCGGTATTCCGTGTGTTATACACAATGGCGGCGCTTGAACCTCAATTACGGTGTATAAAGCTACCAAAATATTCGCCCCACTTCCACTGTTTCACCTTTATTGCAAAAGTTCGCAAATAAGAATTTAATTACTGAAATGAATGGTTATTTTTTGAAATATGGAGCAGGCTAACGGGTGAATTCCTCACATCCTTAGGCACAATAAAATTCGTATTTGCGTACGGGGGTTGTGATTTGTGAAAGTGTCAAAAATGAAAAAGATACACTGGGTACCGTAAAGTTCGTAAAGATACAACAGTTTTAAAAAATGAATTCTGCTCAAGACCAACTGCGTCTTTGTTCAACTACAGTAATGATATTTAACGTGGTTTGAGTCTCTCTTCCTCCCCCCACCTCTCTCTACAAATGTTTCTTAATTTTATGCTTCAATCATGTATACATATAACTATTATATATACCTATTCCTTCATATTCACCTTCAAAATGTTTTTCATAATATTAATTTCACTTAAAAAGCACCCGAAGCAATTTTATTAGGGGGCCGTCTGAAATGTTTTGTTCAATCACATCCCGACAATTATAATAACTTATTTTCCCTGGAGGGTAGGATTCCGAAAATAATAATACCGTCCCCTCCATCAAATCAGGGAACTTACTCGGGATAGGGGATTTCTGTCATGAATATTAAATTGACTCGAAGAAAACATTTTTCTTTTCTCTATTAGATATATTTAAATTATTATTTATGAGTGTAGTTTGTTTGCTAAGCCAAATTGCTATTCATCGAAAATTTTGTAAGGTTTTACTAACTAGAAAATAAATAAAATTTGTTTACCTAACCCTATATGTAATATGATCGTATTAATGATTGAGTAGCGTGTTTTGCCAAATACGTAAAGTATTTTTAGACCACCAAAAACTTTTTGTATTTCCACAGCTCTGTATAGAAACGAGGACGTATAAATTTTCCAAAAAATGGGAACTGAGCAACAGATTGACTGACATGTAAATTTGTTAGATTATGCGTCAGCTTCTGACCTTGGTCGGTGGCCGGCAAACACAGTCCACCCAGCAACCACGAGGATCTAGGGCTGACAGGCATTTATCAGTTCAGAATATACTTTGATCTTCAGAAAGAGCTTGGAAAGACCAGAGTAAAATTTTAACTGCTTCTACACTTTTTAATTATATTACCCTACATATTTTCTGGTCTCTTCTACCCAAAAGTAACTTAAACCATTTACCAATCATTTAAGTACTTAAGAGCCCGTACTATCTTTTCTACTGCTCTCTTCACACCCGTCTTTCATATGCCAGGTGAAAAAGGACGATCGCCAAGTTAGCGGGCAGTTATAGGTATTCTGTTTTTAAAGGGTTTTTTATATTAAAGTGGTAAAAAGTAATTCCAACATTGTATAGACGACTTTCTCAACAATACATTGTATTTTTTTCATACCGTTAAGACGTCAATACAATCCATAAAAAGGTGATATTCTAAACCTTTTACAGCAAAAATCACAAAACTGTCGCAGGTTTGAGTTGACTTTAAAAAAATAAAAAATCTAGCTGCAACATTAGATTATAATTGAAATGATCTTACATGTTGTGCATTAAAACTTATAGAAATACTGTATTTTAACTGTTAAATCACGTCTGTTAAATGAGCGAAATCGGCAAAATTTCGTATACGGACTCTTAGAATTGATCACATACTCTATACGTCTTACGTTCTAGCCATTTTAACTGTTAAGAATATATTTTTGGCCATTCTTAATTCCGTCTCTTTATCGTTGTATGTTTTTAATATCCTGGTGAATCCGGACTTTGGATCTCTGTCAGCCCTGGACAGCATTGTCATGGTAATGGGCGGCGAAATGTATAATTTTGTGGGGCGCGACAACTGGAACAAAGCTTGTTTACTCCATTCATATAATGTCATATTATACATTCTATCGTTTTATAAAATTTTATGGGCCTCGCGTTTACATTATTGTAAAGTGTCGATTTAAATAATTGTAAACATTTATTTTTATGTGAAGGGCGAGGCTTCCCCCATTGGGATTACTACTAGGTAATTTAATAATTTAACTGTTTTCTAGTTTAAAACAGTCTACTAAAGTGTTCAAAGTTCGCATGCTACGTCACAATTTATCTGATGGTAGGTTCCCATTGGGATTTGTCGTATTTTTAACCGACTTCCAAAAAGGAGGAGGTTTGTTCGTCTGTTTATTTATTTTTTTTTGTATGTTCAACCATAACTTCGCCGTTTCTGGACCGATTTTCATGATTCTTTTGTTGTTGTACAGGGTTAAATCCGAGGTTGGTACCATGTTCACAAAAGTGGTGATCTGATGATAGGATCCATGAGGAATCGAGGGGACTCCTTGAAATTTATATGGGAACATATGGTGATTTCGATTTTTTCTGAAGTATTTCAGGCATATACTACCAAAAAGTAAGATTTTGCACCAGGATATATCCTGGTTCTGAAGGTACCCAACAGAACTTTTGAATCCTTATAGATACAAGTTTGAAGATTTTGGCTTTATTTAAACTACTCCAAGCAAATCCAACATTATTTGTCCTGAATATAGGCTAAATTTTATTTTGGACAAAATAGGGTTTCGTAAGATATTTGGGTTTTTCGGACGCCAGGTGAAAAAATCAACCAGAAAAGTTACTTATTTTGCGTACGCTGCCGAAACTATAAAAGATAGAACCATAAAATGTTCTAAGTATTGTAGATCTTATAAATATCTACAAAAAAGTCCGCGACACACTATACTTATCTATGTCGAGAGCACAATAACCATTTTTTTATTTAAAAATCTTGAATTTTTTTGGACAACATTTAAACGCGTTGATTTTACTTATGCCATTTATCCTTATCAAAATAAATTATTTCATCACTAATAACAGTTTATGTAGATAAAATTTGGTCTTTGAATGATTAAAATTGGTCGTTTGGTTTTGAAATTATGACGAAATTAAAATATTACGATAGTGGGCGTCACCAAGCGGGATGCGCTTGCGGATAATGACTGCGTCCGCGTCGTCGATGTCACTCTAAGACTATATAATATTATTGCCTTGTCGTCTCATATTATGTAACTAAAAAAAGGGTAAAATTATTATTTTTTAACAAAAAATTAAAACCGACTTCCAAGGTAAAAACAAAAGTAATACTTATTCTTAATCTAAAAAGAATCAAATAATTCTTATTCCTTATTATAGTGGCGTCTTCAGACTTCGCCTAAACCTCAACTATTTCTGTACTCAATCTTCATGCTTTTGAAGTCGGTACCAGCTTACCTTAGCGTAATTGCTATGTCAAGGATCTCAGAACTTTTTCGGGCTGGTACCGACTTCAAAAGCATGAAGATTGAGTACAGAAATAGTTGAGGTTTAGGCGAAGTCTGAAGACGCCACTATAATAAGGAATAAGAATTATTTGATTCTTTTTAGATTAAGATTAAGTATTACTTTTGTTTTTACCTTGGAAGTCGGTTTTAATTTTTTGTTAAAAAATAATAATAGTTTAACTGTTTCAGGCCCACTTGTACCAGTATAGATAAACCTGAAAGACAAATTATGTTATTTCTTGTGTTTCTCTTACATTATATATAAACGAAAAGGCATGCCATTTTAACACATAGACTTTAATCCTTCGATCGCGGATTCTTGGAAATCTATTGTTATTCTATTGTTGTCGCGAGTACCGGTGCTCTTATAGGGATTGATAGGTTAATAGGGAATATTACGCAAAGGTAGGAGCGGAGGGCGAAATAATCTGACTAAAATCCGACATGTTTTGCACACGTCATATCAGAATATTGACAGAAACGTTGTCAAACATCGAACAAAATATTTTATTGACTGTCTATGCTGGTGCCGCCTCTCTACCGTGAGACATTAAAGCAAGTAGGCCTTTTAGTTTAAAGCTTATCTAAAATATTTAAATAATGCTTTTGGAGTTGGCGAGTTACGTCACCCGATGAGTGTGACGTAACACCTCCTTACAAAGCACACGGGAAAAGTAACTCTAAGTATACTATACTTTGTAAGTAACTCTAAATATAGTATACTATGCTTTGTAAGGAGGGTTTTAACTTTTAATGCATTACGTACTCCTCTGACAGGACCTTATGCCGACGACGTAAAGGTTAATAGAAACTAAGAGGTAAAATAATTTGAGACTGAAGAGACGGTTGGATAAAGTTTGATCGATGAGTGTGCGCCATCAGATACAGGGTGACGTAACACGCCACAAGCCGAACCTTTCAGCCTAAATGTGTTTTCACCCTATATCACCAGGACTTTATATAATTAACACCTCCATCGGGGGTATAGCAGACACAATAAATTTTCAATTGTTATGCGGCAGCCGGCTGCCGCGGCCGCTTGGGGATTAATGTGTTAAGATAAAATTAAAATATCGATACTTTAATTACGTATAATATTATACTATAATTACGTATAATATTATACTATAATTACGTATAATATTATACTATAATTACGTATAAAATTATACTATAATTACGTATAATATTATACTCATGGACCTATCCAAAATAAGCATATTTTTTAAAATTGCAAAAATATCTAGAACGTTCTTAGAGTAAATCGCCGACTTTTCTGTAAAGCCAGCCAGCGCAGCCTTAAAAATTTAACTTCTAACTACTTAAGTATTTTCAGATAACGTTTAAATACACGTGAGCTTTCAAGAAAAACTTTGAGAAATTCCAGCGTTGGCGGAAGTTACGTAAAAGTTCTAACTTAAGGGTTTCCGTACAACGTGTTCGACTGTTCCAGGAGCTTTCAGATTGAGAGCTTTATTGCTCTAAGTCATGATTAAAACTTCGGTGATTCGCTCTGATTCTAGTTTCTTACGGTTATTTCTCGGTATTGGTTAACAGCTTTAGAAGTAGGTAGAATAAGTTGAAAACAGAATAAGTCAGCTTTTGTAGAGTTAAGTAGAGTTTTGTAAATTGACGCCTGAATTTAATTTTTACTTTTTACCAAGATTATATTTAATCTTTAAGGAAAATAAATAGTTTTAGTTCATAAATAAATAAATATTATGACTATTCTTCTAAGGAAGCTTAGAAATCTAGCAATAAATTACTCAGCTGTCACTGGACAGACATGTAGCTTCCACTCTACATTAACTATTTGTTAAATGTTAAGTATAGTTTATACACAGCCAATACTGGCTGCCAATAAGACTGGCAGCCAGTATTGGCTTGGTATATTCCACATGTAAACAGTTTTTCAAGCCAGGCCAACGCTTGCGGCCAGTACTGGCGAGAATAGAGCGCCCGTCTATTTTTCTAGCCAGTGACCCCCGCCCGCAAACCCCTCGACCCCCGCGCCAGTGTTGCGGACATGTGTAGACGCATCTCGCCAGTCACTGGCGAACGTCTGTACGGTATGCATGTGTTTGGAATTTCTAGGACAAAATGCCGAGAAAATTCAACGAAGAGGATAATTTAAAATTTATACAACTTTATATGGAGCTCGAATGCTTGTGGGATAAGCGTTGTGATTCATACAAAAATAAACAAATGCGCGCTTCGGCACTAGAACAACTTCGTGCCGGAATGAATATATAAAAAAAAGAATCGTTTCGTTTTCTTTTTTTTCTAATATTTCAATCGACTCTTCTGTTAATAGTTCGCAGATGCTCCTTAAAACATTTCTTTTTCAACAGACTTTTCCGTGAACTCATTATTTTTTTAAATGCAAACGTGTGGACACCCGAAGAATAATCCGTGAATGCGATGGCTATGTCTAAACAAAAGAGGCCAGGCCAGTACTGGCTTCTGCAAGACTGGCGCCAAGATTATTGGCTCTGTGTAAACTATACTTTAGGTTCGTCTCTACAGTGAGTGAGTGACTAAGTACTTTGCCTAAGCGGTGAGTGGAGCACCATGGGGTTTTAGTGGGTAGTTCCTCGGAGAGTCCCACATACCCCGGCCGATGTCCCCAATCCGCCGGGGATGCGTAATGCATTTCCCCATGTAAAAAAAAAAAAAAAAAAAAGGTTCGTCTCTACAAGTTGTAGACGGCATCTATTTTTACCTACACCAAACTTTACTATTACCAAGCTTATAGTTAATTTAAGACAAGTGACAGAATTTAATGGCAATTATGACCGGTCATGGTGCGGACCATCATTCTTATTAAACGTCATGATGTTCCATTAGTCTAAATGGCTTATCACTCACATAAATTGCTTCAATGGAAACTAGCCCATTAAATTCTCATACAAAAAGACAATCTTGTAAATAATTAGTTTCTCCGCAACGAAAGTGGATATTTCCATGAAAATTTGTATGAAGTTTTAAGGTTTCAAGGTCAGGTTTGTAAGAACTAGCTGTAACGATCCAGCTGTATCTCTAATTGAAATTATAGGTCTAAAGCGTGCATTTTTCCTATATTTTGAGGGTTCCGTATTTCTTTCTTTGAACTTCAAGAAATGCTTCAGGCGCAAAAGTTGTATACGTACATCTTTTAAATCTGAATAGAAAAAACATATTATTAAGTATAAGTATCTGTTTTAAATCTCAATATAAGAATTTGTAATTTGTACTTGCCAATTGTTTACATTTATTCCGAATATCTATGACAGGCTTTTTGGGGGCAATTGTTGAGCTTATAAAGCTGACGATTGTCCGAAAGCTCGACCCCAATTTTCCGAGCTTCCGCCGCTTCGTGCAATTACAAAAACCCGGAAACGGACATTTACTTACATCGCTGATAAAACGAAGGCTATCTATATATTATATACAAATTCTAGGCATTTATAGGCCATTCAGATAGATTTTACCTCTAGATTTCTACGTTATCTGAAATTACAAAATTTTGTAAAGGTACCTACTTGCAGAAGGTGTCAGGAGACCAATTATTAGTATTTTGAGGCTACGCAGTACGCACGCTACCTGTTGCTAGGCGATTAACATTACTGCCGCACTCAGAGTGGAACATTAATTAGTTAATTGTAATTAATTAAAAATTTTGACATTCCTAAGCCTCATACATTATCTGTCAAACTCTTCATTAAATTGCAGGTTAATCATAATTAAATATCTCCGAGTACTACAGCGGTTAGACATTTTTAAACGACACGTGACCATGAGTAAACAATAGAATTTTGTCACAAAATAATAATTGTAAGTAGTAAATAATACATAAAATAAATTGAGCAATAAAATACTACCTAGCCTCACGCTATTTTTTACGTTATAGGACATGCAGTGAGCAGCAGATGAGTGTTCATTCGCTAATATGCATATCACATAATATCATTATTTTTTACATTTCCTAAACTTTTCAGCGATTCCACTGATGTTCAACAATTTTATTTACACTTATAATAATTATTATAATAGTAATAACTCTTATTATTTCGTAATGCAATAAAAGATAATGAATAGACTCAAGACCGCTGGATATTTGTGTCAGAGGCTCAGAGCCATAAATTAGTCTCACCGAATTGCTTTTGTTATAGTCATAAAAGTCAAATACACCGAGACAATAGATATATTACGACAAAAACTCGACTCGTTACTTAATCACTGGTTGTAACTGCCGATCATTAAAGATAAAAGATAATAAAATCGTTTTACTATCGCCATTTCTTTGGGAACAATGGTAATTACAGAATATTGTGCTATTGATTGCGCTAGGTTCTTGAAGGGTGGAAATTGAAGACTGTAATTAAAAATGTCTAGAAATTGTATTGCGCGTTTCAGAGATTAGCATATAACTTAGAAACCTTGACTACAAGACGCTTAAATATTAAATAATATTATATTTCGGATGATTTAATAAAGACGTTGATTTTTGAAACTTTTAGGGCTTAATAAATTGACAGTTTATCTAAAAAAGTAAAAAAAAAGACGGGTTGCACTTCGGGAGTGCCGGCAGAAGTGAAAACTTGATTATTAACGTTGTGCATTATTTCTTTAACCCATTTTTATGAAAATCGATTAAAAATAATAATAATAATAATAATAAATAAAAAAATAATAAAAAAAAATAGTAAAGTTAAAAAAAATAAAAATAATAAACGATCGTTTTTTTTTAATTAATCGAAACCCTTACAATCGATTAATTTTTTAACCCATTTTTTATGAAACACTATTTTTAAAAAATCGATTTTTTTAATTAATCGAAACTCTTACAATCGATTAAAAAATATCGACAATCGAAAAAAAACAATCGATTGTTCGATTAATTCATGAAGCCCCAAGCGGCCACATCCGGCCGCGATAACAATGAAAAAGCTATTGTGTCTCGTTTTGCCACGATTGATGGGTTAATCGATTTCGATGTTACAACACTACTCTCCAACCGTCCTACGTTTTTTCCTTGGTTTTTCGATCAGCATGAGAATCTGACGCGAGTTTCACAGTTTTTACCCACCCCACAAAAGTGCTCAACGCCGCTAAAGAAGTTTTCACTTCAAAAAAAGCCTTCGCAGGAAGAGAAGTGCATGTAGATTGTAGAGCTTCTAGATTCTAAAAGTTTAAAAAATGTTGAGGTTTTAGAATCTAAAAGCTCAACATTTTTACTGTTATGGGTGAACATGCAAAATATATTATAGAATTTTTCAACATAACCATTTTGAGAGCATCTATGAACATAAAGCCCAATGTAATTTTCACAGCAACAACAATATTTTTAAATAAAAATCACCCGCCATATTGATGTTGTAACAAAACGTTTCTATCTTTTAGGATCAATAAACAAAATGTATCTCACGAGCTAGGCGCTACGCGGTAAGATATTGTGCGGCCCACGAAAGAAGGGAACCATTTGTTACATGGGCCCTCGTTTATCATAGTCGACGATGTCAAATAAAATCAATGTTAAGTCCTCTTTGAAAGCAATTTCTTGGATATAAGCTATTTATTATGAAAGAGCTCATATTATAGCCACTCCTATGACGGACAAATATAGGTGATTAACATGTAGATTGTACCTGCTCTACATTGTAGTCGGACATTGGTCATAAATTGCTGGTAATCAACGTCGATTGTGTCCAATCGTGATTCGTGGTTACCCATCATGACTAAGATAAGGAGGAACCATAATAAGATAATAACGCAAACAACAAAATGTAGTATCTAGAGGTGAAATAATCGAATGTTTGACATGCGATTATTATTGATGATTGATTGGTTACACACTAACTGGTGCCAGTATTAGATTTGAGCTCTGAACCCGATCAGATTTAATGGTAACAATATGTCCAGCATCCAGTTGCTGTAAGAAGACACATGATAATCCAGTTCAGAAGTCAGAACCCAGTACTGTTTCGATGTAAACCACGGTTGTAAACCACCACGAAAATTTCAATCGCTGCGTAAGTAATTTTATTTTAAACTGCCAACTGTCCGTAACTGAAATTACAAGTATTACGAAATAATTTTGGACGTTCGCGAATTAAATTAAAATATTCCTCATATTTCACATGAAGAATGTGAAATGTTTGTTTGGAATTGAAATAACAAAGTCGTTTTATATTTTCATTTGTGTTTTGATTATATTATAAGATTCTTAAGACTTAAAGGTCAAAGTGGTAATTTTTCAGAATCAAAAGGTTTCGAAAAGCAAAATAGTTAAGTCCTATACAGGCTGCAACAAAACTTTAGGGTGTGTATGGGTTCTCTAATGGTATCATTAGTGTCGATTTACACGGGTGACTAACGGGTCGATTTTAGTCACCCGGCAAGTCACCAGTCGAATCGCCTGTCCAAGTCGAATCGCCACCCCATTTACACGGGTGACTAACGGGTCGATTTTAGTCACCCGGCAAGTCACCAGTCGAATCGCCTGTCCAAGTCGAATCGCCACCCCATTTACAAAAATCGCCTGTGACTAGTTCATTCTGCGTGAAAATGTCGCGTCTGCGCTAGCTACAGTAGTATTCGCAGCAAGCGATCGCTTGCGACTAAGCGTTTACACGGTCGATTTTAGTCACCAGCCGCATGCGGCCATTGGGCGCACGACTTTGGGGCTTGCGACTTTAGCCGCATGCGGCGTAGTCGACTTGCCATTTACACGGTCGATTTTCGCCGTGCGGCGTAAATCGTGCGGCTTTAGTCACCCGTGTAAATCGGCCATTACTGAAACGTTGTTTAAGTATAGGTTTGTATAGCCACAAATCACAATACAACATACCCAGTCCACTTTTCGTTGCCTTTAAACTTTATGAAAATTGCGTATTATTTCAGAATTACCACAAACATTATTGTACCTTTTATTAGCCCTTTGGCGTCCCATAAACCATTTTAAAAGCCCCAATATATATTTAGGACGGTCCCTTTAACAGGCGTAAGCTCGTTAGTATAACAAAGCTTAATCAAAGAAAACATCAAAGAGATACGTAACAGAGGCCTTGTATGTCCTACCCATGAAAATATGTTTGGCAAATATTATTATTATCTGCTTAGAAGCAAAGGCATATTTCTAAAAGGCACGTTCACAAAACTGGAAGTAAGCAATGAAGAAAACTGCAACGTATCGTACGATAAGTCAAGCCTTGCGAATAGTGAATATTAAGGTGACGTCGCGTTAAACAACAGCAAAAAAATGGAAACAACAGCAAAGAAATGGTAGCGACAAAATGGTATGGTAATCGCGAAATTTAAAAACCATAAAATATACATTTCATATAGCAGAGGGCGTTACTAGCACACGCAGTAAATAATAATAATCTGACACAACGCACACGCCATGTCAGACTTCAGAATTTTTTTTTTTTGAAGTGAAAACTTCTTTAGCGGCGTTGAGCACTTTTTTGGGATGGGTAAAAACTGTGAAACTCGCGTCAGATTCTCGTAGTGATCGAAAAACCTTGGAAAAACCGTAAGACGGTTGGAGAGTAGTGTTTTGTGTCGAACTCGAACTCGAACTCGAACTGATTGTAAGGGTTTCGAATTTCGATTAATAAAAAAAATCGATTTTCATAAAAAGTGGGTTAAAATTTAATCGATTGTAAGGGTTTCGATTAATTAAAAAAATCGATTTTTTAATAATCGATTTTCAAAAAAAAATTGGGTTAAAAAATGCACAACGTATTAATCAAGTTTTCACTTCTGCCGGCACTCCCGGAGTGCAACCCGTCTTTTTTTTTACTTTTGTATGGGCAAAGACCCGAGCGTCACGAGTTTCCCCATACAAAAGTGAAAAACAATTTTGGTCAATCAGCGCTGCTTCTTTCACAGTGAACTCTCTACGAGGAACACATATACACCATTAAGTATTATCTCTACGAGAAACACGTACACACCATTAAGTATTATCACTTAGTTTTGTTACACCCTGTATAATGCGAACTAATTGTGAAGATCGATGGGCGATGCCGCTAAACGTTACCTCCCGCGACCGAGCCACTAAATTTGGCGGTCGCTTGTTATTGTTCCCGACGGCTATTTGAGTTTTATATGCGTTTTATTCGAATGTTATGTGTTTTTAATGTCCACACATACTGCGAAGTGTAAGGGGGTATATCTTCTGGTTTATCTTCTTGAGTGGGAGTAAATTAGTACATGATTTATTTACTACAAAATATACCGAGCGCAAAGCCAAGTTGTCATCAAGTTTTCGAATTACGATGTTCTAAATCTAAAACAATAATGTATGGGCTTTAAATGACTTGATCACTTCGCATAAATTATATTACCGTGACTTCACGATCCTCAGATCGAATCGTATGCATTTTCAATTTTGATCGTGGTCGTCGAAATAAGGTATGGCTAATTAGGATAACTGCCGCACTCAGAGCCATTTATTATTAACTAGCGACCCGCCCCGGCTTCGCACGGGTATAAAATATAAAATAGCCTTCACTCACTGAAGAAATGATTAAAATCAATTCAGTAGTTTTTAATTATATTCATTGTAGCGGTCGTCCGCGGCTCCGCCCGCGTGGATGTCGGTTACCGCTGCAAAAAGCCTACCCAGGAAAGACACGGTCAGCAAAATGATTCCCAGGTCAATTCACAGAAACATCGACGACGCAGTCATTTTCCGCAGGCTGCACAGATTGTCTTTCTGTGGATGTTAAAGTTGTTAATGATGAGAATATTGAATTAATGTTATTAATAATAAGTTTTCACTTCTGACGGTAGTCCCGGAGTGCAACCCGTTGTTTTAGGATAGATATCTAAAGCGATTATTGTAGAGCTTCTCTATTATAAACAACATTAATAATATAATTGACGTTAAGTTATTTTCAGGTAACAAAATATAGGTACTGATGATCGGGAGCCCCGACTCGTGATAGGGCAACGTAAAGTTGCCCATGCCGATGCGTAAAACATTCTTTTCGTAAACCTATTCCTACTAATTTGAATGTTTGGCCGTGGGATTTATTTATCGTTAGTGCAAAAGAAATTTTAACAGGAAATTGGAACCTTTTGAAGGGTATCTAGGCAATCAGTAGGGATCATTGTGTTCTTGGTATATGAGCTAATTTATCAGCTGCAGGGCCGGTCATAATCTTCGCTACTGCGCACCCCCGCCTTGGTAGCGCCCACTTCGAAACGGGCGTAATTCGCAATTTTTAATTTTGCCATAACTTCTAAACCAAACGTCCAATTTTAATCATACAAAGACCAAATATTATCTACATAAACTGTACTTAGTGATGAAATAATTTGTTTTGATAAAGATTATCAGAAAAATAAATGCGTTTACATGTAGTCCAATCAAGATTTTTAAATAAAAAAAAATGGTTGTTTTGCCTCACTTGATATAGATAGGTATAGTGTGTCGCGGACATTTTTGTAGATATTTATAAGATCTACATTTACTTAGAACATTGTATGGTTCTATCTTTTATAGTTTAGGCAGCGTACGCAAAATAAGTAACTTTTTTGGTTGATTTTTTTCACCTTGTGTCAGAAAAACCCAAATATCTTACGGAACTTTCCAAAATAAAAAGTAGCCTATGTTACTCGTAAGTAATGTAGCTTTCGAATGGTGAAAGAATTTTTAAAATCGGTCCAGTAGTTTTTGAGCCTATTCATTACAATTAAACAAACAAACAAACAAACAAAGTTTACCTCTTTATAATATTAGTATAGATTACTCAACTGTAATTAAATTAAGATTTTGAGATAAACCTCATACATTATCTGTCAAACTCTTCGCCCATGACTATTAACAATGTCGGATGTGCAAAATCGACAATTTTTTTTTATTTCATAAAACATGTCCTAATAACCTAGGCTATCATTAGCTGAAAAGAAAAAATCTATATTATGCATAGTTTCTGAAATAGCTACATTAAAAATGTCGTATATTACTAAGATAGTCAGCTAACAATGTCAGATAGTCACTACCTACGTTGTTAACGGGACGCGGGGGTGAGTGAGAGCGCTCGATGTGCCACTTCCGACTATGTTAACGGAGGGAATGGACCTCGCGCTCTCATTTGTTTCTTTTGCAACCTTAGTTATATTTTTTAATTTTCGACGCCATTTTTAATGTCTACAAGATCAGCGCGGCTATTCAAACTAGGTACTCGACGAAATTAAGAAAAATATAGTAATAGGGAATAAAATGCTGCTGGAAATATTATGATCGAAGCTAATACTAGTGCGGAAAATGGTATTTACTATTCTTTATTATATTTTTTAAAGATTTTGAACAGTATAGCTTATGTTTTATTGCTTTAGATTTGATTATAAGATAAACACTTACCTTCATTAACATTTTATCGTAGGTCATTTAAAATTGTCGGATGTGCCACATCCAATGTTCTTAACCGGTTTTTCAAATGCATAAAATGTCGGTTGTACCACATACGACATTCTTAATCGGTTTTGTAAATGGTTAAATTGTCGGTAGTACCACTTCCGACATTGTTATACGGATTTTTAAATTGGTAAAATGTCGGTAGTACTACATCATAATCATTTCATTTATTTTTCTTATTGATTAAATGGCGCTTGTAGTTTGTACAATATCTGTCGTTGCTTACCGACTTTAAACAATCTTCAGAAGGCTTCAAAATAGGTCATTTTTGTACGAAAATTAAGTTTTTGTTGGCACACATACAAAATGAATGAATATAATTTTTTAATTCAATAATCGTGTTTTGGCGATCTGGTGTCTAATAGCTGATTTTCTAGGCATTTTTCTAATACATAACAGTAATAAAACATAAGCTATACTGTTAAAAATCGTAAAAAAGGTATTAAAAGGGCCCTTTTTCACACTAGGTGTAACTTCAGTCACAAGATTTCCATGAGCATTTTTTTCCCATTTTTTTTCCTTTACTATTATTATAATTTTCTCAAATTCGTTGAGTAGCTAGTTTGATTAGCCTTGCTGATCTTGTAGACATTGTAAATGCAGAGCTTGCAATATGTCTTAACAAATATATAGATTTACTCAGATTACGTAAAAGTGAAATTATTCTCAAAAAATGCCATAGAATAAATAGAGAATCTCGGATGAAGAAGACTGCTTTTGATTAATTAATCTTATAAATATTAATCTAAGTTATTCATGAAAATGAATCCTGTGGTAGTACGTAAGTGCCCTTAAAAATGTAGAGATTTTTAAGAACTACCTGATTCCGTAAACTTCGTTTCGCTGACAAATGGACCTGCAAAACAGTCAGTCCTTCGTCAGTATTTTCTGTATTTCCCACATATTTGGGCAAATTCATCTCTCCAGCGTATTTGGCAGATGTCGATAAGATCCATAGCAAGTTGTTCGACTTGGAAAATATAATATTTTTCAAGTCGAACAACTTGCTATGGATCTTATCGACAATACAACGACAAAATATAATATTTTCCATTACAAATTCGTGGTAGCCACCGCCGTTGCCGCGTCGGCGCCTTGTTTTAAGCTTTAATCAAACTGCCCTAACTTCTAAAATATTTGCCCCATGGTAATAATTTAAAAGACAATTCTATTCTTTACAGAATCATAATTAATATTTTGATATTTATTTAGGTAAGGATCAATTGTTAATATGCAAAAAAAGACACGCTAGTAGGAGATGATTTGAAGTTAATTTTTTAATGAAGGAAATCGTTAATTATTCGTTAACCATAAAAGATACATATATGGTGTCCAGGACTTTTTTGTAGATAATGATGAACACTATAAGTATTTGTAATATTATTTCTATGAATCAGCTGTATTTTTCGCAGCGCAAGCGAAATAATGTAATTTATTGCAAATTTTTACCACTTTAGGTTATATTTTTGCGATTTTCGGTATGATCCCTAATATTTTTCTGAATTCTGAAAAACACTGCTTATGTTCTTTGCAAACAACGTAGCTTATCAAGGGTACAATAATTTTTAAAATTAGTTCAGTAGTTATTGAACCTATTCATTACAAACTTTTCCAAACACGAAACAAACTTTTCTGAATTTATGATTGATACAAAAAAAAATTAATTTTGTTAAGTAAATTTAAGATTATTGATATCATAATATCAAAAAGTCAACAAAATAGTGATGGCAATAATTTTTTATTTCAATGTTTTAAGTTAATTTACATTTCCGACGAAAATTTGATTTTCCGAATTATTTACGTCATAAGAAATGTTTTGTATTTTCATACATACATTGTTTTCACGTTTTATTTGACAGGAGTCCATAAAAAAGATATATTTTCTTTAAATTGTTGACATTTTTGTTGGTAATTTCTACATACGACATATTTTTAAATTAAAAGTTATCACTTAACAATGGCGTAAGTGCCACTTCCGACAAGCAATCATTGATTTTGTACAAGCAACAACGTCAGTTCTGGCACTTCCAACAAATCAGCATTACTCGTACTCCGTTAAAAAGGTCGGAAGTGACTTTTCTCATATTTATTCATAAAATACGGGATACTCCTAATAATATACTAAACGTAAATAACTTATAGAGCACAACCCTGAAATTTCATGATTCTACTTGAAATAAGGAAAAAGTTATTCACAATTTAGACTTTGAATCGCTCTCCTGTAAAGTTGCTGTTTTTCACATCCGACATTGTTAATAGTCATGGGCGTCTTTATTTAACCCATCAAGCCCCATAAGCTCACCGGTGAGCGAGACACAATGGAATAAGAATAGATTTCCAAGAATCCACGATTAAAGGATTAATTGAAGTTTAATCATTATGTCTCTGAGTTAGAGCTCTTGTTGTGTTAGTCATAAAAATATTTAAAGACATTGCTCTATCTTTGGCACACTTTCTGAAAACAAATTACTTTAATTATTTAGAAAATGCTTCGTGAACCATGATACCTGAAGATGAGTGCACTACAGAGGTCGATATCGCCCATCAACCAGAGATGGAAGCAACGCACAGAAATGACAGAAGAGCTATTAATTATGACACATTCACGTAGATAACGTCAAAGTGACTCTAGTTTGACAGATTGGGATAAAATTTGACAGGCAATATTTTTTAATGGGAATTGGATTTGACTATTTAAGATTATGCTTACGTAACAAGCACAAGTTTTTTATACAATTTAGTATTCATTTAAATGAGTTATGAAATTATGAAGTATACGAATATGAAGATAACAAATATCTTTAATGCAAAAGTGTGTCTGTCTGTCTGTCTCCTCGCCCGTATAATACGGGATATATCTAGCATCTATACAAAAGCGGATAATATTCACAATATGATAATGATATTTACACAATAGACACAGTGTACACACCAGTGTCATCAGCCACACCCATATGCTGTCATCCTTCCCATATCCGGAGTCAAGTGTAGTTCAAGCACTGCCACGGAGCCTGTCAATATTATGTAAGCATACGGCCGTGTTTAACGCCATGGTTACTTTGATTTTTTATCTAGTCCGTTAAATTTAAGGCTGTTACAATATTATGATTAGGGAGAGATCTTAGTATGAATTTATATTAGTTAGAACTTAGAAACAAAAGCTTTTATTATATATAGTGCAGTCGCCAGAGGTTTTAACCTCCGAAAATTGTAATAGTGAATGGATTTTTGTTTTTGAGGTGTCATTTTCTTTTTTACACTATAACTTGCAAAGTTTACCAAAAATTTTTTTTGTGCTTTTAATTTTTTAGTTAAGTACTTAATTAAAAATTAATATTTCACCATATAAAACCGGTCCAGAAAGAATTTTTTTTTCTTGTTCCTGTTATTTAATGACTCTTATCCGATTGTTTACGTTGAAAATTAACCAAATACACAATTTTTAAAAAAGAAAGTTTGCTTTGCTAATCTAGATACAACTATAAGGTTTTTGCAAAGTTTTTAGAGATTAACGCTCGTCGTAACCAAGATAAAAGGGTTTGGGTGGATTTAAACCCGTAACGAAAAGTGTGTTAAACTTACTTGTCGTGCGTATTTAATTTTTAGAGAAATGATAACTTTTAAGTACTTAAAAACGTTTAAATATCTCCAAAAATATGTAAAATAGACCGAAAATATTTTTCTATATTTATTGAGAATTTATTTAAGTGAGAGCTAAAACATTAAATGCATCGACAAATGAAAGACTTTTTCTAGTCTTTGAAATATATTTAAAGTACCTACTTAAAGCCAGAAAAAAATTGGGTGCTACAAATCTCACGTACATACTAAAGACGCATGCTGCGACCTATGTTTAAAAAATGCTTACCTGAATACAAAAAATATCAGTTCTTAACCTAATTTGTATTTTTTCCTTTGAGTATGTTTTAGCAAATATAATTAATGAAAAAAAAAATAATAAATCAATTTTTTTTCTGTAAAAACCTAACCAAAATATATAAAATACAGATTTTCTTCGAAATATCCGTGAAAAGTTTGTGCTACATTTTCAGAAAATTTAATAAAGTAAGAGCTAAAAAGTTATACACATTAAGAAATAGAAGGCTTTATTAAGCCTAAAAAATAATTTTAAACTTCCTATTTAAAACCAAAGAAAAATAGGAACGCCATTTACCTGATGGCGAGGCACACAACAAGCACATTTGGAGGTATGCTCATCTACATACAAAAATATTAATTTTAAATCTAAATTATATATATTTTTCAACTTATTTTCTTTCTTTGGAATATAAGCAACGATACAAATCAAAAAAATAATAATATCTTTAATTATTTTGCTATATATTTAAAAATTGCAAATTGCAAATTTTCTTCAAAATTTTACAGTTTATGAGTTTACTTGAAGTGGAAGAGAACAATTTAAAAATCAAAAGCACAACTTTTCAATAGGTAAACTTTATTATTTGTGTTATCAGCTACACATTCCTTTTTTTCTTTTCAATTTTCATCCACTATTGCAAAAATCGGAGGTTTGCACGATTTTTACGCTCTGGGAACTCCACTAATATTATTTATGTATGTGACAGAAAGCATATGGAATTTAATAAAATAAAACTTACTTTATTCGCAAATTGTTTGGAAACTCTTTCGGAATTGACCTATATGACTGCCAATATGAGATCCAAACAGCTCAAGAAACTCGTACTCCAATGTCAATGCCAAAATTAAACTAGCGTAGTAATAGCTTCACATAATGAAGACACTCTGTTCTTATACTGGACATAATTCAGGTGATCATGATCATGGTTAAAACAGGTTTAAATTGCGAATAATTTTGAGGTTTTCGGTAATCTGATAGGTAGAATTGCACACTGACCGCATCTACACGAGCAGGCGATCGGTAGAACGATGCCTGTCGCGGTTTTGTACATTCATGTAGTATGTTTGAGAGAATTTCATATTTAGAATACTACGCATTTATACAAAGTTTAAAACACCTTGAAACCTCAAAGTTTCGAACTGCCTCCCACATTGTCATATCACAAGGAACAAAAGACATCACAACTCCGAAGGCCGGCTACGTCACACTCTCAGGGGCAACGAAGTAATAGACCGATTGACGTATTTAAATTCAACCATTCGAAGCCGGGGCAAGGGCTCGAGCGGCCAAGGCTGCGGCCTCCAACAACAAATTACGCCCATGTCAATACAACCCCTAGTTCATTTACCTACCCACTAAACCACTACAACTCTGTCAACACCTCGCCGTTGCCACGTAATGTAATTACTTAACATTATTGTTGGGTTGTGTACTCATTACTTAACTAAGCTTTACGATTTTATGTAAAAATTACCTTTTAGTTACTACAGCCTTACATTTTAACAACGCACTACTAACCTACTGGCGGTTAGATGTCTGACTTTAGACTTCAGATTTATAAATCAGCCCGGTAAGACAACGTCTATCGGGCCCGCTAGTAGAGATAAATTACGATAACATGGCGCGCCCCTCCAAAATTCAAAACGTTTGAAGTGCGTTGTCAAAACGTTTGAAGTGCGTTGTCAAAACGTTTGAAGTGCGTTGTCTCACGGGGTCGGCTAGTTATGACCTTATTGACCAACAAATCTTGGTAATAACTAATAACTAATAAGTGACATTAAGTGAAATATTACGAGTACTGGACATTGGTTGATTGGTTGAATACTTACTACATTCAATCTCTTTCATAAAGATGTGACTACACAGTACACACATTGAAACAGTAATTTTAAGGGGCGCGCCATGTTATCGTAGTTTATCTCGCCACCTTGGGGAAGAAAGGTCGTAAAAGCCATTTTGGCGAAAATGAGTTATGAATGCACTCCTACTTAAAATTTTCCGCTCTATCGATCGGTGTATATAACTTTTGGCAAATCGTAAAACAGAGGCTTTAACGACCCACGTGTCTTCAGCGTCTAAACAGGCTTTTTGTGGGAATTTACGGTGTAAGAACCAAAAAAAATATTGGCCCTGTGAATAAGGGTCGTAAAATATAGTAAGTTTTGGGCAAGCTAGGTGTATTAACAAAGTAAAAAATGGTGATTGGTCGTAAAAACCAAAGTTTGGTACACTTTTGATTTACAGCCATATGGTTAGTAGAATTTGGTTTATACGCCTATAATTCAAAGAAGATGTACTAGTGCTAAAGTTTATACACCCATTTAAAATGCACTCGCGAGGTGGAACTGTCTTTTAAACCGCTTTAAATATTTTTTTATATTAAAAAAATCGTAGATCGTTTTCAAGGCGTCGGCCGGCGTGGTCTGGATCGAAACATAATAAAAGATAGCGACAATACTGCGACATTGTTTAGGTTGTGGTGTGATTGTTTAATAATAAATTGTTCAATAGTGCACAATAATAAAATGTGCAATTTATATTCTGTTATTGCATGATAAGCGATGTTATTGCGATTGATAACCGTCTAGATTTTTTACTTAAAAGAAGAAGAGTGCTCCAATCTCTGTTAAATTTGGAAATCAAACACGTGAAAGGTAAATATTATCATCACAGAGTATGTAGATACTTTTTTTTTGTACGTCCATGGTAGGTAGTTAGATACTTTATTTTATAACAGGTATTTTTATTTACCCACTTCTTTTCTTATTTTTTCTAATTTGTTTCGTAAAGAATCATTAGTAAAATAATATTATAATAATATAGTTAACTATATCCAATTGAAATGACAAACTTTAGTGTTCGTATCGAAATAGTTGAGGTCGTAAAGAACGTAAGCCGGGATACTACATGGCTTTTACGCCCCAATTCGCTTAAATTATTTTTCTACTTTTAACGTATTAGTGGTTTTTACGACGTAGTTTATAATTTCTTTAGGTTTTAACTTCCTTGTTTCGACTTTTCGATCGTGGATTCTTGGAAATCTATTGTTATTCTATTGTGTCGCGCTCACCGGTGAGCTTATGGGGCTTGATGGGTTTATGTACTAAAGTTTTACTACATAATAATTTCTCGATTATTATAATGAATAATAATTAATCATAATATTAAAATACGTTATGATGTCTTAAGTTTACGCGAGAATCACTCATGAGTCATGATACTATAAGGTTTAAACACTTACGGATTTTTTCGCAGGGCACTTTTGTTAATCTCAACGCGTAGAGGAATGTTTATTAAATAATCAATATAAACAAGGAGGATTCGAAGGCCATACGACAAGATATATCGTCATTATTACGACGACGTAGTTTAGCGCCCAAACCAAATCTTTCCCGGGAACAAATGAGTGCATTGCGAAACTTACGCTCCAGATCGGATATTACTATTCTCCGCGCAGACAAAGGTAATGCCACGGTGATTATGGATACAACAGATTACAGTGACAAAATGCAACGTCTTTTATCGGACGAAAACACTTACGAAAAAGTCAAAACCTAACGAACAAAGTTTTGAAGACAACTCAAAATCACATCAAAAAGTACTCCGGTCTCCGACTCACTGAATCTGGATCCCAAATTCTTGTTGCCTTCATGCCCTAAACCTCCAAAGTTGTATGGTTTGCCAAAGATACACAAAGCCAATGCTCCGCTTCGACCAAGTGTAAGCCAAATTGACTCACCAACCTACAAACTGGCTCAGCTGGTAGCTACTGTACTCTCATCTCTACGCGGACAGACCAAGGCCCATGTAAAGGATTCCTACCACTTTGTTGATGAGATTAAACATATACGCCTCAGAGATAATGAACAACTGGTCAGTTTTGATATACAATCCCTGTTAACTTGCCTGCCTGCCAATACAGCATTGTATCGAAATTGTTACAAGAAGGCTCAGAGAGAACAACTTACCTGTTGAATATGCAGACCTGTTAGAACACTGCCTTACATCTGGCTATATGTTGTGGAATTATGACATTTACAGGCAAGTTTATGGTGTAGCGATGGGCCGTTTCAACTGTTGTGGCTGATATTTTTATGGAAGACTTTGAGAAGTTAGCCCTTGAGTTCTCACTTCTACAAGCGGTATGTAGATGATACTTTCACAATATTACCCTCGGACAAAGTATCCATATTCCTTGAGCACCTGAACAGCCTCAACTCCAAAATACAGTTCACAATGGAGTTGAAGAAATTCTTAGACTAAGGAATCCTGATGGCACATTGGGTCATACGGTGTATCGCAAACCTACACACACAAATAGATATTTAAATGGTTCCCATCATCACCCAACACAGTTATGTACTGTTGGCAAATCTTTATTTCAGCACGAGGAATCTGCAATGAACAGTATGTGGATACTGAGCTTCATCAATCATCATGTTACACAAGTTCTACGCAACAATAAGCTTCGGATACCACGCAGACGTTACCATTTATAAAGGGTGTCACTGGTAAAGTTAGCTATATTCTAAGGAAAGCTTTAATAAAAACATACTTTAAGCCGCCCAAAAAGATCAGCCAATGTTTACCATCAGTGAAATGCATCTTACCCCTTCAAGATGCAGGAAACTACAAACTCGACTGTGATTGTGGCCTCTCTTAATATAGGGCAAACCGCAAATATATATAGGGCAAAAGAGCCATCAAAATCCGTATCATGAAATACATTGCAGATGTCAAACACTCAAACACCATAAGAACACCAAGTCCGCAATTTGTGATCTGGATCAACCTCGCCACTACATAAGATTCGATAAGCCACAAGTACTGGCAAAAGAAGCAAGATACCGCCCAAGAAAGATAGGCGAGGCCATAGAAATTAAAAAACACCCAAATTTTAACCGAGAAGATGGCTGTTTAACCAGTTGGCTAAGCGTCATCTAGCTGTAGTGTTGAACGTTGCCGTCAACAAGTCGGCTAAACGACGTATAGCCGTGTGATTGAATGGCGTTGTTCAATCAAAGGGCTAGCTGTTTCATTAAATGGCTTTTTTTACCAGTCGACTGCGCCATAATATTATATAAGCTGTAACATTCTAAGGTTTTGTTTTTTTTAAGTTACTTTCAACATTGTGTTCACTTTTTATTTAACAAAGAAACTTGATTAAAATATGTTGTTTTGTTATATTTTAAATTTTTCTACAGTGTAATTTGGAAATTATATAGTTACCTTCTTATCAATAAACACTTCTATCACTTTATAAATAAAATTGGATTAATTTTATGTAATTAAATTTATTTCACCTACGCAAGGTTTTTGTTACCCAAGTTTATAGTGAAGTAGGTAATGTTATAGCAGTTACGACTCTGGACGTTCCTATTTACTGATTGTACGACTCTCTCTATTTTATAGTCGTGGTTTTTACGCCCAACAACAGAAATGTTCATGAAATATCTTAAAAAATAATGGGGCGTATAAACCATTTTTACGAAAAAATTAGGTCGTAACTCCACGCTTACTTCTAAAGTAAGCAATGGACATTAAAATAAGGTTGACCATTCGAAGGGTCGTAAAAAAATAATGTATGTCACTTAATTGGACTAAATAATATTAAAAAATAAAAATTTTACAGCCGATTTATTTTTTAAATTTTTGTTTTTTGCTTCTCCTGTAAAGTCGGGTTTTGGTTTTTACGACCTTTCTTCCCCAAGGTGGCGATCTCTATAAAATGTATAGCCAAAAGACTTACTTGCTGCCACACATGGTATGGGAAGCGCGGCGCGACCAGGGCAGCGGCGACGGTATGAGCGATCGGTAGGAGCAAACCGAACGCTGCCGCAACCGGCGCGCCGACCGGCAGCAGCGCGTACGCCGCGAACACCGCCCACACCACGTGCACGGCGCCCTCGGCCGCCGCCCCGGGGCTCCAGGCCGGCAGGGTGGCCGCCAGCGCGGTGCCCCCGCCGGCCAGCGCTAGCCAGCACGCGCGGGGCAGCCGTCGCTCCGGGGCCTCGCCGCCCGCGCGCCCGCACCACCACGCCAGCCCGCCGCATAACACCGCGTGCGCGCTTAGGACGCCAACCTGCAACAAACAGGACAATAATGATAATGGTCATCACGTCGAAGTACACAAGCAAAACCGACTTTCGCTGATAGTTATATTTTATTAAGTTTGTCTAAAATACCTATACCGCTTCCCTTGGTAAAGAGGGTTGCAACTTCCAAGCAACCTTGTTCGATCTACCAAGCTTCTAGCTAGGCAGTTATGCAACTTATGCAAGAGTTAGAGACTATTCAGAGCTGCTTCAACTGAGCATTTATGAGACTCGTCCTCCATATTGCCGTTGGCTCAATAACTCTGAACTCTCTGTGGCATGTTTGATCTCACCTGTGGCGCTCTCCGCCAGCCGCGCGTGGCGTCGACGGCCGCGAGCGCCGCCGCCAGCGTTGCCCAGAGCGCCAGCGCCGAGCCCACCGAGGTCCGCTGCAGCTTGCACGCGTACCGCGCGTACAGCTCCTCCAGCTCGGCGGACTCGAAGCGGCGCCGCGCCAGCAGCCGAGCCAGCGGCCCGCGTGCCGACATCGCCTTCACCGCGTGGTCCATCGCGACGCGACCACCTCTCACCTCGCCCGAGATCGCACGCACCGCCGCTTCATCTGGAAACCACCGCTTTATTAGTTTGGACCGAGTACGGTGGTGGACAAAAACCACTGTGTTGGACATAAAAACAATTTCATCAGGTATAACCAGATAACTCTGATGAGTCGGAGTCAGCAGGTACTAATCAAATGCTACTTAACATACGTCCTCAATGGGTAACGAAAATAGTGTCTTTATTGCCACTTAGTTATAGATGGAATACCATAGTGTCTAAGCACACTAGGCCGAAGTTACGCGGCGTAAATTCCGCATGATTACGCCCGCAATGTATTAATTACCGACGACACACTATTCCGTCGCGTTCCGTCCGTATTTTGTATGCGTTTGACATCGCGGACGTAATCATGCGGAATTTACGCCGCGTAACTTCGGCCTAGTGTGTTTAGACACTTAGTTCTAATTATGCGATACTAATCGATATTCCCGAATACCGTCAAACCCGAAATACGAAAGATATATTCCAAGCAATTATCATCCCATTACACCCATTTCCTCCCCCAACTCCAAACACTCTACTATATTTTCCTGGTTCGGCTTTTCCCTAAATGTATATTTATCCGTGTTAACAGACTTGATTATTTAAAGAATAAAATATTTATTGTACGCTGGATTAATGTACTGTTACATAATAATATAACAAATTACTATCTTAGGTTATTTTAGATATCTTAGGACGTTTAAAAAACCTGCAAGCTTAGCGTACAAATTAGAAAGAATAGGAACACTGACAAGTCAGAGAAACTGACGCAATTCCGTTGGCAAACTGTAACTTTGTCAGTTCTTCGCATAAAGTTAATATACTAGGCAGCGACCACAATATACTAGGTACATATTAACTTTATGGTTCTTCCTATGAAAGAAAACTTTTCTATGGCGAACATACAAGCCGTGCTGGGCAGTAAATAAAGTGATTTGAGTAACTTGTACGAGTGTCTCCTACTCTTTCAGTGCAGTATAATGACTGCCTCTCAAAAGCAATATTTCAATTCCTAGAAGGTAAGAGAAATGGACTAGCTATGTAAATTATCCTGAATGCAGTCCAGAAATGCATTGACCTTTTGCGGAGTTAATGTAAACAAGCTATGTAGCATAATAAAGATGGTCTGGACAAAGAGATTTAAATACGAAAGGATTATAAAGGATGCACTTGTTTTAATATTTTGCGAGAACTTTAAGGAACTCCTGTAACGAACCTGAGCACAATGGGATGGGCTTGTAAGAAGTTTTGGGAGAGCTAATTGCTTCTTTAAGTACACAACAGTTTAAGTTCCACTAATTAGTTAAAGCATCTCCGGTCGTTGGCACCTAAATTATCATTGTGGGCTATTTATTATTTAGTTTATGTTACTCTAACTTTTTTATCTACGCACTGCTACTGATATTATTAATGCTAAGGATAGCTTTGTTTATCGCGCTCTACCGTGCAACTTGCCGTAATAAAAAATGTTGAAGAACATTGAATATCCATAGGGATCCAAAGTAGCTTTACCAGATTAAGGCGATATACGTATTTTTCTTCTACAAACATTTTTGTCAAATATCAAGCTGCATCATGGTGCATCCCGATCTTCGATCAAATAGTATATACTTGATCGAAGATACCGAGTTATGAAATCTTATAAAATAAGTAGATGACGCCTTCCGCCTTCGATCACATATTTAAGAAATAGGCGATCGAAAGATTAAGCAAAAAAACAAACATGTTTTATTTCTGAAAGTAATTTTTGAAGGAAAAAAAGAAGTCAGTGGGACGATTGCTCTGTTAATCGTTGGATGTAGATAGTTCAGTGAGGCAATTATGATAAACGACAACTTCTGTTATCCTTATTGAATTGGACGGCGTCGCTATCTGCGTTGACGAGCGCCGTGCGATCGATCATCCACATACATATTTATAAGCCTTAGGGTTCTGTTTTCAACGACAAAGCCTTGTTTGTTCTGATGATAGACGTTAAAGGACAAAATATACGCTGTTAGCATTAGCAACAGTGTTTGAGAGTGCTTAATATCCATACTAATACTAGCTGTCCCGGCAAACGTTGCTTTGCCATAATAGGTACCTATGAAGTATTTCGCCCATATTATTATTTTATTGAAGTGACTAAATAAGTATGTCGCCATGGCAACGTCTATCGCTATCCCGTCGCACAAACAATGGTCGCCGTCAGTCTCAGGTTGTAATAATTTACTATTATTGATTCAACAAATGCACTTATCAATATATAAAGTACCCAGTAGCCGATTCTCAGACCTACTGAATATGCATATAAAATTTGGTAAAAATCAGTAAAGCCGTTTCGGAGGAGTTCGCGGACTAACATTGTGACACGAGAATTTTATATATAAGAGATCATAAATGCGAAAGTGTGTCTGTCTGTCTGTGCGTCTGTTTGTCTGTCTCTCTGTTACCTCTTCACGCCTAAGCCGCTGAACCGATTTTATTGAAATTTGGCATGGAGATACTTTGAGTCCCGGGAAAGGACATGGGATACTTTTTCTACCGGAAAAATGTACGGTTCTTGGGCGATAAACGAATTTTGACGCAACGGAATTGCGGGCGTCACCTAGTTTGGGATAAATGGAAACTTTCCTTTCTTAGCTTTAGGTTCGCTTTTTTGCTCCCGTCGTTTCAACTACTATCCGACGGCTGTGGTTACGGGTGGACCGACGTGGTAGTTGTTCTTCTTGCTGAAGATGTTTTAAACTGCCGATGCCGAAGTTCTGGTCTACGCAGAACGTACTCAGTACTCAGTAGCTAGAAGTTAGAACATGGAAGAGGAAAGTACTCCGCTATAAAACCTAGTTTCCTTTTTCGGGTTTTAGATAACTACCGTAACTTTTTAATAGAGGTTAGAAATTAAAAAAAAAATTGGCAAGTCACTGGTGATTTAAACTTTGAATCACCAATTATTTACGACTAGATGACGCCCGCAACTCCGTTGCGCCAAAACTCGTTTATCGCGCGGGAACCGTACATTTTTCCGGGATAAAAAGTATCCTATGTCCTTTCCCGGGACTCAAAGTATCTCCATGCCAATTTTCAGCAAAATCGGTTCAGCGGTTTGAGCGTGAAGAGGTAACAGACAGACAGACAGACAGACACACTTTCGCATTTATAATATTAGTATGGATTTTTTTCATAACACAAAGTCTTGGTGCCAAAAGTGGTGTCAAAAAAATTGCAGTTAAATTATAACTGTCAATTAATTTTATTGCCTATATTGTACCTATTTAAAAAAGTACGGAACTCTACATTTCAAAAGCCCGACACCCGTTTAGCTTTTTTCGTTTGCATTTCAATAAAAATGGGAGCACCTGTCATGAAATGCCTTACTTGGAAATTTCAGCACAAAAAGTCTGTATGATAATAAATACCAATAATGAAAAGTATTGAATATTGATAACTCATAAGAGTTTTGTCGTTTCTTTGTTTTTGGAATTGTGGGTCAAGGTATCCTACATGTCGAGCTTTTTTACGTTTCAAAGCCTGCCCACGTATACTTATTTGCAATAATTTTGATTTTTGCAATTCTAAAAATATCATTTGACATTGAAGAATTTCTCTCTCATGCATATTGAACACAATTTGTCACACACAACACAAACAACTTTTATTTTTTTACAATTTGCATATTATTATTACGATATATGGTTATTAATTATATTAATACTATAGTTTAGGCAAAAAAAAAAAATAATGCTCTCTCTAAGGAGTTGAGGTTGTTAACCTTACAGGAACATAAGACTTTAAGTCTTCCTAAAATCTGAATAGGGCGTTAAAATTTCCCTAAAATGTGTATCTGTCTAACTGTTTCGTCTTCACGTTTAAACCGCTGAACCGATTTAGTGAAATTTAATACAGCGATACCTTTGAGTCCCGGAGAAGGACGTAAGATAGTGGATGTTTCCGCGCGAGAAATTTTTTTTATGTAACAAAGTTATGGTAAGTAACATCTTGTTTCTTATATTTTGTAAGTATTTAATCTAATTTGCTTAATTTAATTGTTTTGTAGAATTCTTGGCACACGCGTCGTCTACATCCGCCGGAAGCCATTTTTGTGTACTCGATACTGGGTAAGTATTTACTTGGATACCTGGGGAAGGTACAAATAATATATGGGATTTGACATTAGTACTCGCTAGCAAAGCGTTGACTTACGTCAATCCCATACATTTTGTGGCGTTACGGTTTACGATAATCGCTTGCCACTTGTCTACTAGGGCTGGTCTTCGATAAATTTGACAGCGAAGTTTGAAATTGACAAGACATAGCAAGGTCCTTGTCACTCTGCGACGCGTTATGTCAAATCCCATACATTTTTTACTTTCAACTTTGGGGTCTTATCGGACCCAGTTATCTAAGTACCCTGGTTATTTCAAAACGCAACTTACAGTTAATAGCAGACTTAACTGCGGTAAGCCTGTTATTAAGGAGAATTATTACTGCCAAGGGAAATGTTTATTTCTCTATCTAGCCTGCGTTTCGAAGAATGTAAGCGGTAAACGTTCTTTGAGCTGTGAGATAACTATCATGGTTTGTATTATAGTATAATGATGATGATTGATGAATCTACCTAGCTATGTCCACACTCCACATTGTGCCTTTTTTTGTTCATTAAGGGCATGCATCATAGCGCAGTCAACAGAGCACGTGAGGCATACCCGCGACGCATGCCCTCTGACCGTATCCAAAACTTTCGCTTTGTTCTTTTTTTTCTGAAATTTCTTATGACCAAATAAGGCACACATATTCCACCCAGTAAAATGCTCTCGTCGCACATCTATACTAATATTTTAAAGAGGAAAACTTTGTTTGTATAATTGTAATGAATAGGCTCAACAACTACTGGACCGATTTTAAAAATTCTTTCACCATTCGAAAGCTACATTATCCACGAGTAACATAGGCTAAATTTTATTTTGGAAAAAAATAGGTTTCCGTAACATATTTGGGTTTTTCGGACACAAGGTGTAAAAAATCAACCAGAAAAGTTACTTATTTTGCGTACGCTGTCTAAACTATAAAAGATAGAACCATAAAATGCTGTAATTAATTGTAGATCTTATAAATATATACAAAATAGTCCGCGACACACTATACCTTTCTATGTCGAGTGAGGCACAACAACCATTTTTTTATTTAAAAATCTTGATTTTTTTGGACTACATTTAAACGCGTTTGTTTTACTCATGCTATTAATCCTTATCAAAATAAATTATTTGATCACTAATGGCGCATTTTCACTAGTCGATAGGGCCCGCATGCGGGGTGCGGGAGATTTCTGAAACGCATGCCACGACCAATGACAATGCGCCATTAGTTGTCAATTAGTTGTCATAGACTCCCCGCATGCTGTATACCGTAAGAGTTAACGACTAATGAAAATGCGCCCTAAGTACAGTTTATGTAGATAATATTTGGTCTTTGAATGACTAAAATTGGACGTTTGGTTTTGAAGTTATGGCGAAATTAAAATATTACGATTTCTACTGCACGGCCCGTTGCGAAGTGGGCGTCATCAAGGCGGCGTTGCGCGTGTGAGAGTTTTTCTCAGGGCTAACCAACAGTTCTTTTCAGGGCTAAACAACAATTCTTTTCAGAGCTAGAATATTACACGCTGTTAACATTTTCTTAAATATTTGAAAATTCCTTAGAGAGCCAGTTCGGACGACCATGGCGCCATACTTATATTTTAGTCACTTCAGTAAAATAATATGGGCAAAACAACGTTTGCCGGGACAGCTAGTGTTATAATAAGCTGACAGACTCGAAGAGGATATAAACTACGTAACACTGAGGGAGATCGCAGACGACAGACTTTGTGCGATCAAAGTCTGCGGCTTACATACATTCCGCATGGCGCGCGCCATCAGATTGTATGGAAGCCGCAGACTTTGATCGCACAAAGTCTGTCGTCTGCGATCTCCCTGAAACTGAACAAAAATGACAATGTTGGCGTTGCGTTCGTTGACGCATTCAATTATTGAATGCGCCAATACGAAAGTTGAATGAAAGAAGGTGACGAAAATTGAAGATGAAAATGCGCAGTGTGAACATAGCTTTATCTATCAACTAGATGACGCCCACAACTCCGTTGTGCCAAAATTCGATTATCGCGCGATAACCATACATTTTTTCGGGATAAAAAGTATCGTATTGTCCTTTCCCGAACTCAAAGTATCTCTATACCAAATTTCAGCAAATTCAGTTCAACAATTTGGGCGTGAAGAGGTAACAGACAGACAGACACACTTTCACATTTATAATATTGTTATTGTATCTTTACTTCGTATCTTAATATTTTTAAGGGTAAGAATAAGTGCCGAATTTCTTTTATTAATACTTTCGCTTCCATACTAGTCAAGAAAATAGCACCCGAAGAATGATTTTAAGCACAATCTTAGAGGTACGAGCGGTTTAAAATGCATTAAATATAAAACTAAAAATAATGCAGTATGAAGCTACTTTATCACGTTCAAGCCAATTTTATGGTGTCATTTAATACATTACTTCCGGAAAGTTCTCTTTTCACAGCGCTTGCAATTATGAACTCTACATTTTTCAGTGAAATGTTCAAGGTCTGTGGCAACATTTTTACATAACATCTACTGGAATCTTAAAATGCTTTCCCAGTATTTTTTACCAAACACAACTTATTTTATATTTACTTAAGTTAAGGCCATCCCCCGAGCAAACGACCTTGACCATACATTTGACGCGTTGCCGAGATCGCACAAAAATACTATTTTTAACTATCTTAGTTCAAAATTGATCTAGAAAAATTTTAAAACGGGGAATATGTACCTACTGAAATTGTCTATCTTTTGTCGTGTGTTTCAAATAAACGTAATTTGTAAATACTAAGGATATGCTGAAAGTATGCTTCAATTTTAATAAATTGGTATTACTTTGGAAGCTAATATCATGAGTTTATTAAACAAAAATAGAAAAAACGGGGAAAGGAATGTTGATATACTGAAGATTATTATTGCTGTATTTTTATTACAACTTTGTAGCTTTCAAATTATGAGATTATAAGGGAGATCGCACACGTCACACTTTTTGTGTGATCGAGTCTGCGGCTTAGGTACATACTATCTGATGGCGCGCGCCATGCAGATTGTATGGAAGAACTTTTTGTGTGATCGAGTCTGCGGCTTAGGTACATACTATCTGATGGCGCGCGCCATGCAGATTGTATGGAAGAACTTTTTGTGTGATCGAGTCTGCGGCTTAGGTACATACTATCTGATGGCGCGCGCCATGCAGATTGTATGGAAGCCGCAGACTCGATCACACAAAAAGTGTGACGTGTGCGATCTCCCTAAGGCTCTAAATACGGTAAATTACGGAATCTCCGTAGGGGAAGGCCCTAAGCCCTATCTAAGCTCCCTTTTGAGTCCTGACACGAGTGTAATATTAAAATTTTTTATCCATCCCAAAAACAATGCACAACGGCTCTAAAGAAATTTTCATTTCAATATTTTTTGTTACTTGTGTGTGTTTGGACCATATTATATAGACTTTTAGCGAAGTATTTAAGAAAGCTACTTTTTTCCGCTACCACCTGTGTCCTACTCTAGCAGTAATTATTGTAAGTACTTTTTTGAAAGCATTTAAAACACCTGTCGAATAATTTAGGAATATTTCGTAGATGGTGCACATGAATAGACATTTTACACCTGTACCTCTTCACTCCATTTGTGGACTTGCCATTACATTAAAAGCCCGAGCTTACTGAAATAACTCGACTTTTAGGGGACGGGCAACATACATCACAATTTAAGTTTCACCACTTTTGAAACGAATATAAAATGTTCTTGTTTTATGTATCTAGTTATTTGCAAGGACCAGATATTATAATAAAAATTAAATGAATTGAAAACCTAGGTATATATATATATATATATACCTAGGTTTTCAATTATAATTTAATAAAATAATAATTTATACTTATATATATATATATATATATATATATATATATATATATATATATATATATATATATATATATATATATATATATATATATATATATATATATATATATATATATATATATATATATATATATATATATATATAAGTATAAATTATTCCTTAAAAGTTAGTTATACAATATACAGCTCCTAACTTTACTCATAGCTTGTAGCTCTTCTTCTTTCAAGGTCTAGCGGTGTAGTTAACGAAATTAGCTTTTAATCATAAAATACATGTCTAATATTTATTAGCGTAAAATCCAAACAATATGCGATGTGTTTTTATCAAACAAAACAAAAAATACTTTGCTCTAAATTGCATTACATTACACCATCACATTGCATTAATGATAAAAATGTGACATCAAGTAATAATTTCGCTACAAAAAAAATTGTTGCAAAGGCATAGCTTTTTCCGTGTGATTATGGATGTACATTACTTGAACCTATTTTATCGATATAATGACTTACTTTTCAGGATTATAATGTGCTTCGAAATGATCGACCAATAGAAATATTCAAGAAAATACACGCACACTACTTGTATGAAAATAAGCACAAAATGGCCACGCGAGCCCTACTCTATCTTAGATACTTATTTTATATAATAATCTGTGCATTACACATTGTGACATTACGTTGCAGTTATGCATCGAATCGCGATCGGAAATGTCAATTTGAAATTTGGAACGATACGGCAGGGGGCGGGGGGGTGGCGCGCGGGGGTCACGGCCGAGTCAATAACCCAGCTCGCTAGACGGAGCTGCAGCCCCCTTTGAAATACATTTTTCAATGCTGCAAGCCTAGCCCGAAAATTATGTAAAATTTTAGGCTCAAAGTAAACGGTTTTCATACGTGGGCGTCGCAGTTTTGAGGTTTTTGAAAAGGCTTTGAGTTACGCACCTATTAGATCTCAGACTACCTTTGATGATGCGGATGCACCACGTCAAATTATAAACTTTTCTATGAAAAAATTCTGAATCCACTGAATGATGCAACTTCGTTGCGCCGAATTTTGACTATCGCGAGAAAACCGCAAAATCCGGGATGAAAACGATTCTTTGTCTGTTTGTCTGTCTGAAATATGTACAGAGGCTACAGACAGACACTTTCAAAATTATAAAATTGCTAGTACGAAAAGAACGGTCTATATTTGCTTTTAAATTTCGGAGCTCCGTCGCAAAACGAAGAGCTGAAAATATTATGTCTTAATGTGTTTCTTAATTATATTGTTACATTTGCGTTGGTAAATAGCGAACAATTCGAGCCATGTAGACCGTAGACGTGTGCCAAAACATATCTCGTACAATATGATATTCGAGTTAATTACATGCTTTTAGAACGTTACACAATTATTAATGTTTTTGTGTTCTGTATTTAGTCACCTTTTTGCAAGATTTGCGCAGACGAAATACCATATTATAGTGTAAGAGTAGAATATTGTAAGTTAACATTATTAATAATGACTTACAAGTTACAACACTTTACAAAAAAAATCCTTAGTTCAGTCTTGAATTAGTTACATGATGCATAAAAAAAAGAAAATCTGTCAAAAACCGAAACTGGGCTTATGCCCATTAATGTTTGTTTTTAAAAAAATTCTTATCGCCCATTTAAATTATAACAGAAAAATTACAGCAATTTCTGTAAAACATCTATGTAAGGGACTCTATTAGTATCGTCTGGTCCATCGAAGAATTTTATTCACAGGCAGTTGAGGGACCTACATCGTTTGGTTGGTTTATATCAATTCAATGTTGGTCGTAATCTATCGGATAGTTATTAGGAACATACATAAACTGAGTAGTAAAAATAGAATATGTTACTTAAATTTGTCAAATTAAGACAATATTTTTAAAAATATATTAATGTACTTTCTTAAATACTATTGTTTGTTAAAACTAATATGTATTCTGTGCTATTGTAGTAATTTGTAAACGCTAGTGAGTAAATTACCAATTACGTCACATACATATCCGTACTCATATTATAAATTATTACATTGAGAATTTAATTTAGTTGATATAATTAAATACATGATAATAATTTAATATTCATATAATATTTTTAATTGTTTATAAGTACTTAATTTGAATGTACTGCTGATTTGTATTTGTTTGTAATTCCAGATGTTATTGTAATATGATATTATAAGTGACGGTTGGTTATTGTTTTCAGTGATGTAAAAAGATGACGGTACTTTTGTAAACCGACACGGTGGTGACTGAACGATTTTGTAAGGCAGAAGCTTTGCCAAGTCTGAATAAAGTTATTGTGCTGCTAAGTGAATTTTATTATATTCTTCACATGGAGCTAATACAGAGATTCCTCATATAGTTTTGACATATTACACGACAGATTTACGTAGGTCTGCCATCTACTAATGAATCAACTTCTCTGATAGTACATAATAATGTAATTAGTAATGTAATAAATGAAGCGAGAAATTAAATTAAAGGCTCTTAAACTATTCGTTATCGTTATATAAGCCGGTGGCGTCATTCCAAAATGTTCAGCTCACCATAGACTACAAAATGTATAATTATAATAGTCCTATTATGTATTTAGTATACAAAATGTAGAGTCCATTAAATATAACATTATATATATAATTTTATTTTGTGGTTCAATCTAGCACATAGGTAATTATTATACATCTATACTTAACAATTAACATTATTCATGCGATTGTGTCTGTCTGTCTGTTACCTCTTCACGCTTAAATGGCTCAACTGACTTGGATGAGTTTTGGTATGGAGATACTTTGGAATCCCGGGAAAAGACATAGGATAGTTCTTGTTGAGAAAATATAGTTTCGCTATAAACTAATTTCCCCCAGGGGTCGCGCGTGTGAATAGATACTAAAGTTATGAACCTTCTCGAAACATAATATAATTACTAAGTATATTGTACTCGGCGAAACATGGCGGTAGCGGTCATTGACTCCCTGTCAAAAACTTGTCATCCATACTTCCATACTAATATTATAAATGCGAAAATGTGTCTGTCTGTCTGTCTGTCTGTTACCTCTTCACGGCCAAACCGCTGAACCGATTTTGCTGAAATTTGGTATGGGTATACTTTGAGTCCCGGGAAAGGACATAGGCTACTTTTTACCACAGAAAAATGTACGGTTCCGTCGCGATAAACGAGTTTTGGCGCAACGGAGTTGCAGGCCGCGATTGACAGTGAAGTGTCAGATTTTGTCAATCGCGGCTTTGTACGACAAGTTTTTGACAGGGAGTAAATGACCGCTACCGCCATGTTTCGCCGAGTACAGTATAGTTTTAATTTTTAAAGCGTTCAAAACAATATAGAATCACGTATTTTCTCCTAACAATGTAAAAATACTACATTATTGTTATTAAGTATACATTTTCAGCATTTTATAGTCACTAAAATTCTATAAGTAGAAATAAAGTGGACATATTTTATTACATTTAATGGCATAATAAATTTCAAAAAGCGAAATAAAACATCTGAAGGCGGGGGAGTGGCATAAAAACTGAAAAGGGGACAATTCAACGCTAATTACTTAATTAGCAGTTAATTTTCTTATTACTAATTAACAGCATTCATCGGAACGGCTAATTTCATTTTCTCTTGGCAAAGTGTATTTTTTTTAAAGTTTTTTATCCTTTTAGTCTGGCTCTGCTGGCAAAATTGTAGCAAAGTAGATTGTTGGTAATATAAATAGCTCTAACTCCTTCGATCACATAATATACCGGTTGTTAGGGTTGTTAATCGGCAATTTGTATGGGGGATGACGACGGTTTTTTTTTTTTTTGAGTTCCCAACATTGTTCTCATAGAAAAAGTTGTTCATTTTGACGGGCTCATTTGATGCGTTTAAGGATAACGGTGTTAGCCCTAACATCTTGTATAGTATATACCTCACGATTTAAACGGAATTTGTCGTAGATGGTAAATTGAGTTCGGAGATATTTAAATTAATCTATACTATAATCCATATTATGAGACTATGAGTATAACTGTCAGTTACGTCTTCACGCCCAAACCGCTGAACAGATCGTTATGAAAGGTTTGGAGATAGTTTGA
The DNA here is from genome assembly GCA_963422495.1 of Polyommatus iphigenia. Taxonomy (NCBI): domain Eukaryota; kingdom Metazoa; phylum Arthropoda; class Insecta; order Lepidoptera; family Lycaenidae; genus Polyommatus; species Polyommatus iphigenia. The sequence goes on from OY730189.1 coordinate 15,228,075, forward strand.
GTCCCGAGTTGCGGGCATCAACTAGTATAAAATAATTGATACCTAATATTATATCCTAATTTCTAACTTCACTAGCCATCGATTGCTATTTGACTAAGTGCCCAAACACGTAAAAACCTCATAATATATATTTATCTGCACAAGACGTCCCGAAATAATCTATCAGCCTTCGCACCCACGAGACAACACGTACATCACATGAATTATTTAATAGTCCCATAATACATAATGATGACGAACTTTTTATGTATTAAATACATACCGAATAAACAATAGGTATTGTATGTCGCCTTTATAATATAAGGGGGCAAATGAGCAAACGGGTCACCTGATGGAAAGCAACTACCGTCGCCTATATGGACACTCGCATCTTATCAGCTGCAGGTGCGTTGCCGGTCTTTTAAGAGGGAATACGCTCTCTTCTTGAAGGACTTGCAGGTCGTATAGGTATTTTGTGAAAGACAACAGCTTTGGGTGGTAGGTAGAGCTCTAGATCAGCCATTCTCAAAGTGTGCTCCCGGCTCCGCGGAGCCCTAGGGCTCCCCAAAGGCCTTCTAGAAGGCAGGGGCTCCGCGAACGATACATACCTAAAGTGTTTTTAGAAATGTCATCAGACACCAGCATGAAGACAATTAAAGACAAAACTTTATTATTCTTGGATCCCTCAAAAATGTGACTTCTTAAAAGGGTTCCGCCAACAAAAAAGTTTGAGAGCCGCTGCTTTAGACAAAAAGCATAATCGCTCAAGATAGGTCAGTTTTAACACAGAATCAGACTATGAGTATACAAAATATTTATTTGTGTTCTTTAGCAAAAGTTTCTTGATTTGAAAACTACTCTCAAAAAAACTCAAGTAAAAGTTAGCCCTAACGATTTCGCTGCTTTTCAGTCCAAAATAACTATTCCCTAAACTCTAAAAAGCGACAGCCGCCACCTTTATATCTTAAACATTAAAATGTTCCAGAAATATTTAAGTAGCGGGAAAAATATTTTTTATCCAATCCAAACATTTGTATTATAATTGTTGATTGAATTTGAAATTTTTAAGCTCGGGCCTCGGCCGATCACAGGCTGTCGCTTGTCATAACATTTCTCCGGCGTGTATTTCTGTGCCATGTTTGAATGCCATTTGGGATTTATTGAACGGTCTGAATAACTTCGATATTTGATAATACATTCGGAAAGGGATCAAACCGTGCAATATGGTTTGTATGAAACTCTCTACTGCAGCGGTTCTGCATTTTTGACGGACCCCCGACTCCCGAGAAGAGAATGTTTTGTCTTTGAATGAATTATCTCCAGACACCATGCAATTATCTGATATGACATTTCTAAAAACTATTTCAATGTATGGCTCGCACTCGCAGAGCCCCCTGCAAGGTCTTTGCGGAGCCTAAGGAGTCCGCGGAGCACACTTTGAGAATGGCTGCTCTACTGCAACGCAAACAAATCAAAATCGTAACGGCTGTGTGGCCAAAGAATAATTATTAGTTTAACAACCGTGACTTCTAAATGGTACGTATTTTTCAACTTTTTCAAGTATGGTCCAATGAGAAACTTCCTTAAAAACCGTACCGAAAATCACTACCGCTACCGAATAGTACCGCCCGTAACTCTTCTTTTTACGACTCGAGAACTCCAGGCTAAAGGTTGAGTAATCAGCGTGACAACCGGAGCTCACTTTCATCGTCACGTATGTGTCACGCCGTCGGTGTCACGCTATATTGTGTTTGGCGTGAAGTCAACACGTCACGGAAGTCGCGGCCAAGGGCGGGCTATTACCATCGCCAATATTCACTCATTTTGTGAACTTAAGTGCGCCATTTTTAGACTTCGCCTCTAACGATTGTAATCGTGTTTTACTAATCGCTTTCGTGTTTGCATCGATCAGATTAAGATAATCTACTATGTATTATTATTAAAATAGCGAAAGTGTGTCTGTCTGTTACCTTCTCACGCTTAAACCGCTGAACGTATTTGAAAGAAAGACGGTGTAGATTTAGTCCCAAGAAAGGGGTATATACTTACTTTAGAATAGTTATTATCAAAACTTTGGGAAAAGTTTGGTACGTACGGTGGAAAATAAGTTGGCGCCTCATCAAGGTCCAATTCCAATTTTCTAATTCTAGTACTGTATTTTCAAATTGATAGTAATCGGGCTGAATCGAACAGGGATTAGACAGTAGAATCGTGAAACTGATCGCCCTTAGGAAGTATATTTAAAAGTTGTATGACATAAACGTTCTTAACTATAACTACAACTAGTTACCTATAACTAAAAAACGATACCTTTATGATTATGATGTCATCATCTACAAAGGTTAATATTATATACCACGGCTTAATGGTTATATATATATATATATATATATATATATATATATATATATATATATATATATATATATATATATATATATATATATAAAGGTCTAACTAGTTTATTTTAATAATTCTCATTTCTCAGTAGAGAAATCATAAAAATCTGTTCCGGCAATGTCAGGTAATTAAATATATGTTATCGCCCACATAACTCACAGGTTAGGTATAAGTAATTAAGTATACCTCGCGTACAATTTTAAGGTTACTTGGAAAAAATGGAAAGGGGATAAGCAGTATTTTATTTTAGTTGTCTCAGGTGGGGCTCGTTTGCCCCCTTATTTTTTTTATAAAATAAGGGGGCAAACGAGCTAACCGGTCACCATTCGGGATGGAATGTATTATGTAACTGCAGTCGTCCATGGACACTCGCCATATCAGAAGAGAGATCAGCTTTTTAAGAGGGAATAGGTACACTTGAGGGAAGTTACGAAAAACGCACTGAAAACTGCCACTTAAATCAAGGTGATGAGGGTGGTATATTTTTGGCGTGGAACGATGGCGAGAAATTGCAGGAGGTATGATATATAATATAATTATCTGTTGGCCTCTTGGCGCACAGTTTTAGTACCATACTCTAGTGACAAGTGACTAACTCACACACAGCCCTTTAGATAGCTCAGGCTTATAACTTTAGGTTTAAAATATCGTGCCTTAGATTATATTTAATATCATTTCATTGAGTAATATTAGATTTGAATTGCAAATAATAGAAACCTCAGTCACCCACTACTATTTCGCGAGGTCATAGTGTCTTTGAACCTTATTTAAGAATCCATAGTACGTTATGTATTCGTAAATCTAAATATTTATAGAAATACATGTCTTTAGTATGTGTACAGTAAACTTTATAATATTTTAATTAAGAATAGTACCCATATTATATTAAATCTTTTTTCGAAAGAGTGCGTTCGAATGAAACAGACGCGCTCAAAACTCCTCAAAAATCCTCCTTAAAAGTATATTGAAGACGTAAAATAAAATCCATTTCCACTTACGTTTTTAACGGACTTCAAAAAAAGGAGGTTATCAATTCGACGCGTATACAGTATGTAATATTTCCAAAACTGCCTAATTTTCGTATATTATGTTAGTCTATATCAGCGTCTGAACAAATGTGCCAAATTTCAAAAGTGTATGTATGTATGTATGTAAGTATGTTTTTATGTTTGTGTTCGCATATCTCTGGAACTACCATACCGATTTCAGTAATTCTTTTTTTGTTGTACTAGGTATTGCTCAACTTAGGGAATAGTGCAAGTTTTATCAAAATCGGTTCAGTAGTTTTGGAGGTAGGGAGTTTTAATTCTCAATTACGTTTTTGAAGTCGGTTTTATCTTTTTAAAATACAGTTATTTATTAATTATGGATGCCCCATAGATTCATCTATAAAGCATTGAACGAGCTACAAAAACTATACACAACTACAAACTAGACTTAAAACTGCTTTAAATGAACTCTACAAACTTAGTTTTCATTAAAACTTGCGGCGCATTTTTTATACGTTCGAGGAAATTCGAGAGGCAATAGGAGTTTTCAGGTTTATTCAATACCCACCCACCACGGGAATATGAATGCGAAAGTTTGCTTCAATATTTCATAACTCATTTGCTACCTACCTAGTACCCACTACCCACCTAGGTGCCTTCTTAGTACTTAATCTTTCAGGCCCCGCGCGAGCACCGGTGATCGCGAGAACAAAAGAATACAATGGGAATTCCTAGAACCTCCGATCGAAGGATTAATGCGTTTGTAGTTTATACCATTGATTATAAGACCTTATTTATAGTATGGTTTGTAACATGCTTTATAGCAGGGGTCACCAATAGGCTACTTGACCTATATTCAATTTCATTGAGCAAATGCATATTTCTAGTAGAACTTGGCCTAGGGAACCGTATTTCACCCTTATCATCAAATAAAAGCTTATGATTGATAAATAAAGTCGATTTGAAAATATGATTTTATGAAAATAGGATTTGTACTGACGAAAACGCTTTTGCGGTACTTCCGATTTGGATGTGACGTCATCCTCATAGTAATTTAATATCTTTTATTTATCGCGCTCGTTATATGTAAGTTTATTTGTACATAAATAATAAGAATAAGCCTAGAAAGATTTGTAAAATATATTTTCTTGAATAATTCACTTAAAACATCAGTTTTATATATTATCTCCATTTATTGTAGACGGGAAATGAAATGGCCAAAACTTTTCTCCAAAAGTTTTCAATACAACAAATGATTTGTAATTTCTTATTTTATTCTTTTATAATTTTTGGGCACTTTTAGACTCGTAAATTTAGCACATAAAAAAATGTTCAATAAAGAGAGTTTAAAATACAAAGCGTATGACGTCACACTATGGCGGACAGTGTTTTCGGCGCCATTTATGAGGCATATTTTTCAATAAACATTTTTATGAGTTTCTACTGTGTAAAATATTAAAATATTAGTTTTTTTTTTTGTGAAAATGAATGATTAAGAAGCGATTAGCATGAAGAAAAAAAGTAGGTCAAGTAGCCTATTAGTTTCGCTCGGAGTCCGTTTTAAGAAATAAAATACCTTCGCGGTCCGCACATCAAAAAAAATTAAACAAATGTAATTACGGAAATTACAAAGGTATTTGTATCAATGAGAAAAGTGTCAATTTTTGTTGCTACATATTCATCAGTATGTCGAGACTCGAGACCGATATTAATTTTTAACGAAGTTCATCTTCGAACATGCTTGGTCCGCCCACAATGGGTCGGCGGTCCGCCATTTGGTGACCCCCGCTTTATAGTTACAAAAATAATTAGGTAGACCGTACATAATAGAGTATAAGAGCTGTACATTTTTCCGGAATAAATATCCTATGTCCTTTCCCGGGACTGAAAGTATTTACATACCAAATATTTTTAGCAAAATCGGTTCAGCGGTTTGGACGTGAAAAGGTAACAGACAGACAGATAGACTGACAGACAGACAGACACACTTTCCCATTTATAATATCGATGTAAGTACATCACAATGCAAATTACATAAACTGGTTTGTGAGTTGTGACCATAAGGATATTAAATGTATCGCGCGTCGCTTAACGGTATATTATTATATTCTAGATTTCTTTTAGGCTGGTTTTATTGTTAAGCGTTTCAGCAGCGCCGTTGGAGCGCCGCGCGTTCGAAGATGTATGGGGGTATTAGTTGCGTTGCAGAGTCGCGCGCTTGAGCAGCGCCGTTCGTCCGTACGTTTGTTACATCTTTGAACGCGCGCGCTCCAACGACGCTGCGAAACGCTTAACGATAAAACCAGCCTTAGATATCTACATTCTACAACCTGAGGATTTAAAAAAAGACGAAAAAAGCCGATAGACCACCTACATCCGTCGATCTATAGAATTTTATTTATTCTTTAGTCGATTCTGCTACGTAATATCTAGCTTTTGATATTAGATTGAATAGAAAGGTGTGTGAAATTGGTACATAACCTTAATTTATTGAACAGTTTTGGCAGAAAATAAAAGGAGTTTATTATTAATTTTTTTATTTCATTTATTTAAAGTTAAGTAATCATTAAATCGCGGAGTGCGGAGTGATATCCATCCTGTAGACACCTACGCGCTCAGATGCGTTCACATAAAATTTATTCGCAGCCAAAATAATAAACAATCATTTCCTCCCCTTTATATTTATTGACCTAGAAAAAGGTTTATGATTGTATTATATTTGAATATCGACTTTATATTTTGCGACTTACGTGGGGATCTAGGAATGAAGAAATGGGTAAAATATGTGACTTTTTCACCCGACTACAGCGAAAAAGGAAGGAAAAATATTTTAAGACAAGTTTTAAGACAAGACAAGATTTGAAGTTGCTTAGCCTTTAGGACTGAGGACTGAAAATAAGTGAAATATTATGTGACTTTTTCACCCGACTATACAGTGAAAAAGGAAGGGTAAATATATTTTGAGACAGGCTTGCTTGTAAGTTGTAATAAATAATAACTGTACGTATCATATGGACTAGATCCAAAGGTCTTCGGGCAAGGATAAAAAGTGCTATACAATGTTAGACAAAAGTAAAGCTAGTATTTTGACCACATACTTCTGTAGATATTTTTAGCCATTAAACTATCATCTCATCGCTCATGATTACTTTAATAATAATAATAATATCTATGGACGCTTCACACCACGTCAGTCTGGCCCCGTGCTAAGTACCTGAAGGACTTGTGTTACAGGTACCAGACAACGGAAATATATTTAATAGTTTTATGCTATACATATATTTAAGATTTTTATTATATCATACACATATTTAATACACATCCATGACCCAGGAACATTGAAAAACTTTTTGTTCCGTCGGCGGGATTCGAACCCGCGACCCCCGGCTTGAGTTGCCACACACTCTAACCATTAAGCCACTGAAGTCGTTAATGGTACGAAAATCCACAGCCAAACAGGAAACTCCTTCTATTTTGGAAGTCAGTAAAGATTAATTCAAAACACGTTTTATTATCTCACAAGTCATCTTAAATGTACAACAAAGTTAAGAAGAGTACGCCAAAGAACTCGCGACATTAAACTTGTGCGAGCACTCACAAGAGTCACAACACTCACAAGAGCAACTCATAAAGAAGAATTGAGCTTAATGTCACTTTACTTTTTACCCGACTACACAGGTAGGAAAATGATTTTGGTAGTAGGTACTATAAATACCTACTAGATACCTACTAGGTAGTAGGTATATTTTTATACCACAGTGTAAGCTTTGCCCCATCAACCAGTCACCACACATTCCCGTCGCTGTATCTCCTGTGTCGCCAGGATCGACAGCGGTATCAAACCATTTGATATGATCTCAGGGAGCCCGAGGGTGCTAAAGCTTTAGCTAATGCTAAAGCTTTCTTGGATCTCGCAAAGAAATAAAGAAAAAAATTGGCAGAATATTTCTGTTAATTTAGACATAATATATAGCCTGAATCCTGATCCAGTGGAGGTGTCATTTGTCAACAGGGAATATTACGCAAAGATCGGAGCAGAGGGCGCTTACTCACACACAGTAAATAATTAGACCAAAATCCGACATGTTCATCAGAATAAACAAAACTCTCTGTTTTCTGTCTTTGCTGGTGCTGTACTCTAGCGTGAAAACATTGAAGAATTATATCTATACATAACTAAAAAGGCGTGAAAATGAAACGGACACTTTTTGAGCGAAGTAAGCGCTCTTATTAAAACCTACTGTTGTGAGTTATATTAGGTTATAGGTAAGTTAGCCTAAAAATAGATACTGATTTACCAACATCGATTAAAACTTTTAAAGATGAATATTTCATTATAAACATTTATTAGTATCATTATCGTTATCGTACTTGACAAATAGATCGAGGGCACAAACGTCACAGAGTATCTTCTATACTTATTTATAAAACAAAGTCGCTTTTTTTTCCCTCATGTCCCTTTGTTCCCTTTAATCTTTAAAACTACGCAACGGATTTTGATGATTCTTTCAGTGTTAGATAGCCCATTTATCGAGGAAGGTTAAAGGCTATATTTTATCACGCTAAAATTAATAGAAGCGAAGAAATAGAGGAAAATGTGGAAAAAACGGGGAAAATTATTTGAAACGGCTAACTTGAACGCGCTAATCTCAGGAACTACTGGTCCGATTTGAAAAATTCTTTCAGTGTTAGATAGCCCATTTATTGAGAAAGGCTATAGGCTATATTTTATCACGCTAAGACTAATAGGAGAATGTGGAAAAACGGGGGAAATTATTTGAAAGGGTTTATCTTGCAAACTACTGGAGCAATTTTTATGTTATTTGGCACATAATATAAGAAGTAGACCACATGAAGGATCGTGATAGGCTATTGATTTTAATCATTTTTTCAGTGGCCATATATTTTATACCCGTGCGACGCCGGGGCGGGTCGCTAGTAATAAATATACGGTAGAGTGTAGACCATCTTTGAACTAAAGATTAAAATGTCCGAATCGATATCGCCCACAAACGTGATTTCATAATGTAACTTTAGAACGCAGAATAACACTCCTATATCCTTTCCCTCTCTCATGGTATCTTCATACTAAATTACATCAAAACGTTTAAGCGGGAAGAGGTTGACAGACGGACAGACACACTTTCGAATTTATTTATTTATTTATTTCCATACTTATTTCTACCATTACAGATTTACCCCAATGCGATAGAAACATACAAATAAAAGCTTACCACTAAATAATATTCAAAAAATGATTGTACCTTAACTAAACTGAACAGTAACTTATTTTATACATAGCGATCCACGTGAGTTCACTCTGAGCACAGCAGAAAACGTCGCATTTGTAAGTAAGGATAGCTACAATTAATTGTTATAGCTACATACAACATGATAGCTACAGCCTACAATAAAATAAAAGTTGAACTTAACAGTAACTGTTATCTTTATTAATTTTATTGTGTTTTTTTTACGCCCGCGCGTGCTCTACTTATTTTATTCCGCGCAGCTAAACTAAAACTTTTACACAAAATTAATTTTGAAGGCATTGTCTTAAACATGTACTGTATTTATGTAAATTCCTAAATTTTGCTCATAATAATAGGTATATATAAAAGTTAAAAAAACTCATTTAGGGCTGCTACTTTCACAACGAACTCAAAATAAGAGACACATCACACACTATTTCCTAAAGTATTAATAGATCACTTTGTTAAATCCTGTATTAAGTTATTTTTATAAGTTACAAATTATTGTAGACAGTATTTTATAAGTTACAAGGATTCGTTTACTTATAATACCTATGCACTATACAAATTCATTTGCGGGCTTTAGATTTAACTTCCTACATAAGAAGTAAATCTAAGCGTTGATTAAAATTGAAGGTTATATTTTTTAGATTTTTAACATTTGCAATTATTATTGTAATCTGGCGGTTATTTCCTTGCTGCTTTTAGGGCGTTTCATTATCCTAAAGGCTAAAATTACCATATCAGTACTTATTGATTAGCGATTACCATAAAATATAATTATTATAGTTATGATATTTTATAATTATCTATGAAAAAAAGGAATTTTCAATTTTGTTAGTCTCGCTTAAGCTGAGAACGGTTGAACCGATTTGGCTAAATTAGTCTTGAAATATTCTTGGAAGTCCTGGGAAGGTTTATAGTAGCACGGTGATGGCATATTGCATTCCAGTGGTGCGTCAGGTTAATGTGACCGTGTTGTACTGTATATGTTTTTAATTGTAATTTTCCATCTTTTTAGCAAAAGATGGACCCGTGCGAGTTTCTTACGCCGGTTCTTCTCGACGGGTTAGTTCCCGAACCGGTGGTAGGCACCGTAGTATCGACGTTCGGTAATGTTTTTGTAAAAAAATTACTCCGAATAAAAATATTTTGATTTTGATTTGGAGGGGAGTGAATAGTGATACGATGTTCACCGAGTCTAGTTCTAGTTATTTAAATAAAACCACTAAATAATGGGATTGTACGGAGTGCACCGAAGTCTAGGATAAAATTACATACTTATTCTTGTTTACTTCTAGCAAGGCCCAAATTTTTTGCGCTTTTAAAAACCTGCTCAACCTGATATCAATATGTATTAATGTGATAATAAACATAATATTAGCAAGACCAGTATCCTGTTAAAATTGTTGGCTAAATTGATCTTTTAAGCTAGATTAATTTTGGGATACTGTCTGATCCTAAAGACTAAAATTTTGTCATATTACCTACATTACAATCTTGTACCAATAATGAAAGTTTAATACCTTTACCTAAACACTAGTTTTCAAAAATAACTACCAAACAAGTCAGGTCTAAAATCGAAATTATTCCTAATCAGATAATAACGTGGCGCCAAAATTTTTTGCAATCCCAAAAACCTGTTGGACCTGACCTGTTGGTTGGATGTAACCAATATTAAAGTTATGTTGTAATAATAATAAACATTATTACAATATTACTTTAATATAATTAATTGGTACCAGTTATTCCTTGTATAATTATTGTTAACGACTTACTAGAAAAATCTAGTTACAACATAATTATTTGGTTATAAAATGTGGGTAACAGATGTAAAATAACAGTATCTAAGTCTACGAATAATAAAAACTATTTATTATTCGTAGATCTAAGTAGATAATATTATGTTAATGATGAAGAAGAAGAATGAATGATGAAGCTCACAACTCGGTTTCGCCAAAATTGTACCGTTCTGGTTCAGGGTAAAAAGTATCCTACTCGTATATAATATCCTTTCCCGGGTTTCAAAGTCGATTCAACAGTTTGGGCGTGAAGAGGTTACAGAAAGACATGCAGACACACTATCGCATTTAATAGTATTAGTGTGGATTGTGCCGGTTGCAGAATATCAAAGTTCACGTACTCTATTCTCTCGTACTCTTCAGATTGGGCATGATGAATAACCATGATTGTCATTTTTTATGAACATTCGTTAGGCCTGAGAATAGGTTTTAATTTACTTTTTATATTGATACTAGAAATGATTTATATGGCACAACGTTTACCGGGTCAGCTAGTGATTTAATAAATTAAATTTCACACTGCGATTTAACCTAGTAAAACAATGTTTAAATAATTTCACCACACCTCATTTTAATACTGCAGGTTGTTCAAGTATGAACATTTGAGGAAAATTTAATAGCGCGGTTTTCGTGTCCATTTATTTTAATTCGCTTTGAGAATTAATAAAGAGTAAACCTCATTATGAAACTGAGGTGAGGGGACGTGACCGACTTTTCAATTCAAATAATTTTTCTATTTGGTTAAAATTTTGTAACACACGCTATCGAATCTCTTTTTATTTTATTTTATTTATTTTACAATTTATGTACACACAAAATGAAGTCAAGAAACCAGCTTTAAACTAAAAATATGTTTTGTACAAAAGTACATCTTACGAGGGCTGCTATTTATGTATCCGGAATTAAAAAAAGAAACAAACATATATCATTTAATATGGTTTTATTGCTTTTCAAAATATTCGCCGCGATGATCGACACACTTTTGCATACGCTGGAACCGATTTTCATAGCACTTTTTCCATTCTGATTGAGGTATCTCCAAAACGTGCATTTTGAACGCACCAACAGCCTCTTCGCGGCTCGAAAAACGTTGACCACGTAATTTGTTCTTCGCGTATGGAAATAAAAAGAAATCGTTAGGTGCCAAATCAGGGCTGTACGGCGGATGACCAGTCAATTCGATCTTTTGACCCTCCAAAAACTGAGTTGTTTCAGCTGAGGTGTGACAGCTAGCATTGTCGTGATGTAATATGATTCTGCGTTGTCGGTTGTCCTTTCTTATTTCTTCAAAGACTTCTGGTAAACAAATGGTCGTATACCATTCAGAATTAACCGTTTTACGATTCTCTAATGGCACTGTAGCCACATGTCCATTAATTCCAAAAAAACAGGCCACCATTTGCTTCAAAGTACTTTTTGCACGAGTAACTTTTGTTGGTTTCGGCTCATCTTGGAACACCCACACCGTTGACTGTTGTTTAGTTTCGGGGTCATATGCATAGATCCAAGATTCATCACCTGTGTAGATATTATAAACGGCTTTTGACGTACCACGGTTGTATTTTTTTATCATTATTTTGCACCAATCGACACGAGCCCGTTTTTGATCGATTGTCAAGTTGTGCGGAATCCAACGCGAACATTTTTTTTTACAGCCAAATGTTCGTGTAATATCTTATGTATGCTCGTCATACTTATGCCTAAGAACGCCTCTATCTCGCGATATGTAACATGACGATCACGCATTATTAGTTCCCGCACAGCATCTATATTTTGTGGGACAACAGCTGTTTTTGGGCGACCTTCTTTATTTTCATCCGTGAGCATAGACCGCCCACGATTAAACTCACTGTACCAGAGATAAACAGTGTTTTTTGATGGTGCTCCAAAAGTTGCGGTGAGTTGAATAAAGCACTGTTGTTGATTTAGCCCACGCCGAAAATCGTAGTAAATCATTGCACGAAAATGTTCACGCGTTAAATCCATGGCAAATGAAGACACGCAATTTTCAAAATGACGCCACAATGGAAAAATAATTGACAGTCACATGAAACAAAATGTATTCTTCAACCAAAGAGTTCTATTTTCAAATGTTGTAATTACTTTTAAATATTGTTCTTGTAAGTGGCCAGTTCCGGATACATAAATAGCAGCCCTCGTATTCCAGAAATGGAATGCCTTCCAGAAGGCCTGAGTGATAAAGGAATGCGTGATTGTAAAATATACAAAAATTCTAGCTTCGGTTTATGAAGTTGTTGATCTGGGGGCACGGTAGTGCCACACCAAGACGAGCCAGGCGAAGCGCAAGGGCACAACCTACCTTTTCTCGAAGTGTTTCGTCGTTTTTTTGAACCCTCGTAAAATTGATTTCATCGGAATCAGTGGACTTCAGATACATCATTGCTACCGTAAAAAGAGTTTTTTCGTCAATCTATATATATTATAAAACAAAGTCGCTTTTTTCCCTCATGTCCCTTTGTTCCCTTTAATCTTTAAAACTACGCAACGGATTTTGATGATTCTTTCAGTGTTATCAAAAACCACTTTTTATCACTGGTACAGTGAGTTTAATCGTGGGCGGTCTATGCTCACGGATGAAAATAAAGAAGGTCGCCCAAAAACAGCTGTTGTCCCACAAAATATAGATGCTGTGCGGGAACTAATAATGCGTGATCGTCATGTTACATATCGCGAGATAGAGGCGTTCTTAGGCATAAGTATGACGAGCATACATAAGATATTACACGAACATTTGGCTGTAAAAAAAATATGATCAAAAACGGGCTCGTGTCGATTGGTGCAAAAAAATAATAAAAAAATACAACCGTGGTGCGTCAAAAGCCGTTTATAATATCTACACAGGTGATGAATCTTGAATCTATGCATATGACCCCGAAACTAAACAACAGTCAACGGTGTGGGTGTTCCAAGATAAGCCGAAACCAACAAAAGTTACTCGTGCAAAAAGTACTTTGAAGCAAATGGTCGCCTGTTTTTTTGGAATTAATGGACATGTGGCTGCAGTGCCATTAGAGAATCGTAAAACGGTTAATTCTGAATGGTATACGACCATTTGTTTACCAGAAGTCTTTGAAGAAATAAGAAAGGACAACCGACAACGCAGAATCACATTACATCATGACAATGCTAGCTGTCACACCTCAGCTGAAACAACTCAGTTTTTGGAGGGTCAAAAGATCGAATTGACTGGTCATCCGCCGTACAGCCCTGATTTGGCACCTAACGATTTCTTTTTATTTCCATACGCGAAGAACAAATTACGTGGTCAACGTTTTTCGAGCCGCGAAGAGGCTGTTGATGCGTTCAAAATGCACGTTTTGGAGATACCTCAATCAGAATGGAAAAAGTGCTATGAAAATTGGTTCCAGCGTATGCAAAAGTGTGTCGATCATCGCGGCGAATATTTTGAAAAGCAATAAAACCATATTAAATGATATATGTTTGTTTCTTTTTTTAATTCCGGATACATAAATAGCAGCCCTCGTACTGGAGAATTTTTTATGTTATTTATGGTAACATACGATCACATTTTATTTGGCACAGATAAGAAGTAGATCACGTGCAGGATCATAGGCTATCGTTTTTAATAATTTTTTCAGTGGCTACGACTGTTTATACTATACCTAACTAGCGACGCCGGGGCGGGTCGCTAGTTATAGTGTTAAACAAAGTGACAGATTTACGAAAGAAAATGTGTTAGTCCGTAAAATCTGACTTGCTATTCTTTTGCATTTCTACTGTTATAGTAATCAGCCTGGTGAAAATGAAAGTCAAGAAGTCAAATTACATTTGGTTTCATTAACGATCTTGAAAAATAAATAAGCATGACGTGTCCAGCCGTCTGACGTCGCGTGTCTCGGAATGGGAAGCCATAAGGAAACCTCCAAGTGCTGACTGTCCACCAATTTAGTTATTCACACGGCGTCCCAAGGTGACCAAGTATTAGAGGTCAACCTTATGACACTCCAAAACCTTTGATATTTGTCTCGTTCTTGACTTTTTTAATGCACAACCCTCCAATTACTTTAATTACAGCTTCTAGAAGGTTCGGATATGACATGTCATAAACCTGCTCCGACGTCGGAAGCGTTGTCACTTGTCAACGTAGAGAACACGTGAAATCATCAAGCCCGATTCTGTACCATTCATTATGTACCATCGAAGAAATTGATTCATATTTCATAGGCAGTTGACGAGCCTACGGGTCTACACAGACGGACTGCATTTCAACTGCAATCCAACTGCAAATTGCAGTTGGATTGCAGTTGACACGACTGCAATACGACTGCAATAGAACTGCAAGCCAAACGCGCAGTCGGATTGCAGTTCAGTTGCAGTCGGCGTGCAGTCGTGTAAACTGTTTGGTTTGCAGTTCTATTGCAGTCGTATTGCAGTCGTGTCAACTGCATTCAAACTGCAATCCAACTGCAATTTGCAGTTGAAATGCAGTCCGTCTGTGTAGACCCTACGCCATTTGATCGAATTATGTCAATTTAACGTTAATCGTGATCTGTCGGCTGGGTTTGACACAATGCGACCAAATTACTTAGGTCCGCCATCTGCCTACTACTTCTCTGATAGTACCATATATAACTTCGATTCAGTCTAGGCTCTAGAGTCTAGACTCTTATTATTATTATTATGACCAAAAAGTTAAAATTCTTGTTGCTAGGCTCTGTAGCTCTAAAATTAGGTGCATTTAGAAAAGTGTCTCGATAGAAAAGAATAAAATGTTGCCTATTCGATTCGTCGATGGTTTTATTAGAAAGGAGGTGAAATAAAATCGGCCAAGTGCGAGTCGGACTCGCGCACGAAGGGTTCCGTACCGGTATAGAGCGAAAGTAGGCAAAAAAATTGTGTTTCTTGTATAATGGGAGCCCCCCTTTAATATTTACTTAATTAAAATTTTATAATTAATTATTAAAGTATTAATATAATTATTAATTAAGAATTTTGTGAAAATTTCAAGTGCCTAGCAGCTGTTACCATTATTGATTACGAGCAAAAAAACCTAAAAAATCACGTTTGTTGTATGTGAGCCCCCCTTAAATATTAATTTTATTGCGTTTTTAGTATTTGTCGTTATAGCGGCAACAAAAATACACAATAATTATGTGAAAATTTCAGAAGTCTAGCTATAGCGGTTCTTGGGTACAGCCTGAATACAGACGGACAGACATCGAAGTCTCAGTAATAGGGTCCCTTTTTTACCCTTTGAGTACGGAACCCTAAAAATAGAAAAATCATGGCGTATACCACCTTATAATCTACTAAATTGGGTAAATCCTGTATTTAGTAACGAGATAATGACTTAGTTTACTGCGTATTGGATTAGACAGCACTTAGACGCCATAATCTGATTACGGGAATCATCTTACCAAACATCGATAATGAAGAATTACGTCGTTAAGATTAATCCATTTTCTATGCGATAAGTCGGAATGTAACGAGTTGCGCAACTATTGTGTTCCATTCCAAGATCGTGACGTTATATTTTTATTTATTTATTTGCCATTTATTTCGGGCTTTATTATTATTTATTACAAATACCTTACAGACTAACATACTGTATATTAAATTTATAGCGCGCGGTGTCAACAAAATTTCTTCAAATTTAAAAGCTTTTTAAAACCCTGGTACACCTTAAATCAAAATACCGAAAAATAGCTGTGCAGTGTGCACATAATATTTCATTTTTTAAATTAAGTAAACTTTATTTATACCAAATTTAAAGCTTATTTAGCCCCCCATTACACAACTTTAGCTTTACCCATAAACTATTTATCATTGGTAAATGGTAGGTTTAAGGTTACGTCACTGCATAGATAAAGTACTGAGTAGTGAGTTATTTAATAACGTGTATTAACAATCGAAAGAATCGAAAAACCTAATTCAATATGTATGCCACCTCTTATAGAAAGACTTATGAGCAAGCGATAGCGAGATGTAGGCGACTCTTAGCGCCATCTGTTATGAATTTTTGGAACTAACTTAATTTGAACAAATTTACGCATTTTCACCCCCTTACAACCCCTTTTTCCAGTTAAAAAGTAGCCTATGTCCTTTCTCAGGCTTTAGACTATCTGTGTACAAAATTTCATTACAATCGGTTCAGTAGTTTTGGCGTGAAAGCGAGACAGACAGACTGACAGAGATACTTTCGCATTTATAATATTAGTATAGATTCATATAATTAATACCTTAAGAACTAACATATACACATTTAATACATTACTAGTTGTCCCGGTGAACTTCGTGTCACTTTAAAACCTTCCCTGGACTTCTACGAATATTTTAAGACTAAAATCAGCCCAATCCGTTCAGCCGTTTTCGAGTTTTAGCGCGACTAACACATTTGGAAATCCCTTTTTATATATAAGAAGACTAGCTGTCCCGGTGAACTTCGTGTCACTTTAAAACCTTCCCTGGACTTCTACGAATATTTTAAGACTAAAATCAGCCCAATCCGTTCAGCCGTTTTCGAGTTTTAGCGCGACTAACGCATTTGAAAATCCATTTTTATATATAAGACTAGCTGTCCCGGTGAACTTCGTGTCACTTTAAAACCTTCCCTGGACTTCTACGAATATTTTAAGACTAAAATCAGCCCAATCCGTTCAGTCGTTTCCGAGTTTTAGCACGACTAACACATTTGAAAATCCATTTTTATATATAAGACTAGCTATCCCGGTGCACTTCGTGTCACTTTAAAACCTTCTCTGGACTTCTACGAATATTTTAAGACTAAAATCAGCCCAATCCGTTCAGCCGTTTTTGAGTTTTAGCGCGACTAACACATTTGGAAATCCCTTTTTATATATAAGATATTATTGTTATTCAAATTATTCATAAGTTACATAAGTTATGCCCCTAGCATTAAACTTGACAATATTAACGTTAAACGCAAACAGTCACCTGTTATCTTGGTTTTTACTTGGAAAATAAATTTTCATTTTTAGAACATATAATTCAAACCGGTGAGACAGCGAAGCGTAATTTTTACTCCTTTACCAAAATATCTACGTCGACATGGGGCCTCTCCTTCAAAACCCTAAAATTAATTTACACTGCTACTTACCTAGGCAGAATTTGCTACGGGGCCCCCGTGTGGGCTGACAGAGCAACAATCGGCGCGGCTCGTCGCAAGTTGCTACAAAGCCAACGTCTTGCTCTTATATTCTTATGCAAAGCTTACAGGACCACAAGCACCGAAGCCTTACCTGTGTTAGCCGGAGTTTTACCCGTTGACCTTGAGATTCAGCGTCGTGCGACAATTTACTATCATAAAAAAAACATTGACAACCCGTTCTTTTTAAGCGCTCGCGATAAAATTAAAATAGCAAGACTGTTTGAACCTTTAGAAAACTCTGTGCAAAGCCTAATCTCCGAATGGCAGTCACGATGGGACTGTTCCACCAAAGGGCGACACCTTTATAATTTTTTCCCTAATATTCGTGAACGGCTATCCAAACATTGGATGGATATTGATCACTGCGTTTCTCAATTCCTGACCGGTCATGGAAATTTTAAGGCCAAACTTTACGGATTTAAACTAGTAGCATCACCCATGTGCGAGTGCTCGACCGAAGGCAACATGTTTGAACAAACCGCGCATCATGTTCTCTGGGAGTGCAGTCTCTGACAGGACGAAAGAACTACTATGCTAAACAACCTATTCTGTACATCTGGAGTAGCATACTACGGTGATCTCGTGGACAGCGCTAGGAACTTCCGTGCCTTCAAGCGTTTTTGCCACAATTATTATTGGCAACAGTCAAACACAATAAACTCCAATATTAACTTAGCTTTAGCTTAGGAGTCACAATTATTAACCTTATTTCCGTGGTGCTCCCCCTTAAGTTCTTTGACTTTCGATCATTGCAACTTTGTGCTGTCTCCCGCTTTTATGGGGAGGGAAATTGGAATCTTCCTACTCCTCCTATTTTCTTCTGATTAATTTCGTTGCGGGTCCCAAGACAGTATTAGCATGTCCCTCGGGCTCCCTGAGATCATATCAAAGGGTTTTCGTGGTTGGATGCCGCTGTCGATCCTGGCGACACAGGAGATACAGTGGTGGGAATGTGTGGTGGGCCAAAGCCCGTTAAAAAAAAAAAAAAAGTTACATAAGTTTTTTGATTTTCGGTCATTGCAACTTTGTGCTGTCTCCCGCTTTTATGGGGAGGGAAATTGGAATCTTCCTACTCCTCCTATTTTCTTCTGATTAATTTCGTTGCGGGTCCCAAGACAGTTTTAGCATGTCCCTCGGGCTCCCTGAGATCATATCAAAGGGTTTTCGTGGTTGGATACCGCTGTCGATCCTGGCGACACATGAGATTGGGCGTTTTCACACTGCGACGGTAACGACACGACGCGATACCACAGAATAGATAAGGGCCACCGCACATATAATACAATTTCAAGTTGGCCGACTATCGTACAAACTAAATTGCGTAGTGTCACAATTTAATTGGACAACTTCATCGTACGTACGCTGCCACCCGCAGACTTTTAGATTTAGTTGGTAACGGTGTTGCTAGCCTAGCGACGTGCGTGTTAAAATGCGTAAAAGGCACGCTTTTATTGTGGCACTAATAAAACGAAGGCGAAAAGAAAGGAGAATATTTTGGGTGCATTCAATACTAAGTGACAGATTAGAATTAGGAAAAAATCATTGATCATACCTTGCATTTTAAACTTCGATATTATCCAGATAAATTTTAATGAAAAAATCCAGATAAAAAGGTGATAATAATCCATATTTCCATACTAATATTTTTTTATTATTATGTGATTCGGGGCCGTCACGATGAAGTTCTCCAATTAAATTGAGACACTACGCAATAGGCTACTTGACCTATATTCAATTTCATTGAACAAATGCATATTTCTAGTAGAACTTGGCCTAGGAAACCATATTTCACCCTTATCATCAAATAAAAGCTTATGATTGATAAATAAAGTCGATTTGAAAATATGATTTTATGAAAATAGGATTTGTACTGACGAAAACGCTTTTGCGGTACTTCCGATTTGGATGTGACGTCATCCTCATAGTAATTTAATATCTTTTATTTATCGCGCTCGTTATATGTAAGTTTATCTGTACATAAATAATAAGAATAAGCCTAGAAAGATTTGTAAAATATATTTTATTGAATAATTCGCTTAAAACATCAGCTTTATATATTATCTCCATTTATTGTAGACGGGAAATGAAATGGCCAAAACTTTTCTCCAAAAGTTTTCAACATTACAAATGATTTCTAATTTTTATTTAATTCTTTTATAATTTTTGGGCACTTTTAGACTCGTACATTTAATTTAGCACATAAAAAAATGTTCAATAAAGAGAGTTTAAAATACAAAGCGTATGACGTCACACTATGGCGGACAGTGTTTTCGGCGCCATTTAAGAGGCGTATTTTTCAATAAACATTTTTATGGTTTCTACTGTGTAAAATATTAAAATATTTTTTTTTTTTTGTGAAAATGAATGATTAAGAAGCGATTAGCATGAAGAAAAAAAGTAGGTCAAGTAGCCTATTTAGTTTGTACGATAGTCGGCCAACTTGAAATTGTATGATATGTGCGGTGGCCCTCTATTCTGTGGTATCGTGTCGTGTCGTTATCTTGCAGTGTGCAAACGCCCATACAGTGGTGGGATTGGGAATGTGTGGTGGGCCGAAGCCCGTTTAAAAAAAAAAAAGTTACATAAATCCATACTAATATTATAAA
Source organism: Polyommatus iphigenia (assembly GCA_963422495.1). Taxonomy (NCBI): domain Eukaryota; kingdom Metazoa; phylum Arthropoda; class Insecta; order Lepidoptera; family Lycaenidae; genus Polyommatus; species Polyommatus iphigenia. Next base: position 15,248,250 of record OY730189.1, read on the forward strand.
TGCGAAAGTGTGTCTTTCTGTCCGTCTGTCTGCCTGTCTGTCTGTCTGTCTGTTACCTCTTCACGCCCAAACCACTGAACCGATTTTGCTGAAATTCGGTATGGAGATACTTTGAGTCCCAGGAAAGGACATAGGATACTTTTTGTCCCGGAAAATTGTTCCCGCGCGATAAACGAATTTTGGCGCAACGGAGTTGCGGGCGTCATCTAGTAATATTATAAATGCGAAAGTGTATCTGTATGTCTGTCTGTTACCTCTTAACGCTCCAACCGCTGGACCGATTTTGCTAAAATTTGGTATGGAGATAACTACTTTGATTACCGGGAAAGGACATATAGGATACTTTTATGCCGGAAGAACGGTTCCCGCGCGATAAACGAATTTTGGCGCAACGGAATTTTTGCGAGCATCGTCTAGTGAGTATATAATATTGCATTGACAAAATGTTGTTTTATAAATAAACTAGATGACGCCCAGAACTCCGTTGCGCCAAAATTCTTTTATCGCGCGGGAACCGTACATATTTCCGGGACAAAAAGTATCCTATGTCCTTTTCCGGGACTCAAAGTATCTCCATGCCAAATTTCAACAAAATTGGTTCAGCGGTTCGGTCGTGAAGAGGTAACAGACAGACAGACAGACACACGTTCGCATTTATAATATTAGTATGGATTTTATAAAACTACAATTTGTTATTTATTATCACGGGTAGGTATTGTGATACGCATTCCCTACAAAAATATATGACTCAATCACAATAAAATATTCAACGTAAACAACGATATTAAACACCCCGTAAATTATAAAGTGTCGACAATATTATGCTCAACGAAACTCATAATTACTACGAATACAACAGATTGAATAAACAGCAAAGAGTCATCAACAACATTTCTATTAAGACGTACTAGCTGTCCCGGTGAACTTCGTGTCACTATAAAACCTTCCCTGGACTTCTACGAATACTTTAAGACTAAAATCAGCCCAATCCGTTCAGCCGTTTTCGAGTTTTAGCGCGACTAACACATTTGAAAATCCATTTTTATATATAAGATAGGTTCCGTACCCAAAGGGTGAAAACGGGACCCTATATTCATGAGACTTCGTTGTCTGTCCGTCTGTCTGTCTCCAGGCTGTATCTCAAGAACCGTATAGATAGAGTTCTGAAATTTTCACAGATTGTGTACATTGGCTGCCGCTATAACAAAAAATACTAAAAACAAAATAAAATTAATATTTAAATGGGGCTCCCATACAACAAACGTGATTTTTTGGCCTTTTTTTGCTCAATATCAATAATAGCAACAGGTAGGCACTTGATATTTCACAAAGGCCTTAATCATATGTCTACTTCAATATTTAAGAATAATAATTGAAGTGAGCACGGTAAAATAAAAATGTATGTCTACTTCAATATTTAAGAATAATAATAAAATAAAAATGTAAGGGGGCTCCCATACAAAAAACACAATTTTTGGCCTATTTTTGCTCTATAACGGTACGGAACCCTACGTGCGCGAGTCCGACTCGCACTTGGCCGATTTCTTTTTAATTCGCCGAATGAAATCTTTCTCTCTTGATAGTTCACAGATCTACGTCAAGAACACATCTCCCAGATAGATTATATACTATTTTTAGATAATAAGAGTTGGCATTTCTCATTTAGTAGAATGTGGAGGTTTACTGCCGCACTTAAATACATTTAATGATGATTAAAATTTAATTCACTGAAGAGTTTAGCAAATGATTATAAGGCGTAAGGGTGAGCCGTGAGGCCAAACGAGACTCGACGTGAGTCGCAGAATTTCGGTCGCGTAATCTTTTCATACAAATCACGACTTTTCACGACACGAAAATTACGCTCGTGTGAATCAAACAGGTCTTTTGTATGAAACTGAATGCAGCAGAATTTCTGCCAACCGAAATTCTGCGACTCACAACTCACAAATTACGCTCGTTTGGCTTCACCCACAGAAAAAGAATCTTGATATGTCTGTGGCTTCACCCTAAGCACAGAATACATAAGGTTATTTGGGGGTATTCCGAATTTGGTTATATTCCGAACAACCGAAAAATTTACCAAACGAAATAATATTTTTATGTTGGCAACATTTACCTAGGCGCCATGTTGATTTGGCTATCGGTCGCCAGTTGACGCTCGTCGCTAGCGGGTTTCGGACGAGTGCAGTGACAGTTGTTGTGCCAACGGATGATTTCGCGCCATTTTTAGAAAATCGGAATAACCCCAACTTGGATTGTGTCTAAACTAGGTAAGTAAATAAATTTATTTTTGCTTTTATGGCAAATTGTCGTGTTTTAAAGACAATTCAATGTGCCAGAACATTCTATCTCTAATTTTTAGTTTTATTCGGAATAAACCCGACGGGGATATTCCGACATGTTTTGTTCGGAATAAACCCATTTTGTTTTCTCATAGTAATTTGCAGAGGTTCTCAACCTTTCAAAATATGTAGTAGCGAAAAGGTATAGAGACAAAGCTTCATACAACCGCGCCGTCGTAGGTACTCTACTACAAGTTATGGCCGATTTACACGGGTGACTAAAGCCGCACGATTTTCGCCGCACGGCGAAAATCGACCGTGTAAATGGCAAGTCGACTACGCCGCATGCGGCTAAAGTCGCAAGCCCCAAAGTCGTGCGGCCGGCGGCCGCATGCGGCTGGTGACTAAAATCGACCGTGCAAACGCTCAGTCGCAAGCGATCGCTTGCTGCAAATACTACTCGACTGGTGACTTGCCGGGTAACTAAAATCGACCCGTTAGTCACCCGTGTAAATGGGGTGGCGATTCGACTTGGACAGGCGATTCGACTGGTGACTTGCCGGGTAACTAAAATCGACCCGTTAGTCACCCGTGTAAATGGGGTGGCGATTCGACTTGGACAGGCGATTCGACTGGTGACTTGCCGGGTAACTAAAATCGACCCGTTAGTCACCCGTGTAAATGGGGTGGCGATTCGACTTGGACAGGCGATTCGACTGGTGACTTGCCGGGTAACTAAAATCGACCCGTTAGTCACCCGTGTAAATGGGGTGGCGATTCGACTTGGACAGGCGATTCGACTGGTGACTTGCCGGGTAACTAAAATCGACCCGTTAGTCACCCGTGTAAATCGACACTAACAAGCATGCTCACTAGCCACCGCGTCGCGTACGCGCTGCAACTGGATGAAACCGGTTTACTCTCGCTTAGCTAGTCCTTCGATCGCGGATTCTTGGAAATCTATTGTTATTCTATTGTTGTCGCGGTCACCGGTGACCTTATGGGACTTGATAGGCTAGTGGTCAAACGGAAAAGACCCACGCACGTACATGTAAAATATTATTTGTGAACCTAATGATGAAATTCTTCACTTATTATAGATAAAATAACATAAGCACTTGACAAAAAAAATCACTTTACGACAATTAATAATTTCCCTAGTTATTTATGTGTACCTTCAAGTAGGTACATGATGTACAAACCCTTTACATTTTTCGCCTTCTATCCACGGGAGGTAAACCCATCAAGCCCCATAAGGACACCGGTGACCGCGACAACAATAGAATAATAATAGATTTCCAAGAATCCGCGATCGAAGGATTAATATGTAGGAAGATATGAAGGCAATACCATACGGCACTTAACTTACATTGTCTAAAACTGCATTAAGTACTTACCCCATCTTATTTTTTCAGGTCAAACATGCCCCGTACCTACGTCCGTAAGAAAATTAAAGCATATACGCCAGAAGACTTAGCCGAGGCGTTAGAAAAATTAAAAAATGGAGAACTTACTATAACCACTGCAGCAGAACAATAGTAGTTAAACGCACCCTACTTTGTTTCGTTTTTATAAGTTTGTAAGTATTTCGTCGTAGTACTTAGAATCTATCTTGATCTATTTTGCTTGATAGAGAAACAAAAATAAAGTTTGGTATAAATTTCATATTGTCTTTAATTTCAAATTTTACAACGCTTTGATGAGTGTTGTTGTATAATCAAAATGTTGAGGACCTCTGTCACTGGATGGGGTAATTCCGAATTTCAAATCTATGAAAATTCGGTTGAGCGATATACTTCACACATACGTTAATATTTTTGTCACCGGGGGTTTTCCGAACGAAAAAGAAATATGCACTTTGAATACTAGGTCTTAAAACACACTTTTGAATGAGTTCGGAATAACCCCGACATAGTTCGGAATATCCCCAAGAGAAGAAAAAAAAAGTGTGTTTTTTAAATAAGTTTAATTCATTAACTAAAATGCATATCATGACTCTATAAGTGTACGCTAATAGATAATTTCCTTGACTAGACAGAGGTAAAATCAGTTTTTAAAAACAATTACAGATCTTTTACAAATAAATAAAAACTAACACTACCTATCAACTCAAGAAAAATCGTATCGGAATAGCCCCAATAAACCTTATAGTACCTTACGGTACCCTAAGTCAAAATATTCTTCGTCTCTGATTGCGGCAGTTAGTCAATACCAAAGCCTTTTAAAACAAAAGCCCGCTCCTTTTGATTTGATTCAATTCATAATATTTAGTGACTAGGCCTAGTTTACTAATATGCTCTGACATCGACCCAGTTGTGTAATTAATAATTACTAATTAGTATTAAAATGTACGTCCTATATTTGAACATTGTAACACATGTGGACACAGCGTGACGCACATGGACTGGGATCAGGGTTACAACTAATTAATCTATATTCCCACTGTTGTATCCTAGTTCCTGGAACTTAATTGCTTTCATGATCAAAGCATGACTAGAGAGTACCCATCAAATCCAATGTTTGAAAAAAAAATACTAATGTCTCCTATCATTCAATTTTCTAGCAAAACTGCGAACACGCGCTCCATAGTCCATGAATATGCTTGAAGTGACAACTTGAAAAACAAATAAAACACCAACTATAGAGAAAGATCTCTTGTTACTAGGTCATTTGGAGTCTGATTCTTTAGTTACTTTTAGAGTTGTTTCCAACTTCCGAGTATTAGCTGAATTGGAAGAAAGCTTTAAAGTGGAAATTTTGTTACAACAGTTCTGACATTTTGATAGATGCATACCATATATTATGGTATGGCATTGGCATAAGTTGCATTGTTCTATGACATTCTGGCACCCAAATGTGGACATTGCAACAGGAACTAATTTAAATACGTTATTCAGCTCACAACGTTACGTTGAGGACAGGAAAACAGGCCAGTATCCTGCTATCGAGCACTCAAATCAACACTGTGCCTTCATTAAAAGTACGTGCCTGCTTGTTTTACGGCTCCTCTGGGAAGTGTATTTTAAAAGCATCGACTACATTTGCTCGTCTTGCAGAAGTCTGGAAAGATGCGTCTTGTGACTTGTCGCCAAAATTTACTGCCTGATGAATTTATTATTTTATGTTCCTTATATAAAATGTTGGTTATGTTAGATGTTTGTTTGACCTTCTTTAATTGTTAATGAACTTCGAAGGAAAATAAATTGGTTATTTAGTAGGTCGTTTACAAAGATAGCAATAAAACTGGACTCGAAGTTTGTCAAAGGCGCAAATTCGTTATAATTCCGACGAAAAACTTTTACACAAAGTCTCTTTTATCGGTAAAATTCACGAATTTGTTAAGTGTCGACGTATACTTGTCTAAATTACTTCGTCTTGAAGTTTATGAATTCTAAATTAGAGCCATTAAAAGATCCAAGGTCAATTTAGTCTTTACAGTCTAAAGTGTGCCTACGCTAGATGATAAGGCTTTAAACTTTTAGAATATTTAATATGTACCTACCCCCCAACATCCCCCCAACAATAACTGAAATCTGCTGAAACCACAGCTTCGCAGCTTTAGCTGTGCAAAATCATCTTTAGGTATTTCGGTCATTTAATCTAGTCATTAATGGTCTGGTAATGGTTCTGGTACTCTTTTAACTTATTTCATATATCCAAAATTAATTACAGGTTGACGTCATCGTAGACAGCCAGGCGTGATGGTTTTTATGCTCCATTGTGCCTAACGAAATAGTCTATTTCTGATCCAGACTTGAGTTGGTGACGCCTAGGGCAAAAGTTTATGAACCACATAGGTATTTATTAAATGTTTATGTTACACAGTATCGCTATAGAAAATACCTACGAGCAAACCCAGTTCCTATAGAAGTATAGACCGATGGTTACTGGACCATTATGTCCTGAAGTTTTTTGTCCAGTATAATTCTGTGTTGATTTTCTCAGGCTTTGTACCAATCAATATATATGCATTTCCTCATTGCTAAGATGGCACAAGTGAGCCAGCTGCTGCTAATACAGTGGCAACCTTTCCACCTTAATACACATTAAATATGTATGATCCATTGTTTATTTGTGTATGAGCTTGCGTCACAAAGACATATTTTATTCGAATTTAATAATTCATAATTTTTAACTGGCATTTCTCTTGTTATTACCATTGGATCACAATAATATCTAGCAAGTTTACATAATGAATGAGACTTAGAGCATTGCTATCATTTCTAAATCTTCACTAGATCTATCGTTACTGGGTATTATACGGTCTACTCTAATACACATCATAGGCTGTTGGTAGGTGTGTTGGATGTTGGTATTATAATATTATTATGTACCTATATCGTAAGTAACAGGAAAGTATTATTCTGTTATTCATCATAATATTATTAACCTAGCTAGTACATAATTACATACAAGTTAAAACAAATTAGAAGTGTCGGTTCCAATTCAAAACATTATCCAGGTTTATCACTTGGATTCTCATTGTTTACATTACAATGATGAGTACACACTTAAAATTTTATTTCTAACAGCTGAGGACTGGCAATTATCGTCGAAGCAACATGTGCAAATACTCAGATAACAGTTTTTTAATGTTTGCACTAATTTAATATCCGAAAGCTCTAGTAAACTAGTTCACTCGAAGCACATCAAGAGTGCCAACTCCTGCCAACTAAGTGAAATCAATGTTTTTATCTACTTTTTACGGCTCGCCGACTACAATAAAACACGAAATCTACACCAAAATGTTCACCGTGACCGGAATCGCTAAAAGTTCAAAGACTTCGGCAGCAGCGTCGCGAAGCCCATCGTAAATCACTTCACATCAAAGGACTCCCAGCACGCGCCAAACCGAGTTACTTAATGTTATTTGAAAATAGTTAAGTTGGCGCCTTACCTCTATAGGAGTTCCTCGGGGGCGACGTCCCTCCAGACCGTCGGACGGAGCGGGCGCCGCGCTAACATAAACACACCACAAGCACGAGAATGAGATCGGAACTAGGAACTTTATAGTAAAATACCACCACACACTCACAGTCGTGCACTGAAATCCAATTTTCGTGTTTGTTATTTAACAGGGGTTAAGGTTTACAAGCGCGCATGTCACTTCAATTCATAAATGTTTCGACGAGCTTTAAAACGGCGTCTCCCGCGGCGGTCGCTCGATGACTGCCGGGTTGCGGCGGGCGGCGCGGCGAGCGGCCCGCGTCGCGCGCCGACAGTTGATACCATTTTATTTTGGTCGCATTATCACACTCGACGGAGCTGAGGTAGGAGCCCGCCTGACCGAGGGAGAGATGAGAGGGTTGGAATGCACTGGGTGCCACTTCAACATGGTTACTTTATATAGGAGCATTACGCATACAATAACATTATTTGAATGAATGAAAGGTGCTTGATTTGTATTGAACGACATGTGAAGTGCAGATTAAACTTTTAAAACAAACTGTAGAAAAGTACCGTTTATTACCACAGTCAGTTTTGACCTTATTTTTGACAGTGATTCATAACTAGTAGGTAGGTTATACTGGATCGGTTTACCACTGTACATAATCTACCCCATTATCAATCAATAAAGAATGACCTACTAATGTAGGTAACGTTTAATTGTTTTAATTTATCAATTTAATTTGTAGCAGCCTTCATTCGAAATTCCAGTGAAGCAATTCATCTCCCTCCCAGCTTATGAAATTTTAATATGAGGGTGAGGCGTTACTTATCTTCCGGCTTCCTGGATATCCTACCTCCCAAAAGATTAAAATATAGAACAATTATATACCAGTTTTTGATGTTATTTGTCAAATCGCACCCTTAATCCAACACTGGCACTGGCACATCCAAGTAAAAAATGCAAATTTTACAGGAGCCGCATTTAAAAATTTTAAGTGAGCAGAAATGTACATAAATTACGATTGATGATCGTTTACAGAAGCATTGGTAATTTTAAATTAAATATTTAAATAATATTGGTATCCACAATTATTTTTTCTATTTTTTTATTATTATTTAATGTTTTTTTTTCATGCAAAATGTTTCTAAGTGACACTTTTCTTTTCATAAGTTTATTTTCAATTTTTGTTAGTGTCATTTTGGTTTTTAATATTTATTGGAAATGCGTCACAATACATAAAAATACACTTTTCTGGTAAAAATCCATTAGAACTTTAAGTGAAGATTGTAATTTTGATATTTTATTAATTTGATATTTATTAAACGTCATTTTTTGTTTTTAATAAAAAACAAAAAATGACGTTTTGGAAAAGAAGTTTTAATAAAAATATTCAAATAACCTCAGCGCAACACTATCCTTAACATAATAATGCCACTACGAATAAAAAAAACTTAATTTTTCAACTTAAAAATCACACAGTGGTGTTTTTTTCCGCTTAAACACAGTTTAGACATTAAGCGAGAGAAAGATATAGTTTAGTGTCAAAACAATTAGCAATGCCATCTAGGGCTTAGAGTAGGAATTAAGAAACAAGAGTCAACGCAAGAGATAGGTCCTCGAGTGTTTAACTAGATGGCATTGAAAACGCATTGTACAAAAATGTTGGATAGTGCCAGTATTGGATTAAGGGTGCGAAATTATCTATATTTTTGACAGGATTTAGAGTTATACCCTAGGGCCTAAGACTTATCACGTTAATCATACCTAAATCACCAACCAGGTAAAGTTAACTCCCCTAAAAACCTAAATTAACCAGTTTCTTACATCTCAAAGGTTTCTGAGGTCTTTTCCAGACGCGAAATTTTTAAATGTCCCTTTGACTCGTGCCTTGCAAGGGGGGGACAATAAACAGGTCAATGCATCTGATGCACTATCGAGCAAATCACCATACCTAGCTATTACTGTTTTGCCCATACTCCATAGTATTTTTTTGCGTAGCCAGGTCTCCCGTTCAGCAGAATATCGTCCTAGTAGGATGAGTATCCACTATCCAGACTCAAAATTTTAATGTCCCTTCGCGGCAAAACGAGACACAAATAGCCTTTCAATAATTGTTATCGCGGCCCACTTGGGCCTTATGGGAGTTGAAGCTGTTGAAGCGTTAACTCGTGATTTAGGGGGGGGGGGGGGGTTAACTGAGGGGGGTGGGGGGACGACAATAAACAGGTCAATGCATCTGATGCACTATCGAGCAAATCAAAGGCGGCGCTAATCTGCTTGACAGATACCATGCGAACGGAAATAGCACGCACGTCAGAAGCCGCTGGCCTCATTATTGTCTTAATACCACTTCAATTCACTCAACAATAATAGTGCTAAAAGTGGCTATAAATATAAACTCAAACTCAAACTCAAACTCAAAATTTTTTATTCAGAATAAATTTTTGCAAATATTTTCTGAAAGTCTACATGATGCCTACCACCGGTTCGGGAACTAACCCGGCGAGAAGAACCGGCGTAAGAAACTCGCAGGGGGCCCACTTTATTTACCAAAAAAAGTGAGAAAAAAATTAATCTTTTAAAATAAAGTTTACAATGCTGTAACTTAAAATTATACAATGTCAACATACATACATAATTGTAAGTCATAAAATAATGTAGAAGTAGCCTTGCAAGCAGCCATCCTACTCCCAAGATGTGCCGTCGTTTATGAAATCATTGACCTTATAATAGGCTTTGGCACACAAACGTTCTTTGACTACTTTTTTAAATTTATTAATGGAAAGATTTTGAACTTTTTCTGGGATTTTATTGTAAAGGCGTACACATTGACCTTTAAAAGATTTACTAACTTTACTAAGTCTGATCACCGGTATTTCTAGTTTGTACTTATTTCTAGTGTTTCTTCCGTGACTGTCACTTTTGGTTGTAAATTTACTAAGATTCTTTCTAACATATAAAACATTATCCAAAATGTATTGAGAAGCAACAGTTAGAATACCAATTTCTTTAAACTTTTCTCTCAGAGGTTCAAAAGCTGACATTTTATAAATTGAACGTATAGCTCGCTTCTGCAGCACAAAAATCGTATTAATGTCGGCAGCGTTTCCCCATAAGAGGATGCCATACGACATTCTACTATGAAAATAACTGAAATAAACTAGTCTTGCTGTGTCTTTGTCAGCAATTTCCCGTATTTTTCTGACTGCGTATGCTGCAGAACTGAGCCTATCTGCAAGATTAGCAATATGAGGACCCCACTGTAGTTTACTATCTAGTGTAATGCCTAAGAATACAGTGGTGTCCACCAAATCCATCTTCTCATCATTTAATAGTATATTGGTTTTAACTTGCCTGACATTGGGCAAAGTAAATTTTAAACATTTAGTTTTCTTAGAATTTAGAAGTAAGTTATTAACATTAAACCAATGTACTATTTTTGAGAGAGCACTATTTACCTCGTCGTAATTTGACTGTTGTCGCTTCACTTTAAAAATAAGTGAAGTGTCATCAGCAAAAAGTACTATCTCATTATCCTTAACAAGATAAGGTAAGTCGTTTATGTAGATGAGAAAAAGGAATGGACCTAAAATGGATCCCTGTGGGACGCCTAATTCTATTTTGGTCCCATTGGACCTTTTACTATTAATGTCAACCCTTTGAGTTCTATTTTTGAGGTAAGATGTCAAAAGGTTGAGTGCTGAGTCCCTAATGCCATAGTGGTGCAATTTCCTGATTAATGTAGCATGCTCAACACAGTCAAAAGCCTTGGAGAGGTCGCAAAAAACCCCTAGGGCATCCTGCGAATCCTCCCATGCTTCAAATATACTATAAAGAAGACCTATACCAGCATCCGTTGTGGATCGACCCTTAGTAAAACCATATTGATTTTTGTGCAATAAACTATTTAAGTTAAAATGTAATAGTAACTGATTTAAAATTATTTTTTCATATATTTTACTTAGAGTCGGTAGAATCGATATAGGCCTATAATTTGTAGGATCAGATTTAAGTCCCGCTTTAAATAAAGGTACAACCTTACTGTGCTTCATCAAGTCAGGAAAAACACCACTCTTTATGCAGTCATTAAAAATCATTGATAGATGAGGAGCTATGATGTCAATTATTGATTTGATAATTTTAGTAGACATACCCCAGAGATCAGTAGTATCTTTAATATTTATTAATTTAAAAGTATCAACGATATCTTTGGGGACAATCTCTCTAAACCTAAAATTGACATTACATTCCTTTACATTGTCTCTGAGTAGTTTTTCAGCAGCTGCAGGTGAGGAGTTTAAATTTTTCGTAGTTGAGACCGGAATGTCAGCAAAAAATTTCTCGAAGACCGTCGCAACCTCATGATCATTGGTAATCTTTTTATTTTCAAAATAAATTTCAAAATCAGAGCTACGACAGGTGACGTTTCCAGTCTCACCAGCTATTACTTTCCAAGTAGTTTTGATTTTATTTTTCGAATTTTTAATTTTATTCCTAATGTGAATAGCCTTAGCGGCTTTACAAACTTTTTTAAAAATCTTTGAATAGTTTTTTACATATGTTTTGAATTTATCACTAGTATTCATGCATTTTTCATCATACAATTCATATAATCTTTGTCTGCTTATTTTAATTCCTGTAGTTGCCCATACTGTGAAATTATTATTTTTTTTATGGCTTTTTTTAACCGTTCTAGGAGTAAATACAGTATTAAATTGGGTTCTTATCATCTTAAACAATTTGTTAAATGCTTCATCTGAGCTATTCGTCTCATCCAATAATAGTTGAATACTTGAACTTAAGTTATTTCTAAACTTCTCAATACGTTTTGTATTCACAGGAACAAACACACGCTTTTCCTCTAGGTAACTATCGCAATGTATATTAAATGAGGCTAGTTGCCCACAGTGATCAGAGCTAAGCTTATTTATTATTTCTTTTTTACATGGAGAAAAGTTACTAGCGACCCGCCCCGGCGTCGCACGGGTATAAAAATATATATAGCCACTGAAAAAATGATTAAAATCCATAGCCTATGATCCTTCACGTGGTCAACTTCTTATATCTAATCTATGCCAACATAAAAATTGATCTAGTAGTATGCGAGATAAGCCCTTTCAAATAATTTCCCCCGTTTTTTCCACGTTCTCCTATTAGTATTGGCGTGATAAAATATAGCCTCTAGTCTTCCTCAATAAATGGGCTATCTAACACTGAAAGAATTTTTCAAATCGGACCAGTAGTTCCTGAGATTAGCGCGTTCAAGTTACCCCTTTCAAATAATTTTCCCCGTTTTTTCCACATTTTCCTCTATTTATTCGCTCCTATTAGTCTTAGCGTGATAAAATATAGCCTATAGCCTTCCTCGATAAATGGGCTATCTAACACTGAAAGAATCATCAAAATCCGTTTCGTAGTTTTAAAGATTAAAGGGAACAAAGGGACATTTATTGAGGGGAAAAAGGCGACTATGTTTTAGTAGGAACATCTACGAGCATGGTTTTACATTTTAAAGTTAAATATTAAGGGAATGTTCTTAAAATATAGGTAGCTAGTTAGTTAGTTACATAATAAATAATAAATAAAAAATAACACTCACCATCAGTTATAGTTATAACTGATGGTGAGTGGTGACCTCTCCGAATTATCACATATTATTTTCGGGAAAACGTTATGCCTAATGTGGCATCCTCTGTTCATTTCTAGACTGGATAAAGAAGAATAAATTGTTTTTATAATCTGTATGGTCTTCATGATCAAGTCAGCAGCGTTTGTCAATGGCCGTGGGACCAGCCAATATATTTTAAACGCGTAAAATGTAAAAATGTCACAGCATTCTGGAAATTTGGACATATTCCAGGGTGGAATTAGATTCGGCACTATTCTTAGAACATGAAATATGTATGTTATTTATTTAATAAATTACAGAGATAATAATATGTAAATACGCTACGAATAACTTATGTCATATTATGTATTAATTATTAAATAATATTGTCATTTGTCGCGGCTGACCTACACGCTTGCCTTGGATTCTAGTATCTAGGTATAGCTATTGGAAGTTGGAACTTGGAACCAAAACCAATCAATTTGAACCAGTGCTTGCAATGCTACTAGCTAGTTGGTTATTTTAAACCAGAACTTCGAAATTTTATTTCTTATGTCATCTAAAATGTGCCTAAAAGCATATCCTAAATGTTTTAAACCTACTTCGTTTTAATCCTTGGATCGTGGATTCTTGGAAATCTATTGTTATTCTATTGTTGTCGCGATCACCGGTGACCTTATGGGGCTTGATTTGGAAGGGTTAATTGATAAATTCCATAATACATAAGGTGTAATTTTAAAAACAAGAGGAACATATTATTAATCCTTCGATCGCGGATTCTTGGAAATTATTGTCCTCGCGGCCTTATTTTTATAATATTAAATGTACTCACCAAAGTTTTAATTAGTAAGCTAAGGGGGTTGCTTAAGTACAAAGTTTGGTTCAATCAATTACAGAAACTTTGTGAACATGAATTACATGTACAGCTGCCTATTCAAAGAAGTTAGGTGAGAAAGAAACTGGTATGAATGAAGCTGGGGCTTGATAGGCGCTAAGAAAGTCATTGATATGAACGGTTTAATAATGAATCGTGCTTTTGACCACAGTTTATCTATTCAATAATGATTTCGCTTAATCCTTCGATCGGGGATTCTTGGAAATGCTATTGTATTCCATTGTTGTGCGATCACTGGTGCTCGTATGGGGCTTGAAGGATTAAATTAAAAACGTGATCCAACCAACAATGCTAATAAACACATAAAATAAACACCAGCCTAAAACTTTAGAAACCGGGCAATAATCATGCCACAAAACTCAAAAAATTCTAGCATTGGCAAAGCATTCGTAAAGCAAAAGCTACCTACTACGAATGTTATATTGAAAACAGAACAATTGCAGGAAGATTCCAATTCATTTGTTAATGACGAACTAATGAACGCAATTCTAATTGGAATTCGAAATTAATTGCTCCAGTAATTAATTATTTCAGATAAACCGGTGGATTTTTGGATCAAGCAAGCAGCGTCATTAACGTCTGCATCAAAGCTACAAAATTTCCTTGTTTAAAAAATATATTTTCTTGACTAGATTTATAAGATTTTGTGAGGTTCCTAACTTCTGCTACCCATAGTACCCAACACCCCCTCGGTTTAATATTCATAGTTCTTAAAAAGTAACCTTTTACATCTTTTAGCAGAGAAATTTTCGAAGTTCAATATAATATGGACGTGATAGTTAATTAAGCCACAGTGCATCTATTCTTGCTTAATCCTTTGATACCTGTTTGTGTGTTTGTGTGAATCATTTACGAGCTACGACTAATACAAATGAAGCGATCCTTACAGATTTAATTTTGTACACTCTGATTCACCCGGAGTTGCGGTGATTCAACGCGTGTGCAACAAAGGTATCTGCATCCAACGATTCTGCATCTATACTCTATGCCTTGAAGTTGGTCTGTTTTAAATGTTTCTTTTTTTTTTGTGATGAGCAAAACTGATCGATTTAATTCAATTTTGCTCATGGTCTTGCCGTTCTGGTCTTGGTCTCGCAAAAAAAGCATTTACCAATTTTGCTCGTCACTGCTTTTTTAACATCACAGTATCATTATTACACAGATCACAGATAGCAGCATCTAGGCTCTAGCGTTTAGTGTACAGCTGTAAAATATATTAGCAGAGGAACTTATAACAGTAGTATAGTAACTAACCAATTTAGTTATAATAACGATTCAAGACAATCAGTTAATAGATCACAATAGTGATGAAGCATCTTCAATCAGTGTGTCACATCGCTTAATAAAATTATATCAAAATGTATTGGACTCCACTTGCCAAGTCATGTTATTAGTTGAATGGTAGAAACTAAATGTAGACAGACAGGCGACATGTTACATACTGTGGATGATGTCACTGCATTATTGGATTGTCTGATAAAGCCTGATTTTCAGCAACTGATTATAGTAAATCGTCTGCTATTCATTGATTATTTTCTTGCATTTATACAGATGAAAAGACGTTACAATATTAAGTAAAATTTAAATCGTTTGTCAAAATAACAATGCAGTAATGAGATAAAGGCCCTATTACATTACTGGGCATGAGGAACGGGAACGACACGATATTTACATGGTTAACTATTGAGTAAACTGTGACGATATCGGCTGGTGTAACAATGATTAACACACAATTACAGTTAACTTTAAGCCTTAAAGTGAGCACTTCCATACTAATATTATAAGTGCGAATGTATGTCTGTCTGTCTTTCTATTACCTCTTTACTCCCAAACCGCTGAACCGATTTTGCTCAAATTTTGTATCTATGGAGAATGGAGATACTTTCAGCCCCGGGAAAGGATATAGCATATTTTTTGTACCGATAAAATGTATAGTTCCCGAGCGATTAACGAATTTTGGCTTAACGGAGTCATAGTACGGGGTTGCGGGTATCATATTATATTCCATACACAATTTGCATCACTCAAATCGACAGTATGTGATATTGATCAGTATTCGTAGTCGTAGCTCTTATGTATATGACGAATGTATCCGTCAGGCTACCGTCCGTGCATACTGATAGCACTTATTAGCCTTGTTTATGGTGAACCGACGCAAAGCCTATGCAAACCTCGGTGTAATTGGATTAGTTAGTTGGAGCTCGTTCACAATCACACGATTCGTGGTCGCAACGTTCGACCCGATCAAAATGTCGTGAGATTCGATCGGTATCATGAACGCGCCGTAATCACGTCATCAAATCGAGCCTTAAGATATTATTTCTACCGAGTTAAGTATTTAGTACCTTAAGTTATTAATTTTAGAGTAAAATATTTTATAAGTTATAACTAAGCGACATATTGAAATGGGAAAACGTTTACGATAGGTGACGGATTTTCTGAAATCACTCCAATTGACCGCAGTAGACGCAAGCTTTTTTCTGCTAGTCACAAAATGATAGGTAATTAATCTATTTCGTTCTGAATAAATAAAGTTAGACCGGTAGATCATACTACTGGTGTTTCATTCCATCATTCATTACATTTCATACGATTCCTCGAACCATTACACGACATCGTATCGTACTCGTATCGTACTCGTATCGTACTCGTAATCGTACTCTGGTAATTGTAAAAGGCCATGGGCTCCAAAAGCTCTCGACGCCATGTCCATAGTTTTTGTGTGACATATGACGACATAGCACAAGCTCCCGGCATGTAAAGTTTTTATATGACATTTGATACGCCTTTTATCCCGTCCCTGGTCCCCGCCGAACATGAATAGTCATCCAATTTTCAATTCGCATGTCGTTATCTGTGTGCTGTACTCTTTTGATGGGAATGTTTTTCGAATTTAACAGCTCGTAATTAAGCAATGGAAACGATGAAAGCAAATATTTGATATACTGATACAAATTGCATACTGTATGTCATTTAAAATCATGTAATAAAATATATTATATTTGATTCCGTAAGATTGCACTTATTTAAGTGCAACGTACAGTCAATAAGATTAAACCTTGGTCACAGAATCCTTGGTGTCAATATTACTGTCTCTACATCATAATCAACATTTAAATCTTAGCAAGTTTTTAGTTTAATCAGTTTATCATTTACTAATTTTATATGTATACTTACATACTTTTTACTTACTTACGTACTTTTTACGTTCGAAAATTACTTATGTACATATAAAAACCCAACCATCATTATTTAATCAATGCAAAATTACAATTTAAATTCACTTTACAAAATGACGGTCGCGTCAATCAAAACTTTTTTGATATTCCTTATTAATATCGATGAGGGCATAATCTTTATTTGGGGGCATTATATGTCATGGTGAATTAAAATTCAATAACAGTATTAAGGTATATGACCAATAAGGTAAATGGGAGGCTGTCGCCTTGGATTTATTCCTCTCACACCACGTGCAGGGTCCTGCTGCCATCGGCCGGCCATCGGTGAATGTTAATAAATGAAGCAATATGATTTCCATTGTCACTTTTCTTGAACCTTCTATCTACTACAAAGTGCTGTTACCAAGCAGTATAGCGACCTTTGACTACGATGCTGTAATAACACAAGTCTTACCTAGTACCTTAGTTAAAACCTGCCCATCGCCTGCCGTAAAAACTATCAATGTATTGAGCATAGGCTCAGAACATGCTCAGACCAACATCAGCTGAGAATCATTTGGACATTTTGACGACGACCTAATAGGCTACTTGACCTATATTCAATTTCATTGAACAAATGCATATTTCTAGTAGAACTTGGCCTAGGAAACCATATTTCACCCTTATCATCAAATAAAAGCTTATGATTGATAAATAAAGTCGATTTGAAAATATGATTTTATGAAAATAGGATGTGTACTGACGAAAACGCTTTTGCGGTACTTCCGATTTGGATGTGACGTCATCCTCATAGTAATTTAATATCTTTTATTTATCGAGCTGGTTATATGTAAGTTTATCTGTACATAAATAATAAGAATAAGCCTAGAAAGATTTGTAAAATATATTTTATTGAATAATTCGCTTAAAACATCAGTTTTATATATTATCTCCATTTATTGTAGACGGGAAATGAAATGGCCAAAACTTTTCTCCAAAAGTTTTCAACATTACAAATGATTTCTAATTTCTTATTTAATTCTTTTATAATTTTTGGGCGCTTTTAGACTCGTACATTTAGCACATAAAAAATGTTCAATAAAGAGAGTTTAAAATACAAAGCTTATGACGTCACACTATGGCGGACAGTGTTTTCGGCGCCATTTAAGAGGCGTATTTTTCAATAAACATTTTATGGGTTTCTACTGTGTAAAATATTAAAATATTAGTTTTTTTTTGTGAAAATGAATGATTAAGAAGCGATTAGCATGAAGAAAAAAAGTAGGTCAAGTAGCCTATTGTAAGGACACCAAAATGTTGTGATTTAAAGTCAAGACGTTATACTACTGCTTAATAATAACATTTAGGAATTTAATGTCTTATTAGTTCCTCCTAAAAACTCTTTCTTCATTCAGTAAGCACTACCTAAGTTGGCATTAAGCACAGACTTAACAGAAAATCAGAAGCTTACTCTGAATGTCATATCCAAAGCTCTAGGAGCACAGCCTTTCTCAGAAGTCTGAACACGTTGGAAAACTGCCAATATAATAAGCAGTGCTACAATTTTAATTCCAATTCTACTAGGAGTTGGACAATGTCTGAACAGTTAGGATTAAGTTAAAAGTTTAACGTTATAATAATAACTCAACTTCAAATCTCAAGTCATTCAACTTTGTTAAAAGCGATTTTTTACGATGATTATTTATTGATTACACATGGGTAAAAATAGTCGATAATTTCGACGACTTTCAGAGTTTATTCAAAATAATGCTGTTGAATACATCAACTGGTGTCAATTAACCTCAGAAAGGATAATACTACTTAAGTATGTCCTATATGTTACCTATTTAAGTATCAGACGATCATCTTACTGGGGTTCTTGTGAGGCTTAGAATGGTGGTACCTAAGAAGGTTTTTAAGGCTGGAAGAAGAGCCTATTTTCAGGACACAGACATTTAATGATGACTAAACTTCAATTTAATAAAGAGTTTCACAGATAATGTATCGGGGCTTGTGTTTAAAAACTGCATTTAATTACAGTTAAGTAAATAATCCCTCGATCACCAATTCCAGGAAATCTTTTGTTGTCGCGGCCCATATGGGCCTTACGGGGCTTGAGGGATAAAATGCAGTTTTGAGTTTTTTCCGAGTGCGGCATTTAGTGCATTACCTTCATAATACCTGCTCAACCTAATACTTGTTTATCACCGGGAGCAGGCGGTAGCATTAAACACTCGCGTTACTACCACAATGGTGTCTATGGATCTACAATGGCAGACAATAGCACGGTCCATTAGTAATCCTAGCCACAGTAGAACAATACTTGTTTGTAAACTGTCTTATGGTGCTCGGTACTATGTCGATACTGCTATTACTTTCCTGTACTTCCTTCAGGGCTTTTGTTATAAAGGTCATTCCTAAGTCCTATAGAATCTTTACGACATGGACAGTCATCGACAAATATTCTCCAAGCGTTCATGATGATTCAAACGTGAAGAGGTCATATAAGATTCAACAGTATTCGTACAATTTGTGTTTAAGCATGAATATAAACATAAATTATGTTTCATGAAAGCTCGTAGAAGTTAAGGAATCAAAACTTGTAAACGACTTATGAAAGTCCTGCCATAAAGTTTGCTAGTGACGAAGGCTGAAGGGGCCTCATTTCCTCTAACCCGCGTCCCCGTGACGTGACGTGACGCCTTAACTTGCTCCCTTTAAGTTTAAAATAATACAAGCCTCTATTTTGAGATCAAGTAAATAGAAAATAATCATTAAGTTACTTAAAAGTAGTTATGAACTCGTCAAGTTCAAGTGTCTGAATTTTTTACAATTTTTGTGCTTTACTACGTCATGCCAGCGTAGACAAATCACGAATCATACAAATGTATCGGACGCATTCAGAGACATTTTATGTTAACATAACTTTAATTAAATTAATAGTGTAACAGTAAATGGCACCAGCTACTTTTCAATTTTAATTAAATGTTACTTTTAGTTAAAAAGCGTTTATTTGAACATGGAAATACATTTTACGAAAGCAATTTCAGAGGCAACCTTTTCACAGGCTACAAGGCAGCCGCAAGTCTGCTGTGAACTAAGCCCGCAGGCTACAGACTATAGCTGAAAAAGCCAGACACACAAAAAGAACCGTATACTCTATATAAGTATACATTTTATCATATCCAGTTCACGTAGAAACTGCTTTTTCGCATTTATGTTACTGTTATGTGATAACTTTACTTATCAGTATAATTATGACTTAGGAGGGAGTTACTGAGGAGTGACGGATATGCAAAAAAACTAGAATATCCATGAACCAGCTTCTTTTGGAAAGTACAAAATGCCTCCACCAGTCCCAAAACTTTAAACAAAAGAAGTGACCACAACGGCTGCAACGATTTTTGTCGTATGTAGTGTACAGGCAATTTTGCCAATATTATAGCCTCGTCAACTCTCATTTCTTGAAATACTTAACACCCCTCTAACCGTCGGGTAACAACAATGTAATTCTCCTATATACGAGGGCTGCTATTTATGTATCCGGAATTAAAAAAGAAACAAACATATATCATTTAATATGGTTTTATTGCTTTTCAAAATATTCGCCGCGATGATCAACACACTTTTGCATACGCTGGAACCAATTTTCATAGCACTTTTTCCATTCTGATTGAGGTATCTCCAAAACGTGCATTTTGAACGCATCAACAGCCTCTTCGCGGCTCGAAAAACGTTGACCACGTAATTTGTTCTTCGCGTATGGAAATAAAAAGAAATCGTTAGGTGCCAAATCAGGGCTGTACGGCGGATGACCAGTCAATTCGATCTTTTGACCCTCCAAAAACTGAGTTGTTTCAGCTGAGGTGTGACAGCTAGCATTGTCGTGATGTAATATGATTCTGCGTTGTCGGTTGTCCTTTCTTATTTCTTCAAAGACTTCTGGTAAACAAATGGTCGTATACCATTCAGAATTAACCGTTTTACGATTCTCTAATGGCACTGTAGCCACATGTCCATTAATTCCAAATAAACAGGCGACCATTTGCTTCAAAGTACTTTTTGCACGAGTAACTTTTGTTGGTTTCGGCTCATCTTGGAACACCCACACCGTTAACTGTTGTTTAGTTTCGGGGTCATATGCATAGATCCAAGATTCATCACCTGTGTAGATATTATAAACGGCTTTTGACGTACCACGGTTGTATTTTTTTATCATTTTTTTGCACCAATCGACACGAGCCCGTTTTTGATCGATTGTCAAGTTGTGCGGAATCCAACGCGAACATATTTTTTTTACAGCCAAATGTTCGTGTAATATCTTATGTATGCTCGTCATACTTATGCCTAAGGACGCCTCTATCTCGCGATATGTAACATGACGATCACGCATTATTAGTTCCCGCACAGCATCTATATTTTGTGGGACAACAGCCGTTTTTGGGCGACCTTCTTTATTTTCATCCGTGAGCATAGACCGCCCACGATTAAACTCACTGTACCAGTGATAAGCAGTGGTTTTTGATGGTGCTTCATCTCCAAAAGTTGCGGTGAGTTGAATAAAGCACTGTTGTTGATTTAGCCCACGCCGAAAATCGTAGTAAATCATTGCACGAAAATGTTCACGCGTTAAATCCATGGCAAATGAAGACACGCAATTTTCAAAATGACGCCACAATGGAAAAATAATTGACAGTCACATGAAACAAAATGTATTCTTCAACCAAAGAGTTCTATTTTCAAATGTTGTAATTACTTTTTAAATATTGTTCTTGTAAGTGGCCAGTTCCGGATACATAAATAGCAGCCCTCGTATAATATAGGAAATCTATCTAGCCCTATAGTAACTCGGTATCAAATATCAATTTGTCCCAATTTAAGAAGCCTATTTATATTGTAATTTGTATGGCATCTCAATCGCTGTTGAAACTTATCTAATCATGTTCGCTACTCATGTATTCATCTATATTCTACGATCTATCTATACTTATCTACTAATATTATAAAGCGGAAGAGTTTGTTTGTTTGAACGCGCTAATCTCAGGAACCACAGCAGCTGCTCCGTTTTGAAAAATTCTTTCAGTGTTAGATAACCCATTTATCGAGGAAGGCTATAGGCTATATTTTGACACGCTAAGACTATTAGGAGCGAATAAATAGAGGAAATGTGGAAAAAACGGGGGAAATTATTTGAAACTGGGACAATTTTTATGTTATTTGGCACACATGAAGAATAGACCAAGTGAAGGGACTTAGGCTATTTTTTTGCGGAAAAATATACCTACGGTTTCTGTGAAATTCCTAAATTACGCGGGCGAAGCCGCACAGAACATCTAGTATTAAGTAAATTTGTTGGAAATTCCTCGTAAACAGTTCTTGTGCTCGTAGAATTATTGTAGTAGTTATAAGTCGATGTCAAATTAGGTGGATGATAAGACTAGAGAGTCATTAGGACTTAAGACTTCACATAAGTACTAAGTAATAAAATTTATATAGTTAATTATAATTAAGTATAGTAATAATTATTAATATCTCCTATTTTCGGCCTTGACATTATATTAGAAACTAGCGACCCGCCCCGGCTTCGCACGGGTATAAAATATATAGCCACTGAAAAAATGATTAAAATTGATTCAGCGGTTTCGATTTATATTCATTATTACTACCCGTGGCCCGCATTGGTCGGTACCGCCGCAAAAGCTACGTCTCACAGGAAATTGGAGCCTTTTGCAGGGTATAGACTATAGCCTATAGGCAAATCAGTAGGGATCGTTGATATTCTTGGTATTCACCAGCTGCAGGGCCGGTCATAATCTTCGCTACCGCGCACCCCCACCTTGCCCACTTCGAAACGGGCGTAAATCGCAATTTTTAATTTCGCCATAACTTCTAAACCAAACGTCCAATTTTAATCATTTAAACACCAAATATTTTCTACACAAACTGTACTTAGTGATGAAATAATTTATTTTGATAAGGATTATTAGCATGAGTAAAATAAATGCGTTTAAATGTCGTCCAAAAAAAAATCAAGAATCTTAAATAAAAAAATGGTTGTTGTGCCTCACTTGATATAGATAGGTATAGTGTGTCGCGGACATTTTTGTAGATATTTATAAGATCTACATTTACTTAGAACATTGTATGGTTCTATCTTTTATAGTTTAGGCAGCGTACGCAATATAAGCAACTTTTCTAGTTGATTTTTTTCACCTTGTGTCAGAAAAACCCAAATATCTTACGGAACCCTATATTTTCCAAAATAAAAAGTAGCCTATGTTACTCGTGAATAATGTAGCTTTCGAATGGTGAAAGAATTTTTAAAATCGGTCCAGTAGTTTTTGAGCCTATTCATTACAATTAAACAAACAAACAAACAAAGTTTACCTCTTTATAATATTAGTATAGATTAGATCTAATACGGGGTGTCACAAAACTAAGTGAAAACTTAAGGGTGATGCTAAACGAGCGTATTTGTGAGTTGTGAGTCGCAGCTAGAATAATTTCGGTCGCGTAAATATTATGATCTTTTCATACAAATCATGACTCACAAAATTACGCTCACTGTGAATCAAACAGGACTTTTGTATGAAACTGAATGCAGCAGAATTTCTGCCAGCCGAAATTCTGCGACTTACAACTCACAAATTACGCTGGTTTGGCTTCACCCTTAGGGTGTGTATGAGTCCCATGTACGTAGAGTTTACTGTGAAAGTAGCAGCGCTGAAATATGTAATAACTTTTCTTAAAGTTCCGTATAGGGAAATTCATGACGCTTGCCCATACAAATCACAAAAAATAATTTGCGCTTTCAGCACTGCTACTTTCACAGTCTATTCTATAGTAGAAAGGACACATAAAAACCCTAAATAATTATCACTTAGTTTTGTTACACCTGTATATGTAGAATAGGCGCTGGGTTAGAGACTTGGAGTTAAGTACCTTAATGCAAAATTTGATGACCGTATTCTGTGTGGGGTTGAACTCAGAAAAGCATACATGCAGATATCATAATATGATTCTGAAGCAGTGCAAGTAGAGCCTAGAGGTACCGGACAAGTGAAATACACTTTGATTCTTTCATAATATTTTTGATGGGAATTAAACATGAGACCTTCGGCTCGAACTTTTCCGCCGATGACGTTACTAGCTAGCTGCATAAGTTTATGTAATCGAATGAGTATACGAGCATTTATGGTAATGTGCTCCATCCATATCGCTCTCACTGTATACCAAAATGACACAGTAAATGCCCATACAAATTATACGACGTATGAGTAAGTAGGCGCCCCATGAAAACATATTGTTTTATACACATCATGACACAACAGTTTTATCACGTCATCGTATCAATACGTTCCGTCATTAAAAGTAAAAATACGTATCCATTCATTTTTAATCAGTAACCCAAAAATAAAGTTTCATGTTTCTAACTCAAGAAATGACGGACTTCCATTCAAACTTTCAACCCCTATTTCACCCCTTTCGGGGTAAAATTTTCAAAATTCCCTCCTTAGTGGGTGTCTACTTAATAAAATAACCCTACTCACCAAATTTCGTGGCTGTAACTTTAACAGTTTTTGCTCAGCGATGATGAATCAGTCAGTCAGTCAATCAGTCAGTCAGTCAGTCAGTCAGTCAGTCAGTCAGTCAGTCAGTCAGTCAGTCAGTCAGTCAGTCAGTCAGGACATGTAATTTTATAAGTATAGATTTTACAACTTTAATCTTTAACTGTTTACTTATATGTACATATTTAGACGATAAAGATATTACAGTACTAAATGAAAGTATCAAGTTGTACGTGACAGAATAAGGCACGTACTCTTATCGACCTATCTACTATCGTCGTTTTACCTTTTTCGTAATGTTAATGGTAGCTGTCTAGTCAGGAATTTTAATTGGTTTTAATGGGTTTATTTAATTTAACTGATAATGTTAACTACACCGTATTTATTAACCATCCATTGAGTACCCAACAAGAAGGAAAGCGTGAAGCAAAAAAGTTTACGGCTTGGAAAGAAATTATAGTGTCGTATTTTCTTTGGACAAACTTTCGTCACAACTCACAACCGGCAACCTCTTCATAACTCACAATCCCTAACCCGTAGGTGACAAATATCAATGTTATTTAATCCTTCAAGCCCCATAAGAGCACCGCGGTGATCGCGACAACAATGGAATACAATAGCATTTCCAAAAATACGCGATCTAATGATTAATTATTGTACTGATGTCGCCCGCAGACAGCGGCTGGCCCGCAACTCTACTGGGAACCGTAAAATTTTCCGGGAAAAGCTATCCTAGTCCCTTTCTCGGGACTCAAAATATCTGCATGCCGAATTTTATCAAAATCCGTTCAGCAGTTTAAGCGTGAAGAGGTAACAGACAGACAGACAGACACTGCACTTTCCCATTTATTTTCTTGTAGCCAAATTAATAATTATGGAAAACTTCCCCATCGTTGGTAGACTAGTAATACATATTATATGTATAGGAATTAGGATACTTCTGTAGTATGAACAATTAAAGTGTCAATTTAACTTAATTAGTCCCTACATTTGTTACTGTATCTAGTTATGAGACTGGTGAGTATTAGGGTCAAGTCTGGGAGTAATCAGGCGGGAGGCTCACGGTCGGCTGGCCAAGGCCACTGCACATCAAAGCGTAATCCCTATTGATTGCTTATTCTACATAACTCTTTCAGACAGGAATAGAGTTACCCTTGTTTATAATGAAGAGAAAAGATTTGTTTGGCTACGTCGATTAGGGAGAAAACTGGGAGATTATAAAAACGGAGATATAATTTGGCACAGTTAGAATACACCATACGGAAATGCATGTGCTGGGCAATTCTGTGCTTAGAAAATGACTGTACATTTGGTGGGTACTATGTAGTGCAGTACGAAGTCAAGGTCTACGCACATTGCCACACACCACCACTGGCACTGCGGTTACGGCGCAGCGACCAGTGAATTCCTGTTTTAGTGTTTTAGATAATATTATAAAGAAGACTATTTGCCAATGAATGCTTTTAATGCCTTGATTCAACTTATTGCAATGTTTATCGTTTATCTTTTTTCGATAATTATTATGGCAAAACATTAGTTTGCCATAATAAATACAGTGTGTTAGTGTAAACACCGTTATCCTTGAAACCATCAAATGAGCCCGTCAAAATGAACAACTTTTTCTATGAGAACAATTAATTAATGCTGAGAACTCGAAAAAAATGCCGTCTTTATACACACACGGATGCCCGGATCGGCAATTTGTATAGAATAAGGTATAGAAGTAAGAAGACAGAATTTTTTGAGTTCCCAGCATTGTTCTCATAGAAAAAGTTGTTCATTTTGACGGGCTCATTAATTGATGGTTTCAAGAATAACGGTGTTTACACTAACGTCTTGTATATATAATCAAAGTCTTAAGTCAGCCGCCGCCATAAATCTAATCCGGAATTCGAATAAATCAATGAAAAGGAAGTCACAGAAAATTGATCAAAAAATTGACATTTGAATTTTCCTGCTGTAATTTCATAAGCACTTGAATTTCCTTGTCCGATATTTACATTTTTCGGGACTAGTAACGAGATTTCCTAAGAATTTCCTAATTTCCATCAGCAATCTGAGCGCGTACACGGTACTATACAGGCTGTAACAAAACTAAGTGATAAAACTTTAGGGTGTGTACGTGTTCCTTGTAGAGAATTCACTGTGAAAGTAGCAGCGCTGAAAGAGCAATTTTTTTTTCACTTTTGTAAGGGGAAACTCGTGACGCCGCGCTGGGCGCTTGCCCATACAAAAGTGAAAAAGAGCGCTGCTACTTTCACAGTGAACTCTTGACAAGGAACACATACACACCCTAAGCGTATTATCACTAAGTTTTGTTACACCATATAGAAATGCGAAAGTATGGAGATAGTTCATAGTGATACCTACTGTCTGTTTTTGTGACAAAATTAGATACAGTATTCTGTTGGTTATAGAAACTCTTAACTACGGCGGTCATGTTTGTGATCCGGATTCGATCACGACGTGGTATTGAGAGATTTAGACAACTGTTTAAGAAATTTTCGATACGATATGGTTTGCGCTAACCGCTAATCTAACCTTACCTAATAGAGTAGGTTGGGTTAGCTACTAACCTAAGTCCCTCGTCATTATAACGGTGTTTAGGTTAGATTAGCGGCTAACCTAACCTAAGGTGGCCCTCATTATGGTGTAAGAAAGGTTAGCGGCTTACCTAACCTAAGACTCACTTATTGTGCCGAATTTATCTTATATCTTTAAACGAGCAATTCTTGTATATAAATATATATGTATATATATATAATTGGAATCTCGGAATCGGCTCCAACGATTTTCATGAAATTTAGTAAGTATACAGGGGGTTCCGGGGGCGATAAATCGATCTAGCTAGGAATCATTTTCATAAAATGTCATTTTATGTGTGTTTTTTGAATTTTTTGAATACCGAGCGAAGCTCGGTCATATAGCTAGTATTTTTTTATGAGAGTAGGCCACATTATTTTCGCCGCCCCATCTACAAAATCTGTAGGGCCTCTATGGAGGCTGCCCACCTAAGGACGCTGCCGCCCCTAGGCCATGGCCTATAAAGGCCTATTTATAAATCCGGGGCTGCAGGTCAGCATGGACGTGCGTACCATAAAGGCAAAAAAGCACTGCTTACCTAATGATAAATACTTGCTATACACATATTTTAATTTAACTTTCGTACGTTTTAGATGACTTTAATTATTATTAATAGTAAAAATATGAATACACATTAACGCCTACTTTTATAAAATAGCACCAATTGATTTGCAAAACTACATAAACATAAGTCGGTAAGTGGTAACTAGGCGCGCCGCGCGAAGGTACGCACCAAAATTATACTACATATCTGTGGTTACAGGCACTCGATGTCTCGCAGACCCCGCCTATATGTGTGAGTTAAGATTTTCGTATTCGTACACTGTTCGCAAACGTGTGTGCGTGTGCGATTTACTTGGCCAGGACCTGCCGCATGGTTTCCGAGCTTAGCCGAGCGCCGGCGCGTTCGGAAGTAATCGGATATGTTCGTTGCCTATAATCCGAGTAAAAATAATAGACGGAAATCTAATTAATCACATATGCACATAATGCATTTTTGTTTAGTACGGTTTATATTTGTTTACATTACAGAAGTGTTTTGTATTTTGGGAGGCCATTTTTTCATGTGATGAGCACTGTAACATATTATTTTTGTTTGCGCCAGTATATTTATAGTTTTCTTAGAAGATTTTTATTATTTTAGCATTTAAAAGTGTACATTTAACAGTTTATTAGATATTAGTTATTACTGAGTTTCTAATTTCTATATTAAGTGCGTTTTTTGATTTCTTAAAAATGTTATTTGACTGTGAGGTTTGTGTTGAAAATGTGTGTTTATTAAAAATTAAAAAAAACAAGTTTTCACAATTGTCATTCAGTGAAAAGATTCTAATTGTGATTTGTGTCGAAAGGTAGGTACGTGTACCTGAGTTACAACAATTAAACCAGCAACAAAAATGAAATGTAAGTAACTCGAAAGTTTCATGTAATTCATATTCATGTACTTATTTATTTTATACTTATATATTATATACTTTATATTAAATGCGAAATTATCTCTGTCTGTCTGTCTCGCTTTCACGCCAAAACTAATGAACCGATTGTAATAAAATTTTGTACACAGTTAGTCTAGAGCCTGAGAAAGGACATAGGCTACATTTTTATAAGACAAAAATATACTATGTATCTAATTTCCATGGAAATATCGATGAAAATGAATTCACATTGCATTTCTAATATATAACAATCTATATTACGCCATACGCCATCTATGGCGTTTTTATTTATTTTAGCTTAGCACACATGTGAACGCAAATGAACTATCATTGTAGTTCCAACACGTGACAACAGATGGCGTTTTTTTGTTTCTTCATAACAGAACGTACTCATATATTATAATAGTTTAGAAAACATAGTTTTTAATTTATATCCACACTAATATTACAATTTATGCGAAAATATCTCTTTTTGTCCGTTTGTCTGTCTGTTTTGCTTTACGCCAAAACTACTAAACCGATACCGCTGCTTACCCCATGTCAAAAAGCTCTGCACGCCTCTGCAGGTCAGTATGGTGCAGGTTGGGTTAACTGCTAATACAACCTAAGTCCCTCGTCTTTACGGTGTTAGACTACTTACTTACAAACCTAATATATGCATAACCTACACCAGTTCTACTGGTGGCCCTAGCATGGCCACCAGTAGAAATGTGAAAGTATAGACAAACTGTGGAGATAAACTTTAGGTGCCGTTAAGATCTTTTTTCGTTCCGAAACATTCAATGAAAATGCCACTTTATGACAGACTACAGTCCTAAAAATTCAAATAATATCCTACTTAATGACATATACTATGTACCTACATATAGTCTATCAGAAAGTGGCATAATATGCTAGGGCTACAGGTTGCTTAGTCTGCACCCAAACTAGGCTATTAGCGACTGTTCATGCGTAATTTCTTGTACGTAGAACAAGTCTCAGGCTTAGGGTGTCAAAGGGTCAAGGGGCCAGGAGGGGCCACAAGGGTACATCGAGAGCATGCCCGGCCCGCCCCTGCTCACAACAAACTATTAGGAGACTAATCCCGCTAAGTGCCCTCTGTGTGTAGTTCGTGCAATTTACCACAACAAATAGTTTTTGTGTTAATAAAAAGCTCTTCTTCGATTGAAAACTGCTCTCTGCTTAAACCTACAAATTAATTGTATGAATAACAAATTAGTAATTCCAATAAGGATAGTAACTGTACACATCCATATTCCATACTAATATCATTAATATTGCGAAAATGTCTGTCTGTTTGTTACCTCTTCAGGACCAAACCGCTAAAACGATTTTGCTGAGGTATGGAGATACTTTATGCCCCGGAAAGGACATAGGATAGGTACTTTTATCCCGGAAAAACGTACGTTTTCCACGCGGTAAACGAATTTTTACAATAATTATATTAGTTATTACTTACTTACGAAGTCAAGGTGGCAGTCCTGGGCACAAAAGCTGTGCCCTAAGCGATTCATGCCTGTGGCCTGTGGGCCCCCCTATCCGTATGTCAACATTGTCAACTAGAATCGGTCTTTGAACCTTTACTCTTCTGGTACTCCTCAGCGTGATGCCCCGCTATCCCCAACCCGCGGCCCGCGGGCCGCATTTTTTCCACTTTTAAATCGTTAATTTTGAAGAATGTTATTTTTTTAACCCTAAAGATTTTTTGTTGCGGCCTGCGACACCAAGACCGAAACATAATATTTGTGGCCCGCATGAAAAAAAAGTTGGGGACCACTGGGCCCTAGGCAATTCCGTCACTGCACAAAAGCGATGAAGAGAACTCCTTATTAGTTGTTTATTGCACATACTTACCTAACAATTTCTCCCAATATAATTAACGGCTTTTTGATAATATTTGGCCCGCCGATTCTTGATAAAATGAAAAATAAGTGAAGAGGTGAGTGGAAGAATGAGTTAAGTAACATTTTTGAAAATTTTCGTTTTTTTGCATAAATGTAGCTCTAAGGACTTGGAAAATGATTTGCAATAAAAAAAAAACAAATTTTACGTATACTTACAAAATTAGCCAGATGATGAAGCAGGTAAGTTACAAAGTTCGTCCAAATGACTATGCAAGAAGTGGGTAACACCCCTCTATGCGTTGCATTACGGGAGATCGCTTGAATATTTTACTTTTTTAAAGCAATATACATTATACAGTCGACTTTTTTTATTCTATTGGTCAAAAGCATAGATAATATATATTATAGAACGAGCTTTTGCCCGCGGCTTCGCTCGCGTTAAGAAGTATTATTATATACAAACTTTCATCCCCTATTTTAACCCCTTGGGGGTAGAATTGATCAAAATCCTTTCTTAGCGGATGCCTACGTCATAACATCTACCTGCATGCCAAAGAGTCATGGCAGGATTGTACCTGAGTGTTTTCGGAAGCGTCTAAAAATATCACATAAACAAAAACTAATTATTTAATTTGCAGTTTTTTGTCACGTTATTGTTTCTTTATGTAGAAGCCGGAGTTATTTTGTTAATAAATAAAAACTCTCAATTTATTTGTCTAAAATGGCCGCATCTAATGAGGTAATAAAACGTCTCTGATTGGCCCGTTTATCTAAAACATGATGACACTTGACAGTTGACGTTTTCACTTGACGGACAATGGCTGCCTAATACGATAGTGAATTCAGAATTGTGATAAATGATAATGAAAACGCAACGTAAATTGCAACATCTGCATGAACACTCTTCGCCGATATCGGATCCTTGACCAGGAACACACAATTATTAAGTTCTTTACTGTGCATTTGGGTGTATCCGCAGATCGTAAGTTTTATTACACCTTTAGTAAATATACTGTTACTTAATAAATGCATAAGCAATATTATGCATTCATAACTAGTTAATTAACAGCTTTTAGTTCTATTTAATCCAAAAAAAAAAATTATATTCCTTTTTTAACTTCATAATAATAAGCTACATAATAATAATATGATACTTAACCTTTTGTTTCAGATAACTGTTCAAGATGATTATGTTTGTGAAGCTTTTTGGGAACTAGCAATGCAGTTAATCACAATACCTATGCAGCAAAACATGACCAGTAGCATTGATCAAGCTGGAACTAGCCAACGAGATCACATTCATGTATGCCTTCTATGTGGATGTTCTATTGCACGAAGGCAAAGTGATATTAAAGAGAATATTGAGATGATAATATTATTATAGTTAAACGAGAGGATGATTATTAATACTTTGAAATATCAATAAGACTTTTATTTACTTAAACCACCCATTTAAATTATATTTAAGTTATTATTCTTAATACAGTAAATGGTACTATAATAATACTTACAAGCGCTAAATAAATCATGCATTTTATTTGTAATATGAGATAATATTATTATATTATAGGATATCTAAAATATAATAATAACATGCCCTTTCTTCAACTTATTACTTAATATAGGTACTTACATGCAAAAATAGTTTTTACGATTTTTTTGGCTTTCCTTCTATGACATAGATATATTAGGCATATTAAAATAATATGTACCTGTAGAAATAATCATGAATCAGTTGTTTTTATTATTTGTGACCCGTAAACAATTAGTACCTACCCAATAAAACTCCCACATACCTATAGTATAGATGTATTTATTTTGGATTTTAATTTAATATAAAATCGTATTTAACTAAGAATATAAGCGTAAATAAGGCGGGGAGTCAACAATTAACATAAAAAATAAGTGGTATAAAATAGCACATAACCTCAAAAACAAATATATGAATAAGTTTTTTCTGTGGCCTCGATAAGGCAAAATTGTTTTTGAATAAGATTATGCAATGCATTTGCTATCTTTTAGATATTTTTGCAACCTTAGACGCCGGAAAAAAATCCAGGTATTTCGTTGTATGGAACTCTGCCAATGTTCTTTCAGCCCGATCCGTCCAGTGGTTTGGGCTGTGCGTTGATAGATCAACATGTCAGTCAGTCACCTTTGAGTTTTATATATATAAGATATATAGATAGATGTACACATTATTCAGATAAAAAGTACTAAGTACAACTGTATTTTTTTTAACAAGATTAATGCACAATGCTTTTATTCTACCAACATTAGACATTAAAAACCGAAATAACACAATTTTAGGAAAATAATACAAAAAACACAACGTCACTCTTTCGTATTCCCCGCAAAACTCCATCTACTTCTTCTTTTTTAAAAAACTTGAAAACGTAGACCGTACTTGACTTTTTAGGGTTCCGTACCCAAAGGGTAAAAACGGGACCCTATTACTGACACTTCGATGTCTGTCCGTCTGTCTGTCTGTGTGATGTCTGTCTCCAGGCTGTAACTCAAGAACGGTAATAGCTAGAGAGTTGAAATTTTCATAGATTGTGTATATCTGTTGCCGCTTTAACAACAAATACTAAAAACAAAATAAAGTTATTATTTAAGGGGGGCTCCCATACAACAAACGTGATTTTTTGGCCTTTTTTGCTCTATATCAATAATGACAATAGGTAGGTACTTGAATTTTTCTCATAATCCTTAGTTATTTTTATGTTTACTTAATATTAATAATAATATTAAAATAAAATAAAAAATTAAAGGGGACTCCCATACAAAAACACAATTTTTGGCCTAATTTTGCTCTACGGAACCCTTTGTGCGCGAGTCCGACTCGCACTTGGCCGATTTTTTTTTACTATTATGACGTAAGAAACATAGTCGTGAAAACGCAGTTAAGTATAACAAATTAATTGTAACATTTTAATATTATATAATTTAAGTTATTATTAATAAGCGGGCGACTAACCCAAAAAATCAAACGTCGTCCTTCTCTCTTCACACTCACACCCGTATGCCAGGTGAAAAAGGAAACCGCGAATTCATCGCCAAATTAGTTTTTTCTCAATAACTCGATAAATATACAACATTTTAAAAATCCGCTAGGTCACTTTCTCAATGAAAGAATTTTATACAATGTGTTAGAATATGAACTTAGTTCAATACACGGTTATGGCAATAAATGAAAAATTCGTGAAAATTAGATGCATCTTTGCGATTTTTTTCTATCGAGAAAATTTTAGGATATCATGTTTCTGCTCAGATCGGATTCTTGGAAATATAATGTAGTATTTAATTTTAGAAAATGAAACAATTCGGGGCTTATTTTCAAGTATAAAAATGAATTATAAAATTGATAATTTTGGGTTAGTCATCCCCTTAATTTAAACTTATTTATTACGGGTTTATTTTAAACAATCTAAAATATTATACATATCAACTTTGTAAAACCTAAGATAATATGACAATAGATGACAAGAGAACAATTTACAAAATAAATTGATCCTTACATTATATGCTGTTCTTATACAATATTCATTTTCTATTCCGTTTTGCATAATTGTGATTGGTGGGCAGATTCGAAGGCGACCAAAAACCGGAGCGTCAATTATAAGTCGACGGAGCCCCGCTACGCGGGGCTCCTATTTCTGGGTGGTTCACAAAAAAATAACCACGATGGCTAAGGCGCCTTAGCCATCTAACCTAACCCAATCCAAGTCGTATTGGGCCAACACGGAGTAAACAGGGGAGCACATTCACGCGACTATGGATAGAAACGGAATGCGAAACGGCAGTGCTCAATGAGCTGTCATGTCATGAGTCAAAATGCAATACCAAGATGGCGCCGACGATCCGTTTCATTGTTACATTTTTTACATTTTTTTTTTTTCTATTGAATCATATTTTATGACACCTAAAAACATTTTACAAGAAGTTACGTGTAAAACAATACATAACAATGGTGAAAACTTCATTTTAAAGATACGTTAACAAAAAATAACGTTCCGTCACATTGTAACTTCAAACACGAAAAAAAAAACTACGCATCTCCCAGACCCAAATCAGGTGTCATTTGAAAGGGGCAACTAACCCCTATAAAATGCCACCCTTCCCCGCCCCCCTCTCCCTACAATGCGTGATTCAAAATTCAAATGCCAATCCACACCTCCTGATACAATTAACAAAAGCCATTACTTGATTTGTGATGAAAAATCATAAAAAGTTTTTTCAAAACTTTAAACGCGATTTACTCGAAATTCGAAATGTGTTACTTGTTCGATTCTTCCACTCATGTCTTTAATTATGATTTTATAACGTACTTATTTATTATGCATTTTGGTATAAAATTACTCACCACTTGAAACAAAAATCTTCTAAAGTAGCTAGAAATGTTCTCTTTGATGATTTTCTTGAATAAGAAGCTTGTGGTAGGTCTCTTTTACTCCGTCCGTAGTACTTTCTTCGCGACACCTCTACTTGCTCTTCACTGAAGTTGCCGATATTTTTAGGAAAATGGTCTGGAGTTTGACGCTCATGTTACCATCAATTTTTGTGGCACCCACGATTTGTCTGAAATCATCCATCACCATCTAAAATACGCACTTGCACAAGTACTGATCCGTAATCGGTTGTCTGACTTTTTCTAAATAACTAAGTATACAATATTCGACACAATAAAACAGTCTCAGGTACTTACCTATTATTCAAACAACTTTTCTTTGCCGTAGGGCGTAGACATGGCAATTGAACTGATAAAAATACAACATTGATACAACACAAATAAAACACGGTAAATATGCGGTTACCCTCAAAAAAATGAAAAAACCTACTAGAAATTAGGGTAGATTTAAATTTCGGATTATGAAATGGTAATTATAGCAAAGGTAAAAAAAATCTTCAAAAAAAATTAAGTATACATATAATAATTATGTACAGTATTTGGTAGAGCTTGTCTAATTTGAAATGACGCGCCCCACCAACCACTTCACAAGTTGATACAAATGAATGACACAATTTTGTACTGAGAATACGAGGGAGGGGCGCGTCATTTTAAGTTAGACAAGCATTACTACCACAATAGACATAACTACCAGTAATTCGACTACTAAGAGACGGACGAGTATTAATATCTGTCATTTCTGTCGGGTTTCGCCAGGATAAGTTAAAGACTGGCGCGCTGGCTAGTATAATTTATTTTTAAAAAGAAGATTTTGAAATTGAATTCTGACAGTTTTCTTTGCATGTGTCAAAATATAAACAACCAAAAATTTGTAGGTAACGACCCTAGCGACGACTTTTGTCATAATACGTCAAACTTATTTTTTTTTACATCAGTTCTAAGTCGGCATACTCTATCATTCTGTCTACTCTGCTACTACTAATAATATATTCTGTGACTTTATTTATTTAAAAAAATCGGTCTAGCCGTTTTTGTGGATTTTTTTTTACTTTGTCCGCTCCTAAGAGCGCCACGCCGCCGCCCCAAATCCTCGTAGCTCACGAGCTTCCTTAAACTTATTACTATCATAAATAAACTTGAAATCAGTGCCAGCTATACTAGCTAAAAACTTAAACTAAACTTTCTAAGTAAGCTGAACTGTAATTTCACCACTCCTTACGTACCTTCGATAGCTCAGTTGGTAGAGCGGTGGACTGTAGATGTGTATAGAATACTGTTATCCATAGGTCGCTGGTTCAAATCCGGCTCGAAGGAAATTTTTTTTCATTTTTATAACCGTTATTATGATTTGAAGTAGTATAACGCGGATCCTTACGGTGGAACTATAAAATATCTTTTAGCAAAACATTTACTCATTAAACGCAAGCAGTGGACGCATAATATAACGTCAGACCAGAATCGTAATTCGTAATGCCAACTAATTTCCGGACCTCTTCAAAATTTTGTTGTTCAAATCTCCATCCATTATTAAAATATCTGTAGACCTTATTTCGTGAATTAGTCATGGTGCAACCGTGTTATAACTTATGATATGACATACCAGGTGAATCTACAGAACGCGGGAGTCACGGGATTTTACGGTGTACATACCAAAGTCCAAAGTTGGTCCAAACCATAGAATTATAACCTTTAGAAAAGGCATTCAATCGTCAGCGCGAAAATGTGTCACCCTCGAAATGAGTGAGCTCACTCATCAGAGCAGTGTGCCATAGGATAGGACGCGGTGACAGTCGGACGTGTAATGACGTGTTTAATGCATTGATTACGTAAAATATGTATTGAAAGCGTAAAATGAGTGAAAGAGAAAGTAGTATATAATATATGCTATTACTGTAAGACAAAAAGGACGACAATATTTTCTCGATACACATTTTGCATGCAAAAACATTGCTACAGTTTTGATGGCGTATGCCATATCCAAGTATTGACATCGTTGGTCCAAAGTATAATAACCTAAAATATTATCTAACTTACTTCGTCTACATACTTTTCAATTACAAAACATTACCTAATGATATCAGTAACTGTTATTTGATATAGGTACAAGTTGGAAGCCGACCTCATGAAATTGCAGAGGACGACGTGTCGTCGCGACACTACTGGTTTCTATGTATTTCTATGAATCGCTAGCTTCGTGTCGCTAGCTGCGGAGGGTATTTCATAGAAATACATACTACTCGACCAAGCCAACTAGACGATTGTCAAATCATGCTCTCTAGCACTTATGCATTGCTAGCGACGTGCGTAAGTGCGAGAGAGCAAGCTTTGACATTCGTCTAGACTCTAGTTGGCTTGGTCGAGTAGTACAAACCGTAGTAGTGTCGCTGCGACACGTGCTTCATGTCGGTTAATTCAGACCGCAACGCGTAGATGCATACGCGTCGCGTTGCGGTCTGAATCAACCCAGAATTCAATTTGGAACATTATAAAAAGTTTAAACAATAATTCTATCATAAACCTATAAATAAAAACCTATCTTTTAACTGCACATTACTTTAATCTTGTAAGCACAAAATGCAATGCTTGGGGACATGCAAATTATTTAGGTCGTGTCCAAATTAGCTTAATTTACATGAGACGTGTCTATTGCGATCATTACAAACATCGCCATTAATTTAATCATTACTGGAGTAAATTTATCATGTTTGGTAGTAATGCATTCATTTGCATTCGTCAAATAACTTGTTTACAAGAATGTTCTCATGTTTTAGCCATTAGCAATGATACTTTGACTAATTAATCTAACGACATAGTTATATGTACTAATTTATGAAAAAATCTACAATAGACTACAGGCCCATGTCGAAAATGGATGGGTCATATGAACCACCTGGTGACGTATACAGGACGATATTAGAGCATAAAATAATAAGATTTAGCACTATGCCGTCACTTGTAAGCTGTCCAACTGAGTGCTGGTGAGAATTCAAAAGTGCATGTAGGGTGAGTACTTTTTAGTCATATGATCCTGTACGGCATTTTTACCATCGATAGACACATGAAAAATAATAAGAAAGCCCGCAGTGCCGTACAAAAATGATGCGCCAACAAGTCGGTATTTTTATTTTATTTTCAGCCAATTTCCATGGTAAATTTGGTCATTTGATTCTATACGGCATACGTTTCATACTGTTTGGATACAGCTTCGAATCAATTATTCCCCAACGCTGTACAAAAATAATGCGACAATAGAAAAAAATCGAGGGTTACAAACCCCTGTTGTTTAGGGGACCGGGGGGTCATCTGAAACAGTACGGCTTCGGTTCCAAACATTATTTTAGCACTCAAAAGTACTACTTATTAAAAATAATGCCGTCAAAAAATTTTTGTCCATTTTAATAATAATCTTAATTACATAGTATACTTGATTTTTTAAACTGTAAAATTATTTGATTCTGTACGGCGACTTTATTTTTAATATGATATTGTAAAATACAATTGTTATAGAGTATTGCCGTTCAAAAGAAACTGTTCTAAAAAAAAAATAAACAGAAATACAAAATCTGAAATTTTAAATATTCATAGATTAATAAAATAAAGCAATTTTCTAAATTTTTCCTTCGTCTTAAATACCTAAGCCCTTTTAAGATTAGCTCAAAAGAATAATAAAAATTTATAGATTTCTTGTTTAGAAATAATCAGCGTTTTTATGTTAACATTTAAATGGTGACTATTAACAAATTAAGAAAAGCATAATAATTAAACAAATTGTGATAATTTATTTTTGTTAACGGATTATTGTTTATTGATATGTCTACTTAGTACCCAATTTTTTTATTCCTTAATATTAATATTTAATCACTTAAAATATTTTTTTAGTTCACGTAGCAGATTGCGGCAAATCACGCAAAACCCGAACCACGCGGTTTTACCGTTACTTTCGCCGCTCAATTAAAGCTATAAGGGTTATTGGTAAGGTTCCAGGATCTAGGATTTTTTTTGGGAAATTTCCTGCTCTTTAAGGATCTATTTTCAAATTTTGATTATCTAAAATAGTTTTTGAAATATTAAAAAGAAAACCCTTGTTTTAAAGTTTACTTAATTGTTTATAACTTTTGCATTTTTTCAGCCCGTCTTGGAATTTTGATAGAATGTTCTAGATGGTATTCCGAATCGAATGAGACCAAAATCATAATTTTCGGTGCATGAGATCAGGTTTTGACGAAAATGGCACTTGTTTACCAGAGTATAATAAAACAACTATTTTTTAGAAAAAAATCGACATATTTCGTTGTATGGACTTTTCTTACATTTCGTTCTATGGATATTTGCTTGAGTTTTTTTTCGTCCTACAAACCTTTGGACTAACGAAAATGTACGGCATGTAAAAAAAAATTATCTATGCATAAGATACTTTCAAAATTAATTAATTTTATGTTGATTCAAATCACCCCCCGGACCACTGGAAAAGAGGGGGTTGTAACCCTCGATTTTTTTTCATTGTCGCATTAATTTTGTACGGCGTTGTGAAATAATTGATTCGAAGCTGTTTTTAACAGTATGAAACTTATGCCGTATTGAATCAAATGACCAAATTTACCATGGAAATTGTCAGAAAATAAAAATACCGACTTAGTGGCGCATCATTTTTGTACGGCACTGCGGGCTTTCTTATTATTTTTTATGTGTCTATCGATGGTAAAAATGCCGTACAGGATCATATGACCAAAAAGTACTCACCCTACATGCACTTTTGAATTCTCACCAGCACTCAGTTGGACAGCTTACAAGTGACGGCATAGTGCTAAATCTTATTATTTTATGCTCTAATATCGTCCTATATACGTCACCAGGTGGTTCATATGACCCATCCATTTTCGACATGGGCCTGTAGTCTACAAGTCGACAATATAGCCTCCGTTTTGAAAGTCGTTTATAAAAAGTGTACGCTTGGGACCACCTTAGCAGCTTAAAAGTGTATGCAATTATAGGCTTGGAAAAATACTACGCTACTTTTGAAAAAAAAGTATTATGTAGTTTGTTTTCAAATAGAGAAATGTAAAGTGTACTTTTATCATCGTTAGCGGGCCCCTAGAATCTAGATGATCAATTTTATTGTGCAATATCACGCCTTTCAATTTTATTGTTCAATGATATTGCACAATAAAAACGATCGTCTAGGGGGGCACTAAACCGCCACTTCTGGAGTCTGCGGATAGCACAGACTATGAGCAAGTTGCAAATGAGTACTATAGCATTTTTATTAAGTGGGTACTTTTTATTTAACTATTTATTTCTTACCGACTTCATAATACTTAAATGGAGGTATTTTGGACATAACAATAATTAATAGAACTAGTGTTCTCAAAATGACTTAGTAACAAACCAGAGAGAAATAAAAATTCTTGAATCATAATTTTAACTTTTTTAATAGGGATAACTTATATAATATGCAAGGGATAGTCCCAAGGATTCTTCTCTAGTGACAAAAGGATGAAACCATTCATAAATGGAAAATCACATTTTATCACCTGCTCAATAAATACAGTCAACAGTAAGCATATTCTTAAACAATTGTATCCGTAAACGATATAGTCATTTTACACGGGCGCTGGGGCCGGCCACCCGCGCGCCGGCGGCGTCACTGCGACAGTCGCGACGGCGGCGGGCGCGGGCGGCGGCGGCGCGGCTAGGACGACGAGCCGGCGGCGAACAGGCCCGCGCTGAAAGCAGCGCCCGCGCCCGCACCGCCCGCCGCCGCGGCGCCGCCGCCCGCCGCCGCGCCCGCGCCGCTCGCGCCACGCGGCTTCGGCATCGGCGGCTGTAGGTACTCGTGCCGCGCCAGACCGAACACGTCGATGCGCTCCTCCTTGCGGTACGCCAGGCACGCGCGGATGAAGCTCTGTCGATAGACGACCAACATTCATTTTTGAAGTGAAAACTTCTTTAGCGGCGTTGAGCACTTTTGTGGGATGGGTAAAAACTGTGAAACTCGCGTCAGATTCTCGTGCTGATCGAAAAACCTTGGAAAAACCGTAAGACGGTTGGAGAGTAGTGTTTTGTGTCGAACTCGAACTCGAATTGATTGTAAGGGTTTCGATTAATTAAAAAAATCGTTTTTTTTAAATCAATTTTCATAAAAAATGGGTTAAAAATTTAATCGATTGTAAGGGTTTCGATTAATTAACAAAAACGATTTTTGAATAATCGATTTTCATAAAAAATGGGTTAAAAAAATGCACAACGTTAATAATCAAGTTTTCACTTCTGCCGGCACTCCCGGAGTGCAACCCGTCTTTTTTTTATATCCATACTTCCATACTAATATAATTTTAAATGCGAAAGTGTGTCTGTCTGCCTGTCTGTCTGTTACCTCTTCACGCTCAAAGTGCTTAATAGATTTTGCTGAAATTCAGCATGAAGATACTTTTCGCGCGATAAACGAATTTTGGCGCAACGGAGTTGCGGGCGTCATCTAGTTTTTTCATAAAAAAACTCTACATAATATTGTTACATTTTAAATCTCGCCCAACTAATTGTTTGACCGCGACATTTAATTAATTCCTACTTTTTTTGCGTTGGGGGAATGCGTTTAAAACACCAACGGTTTTCGTGCTCCGAAGGTGGAACTACGAGAAACCCGTGATACACGACTGCAGAAATGACACTTTTCAGTTCCTACTTGACACTTCGTTTCAAGTTCAAGATTATGATTTATGTGAATTTAGAAGATCTGTTTATGTTCCACTGATACAAAGACGAAACCTAAAGCTACATTAAGGTTTAACATTATTGTTTGTATCATCCTACGAATAATAAAAACTAAGGAAGAGTAACAGCTGTGTCAAACATTTTGTCAGCGAGTCTACAAAATGTGACCCGAATACATGCATACTTTATGCATGAAATTTTGTGTTTTTATACAAGTGACAATAATTATTGTCAACAGCTTTATTTTCTTTTGAATGTTAGTGTAGCTATTGTCATATTTTAGTGTCATGAAAAGAACCAAATACAAAACGGTTGAAGTGTGGGAGTTACATTTCCTTAGTCTTCATTATTCGTAGGTATCATCACTTATCCATTTGAACAAGACGGGTAACACTAGATTTCTTGATCTTAAAAGGAAACGCATGTTAAAATAGGGATGATGACAAGGTCAAAGATTAGCGAATTTTGTTAATAAAATAAAGAAATCACGGTAAAAATAAGTGTTACCAAAATTTCAGCTCGATATAATTTGTATTTTTTTGTTATGCGCCTTCAAAGTTGGATAATCAAGTCGAATTTTTTTTACAATTAAATTTTTTAATATTTGTATACCATTCGATAACTTATGCAATTAAAAGCAACTTTTGGTATGAAACCACTTTCATAAACGCAATATTTAATATACCTATCGAACAAAGTTCTCTCCCGATCCGTACAAACTAAGAAAGAGTGACGTCAGTCTTTCGTAGCACTTTGTATGGAGCGTTTCGGGCAGGTCTATTTTATGAGATGTTTGAATTGTTCATATCTTGGTGAATTTTTAAGCTGTCAGAGTCATTCTTTCAGCGATGTTTCTATTTTTTAAGGGTCTTTCAATTACCAATAAGAAAAAAATTTAGTCATCAAGCCTATTGATGAAACTCACCTTAGCCTCGTTACTGACTGTGGGTTTATTGGCGAACTGAACGTCGGTCGCCTTCAGTATGGTATTCTCTTCCAGAATAGTCGCCTGGCTCTGATTATGTCCAAACGGCTTCTTGCCGTAAAGGCACTGGTAGAAGATAACACCTACACTCCACACGTCCACCTTACTACTGATCTTTGGTGGGTTCTTGCCGACTACGAAGCACTCTGGTGGCAAGTACCTGAAATACAAATAAAATTAATTACTGTCGAGATCTGTGGAGTAATTTTATGTTCGGGCAATCCTAAAGCTCCGTTTAGACCAAACGAGCGAATGCTCATTCTAGTAAAGCTCTTTTGATGTAAACTAACAACGAGCATTCTTTCGTCGTTCTAGTGTGTTCGCCACGTGTTCGGCTTTAAATAGGTAGAATGCTTTAAGAATCTCGCTCGCTTGGTGTAAACGACGCAAGAGCGCTCGAGCAATTGCCTAGAGCGTTCTTTCGTGTTCGGACGTGCTCGCTCTTCGAGGCGGTCTCTTCAAAGGGATTCTACTTGTGTTCTTGATATTTTTACTTTTTGGCAGCTGGTTTTAGGTAGTTTATCAAAGGTTAATTCGTAAATATGGATTGGAGTTATGAAAAATGTTTGCAAATGATAGAATTATACCATAACAAAAGATGTTTATGGGATCCAACCTTTGATGACTATAAAAATAAATTAAATATAGGTCTACCAGAATCTGATGGCAATTTTTGACAGCAAATTTTCAAAAAATATCCTAAATCATTGGATAAATTTTTATATTTGCATGTTTAATACACAGATTAGCTGCTAAAAGAAAAGGATCAAAATGTTTTATTTCAATTACCCCGGTATTGCTAGAGACTAGAGTCAATTTATTTTCTCACTTTTTGCCATCAGATTCTGGTACACCTATACTTATCGTTGAGGAATGAGCAATGAGCATTCGCTCGTTTGGTCTAAACGGAGCTATATGATTCTCATCTATAGAGCAAAAATTCTTATTCTTGATGTTCTTGTTGATTCGATTGGTGTAAACGATCTAAAGTATGTTGTAACGAATTATAGTTTACACTAAACGAATACAAAAGAATGTTCTTGTGCTGTTCTTGCTCTATGTTCTTTTGGTGTAAACCCACCTTTAAAAATAGGCGAAGTTGAGCGATCACCTTTGGCAACAATCACAATCAAGTAACAACTGACATTCGTTTGGAGGATGTTTTTAATACGCTTTTATTTGTAAAAGGCCAGTCATGCTCAATCTTATTTTCTACTTCATTTTAAATACCGTACCTAAATTCGTCTTACGCATCTTTTAAAGTCGTTAGTTAAGTAAGTTTTTTGCCGTTAATAAAAGAAGAAAGTCAATTTTAAACAAGTTTGCTCGATGATTCATTTATAAACAAAAATAATATGTAATTTGACTTACCAGTAAGTGCCTGCACCTTGGCTGGTTAGGTCCATACCATGGTCCGGATTGTAATTCTCCTCGTCCATTACTTTGGACAGGCCAAAGTCTGTGATTTTGATCTCTCCGCAGACGTTGCCCTCTGTCAGCAGAATGTTGCCGGGCTTCAGGTCATAATGTATCACAGGAGGTTTGATCTCGTTCAGATATTTCAATGCTGATACCACTTGCATCACGATGGACCGAGCTTCACGCTCCGGTATT
Source organism: Polyommatus iphigenia (assembly GCA_963422495.1). NCBI lineage: Eukaryota > Metazoa > Arthropoda > Insecta > Lepidoptera > Lycaenidae > Polyommatus > Polyommatus iphigenia. The sequence continues at coordinate 15,292,236 of OY730189.1, forward strand.
GTCTTATGCTGTAAGCAAAATGTAACAGCTTAGCAAAACAGATATAAAAAATAAAATTATATGAGGTTTTTAACAGACTCTAAACTCTAAACTCTAATGAAAGGAGACGGTTTCTCATTTCAACCGCATATATTTTTTATGCCGTATTTTGAACTGATTTTGATTATTCTGTTTTTGTTCTTCTATTATAATATTTTATTAGGATTTAATGTGAAAACTGTGATTAATATACTATTTGCTTATTAGTATTGGGACATAAAGGAACACATTTTCACGCAGATCAGTAACAGAAGGCCTTTACGCGGCCTGTCCACATTTGTCCAAGATAGGCCAATACAAGTGATTGCAAATGTATAGTATATTCGATATCTTCGTATCATGGTTAAATGTTAATGGCTATCTAATATAATATCTATCATGGCCCAAGAGAAACAGGGGCCTTTACATTCATAAGCAGGCTGATTTTAAAATATTATGCAAATATTTTATTTCTTATGCACCTTAACAATCTAACAACTGTAGTTAAAGGAAATCGCGATAAGGCAAACATTTTGATAAAATGAATATTTTCAGACCGCTGCTCTACTTTTTACATACACAATCAGACATAGCTCGCTAACGCTGATAAGATAAAAAACCACATAGTACACTTTTCTATAAACATTATTTAACAGTAAACTGTAAATGCATGTTACGTAAAAAATTCAATAACAATAATTTGTAGATCATATAGTCAGGGAACCCTGGAACAAATTTTTTTGATTACTATCAAGCTAATTTTTTGTGAGTAGCTTCATTTTGATAAGACAAACAACATTTTTATCTGCGAAAAATCTTGAAAGTGGTAGCTAACAGAGATAGAAAGGATTTCATACTTTGATTTGATGGTCCTAAAATATGGATTGTTCTATTTGTAGGACAATGTTACTTTTAAATTATATAACTATTAACCTACCAATATACAAAAAATCTGCTGGTTAGGGTTCCGTTTTAGGGTACCGTAGTCTTTTTATTTACAGAACCCTATCTTTATCTATTATTTCTGTAAGGTCCCTTCCTTAATCCTTTAATGTTCAATTCCATTGTAATATATTAAGATTTAAAGCAATATGAATATGTATATTTAGTTATTTTGGCTGTTACGTCTTTAGGACTCTATATTATTGATATATTTGCATGCCATTAAAACGGCAAAACATGTACTATTTTATGCAAATTTGTAACATCTTTCTTATCATGTTTTGTGCAAATAAAGATATTGAATTGAATTGAATTAAATCAATCTGAAAAGATGCATTTAAAACTCTTACCTGCTTTAAATAGAAATCGAGATCGTGACCATTGCAGTATTCGAGGACTGTACAAAACGAGTTGCCGTCAATTTCAAACACGTCATACAGCTTAACAATTCTGGGGTGATCTAGCGCTTTGTGTATGTTGTACTCTCGGAGAGCATGTCTGAAAAAATACACAACATATTCACACATTTCATATTATCATAACAACATAAATCCCGACTGCATCCGACATTTTGATTCTCCCCGTGTCCCTCTCAGGACTAAGACTATTTATACCCCAGTAAAGAAGGCCGGTTCTTTTTAAAATTCTTTTTAAGCCGTAACTTGTATAGTTGGGGATTTGAGTGACATTTATTAATACTCTTCAAGCTCAAATCCGACAAGCCCTTAGTGAGAGCCCAATACAGTGTACCCCTGCTTCTGGCTCATTCGGGAATTAAACAAGTGATTAAGTTTATATTAAGGATGATTAAGATTTCTTTGGTTTCCAATAGCCGGGTCCACGCCAAACGATCGACCACGGAGCGTTTGGTGTGGACGTGCCGCGCGCGATCCATGCGCAAGTTTTGGAGCGCGCGCTCCCTGGTGCTCGCGATCCGCACGTTGTCGGTTTTTTGCCCGCTTCAAAGGTGCCTCAGTTGCGTGGCGCGCACGGTGTGGACGGTTTTGTGTGATTCGCGCGATCCATCACACCATGGATATTTCGCAAAGTCGCTGTCTGATATCGCTTTATAAGGAATTTAAATATTTATGGGACCCAAAAGACTCTGCGTAAAGTTGAGCCCCAGATTCCAAGCAATTTTTGTATATTTTTTAACCGGAACCGTCTTTTTCGTTTTTGCATTTTTTGACGTGAGAACGTCTTATAATTCGATGGCCGACTGCGCGCACGAAAAAACATGACGCAATATGCGGCGTTACCTCGCTCTGAGGCGTTCCATTTAAGGCTATGACGTTTCACGTTCAACTATCGTCAGTACACCGCACAGAGCACCGTACCTACACTCGGGGAAAATTGTGCTAAGCAGAAATGTACAGTCGGGGAAAATTGTGCTAAGCAGAAATGTACAGTCGGGGAAATGAGTTATTTAGCAGAAATGTACAGTCGGGGAAAATTGTGCTAAGCAGAAATGTACAGTCAGGGAAATGAGTTGTTTAGCAGAAATGTACAGTCAGGGAAATGAGTTGTTTAGCAGAAATGTACAGTGGGGGAAAATTGTGCTAAGCAGAAATGTACAGTCGGGGAAATGAGTTGTTTAGCAGAAATGTACAGTCGGGGAAATGAGTTGTTTAGCAGAAATGTACAGTCGGGGAAATGAGTTGCTTAGCAGAAATGTACAGTCGGGGAAAATTGTGCTAAGCAGAAATGTACAATCGGGGAAATGAGTTGTTTAGCAGAAATGTACATTCGGGGAAAATTGTGCTAAGCAGAAATGTACAGTCGGGGAAATGCGTTGTTTAGCAGAAATGTACAGTCGGAGAAAATTGTGCTAAGCAGAAATGTACAGTCGGGGAAATGAGTTGTTTAGCAGAAATGTACAGTCGGGGAAATGAGTTGTTTAGCAGAAATGTACAGTCGGGGAAATGAGTTGTTTAGCAGAAATTTACAGTCGGGGAAAATTGTGCTAAGCAGAAATGTACAGTCCGGGAAATGAGTTTTGACGTGACAACGTCTTATAATTCGATGGAGCCGGCTGCACGCACGAAAAAACATGAATCATGCGGCGTTACCTCGCTCTGAGGCGTTCCATTTAAGGCTTGAAGTGCAAGCGAGTGCGCGGAACGAGCGACAAAGAGGCACGTTGTCACGTTCAACTATCGTCAGTAAACCGACTTTACAGACAACCGTTTTTTTGCGCCATAATTTAAGCAAAATAAAGGTGAAACTGCTGCAACGGCAATTCGCCGCCGCTGTACGCGTGACTCCATATCGTGCAAGATACTGACTGACTTCAGAATAACGGATCGCCTTAGGATCACTCGGAGCGCATATTTAGGATCGCAGTTCCAAGTTCCTGGATTGGTCTAACGTGATCCGCGATCCACGCTTCACGATCCTAGATCGCGGATCGCGGGATCGCCGCTCCAAGACGGATCGTCCGGTGTGGACCCGGCTATTCGCAAACATGACATAATAACATTATGGAAAGTTCTGGTAATTGCTCATCACTCGTGCAATGACCTTGTTAGTGTTCTGGTAACATTCAAGGTAATTACTGCATCAGACTGTGTTTAGAGCCTTTTTACTGAAGGTCGGACTGGTTCTAAATATTAAAAAGTTTATTGTCTTCGACATTAAGTTTTTTAGATTTTGTTTGTCATTCTCTCACAGAAATTAATGAATATAATCAGTTATAATCAGTTCTAGTCTACAAAATTATTTCTTTTCTTCCATTCACCTATTACAACAAGCAGAATTCACAACAGACTGCTAATGCGTAAGAAAAGATTATTCAGAATTACTTCACCTCTGCCTCTATCTTATATCCACAACATAAGGTTCATTCTCTGGTTTTTAATACCTGGATCGTGGGAATTGCAGACACAATAGATTTTCAATTGCTATGCGACACCCGGGTGCCGCTTGGGGATTGATGGGTTAAAGGTAAAATAATTCTGAATGATGTGCAGAATAAGGAAAATCGTATCTCATCTCTTGTATACGGACTCACTTGATGTAGTTGGCCTTTTTGTCTTCCTTCCAGTCTTTGTTCAGCTGGTGCACCTTACAAGCGGTGTACCGCTGCTCGCGCAGGTCAAACGCTTTATGCACTTCACTAAAGCCACCCTTTCCGAGAAGCATTAACAATAGATATCTGGAAATTGAAAAAAAATATATAACTTAAACAAAAACTATTCATTTTTTTAAGGGTTTGGACATCCATACATTAAGTTAATAGCATCTCCAGTTTTTATCTATTTTAGAAAATACAGCATGTTCTATTACAGGGGTCACCAATTAGTTCTGCTCGCGGTCCATTTTAAGAAATGAAATGACCTTCGCGGTCCACACATAAAAAAAAATTAAACAAAGGTAATTACGGAAATTACAAAGGTATATTTTATTTTCATATCAATGAGAAAAGTGCCATTTTTGCTGCTTGTTTGGAATGAAATTGGTGCAAGTAATTGACAATAAAAACCTGGAGATGTTCATCAGTTAGTCGAGACCGAAATTTATTTTTAATGTAGTTCATCTTCCACCATGCTTGGTCCGCACACAATAGGTCGGCGGTCCGGATTCCGCCATTTGGTGACCCCTGTTCTATTACATTGAAAGCCAAATATAAACTCATACAATTCTCACCTATCAGAGAGCACAGGATGCTGCGAAAAACGACTTTGGTCCTCATTGTGTATCCTTTTTAATTCTCTTATATGCAAATTTCTTTCTCTTTCTAATTTTTCCATTTCTAATTGTAGATCTGCGTCTTCTTTCTTTAAGGCACTTTGCCTCAACTGGAATAGGTATGTGTATGTAGTAGATTAAAATATACAAAGAGCATAATTAGAGCCTGTTTCACCACTTCCTGATAAGTGCCGGATAAGCTATCCACAACTTAACTTGACAGATAAAGTATGGAGCTGGGAGCATCCGTCAAATAAGTTGTAGATAGCCTATCCGGCACTTTATCAGGAAGTGGTGAAACAGGCCCTTAGTCAAATTGCTTCTACTTTATTTATACAATAGTTTAAGCTCAGTAAACTTATTATTTATTAGTATATACAACAGGAGATAGATGTAAAGTTTGCCAAATTTTGACACAATTTATATTAACCCGTCAAGCCCCATACGGCCCAAGTGGGCCGCGATAACAGTACATTTACAATAGATTTCCAAGAATCTGCGATCGACGGATTAAAACTATACTTCTCGAAAACATTCCATTATTTATGATTATAGAAAAAATAAGTTGCAGTCATGTTGGATGAACATTTTTATAAAAAATAACAATCTCACCTTCAATATTTCATCAGCCTCGTAATACTCCTGCCAAGTCATACTGGGCAGTGGGTCGGGCTTGAGGAAAGTAGGAGCGTCTGTACCATTGTGCAGAGGTTGGGGCTGGGGCGTGGTCGGTGCAGAGACGTTGGGGTTAACCCGCTTGCCCCTCCCCCCGCCTCCCTCGCTGTTCGACGGTCTCTTCTTAAGGAGCAGCTTCTTCTGACGGTCGATTTCCTCCTTCTCAGACGTTATCTCCTCTTGCCGCCTGCTCAATTTAGAAAAGAATAGTTAAAATTGGTTGGTAGAATTTAAGATTAAGTTATTAAGCGTAAGATTATTTATGTGTTGAATAGAGTATGGACAGTAGGTTATTCTTCAATAAAACTAAATTACACATCTGATTCAAAGCTGCTGCCCTCATCCATAAAGTGACATTTATGCTTCTTTCATAATTTATGTTATTTCAATGTGTAAAATAAAGATGACATAAATGTGTAAATATTTTATTAGAAAGGAAGTTAATTTTGAAATCTTTCTGAAGAAGAGCAGTTAAACAATAAACTGCGTATGCATAAAAGCAAAAGAATTATCAAAAACTATTTAAAATATTGTTTACCTGGTGAGTTCTTGAAATGCGTAACCATCAGTCCAATTCTCCTGAAATGTAGCACCTACGCGCTGCGTCACAAACTGTCCCAGTCTTAATCTATTTTGCATACACCTCTGACGAGCCTCTTTCTTTTCAATACTACTCTTCTCATTTAATAATTTCTTAACCACTTCTATACATTTATTTATATGTGACTTATGTTGATCTATGACCTACAAAAAACATTTTTCAAATAAACAATAAACATACACAAAATAGGAAACAGAATAAACTTCCAATAAAAAAATATAATAAATTACCTTGTTCTGTGCTTGAACTTGGTGCTTTAACTCTTCATTACTTCTTGTCAATTCTTCTATTTTATTATTTTTAAGTTCTAAGTCAGTAGAAGCTTGAGTTTCTAACTCCTGTATCCTCAAACACGTTAAATCAGTTTGAAACTGTAGGAAAAAATGTTTTATTTACTTCTAACAAAACTATTTAATAAGACAAAAAACTATTTCTATCAGAATGAATTGAAAGACATTACTAACTTTAATTCATATAAAATTAACTGTCTTCCAATAAAGAGTCTTCTTATGGATGTGAAAGTGTCTATGTGTCTGTCTGTCTCAAAACGCTGAACCAATTTAATGAAGTTTGGTAAGCCATATGCGGGTCTTGTAAGGGGATTTAGAATTTCACTTAAATACAAACAACTAACCTGTTTAACAGAAGTATGAGGTCTTTGTTGTGAGGCGGAACGTAAAAAATCTGCTCCCATTGGTAATAAGGACGAAGGTGACGGTGGGTACTGAAAATAAAAAGATAAGATATTATTATTAAAAAAATACAATATTGTTATTGGGAAACAAACAAAATTATATCTTTTTTGTGTTCCTAAATTATTTTAATTTCATGTTGCTTAATGTGATTCAATACACAGTATTGGATTTAGGAGCTGTTAAAATATGTTTATAATACTTTGTGACTTTATTCATAATCTTAAATAGCAAGGATGTTCTAGGTAGCACCTCCATCATGGGTATCGCAGCGCAGACACAATAGATTTTCAACTGTTATGCAGCAGCCGGCTGCCGCTTGGGGATTGATGGGTTCTTCTTTACTATATTATTGTTTAGCAAGTTGTAGATATGTTTAATACTAGATAATTCCTCCATTTATACAATAATATATAAATACCAGAACACCAATATTTACTATACAATATATTAGTTATTAAATCTCTCAAACTCACCATTGGACTCACCATAGGATAGTTGGCCCCCTGCGGGGACGGAGATTTGGCTCCGGCATGCCGCACAGGGCTGGATGGGGGGTGTTTGGAGAAGTACTCCCTGATATTCTTATCTGAAGAGTTGTGTCTCTGCTTGCCACCCCCTCCTCCTCCTACACCCTCTTCACCTAGTGAGAAAACAAGAAATTATTATATTATGTCAGAGAAACTATTTGATTAGTTAAAAATTACTTCTAATTTTGAGAAAATTAAAACCTGGCCAAGTGCAACATGGGTATCTACTATCTAGCCCATAAATTTTAGACAAACACATACACTTTATTTTTATTATGTTGATTATTTAACAATTAGGTAATAAGTTATAAATACTTTTTAAATATGACCTGAATTTCAATTTTGTTAATAACAAAAAGAAATGGTAAGTTTGTGAAAATATTATTAAGAGTAAAAATTATAAATAAAATAGAGTTTTGTGCTACTCAGGTATTAACAATAATATTATTATCATTCCTATTATTTTTAGAAACAAAAATAAAAGTATCATTTTCACCTTTTCGTTTCCTTTTTCTTTCCGGCATTGCTATAGTAGGTGTAGCGCCGCTGGGTGGCACAAGTGCACTGCCTGGGACAGCATTTGATCCTCGCATAGCAGATTTTTCCGGGGTCAAAGCATCAACTTCTTTATCACTATGAGAAGACCCTGAAATGTAAATAATTTCCATGTAATACAAAAAATACTATTGTCTTGTATAATTTTTAAGCTACATAATATTAGATCAATTTAATTGAGCGCAATTCAATTTAAATCTATTTTTAGTAATCAAATTATGGAAGTAGTAAACACAGAAGATGTATCAAGCAGATCTGCGCTGTTACTTTTGGACTTCTTATCAAGTACCTTTGGAATGTTTCACATTGAATATGTCTTTGACTGCATATTGGACATAGAAACTAAATAAAATCCTAAAACTTTTAAGGCTCATTAACCCATCAGTCGTGGCAAAACGAGACACAATAGCTTTTTCATTGTTATTGCGGCCGGATGTGGCCGCTTGGGGCTTCATGATTCATCAAATTAGGGAATACAGAAATTCCACATTCAAACATGGAGTAGTAATGCACTATGCCATAAGCAGCATTTAAAAGCCCATCTTTACTACTTCAGTTCTTGTACACTTTAGATTAGAAACCAAATGTTTACTTCATATATTTATTGATATTACTGAAGTTTGACAAACAAATAAATATATTTTAGACATAGGTAAAGCTTGTTCTAGTTTTTATGTTTCTTTATGGTTTTGAAGCAATTTGTATGTAATTACCCGACTGCCAGGAGGGTTATTAAAGTTATTTTTCTGCTTAAAACACATAAGACTGACCCTTGATGATGATTTTAATAATCCCCTAACGTGTAGTCTACACAATAAATAGTAATTACTCACTTTCATTCAATGAGCTGAGAAGAATGAGATGGTTCGCATTAGTCCCACTTTTATTGTTGTGTTCATGCATATTGTGACAAAATTAATGATCACAGTACAAACGGCACTTTCACAGTTCCTATCCGGCATTATAAACGTAAAGTTGACGTCACAATCCTTTTGATTACAGTTTATGATTAAGGGACAGCCGGGATCGTCCGAAAATCTTGCAAAGTATTGTATTATTAACCAAACTTTGATGGTATTTTATCACTGATCACTTCACAGGGCAAACACAGTTTTTTTCACTTCACTATTTACCTGTGCTCATGTTGGAATCCTGATTATGTAGTGGCTGCCCCGTGTTGACAGTAGTTTGTGGTGCCATCTGAATTTGTGACCCAGCTGACATCTGTAAAGAAAGATGGCGTCTTTACATATGACTGGCCCTCTGTATTGCTATTTAATCTTTGCACTTTCATTTTAACTAGCACACTTTTGTAAAATAACAAAGTATTTATCGAAACACACACCCATATTTACGAATTTCAGCACTATTTCCACTTCAATAGTCTAAATAACCTAACACGTTTGACAAGTAAACGCCAGCCGCGACTCGCGACATTCGGATACGCATCCGCGGGGAGCGCAGAAGCGGGGGGCTGGAGAATGGAGATCGTCACGAAGTTTGCTTCAAATGTAATAATAATACCGTCGGGCGAGGCGCCAGTTTACAAGGATACAAGGCCAAAAGCATTGTTAATCCAATAAAAATAAGGCTTTATAAGGTGTGGGTAGCCTGATTCGTCGAATCAAATAGGGAGATCTTGAGCTAACGTTTCGTGAAGTAATGTGCAATACGCCATTTGTATGCAATACTTATGCGGTAGGTCAATAGCCTGTAATTGCAGTCCCTATTCGCGAAGTAAAGATTTAAACCGATGGAAAAATCGATAATTACAGATAAATTATCGACTAAAAGAAACACTTTATGTTAAAACGCGTAAAATCATAATACTTCTACGTTTTAAATATATAGGACGAACGATCGACGTAACCGATTATTCCCACAACGAGGCACGGTGGTGAGGCGGGTAGCGGGCGGAATGCCACCGACCTGCGGCGAACGAGTACGTGATATCGGCGCCCGTGCCCCACAACAAACTGCTTACTGGACGTGTTACGTAGGCGAATATGCTTCGATGTACCTATCTACCACTATACACAGAGATATCTACATGTACACGAGTACACAATACAATCTAAACGCTAAAGTGTATGTGTACGACTCGTTCTTTGCGATAAAGTTCAATTCGCAACTCAATAATAATAGTTTAACAAAAGATAGGCATCCGATTTTGAAAACCCATACTTTTAACAATATTTAAATGGGTGATAACTGATAATTTTAAAACAGCGTAAATTAACCCAAACTGGTTTATTTTCGAATGGAATTAGTATCTTATATCTTTAAACAAGCAATTCTTGTATATACTTATACATACATATAATAAATCTGTAGAAATGTCAATTCTGTACATTAAAGATATTCAAAAAATAATAAGCGGAGGGTGTCACAATATCGTTATAGAAGCCGAAAAGTTAGTTAGTTTTTTTGTCTGTCTGTCTGTCTGTCTGTCTGTCTGTCTGTATGTTTGTTCCAGCATCACACGAAAACTACTGATCCGATTTGAATGCGGTTTTCGTAGATATATTTGTCTTCTTCCAACTTAACATCTGGTGTATAAAAAAATTCTCCCCACCCCTCTAAAGGGACGAAAGAGGGGGTCAGATTTTGTATAAGACTTTTGCTTTAACAGGAAAACTACTGATCCGATTTGAATGCGGTTTTCACAGATATATTTGTCTTCTTCCAACTTAATATCTGGTGTATAAAATTTTTCCCCCCACCCCTCTAAAGGGACGAAAGAGGGGGTCAGATTTTGTATAAGACTTTTGCTTTAACACGAAAACTACTGATCCGATTTGCATACGGTTTTCGCAGATATATTTGCCTCCTTCCAACTCAACATCTGGTGTATAAAAATTACCCCCCCCCCACCCCACCCCTCTAAGGGGACCAAAGAGGGGGTCAGATTTTGTATCAAACTTTTTTCTTTAATGGACTTACTTCATATTATTAACTGTTTTTCCAACTTAACATCTGGTGTATAAAATTTTTCCCCCCACACCTCTTAGGGGACAAAAGAGGGGGTAAGATTTTGTGTCAACTGATGAAGTAGAAATACTTTAAATGGCAAAACAACGTTTGCCGGGACAGCTAGTTATATAATTGAAATCTCGGAATCGGTTCCAACGATTTTCATGAAATTCAGTATCTAAAAGGGGATTTCGGGGGCGATAAATCGATATAGCTAGGAATCATTTTTAGAAAATGTCATTTTATTCGTGTTTTATCGAATACCGAGCAAAGCTCGGTCAAATAGCTAGTTGGTATTAAATTGAATTAACTACGCAAATAAAATGAGAGTTACGAGTTTATCAGCCTATGTATGTACTAAAAATCTATGTTTGTGCCTTCGTAACACTATCTTAGAAAAAACACTTGGAAGAATTTAATAAATGACACGTCGTTGTTTGACTTATAGGGAAAAAATTTAATCAATATAAAAAACTACGGAACCCTAAAAATATCAAACAATCCTCCTACATTTTGGTACCTACTAACTACTACTAAGTACTACCGAGTCATTTAAATTAACATAATATTTTAGACTTCTCGTTTAATCTTTCAGGCCCCGCGCGAGCACCGGTGATCGCGAGAACAAAAGAATACAATGGGAATTCCTAGAACCTCCGATCGAAGGATTAAATCGTCTTTTATAATAAAATGACCACCTAAGATTTGGACGAGGGTTCAGTTATTAACTTATTACATTTTTGTCAAACCGTGGTCAAACCTTTAATAAGCAGGCATGCATTGAGGAACATTTCTTCCTTAATAGAAATAGATTATTAATTACAGTAGGTAGCTTATTTCATAGAATTAGATTTCATAATATTTTTCGTTGAATAAAATTATTAAAAAAATGTTAAATAATTAAATCAAATCCTAATTATTAAAAACACAAAATATAATATTATGAAAACAATAACCAGCATACGTAATGCATCTGGAAAATTTTATGAAGTGGTCTCTCTACATATTTTATTGTACCTATTACTTATTCTATGATCACATGACACGTCTACCGCCCTTTTTCTGACATTTGGATTCAATATTTTGTCATTTGTCAAATTTTAAGTGTGTTCTTCAATAAGCCCAGTAAAGTGGTTACAAGATCTGACGTCTCTGCACCCAATCAAAGCTCTTAAGAGCTCGGGCTATGCGGCCGCTCAAATCAAATTCGACACTAGCGCCACTACAAGTTTTATATATCGCTGTCTCGCTATTGCGAGGTACCCCGTGCCCCGCGCGCCCCGGTGTGCGTGCGTCGTCATTCATTATTTTACTCTGATCAAGTTATTCAAGCCGTGCGTGTGTTGCGATTTGCGAACAGCGAAGTATAATATTCTGTTTCATGAACAATGTTGTTTTTGTGGTTGTCTTATATTTTGGAATACAGGCGCGGGCGTATTGTCGTCGATCTTGTCACTGAACTGAACAGAATACAGATTCTACAAAATATATTAAAATAATATAATAATAATAATACAATAATAAAAATCTACATAGGACTCTTCACACCACGTCAGTCTGGCCCCGTGCTAAGTACACTAAGGACTTGTGTTCAAACAAGTACCAGACATGTTATACTTACCTACCGGATAAATCATATTTACTTTTTATTATAAGTACATACTCAACTTATTTAAGATCCACACTTCCATACAATTTAAAATTTCAATAATTCATAAAATATTCCATATAATTGCAAAAAATTAATATTTTAAATTTAAAAGTGTGTCTGTTTGTCTGTCTGTTATTACTTCTTCACGCCCAAACCACTGAACCGATTTTGCTGAAATTTGGCATGGAGATACTTTGAGGTCTGGTCCCGAGTCTTTGTCCTTTGACATAGAATACTTTTTATCCCGAAAAAATGTACGGTTCCCGCGCGATAAACGAGTTTTGGCGCAACAGAGTTGCGGGCGTCATCTAGTTTTTACAATATTATTATCATTATTAATACCTACACATCCATGAGTCATGAGTCATGAGTCATGACCCAGGAAAACGTTTTGTTCTAATGAAACGTTTAAACGAGCCCTAAAAATTTGGCCGGTGGCTGTGCCGGTGGGTTTAATTTATTTTATTTATATATTTATATTAGTAGGTAATTAGATAAAATTAATAATATCGGGGCGAGACGTATTATTCGTACAAGTTTTACGACCGAATACGCGATAGGTAATAATATATAAAACTTGTACGAGAAATGCGACCCGACCCGATGCATTCCGTCACAATGTGCGCGAATTTTCTGCTATCTATAGTCAGATACTAATATTATAATTCTGCAGAGTTTGTTTGTTTGTTTGAACGCCCTAATCTCAGGAATTACTGGTCCGATTTGAAAAAATATTTTACTGTTGGATAGCCCATTTATCGAGGAAAGCTATAGGCTATATTTTATCACGCTAAGACTAATAGGAGCGAAGAAATAGAGGAAAATGTGGAAAAACGGGGGAAATTATATGAAATTGCTTATTATCTTAAGAACTACTGGAGCAAATTTTTATGTTATTTAGCAAACATGAAGAATAGACCACGTGAAGGGACATAGGCAATTTTTTGCGGAAAAATGTACGGTTGCGTGAAATTCCTAAATTACGCGGGCGAAGCCGCGCGGAACATCTTTATATTTAATAAAATTGTAGGAAAGTCAATTCTGTACGAGTACATTGAATATTTTTGTACAATAAATAATACTTGGGATGTGATCTACTATGCTAACGCGGACGAAGTCGCGGGCAACAGCTAGTATGGAATAATCGTTGTCGCAAATATGCTATACTAGCTGTTGCCCGCGACTTCGTCCGCGTTATCATAGTAGATCACATCCCAAGTATTATTTATTGTACAAAAATATTAAATGTACAGAATTGACTTTCCAACGATTTTATTATATAAAGATGTTCCGCGCGGCTTCGCTTGCGTAATTTAGGAATTTCACGCAACCGTACATTTTTCCGCAAAAATAGCCTATTGTTCATACTTGCCAAATATGAAATAACATAAAAATTGCTCCAGTAGTTCCTAAGATAATAAGCAATTTCATATAATTTCCCCCGTTTTTTCCACATTTTCCTCTATTTCTTCGCTCCTATTAGTCTTAGGGCGATAAAATATAGCTTATAGCCTTTCTCGATAAATGGGTTATCTAACACTGAAAGAATTTTTCAAATCCGACCAGTAGTTCCTGAGATTAGCGCGTTCAAACAAACAAACCAAACTCTGCAGAATTATAATATTAGTATAGACTAGACGTTCCGCGCGGCTTCGCCCACGTAAATTAGATATTTCACAGACAAATTAGTCCAAAAAAAATAGCATATAACCCTTCACGCGGTCTACTTCTTATCTGACCCAAATAACAGAAAAATTGCTCTAGAGTCTAGTAGTTCGTGAGATAAGCCCTTTCAAATAATTTCCCCAGTTTTTTCCACATTTTCCTCTACTTCTTCGGTGCTATTAGTCCTAGCGTGATAAAATATAGCCTTAGATATCCTTTCTCGATAAATGAACTATCTAACACTGAAAGAATTTTTCAATTCAAACCAGTAGTTCATGAGATTAGCGCATTCAAATAAGCCCTTTCAAATAATTTCCCCCGTTTTTTCCACATTTTCCTCTATTTCTTAGCTCCTTTTAGTCTTAGCGTGATAAAATATATCCTATATCCTTTCTCGATAAATTAGCTATCTAACACAAAAAGAATTTTTTCAATCGGACCAGTAGTTCCTGAGATTAGCGCGTTCAAATAAGCCCTTTCTAATTATTTCCCCCCGTTTTTTCCACATTTTCCTCTATTTCTTCCCTCCTATTAGTCTTAGCGTAATAAAATATAGCCATTAGCCTTCCCCGATAAATGAGCTATCTAACACTGAAAGAATTTTTCAAATCAAACCAGTAGTTCCTGAGATTAGCGCGTACAAACAAACAAACAAACTAACTAACAAACTCTTCCGCTTTATAATATTAGTATAGATAAGTACCTATACACATACTATACTTATATATTTTTTTAATTTATATAGAAGACTAAATGAAGGGGAATTGTGGAGACCGTACATTTTCTCGCAACAAAAACTATTGTATAATATCCTTTCCTCAAAGTATCTTAGTACCAAATTTTATCTCAAACGATTCAGCCATTCTAGCGTGAAAAGATAACAGACATACAAACTTTCGCATTTATAATATTAGTACATCTATATAAAATTCTCGTGTCACAACTCACAATGTTAGTTACCGACTACCGTACTCCTCCGAAACGGCTTTACTGATATTTTATATGCACTCATTCAGTAGGTCTGAGAATCGGCTTCTGCTACTGGGTACTTTTTATATTGATAAGTGCATTTGTTGAATAAATAATTTTAGTAAATAACTAACAACTCGAGACTGACGGCGACCATTGTAACTTTGTGCGATGGCGATGGACGTTGCCATGGTAAAATAGGTACTTATTTAGTCGCTTCAATAAAATAATAAGGGCCAAATCTATACTAATAGGTATAGAATTGGGAAGAGTTTGTTTGTTTGTTTGAACGCGCTAATCTCAGGAACTATTAGTCCGATTTGAAAAACCGCTGCACCGATTTTGCTGAAATTTGGCACGGAGATTCTTTGAGTCCCGGGAAAGGACATAGGCTACTTTTTATCCCGGAAAAATGTACGGTTCCCGCGCGATAAAAGTTTTGGCGCAACGGAGTTGTGGCCGTCATCTAGTAAATTATAATAATAGCTCCCACACCGGTTTCGGTGACGGTGGCCGGTTTCATTGAAACCAGGCCAGCTACGCAGGAGTAATTTTTATAGTGCCCAAGTGTGTGCGCAGTACTCAAGAGCACTCTCTATTCCTTTACTCTCATAACCCAGTGGGACGGAAGACCGACACGACTGGCGAGAGATCAGGCGCAGGACCGACTTTTTACATGCCCATCCGACGCATGGATCATCTAATACTTGTCAGACAATCAGGTGATCAGCCTGCATTGTCCTAACCAAACTTGGAAATAACATGTTTCCAACGCGGGAATCGAACCCACGACCTCCGAGTCAAGAGCCGCGCTCTATACCACTAGACCACGGAGGCGTAAGTAGTAAATTATAATGTACACTAGCTATATGACCGAGCTTCGCTCGGTATTCAAAAAATTCAAAAAACACACATAAAATGACATTTTATGAAAATGATTCCTAGCTAGATCGATTTATCGCCCCCGAAACCCCCTATTACTCATGAAAATCGTTGGAGCCGATTCCGAGATTCCAATTATATATCCATACTAATATATATGTATATATATACAAGAATTGCTCGTTTATAGATATAAGATATAATAGAAAGTATGAATTATTATTGACCTTTATTTATTAGTAAACATTTTACACATTTAAAAAAATACTTAGGATGTTAGGATTTAGGAAAAGTCTCATAATATTATGTCGGCCTTCTAAATAGTAGAAAAATACCCTATCGCTATTCCTAAACGTTATTTACAAAATACTAAGTACTTACAAGAAAATAATATTATGATATACCTACATAATTATTTTATTTATAGCTGTTGTATTTTCTTATATGTAGTTGTATTTTCAATTGATTAATAAATAAGTACATAATTATTACCTATATTATACTTCCTGTGTGATACATCATACATCCCAGCTTTCGGTACTTATCCATTATTATCAAAAGTTCAAGCACCACAAATCAAAATAATTATATTTTGTTCAAGCAATTTTCTTCAAGTATCACAAAAAACTATCAAAATCAACAACAATAACATTCTCTCGATCGCGGATTCTTGGAAATCTACTGTTATCGCGCGCGCGGACGCATGCGACCGCTTGGAGCTTGAGGGAACATTGTACTTGAATGCCTTGAATGAATTATTGTCACGTGTACCGGTTACCCCACTCCGCCGCCCGCGCCCCCCGTTGCCGCGCTCTGTTGTGCGAGCGGATCGGCACGATACCAGCGGGGTGATTCACTAAGCGATTCCGCGCGGAATCTTCCCGCTGGCGGAAACTATTTCACTTTCAAGCAAATGACAAGTGAAAACTTTCCGATTTTGCTGTCATTTTGCCAGTAGTGACATTTCTTTTGTATGAGTGAAATAGTTTCCGCCACGGATTCGAGAAGATCTCACCGCGGATGGGAGTTTGACATCCGACGGCGGGAAATTATCCGAGGATTAGAGTCGTTTTCGCGGAATGTTCTCGCCACCTCCGAGACTCGTGAAATCTTTTCACTTCGAGAACCGTGTCATGGCGGATATTGTTAGATGAAATTATTTAATGATAAGAATAAAACAAAGCAATTAGGTATTAATACTTAGTTAGTCGTGTCTTGTTTAAAATATTAAATAAATGTCGTACTGTAATAATTATGTGTTAAATCTTTAGGAAGTGTTCATTGAACAATAAATATTTTTTATTTATAACTGCAGTTTATGTATTAATATTCGGTACTTAAAGATTTAGAAATAAGTATAATAATTTTTAAATTTTGTATTAACTATTAATCCTTCAATCAGGGATTCTTGGAAATGATATTGTATTCTATTGTTGTCGCGGTCACCGGTGTTCTTATGGGGCTTGAAGGATTAATACTTATGTATTATGTTAAACCATTATTGTGCTTTTACAATAATTTTAAATAGTTATTTAAGTATATATCATTATAATTCCAAGGTCATACTCACCACCCTTGAACTTCCATAGTATATATTCTAATAAAAACTAATATTAAATGAAAAACAAATTTAAAACAAAAAAAAACGTATATAAAATTTAAAGTAAGTAATAAGTTTGTTTTACACATAAATAAAAGGTATTCTCACACAACAAGATTTACCGATATAATATAATAAAGTACTCTGTGATTTATCGGAGCTCAACACACGACTTACAGATTTGACAGATTGTCATTGTCACTCGGCAGTCGGCACATAAACAATAGTTTTTGTTTTAATTCCACTCAAGCCCCAAGCGGCAGTCGGCAGCCGCGCTATTTATACTTTGTACTGCGCGGTACGCCATTCACTCAAGACTCAAGCCCCAAGCGGCAGCCGGTTACCGCGCTCTTTTATTCAATTAAGTAACATATTTCGCTGACTTACAGACTACTTTTGTGTAATCCTTCCATCGGGGATTCTTGGAAATGCTATTGTATACTATTGTTGTCGCGGTCACCTATGTCCTTATGGGGCTTGACGGGATAAAGAAGTTTCATTAGACGTACGATCTTTGATATATTGGCTACATTCTGAATGAAAAATACTACAATATAGACTATGGGTGATTAGTATCTTTTCGGCTATTGTGCGTTATTTAGTGTTTGTTGCTATAACGATTTTTTTTAATGAGTAGCTTTTTAATATTCAATGAAATACTCGAAATCAAATCAAAATTTTTTGTAAGGTAAGACTAATCTTAGTTTTAAAAATTTTGTTCATTTAATTAAGAGGTGCAGGAAAAAAAAATATTTTCCTGTCTGATGAATAACCAAGGCTATATATGCCGTAGCACTTATTGCCAAAAAAAAACTAGTGTCTATTATTCTCTTTGGTTTCGGATTCATTCCCGCGACGGAAAGTTTGTGAATCGCTGTAATACTGACAGATTATGAGATCTTTTCACGTGAAAACTTTCCGACGATCGTGAATCGGGCCGCAGGTTGGAAATTATAGAGAAATTGCGCCACGTTCACGAATACCAAAGATGATAAATGAAAATTTATTATATTGCAATTCTTTTGAAGACATTCTGTAACTACACAATATAAGCTGAGGTCCCAGGAAAAATACCTAACGATTCGATGAGTTTTTAATATAAAACAAATGTGCGAAAAATATGTCGTCAATGGCGTAAAAATGCATGAAATGTAATCGTTTATATTTTTTAGTGTGTAAATATTTTGTAGTAAATTTTTGTGCAGGAACCTAGGTAATTACTATTTTAAGCCGAAAAATAACTCAAACATGTTAAATATTTTCGTATGAGTAAATGATTTTGGTATTACGTTTGTATGAGAATTTCGAGGGTACCCGGCCCCTTAAAATAATACTGAATATAGTAAAATGTAAATACCGATCGCTTTTAGGAACACATCCTACAAGTAATGTCTTATGTCATAATAATAATTAATTGTTTGTCAACACTCAACAGTCAACATCTCGGAATATTTTTTACATGAGGATTGAAACATCTTTACTTTGTTAGTTTAGTTTAAATAAGTAAACTATAAAGCAACGGATATTGTGGTGTGCTCTGCTAAAACAATTTCTATTTATAAGAATGACGTCTTCGATTAGGAGAGAAAATTGCGTGAACAACTAATGATAGTTTGAAAACGCAGAAGATACATACGAAAGGGGAAGAGTTTTATTCAAAAGGTTAGTGTCATATTATGTTAACAATAGAAATAGTTCACCTCGTCAGATAATTCTTTGGATTTAGCCATACTAAAATATGAAACTATTTGATGAATTATATGAACTCTGACCTCTGTTTCTATTTAGTAAATTTTCAGTCACAATAATATGGTACTGCCATCATAAGTTTACATGAACAACTCGCAGGAACAAATGGCTACTGAAAATTGGTCTGCTTATATATATTTGGTCTGGGGATGTCAGATGTATATAGAATAATTAATTGTACACTATTTTAATCCCTCGATCGTGGATTCTTGGAAATCTATTGTTTACGCAGTCGGATTCGATCGCTTTGGAGTTGAAGCATTAAAGAGTGTTATCAAATGCGATGTTAAAAATTGACCTCATATTTTAGTTATGTACTTACTAATCTAAATTTTAAATTTTCAAGCTGTTGCCTAATTAAACTATCAATTAAATTTTAGCTGTCAGTAATATCTTATAAGTTAAAAGAGAATAAGAATGAATGAGTTGTTCTGGTGAAGTCACAGTGTTATACCGCCATAGTTTTCATAATCATATTTGCTGTGAATAACCATCAACAGTTACAGCAATTTATCATCATTTAAGCCACCAAGCCCCATAAGCTCACCGGTGAGCGAGACACAATAGAATAACAATAGATTTCCAAGAATCCACGATCGAAGGATTAAATTAGGTTATAGAGGAGTTATAGTAATTTAACTTTAAATTACAGGTTATTTTGATAATCTGTCTTATGTTTTTAATGCTGGTAACTTGTACATCCTATTATTCCAGATTTTAGATACCTCAAATAACTGTTTTTGTTGCGCTTTCATATAATGGGTTTCTATTCTAATTTCTATGGTCCTAATCTCATAACCGGGTCATGCCGGGACACAAAGTTTTGTGAGTCAGCTTATGGTTTACTAACTAATGGGTTGTATTGCATCCAATAACAATATCATTACTTATATATATAGTATACTGTATAAGTATCTAGATTCTAGAGTAACTCATAAAATAATTAAGTTAATTAAACAAATTATGAATTTAAAATGAAATAAGTCACTTAATTTTAAGTTGTACACTTTGTTATTAGTTGTTTTTACAAATCAAACAAAAATAAGGTAACCTTTAATATTATTGTAAATTTTAAGTACTAGTCCTCATTGATCAATGATGGTCATAACTCATAAGTCATAACGCAATAACGTAATTATTGCTATTTTATTTTAACTAGTTAATCCTGGTCAATTAGTCCGATTTAGATTATTTCTACAGAAAATTTAGATACCAAAATATATAATTTGTTGGGTTTTACTTAACTTATTGCTAAATCCCATAGAATTTTTAATTCTAATTTTGATATCATGATTATCAAAATATGAGACATGATGACGGCCAAGGATCCATACTCATAGATGTTTCTAAATAATTAATAAATATTAATTCCCTCGTTATTTTCTAACAATTATTGGCATCTGATGGCTCGGCTGCCCCATTTCGAAACCTAGTAAGAGGCATTTTTTACAAAAATCATTTTATTGCATAAACTTTCTAACCTACTAGGTCCCTACCGAATTCAAAAACACTGGCGTTAAAAACTCACTTAAAAGTTAGATACAACATAGAATTATATTTAATGCATCCAGCATACCGAGTTGGTGCACCGTCCATCAGTACTGATTTATTTATTTTTTTATGAAATAAGGGGGGCAAACGTTCAGACGGGTCACCTGATGGAAAGCAACTACCGTCGCCCATGGACACTCGCAACATCAGAAGAGCTGCAGGTGCGTTGCCGGCCTTTTAAGAGGGAATACGCTCTTTTCTTGAAGGTTTGCAGGTCGTATAGGTCCGGAAATACTGCTGGTGACAGTTTGTTCCAGAGTTTTACAGCGCGCGGCTAGGGTTACCATATGTAAATAGAGGAGTGCCTGTACATGGTACCTAAAATGCCTGATTTTTCAGAAAAATGCCTGTCTAAAGTAAAACGCTGTAGGTAATAAGTAAAATACAACAGATAATAATAAAGAAGGATATTTTTTACTGATATTTGTCAGAAGCCATAATTTTATTTTTAGTTTTTCATTTGTTCAAGATAAACGTAAAAATCTTCACAAGATACAGTTTTGTAATTTTCCTGAGTAATCAATTTTGCTTTTTACTGATTCAATTGTCAGCCGATTTCTTTCTTTACTCTACTGGGCGTTTATAAGACAAAACATACGCTCTACATTCGCATTCTGTGCCAAAATAGAGAACACAAACTGGGAGATTTTTACAAATTCTGTAATGTCACCATTCACTTCCATATTTTTGAGAAAATTGCACCACTGTGTAGTTAAGCTTTCAAAAAAAAATTGTTATCTGAACTTCTATAATATTCTTTTAGTGCTATCAGAGAAGTTGATTCATAGACAGATGGCGAACCGTTAATTGGTCGCGTTTTGTCAAACCCAGTCGAATTACATTGAATTGACATTAAGCGACCAAATGAAGTTGGTCAACTGCCTATGAATCAATTTCTTCGATGGTACTTCGTATACTAGAGTACGCGCGCTGTCGCGTAATTTGAAAATGCCTGTCTCAGACCAATGCCGGCCGCACCCCTGTCTAAACCTTAAAAAGCCTGTCAAATGCGGCAAACGCCTGTCATATGGTAACCCTACGCGCGGCAGAAAGTTACGCGAGAACGCACGGTGGAGACTGCCTGAAGATGATTTACTGAACTATGATACATTTATGCGCTCTATTGTAAAATGTTCTTGCCCTTTAACTAGGTTTTGAAATGGGGTAGCCGGGCTGTTAAACGCAAACACATTCGATTTAATCAAACCAAAGATAAAAATATTATCACGTGATCACGTGACGACGACACCATCTTCTATCTATACATATAATAAAACTGTAGAAATGAAAATTCTGTACATTAAAGATATTCAAAAAATAATAAGCGGGGGGTGTCACTACATCGCTATAGAAGCCCAAAATGTGGTTAGTTTTTTGTCTGTCTGTATGTTTGTTCCACTATCACACGAAAACTACTGATCCGATTTGAATGCGGTTTTCGCAGATATATTTGTCTTCTTCCAACTTAACATCTGGTGCATAAAAAAATTTCCCCCCTCCCCTCTAAGGGGACCAAAGAGGGGGTCAGATTTTGTATCAATTTTTTTTTCCTGTGTTTTTTAACATAACATCAGGTTTATAAAATTTGTCCACCCACCCCTCTTAGGGGACAAAAGAGGGGGTAAGATTTTGTATCAACTGATGAAGTAGAAATACTTTAAATGGCAAAACAACGTTTGCCGGGACAGCTAGTTTAGAATAATATAACCAAGCTCATGTCATATAAGCACTGACAAGGTCAAGTGACGTAAACGTATCCATGTTAAAGTAAATACGAAGCGCTTTTATAGTGTATCATATTAATTATATTTTGAAAATATATTTTATGATTGCTGTGCTTAAAATTAGCTCATTTAACTTTAAAGTAGCTTTATTGGTAATGTTGAAGTTTTCGAATTCCAACGATAATACTATATTGACAATTTGACACATTACTTAATACTTACTACGCAAATTACACACAAAATATTTTGCTAGTCAATATTTTAGTCGGTGTAAACAATATTTTGTGCACACATTTCGTCGTATTGTACCGTGTACGCAATATCCACTTGTTTTAAGATTAAAGCGTACATGATACGCCACGTTGTACATTATTGTTTGTGTCTATTTATAACTTCTAGCGATCAGGCGAATGGAAAGTTAGCGCACTAGCAACATAATATTTATATACCTACGCTGAATGCTGATAATAATATGTGTCCGTGTGCTTATTAAAGGCTAAGCCGAGAATTTAATATTTTGATGAGAACAGTAAAAATATGAATCATTTTACTTCCATAACTACTAAAAGTTGGGTACTTATCTTGTAGTGATAACAGTAAATTCATTAAATTATCATGAAGAAGTCTGTTGTAACATGTTGTCGTACTGTTCATTGTTATTAATAATTATATTATGTTTCATTTTTCTGTTATTAGTAGGTACGTCAATTAATAAGAAAATCGATCGAGTGATTCAAGGTCATAATAGCTATTTTCTAGTCGTATGAAGAGACTTCCTTTTAAATATTATACAATAGTACACAGTTATGTCAGTTTTAGTATATTTGAGCCCTAAAATGCAGTACAATTGTAATAAAATCTAAATTAACTTGTGAGTTGTTGTAGAAAATATCTCTACTGGATAGGTTCAATTTAGCCGCAAACAAAATCGTAAAAGGGTATGTGTGCATAGCTGCGGCGCAGGAAACTGCGTCTCGATGTTGAAGACAATCAATACTCAGTCACATCTCTGTCCCGCATTCATTGTGGAAGCGCAGTTCCGCGGCCCCCCAAATCCCCTCTTCCGGTGCGGTATTCAGCGGCGTGCTGTTTAACCCAATTTTCTAGCGAGAGGGGTGTGTAGGGCGCGAGGTGCGAGCGCGGGTAGGGAACAAGGCTAGGCACAGTTTCAGCCAAAGTTTGCAGCGCCAACTAGGCGCCACGAGATTCAGATCTGACCCTGCAATATTGATCATTTTCAACTGCCGTGCACTAACGATTAAATACACATCGGGGAACACTGCAGCTAGCGCCTCTTTACATACATGTTATAGAGAGCATATTATTTAGCATTTTATTTATTGGAGCATCATAAATCATAATATAATGTAGTTCCATACTATTTTTATTTAAAAGTGCAATTGTTTTAAATGCATCTAAAATATCACATGTTTTTTGCAAAACTAGATGACCCGGTGAACTTTTTATCACTTCTCCCAACATATTTTCTCACCGTACAAATCTTCCGTGGACTTCCACAAATATTTCAAGACAAAAAAAAGCCAAATCGCTTGAGCCGTTCCCGAGTTTTAGCGAGACTAACAAAATTCAAAATTCATTTTTATTTACTAGACTAGACGTTCCGCGCGGCTTCGCCCGCGTAAATAAGATATTTCACAGACAAATAATTAGTCCACAAAAAGTAGCCTATGATCCTTCACGTGGTCTACTTCTTATCTGTGCCAAACACAGACTGTGGTGCCAAATAACAGAAAAATTGCTCCAGTAGTTCGTGAGATAAGCCCTTTCAAATAATTTCCCCCGTTTTTTCCACATTTTCCTCAATTCCTTCGCTCCTATTAGTCTAATGCTAAGTACTCACATACGGTATATATTATACTCGATAGTTATAACTCCCAATCGAAGGAAATGACATAATATTTGACATACTTATTTAATTCCATCGAGCCGGCTCGAAGCGAGCCTTCGAGCTGCCAGTTTTGTGGTCCACACGGTGGTTATTGCTCGATTTGGAGTAAAATTATCGAGCAAAACCGTATGTCAGTACTTAGCATTAGCGTGATAAAATATAGCCTATAGCCTTCCTCAATAAGTGGACTATCTAAATCTGAAAGAATTTTTCAAATCGGACCAGTTCAAATAAGCCCTTTCAAATAATTTCCCCCCGTTTTTTCCACATTTTTCTCTATTTCTTCGCTCCTATTAGTCTTAACTCTTAGCGTGATAAAATATAGCCCATAGCCTTCCTCGATAAATGGGCTATCTAACACTGAAAGAATTTTTCAAATCGGACCAGTAGCTCCTGAGATTAGCGCGTTCAAACAAACAAACAAACATATTCTTCCGCTTTATAATATTAAGTATAGATTAGTAAGAAACATTTATAATATGCATTGCTTCTTTACAAATCCAGACGTCACAATATGAAGGGTTTTTCAGTTTTCACGCGCATTACGAAACGTCTGTAAACATAATATCGTTGTATTTTTTCCTTTATTGGGGATAATTTTCGTTTCTCATTTACTATTTTTCATAACTTACAAAGCATGCCTAATTTTAAACTTTCTAAAATCTTAGCACTGGTCCTCAAAAAATAACTTTTCATTACATGAAATAAATATCTATTTATAACATAAAACATTATTAATTACTTCATTTTTATATGGGTTGCCTTAATTGGTCTCTAAAAAACAAGAACAAGAAATGATTTCTTAAGTTTTCGCGAGTATCACTCATGATATTATAAGTCGGGATTAATAAAAGTGCTCCGCGACAAAATCCGTAAGTGTTTAAACTTATAATATCAAGAACAAGAAAGATTAAAATAATATTACGTAAAATATTATTTTTAATGACTGAATAAAAATCTATTTTATCCATATTGATTTTTATCCAGACAGGCAGTAGGCCTTAATGAATTAGTAAGCAAGTTTTATTTGTAACAATTTAGTTTAAATAATTTAAGTTAAAATAATTATTTAATACCTTGGAGACAATCAGACAGCTCGGTGTTTTCGAAATGTGAAAAAAAAGAAGCAAAAATGGAAAAATATTATTTTACTACGCAAAAAGAACGAAAACTTGAAAAAATGCGCGGCTTCGTCGTGATAAAAACTAACTAAATCGCATTTTCTCTCACCAAAAAGCCCCTAAAAACTCTATATTATGGTCATTTTTCCAGCCATTGCTAAAGATTACAGAATGAACTATAGAAGATATTGAAACAAGTAATAAGTATAATTAATGTTGAAGCCTGTAAATAAGAAGAAGATTAGTAACCAAAAATGTATTCAAAGAAAATATACAGTATTTAAATAAAAACGAATGTAAGCTTAGCGTACTAGAGTTTAAAATACAATCTTTTTGAGGCAAGTGAGCGTAACGAGCATGCGCGACGCTCCATTCACAACTAATGACGTGTCGCCCCTTGGGGCGAACCGGCTTCTTTACCTGCTTTTATTATTGTCGGCATGCGAGTCTATTATCCAGGGTTTATTGAAAAATATTCGTTAAAATAAAGAATAGGAAGTATATTTTCGATATTCGCAAAAAAAGTTTAGCAAAAATGTTGAATTTAGAGGCAGAAAAGCCATCGCCGTGAAGGAACGGCGCAGTGGGTCAGGCGAGGCAATACGGCGGACCTTGCAATGTCGCGCCGTGACGCTCAGCTGACGCATGACAGTCCCCGCGCCCGCCCGCCGCCGCCGCCTCCGCTCCCCACTTTGGCGCGTTCATTGCCTTCCCGGCAGCCGGTGCGAGTGCACGTTGTGTATGGTTCCCAATGTTTATTGTTACGAGATGTTAGTATAGCATATTCATGGAAGATAAAATCTTAAACTGCGTTAAAAATTACGAAACACGTATATTATGTGCATTTATTTTAAGAATCTTCAGTGAGTGCGACTCGCGTTGAATTGTTTGCTGAAGTGCGGTTGCGACCGGTGCGAAAGGTCGGGTTGTGTAAAAATAACTGCGGAACCGAGCGGCTAAGACCTAAGTAGCGGAATGAGGTTTGGCGGCACAATGTGGCTGAGGTGGGGCGAGGTCGTACGCGCCATGTTATAATTTCCCTTAGCGTTCAATGTGCAAATCGACGGACTGAATAGTTGAACAGTGTTATGCCTACCGATCTTCTCTCTCTACGACGCAACACGTTTGAGTTGTGAGACAAAAAATATATTCGCCGAGCTACGCTTTACACTTTACAGTGCGATACACTCGAGAATTTTAATGCTCACGCTGATGTGTAAATTGTTATTTTAAATGGTAAATAATAAAATCAATTACACAGTGATAGTGACAAAAAATAAACAGTTAATGTAGTGGTTAGTGAAAAGTCAAATAATGAGATTGCTAAGTGATTTTAATATTAAGGACTGAAAAATGACAATCGGTCTTTAAGTAATATAAAAAAGTGAGTCGATCGGTTGGTCAGTCGATCTACTTTTACATTCCAAAATAGAAAAAAAAATCTGGCAACTTAGTGACAGATAGATAGGATGGAGTGGGGGGGCGTAGCGGCGTGTCGGTGACCCCGCGGCCCCGAGCTCGAGCCGATTGCTAGTTGCCGAGGCCGGTTTAAATTCGATTTTACTATAAACATAATCAAGCAGCAACAAGTTAATCACAAATAGATCACTTTCCAAATTGATTTCATTTCCTCAGCCACAAAAGGTAGATAACATCTTAGCAAGTGATAAAATTGTATCTTTCAGTGATAAAATGTAATCTTTTATCAAATTATTATCAATGATAAAAATAATTATAAAAAGTCCTCGGGAAACATGGCAGCACAAAGAAAATCATGGCTGATAAAAATGTATGTGATATTTTTATTCTGGTGAATTTGAGGCACACGGCGTAGTGCGAACTTAAATACAATGTTCTAAATTTAGCATATACCATCATGCAACGAGATTGAAGTACGTACAGTATCTTGTGAAATCGACTAGCAGTTAGCACTAATGCGTCCAATATAATATGCATGGATTTTAATATTTATTCGGACAATGAGTCGCGTTTTTGTGTCATTATATTTTTATCCAAGTTACAGAAACGTACTAAGAGTAACTCACCGTTTTGAACTCGGTGATCCGGTGGGCTTCTACAAGTATGGCCCCGGCACTCACCTGCAAACACGCGATCAGTGCGCTCAATGCTCTTTAATTCTAAATCCCCACGGATATTTATAATAATTTTGTCAAAATCAATATACCTATGTAATATTATCTATTCGAACGCCCATAGCTAGACGTAAAATATCCAAGAAATAAACGGTATGTATCACACAAGATTATGTTGGCGCTTTGACGCTCTGATTCCACTTAGACCGAAAGAGATATCTGTTTGTAGGTTGATAATTCACAAACGTGCATTGCCGAGAAACTATTTATGTCCGTCCGCCATCTTGTTGTTCAATGACGAATGTTTAGCCTCATATCTACGACATTTATTATGATAATGTGATCGCACTCGAAACAAAATGGTCGCAGAGCCTTGAAAATTCTATATCGAAAACAATATAACGTAGGTTACGAAGGCAAGAGAACAAAATAAAAATACTAGTTAATACTTACTCTCTACATAGCCTGAGTGTTATGTATAAGTCTTAAAGAGACAAAAAATCATTTGAATATCTATTGTAACATAACGTATAAAACGAATGCCCTGGCGCGGCTAAATGACGCGGCAATAGGACGAGAGAGGGGACACGAGAGGGGTGCGGGCGGAAGGACGGACGGAGGCGAGACACATAATGGAATTACATATCTACCACATCACTTACTTGGCCGAGACAACAATATACGCGTATTATACGTACGATAAATAATATAAGCGCTAAGAGACAGCCGGCGAAGTGAGGACGCGAGTACGCGAACAAGCGGCTCAGGTGGGCAGAGCGAACCCGTCGTATTATCTTACGTCATATAACATATTCAACCAGTCGTTTTGATAAAAAATAAACAAAGTTTTATTTATTACATAATTATTAAATTTAAAAGTTTATTATGAATATGATTTTGGATTTAAATTGTTGTTGACAAACATTACGAATTACAACATTCCCAACCACATAATATTGTGATTCAGCGCTCATTAAAACTTAGGCGGCCATTTTCTTATGTACACGTAAGCATGAAATGGAGCGCTGACGTAGACCAATAATACATAGCAACGACTCTGCATTACCAACCGAGTACCGATTAACTCGACTACCAAGTACAACCTATCCGAAACTTGAACGCGTAAGGAAATACAGAACAAAAGAATCGATTTTACATTAAAGTCGCTTCAAATCAGACCCTCATTCAACAAAGCCTAACATTGATGTAATAAATTTAATTAGTGAATATTGCAGCTAGTGTTAGTGATGTAAGAAAATTACATAATTACTGGGCTGATTGTTCACTGGGAAATATAATTGTTTAAAACAGTAATTGAAGCTAACCTTGGCGCCCAAAAAGCGAGCCTCCAGGAGCTCCTGCTTGCGAGGGTCCAGCGCCGCCTGGAAGTGCTCCATCTTGACGCCAGCGCCTGCCAACAAAACACCTGTTAGGAGATGTTGGGATGGACCCAAGTCCATTAAAATCATATTTCAGCCACAGGCACAGGCATTAGGTTGACTACACAAAACAAATAAATAGCGGAATCAAAATTAAGGATGAAAAGGTGCAAAGAACCCATAAAAATGTTGTAATTTAAACTACACAATTTTGAAAGATTTATGTATTTATGAAGTTTATTGTATTAGTAGAATAAAAAAAATAGTAGATTCCAAATTGTCACTGTTAATAACTTCTTATTAAAAGGTAACTTATTTTTTTTAAGATAAGTAAACCTTTTTAATTAGACTGTTCTTCAGCAAACTTTATTCATAGAAACGTTAAAAAATAAAGTTATTTAGATAGTATCACAACCCAATTAGCAATTAGTTTTTCGCTTGAGGTATTACGTTCCTGAGTTTTATGACTTTGGCTTGAATTTCAATTTTGAATTTTAAGTTGAGCACCCAAAAACGCAACGTTTTAAAATGTTTTAAATACACACGCAGATGGTTAAAAGCCAAGAAAAATAATATAGATACTAAAACCTCTAATAATTTACTTTACGGCTTCGGCGATCAGGTAGAAAGTGGATCAATTTACAGACCTGCCAGGATTATTCACAGGAAATACAATAAGTTTAGAAAAGGATGACAATACAAAATCAGGTAAGATATATTTGAAGGTAGGTTCTCACATCAACTCATCATCATGAATAATTAATAAAGTAATTTTTAAAAGTTTTAGTACCAACGTTCTTTTAAATATTGATTAACACGAGATTTTTGAAGAAAACGAGAACGCAATAGAGGGTTTTGCGCAGTATAACCTTCATTTGGGTTGGTAGAAGTAAGGTTATTTATACATATCGGTGTATATAAATGTAAGCTCAATGTACATATTGATCGCCTCCCCAGGCTGCTCGCCACTATGATCTCACCTCCATCCGCTGACTCCCCCTGCCACCCCACACCTCATACCGCATGGTGCTAAGGCCTACAAATTCTATTTTATTTAAAGCTATTTTTGCTATCTTGTAAAATAACTTAATTAGGATCTTATCAATACACAGATACAGTATTCTAATGCGTTTCGAATGAATTGAACTAAGTTTTAGATTTGGGAATTGTAATCTCACAAACGAACCGAACTTTTCCAGAAGGGTAACCCCTCATAGAGGTTGATCGATTCGATTGAAAATGAGCAACAGCAGCCAGAGTTGACAAAAATCATAGACGTGCTGTGCTAGGCCAGCGGGCCCGACGGATGTGAGTCCCGGAAAAGCCAAATTCGGTAGTAAAGTATTCTTGTGTTTTATTATTTTTCACGTAATTTTATTAAATTTTTCTTATCCTCCGATATTAACAAACACTCGAACTAAAAAGAATTAGCGAAATCGGTTCATTCTGATGTTAAATTTAATAGTACTATAGATAGGAGTACAATTTACAATATACATACCTAGATATACTTTGGGGCCTGGGAAGGAACATCACATAGTTCTAAGGCGAAAATGTTTAGCATTCATGGGCGTACCCAGGATTTCAGCTGGGGGGGGGGGGGGGGGGGCAGCATGTGCTGAACCCCCCCCCCCCGAAATCCTCCTAGCAGCTCGATGTCTGTCAGTGCGAATATCGACGTAAAGGACATTAAAATAACATTCATATCAGCGCGCCTTGTACAGTGGCGATTACGACGCTCGCCGCGTCCTTGATAGGACAAAATAGGAGAAAATTATACATTTTATTAATTACCGAATCATTTATTAAAAAACTATTAGGTTATTACCTTAGAACTATAAAAAAATCATATTATCATTGTCATTGAAAATTACGAGATGTTCGAATTTGAAGTGTATTTTTATGGTGATATTCAAGATTTTTTACAGAATTACCATGTCATTTTTCAATATTATGTTCGGTTATTTTTTTACTTTGTTCCTTTTTTAGTCTACATTAATTTTGGTGCGAAAGAATTCCACATCATATTTTCTTCAGACTGGAAGCTTAAAAATCAGTCTTTTCGAACTGGCCTGGCCTTAAAAGATATTTTGTTTTCAACACTTCATTTTACGCAGAGTAGATAACACGTTTTGAATTCCCACTTTCCAGGAAAATTGACGTTTATTTTACCGGGGGGGGGGGGCTGTCCCCTTCGGTACGCCCATGTTAGCATTTAAAATGTAAACGACGGCATGTGGATTTTGTTTTACATAATTGATAATATTATGTTAGTTATATCAGCAAATAAAATAATTCAAGTTTGAATAATTATCTTATCACTACCTAATGTAAACGCGAGGTAAACTAATAGCCAGTACGCCAAATTGGGAAGGACCAATGGATATTGTGATCACTGAATGATCCTATCCTATGTGAACGCTTGTGATTTATGTACAATGACAAACTGCATTTTTGTTACTAATAAAAATGCAGTTACTTTACTAAAAAAATATATATTACCAGACCATAAGTTCTAACGAAATAACAAAATCTTATGATTATTTTTAAGAGTCGTTTAAACAATCCACCCTCAGTATTAAAAGTCGAGTGATAGAATTCGAAACAAATGTCTATTTTTAGCCACTGACGCAAAGGTGCAATAAGTTTGACGTGTACATAACCGTGTCTGGCGCCACTAAACAGATCAAATTTTTTAAAAATATTATAAGTACGAGAAGTTTTTATTTCATTTTAAATTTCAACTTGTAATTCAGGTTTTCGTTTATTGAGAATAATGTTATTTATGTATTACAAATAATATTAATTTACGTACATATTTATGTAATTTATGTAAACTTTCATACATGATAATTGATAACATGACCTCAAATTTAATTGATAGAAAAGAAATTGCTACTAATGTATAAAAAACATTGAATGAGGATAATATTTGTCACCAAAGGGGCAAACAAAAAAGCCAGGTACTTATAGAATTATGACATCGAAAAATTTTAATTCTTTGTTTGTATCCTTGTTATATTATTCTAAAATAAGTTAGAAATAAATATAATTATTAAGATTTCAGATAGCTTTTATATCGATTCACCTATATTATAGCAGTTAGCATAGCATTGATTAAAAGTATTAAAACAATTATATTATAACAATTGCTTGGAAAACTGAGCTTTTCTTGGAATTTTTATATGCACATAATGAAAAAAAATATATATTGAAAAAGAAATTGAAGACAATTTAAAACTCTGCTACCCGAGATTCGAACCCCAGACCTTAAATGCAAAAGGGTTGACGCTACGTAACCGAGCTATGCGCACCTACAATCCCTTGGCGAAATTACGCTTACTATCTTATTGCGCGAGAAATAAAAAAACTGGTCTTTATTCTCCTGGCAGTCGGGTAAAAAATAACAAAGAATCCAAGAATATAGTAAATATAATATATCTTTAGTAAGTAAATAAAGTTTCTTTAGTAAATGCTGTCGCAAAAACAAAAGTCAAATGATTACAGAAAAGTTACTTATATTTTGTAACCGACGTAGCTTACGGTGGAATTGCTTTCATTATCATGTGTAGTAAAAGAGCAATAAAGTGGATGTTTGGGACAGCACGACGCGGTGCTCATAGAGACGACAGCTGTTGTAGATGATAAGGTCGCCTCGACAGCGCAGAGCGCCTCGAGCCGTCAGTCGCGACACAACACAGTCAAGAGTGGACACCCACCCTTGCAGCGGGAGTTACGGCGACCTCGCTCGTTCGGACGATCGCTCATCGCAAACGACTCCTTGAAATGCATCTTCCTACTCCGCTCCTCTCGCGATCCACATTCACGTGTAGCATGAGCGCACAAGTACACAATCCACACAAATACTATTTTGAATATCGCAAATCGTAGCACAAAAGTTATAGAGTTACGCACTAGAATATAATGTTGTATATGTATGTATGCATAATGTTTATTTAGGCCAGCTAGCGCGCGGCTTCAACTAAAACACAGTAGTATCGGTCGCGAACTGTGACAATCGGCCCCGGGCGTGGACTGGCGTGCGATGCGAACCGCCGCCACCGCCTCCGCCTTCGCGAGACCGGACCTCGCGTCTCGGGGCGAGGATGCGGGAATCGGCTTCGGCGCAATACCCGTCACGAAAATAATAGGAACAGTGAGTGCACCTCAGAGGCGCGACGCGACGCGGTCGGTGCGAGCGAGACGCGGATAAACACCAGACTGTTTACTTACGGTGTTCGAGAGCGGGGCGGTATGCGGGGTGAGAGGCGATTGCCTGCAATCCGCGAGCTGCAATTACTTGCTTGTACTCCACAATTTATCTAACATGGGCCACATCTATTTATCTACATTCTACATACTACAGACAATAATATGTAACTCGATACGGTTGCCGAACCGTTCAATATATAAAATTTGTAGGTATTAGTACTAAACAAAATGTTATTGCCGCTAAGCAAAGAGACGGAAGCTCCGTTTCAAATTTCAAATCATGTAAAATATACAGCCGATCATCAAAGATTAATGTTACAAATTACAACTCAAATATATAAAATACATCGAGAAAACATAAACACACCGATTACCGGAGGTCACATGAGAGTGAATAACAACATACTAATGATTAGGGCGTACTGAATACTCAGTGTAATGTTAAGCAGTTGGTCGATCAATCGGTGAGCTGTGCATCGAGCGGTGGTGACTGCATTCCGACGCCCCAACCTCGTCCCGCGAGGCCTCTCCCCCCATCCTTCCGGCGCTAGCCACGTGACGCGCCGATTAGCCGTCGAGTGTGCCACCGCGACCAAAATAGAGCGCGCGCATACAATCTCGCATCTCGTTCTACTTCACTAAACTCTCACGGCTCTCGCCTGTCGTCCTCTAACTTTTGCCGATTGTCGTAAAGGGTAAACTATCATCGAGCTTTGTGCAGATAATCCGAACAAATTGCGATATAATAGCATATTTATATCTACATAATCGTTTAAAAGCTAGATAATTGAATTTTAATATGAGTAGAGTAGGTAATCATTAATTATATTTCTCATGTCACATGTGGTATCTAGTATCTACTATCTACTCGTACTAAGGAAACAAAATATGTCTGCAACAATAAATATGCTAACAAACTATAAAATACAGTAACCGTTTAGAATATCGATCGAACCAAAATTAATATAGGTTGGTTTGACAGAAATAAAATAAAGCGAGGAAATAATGGCACGCACCCAAACGGCAACAGTTCAACAGAGTTCCACGACACGGCTGTAAAACTCGATTGAGAGAGCTCCTGCACGCCACCTGCCATTGTACAACAATACTATACCTGACCCCAAAATACCCTTGAAGTCGCATTATGTGCCATCGATAATCCTTTTATGGTCGAAGCAAAATATGTTTAAGGACAACACGTCATCATTTGAAATGCGATAACTTTTTTAAATGATTTCTAAAATATAGTTTGGTCGTTTACACAGGAATATTATATCATTATAGCATAGACTTATGTGTATAGTATAGAGTATAGACTATAGATAATTCGAAATTAACAAAAATAATTAAAAATATAAAAGACATAATACATACGAGGAAGGTTCATTTATACGTAATACGAACTTTACGACAAAGTTTGAAAAATATAGTTTCTTTTCCTTTGA
Source organism: Polyommatus iphigenia (assembly GCA_963422495.1). Taxonomy (NCBI): domain Eukaryota; kingdom Metazoa; phylum Arthropoda; class Insecta; order Lepidoptera; family Lycaenidae; genus Polyommatus; species Polyommatus iphigenia. The sequence continues at coordinate 15,326,859 of OY730189.1, forward strand.
GTTTTAAAACAGCATTTAACAATCTGTTTTATATCAAATAATTTTAACACTTTTAGATTCATAGCATTATTAAAAATAAGAAATACAAGCTTTAAATTATATTTATAGAGCCGGGTTTGCTGGCAAATCACAAGTCAACGTATTTAACAAGAAAAAGACGACAGGATCAATACAAGCTGCAAAATGTACACGTGATCGCGTCACTATATAACTCCCCCCTCCGCCGACCGCACCCCTAACGGCTAACACCCACAACATTTTCCTAGCCCTCGAGATCGACACTAATACTTTTTTCGTTTCCCGTCTCATTTATAAATAACACTTAAACCGCACGAACAATACTCATCTAGCAAACTATGTTAGCTTTTATTTTTTAAACATATTATTTTAGACTAACCACAAATTACGTAACCGGTGAAGCAAAATACAGACGAGCTCGAATCTCAGCAAGTCCAATAAACGCATTATTTTGCACAGTGCTAAACCGGTTTTCGTGAGCGAAAGCCAGTTCAAACATATCAAGGGAAAACATTTGAAAATTGCAGTCTGCAGTGCAGGAGCAGTGAGGCTGGCAGAGCTCGTGATAATATTTTAACATTATCAGACATTATTTTTCTCATCTATACTTATAAAATTACATGTCCTGACTGACAGACTGACTGACTGACTGATTCATCATCGCTGAGCAAAAACTGTGAAAGTTACAGCCACGAAATTTGGTGAGTAGGGTTGTTTTATTAAGTAGACACCCACTAAGGAAAGAATTTCGAAAATTTTACCCCGAAGGGGGTGAAATAGGGGTTGAAAGTTTGAATGAAATTCCGTTATTTCTTAAGTTAGAAACTTGAAATTTTATGTTTGGGCTACTGATTAAAAATGATTGGATACGTGCTTAAGCGTTTTTGGGAATTCTACCCCCAAGGGGGTGAAATAGGGGTTGAAAGTTTAAATGAAAGTCCGTCATTTCTTAAGTTAGGAACATGAAAGTTTATTTTTGGACTGCTGATTAAAAATGAATGGATAGGTATTTAAGCGTTTTTGGAAATTCTACACCCAAGGGGGTGAAATCGGGGTTGAAAGTTTGAATGAAAGTCCGTCATTTCTTGAGTTAGAAACATGAAACTTTATTTTTGGGTTACTGTATAAAAATGAATGGATACGTATTTAAGCGTTTTTGGAAATTCTACCCCCAAAGGGGTGAAATTGGGGTTGAAAGTTTGAATGAAATTCCGTTACTTCTTAAGTTAGAAACTTGAAATTTTAGGTTTGGGCTACTGATTAAAAATAATTGAATACGTGCTTAAGCGTTTTTGGAAATTCTACCTCCAAGGGGGTGAAATCGGGGTTGAAAGTTTGAATGAAAGTCCGTCATTTCTTGAGTTAGAAACATGAAACTTTATTTTTGGGTTACTGATTAAAAATGAATGGATACGTATTTTAGCGTTTTTGGAAATTCTACCCCCAAAGGGGTGAAATTGGGGTTGAAAGTTTGAATGAAATTCCGTTATTTCTGAAGTTAGAAACTTGAAATTTTAGGTTTGGGCTAAACTGATTAAAAATGATTGAATACGTGCTTATGCGTTTTTGGAAATTCTACCTCCAAGGGGGTGAAATTGAGGTAGAAAGATTCAATGAAAGTTCATCATTTCTTGAGTGAAACATGAAAGTTTTTTGACGTTTGCTTAAATAGGGTCCCGTTTTTACCCTTTGTATAAGGAACCACAAAAAGGGGAAAGCTATCCATCTTTGTTATTATACTATGTTAACGCGTACGAAGTCGCGGGCAACAGCTAGTTTGATATAAGGAGATACAAAATATATCAAAATACTGTAGCGAGTCATTTTTTGTTGATGCTAGGACCTAGCATCAACAAAAAATGACTCGCTACAGTATTTTGATACAGTATTTTGATACACCTGGTGTAGACTGTAGAATGTAGATAGAAAATATGCAATTCGTAACAGTAACATGTTGGGTATTTAACGTATCATAACAGTACAACTTCGTGTTGCATTCACCCATAGCAGCGCCCCGTTTTATATCTCGCTGTCTACTTTCTATGTCTAACATATTATCGAGGCTAGGTGCATAATGAACTAGTTAGCATTGATTGCCACGTACACAGTAAATACTTTGGTCTAAAATAATATTTCCAAATGCTTGAAACTGCGATGTGTTTTGTGAGGACTAGACTGAGGTTTCAATTTAATTTAAAACACACTAAAGCTTGCTTTGATTTGATGGACAATTTTTTTTAAAACAAGTATTTGCAGCAGAAAGTTTAAACTTGCGTTACTTTTGGATAACCTATAAGAACGTAAAACCGGTACCTCTGCCAACGCGACGCTTTAAAATTCATTACCGCTTTAGTGTTATAGAATGGTGTAGATAAGGACAATGGTATTTACACGAGGAAGATAGTACGAGGCCGAGCAATGTATATCGTTCTGGCAATACATAGTCTGAGAAGAGGTGAACACACCCTAGAATAAAAGGTGTTATTCGAACGACGACCTTCTTTGCTACATACAGTCTACACTCTACAATCTACATTAAGCATATGTGCTTGTAGCAAAGGGCCTTACATAATTGTGTTTGTCGCAAAGGCTTTTACTGAATTGTGTTCGTCACAAGATATTATGCCTTTTAAAGGCTTTCTAAAAGGCCTACGATAAAAGAAAGCGAGTAGTCAAGGAATTTTATAAATCGTTATATTGAAGCGAATGCATAGTATAATTTAATGCAATTGTTTAAGGAGTGAATGCAGCGTCGCTATAGCAGCTTTCTAATGCCAAGTGGCCGTGGAGCGTATTTATACTTTTTCTTGACAATGTGGGAATGTGGTACACTCCGTGTACACCACGCCGACGAATAGAATTGGTGGAAACAACGAAACGCACCGATGTATTTGCAACGAATGCAGCGAAACGAACGGTTCATTGACCTCGAGCTAGCTGGGTTTCACTTGCAGTCATAGAACAGTGTCAGACCTACTTCGCCATGCACTACTATTAGGAAACAATTTGTTAAAGATACTACTTTTTAACTCAGAAAACCTTTAATTTCGTTTCACAGTTTTCACAGTTTTTGCAATTTTCAGTCGTGAATATCGTCGATAAAATACTAATTAGACAATTCGATAGGACACAGTTTTCACAATAATAACAACCTAGAGCAAGAATTTAAAAAATGACGCGTTCGCCTACTTAAGTACATTCGTATTACGTACATTCTACATACAATTACATAAATGATTGCCTCCCCTAACAAAGTGTCACTGCGTCAAGGCCAAGGGGTGCGCATGTGCGATATTACTTTGATGGCAAACAATAAAGATTTTTGTGTGGCTTAAAAACATGTTAACTTAGTATAAAAATTTAATAAAAAAATTCAAATATTATGTCCTTGATACGGCGATTTGCGCAGTATAAAAGTAAGGCAACTACGCACTCAAATTACGTCAGGTACCTACTAAAACTTTGCTGGTTGAATAAAGCTCTATCAATAATAAAGAAAACCGCCCTGTCTTCAACTGAGACTTGAGAGTAAACGAACAAAAAATTCCATTCGGCGCAGATGTATATAAAACAATTCTATCTCAAGATGGATGAAATTGGGACGAGGCGTGTGACTGTCGGTCTCGCCATCGATCCCTGCCTTATGTACATTACATACTTCCTCGGCCCTCGCGCTCTATGTAAAGATTCAACCGCGATGCGTCAACTGATGCATATGCACCGCATTACAGAGTAAACAAGGTCCGTGTACATAAGAGCTCGCTTTACGACTTGAATTCCTAGGACTTCTCAACTCCATTGTGTTCCGTAAACAGCGCTACTATTCAGTGCGAAGTAGCTGCGAAATAAATTATAATAGTAATACGGGGTCTTCGTTTAGAATTTAGATAGTCTTTAATCAATAATCGCTTTCATGTTTTTACAATCTCAGAAATAGGAATATTTTCATTCGATACGTCGCCATGTTGAGTTTCTTGTTTTGAAGCTGACCTTGAAATGGTGACCTTTTAAATCGACTCGAGTCAACGAGTGGACCACATATTTTGGGAAACATTTTGTTTTTGTAGCTTTTTAGAAATGAAACGGTATACCATACTATTTTTAACCAACTACGCAATGAGAAAGAGTGTGTATTAGAAATTGTATTATGTGTAAAAATTATGTAAGTTTTATTGAATAAAAATTCTATTCATTCAAAGATCATTATGTCAATTTTTTATGATTATGACTAATGTATAATCTAATATCCAATTAGAATACTAAGTTATTTTTTTTGAGCAGTATAATATTATGCACAAAGCCTTTTTGACGTTAAAGAGTCGGAATTTTAAATTCGCGCGGCGGGAGGTAGGGGCATGGATCAATAGACTGGAACAATCTGGAATACTTATTGATTCTAGTGACGTCTTATGCTGTGACGTCGATATTTCTATTCCACGACGTAGCCTTAAAAGTTAATAGAAGTGATTTAAAAATAACGGAACTTAATCTGATCCGACAAATTATAGGCCTGTATCTATTCTACCGACTTTTAGTAATTTATCTGAAAAAATAATTTTAAAACAATTGTAAAGTACATTTTAACTCCAATAAAATTTATTGCATAATAATCAATACGGTTTTACTAAGGGTGGTTCCAACTTCTAAGTATATTTGAAGCCTGGGAGGAGTCGCGGGATGCCTTAGGTGTATTTAGCGACCTCTCTAAGGCAGTGGCGGATTTACAAATTTGCCGCCAGTAGGCTTTTCAATTTTTGCCGCCCCTATACCTTTGAAATTCCATACGTTAGTTTAGTTTGGTACTACTAATATATATTCTTACTCATGTAAACAAGTGCCATTATCGTCAAAACCTGATCTCATGTACCGAAAATTATGATTTTGGTCTCTTTCGATTCGGAATACCATCTAGATTCTAAAACATTCTATCAAAATTCCAAGAGGGGCTGAAAAAAAAATGCAAAAGCTATAAACAATTAAGTAAACATAAAAATAAGGGTTTGGTTTTTTTTTTTTATATTTCAAAAAATATTTGAGATAATCAAAATTTTAAAATAGGTTCTTAAAGAGCAGGAAATTTCCTAAAAAAATCCTAGATCCTGGAACCTTACCAATAATCCTTATAGCTTTATTGAGCGGCGAAAGTAACGGTAAAACCGCGTGGTTCGGGTTTCGCGTGATTTGCCGCAATCTGCTTCGTGAAGTAAAAAAATATTTTTAGTGATTAAATATTAATTTATAGGAATAAAAAAATTTGGGTACTAAGTAGACATATCAATAAACAATAATCCGTTAACAAAAATAAATTATCACAATTTGTTTAATTATTATGCTTTTCTTAATTTGTTAATAGTCACCATTTAAATGTTAACATAAAAACGCTGATTATTTCTAAACAAGAAATCTAGAATTTTTTATTATTCTTTTGAGCTAATCTTAAAAGGGCTTAGAAGAGATTCCCGTTGAAAAAATTCATTTCTTTTATTTTTCACTTTTTTATTAACATTCAAAAGCATTCCAAAATTATTCATGTAAATAAAGCAATTACGGTACTTTTATATCGAATTATTGTTATTATTTTGTTTTGTTGTTGTTAGAAGCCAGATAACAATATATATTTTTATATTTATAACGATTAAAATTTAAATAATCATTTTTATTGATGAAAAAACCCTAATTGCTTTATTTACATGAAAATTTCATGAATGCCTTTGATTGTTCATAAAAAAGTGAAAAATCAAAATTATTGAATTTTTCTACCGGATATCTCTTCTAAGCTTAAGATTAGCTCAAAAGAATAATAAAAATTTCTAGATTTCTTGTTTAGAAATAATCAGCGTATGTTAACATTAAAATGGTGACTATTAACAAATGAACAAAAGCATAACATTTAAACAAATTGTGATAATTTATTTTTGTTGACGGATTATTGTTTATTGATATGTCTACTTAGTACCCAAATTTTTTTATTTCTTTATATTAATATTTAATCAGTTAAAATATATTTTTTAGTTCGCGTGGCAGATTGCGGCAATTCACGCGAAACCCGAACTACGCGTTTTTACCGTTACTTTCGCCGCTCATTTAAAGCTATAAGGATTATTTGGAAGATTCCAGGATCTAAGATTTTTTTTAGGAAATTTCCTGCTCTTTAAGGATCTATTTTCAAATCTTGATTATCTCAAATAGTTTTCGAGATATTAAAAAAAATCCAAACCCTTATTTTTATGTTTACTTAATTGTTTTTTAACTATTGCATTTTTTTTCAGCCCCTCTTGGAATTTTGATAGAATGTTTTAGATGGTATTCCGAATCGAATGAGACCAAAATCATAATTTTCGGTGCATGAGATCAGGTTTTGACGAAAATGGCACTTGTTAATCAGACTATCTGTGGTTTAGTTCACAATCATCCTACTCCTACTAATATTATAAAGGTGAAAGTTTGGATGTATGTACGGATGTATGGATGTTTGTTATTCTTTCACGCAAAAACTACTGAACGGATTTTAATGAAATTTTACAATAATATACAGCTTATACATCAGAATAACACATAGGCTACAATTTTAACCGACTTTCAAAGTGGGGGAGGTGTTATGTTCGTTTTTTGTGTTCAACTATTACGCCGCCGTTTGTGAACCGATTTTCAAAATTTTTCTTTTTGTGTATAGGTTATCATCCCAATTTGGTACCATATTCATAAAATTAGTGACCTGATGAAGGGATCCACAAGTAATGGAGGGAAATCCTCAAAATTTATATGGAAACATATGGTGACTTCGGTTTCGTGAGCAGTATTCTAAGCATATTATGCTACCAACAAGTAAGATTTTGCACCAAGGTATACCATGGTTCGGAAGATACTCCTGACTCTATATATCTATATAGATACAAGTTTGGAAGTTTCGATGTTCTTTTAAGAACGGAAAGCATAATATGCAAATAAGGTTCATCATCACTACCATAAACCATTCCAAAGAACCACGTATCGTCCCGTTTTGACCCTATTATTGGTACTTTTCATAGTCTTTCGGGTAACACCGCGGGGCACATTTATTCTGAAATCGCAACTTTATGATTTGTGTTCTATCGTCCTCATTACATCGGCTTTTTCCCGTTGTTAGTATGATTGTGAACTAGGTGATAGTTCTGTAAGTTACTTGATTATTTTTGCAACCTGCTATGTAGCACTGACGAGTAATAATACATTTTTCTTTACATACTGTTGAACTGTTGGCCTAAAAAACAGCAGCATAATATACTAATCATAAGGTAGGGAAAGGCATGCCTTAAAAATATCTACATCATATTCATATTATTATATCATCATATTATTTTATGTAAGCTGTGTTCACACAAAATAATGTGTAAACGTTGTTTTTGTTCAATATTTTTTACAAGATGACGCCCGCAATTCCGTTGCAAAATTCGTTTATCGCGCGGGAACCGTACATTTTTCCGGGATGAAAAATCAAAAATCAAAATATTTTATTTTCAAATAGGTTAACAAAGTTAACACTTTTAGAACGTCGTGTCTACATGAGGCAGTACCACCGGTTCGGGAACTAACCCGGCGAGAAGAACCGGCGCGCGTAAGAAACTCGCGCGGTAAAAGTATCCTATGTCCTTTCCCGGGACTCAAAGTATCTCCATGCCTTTCAGCAAAATCGGTTTAGCGGTTTGGGCGTGAAGAGGTAACAGACAGACAGACAGACACACTTTCGCATTTATAATTTATTAAGTATGGAAGTATGGATTGCACTTACATTTTAAAAACAATACGAACAATTTCTATTAAATAACATGTTACTCGTATTAATCCCGTTAATGGTGACAATGAGATCAAATAAGTTTTACATTAAGGCAAAAAAAAAAAGTCCGGGTGCAAAAAGCTTACTAAAGTCGTATTCGTTTCGTTTTTTCAACGCGTATTTTTTTCTGTAAGATAAAAAAATGGGCAAAATTTGCCGCCCCTCTAAATCTGCCGCCCTAGGCTCCAGCCTACTCAGCCTATTGGTAAATCCGCCACTGCTCTAAGGCTTTTGATTGTGTTGATCATACTACATTGATCAGAAAACTGCATCACTACGGCATAAGGGACTCGGCACTCAACCTTTTGACATCTTATTTGAGGGACAGGACTCAAAGGGTTGATGTCAATAGTAAAAGGTCCACTGGGACCAAAATAGAATTAGGTGTCCCACAGGGATCCGTTTTGGGTCCGTTTCTTTTTCTCATCTACATAAATGACTTACCTTATCTAGTTAAGAATAATGATAACGAGATAGTACTTTCTGCTGATGACACTTCACTTATTTTTAAAGTCAGCGACAACAATCGAATTATGACGAGGTTAATTATTGTGCTCTCTCAAAAATAGTAAATTGGTTTAATGCTTCAACTCCCAAGCGGCCACATGCGGCCGCGATAACAATAGATATTTCGATAATAATAGATCGAGGTATTAATGAAAATAACTTACTTCTAAATTCTTGTAAAACAAAATGTATAAAATTTTCTTTGCCCAATGTTAGGCAAATCCAAATCAATTTGCTATTAAATGATGAGAAAATGAATCTTGTTGACACTATTGTGTTTTCAGGAGTAACACTAGATTGTAAAATGCAGTGGGGTCCTTATATTGCCAAACTTGCCGATAAGCTCAGTTCCGCAGCATATGCAGTCAGAAAAAATAGAGAAAAGATAAGGTCCAAATTGGGCTAATTTTAAAAGCGCCGGCCAACGCAAATAAACCCATTATTTAAATAGAACATAATCTAAGGAATAATTTTTATTATTACACCAAAGTTCTAAGTCAAGTCTCCGAGTTGTTATTCAAGGTCAAACTTTTTTTATAATGCATTTAATAAAACTTATTTTATTAATTAAAAGCAATAAGTAATCGATCGCAACGTCCCTATCCGAGTCATAGAACATATTAGAGGCCAAATACCTACAAATGATTTGGAAAAATTCAAAGGAAGAGGAAACCTCTACGTGCTTGGCACTTGCAGGGCACAACTCATTGCTTACTTGGAATACTAGGCAAATGCCGTGCGTAATCCAAGCACGTAGAGTATCCCCCTTCCTTTGAGTTTTTTCAAACCGTTAGGTAGGTATTTGGCCTCCAATCTGTTCTATGACTCGGATAGGGACGTTGGGATCGATTACTTATTGCTTTAAATTAATAAAATAAGTTTTTTAACATATGATATAAAAATTGTTTGACCTTGAATAACAACTCGGACACTTGACTTAGAACTTTGGTGTAATAATAAAAATGATTCCTTAGATTATGTTCTATTTAAATAATGGGTTTATTTGCGTTGGCCGGCACTTTTAAAATTAGCCCAAAATTGCATGGACGTTGGATCTTGTCCTTTGTGATGAAGATACGGCAAAATTAGTTTATTATAGTTATTTTCATAGTAGAATGTCTTACGGCATTATATTATGGGGAAGTGCTGCTGATATTAACACAATATTTGCGCTGCAGAAGCGAGTTATACGATCTATTTATAAAATGACATCATTTAAATCTCTCAGGGAAAAGTTTAAAGAAATAAAAATTCTGACCGTAATCTCCCAATACATTTTGGATTATATATTATTATACGTAAGAAAAAATGTAAACAATTTTAAAACTAAAAGTGACATTCACTGCAGGAACACTAGGAATAAGCACAAGTTAGATATACCAATAACCAGGCTTAGCAAAGTGAGCAAATCTTTCAAATGTCAATATGTATACGTCTATATAATAAAATTCCAGAAAACGTCCAAAATCTTTCAATTAATTTAAAAAAAGTAGTTAAAGAACGTTTGTGTGCTAGGGTTTATTATAAGGTAACTGATTTTCTCAATGATAGCACACCTTGGGAAAAATAAGCTGAGTGACTGTAAGCTGCTTCTTTATAAATATAACACATTTTTACATGCTTTTTGTAAATTAGTCTAAGTAGTAAGTTAGTACTATTGTAATTTTCCATCTTTTTAGTAAAAGATGGCCCCGTGCGAGTTTCTTACGCCGGTTCTTCTCGCAGGGTTAGTTCCCGAACCGGTGCAGTGGTAGGCCTCATGTAGACGATCTAAATGTGTTAACTTTGTTAACCTTTTTAGAAATAAATATTTTGATTTTGATCAAGCATCATAATGGTTATCATTAAAATAATTATACCCGGAAATGTTGCAATCAACTATCTAATGTTGCACTAAAATAACTTTATTCTACATACCTGGATAGAGTATCTTTTCAGTCATGCCGACCAATCGACAGAGTAGTCCATTGAAGTCTGGAAAAAAGACAGGAGTTAGAGCAAATTACACCACAATCATGGAAATATTATGTTCAGGATATTCTCAACTTTCATAATTTATAATCAATAATCATACTTAGGTAAAAGTTCTTAAGTGTGTGTGTGTTTCTTATTTTTTTAGGCAAAAAATTCAAATAAAATACAGAATTCCCGTAGGATATTTGTGACAGATAAATTATATATTATGATGACCAGACATCCCAACAAACAAACTAACCTTATAAAATTTGCTATATATTAATTATTTTATTTTGTTTTATGTATTTGTTGTTATAGTGGCAATAAATGCATACAATCCCGACAAATTTCAAAATTGTAGCTGCAATAGTTCTTGAAATACAGCCTGGAGACAGACAGATAGACAGACAGACGGACAGATAACGAAGTCTTAGTAATAGGGTCCCGTTTTACCCTTTGGGTACGGAACCCTAAAAAGGGATTCAAAACTGTGGAAGAAGTTGAAAAGGAGCGATGGTTACAGAAGAAAAGTAAAAAATAAAACAATTAATTTGATAATCACGTATTTTTAATAATATTTCAAACTTAAAATTAGTGCGCAAAAGTGAGCTAAAGTATCCTTATAAAGAGGTCTCTTTCGGCCAACCCAACTACAGTGGAAAAAAACATTTTATATATAATATACGGGAATAACACTAGCTAGGTGCGATTTTGTTAGTGTGAAAGGAACCCTAACGATATGTAAAATGGCGATATCATAAGAAACAATTGATGCCGTTATAAAGTCTTTACTCTCACAGACTCCTCATAGACGACGTGTGAATCCTGTTGTTCTTTTAAAAGCACTGTATATAACTTGACTAAATAATTAATGACGTTTTTAGCACAAAAACAGCTTAAATTCAAGGGCGAGTTGATACCAAAACACACAGCGTATCACATTTTATCATGCATTTTAATTCCCATACACTTTTCACTATAAACGAGCACTAAATCAGGTAAATAAACTATACATAAAATAATGACTTATCGTTTACTTGACAGTAAAATGGCTGACGTTACTATTTCTTCTCCAAGCTGTTGCGAAAATGTAAATCACTTATGACGGCTTTAAAGGGCAAACGGAGTTTAACTCCCTTGTATCGGACATTAATATAACACGTATAAGGGTGATCGCCCGTATTTACCCTATTCTATATGTTTCTTATAAGTTGAAGTACCTTGTTATTGGTCATTATATAACACGTATAAGGAAAAAAGCGGACAATTAAGCAACTATAAGGAGGGTATAAGGTTATTATCCTTATAAATTGTGCCCAAATGCACCCTTATTAGCGATAATACGACTCCTATAAGAATATTATTTTTGGCTATATAAGCCAATACAAGAGCAATTTTTGTTAGTTGAGATCGGATTATATTATGCATTTGCATATTTGCATATGAAAACGTGTGCGTTACCCCAGCCAGATGTTGTCGATTTCTTAAACATTTTTCGTACTCCTAATTAAAGCGCAGGTTTCTATAAATGTGCCCAAATTTTTATAATTAGTGCGCTAGTAGTTTTCTTGAAAAACTCGAAATACAGATCTGGCTGAGGTAATGTTTACAAACGCTACCCCAGCCAGAAGTTTTTTTTTCTAAGGAATTTTTGAAGTTATACTTCTTTAGGCGCGTTATGAAAAAATGATGAGAGTGAAATTTTAAGATGCGCGCGCACCTGTGACACAAAATTAACAGTATGAAGCCGTCTGCTTAACCGCTCATTAAGTCTCGAAAAAAAAGCTACCAACAAAATAGGAATTGAACCTCGATATTAGTCGCGCATGTTGGTACGCTCGTCACCTCTGATCACTGTTTTCATATTTATAATATTTATCAACATGTCTCTAGTTTATACATTCACAACACGTGTTTGAGTTTCATACAAGTGCGAATTATATATGTGCTAATAAATTATATTCAGTAGTGATTTAAATTGAATATTTTGATTGATATTACTTACTATTTGTGAATATTAGTGAAAAAAATTGTGCTTATATACTTTTTCAAGTGCTCCAATATAATTGAGGTTAACTATCCGTATGTATTATTTATTGATATAAATTAAAATACTTTTATTTAATATAATTAACACTAAATATTATTAAATTATTAATGTTAAATACTTATTATTGGTTATTTAATATTCACAAAATAAAGAAATAAATTTAATAAAACATTTAATAAAAAGTTTGTGATAAAAATTAAAATTGAACATCAAATTATAATATTAATTTTTAATATATTTTGCTATTATTAATGATGCCAAAGAAGTATAACTTCTCACGCGCGTACATAAGTACACGCACCCATTTTTTTATTTAAGTTAAAAAGTATGCAAATAATTTAAGCGTTGCAGAACGTTAATTAGGGCACCAAAATTTTCGTCTGTAGCTTGATCCATTGTTAAGATATTCAAAATCCTGCTGGGGTAACGTTTGGCGATTTTTCAGATCTCCAAGACAGGATGGAAGTCTACAATTTTCGGCACACGAGTCCTCGCAACTTTACTTCAAGAATCATAGCCAAATTTGTATAGGAGCTGGACTTGACTTTTATTTTTGATGTCCCAAAATAAACTATAGTTGGATTTGGTTGTTCTTATGCTCTAAACCAAGGCTGCTCAACCCCAGGCCCGCGGGCCACGTTATGGCCCGCGAAAGAATTTTAAATGGCCCGCACAAGTAAGTTTTGAATATCCCACCAAACTGAGAAATCCCGCCTAATTAGCTGTCGCGAAGGAACGAATTAACTATCTACTACGCTGTTCGTGCGGTCATACCTACTATGCGGTCCCGTGTACTCCCTGACAGTCTCAGTCTTCTGGAAATTGGTACCAAAAGAAGACTTTCCTGCAATAACTGATCTAGCGTTACAGTTTTTATTTAGTTTTGGATCAACATAATATGTCTGTGAAAAAGTGTTTTCAGACCTTAGAGAGTTATGTTAAAAATAAATACCGCACAACATATTTCTGACTTGTTGCTACTGTCAACATCAGATTTATCACCCAACATAAATAAATTGTTAAAAGACATACAACTGCAAAAATCTCATTAACATCAAAAAATAAGTTTGATTTGTAAGTATAATAATTAACTAAGCCTAAGTTAATGGCCCGTTATAAATGTCGGAATCCACCGTTTGGCCCCACTGTAAAAAAGGTTGAGCAGCCTTGCTCTAAACATAATTCCGTTTGAGAATTATGTCTAAATAGCCACGATTTTTTATAATAATTAATAACGTTTACAATTATTTTGAGGTTAGACTAAGGAACTACCTGTTTCCCGACTGCGGTGTAGCCTACAAGTGTATATTCGGCGATCTCGTTTCTAATTATTTCAATTTTTTTGAAATAATTAGAAACGAGAGTTTAAATATTTTGTAGTAAATTTACTATTTATTTATATATTTTTTAGTGTTTTACTCTATTTTTTAGTGTTTAAATATTTAGTAGTAAATTTACTAAAAAAAAAATTAAAAACAAAAAAAAAATTTTTAGTGTTTAAATATTTTGAAGTAAATTTTTGTGCAGGAACCTAGATAATTACTATTTTAGGCTGAAAAATAACTCAAACATGTTAAATATTTTCGTATGAGAAAATGATTTTGGTATTACGTATGTATGAGAATTTCGAGGGTACCCGGCCCCTTAATACGTCCTAGCACTTTTATTATACCGTCTGAAGACCTAATTCAAATTGCATATTAAAGCCTACATCTGGCTTAAATTAGTGACGTAATTTTCACCAAGATCCAGTCAGGTTATGTAACAATGACCAAAACTTCTACAGAAAATTGCACGACGCTAGTGAGGCTAAAATCGTTATTTTGTATGACGTATGCTATTCCTTGTGATACCTATAATTTAAGGGGTACTTAAACTTTATTTAGGTAAATTTTTACCTAAAAAACCAAAGATTTCCTTTGGTAGGATTGGTCCTTATGGCCCAATGATGGATTTAAGATGTGGAGCCACCGCGATTTTTGATGTTAATTTTTTAAAATTTTAGCAGCTTCTGCTCTGGAGAAAAATAGAGTCTCAATCTGTATAGAGGCATTAATTATGGTACTATTCCAAGTTCGGTACCATATTCGGATGACTTAAGAATGCTTAATTCATTTTAGGACTCATATTTGCACGACAAAGATGTTAAACAACGTAAAAAGAAGAAGAAGAAGAAGCATTATTTAAACGCGCTTATATTAGTATGAGTCAGTAATTACTGGTCCGATTTGAAAAATTCTTTCAGTGTTAAATAGCCCATTTATCAAGGAAGGCTATAAGGCTATATTTTATTACGCTAAGACTAATATAAGCGAAGAAATAGAGGAAAATGTGGAAAAAACGGGGGTAATTATTTGAAAGGGCTTATTTCACGAACTTTTCTGTTATTTGGCACAGATAAAAAGTAGGAACGTGAAGGATCATAGGCTTTTTATTGTGGACTAATTTGTCTGTGAAATATTTAATTTACGCGGGCGAAGCAGCGCGGAACGTCTAGTAATATTATAAAGCTGAAGAGTTTGCTTGTTTGAACGCGCTAATCTCAGGAGCTACTCATCCGATTTGAAAGAATCTTTCAGTGTTTGATAGCCTATTTATCGAGGAAAGCTATAGCTTATATTTTATCACGATAAGACCAATAGGAGCAAAGATACAGAGGAAAATGTGAAAATAAAGCTGAAGAGTTGGTTGGTTAGTTTGTTAGTTTGAACGCGCTAATCTCAAGAACTACTGACCCGATTTGAAAAAATCTTTCAGTGTTTGATAGCCTATTTATCGAGAAAGGCTATAAGCTATATTTTATCACGCTAAGGCCAATAAGAGCAAAGATACAGAGGAAAATGTAAAAAAACGGGGAAAATTATTTGAAAGGGCTAATATCCCACAGACTACTGGAGCAATTTTTATGTTATTTGACACGAATATATAGTAGACTACGTGAGACATGGGTTATTAATTTGTGAAAAATATACGGTTTCCGTGAAATTTCAGATTTATGCGGACGAAGCCGCGCGGAACGTCTAGTATTAATTAATATATTTATTGCTCCATTCATCACCATGTCTTTGGCATGCAGAAAAATGTGGCTATCAGCCACCTTATATTAATTAAGCCCTGTCAACAGCGTTTTCGTTGGTTGAAAATCATATATTCAAAATTTTTATTTTATTTTATTTTTACTATCTTTTATCTAAATATTATTCTAAAATTGGCATTTAAACATTCGATTCAATCGAAAATGATACCAAACTCGACTATATACCTAAATCCCACGCAGTTATTGACCTCATACCTTGTTAAAGCTAAAAAAAACCCCCTCCCCCACCTGCATGAAATATTCAGGTGGCTCCACATTGTAAACCCATCTTAGGGATATAAAGATCAATCGTACCAAAGGAAATCTTTGGTTCAGCAAAAGCCGTATTCCTCGTTTTTTTGTCTTGTACGCACACGACTATTAGGAAAAAACGGGAATTATATGAAAATAACAAATAACGCTTGACAACCCGACCGAGTTAAGATTGTCATCAAAAAGCGGCGTTTTCATACATCGAGGTGACATTCTGAAATATGTAGCACAATGTTTCTGTCAAAAGTACAGGTATGTAGGCAAGTGTTAAAAATATGTTATTATTAGGATTTAGATAAATATCTGCGAGTTTCTTACGCCGGTTCTTCTTGCTGGGTCACTTCCGGAACCAGTAGTAGGCTATCACGTAGGTCGTAGACTATTTGAAAAGATTTTATTCTGAACTGAGAAATAAAAACGATTTGTATTTTATTTCCCTGAGGTCTTCTTACTGGATTGCAGATTATGGATGGTTATATTTTTCGAGAGTATGCATGTATGTAGGTAAGCGGGCCCCAAGACGATCAATTTTATTTTTCAATATCACGTATTGTCCAATATTATTGACCGTCTAGGGTTAATATTGAACACGCCCGCCTTCAAGCTTGTTGCGCAATAAAATTTATCGTCTAGGGGCCCGCTAAGAGTCGCTTATGCGGACCAACCTAAACATATTGCTAAAACTCCTTACTACCTTACTTATTAACAAAAATTCAAAATAAGTCACTCTGTTTTTCTTCAATCTTTTGTCAGAAAATATAATTTGGCAAGATTTTAAATAGTAAAGCTAACAAAAAATATTGTAGACTAAACAAGGTAAAACGTGATCGTAGCTTTCGTCACTTCGAATCAGGTAAACTATTGTGTATACTTACTAACATCGAATAATAAATAAAATCGGCCAAGTGCGAGTTGGACTCGTGCACGTGGTACGGAACCATTATAGAGCAAAAAATAGCAAACAATTTACGTTTGTTGTATGGGAGCCCCCCTTTAATATTTAATTTATTTTGTTTTTAGTATTTGTTGTTATAGCGGCAACAGAAATACATAATCTTTGAGAATTTCAACTTTCTAGCAGCTATTACCGTTCTTGAGTTACTGCCTGGAGACAGACGGACAAACATCGAAGTCTGAGTAATAGTAAGAAATTATAAGACTGACCCAGTCTTATAATTTCTTACTTTTTAACGAATAAAAATGTTTACGCTTGTTTACGTACATGTACTAATACTATCCTACACATTTTGGAATGTCGCCTCGATGTATGAAAACGTCGCTTTTTGATGACCATCTTAACTCGGTCGGGTTGTCAGGCATTATTTGTTACTTTCATATAATTCCCGTTTTTTCATAAAGTATTGAGTATTTTTAGGTAAAAATTTACCTAAATAAAGTTAAAGTACCGCTTAAATTATAAGTATCACTAAGGAATAGCATACATACAAAATAACGATTTTAAATAGCCTCGCTAGCGTCGTCACAGAATATATATTAGTTGTACCAAGCGTCGTCACAGTATAGCAATATTGAAATATCCCTACAGTAACGAAACGCCTTTGATGTCGCACGATGCCGTCACCGGTGTAGGTACCGAGCAGATATGCCAGGGTTGCCACGAAACGGGAAATAAAATAAAATATTGTGCTTGTAATGTTATCATATAATCTGTATAATCAGCGTGTTATCTATACTAATATTATAAATGCGAAAGTATCTCTGTCTGTCTGTCTGTCTCGCTTTCACGCCAAAACTACTGAACCGATTGTAATGAAATTTTGTTAGTCTAAAGTCTGAGAAAGGACTTAGGCTACTTTTTAACTGGACAAAGGGGTTGTAAGGGGGTGAAAATGCGTAAATTTGTTCAAATTAAGTTAGTTCCAAAAATTCATAATAGATGGCGCTGTGCGTCTCCTACATCGCGCTATTGCTTACACAAACGTCTTTCTATAAGAGCTGGTATCATCTTATAACGAATTTTCGATTTTTTCGATTACTCTTTTACGTTATTAATTAACTCAGTACTTTATCTATGCAGTGACGTAACCTTAAACCTATCAATGATAAATAGTTTATGGCAAAAGTTGTGTAATTGGGGGGCTAAATATACTTTAAAATTTGGCATAAATAAAGTTTAATTTTAAAAAATGAAATAAGTTATGTGCACACTGCACAGCTGTTTTTGGGTGTTTTGATTTAAGGGGTATAAGGGTTTTTTTATAAAAGCTTTTGACACCAATTTTGTTGACATCGCGCGCTATAAACTGAAGTCCACGCGGATGAAGTCGCGGGCAACAGCTAGTATTTACATATGTCGTACTGCCAGATATTTACGTGAAACTTTATTTTTAGATGATTTAGTTCTCAATTTAAAAATTTAATTCACCCATCAAGCCCCATAAGCTCACCGGTGAGCGAAACACAATATAATAACAATAGATTTCCAAGACTCCACGATCAAAGGATTAAAATAATGAAGACGCATTCTATAAAATATCCAATAATTATAAATCACATAATTGGTAGGTACGGTAGGCCACCCGCCAGGCCGCACACATCAGGTGTAACAGAAGCGCTTCAAAACTCGCTCATATTACGTGCGCGGTAAGGGCGGTCCAAAGGTCAACATGTTACACTTGATGTGTGGCCCTGTGTACCTCGCTAGGTACTAATTAGTATGTAACAGGGTAGGTATTTGACAGATTTTTAATGTATTCTATATTGTTTCTCTCCAAGTTACACTTTTTACAACGTGAGTTACAATAAAACAGAGATGCAATTTGCAAATAAATGTCGCCAAGACCAACACAATATTAGTGTGAACTGTGAGCCGATATTTATAAAAATTTAAATCCTTTTTGTTTTTTGAATTAGATTTACATCCGTACAGAGAAGTCTGAACACTTATAATATCCCATTGTTTATAAGATAAGTTATCGTTTTACAATAATTACAAAACAAAATTCGTAGACAACGCGCCAACGCACAGTGGAAAATTTGGGTCCGTATCGGATCAAAAATCTGTAACTTCAAGGTTTTTCATCGTATTGTATTGAGATTTGGCACATGTATACAGTGATATACAAAGATTTTAAAAATAATCAATTTTTGTATTTTTTTTCAATGTATACATATTTATTTTAGGTTAAAAAAAAAGAAAAGAGAAAAAAAGTAATACGAGTAGAGTTATATGTTTATTTTTTATAAATAAGTACTAATATGAGTAAAATTAAGAAAACTTAAACAATTATTACTTATCAGTTATCACACCAGCATAATAAAATACATAAAATTATAAAATCGTATAGTACCTATCTATGCTTCACACCAAACTAATTTATCTCAGATTAGACAAATCTTTTAATATTATTGGTTTTATATAACTAGGTTTTAGTTACTTATAATGTTATATCGAATTGTTATTATCCTCGCTATTCCTAACTAAAATTACTTCCGGTGTAAATGTAGGATCACCTTCAGGTATCACCTTCAAAAGACTTAGTGCCTCTTCATCAAGATCCTTCACATTTCTCACATGACGTTTTCTTAAACTTGAAATGTATGGATCTGAAGTATATAGAAGCGTTTTAAATACGTCTTCATTTGTAGCTATACGGGAACATTTTCTGGCATGGTGCAGGCGCATATTTAAGTCTTTATTGCGCGACTCTTGTGCATCTTCCGACAGTTGCCCAATAGGAAGAACAGAAAAATGTTTGATCACGTTTTCTCCGTGTATAAGTAATTTGTGCACGGAGGATGGCATGTAGTACCAATCATAGTTACTAACATAAATTCGCGCAGTTTCTAAGGCATAAACTCCAAATTTTTCGGGATCGATCATCATTCCAGAAGATAGAGCTTGTTAAATAATATACAAGCGTTTAATCAATGTTTCATCAATAATCGACGATACGAGTGTCGTATAATCCAGCAGTAACCGCAAAAGATACCGAATTATCTACTCCGACCTCTATCACATTTTTTCCCATAACTTCCAGGGTCGCAAACTTCCGCAGCAGATTTTTTTAATTTTTCATTTATGAATAGTTAGGCTATCAAATAACACATAAAGTTGCGCGTCGGGATACGTCGGTAAATGTGAAAACCTTCGACGAAAAAAAAGAAAAGTGAAAAATAGGGTATGTCAATTTTTAAGTACTTACTCAAAAATAAAAAGCATATTAAAAAAAGTTAATAGCTCATTATTAGGAACATAAAATATCCTTTTTAAAAATGTATAAAACTGCATGCATGTGCTAAATACTTTTTTCACAATATTCATTTGAAATAAGTGTATGCAAACATTTGAATGAGCCATCCGCTACTTCAACTTACTTCAACCTATGAAAAAAAAATATTCATGCAGTTTTAGTACAAAAAAATGTCTGATTAGGATTATTTGGTTATTAGAGTATCGAATGCAATAAATATTTCATTCAAATTGTGATATTTTTAAAAACCATTTATGATATGCTCTAGTTCTACCATTTTCCATAGTGCAACGTCACCCCTGCGTGGGCAGGTACACAAACTCCGCGAGTTTGTATATGTCGCAGTCATCTGGTTCAATCTGCGATTCGATTGAATGACTAGCGTATTCATTGAATGACACCATTCAATTGAATGACTCGGCCGAACGTCGATTGAACGATCGTCCCTCAACGTTCAACTAGTTAGCGATTTGTAGCATAGCGTTTTGAAGATAGCGGACATGAAATCAGTCAGGCAATGAGTTTCTAAAATACTAGAGTGGCAACGTCTTACAAACGATTCTCAGAAATGCGTAACCACTTGATAGCCCAAAAGACAATGTCACTTCATAATGTTATTATGTCATTATGTATGGCAGATATGCCTGCAGGCATCTTCAAAGTGGTGACGCGTTGCTGTCGTAAACTGCCAATCTAGTTACGTTAGTAACATACAATATCATTGCAGTCAGGTAATTGAACGTATTTCATTTTCTTCCTACTGCGGCACTACTAGTCACTAAGACAAATATGGCGTCAAACAGCTCGCACAGCTGATAGCACTGTGTTGATATTAATTTATCGATTACATTTACATTAAAGTGCTTTATTTGTAATAACTAATAAAATAATATGAAAGCGTGGATTTACCTATATGTATTCTATAACTACCCCGTCAACGGCTACTTGAAAAAAATATAGCATCCCATTTAACGACTTCGCTATATGACTTTTAGTCAAGACGTTAAACGTTGCAGTCAACGTCTTGACGAGTTGTCCTTTAGTCATTCAATTGAATGGTGTCATTCAATGAATGCGCTAGTCATTCAATCGAATCGCAGATTAAACCAGATGACTGCGACATCTATAATATGTGAGTCAAAAACAATTTAGAATCGAAGACCACACCCAAAACAGTAAACGAACAGACAAAACATTTTGAGACGTAAGTTCAAGTTTATTCACAGTAAGTACTTTTATACAATAAGCTTGGAGATTGATAAGGTCATGTTGTAATAGGCATGATGACAATGTTTTTTCTTAATAGTAATTAAAGAAACTTTCTGAAATAGAAACATCGGTGAAAGAATTACTGTGTTATCTAAAAATATCCAAGATAGAACAATTACAAAATCGCACAAAATAGACCTGCCTGAAATACTCCTTACAAAACTGCTACTCAATTATGACGTCATCGTTGAGTAGCTTGTACGCATGGCGGGATAACTTTGTTCGCGATAGCTATTCTGCTATTATATTAATTATTGCGTTTATGAAAGTGGTTTCATGACAAAAATTGCTTTAAATTACATAAGTTATCGAATAGTATACAAGTATTAAGAAATTTAATAAAAATAATAATTCGACTTGACTATCCAACTTTGAGGGCGCATAACAAAATAAGTATACATGAGTTATAATTATAAAGCTGAAAATTGAAATTTTACAAATGCTTATTTATAACCGATATATCTTTATTTTATTTAAAAAATCTGCTAATTAAAATGCAATTATTGTAATAATAAACGGGATGAAATATTTTCATATCATCTGCATAGAGCACCAATTTAGCGTGTGAGAAACATGTGTTTATGTCATTCATGAAGATGATGAACAGCAAGGGGCCGAGGACTGGGCCTTGGGGGACACCGGATAGAATGTCTGTAGGTGCAGGTTTGTATCCATTTAAAACAACTGTCTGACTACGATTTCTTATAAATTATAATATATGACACAAACAATCTGAATAAATTTATATCTGATTCCTACTTTTAAAGGAGAGCTTACGTAAGAGGATGCCATGATCGATTCTGTCAAATGCTTTCGTGTAATCGGTGTAGATTACATCAACTTGAGAGGGCTCTGACATAATACGGCTCAGATATTCGGAGCAGGCAAAAAGATTTGACACAGTAGATTTATTTTATGTTATGATAAAAGTTTTCATTAATGTCTCAAAAAACAACATCTCATGTGGTTGGAAATTTTTTAAGGCTCTCATGTATATTTAATTCCATTTCCACAACATCATAATTTATTATATGACCAAACAATGTTCACCGCTAGTATTTCATAATAACAAAAATACACTATGTATGATATTTAAACTCCAATCATTAAATAAAGTTGAAGCCCAACAAAGAGGTATTTTCATGACTTTCCTCTGAAGATTTCTCTTTTTAACCCCCGACAAAGGACGTGTCTGTCTGTCTGCGTGTTTTTCCGTGGCACCGTAGCATCCAAACGGGTGGACCGATTTCGATTTAGTTTTTTTTGTTTGAAAGCTGACATGATCGAGAGAGTTCTTAGCTATAGTTCATCATCATCAGCTTGCTCAGTGCCTGGAAAATCGTGGTTTATCTGGTTCGTTAAAGGTCGTTAGCAACTTGCAGTTGCTTGATGGCCTTTATGTTTTGCATTCTAGTTCGTGACATCTATACTAATATTATAAAGAGGTAAACTTTGTTTGTTTGTTTAATTGTAATGAATAGGCTCGAAAACTACTGGACCGATTTAAAAAATTCTTTCACCATTCGAAAGCTACATTATTTACGAGTAACATAGGCTACATTTTATTTCGGAAAATGTAGGGTTCCGTAAGATATTTGGGTTTTTCTGACACAAGGTGAAAAAAAACAACCAGAAAATTTACTTATTTTGCGTACGCTGCCTAAACTATAAAAGATAGAACCATACAATGTTCTAAGTAAATGTAGATCTTTTAAATATCTACAAAAAAGTCCGCGACACACTATACTTATCTATGTCAAGTGAGGTACAACAACCATTATTTTATTTAAAAATCTCGATTTTTTTTGGACTACATTTAAACGCATTTATTTTACTCATGCTATTAATCTTTATCAAAATGAATTATTTCATCACTAAGTACAGTTTATGTAGATAATATTTGGTCTTTGAATGATTAAAATTGGACGTTTGGCTTAGAAGTTATGGCGAAATTAAAAATTGCGATTTACGCCCGTTTCGAAGTGGGCGCTATCAAGGCGGGGGTGCACAGTAGCGAAGATTATGACCGGCCCTGCAGCTGGTGAATTGGCTCATATACCAAGAATACCAATGATCGTCGGGGATCCCGACCATCAGTATATTTTGTTACCTGAAAATAACTTAACGTTAATTAATGTTGTTTATAGAAAAGCTCTACAATAATCGCTTTAGTTATCTATCCTAAAACAACGGGTTGCACTCCGGGACTACCGTCAGAGGTGAAAACTTATTATTAATTACATTTAAATATTCTCATCATTAACAACTTTAACATCCATAGAAAGACAATCTGTGCAGCCTGCGGAAAATGACTGCGTCGTCGATGTTACTGTGAATTGACCTGGGAATCATTTTGCTGACCGTGTCTTTCCTGGGTAGGCTTTTTGCAGCGGTAACCGACATCCACGCGGGCGGAGCCGCGGGCGACCGCCATCTATACATTATAATAAAACTGTAGAAATGAAAATTCTGTACATTAAAGATATTCAAAAAATAATAAGCGGGGTGTCACTACATCGCTATAGAAGCCAAAAATGTAGTTAGTTTTTTGTCTGTCTGTCTGTCTGTATGTTTGTTCCACTATCACACGAAACTACTGATCCGATTTGAATGCGGTTTTCGCAGATATATTTGCCTTCTTCCAACTTAACATCTGGTGTATAAAAAATTTTCCCCCCACACCTCTAAAGGGCGAAAGAGGGCGTCAGATTTTGTATAAGACTTTTGCTTTAACACGAAAACTACTGATCCGATTTGCATACGGTTTTCACAGACATATTTGTCTTCTTCCGACTCAACATTTGGTGACTAAAAATCCCCCCACCCCACCCCTCTAAGGGAACCAAAGAGGGGGTCAGATTTTGTATCAAACTTTTTTCTTTAATGGACTTACTTTGACATATTATTAGCTGTTTTTTCCAACTTAACATCTGGTGTATACAATTTTTCGCCCCACCCCTCTTAGGGGACAAAAGAGGGGGTAAGAATTTGTATCAACTGATGAAGTAGAAATATTTTAAATGGCAAAACAACGTTTGCCGGAACAGCTAGTTTATATGTATATGGGAGATTCTACCATCATGGGTGGGACACTTGTACCTTAATTTCAGTATGTGTGACTAATTTTTGCGAATTCGAATTGCGAATGCGAAATATGCAATTCGCATATTTCGCATTCGCAATTGGTTTATATAAAGAATCAAAATATTTTATATACTTTTAATAGTTATATTGGAGGCGGGGATAACACCGTGTAAAATGAAATCAAAATGACAGTAAATGTTTGCCACGGGTAGGACAAAAAATGGACATTCTTGTTACACATGAATCATATTCAATAAAACTCTGCTTTCTTTACTTGAACTTTTACTTAAACTTTTTAATGCAAACTACAATATTTGTTTGAAACAATAAACTGAATGTAACATTTCAATAAAAAACAATGCCCTTTATAAAAATATATTTTACAAAAATTCAATAAAGGGTGTCACGGGTGGGACTAACACTGTCACGAGTGGGACAAGTATGACTTATTAGGCAAAATAAGCGGCTTATAAGCTTTTTTAGGGTTCCGTACCCAAAGGGTAAAAACGGGACCCTATTACTAAGACTTCAATGTCTGTCCGTCTGTAAGTCTGCCCGTCTGTCTGTCTTCAGGCTGTATCTCAAGAACCGCTATAGCTAGATTTCTGAAATTTTCACAGATTGTGTATATCTGTTGCCAATTCTACATGAGCCGAGCTCTGTATGAACCTAAAGTGTAGGTTCATGTTTGAGCTCATATTGACAACTCATCCAAGATATTCATTAGATGGTATTTATTGGGATATTAACCCGTCGATCGTGGCAATACGAGACATGAATAACTTTTCCATTGTTATCGCAGCCGGATGTGGCCGCTTGGGGCTTGATGAATTAATTATGATCCTGTAGATAGAAATTATTCTGCACTACAACCAATACAAGTTTAAAAAGCATGAAATAAAATTATGAAATTAAAAAAAAACCCTGCCAAACACCTTTAAAAAGTAATGACTAATGAAATAATGTTTTCTGACTTAAAGTTTTTCCAATATAATGTTATAGTAACAACCTTTTCTGAATTCAATGACAGAAATAGAGTTCAAATTATTGAGTGTACTGATGATCCAGGTAATATTATTGTTGTTTTAGTATGTGCTAATCAATTTAATATAAAAACTTGGAACAGTGTATTATTATAAAGTAGTGTGTTATAATTAGACATTGAATTATATGCATGATCAAAGTGCCGAAATATGCACGAAAAAATGGCCGAAATATGCACAAAATATGCACAATCAAAAGTCACTTAATATCTCTCGATCGCGAATTCTTGGAAATCTATTGTTATTCTATTGTTATCGCGGTCGAATTCGGCCGCTTGGGGCTTGACGGGTTAAAATGTATTACTTTTTTGAAGAGTTTTCCGGTGGTGCCATTAATAAAAGCGCCAATTTTTACAATTTCATCAAATCCAGGATTTTTAATTTCTCATAGAGCACCAATAATAATTTTCTACCAACATTTTCCGATTGCAATCTTAATTCGTAATGCCCATGGAAGTTTATTAAATCGTTAACTACTTTATTCAATTTTTTTGCTAATGTTGCCAAATATAATCAAAAAGTTTCTAGAAAGATAATGTACCTATTGGATGTATTACATTCTGATGGGATGGAGCCACATATTTGTAGTGATTTGATCTATCGTACCTCTGTTTTGTGGTCTCGGTGTGTGTCATGACAGCTGGTTTGGAGACTTCGAGGGCATAAAACTACCGAAATCGCCTAAAAGTGTCATTATATGCATTTGCATATTATGCAAGTATGCAAATGCATATAATCTGATGTCTATACTGTAATCGGCGAAACATGGCGGTAGCGGTCATTAACCCCCTGTCAAAAACTTGTCATTTTCTATACAAAACCGCAATTGACAGTATCTGACACTTCATTGTCAATTGCAGTTTATATAGAAAATGACAAGTTTTTGACAGGGAGTCAATGACCGTTACCGCCATGTTTCGCCTCGGCTGTACTCGTACAGTATAGTTATAATTAACAAGCCTAATAACTTAAAGTATTTGGAAAAATTGCAGAGAATCGTACATTCTGAATACATAAAATAAATTGGAAGTAGTTAAAATTCAACCAACTTCTTTTCTTAACCCATCAACTCCCAAGCAGCACCCGGGTGCCGCATAACAATTGAATATCTATTATGTCTGTGATTCCCACAATCGAGGTATTAAATTGCTAAAGCCAGTGAAAATATTCCTGATGGTGAGTCACTTTTGTTTAATTATTTCTTACATAATATCTAAGTCTCTTTTATTTTAACCCATCAAGCCCGATAAGGACACCAGTGACCACGACAACAATAGAATAACAATAGATTTCCAAGAATCCGTGATCTGAGGATTTAATAACATTATTGGAAAATGTTACTTTTAACTATGTTTTAATTTTGCTAAATGTTTTGTGTCATTCATACTAACTTATTTTCACATGTACACTGTACCTATTTGAATTTTCAACAAGAAGCCACACTCCACAGTATTATTATGTAAATTGTAAAGTGTTAACAGTCATTTTATTGGATTAGCTCATTCATGAAGCATTAACAATTAAAATATATATAATTTTAGGTAAGATTATATAATATGTAAATGAATGATATTATTACAAATAGTAACAAAAAATAAAGCCAGTTGCGTGTTTTAAATTTAAAACATACACTTTAAAAGGTAATATTATAGCAACAAATGTAAACAATAACGTGTGTATGAAAGCACAGATACAAATGTATCGTGTATTTGCTTAATCGTAATAAAATTGGAAAATAAGAAAAATTCTAACCTTTTTTGGAAGCAACGTCAACAAATTTTCCACAACTCGTCGTACAATTCTTCTTTTAAAGTTACAAAGTTTTGGATCACCAATGTTCATCTAATATTAAATGTACATATCTATAAATAACTTGCCGTATTTATCGTCCAAATTGCTAAATATCGGTGCATAAACTGCAAAAATGGCGGAACCGTCTTTAATGATAAATAACAACTCTTAAAATTATCGTCACCGTAAAGTCACTATTACTACTTGATTTTTCTGTTAAATAAAAAATATATAACCTTGTACATTTAATTTATAACTGTAAGTTAATTATTTATTAAATTTTTTCAATTTTGCAAAACAAAAACATCACTTTCCACCAACAAACTTTCATAGAGGTTTTTTTTTTAATTTAACTTGAAGAAGTTGAAGACAGTGTTGCCAACTATTCAAAACATTTTCCCCCTAAAGCAACTTCAAAACCCACTAAATTTCAACCAAAACTCCCCAAAAATCAAAATAATATTTAAAATTACTTGGGGTGTGTTCTACTAAGTAACTAAGCGCTCAAAACGCTGAAATACACCTTCAACAGGCCAAACAAACAAACAGGCCAGCAGTTTTTAAATACATACTTCAATCTTTTTTTTTCATTACATACAACGACAACAAATATAATAATCTGTCAGCCTACTGTCAGCAGTGTCAGCTGGTGCGACTCAAAAGACATGTGCTTTGTGCGGCAGTTCCATCTTAAAGGTGGCTTTCTGATCTTTGCCGCGAGCGACCGCGACCGGTAAAAATTCAAATAAAATGCTACTTTATGACATAGAGTATAGGTATCATTATCTACTGACATTTGCGTGGCGACCCATTCTGCCGCCGGCGGCGGCGTAAAAGCTAGTGGTTGAATAAAATGAAACCTATAGCCTATGTCATAAAGTGGCATTTGGTTTGAATTTTCGTCCGCCGCGGTCCCTTGCGGCAAAGATATGAAAGCCACTTTAAGGTTGTTATTAAAAAGAATATTCCATTCTTCAAAAATTTTACCCCCAAAAATATCCCCAAAAAAAAATCGGTTGTCTGTAAAGTCGGTTTACTGACGATAGTTCAACGTGACAACGTCATAGCCTTAACCCCTCAGTTCCGGGAAAAATCTATGCAAAAAAGTTGGCAGGTTAATGTGCAAAAAAAAAATGGCGCCCGGCCTACCCTCTTTGTAAAATTAATGTAATATGAAATATCCTTACATATAATCCATATTTTATGTTTGTGTGAACTACATTATAATATATGTTAAATTTTCTATCTATCAAGCCATCATAATATAGTATTTAGTCCGATTTCTCAATTATAAACTTTCGAAACTATAATAAGTGACTCGTTCAGAAGAAATAAACGAATACTTTATTCTTCATATATTAAGTCATACCTTGACACGTAGGAAATAGAGCACAATTTTGAATAGCCGAAATAATACTAATAGCTCACAGATTGTTTATTTATTTTTCATTCAGAGTGTGGTAATATATTCATTTCTAACCAAACTTCTTCATACAAAAGTATTCTCTAAGTCATCGAAATACGTAATATAATCGAAACAAAGATCGCGGCCCAGGTGGGCCTTACGGTTGTTGAGAGACTTGAGAGTGTAAATGGAACGCCTCAGAGCTGTCAGCGAGGTAACGCCGCATGAACTGTCATGTTTTTCGGGCGCGCAGCCCATATCGAATTATAAGACGTTATCACGTCAATATTTTACCCCCTAAAAAGTCCACTTTTATTTTTTCCCACTAAATTTAGTGGGAAATCCCCATAGTTGGCAGCACTGGTTGAAGAGCAATGGGGCAGATTACACGGTCAATATTATCACGATTCTAGTATCACGGGATTCACAATTATAATAGTACTGCGATACTGCGATTCGGCCTATTACACCATCAATATTATCACGATTCCGTGATAATATTGATGGTGTAATAGGCAGGTATTACACGCATCAATATTATCTGTGTTAATATTGACAATGTAATTTAGGCAATAGGCCATTGAAGAGATACGATACAGATTTTTATGATGGCAATACCAAATGAAATAATATACAATAAAAATTTCTAAACGTAATCACGCTTTTAAGGTGTATTTTTTTCTTTGTATTTTCACAGAGAACGCTAATTACATTTTAAATATTGTCACCTTGCACATTTTTATCTCGAATTAAAGTTCTCATATTTTTTCATTTAAAAATTTTCCCGCCTGTCATGACTTTCTTGTTCTTGACAGACATAGTACACAAAGATGATATAAGCGCATAATCCATTTGACTAAATTTAGACCACAGAGTACATTTAGACGTTTAAAACGCTTATGCCCGTTTTCACCAACTACACCTAAGATTTAGGTGTCCCTAATGGCTGGTTTACATGTATTAAGTAGATAAGTAGTTAACTAAATTTTAACTTTATTTTAAGTTACTTATTGCATGTAAAAGTAGCAAGTAGCAAGTTAAAATTTAGTTAAGTACTAAACAAGGAAATTAGAATTTTGACTATTTTCTGTTAAGTTGGCAGGCGGGGCTTGTCACGTCTTGACACATTTCGGGCAGGCACTTCAAATTAAGTTAAAATTTAGTTACTACTTATCTACTTAATACGTGTAAACCAGCCCAGCCAATATACCAAGTTTTGTTCTTGATGAATTGACAACCCCGTAACTCTTAGTCACAGGCTACACGGTCAAATTCTCATCAATCTGATCTATCAATCTGATTGACGGAATATTGATGGGCTTAAAAAGTTTATATTAAAAATACGATCAATCCATCAATCCTTGGCGTACACGATCAAATTTTCGTCAATCCGTACCAGATTGATGGATCAGATTAATGAAAAATTGACCGTGTAGCCGGTGACTTAGGTGACGTTTATTTGAAATAAAACAACCTATTATGCGATTCATCCGTCAAACCACAGATTAAATTAGGTGACGTTTATGATTTACGGGATGAATTGACGACCCCGTACACTAGCTTGCTACATATATTAATCTGTGCCGTACACTTAGGTGACGTATGTGGCGACGACGACGGTTGCCTTGACAATGAATCTGTTATAGAATGGCCGTCTGATATTTTACTTGTAAAATAGCGAACTCCCATAATTAATATACATATTTATCACAAACCTTCCTCTTTAATCACTCTATCTATTAAAGTAAACCGCAATTAAAGGGAGCAAAGGGACATGAGGACAGAAAAAGCGACTATGTTTTATACTATGTAGTCAATATGTAGTGATATACGTCACCTAAGAGTTACGGGGCTGTCAATACATCAAGAACAAAACTTGGAATATTGGCTTAAGCGCTTATTCCACAGTCAGCCCCGGATCTGGGGGGGGGGGGGGGGGGGGGGGGGGGGGGGCATGCCCCGGGCGGCAAATTCAGGGGGCGGCCAAATTCACATTTCACTGACCAATGGACAACTCATCATTTATTTAACTTTGACCACGGAATAAATAATAGCATGTAGCATAAGTACAGCAATTTCATGGCCATATCAACTTGACCGATACCCTGAGCGCGGAGTGAGACGTGCTGCACGAACATTTATTATTCGCGAGGTAGCGTATTAGTTCAAAATACGCACCCGGCTCCCGCTCGAGTGCAGGAATCGCAGATCGGGGCAGCACGCAATAAACCCTACCCTGTTAAGGGCATTCCCTCCGGAGATTCCGTAATTAACCGTATTTGAAGCCTTATAAACTCATAATCTGAAAGCTACAAAGTTATAATAAAAATACAGAAATAATCTTCAGTATATCAACATTCCTTTCCCCGTTTAAAATTTTCTATTTTTGTTTATTATACTCATGATATCAGCTTCCAAAGTAATGCCAATTTATTAAAATTCAAGCATACATTCAGCATCTCCTTAGGATTTACAAATGGAAGTGCCTCCGCTGCCGGCGCCGGCTCCCAAAAATATCAGTAATGGGAACCAGCGGTAAGTATACTGCCGGCAGCCGAGATATAAAACAACGGCTGCTGGCGCTGGCACTCAAAATGGGAGCCGGTGATAATGCGTAAAGCGCTAGGTTCCAGTGCCGATACACAAATTTTAAAAAGAAATAATTATAATCTCAAATATATTCGACTTTACCGACTTCCAAAGGTGAAGGTTAGGTACCTATTTGTTCGGCTGTGGATATTTCAGTTTTTTGTGATGCATTTTCTTATGCTACGTTTTGATGCTTGCCGAGCCACGGGAAGCCTCCACAAGCCACAAGCCTCCACAAATCTCGCTTTGCATTTGTAAGTCGTTTTCACGCTCGTCAGTGTATTACGTACACTGACGTTCGTAGATGAGCCGACTCATGCTTGACCGATTTTTTAAATTTCTTAATTTTTTGTTAATATACATAATATAACACACGACCTGTGTGCCAAATTTCATAACGCTAGGACATTTGGAATGGCCTCTAAAGTTCGTAGATGTGCCGACTCACGCTTGACCGATTTCTAAAATTTCTTAATTTTTTGTTAATCTATATATTATAACTAGAACAATTGGAAGTGGCATCTAAATTTCGTTGATGAGCCGACTCACGCTTGACCGACTTCTAAAATTTCTTAATTTTTTGTTAATCTACGTATAACACACGACCTGTGTGCCAAATTTCATAACGCTAGGACATTTGGAAGTAGCCTCAAAAGTTCGTAGATGAGCCGACTCACGCTTGACCGATTTCTAAAATTTCTTAATTTTTTGTTAATCTACATAATATTAATATAACACACGACCTGTGTGCCAAATTTCATAACGCTAGGACAATTGGAAGTGGCCTAGAGGTTTTGATTACCGGTCAGTGAGTGTATAAGTGAGTGAGTGAGTGAGTGCCAAAATTAGCTATTTTTACAGGGACATATTTTAGGATCTACCAAAGCTATATCTATGAAATTTGGTATACTGCGTAAGTACTAGTATATAATTACGTAGGTATAATTTTATCTTTGCACTTGCAATAGACACTGAGCTACGGGGGGGTCAAAAGTGCGTCGAAACGGTTCGTGTAAATAGTGCACGGCATGCGCGCGGCCTGCTGGAACTAGGCCTGCGCACTTCCGTGCGCTTTGATGTCTACGCGCCTCGCGAATAATAATATATTAAATAAATAAATAAATAAACGTTTATTCCCCTTTTTTGACCAATATAATATGAATATGATCGTGCAGCACGTCTTACACCGCGTTAAGGGTATCGGTCAAGTTGATATGGCTATGAAATTGCTGTACTTGTGCTATTATTTATTCCGTGGTCAAAGTTAAATAAATGATGAGTTGTCCATTGGTCCGTGAAGTGTGAATTTTGCCGCCCCCTGAATTTGCCGCCCGGGGCATGGGCCCCGGCTTGCCCCCCCCCCCCCCCCCTTCCCCCCCCCCCCTAGATCCGGGGCTGGCCAGTGGCCATGGTTGTATAGCCGAAGTTGAGCCGAAGTGCCATTATAAGAAAAAAAAAAACTGCCGTCAGTTCCGTTGACATCTGTCATTTCAGAATTCAGTCAAGTGTCTACAATTAGGTCTACAAATATATAATAATAATCTGTGGTCAAGTGCCACTTGTCATTTTACGCGAATAGAGATTGCGAGTGGATTGCGATGATTTTTTATGGAAATAACTGTGTTTTCTTAAAATCTCTGTAGTTATGTCGAATAAAAAACATTGTATTATTAGTATAAATTAAAACAAGTATGTCGTTTGTAAACGATCCAGTACTCAATATTATTGTTGTTGGTTTTCACCATAAAAGAGGATGCCAGGTAGGCGTCATAAATATCGTCAATCGATAACTTATTTTGCTTTTGTGAGCACATTACTAACATACTACGACATTGTTTCATGTATAACATTTAACTAGCACATATATTGAACGACACTGTTTATATTTGAGCCATTTTATCACAATATGTAGAGTAAAAAAATATCTCACTTATTCTTTACAGGTAGAGCATTGCTATCCAGAGTTGATACCAGGTCACCCTAATGAGCTGCCCCAGCCATGGCGGTATTTGCCAGCTCTGGCTTTGCCAGATGGCTCCCACAACTACTTGTCTGACACTATATTCTTTAATTTACCTGGTTTGACCGACCCTGCTCATACTGTGTATGGTATATCATGCTTTCGTCAAATCCCAGTTGAGGTAATAAGCATGTAAAATATTTTTAAGTTGATTACACTCAAACTTATAATTTCTATATCTAGAAAATGTTATCTATCATGTATGTAAATTCTGTGATTTCAGCAAGTGGCTCAGAAAACAGAAGATATGACCAGAAGTTCTGTACAAAAGAGTGTGTGTGTAATATGTCGGTCACCTCTATTTGGACGTTTAGCTGTGAAAATGGAATTAGTTGTCCGAGCCTGGTTCTTACAAGGGGACTTCTCACAAACAAAGTTATTAGAAGATGCATTTAGGCATCTTAACAGTTGTCCTGTACAGATTGATCAAGCTCTTGAAGGTAACAATTTTTTATTAAAAATACAATATATATAAGAAATAGGGAATGCAAATCTCGCGAGATTGGGACTCAAGCAAGATCCCGCAAGTTTTTGAATACAATACCGCGAGATCTCGCCAATTTCGAGATCTCGCGAGATTAGCAGTTTGCAAATAATCACAATATTTGAATAAATTACGAAAAAAAAGTAATAAATATTATAAGTATTATTAGATATAGATTTCACGAATTTTTCAATAGAATTTTATGCATCAAACATTGTTTGACGTATCTGTCTATAATATTTACGTAGTAAACTTTGACATACGTATCTACTATCTATCAATTTACAAATGAAAGAAACAATTAACCAGTCTTCTCTTCTAATGTGCGCTTTTATAATTTTGGATGTGGCGGTAATGCCTCCGACTGCATTTTGTAGTCCACTTTCTTCTTCTAAATTTTTCTATGTAGCCTTCTATTCATCCTGGCATGAAACTCGTAAGCAAGAGTCGTAACTCGTATCAATTAAAACATGGATTCGATGCCTCCGGCAGAATTAGGTCTTGTTTCGTTCTTTTTAGTTAACGTATTTTTGCAGTCGGGTTTTTTGTTTTTTTAATTAATTTATTTTATTACTCCGTGATCGCTACTCCGTCAGTGTCAGTCCGCGCTTCGAATAAGACGTTTTTATGCTCAAGTGCAATCTCGTCAAACTCGCGAGATCTCGCCTTTTTTTCGTCCGAGATAAATCTCGCAAGAACGAGATTGCATTCCCTAATAAGAAATAATGTATATGTCACAGTCATCTGGTTCAATCTGCGATTTGATTGAATGACTAGCGCATTCATTGAATGACACCATTCAATTGAATGACTCGGCCGAGAGTTGATTGAACGATCATCCCTCAACGATCAACTAGCTAGCAATTTGTAGCATAGCGTTTTGAAGATAGCGGACATGAAATAAGTCAGGTAATTGAACGTATTTCATTTTCTTCCTACTGCGACGCTACTAGTCACTAAAACAAATATGGGGTCAAACAGCTCGCACAGCTGATAGCACTGTGTTGATATTTTATCAATTACATTTTTATTAAAGTGCTTTATTTGTAATAAGTAATAAAATAATATGAAAGCGTGGATTTACATATAACTACCCCATCAACGGCTACTTGAAAAAAAATGTAGCATCCCATTTAACAACATCGCTATTTATAACTCTTAGTCAAGACGTTCAACGTAACAGTCAACATCTTGACGAAATGTCCTTTAGTCATTAAATTGAATGGTGTCATTCAATGAATGCGCTAGTCATTCGATCTAATCGCAGATTAAACCAGATGACTGCGACATATAGGTACAATACATACAGAATACATACATTTAAATTTTTTAAAATTACCTCTTAGGTTCAATTGCTTGAAATAATAATTATCTTTCATTTCAGGTCTAAGTGTTCAAAAATTGATAGACAACTGGAAGCATAAAGCCCTGCTTCTGTTTAAGTTGTTATTATTGAGGCGTAAGATTCTTATTTATGGATCACCTGCCGGCACCCTGTCTGCCACGCTGCTTACGCTTGTTTCTTTACTACCCCGCTGTCTAGAATATGGCTTGTCAATGTCAGCCAATGTTGTGTAAGTATTGGTTAAAAATTAGTGATGGGCCCGAATGTGGTTTGAACCGAATACGAACTTCGGCCGAACATTCGGTAAAAATGAAAAATTCGGCCGAAGTTCGGTTCAATTTCGCCACGCTTTTTCGTGTTATGACTTGTTTACGCACTTGCTGCAAATATTGCTAGATGTGCCCCGCCCGCACTCCGTGCTTCCCAGCGGGGCCATCTATTAAGGAAACCAATATCATTTAGTATTTTTATTAAGATAAGTACCTACCTATGCAAGGATTTCTAAAACTCATTATTAAAAACTTCCAGTTTCATTGTGTGTTCTGAGTCTGACTAGGTAAGAGAGATTTCTAATGGTTGGTTATTATTGTTAAGAAAAGTAGTTTAACTTTTGTTTTTTTATGAAGTCATAGAGATTTCTAAGACTTGATATTATAAGTTTAAACACTTACGGATTTTGTCGCGGAGCACTTTTATTAATCCCGACGTTTCGGCTACTTTACAGCGGCAATGACCACGGCCGCTGTAAAGTAGCCGAAACGTCGGGATTAATAAAAGTGCTCCGCGACAAAATCCGTAAGTGTTTAAACTTATAATATCATGAGAGATACTCGCGAAAACTTAAGAAATCATTATTTCTAAGACTTGTTGAGAAGGGCAGTAAAATTTTGTCTTTTGAATAAGTAACCAAAGATTTTTGAGACTGGTACAGTTAAGAAGACCAATTTAAGTTTTTTATTTATCACGTATGATTACTTTTTCTAATTCAAATAAATGACAATTAATGAGTATATCAGACTCATTTTATTTTACTGTTACTACAGAGTACAGATATGTTTTTTTCATTAATTTTTATTATGATACTTAGTGCAAGTATATTTAGTGCCGAATGTTCGGCATTTTAACCGAAATTCGGCCGAATGACGAAGTTCGGTTCAAGCTGCCGAAGTTCGGTTAAACCGAATGTAAAACGAATTTCGGCCCACCCCTATTAAAAATTTAAAATATATTTTTGAGTATTATAAAATTTTATACTTATGAGGCGCAGCGCAGACGACAGACTATCCGTGACGCACTTTTTGTCTGTGGAAATAGAACCTATGCAATTATAATATGCGGACTTTTTGCGAGTCGTGTGCGTTACTGCATATAATTGCATAAGTTCTATTTCCCACAGACTAAAAAGTGCGTCACGGATAGTCTGTCGTCTGCGCTGCGCCTTAATGTGACAATCTTAAAATTAAGCCTGTTGTACCCAATTCTCAGACTGTAGATGAGACCTGACCTTATTTTAATTTAATCCAGGTTTTAGTCCATCCAGGTAATAATGATTTTTAATATTTTTCAGCTTATCTCGTCCTCTTTCCCCAGTGCCTGTTACTCCTCAAAATGAGGAAGATAATGACAAGGATGAGCCTGACCTAAGTATGTCAGATCGAGAATTAATCAATGGCATAAGTAGCATTGAGGAGGAATTAACCCCAAAAGAGAGTGGAAATCTGTTAGAGGAGAAAGACAAAGTAAGTAGACAAAGTTTTGATGAGACAGTCCTGACTGATGTTGTCGATCGACAGGAGTTTACAGCTAGCCGAGAGAAATGTCACAGCGTCGGGGAGAAGTATAAGGCACAGAAGAATGCTGACACACAGCAGAGTCCAACAATGGCTAGAGATATGAGTGTCGATGGCCTATGTACGCTCACCAGTCAAATAGATCAAACAGAGTGTGGCTTTCCATTGCCCCTATTCGAGGATGGTTACATTTGCTTGCCCTATTTGTCCTTACAATATTTGGATTTGTTGTCTGATCCTGCCGTCAAGGGTTTCGTGGTGGGGGCGTCGAATGTACTTTTTAAGCAGAAGAGGCAGTTGTTTGATGTTTTGGTGGAGCTTAATGAAATGAGGATAGAAACTACAGATTTGACATTGAGAAGATTACTAACACTGAGTACAGAAGATCTGAGATTTGCTGACCATGTGGTAAGACATGGAGCTACACAGGGAGACTCCTGGATAAGGGATCAATTCGCTAGCTACTCCATATATCTACTCAGAACGTCACTATTGCCAGGTATGTTTTTTGTGATTGCATAATATAATCATTTTTAGGGTTCTGTACCCAAAGGGTAAAAACGGGCCACTATTACTAAGACTTCGATGTCTGTCTGTCTGTCTGTCTGTCTGTCTGTCTGTCAGCAGGCTGTAACTCAAGAACGGTAATAGCTAGAGAGATGAAATTTTCACAGATTATGTATTTCTGTTGCCCCTATATCACAACAATTTATACTAAAAACAAAATAAATTAAATATTTAGGGGGGGCTCTCATACAACAAATGTAATTTTTTTGCCATTTTTTGCTCGATATAAATGATGGCAATAGATAGGCACCTGAAATATTCACAAAATACTCAATTGTGTTTATACTTTAATAATTAATAATAAAATTTAAATAAAATAAATAATTAAGGGAATTCCCATACGAAAAACACAATTTTTTCCAATTTTTGTTCTATAATGGTACGGAACACTTCGTGCGCGAGTCCAACTCGCACTTGGCCGATTATTTCTTTTTTTTTCAAATAATTATGTTTCACCAAAGATAGATAGATATTCTCGTTTCAGATGGTAGCAGGGAAATAGAATCATATAATGCTCAGTTCATGAGCAGTTTTAAATCAACACCAGCTTATGAAAAGTGGCTGCAGAACACAAACAATGCTGATATTGAGGCTTTTATGAATCTTATTCCGATGCATCCATTTTCTGGCCAACTCTCTGTTG
Source organism: Polyommatus iphigenia (assembly GCA_963422495.1). NCBI lineage: Eukaryota > Metazoa > Arthropoda > Insecta > Lepidoptera > Lycaenidae > Polyommatus > Polyommatus iphigenia. Next base: position 15,364,796 of record OY730189.1, read on the forward strand.
CTGATATGAAGTTGAAGTTTGCACAGTGAGTGTATTTTAATGAATATGCCTAAGCGCAAAGGATATTAATAACAATATTAATTGTTAATTTATATAATGACACCTTAAATACAACCTCCATTGTAAAAACTGATAATAGGGCTAATAGGGTAATTAAATTTCTAATTAATAACACTTTGTATTAAGTAAAGGTACATAATCTTTTGATTTTTAAAATCATAAGAAAGAAGACTGTTGACTGATAATAAATGTTCTGGACATTTATCAGAATTTGTGACGTAGGTCAATTACACTTTTTCCATAAAATAATACTTACTTTCTTGTCCTTAATTGCCAAGGCCAAATACAATTATTAATATACAGTTACCATACATGTATTAAGTACTGACAATGGTCATATACATATTTTCAGTACAATGTCAACGACGGAAGGCGGTCGTAAGGTGTCCGCTGCGGTGGCGAGTACGGGGCGCGCGGTGGCCAGCACGTCCCGGGCCGTCGGCGGAGCCCTGTCCCAAGCGCGCGGCGCCCTCTCCGGCTGGTGGAGCGCCCTGACCGCCCCCGCAGACGGGTCCACGGATAGCTCAGCCCCCACGGATAGCTCCACCCCCACGGATAGCTCCGCCCCTGCAGATAACTCCGCGTCTATCGATGATAAGCGAGACGTATCAGACGCCGAAGACGCAGTCGATCTCGTCGACAACCGCACCTTAGCCGCAGATTCAGACTCACCGGACAAACTCATAGAGGAACAGGGCAGTGCAATCAGCAAGATCCGAGTCGTTTGAACCGTGATATCTCGTAGTATTCTAGATGCTGTTTATGTGCAGTTTTATATTTATTGTTTCTTTTTATATTTTCTAATATTATACTATACTTTTAGTCTAAGTTGCAGTCATTAAATAGGTGAAGCTTAATTTTATATAAACAAAAGACAAAATTATTTTAGTACACTTTTAATTCTCATTATGTAAATACTGTTAAATAATATTATATTAGTGATATGTGTGACTTGGTTTTCATTGCTAGTTTATTAGTTTAAGGAATTACTCATATTTAAATCACCATGTATTAGCCGTTGTTTATTTGTGTGCTAGTCGAAGTATAGTTGGGCAGATTTGTATTTTTTCTACAGATAGTGAATTTTTACTCAGTCCCGAGTGTTGAGTTTTCTATTCTTTCATTCACCTTCACGTTCTTCCATATAGGCTTAGAAGTAAATTATGTACGAATTTAAATTTATATAAGAGCCTTCGTAGTGGTAAAGTAGGCAGCGAATACACTCGTTCACTGTTTGTGATCTCAAATATTATACTTAAAAATTGTTGATAATATAATTTATACTGAAATCGATAAGTTGGTTTTAATTATGGTCTATTTTGATAGTCATTGTAATTTTTTAACTTAGTTACATTGCAACAATGCAAACATTTTTGTCACATTGCACTAATGGAGGCACTTCACATGGCTATTTGTATTTGCGTATTTGATGTATTCGCCAAACAATCACCAAGTGTAGACGGTATGTTTGACAAAGTATTGGCCTTATTTGCATACTAGCTGTTGCCCGCGACTCCGTCCGCGAGGACTTCAGCTTATAGCGCGCGGTAGTTCCCGTCATAGAGTAACTTATATAATTATAGTAGGTACCTAGTTCCCGTTGAACCATGTAGATTGTAGGCTACATTACTGCAAATTGCAAAGTTTGTACGACAGAGGTGCTTCCGCGGTACGCTTACTTCAAACTTCAATGTTTACACTTTACAGACAGACAGACACATCACACATAAAACGCCCCTATTTTTGAGTAGGGGGTTAAAACTGGGGAGTGGAGTCGAAGTCGAACATCAATGATCAAACTCTTCTTGATACTTACTTCAAAAAAAAAACGCCATAAGAATCTTCATCCTTACCACCTCTTATTACACACGTTTGAGCAAGCGATAGCGCAATGTAGGAGACGGCACGGCGCCATCTATTATGAATTTTTGGAACTAACTTAATTTGAACAAATTTACGCATTTTCACCCCCTTACAACCCTTTTTTCCAGTTAAAAAGTAGCCTATGTCCTTTCTCAGGCTTTAGACTATCTGTGTACAAAATTTCATTACAATCGGTTCGGTAGTTTTGGCGTGAAAGCGAGACAGACAGATAGACAGAGATACTTTCGCATTTATAATATTAGTATAGATTTGACAAAAATATGACCAATACCAAATACACGTATCCGTGTACCTTTGTCGGTTTTTGACGCACATCAAAAAGAGTCAAATAGGCAAGTAAACGAAATCAAGTAAAAGTTTGGTATTTGACGTCCATGTGTGGAAGGCCGTAATTTGCCTTTATTTGCTTGTTTGTGTATACGTCAATAATTTTGCCAAATCATAAAGTTAATATACCTATCGGAATAGAGAAACAAAGGCCTGAGTAAGCGAGATGTCACTATCAGTAACACTGCGTGGTAGAAAGAGAAGCGTGATTTGAGGTTGCATAGCTTTTTTTTCATCTGTTTGACAGTCTGTCTGCCCCTGAGCCGATCGTTGTCAATTTGGGCTCTCAGAAAAATTGTGATTTTAAGTTAAATAATGAATAATTTTTAGAAATTCTGCTCTAGAAACATGGTTAAATGTTTGTGGAATGATGTGGATCCACACATCGAAAAAACCCGGACAAATATTCATTTCACAGGTGAATTATTCTACATCGACAGGACCTAGTTTTAAGTTTATTCTTGCCAATTCCCTACGAGTTATTGGTATTGATTTTCACAATTCACTTCTTTAAATGTTTATTTATATGGAAAACATAACGTTGTAGCGCCACCTATGTTTCCGTTGCCGCAAACTACTGCTTCGGGAAGGCAAGTTCGTCCGCCACCGCGGTACCTTTAAGTTTTATCGCTAGATGGCGACGCGAGAGTTTAAAAAGGAGTGTATGGGGTGCGCGTGGAAAATGGCGGGTTGACTTGCGTCTCCCGTTTTATTTTATTTAGTTTTTTTTATAAGTTTTTTAACTCATGTGGAAACGTAAATAAACACAGTTTCTGAAGTATAAACACGAGTGTTTTCGAATTGTGGTGCAAGACCCACGTCTCCCCTACAATTTGGCGCCCAACGTGGGGCCGGACTTTCAAGGACAAACCGGTTTTTTCCGTTTGAAACAAAAGTGGAAAAACTTTTACAGTGCAATCCAGTGAACTATTTACTGTGTTACCGTGATAAGAACTGTGTCTACAAGCTTTTTTCACGTGGAGTGTTCTAAGAACTTTGTTTTCCTCCTGGTTGTGAAGCGTACCTACTCTTATAGGTTACCTAGGCTTGCCGAAATCTCACTTCTAGCGACAAAATCCTAGAACTTTGTGTGCCCGCGTAGTGCTTTAGACTCTGTTTTCGGTTCTTTTCTTGTGTTCGGTAATTTAGAACTGTAATTCCACCACAAAACACTCAAGTTTTCGTTTATACTTAGATGAGTTTCGAACTCAGTTGAACTGTCTGTGCTAAAATCTAGACTTTTGGGAACTGTAATTACTGTAATATTTAATATGCCTATTCTTTATAGTTATGTGAATTGAAACCAATATAATTTACAATTTTGCAATGAACAATTTTTCAAACATTTTGTCGTTACTATTGGAACTCGACTCGAAAATCGAACTCGAAAACAAGTGCTTTTCGATAATCGTTAGTGTAAGAAACTGTTAATAATCTAGACAATTTTGTGATTGCAAGGACTAGTTTTGTGTTTATATTTTGGTTGAACATTTACGGGAACATTCTCGATTGCATAAAACTTTTAAAAGTAAGTTTAGTGTGAATGACTTGTACATAAGTGAGATTACTAACTCGATTATAGTGTAGTGACTATTATTACGACGTATTCATCTACGTTACAACTTGCAACTTGCATCGAGTGTTGTCGGCGCCTTGTTGTGGTCGCCGAGACGCTTTGTACCTACTTTGCTGCCTCGCCGCCCGGCCACACGGCCGCCGCCGACGCGACGCGACGCCTAGGTGTTGGACACCTACCTATGGCTGTCGGTGGGCGCACTTCGAGTAGTGTTGAAGTTATTCGTTGCTTCTCAGAGGGAAGTATTTTGTGCCATTGCCCATTCCTGGGTTTTGGACAATATTAAATGTGGACTTATTTCATATTATAAGGGTATGGACACACTAGTGACTTATGTTGTTAAGTTTTTTTCTGAACATTTATTTGCGTAATGAACACTATTGTGTTATGTTTTATTTCTTACGTGAACTTTATTATTGTGGACTTTGAAGTTTAATGCATAGAGCCTCTTATTAGTTTACCGTGGTAAGATGGTGTTAACGAGAAGTGCTCGTGCGAATAGTCTTGGACAGCTTTCTGTCGCGGCGTCTGCTGACGCCGAAGCTGCCCGTGGTGGTGCTGCGATACCACCTGTGACTCAGCATACTGTGTTCCCCCCGGTGCAAGGTGCACCCACACAGATGTTTACGCCGCACTCGACGGTGTCGCCGCCTGTGGGCGGGACTCCCACGTCAATTACCATGTCGGATCTACAACTACAACAACTAATCTCTGCTCTGCGTATATCTGGCCCGCCGCCGTCCACTGCTAGTGTGATGGGGAGCCAGAGCAACTTCGCGAGATGTTCTGCAAGATTTGACGGAGCTCAGGGCACCAACGTCATCGTTTTCATAGACGCCATAGAGGTCTATAAAGAATGTGTCACCATGGATGATAGCATCGCGCTTCGTGGCCTCCCTATGCTATTGACGGGGATGGCTGGCACATGGTGGCAAGGCGTTAAACATTCCGTGTCGACTTGGCCTGACGCCATTCAGCTCCTGCGGCAGACTTTTGGTCCTCGCCTCCCACCACATAGGATTTATCGCGAACTTTTTAGTAAAGAGCAAACCGATGAGAAGACAGACGTTTTCGTGTGTAGGGCGAGAGCCTTGATTGCACAGTTGCCGCCCAACACATTACCTGAAAACCCTGTTCAGCTGGACATGATATACGGCTTACTCCATCGACGACTGCGTGAGAGAGTGTCTCGAGCCAGTTTCTCTTCGTTCGCCGAGCTACTAGAGAAGGCTCGTTCTGTGGAAGATCTTCTAGAGGAAAGTCGCACGCGAACACAAGTGCGCTTGCCTGCTTCGGCTACCCCAGCTGTGGTAGTTCCGCATTCCATCGCTCCAGTCCCTGCTGTAATTTCACCGCCTTCGCCTAGCACTTCGAGTGGTTCTACTCCCAAAGCCAGACCCCGTTGCGTATACTGCAAGAAGTTTGGTCATGAGAAGGACGCTTGTTATAAGCTACAACCACGCAAAGTAACGACAGTTTCAGGTGAATCGAGAACAGAGGCAAGGCCGTCACCTGTAGTATGTTTTGGGTGTGGCACTCCTGGCGTGATACGAGCTAACTGTACGAACTGCAAGAAGAAGGATGAGCTGCCTACGACATCGACTTCTCTTCAGTCGCTCTCGGTTTCTGCAGTCGGCACAGCGCCAATCGATGCGCGTGCGCGACCTAAAATAAAAATCAAGATTTTTGGTGTTAGTGGACATTTTCTTGTTGATACCGCCGCAAAAATCTCTATCGCGAGTGAATCTATGAAAGATTTGTTAGTGAAAAATAGTGTTAATTTTAAGGATGTCAATGTTGACATAAAATTAGCCGACGGCTCTATTTGTAACAAAAATGTTAAATCCGCTGTTGTCGATGTAGAAGTATACAATGTTGTTATACCTACTGTCTTTGTGATCTTACCTGGTGCTACAGACTCTCTCCTGGGTATGAATTTTATACGCGACGCTGGTATGGTACTTGACTTTAAGTCAAATCGGTTTACTTTAAATACGGTAAATCAAGGTCGTATTTACTTTCCTTTAGTTTTCGAGGATGAAGTCACTTCTCTTGTTTGTTCTTCCGTGGGGCTCCGCGAGAATGAGGGAACGTTATTGACTGCACCTGAAAGGGAAGTTCTTTCATCAGTGCTCGCAGGTAACGAAGATATTTTTTCGCCAGGGGGAGCGCCGACTCCAATGGCAGTACATCGCATCGATACGGGTGATAGCCTCCCAGTAGCAGTTCCGCCGTACCGTATGACTCCTGCAAAGAAGGAGGTTGTGCGAGCTGAGATAGATAGGATGTTGAAAGATGAGATCATTGAGGAAGCCGAATCGGAATGGGCTTTTCCGGTCGTGTTGATCCCCAAGAAGAATGGGCAAACACGTTTCTGCGTCGATTATCGCCTCTTGAATGCGGTGACCCGGACGGATAAATATCCGTTGCCTGCGATCGACGACATCTTATCCTCAACTAAAGCCAACTGTGTGATGTCTACTATGGATCTCAAGGCCGGCTATTGGCAAGTCGAAGTCGCGCCTGAAGACCGTCACAAAACTGCATTTACAACACCTTTCGGGACGTTTCAGTTTCGCCGGATGCCGTTCGGGTTGAAGAACGCCCCAGCGACGTTCCAGCGCCTAATGGATCGTTTTCGATCCGGGCTTAAGGATGTCTGTGTGGTGGCCTTCTTAGACGATCTGTTAGTAGTGTCAGAGAACCTAGAATCACACATGGAAGACTTACGGAAGGTCTTTAATAGATTACGATTATTCGGATTAAAAGCAAATCGCGAAAAGTGTGCGTTTGCTCGTGATAAAGTGACTTACCTCGGTCACGTCATTTCAGCAGATGGGATTCAGACTGACCCAGAGAAGGTTCGAGCTGTCTTGCAGATGGCGCCACCAGCTGATTTGAAGCATCTGAAAAGTTTTATACAGACGTGTGCTTGGTTCAGGAAATTTATTCCTAACTTCTCGGATATAGCCCGGCCGCTAACAGAGCTGACTAAGAAGAACGCGAGTTGGATTTGGAGTGCTGCTCAATCTCAAGCTTTTGTGACCCTTAAGGAGAAGCTTACCTCTGCACCCATTCTTCGCCAGCCGGACTTCAATGCTCCGTTCATCCTCCGAACCGACGCCAGTGCTTACGCGCTTGGGGCTGTCTTGCTGCAAGGAAATGACGTGTACGATGAGAGACCTATCGAATATGCAAGCAGGTTATTATCGCCGGCGGAGCGCAATTATAATACGACCGAAAGAGAGGCGCTGGCTGTTGTATGGGCCCTCGACAAATTTCGAGGATATGTCGAAGGCGCTCAAGTCAGGGTCTGTACGGATCACCAGCCCTTGCGGTGGTTATTGTCGCTCAAGACCCCTAAAGGTCGCTTAGCTCGGTGGGCACTGAAGTTGCAGTCTTATAACCTAGACCTCGAGTATACTCCAGGTAAAAGTAATGTCATCGCCGATTCGTTGAGTCGCCCTGCGCTTCCAGCTGACCCTGAAATAGAAGAATCGTATGATTTATGTCCTATTTCAGTCGACTTACCTCACCGTGGACCCACTGAGATCCGCGCTGCGCAGCTCGAAGATCCGGAGACCCAAAAGATCTTGAAGGACTTCGAAGACGATCACGATTATAAACGGTGGACAGATAGAGGGTACTACGTATCCCAGGGTGTTCTCTTCCGTGTTGATTCCGATAGCGAGACTGAGGAGCCTCAGTTGGTGATTCCGCTATCCCTTAGAGAGGAGCTGATGAAGGAGCTTCATGACGCCTCTACAGCTGGACACCTTGGTGTTGAACGCACTCTGAAGAAGATCAAGGAGAGATACTATTTTCCCCAGATGCGTCAGTTTGTCACCCAATATCTCAAGTCATGTGACTTGTGTCAGGCTTTCAAGCCGAGCAATTTAAAGCCAGCCGGTTTATTACAGACACCGGCCATACATCAGCGTTTCGAAGTTCTGGCTATGGACTTATTCGGGCCCTTACCAGAGGGAAGTCAAGGTGAGAAATGGATTTTCTTGATAGAAGATACTGCCACGAGGTGGGTAGAGCTTTTCGCCCTTGACGAAGCTTCCTCTGAGAAATGCGCAAAAGTTCTGATTGAAGAATTTTTCTTACGTTACGGGTTGCCCAGACGTGTCGTGAGTGATAACGGCACTCAATTTGTTTCCGCGGTCATGCAGAAGACCATGTTAGCCTTAGGAATTGATCAAGCTCTTACTCCGGTGTATCACCCAGAGGCGAACCCCGCAGAGCGGAAGAATCGCGACATGAAAGCCATGTTGGCGATCCTGGTCAATAGTAGTCATCAAGACTGGCCAAAGACTCTTCCTGCGGTGAGATTTGCGCTTAATACGGCCTATAACCAAGGCACTGGTCATACAGCCGCATATTTGAATTTTGCTCGTGAGCTTCGATCACCTATTCATGTGCTCAACGACATACGTGCTATTGTTGAGCAGGAAAATTTTGTACCCCAGATTACCCCTTATCTCAAGAACTTTGTAGACCACCTGCAAGAGGTTCGTTGGAGGCATGAGCATCAGCAAGATCTTCGCAAAGAGGCTGCCGATCGGAGCAGAAGAGAAGGACTCTCTTTTCAGGAGGAGGACCTTGTGTGGGTCACTAATCACGCCCTCAGCCAAGCAGCAAGAGGCGTGACGAAGAAGTTCGCTCCGCGTCGTATAGGTCCTTTCAAGATTAGCCGCATCCTCTCGCCGACCACTTACGAGGTCGTGGATGCCGAAAACGCGGTTAAAGGCAAGTACCATATCAGCCAACTCACCGCGTACGTCGGGGAATCCAGAAACCCCATTGTTGCTAAGACCAGGGGGAGACCCAAGTCACGACCGGGGCGGTCTTGTGACTTGGAGGGGGAGGTTGTAGCGCCACCTATGTTTCCGTTGCCGCAAACTACTGCTTCGGGAAGGCAAGTTCGTCCGCCACCGCGGTACCTTTAAGTTTTATCGCTAGATGGCGACGCGAGAGTTTAAAAAGGAGTGTATGGGGTGCGCGTGGAAAATGGCGGGTTGACTTGCGTCTCCCGTTTTATTTTATTTAGTTTTTTTTATAAGTTTTTTAACTCATGTGGAAACGTAAATAAACACAGTTTCTGAAGTATAAACACGAGTGTTTTCGAATTGTGGTGCAAGACCCACGTCTCCCCTACAACTTGACTAGCCATGGTGCAAAATTTAAGGATATTTTGTGTAAACAATTTTCATATATTTTACACTAGGGCTGCATCAAGTTGTCGATGCAGTCGACTGCCTGCTTACCACTTAACTTACATCGATTAAGAAGATTAATTTTAGCATAATAATAGTTCTCCAAAGATTCTCCGTATCTAACTCTTTTAGCTAACATTTCAGTGAGAAGTTCGGCATAATCTTCCCGAGAGGGAAAAGATTCTAAAAGTTTCCGTTTCCATTCAGACCAACTATATAATAACGTTGGCAGAGATTGATACCATGACTTTGCAACTCCACATGATTTTTGAAGAGAATAATGTATAGTTTCTTTCTCATCCCAACCATATATTTCTGAACACTCTTCCACTTTAGTAATCCAAGTTAATATAGTTTGTTCTTTTGTCATGGGATCAAACTCTGGTATAACGTTATTATTATAAGATATTTTGGGTTTTTCCGAACTTCTCACATCTTTGATTATTGTTAAAAATTTGTTAAGTATATCATCTGTAGAACTAGTGGTTCGTCTACTTTTAAATGGTACTGTATCAGAGTCGCTTGATGATGATAGTTCAGAATAGTAAAACCTACGCTTACCTCTATTTTTGTAACTTTGTATTCCCTGATTATTTCTAACATGCGATCTTCTATGGTTGTCGGAATCTTCCGATGATGAACGCTGCCGTCGTCGCCGCCTTTTACGCTCCTGTCTGACGCCATGGCGAGACGTACCAGGTTCCGAAATTCCTTCATGTCGAGTGCGACACTCATTTCGGTATACACTCCGAGTTCTTGGTCCATTATTGCTCAACCCTTGACCTCGAGTCGCATTCCAGTGTTGCGGCTCTTGACCTCGAGCACTTCCATGACCAGTATATCCCTCATTTTGTAAGTCATCATTAACAGGCCCCTGACCTCGGGCATCATCCTCAATGGGCCCTTGACCTCGGGCATCACCCTCAATGGGCCCTTGACCTCGGGCATCATCCTCAATGGGCCCTGAACCTCGGGCATCATCTCCAGCAGACCCTTCACCTTGGGTATTGTTTCCAGTAAACCCTTGACACCGGGTATTGCCATTTTCATGATCCATGTTTCGAGCTTAAACAAATTTTAAAAGCTTAATTTCCATATAAAAATAATAATAATTAAAACTCATGCTTTCTGTATTTATAAGCTCATTCAAATCATTTCACTAATTTTAAGTGCATTTAAATAAAAATTACATAAAATTTAAATTTTATCAATTATTTTGAAAAGAAAGGAAAAAAAAATACATATTATTTATATTTAAAAAGTCACGACAAAATTCATTAAAACGTGAAAATATATTTCAAGATTAAAATTAAAATAAAGTAAAAGAAAAAATAAATATATATGTGTATTTATTTTTTTATTTATTTTGGATTATGGATAAGAGAGAAGAAAAAAATAAATAATAAAAAGTTCATTTCAAAATTCAATACTTCTCCAACTCATTATTTCTATTCATTCATAAGTATCTATTCATCTTTTATCAATATAACTTATTTACATTCCATTAGAAAAAAAAGGTCCACTTAAAATGCCATAATTATAAACAGTACTTACGTTTTTATTTCAATTTAAATCCTTTTTGTGTAGGCGTTTAGGAATTTTTATATATCCTGTTCTATCCCACTTCTGATATATTGGCGACAGCCAAATATCAAACACACTGTTAACTTGTTAAACACTTTATTTATTCACCAGTACACTCTAGTTTACAAGTTCTTTACACTTCCGTGCTCAGTCGGCAATTGCCACAAAATAATCAGCCATCTTCTTATAAAGCAACTGCCACCTCTACTCTTACAATATACCGGAAGAGTAGAGTGGGCGGTACCGGACATTGTATAAAAATAATAAATTCATAAAATCAATACATCTATTTATTAATCTAATCTATATTATTATAATATTAACTAAGTAATTTAATGAAAATCTATTACATTTTAATATATTTGCAATGAGAAATCTTACTAACAATCAGTAACCGGAAATTAAACAAATACATTGTAATTATTATAAATATTTGCAAAATTGATTAATTCATAATTTAAGTATAAATAACCATGAATATATCTAGTTTAAAATCAACTTAAAATAATAATTATTACCATACCTTTATTGCCAGAGACATTTCCGTTAGATATACACATCCGGAAATGTCGCTAACATTATAAATATTAATTAATTCACTTTGATTACAAATAAGTATAAATATAGTTAATTTAAAATTAAATTGAAATAATAAAATTACTATATCTTTACTGCCAGAGACATTTTCGTCAGATATACATATCCGGAAATGTCGCTAACATGTATAACAAGAACCGCTATAGTAATAGACTTCTGAAATTTCCACAGATGTAATGTCATTCTACATCCAATATGGCTGCTCATCCAAGATAGGGGAATAGTTTTAAAAAGCACTTCTGCAAGATGGGCATCAAATAAAAGGGCTCATTGAGAGTGAATTGAAAATTAATAGGGTCTAGTGAAGTCGTGTCGTGTCGTGTACTGATGTGACGTGACGTGACGTAACCTGTCGTGTCGAATCGTGTCATGACATGTCGTGTCGTATCGTGCCGGATTTTAGAAAATGCCCGGTTGAAACTGGTCACCCTTCATGCGCGAGTCCGACTCACACTTGGCCAATTTTTCAGATTTCCTGCTGACCTGGATACCAGAAATTCATGGCTTAAAATAATTAACCGTCCAAACTGGACTCCGAAGAAAAATTCATGCATATACTTAATTATGCAGCAAGCATTTTGAAGAAAAGTCATCTTTTACTTCAAAATTACAATTTTTATTATACCTATCTATGCAGTTTTATTTTATCCCATTCTGTTTTTACAATCTTACAATTATTATTCCATGATCGATATTTTGTCGAATTACAAGATGTTTGTACATCACTGACACGCACACGTAAACATAATTGTATACACAGATGTAAATCAAATTTTGGTTAAGCTTGACAGCTCGGGATTGTTTCTCTATTCCGATAGGTATATTATCTTTATGTGCCAAATGCAGCAAATAGCCAATAGCAAATACAAATAGCCATGCGAAGTGCCTCCATTAAATGTAACTAAAAAATTAGTTCGGTTTGAATAAAATTTGTTGAACTATAGGGATTGATAATTTTAAATTAGTTGAAAGTAGGGAACCAAAGGTCGTAAATAATAAATTCAGATCAAATTTAACTGATTTAATAATTCTATATCTATAAAAATATTACACTTAATGTAAACTAAGTACTTACATTGTTTATTAAATTGATTTATAACATAGACTACTAAGACGAAAGCACCATAATATGTAAGTACGACGTGTAAAATAAGTTGATTTAATACTTTTATAGTTATTTAAATTTTGTGCATAAAAACCTGGCTTATAACATAATAATATACCAAGTACTTCTACCAAGAACCGAGACGTCAAAACTTGATAAGCACAGATCTCTTTTTGTGATACATTTTATAGAGTATAGCTGAATGGAATTACATATAGGCCTATACCATGTATCTAAAGCGACGACATCGGCGCTTCGAGGGCCCAGGACCCAGGAGCGAGCGTGGCCCGTGACGGTCGCGTACCGCGTGGCGTGCACAGTGACAGGGCGCGGGGCTCACACCGCCGAGTCGGGATCCGCCCACGGCCAGGGCGGGTCGTCGAGCGCGTCCTGCCGCCACAGCGCGTGGCCCAGCAGCCGCATGTTGTAGGGCTCCACCATGTCGAGGGAGGGGTCGCTGGCGCGCCGCCCCTCGCGGCCCACGCGCCCTCCGCCCGCCTCGCCGCTCTTGTCGCACGGCAGCAAGTCGGCGGGGTCCGCACGCGGCGACTCCAGCTCCGTGAGGTCGGAGGCGGGCGAGGCGGCGAGGTCGCGGGTGGCGGGCGAGCGGCACACGAGCGGCGTGGACTCGTCGTCGTCGGAGCGCGCGGGGCTGCGCTCGCGGGAGCCGCCGCGCGACAGAATCCGGTCCTTGAGCCGCGCCAGCCCGTCGGCGGAGCCCACCCGGGCCAGCGCGTCGGCGGTGCGGCGCAGGGCGCTGGCGGCGGGCGCGGGCGCGGGGGCGGCGGCGGTGTCCTCGACGGAGTGGGCGCGGGCGGCGGGGCGCGCGGGGGGCTCATCGAGGCGCAGCGAGGCGGGGCGCGGGGCGCGGGCGGCGCGGCGCGGGCGCGGGCGGGCCGCGAACGTGATGTGGCCGTCGTCGTCCTCGCTCTCCACGCTGAAGCTGACGGCGGGCGCGCGGGGCGCGGGCGGCGGGGAGCGGCCGGCGTCTGAAACAGCGCCCACTGTAGCGGTCCGCCCGCGCGCGGCTCGCGGCGGATCTCGGTGTTACGTGCAAATAAAACTACGGTTTCGTGTAAGTCACGTTTATTTCTGGGACTTATTTAAGTACTCAAAGTGATATGTTTCCGAGCCTCTACAGATCTACGTTTACTGGACGCCATTCGCTACTGATAAAATATAATATTCGAAAATTGTATTATAGTAATATTAAATATGTATAACATTTAAAAACGTCAGTCGGGATATTATATTTGTGGAAGGTGCGGTCAAAATTATCCTTTTAATTTTTATGTTTGTGATTTTGGTGTAGTAACACCGTTAGCTTTTCATCTTTTTTTCAATTGTTAGTTTTTACTCATGCAACATTTAAAATAATTAGATGCTCATACATAATTGACTGCATTAATTTCTTTGACTACACCTTCTCTACATAATGCTAAACCACTTGAAAACCTTGAATAGGTTTTAGTATGTATACAATTTAGAACCTAACATGTAATACTTATACGCAAGTACGTTTTGGAAGAAGTTATATACATTATTCCAATGTTGAATAATAATTTTATAACACTTTATTTTTTAATCGTAAGACTATAATGGCTACTCTTATATAATTTATAAAATGTAAACATGATAAATGCATCAAAAACGATGGCACACGTTGATAAAACATTAATAAATAGGATTTTTTTTACAAATTAATCGATCACAACCGGAAGGTTAACACACAGCCGAGGCGATTCTACAACTACGTAATACTAAACTAGGCTTCGCTTAAAACAAAACTGGCGGGTGCATTTTTATAAAAAAAGGCGCGTGGCATTTAGGCTTTACGTACCTAAGCTAACGTAATGTGTAATGGAATGAAAAATGGAATACTAAAATGAGATCATGAGACACAATTTCGATTTGTAAAATAGGAAACATAGTCTTTCAAACAAATAAGTTTATAGTTGTAGTTATGAAGTGACGAGTTGACAATTAGGTGCGATACGTTCCCGCATTGGTGTATTCGGCTTCGTCCACATTTGTATCATTTGCGCGATCAGATTTCCGTCGCGTATCATCGGTGCGTATCAAAATGATACGCGTATCATGATACGCCCCGATCGCTATTAACCGCGTATCTACGTGTCGTATCAAATATGCCCATGATCGGCAGAATGATCTAATAGGCGTCCACACTATGATACGCATACTTGATACGGCGCGATGATCGCGACGGAGATCTGATCGCGCAAATGATACAAATGTGGACGCACCGTAACATGACCTTATGACATGCCACGTTACATTAGGTAAGTACATGTTGCTAAAACGCAGATGTGTACCATATGACGCAGCACGCAATGCATCGCAACGCTTCGCTTTTTGTAAAGATTTTTTAAAGTCAATACAACTTTTAGATCATGTCGAGTTGGAACATTAAGTAATTGCGAATTCAGAATTCTGCAAAAAATTAAGCTAATAGCTAATTTATGTAGTTGATAAACTTCTTTAAAAAGATTTTGACATTTTGGGAATATTGGATCTAAGCTTATGCAAGGCCCAAATTATTAATTGTTTATATTAAGAATTTAATAATTCGTTACTCACTGTACAAATTAAAGAAGTGCGCTACAGGCAAGAAAAAGCTACCTTTTGCAAATTAAGCATAAAATATCAATAAAACTTATGTGTTGCATTAGTGGATAAAATTTTGTTGCAATATTATTTAAGCGGTGATAAAAGGCGTTAATTATAATTTCTAAAATTAGGTTTTGGCCAAAGGAGAATTATAAATGCGCACCCCTCCACGGAAGAATAAAATTTTCACATTACTGAATAAAATATTCGAAAACTTGGACTGGACCCATTAGTTGTTAACTTGTTACATACTATATATAGTGGTTGATATAATATAAATGTCGGAATTTGATATATTGGACAAAATGATGATTAAATTAAATATTTTCAGCATACTTGTTAAGGATTAAAAGAAATCTTTGTTAATTCGCAATTACTAAATGATTCTACAAATGTTTTACAATAATTGCTTAACCCATCAGTCGTGGCAAAACGAGACACAATAGCTTTTTCATTGTTATGGCGGCCGGATGTGGCCGCTTGGGGCTTCATGAATTAAAATGAGCTTAGGCATACTACAAAATAATCAAAAATCGTGTACAGCATATAAAATGCTCTTACAACTAAAGTATATGTATAATTTTACAAGGTAACTACAATTCTAGGGAATGTGCATTATATGCAAAATTCAATATAACAAGTGAAAAATATTTACAACTCAAATAGTTTGATACATTTATAATTAGCAAAACAATAAATTGTTATAAGTACTCGTAATTAAGTCGAATAAAATGTCTTTTTTGTTCTAAATTATAAAAGATTTGAAAAATAACTAAGTACACACTGTTTTGAACAATTATTCATAAAAGTTCTTTATGAAACAAGTACAATATTTTTATTCCATCTCTAATTAATCATATCAATTAGTGAATCGGGATGACGAATTACAACAATATTTTACTTTTTATTACTTACTTAGTAAGTATTAAAGCGCGTTGATAGCTATAGTTTGCCTATAAAATAATTTCTCTAATGGTACAAATTCCTATATGTAACCAATCGGACTTTGGTTGTCTTTATGAAATGGGACTTTATTCATCTCTTGTATGAAATCGGTCTATCATCCCTTGTATGAAATTGGACTATCATCCCTTGTATGAAATTGGACTATCATCCCTTGTATGAAATTGGACTATCATCCCGTGGTTGAAATCGGACTATCATCCCTTGTATGAAATCGGACTATCATCCCTTGGGACACGTCACAGGAACACACTGGAGTCGTCGGTGAGGGTGACGATGACGTGGTCGCGGGGGTGTTCCCCCGTGGAGGGGCTGCGCAGGGGCGTGGGGGTGTCGCGCTCACCTGGCGCGGGGGGTGCGGGGGGTGCGGGGGATTCCTCCATCGCCTCCTCGCTGAGCGTCTGCAGGGCGCCGCATATCATCTGCTCCTCTAGCGTCACCTGAAGACAATCAACTATATAGATCGACAAGGCTTTAAATGAACGTGGGCGGGGGGCGCTGCACGTAAAGGAGAACTGTCAAAATTGGCGTTTTTGTTTGACGGCGGCGTTAGTTCCTTTTTTCGCCACGTTCATTTAAAGCCTTGTCGCACTTTAAGTTAAAAAGGGACTGCAGTGGTCAACATTGTTAAATTCCAAAAAATCCTGACACATATTGTGTGTAATGAAATATGTTCATTATTTAAGAACATAAAGTACCCCGCAAACGATCAAATTTGTTTGACAAACATGTTTGATGTAATTTACGTTTTCATCAAACAGCAGCGCAGACGAACAAACGTGCATCATACAAGTTTGTCAAACAATTAGCTAGAATCGGTTTGAGATCACGAGATCTTGTTTGACATATACAGCGGAACACGTTCAAATACGTTTATCAAACGCTACGCCAATGAAAATTTTCTTCAAACAGGTCAAACACGTAGTTTGTTTGACAAACGCTTCAAACAAATCTGTACACTATCAAACTGTTTGACAAACACGTAAAATTTGACAAACAATTTGATCGTTTGCGGGGTACTTAAGTCTACATTTCAGTTGCTATGACTGCAGATATTTTAACTTTGTTCGACCTTTTACCCCTTCAAGAGAAGACATTTTTAAAATGCCTTCTTAGTATGCGTTTTTTTCGTTATTGTGTACAGTGTAAGGAACACTTCTTTTAAACTTGTCTAGTAAGACTATTAATTTTTACTAATGAATTAATATTAAATTCTACCTAGATGTATTTTTAAATTTATTTGTGCAAAAATAATAATAGTGGCATAGGTGAAAATTATAGAATTAATCAATAATCGCTAAACAAATTATTGTATTAACTAAGGTGATTTTAGATAATGCAGAAACTAAAAACTTATGGTTGTCATAAATGCATTGAACTGAATATAATATGCATAACAAATATAAAGAAAGGGGACATATAATAGTGCAAAAACTACGCGGGGTATATATGCAACGATTTACGAGTATCTACTGTCTACTATCTACTATCGTTCACCTGATATTCCGCATATGGCTGCAAGTACAAAATAGAAAATATTTTTTATAATATATTTAAGGCACTGCTACTTATTGCATAAATACATGTTTATAATGCAAGTAATAGTCTAAAAGCATTGTAAAAATAATATTATAAATATTAAATTGGTAATATCTGTCGCTCATCCAGGCGTTAGTTACTGAATCGACTAAGGCTGCGTTGCCACTGAAGCGGAGAGGAGCTTAGCGGTTCCCGAATTTACCAATCGTGCTATTCCAGCGGAATGACAGCGAAGCGAAGCGGAGCGAAGATTTCGAGCATGGTGATTGGTCAATTCGGGCACCGCTAAGCTCCGCTCCGCGTCAGTGGAAACGCGGCATTAGTTACTGAATCGCCTAACAGCGCCGTTAAAACGCGCGCATGTACACATAGTTTATATAAGTAGTTTAACCACGCCCACAATTTTGCGGTGAGACAAACGCAAATTTTTAGCACTGCTCGAGCAGCGATTTGTCGATATAGAACATCTTATACTTCTTTAACTAATCTAATTTGAACAGCACCAGTGGCGGATTTACCAATAGGCTAAGTAGGCTGGAGCCTAGGGCGGCAGATTTAGAGGGGCGGCAAATCTAGCCCATTTTTTTTTATCTTATAGAAATAAAAATCCCATCAAAAACATTTCTCGTAAAATGTTGCCGAGAGGACCACATAAGGTTTACGGTTTACCCTGTGAAAAAGATATGAGATCTCATGTAGAGCCAAGCTTCTTAATCTTAATAGGCTACTTGACCTTTATTAAATTTCATTGAACAAATGCATATTTCTAGTAGAACTTAGCCATTTTTTTGTTGAGACGGGGAATGCTGTTGCGCATGCCGGAGGGTTTGGGGACACTCCCCCGGGTATGTAGGACTCGCTGCGGCCGTAAAGATGGTGAATTGACCGCAGCCCTACCCACTAAAACCCGTCTATACTCTTCCTCTCTTCGCACGCAGGATTGCGAGAACGCGTGAGTTTTCTTTCCGCGGCTCTGCGTGCGCGTGCCTGCTTATCACCAGCAGGCCCTCCTCGAGCCCATACGGGCTCCGTGGCCAAACAGAGGCCCTTCCAGGGCTTGTGCAGGCCTGACACTTTGGTGTCGCGATGCGCGAAGAGTACGCAGCGCATCGCGACCCTCTTGGGGACTCGGTGCAATGGGCGACGGCATCCCCATACCGCCGCCCCGAGCTCCCTGGCTAAGGTGGGACGCTTTGGTCATTTCGATTGACCCGTCTTCGCCTTAGCCTACTTCTACGACGAGGGTCGAGCGCCTCCCTCTCCCTTATGCGCTCGGCCTCCTCTTTTGACGTCGTGAGCGAAATCCTCCACCGCTTTCCACTCTTCTTCGCCACTCAGCATTGCACGAAACAGTGCCGGCAGCGAAAGGTCCGGTCCGAAGTAAAACTTAGCCTAGGAAACCATATTTCACCCTTATCATCAAATAAAAGCTTATGATTGATAAATAAAGTCGATTTGAAAATATGGTTTTATATTTTTTAATTTGTACTGACGAAAACGCTTTTGCAGTACTTCCGATTTGGATGCGACGTCATCATAATAGTAATTTAATATATTTTATTTAACCAATTTATAAAATATATTTTCTTGAATAATTCAAATGAAACATCAGTTTTATATGTATATTATCTCCATTTATTGAAGTTGAGAAATGAAATGGCCAAAACTTTTCAACATTGCAAATGATTTCTAATTTCTTATTTAATTCTTTTATAATTTTTGGGCACTTTTAGACTCGTACATTTGGCACATAAAATAATCGGCCAAGTGCGAGTCGGACTCGCGCACGAAGGGTTCCGTACTATTATAGAGCAAAATTAGGCCAAAATTTGTGTTTTTTTGTATGGGAAGCCCACCTTAATTTTTTATTTTATTTTAATATTATTATGAAATATTAAAGTACACCTATAACTAAGAATTTTGTGAAAAAAGTCAAGTACCTACCTGTTGCCATTATTTATATAGAGCAAAAAAATGCAAAAAAATCACGTTTGTTGTATGGGAGCCCCCCTTAAATATTAGTTTTATTTTGTTTTTAGTATTTGTTGTTATAGCGGCAACAGATATACACATTCTGTAAAAATTTCAACTCTCTAGCTATTACCCTTCTCGAGATACAGCCTGGTGGCAGACAGACGGATAGACGGACGGACAGACAACGAAGTCTTAGTAATAGGGTCCCGTTTTTACCCTTTGGGTACGGAACCCTAAAAATGTTCAAGAAAGAGGAGAAGACGTCACACTATTGCGGACAGTATTTTCGGCGCCACTTAAAAGGCATATTTTTCAATCAACATTTTTATGGGTTTTCACTGTTTGAAATATTAGTTTTTTTGTGAAAAGAAGCGATTAGCATGAAGGAAAAAGTAGGTCAAGTAGCCTATTTTCTTCTAAAACGATATAGTTGGGGTTGGTGCCACGAATTTCCTCTGTGGATGAGTATTCGTGGCGATAAAGGTGCCTGTTCCTGCTCTGTAGTAGTCAGTAGAGCAGGACAGTCGAGGAGAAGGTGAATAGGTGTTTCATTCTCCTCCTCACAGAATCTGCAATCTGTAGACACTTACTTAAAAACGACCTCCGTGGCTCAATGGTTAGAGTGTGTGGCAACTCAAGCCGGGGGTCGCGGGTTCGAATCCCGCCGACGGAACAAAAAGTTTTTCAATGTTCCTGGGTCATGGATGTGTATTAAAATATGTGTATGATATAATAAAAATCTTAAATATATGTATAGTATAAAAGTATTAAATATATTTCCGTTGTCTGGTACCTGTAACACAAGTCCTTCAGGTACTTAGCACGGGGCCAGACTGACGTGGTGTGAAGCGTCATAGATATTATTATTATTATTATTAATAAATACTTACAAGAAGCAACTTACAAAAAGAACTGAAATCCCACCAAAGTCACCTCCACGACTGTAACGAAACGGCGAAGCCATACGTATTATATTTACTGATATTATGTAGAATTTGTTTAAGTTAGGACCGGTAGAGTTAGGCCGTGTAGATTCAGAAGGTTGGTTCTACATGAGATCTGATATTTTTCACAGGGTGAAACCTTATATGGTCGTCTCGGCAAAAATTTACAAGAAAATATGTTTTTGGTGGGATATGATTGTGAACTAAACTAACGAATTGAATTTCAAAGGTCAGTTAAAGGGGCGGCAAATATTGAATAGCCTACAGGCGGCAAATTTGTAAATCCGCCACTGAACAGCACATAATAAGAGTAAGAGTATTTACCTGTTTTTCAACATTACTCGGTCGGCTTCTTTGGTGTTCTAGAGCAGGTCGTTTCACTGTCTCACTTTCGTCTGCCGCTTTGTCTGGTATTACTGCAATAAATAGTTAAACTTAGAACGAATCGCGAAGAAAGTTCCAAATATTTTATATCTCATTTATATGTTGATATTTCTGTATAATGTAAACTAGCGACCCGCCCTAGGTAATTAATCGTATCTGAAAAATGGCTATTTTTTTTTATTACTGTTTTGGGCTCCTTTTAAAGGATATTTTTTAATACAGCTTCAAAAATTTTAAAAACTCTTTAGGTTTCCGATATTTATAGACGTATATTATCGAAACATAATAGTCTATCCGTCTTATACCAAAGAAAGTTAAATTTCGCGAGTTTACGATGTATCGGTGAGCGTCAAAACAGGACGAAACTACCACTATCGCGACTGTACGTGCCCTCATCAATAAATAACACTTTATTTGATTTTAAACTATAGGTTATGTAAATTTGATTTTACTTTATCTTTATACAGTTTTAGTAGCATTAAAATGTTTACCGCGCAAATTATCGAAACGGGCAGATTCCATTGTTTAGGCCGTTTTTTCGTCTCTCAATAGTATCGTACGTACCATTTTCGATTATGTAGGTTGTTTTTTGGCACATCATTTTTATCTAAAATGACCATTTCGATTCTATACGTCGTGTTTCAAATAAAAATCTTTGTCACTTTCGATTTTTTTAACCGAAAGAATACTTATATTTTAGGAAAAAATCGACAGTTCTTCAATAAAAATGAATTACCAACTCGTTTTTTTTAATTATTTAGTTTCTATCCATACTTAACATAATAAATGCAAAAGTGGGTCTGTTTGTCTATCTGTCTGTCTGTTACCACTTCACGCCCAAACTGCTGAACCGATTTTGCTGAAATTTGGCACGGAGATACTTTTAGTCCCGGGAAAGGACATGGAATACTTTTTCCCGAAAAAAATGTATGGTTCCTGCGTGATAAACGAATTTTTAAGCAAAAAAAGTAGCGGGCGTCATCTAGTGATTAATGAGCCTGGTTTTTAAATGAAATATAGATTATTTTTTATGAAATTTCATATATTTTTAAAGATATATTATCCATGAACTAATATTAGAAATGCAAAAGTTGTTTGTCTATTTGTTTGTCCTTTCTTCACACCCTAACGAAGTAACCAATCGACTTGATTTTTGTCATAGACTTAGTTAAAAGGATGAAGAGGAAAAAAGGCTACTTTTGGTCTCGGAAAACATCATTTTCCCAAGAGAAGCGCTATATCAGGATTTTTTTTATATCATGAAATATGCGCTCGATTTCCACAGTTTGAAATCTGGTCAGATTCTTTGTATAGAGAAAAAACCCCAATCGTCAAAAAGTTGTAGATACTGCAATGGTTAAGAGTGTTTTTGATCATGTAGCTTGCTTCCAACCAGTATAATCACAGTATACACGTAAAGATATCGCTAAATTGTACTCAGATAACAATTTGAATATGGACAAGATGTTTTCTCGACACAAAGAATGGGGCCAGCTTTCTAACTATGGCAAACCCTTCGTCAGTACAGAGACATCAGTAATGCTGGCATAAACACTGGGTTTATTATTCCTAAATAGGATATATTCTGTGATAAGTGTCATAGTTATTCTGAAAATATTATGTTTCCGACAGAAGAGCAAATACTGGCTCGTAATAAGCAACTAGAGAATGGGACGCTAGCTAGGGAGATAAAGAATAATGTATGTACTACATTATTCTATTACGCCACGAATACTCATCCACAAATGAAATTCGTGGCACCAACCCCAACCATATCGTTCAATTTATGAGCTGTATTGGGTTGGGGATGATACTCTAGTGCGAAGGAGTCACAATAGATCTTCATGGGTCGCAGTGACGTCAGGACTACAGCGACCTGCCTTCTATAAAAAAATGTACTACATTTGACTTTCAAATTTTTTTTAATTATCCACATGGAGACGTTGGTTTATTCTATTTATTATGAAATTTTTCTGTGTTTAACTTGGTAAAGTTCAATTTAGCTTTAAAAGAAGGCACCTGGCACATGCTACATGTGGAATATGGTCAGACCGGTGAAAGGGGAGCCTAAGAAGTAAGATAGCTGTTTGATGTATTTTGAAAACGTAAAGATATCATTTGAAGATGCCGAGAAATTCTCATTTTGGTCCTGGATATTTGTGCTGGCCAAAATAGAAATACAGTCGTATTTTTGTTATATAATATTACAGATGTTTAATATATATTTTGTTGTTGTTGATACTATTACAAAATAATGGCAAGTACAAGTAATGTACGCCAAAATAAATCGAAAGTGACACTTTCAATAAAATATTCCTAACATAATCCAAAGTAGCAAATCGAAATGGGCAGATACGATAAATTTTTGTATTTATAGTTCCCTGTAAATAATCGAAACTGGCACTTTCGACACATAAAGATAGTTCAATTACGAAGTAGACTATTGTAAGTTAATTTTCTCGAAAACTACTCATAATTTGAAATTTTTGCTTTCATGTAATAATTTGTTAGGCCAACACAACTGTCTATCCCAATTTTTATAAAGATTCAATCACCCGTTACAAAATTATGCAAAAAATAAACTTTAAATCGCTCTCCTGTAAAGGTGGGTTTACACCAAAAGAACATAGAGCAAGAACAGCACAAGAACATTCTTTCGTATTCGTTTAGTGTAAACTATAATTCGTTACAACATACTTTAGATCGTTTACACCAATCGAATCAACAAGAACATCAAGAATAAGAATTTTTGCTCTATAGATGAGAATATCATAGCTCCGTTTAGACCAAACGAGCGAATGCTCATTACTCATTCGTCAACGATAAGTAGTAGGGTTCACACTACACTCAAAGAGTATATAAACTACGTAACAACTACACTATGTCTGACTGTAATAGCGATATTGTGATTTCAAGTGCTGTATTTATTGTTATAACGCAATTAATGAAAAAGAAAAGAAGGAAAAGACGTTGGTGGGTGACGAATTTAATAAAAGAAGTATACTCGATAATTTAAAAAACCCGCCAAAAAGTAAAATATTTCAAGAACACTAGAATCCCTTTGAAGAGACCGCCTCGAAGAGCGAGCACGTCCGAACACGAAAGAACGCTCTAGGCAATTGCTCGAGCGCTCTTGCGTCGTTTACACCAAACGAGCGAGATTCTTAGAGCATTCTACCTATTTACCGCCGAACACGTGGCGAACACACTAGAACAACAAAAGAATGCTCGTTGTTAGTTTACATCAAAAGAGCTTTACTAGAATGAGCATTCGCTCGTTTGGTCTAAACGGAGCTTAAAGTAGCGTTTTTTAGATTCGATTACTTACCTAGGGACCATCGAAATGTCGTATTGTCCTCACAGTATCTATTAACAGAGATCTTCTAAGCAATATTGTTCTTTCTTGTATAATTGATAAAATAAATTTATACTGACCGGCCACGGTGGGGGCAGTTAGCGGGAGATGCGCCTCCAGCACTCGCAGGTTGAGCACTAGCATCTTGAACAGCTCCCAGTCTCCGAAAGGCAGATCTAACACCTGCAGACAAAATATATGTACATGGTTACAGTAATATCATTTTATACCGATGTGGCGGTACCCACAATTCGGAGAACGATAAGAAAATTAATTTATCTTACCAATCGTTGGTGGTGGCAAGTTTGAAGTTTGTATATACGAAACATACGTAAATTGTCTTTACGCACCACGCTTTAGAGCTCCACGCTCAGCGTCGACAGACGGAGCGATGACACGTCACCCTTGTGTTTAAAGCCCTGTATTCCCAGAAGGGGACGATTTTCAAGATTTAAAAGTGACAAGGAGACATAAAAATATTGTAATTTAAATTGTGAAAAAAATATATTATGTGTTAGTTAAGGATCTAACACATTGGAATTTATATTCCATTACACAATATCATAAACTTCACTCGATAGAAAAAAATCCCGAAGTTACCTCTTCTTTTAACGAAATTGCCATATATGTTCAAATTACTTGGAATTTTGAGGTAATTTTTGTACTGAACGAAAGACAAAGAATATATCTAGGGATTCTCGTTTTTTCGTCTCGATTGAATTATGTTTAAAATAACGACGATCAAAAAACTATAAAATTGCAGGCGCAAAGGCTTTCAGTCGCGTTCAGGAGCTCATGCAATTTTATAGTTTTTTGATCGTCGTTATTTTAAACATAATTCAATCGAGACGAAAAAACGAGAATCCCTAGATATATTCTTTGTCTTTCGTTCACTACAAAAATTACCTGAAAATTCCAAGTAATTTGGACATAGTATGGAAATTTCGTTAAAAGAAGAGGTAACTTCGGGATTTTTTTCTATCGAGTGAAGTTTATGATATTGTGTAATGGAATATAAATTCCACTGTGTTAGATCCTTAACTAACACATATATTTTTTTCAGAATTTAAATTACAATATTTTTATGTCTCCTTGTCACTTTCAAATCGTGAAAATCGTCCGCTTCTGGGAATACAGGGCCTTAACGTCATATTTACTCACCGGTTTGAGGTCCTCTAGCGAGCACACGGCGATCGCGAGGCCGCAGACGCGTGCCCGCTGCAGCGCGTCCGCCGCCGCCGCGCCGCCCGCGCCGAGCGCCGCGCGCGCCACTCCGCACACATTCTCAACGCTTAGCGTCGACAGACGGAGCGATGTCACGTCACCCTTGTGTTTAACGTAATATTTACTCACCGGTTTGAGGTCCTCTAGCGAGCACACGGCGAGCGCGAGGCCGCAGACGCGTGCCCGCTGCAGCGCGTCCGCCGCAGCCGCGCCGCCCGCGCCGAGCGCCGCGCGCGCCACGCCGCACACATTCTCCACGCTTAGCGTCGACAGACGGAGCGATGTCACGTCACCCTTGTGTTTAACGTAATATTTACTCACCGGTTTGAGGTCCTCTAGCGAGCACACGGCGAGCGCGAGGCCGCAGACGCGTGCCCGCTGCAGCGCGTCCGCCGCAGCCGCGCCGCCCGCGCCGAGCGCCGCGCGCGCCACGCCGCACACATTCTCCACGCTTAGCGTCGACAGACGGAGCGATGTCACGTCACCCTTGCGTTTAACGTAATATTTACTCACCGGTTTGAGGTCCTCTAGCGAGCACACGGCGAGCGCGAGGCCGCAGACGCGTGCGCGCTGCAGCGCGTCCGCCGCCGCCGCGCCGCCCGCGCCGAGCGCCGCGCGCGCCACGTCGCACACACGCTCCACTGATGTCACGTCACCCTTGTGTTTAACGTAATATTTACTCACCGGTTTGAGATCCTCTAGCGAGCACACGGCGAGCGCGAGGCCGCAGACACGTGCCCGCTGCAGCGCGTCCACCGCAGCCGCGCCGCCCGCACCGAGCGCCGCGCGCGCCACGCCGCACACATTCTCCACGCTTAGCGTCGACAGACGGAGCGATGTCACGTCACCATTGTGTTTAACGTAATATTTACTCACCGGTTTGAGGTCCTCTAGTGAGCACACGGCGAGCGCGAGGCCGCAGACGCGTGCCCGCTGCAGCGCGTCCGCCGCAGCCGCGCCGCCCCCGCCGAGCGCCGCGCGCGCCACGCCGCACACATTCTCCACGCTTAGCGTCGACAGACGGAGCGATGACACGTCACCCTATTAATTATGTTATCTTAGTGTTAACTTTTCAAGTTGTGCCATTATGGATAATCATTATTGAGACAGATATCTATTATTTAACGGTATGCACAATCGGCATCGATCGATGCTCTTTTCTATAGGTTCGTAATCGCTTTGAAGATTAGTTGGAGAAATTGTAATAATATTCACAAATGTCACAAAGTTTCAATACTTATATTGCATTGTTTAGGCACATCTTTACTTTAGATCGTATCCTACTTATTAGCCACGTTATTGTATAATCCATTCATATTAAACACAGTAGTCGGCCGTAGATAGTAGACTGTAGTCGCATAAAATACTGCTACTCACGAGTCCCGGGAAGGCAGTCTTCAGTACTGCTATAGGGTTCTGCGTCTGCGCGGACGGGTAGACTGTGGGCGGGGCGTCCTCTGTGCCCGCCCACTGCGGCGCCGCCACGATCGCACTGGTTGGACCATTGGGCATTGTCGTCGGCGGCAACTTCTAAATTAACAAAATGAATATAAACTTAAGAAATTTTTATACATGAGTTAAGTCCATCCATCATTGTTTTTATGTACAGTTAATAAGATTTTATAAATATTTTACTGGTGAGTCTAGGTGTAGGTGTCAGTTATGGTTTGTTGTTGTAGGTATTGGGAGTATTGATTCAGATTTTGTTGTAAATTGAGAACAAATTCATTCTGTCTATAAAGCACTGACCACTTGTTTCTTGCTGGACTTGTGTGGCGGTCGCAGGGTCTGTGTGGTGTTCCACACGCCCGCGGCGCCGCTACCGCCGATTTCTTCGTCTACACACGCCTGCGCTTGGTCCTCTGTAAATAATGAAAATGTAAGGTGTCAAGGTTTTAATCTATACTAATATTATAAAGCGGAAGAGTTTGTTTGTTTGTCTGTTTGTTTATCCAGTAAATTTATCGAGGAAGGCTATAGGCTATATTTTATTACATTAATTAATAGGAGAATGTGGAAAAAACGGGGGAAATTATTTGAAAGGGCGTATCTCGCGAACTACTAGAGCAATTTTTTGTTTGGCACAGATAAGAAGTAGACCACGTGAAGGATCACAGGCTATTTTTTGTGGACTAATTTGTCTGTGAAATATCTAATTTACGCGGGCGAATTATCAAATGCTGTAATTTACGCATATTCATATAAAATATAAGTTGTGTCATTAAGGGGCTGTTTCATCACTTTCTGAAAAAGTGGCGAATTGGTTATGCACCACTTAACTTGACAGATAGAGTATGGAGTATGTGTCAGATAAGTTGCAGATAGCCTATCCGGCACTTATCAGGAAGTGGTTAAACAGGTCCTAAATCATACCTTTTATAACCTTCTTGATGTACGGGTCTAGGTTGATGGTGAACGGCAGGAATATCTTGAGGTCTGCTGCTGTGAGGGTGGAGCGGTGGAAGCTCAGGAACACCTCCAGCTTGCGCTCGTCCCGGTCCAGCTCGGACAGCGTGCTGGACTCGCGTAACGCGCCGATTAGAGGCTTAACCCTGAAAGAGTGTATAACATTGGAGTTAGGTCAGAGATAATACATATATGACCTCATTTTCTGCAATCTTTTTCATGCAACCCTGATTCCTGGGTTGAATTAATAAACAAATAGCGGGAGAAAATTATAAGCTAAAATATATTTTGCATGCTTCAAAAGCAGAATGTTTGCTACTGCACCTATACTATAAGATCTTTTGTTAACAACATTCTATGCAAATAAACGATTATTATTTTTATTATTATTATTATTATTAACGGATAGCTATATTACGGAAGTAAAAAGGCTAGTACTACGACTACTAAAGTAATAACTATTAGCACGAATTTTAATCTGTCTTACGACAAGCTATAGCAAATTGACGCTTACTTCTCGTAAATATGTTTCAGCGACGTTGAGTCGTCGATATGCTCTTCATAAGTCTCGTGATGGTAGATGATCCAGGAGGTACGGAACGGCCACTGTTCCGTCAGGTTCACCCACGACGCTAACTGGTACCAGTTGAACTCGATTTGGAACGCCTTTAGGAGACGACCTGCAAGAGGGATTTATTGTATTAGCACTAAGTTGTGGACTTGTAAGTTGTACCATCGAGGAAATTGATTCCTAGGCAGTTGACAGACCAACGTCATTTGGTCGGATCATGTCAATTCAATGTTAATTTTTTAACATTACTACATTTAACAAAGTTATGTCAAACCCAGTCGACAGATCATGTCGACTGGGTTTGACATAACGCGACCAAACTACGTAGGTCCCCAATCTGCCTAGGAATCAACTTCTCTGATAGTACATGCTGGAACTTCATAGAAATTGATTGGATGTTAATAAAGACTTTTGTAGTTCCTTTTAAGGTTTTGTCCATAGCAAGATCAAACAGTCGGCAGCAAAAAGTTATGCGAAAAATGCACGGTGGAAGACTGCCACTCATAAAAGTGATGAGGATGGTATATTTTTCGCGTGGAACAATGGCGAAAAGTTGCAGGAGGTATGATTCCGAAAATTAAGTTATTTAACCCATCAAGCCCCATAAGTTCACCGGTGAGCGAGACACAATAGAATAACAATAGATTTCCAAGAATCCAAGATCGAAGGATTAGGCTAAAGAACTTGGTAAAGATCCAGATGCTGATTATATTGTATTAAATGCAGTATTCAGTACGTACCCGTAACGTACAGTACGTTCATCAGTCGTCTCATGCTGCGTGGGTTAACATCACTGAAGTAATCATCAGTCAGCAGCACTCGCGACAAATCCGCTGCGCCAGCGGGCGCGGGGGCGGCGCGGTGCAGGCCCGACGCCATTGACGACGCCACTGATTCGGACGCACGCAGACGTCGCGAGCCGCCGCCGCCCCCGTGCGTCGTCACCTTGATCCGCTCCTGGCTGGACATCAGCTCGGAGGTTGAGGATAACCGTCTGGCGGATACCTGGAATAAGGACCGGTTTATTTACCATAGTCCATACAGTTATAAGAAGTATAAAGCGTCCATAGACACATTTCTTACTGAGTTGAATGTTGTTAATGTCAATAGTAATTAAAAATTAATTTGTCGTCCCAGACGTATCTAAGTGTCCAAACACACCATGCCGAAGTTCCGCGATGTAATTTCGGCATGGTCGTGTCATCGGTAATTTAAAATACATTGTAGGCGGAATTATGCGGAACTTCCGCCGCGGAAATTCGGCATAGTGTGTTTAGACACTAACTGTGCAATTTATTTTCACATCTTTTGACAAGAAATTGACGAATCAATCTAATCTTGCGGTTTGACAACATTCAGTTACGAATTTTAAAGTATCTTTTATTGAATTTTCAACTTTCTCCGTGGCTACGCTATTTACTTACAGAGCGTTGCAGCGACGTAGACAAATCCTCATTGACATGCGGCAGGCGTCTTGCAGCGGCTACCTGCGCGACTTTGACGCGGCGCAGCGCTGAGTTCTGGAGATAGAAGGGTAGTTGCACCATGTTGCGAAGGTAGTCCCATCCGCCTATGTTGCTCTCGGAAAACGCGCGCCGACTGTTCACCTCCACTGCCTGGTTTTAAAAAGTGTTTTATACAAGTGGGGACAGATCTATAACATTCGTTTTGTATGGTTTGAAAGAGTCACTGTATGAATGACCATACTTCGGAATGTTTACAAATGTTCACCTTCATTGCCCGACATCATAAGGCAGCGGTATTCAATTTTTTTTATACGGGCCACAAACACGTTTTAGTTTTTGGGCCGCAACCTA
Organism: Polyommatus iphigenia; assembly: GCA_963422495.1. Classification (NCBI taxonomy): domain Eukaryota; kingdom Metazoa; phylum Arthropoda; class Insecta; order Lepidoptera; family Lycaenidae; genus Polyommatus; species Polyommatus iphigenia. Next base: position 15,394,953 of record OY730189.1, read on the forward strand.
TAAGGGTCCAAAATGTATAATTCTTTTTGCATTGAAAGATTTCGTTGAATGATATTAGTCATTTTGGAATATTATCATCTTAAATAATTGTATGTAGTTTTGCGCGACAAGTTTTTATATGACCTCAGTTAGTAAAACCTGAAATCGGAATACTGACAAACATTTAACAAAGGGTTGTGTATATCCATACTAATATTATAAATCTGTCTGTCTGTCTGTTACCTCTTCAGGCCCAAACTGCTGAACCGATTTTGCTGAAATTTGGAATGTGGTATCATCTAGTGGTTTTATATATCAGAAAGTCTCCTGATCCGAGTTTATTTCCACTGCTTTTTCACAAAATCACCTATATACAAAACACATCTATTACAAATTTACAATTATGTATAATATACAAATGTAGGAATGCTACATAATCCAATATTTCTTAATGAACAAACAATTTAACAAAACCGAGAAACCCGAATACTGTCTAATATACTTTTTTCTCTTGGTTATACTGTGGCTGGATATTACCAAATACGACCATGCAACACCAAAGGCGTTACCAAAAAGGGGAGGGAGTGGTAGAACTGAAAGCAAACCAAAGGGGAGTCATGCAAGCCAATTGGGTGACCTTGGGCTAGATTCACAATGCGTAATTCGACGCGGATTTGATAACTCCACTGCGCGACAGCCAATGAACGTCCTTCAAGCTAATCATTGACCAATAGCAGCGCGATTAGTTTCCAAATTCAAATCAAACGGGAATTGTGAATCACCCCGCTGGGTTCTACACACATTGACTGGTACACACACAACCCAACACGTAACTAACCTCCATCCAAGCAACCTGCGCATTGGAAATACGTTAAACATCCTTTTTAATCATTAGGGTAGAAAGCGAAAGGTTCTATGTAGTTGTATAGTAAAGAAGGTTGAATTCTCAGCGCTTAAAATAGAACATTTTGAAGCATTATTCTTAAAATCAAATAGCAGATTTTAGGAATCAACACATTTTAGGGAATGAATGAAGATAAAAATAATAATGTTAACAAAGCATCAGCTTAAATAATATTCTAGGTTAAGATCAATGTTAATTTTGTTATTTCTTTTAGGAAAATTGCATCAAATTTGACGTTATAAATATATAGCATTAGATCATATATTGCTTTTTATTAAAATTTTGAGATTTAGCCATTTGCCCATAACATTCAGTTATACTTACTACTACATTAAAACTTAGTTATTAAAAATATTATTATGTACTTATTTAATTTCGTGTCTTGCAATTTCCTTCGAGTAAAAACTTATGAAATTTTAGGCACAAGTCATAAACATTATCCTTTGCTGCTTATAACAATTGATAAATTAAAAAAAAAACAAATACCTTGCTAATAATATGCGGGTCGATAGCGAGCAGTAGTATAAACGGGCTTTTGGGGTCGGAGCACAGAGCATGTATAGCGTTCAGAAGCGCCAACACTTTCTCCTGCTCGCAGCTGTCTAACGCGTCTACAACGACCACCAATCGCGTCTGCTGCCCCGTGAACGCGTCTAAGCATGTCACCTGTAGAACAGAATTTTATCGTTATTAATTCTCTGGAGGGCAATTATTATAAACATCAATAGATTTTAACTATCCGAACCTTAATAATTAAGGAATGGCGAACATAGAATTAGAACCTCTTTTTATTCTTTTCTAATTCGATTAAAAACATATACATAAATGAACTATGTATTAAGTTTCCGTAATTGGCATCCTAACGTACTTAATTCTATTTTTTATATTATCAAATATAATTACAGAAAAACCAACTTCTTGATGTAAATGTTTGAATTTGATTAAAATAATAAGTCCATTTTCAAGTTAGGCCAAATAAATGTATACGTACAATCTGCGTGAGCGCGTGCACTTCGGGACGCAGCGCGAGCGTGCGGGCGTGCGGGTCCGCCCGTGCGGCGCGGGCGAGGCGCGTACGCGGCGGTAGGGCGAGCGCCGCTAACGCCCTGCCCGCTGCACACGCCGCGCCCAGTACTAACGCGCCAGCTGCCACGCCAGCACCCACGGCCACCCCACCGCGTACCTCCATTTTTCTAAAATAAAGATAGTATGTTACTTGACTTTTATTTACAAAGATTATATGAGTGATTGTATAGTGATTAATAACGTTTTCGGCATCTGGAACTGCCCCGGGGCAGGGCACGCAGGGCAGGCCGAATGGATACGGAAAGAGCCGAACAAAACCGATGATCCACGAAGCACGTAGACTTAGTACTAGTGCAATTCGTAGTTTATGTTCTTAATTTAAACTTCGGCTATTTTCGTATCCGTTCGGCCCGCCCTGCCTGCAATGACCCGGGGCAGTCCCAGATGCCGAAAACGTTATTAGTGTGCGCGCAGTACATAGAAGCGTTCTTTATTCCTTTACTCTCCATATACCAGTGTGATAGATTGGTCATCCATCTGAGGTCGATTGCCCAGGGATCAGGTGTAGGAGCAACGTTTTACAGGGCCATCAGACGTATAGAACCGTAAACGTAGATCGTCTTTCTTATCAGATAATCAGGTAATCTGTCTGATTGTTCTAAACTTTACAACGCGGGAATCAGTTATAATATTATCATAAACCCACACGTGGCATTTGACTCCAAGTCGGTTAACCACTCATCTACGAAGATACTTATCCTTAGCCTTCTATAATTTTAGTGTTAATAAAGCATAAAAACTTACGCAGGATCCGCCTCAGAGTCGGTGAGATACATGACCAGCACGCACACACCCAGCAGTACGCACACGAAGCCCACCTCGAACGTGATTATGTGCGGCACGCAGCACGAGCGACGCCATCTGTGTAATAACATTTAAATAATATGTTATATTATTACACACTCGTACACAGTCGTCCGTACTGGCATTCTAATACTTCTGCCAGACCGGCTAACATTTGCGCCACTGCCACATTGTATAGCTTATTCATTGTGTCACATTTTTAGGGTTTCGTACCCAAAGGGTAACAACGGGACCCTATTACTGAGACTTCGATGTCTGTCCGTCTGTCTGTCTGTCTCCAGGCTGTAACTCAATAACGGCTATAGCTAGACTTCTGAAATTTTCACAGATTGTGTATATCTGTTGCCGCTATAACAAATACAAAAAAAAATTAAGAGGGCTCCCATACAACAGACTAGATTTTTTTTGTGCATTTTTTGCTCGATATCAATAATGGCAACAAAAATGCACTTCAAATGTTCACAGAGTACTTAAATATACGTCGTGTACTTTAATAATTAATAATAATATTTAAATAAAATTAAAATTAAAGGGATCATACAAAAAACACAATTTTTGGCAAATTTTTGCTCTATAGTGGCACGGAACCCTTCGCGCGCGAGTCCAACTCGCACTTGGCCGATTATTTATTAGTTAGGAGTATAACAAAAAATCAAACATTTACTTCCAAGACGACGTAGACGATATGGGCGTGGGTCGGAACGCGCGCGCTAATCTAGTACACACTCGTCCGTACTGGCACTCTAACGCTTCGGCCAGCCCGGCCAGCATTTGCGCCGCCGCAGCCACGCCCTCCTGCCCGCCGCCCGAACGCATTCCCTCCGTAAAGTGGAATCTGGTGTGGAATAAACGTTAATAAGATTAAAATACATTTTCTCCCTTAGGGTCAATTCAGACAGTATTGAATTGACAGTTTTGCATGTCTCAAAATTGTTTCGTAGTAGGCCTACTGAGTATCAAGTAAGTCTACAGTTCGACAAGGCTGTTTATGAACGTGGCGAGAGAAGGAACTAACGCTTCTATCATACAAAAACGTCATTTTTGACAGTTCTCCTTTAGCAGCAGCGCCCATTGACATCATTGACATATTCATTTAAAGCTTTGTCGAACTGTATAGTGTATACCGTATAGGCGTTGCCGGTAGCGCGCGTGGATCGTTAGGGCCGGGTGGATGACAGAACACAACTTGCAGCACTAGCAGTAGCGAGCCGAACCGCCGACCCAACGCCGCCACAACGCCCGTAGACCACCACCATTCGTATCTGGAATGAGGGTTTTCGATGTATCATTTGCCACCAGAGGCACGGTAGAGTCTTTCGTGTCAAATGTCGTGTCAGACAGACATATAGCAGCTACTAGATGACGCCCGCAACTCCGTTGCGCCAAAGCTCGTATATCGCGCGGGAACCGTACATTTTCCCGGGACAAAAAGTATCCTATGTCCTTTCCCGGGACTCAATGTATCTCCATGCCAAATTTCAGCAAAATCGGTTCAGCGGTTTGGGCGTGAAAAGGTAACAGACAGACAGACAGACAGACAGACACACTTTCGCATTTATAATATTAGTATGGATATCCTGACCTATGACTGCTGATTGATACGACAATTGGCACGATACCCTACGGCTACATAGCGCCATTTGTCCCTCATTGATATAACTTTGTTAGTTGATCTTCTTTTACAAAATATAAGAGCTAAGTAATTAATAATATTAATATAATAATGCTGAGCCCAATATAACAAAAGCCCAGCGACTCCGATGGCTCGGTCATGTTGCAAGAATGGGAGAGGATCGTGCCACTAAAAAGGCGTTCCTTGGGCGTCCGATCGGGCGACGACCTATCGGCCGTCCACGGTACCGGTGGCTAGATGTCGTGGAGTCGGACCTGCGCGATCTTCAAGTCACAGAGTGGCAAGAAACTGCGCAAGACCGCGACAAGTGGTGCAAACTCGTGTCGAAGGCCAAGATCCACTTTGGGTCGCTGAGCCATCGTAGTAAGTAAGTAATACAATAATAATAATATCTATGGACGCTCCACACCACGTCAGTCTGGCCCCGTGCTAAGTACCTGAAGGACTTGTATTACAGGTACCAGACAACGGAAATATATTTAATACTTTTATACTATACATATATTTAAGACTTTTATTATATCATACACATATTTAATACACATCCATGACCCTGGAACATTGAAAAACTTTTTGTTCCGTCGGCGAGATTCGAACCCGCGACCCCCGGCTTGAGCTGCCACACTCTCAACCAATTGAGCCACGGAGGTCGTCCAAAATTAAACTGGCTGTTCCTAATAAAACGATCGTACTATGACCTCTTAAAACGGCAGAAACGCACTTTCTAACTAACTTTTCTGATGTTGCGGGCGAGCCATTGGCGACGGTATTCACTTTCCATTAGATGTTCAGTTTTCTCGCATGCAACTTAATCATATAATTTTTTAAAGATTTTTATGTATGAACGGCCTATGTAAGTTTTGTACGACATCATGCGTTGATTTCGTTTAAGTTACAGCCTATTTGTTACAGACACGACGCAACAAAAAACTTTCTCACCTGTTACCCAAGTACCACAGCAGATAGAACGCTAGGTATAACGAAGCAAAGAGTCCGAAGCACACGGCTAGCGCTACGTACGCACGCGCGCCCGCTAACGCCGTCGCCGCGGCCGCCGCGAGCGCCGCGTGCCACGCCCCCCATGCTACTGCCCACGACCACGCCCACCCAGTCTCGTTCCACTGCCGGGCGAAGTTCTTCATCTCCTCTATGAAGAACATAGGGTGATTATGCAGTACTTACTCCACAGCTATGCAGTAGAGCGCGACCCATACTCATCCGCTCGCCAGCTTTCATTAATTTGGAATGAGGACAGAGGACTATAGAGTATAGACCATGATTACTATTATTACACAGACTCACGTTGTTTTTTTTTTCCATATACATATAAGGGTTTGGCTGAAACGTTTGCCTATTCCAGAAATTTTTGTCAACAAACGTTATACTCATTAGAACGTGCACGAGCTTGTTCTCTTCATAAGTTATCAAGATAATTTATATTCTATAAGTTACTTTCAAAACATATAAATGCTTAGAAGTAACTTACCTTTAAGCTTAGTAAGCAGAAAAGACTTCCCTGATCCCCACCGCGCATACAGTCCCACAGTAATAGGCACGGACAGACTCGGCTCAGCGAGCATATCCGCTAGCGCCGCACTATACAGCTCGTAGCCAAGAAGATTCTCATTGTCCTCGTTAGTATTAAGTCTACGAGCGCCGAATATCTGCCCCAGTATCGTTTTGTTGTAGCTCATGTCGATATTGTACGGCGTCTCTTTCATTTTGTTCGGCTTGTATAGCAGTTGACTGTTCTTGGGATTCCTGAGCAGGATTTCTACTATTTGCTGTGGAAAAGAAGATGACTTTTAGAAACCTTGTTCAAATATATTATGTATCAGATAGTAGACGCTTTCAGATGCTTTTAAACAAAAACGTATGTGCTCAAAGCGCTTGTGTCTTTTGCACCCACAAATAACCTAAGTCCGGACGACTAATTACGTGATTAATAACTTATTATGCAGATTACGCTTACCATACGGTTTACGTATGCAGTAAGCAGCTACCGCTAACGTACCGATACCTTACGAGCATACAACATACAGATCAGCTATTTGTACTTATGGGAGATTTTAAAACGGGGCGTAAGACTAATTACACAATAATCACCTTAGATCGTGCACGCATGGCTATATGCAGCGCGGTATCGCCCCTCGAGTCGGCAGCGGAGACGCGGGCGCGTTTCTCCAACAACAGCTGAACCATCTCCGCGTTGCGCGAGCGTACCGCACGCAGTAGCGCCGTGTCACCGGTCTGGAAAAAGTGTAAAAAACAACAAACTTGAGAGGTGTTAAGGGACACCCGGATGGAACGAAGTTATAAAAAAAAGAGAGAGAGAAAAACACGCGCTACAAACGGCTTACAACTATAGCATTTTTGCTCTAGTTGTAATATACCGACACTTTTGTGTCATGTCGTTACAACTTTTTCCGTCCTTTCGCAACGCGCGATAAGGAACTTCGTTTCAATTGCATACAGTAATACAGGGTGCAATTAAACCTTCCTGCCAAATGTTGATATATTGATCCTTGTTAAAAATAAAAATATACGTATTTTTTCTTTAATAATCACTCAGTACTTTAATGTTGAGAAATAGCTTCCGAAAGTTATCCTAAAAAAACACTACAATTAGACGACGACGCGTCGCCCGCACGTGACGTGCCCCCGCGCCGCGAGTTTCTGCAACAATTTTAAATGGGATAAAATATGTCATTAACAAAAAATAACACCCAATTTTTTTTTTTGGTTAAATGGACTCTCCTAATGATACCCAAGCCCTGGAAGAAATTTGGCAGGAAGGTTTAATTGCACCCTGTATAATACACAATAACAAGATTAAAAGAAAACAATTTATGTCGTGTTTATGTTATACACTTTATTTATGTTAGTTACGGACGTCGAAGCGCTTAGCCAATTTGAACGGGTAACTTGGTAGTTGGCTGTCGAATAATCGTACGCAATTTAACCTTTACTTACCGTGGTACACAACTCGAGGTCTGGATTAGAAGCCAGCAGCAGTTTTAGTATCCCCACATGTTGCTTTTCTACGGCTGTGTACACAGGCGTCTTTTTCTCCTTGCCCGGTAAGTCTACATCCACGTGTTTCTTCAGCAGCGCCTCCACTATGTTCCTGTAGCCACCTTTCACCGCGTATATCAGTGGTGTGTCTTTCGAGTGGTCCTATAAAGAGATAATAGCGATTAATGTCAAATGGTGCTGTTATGTAACATTTTAACCCATCAGTCGTGGCAAAACGAGACACAATAGCTTTTTCATTGTTATCGCGGCCGGATGTGGCCGCTTGGGGCTTCATGAATTAATGTCAAATGGTGCTGTTATGTAACATTTTAACCCATCAGTCGTGGCAAAACGAGACACAATAGCTTTTTCATTGTTATCGCGGCCGGATGTGGCCGCTTGGCGCTTCATGAATTAAAACTGAGTTGTTGCTAATTCTGTGTATAGTGGCAATACTTTGTCTCTTCTTTAACACTTTAAAGTTGATCCTCATTCAAATATCACGCCAATATTTAAGTACAGATTCTAATATTTAACTAGTGAGCTTAATTGAAAATGAAAGTAAAAGTGGCTGGTGGCATCTCCAATATCCACACAATAATCTTCTTATATATATAAAATTCTCGTGTCACAATGTTAGTCCGCGAACTCCTCCGAAACGGCTTTACTGATTTTTACCATATTTTATATGCATATTCAGTAGGTCTGAGAATCGGCTACTGGGTACTTTATATATTGATAAGTGCATTTGTTGAATAAATAATAGTAAATTATTACAACCTGAGACTGACGGCGACCATTGTTTGTGCGACGAGATAGCGATCGACGTTGCCATGGCGACATACTTATTTAGTCACTTCAATAAAATAATAATATGGGCGAAATACTTTATATTATGGCAAAGCAACGTTTGCCGGGACAGCTAGTTTAATTATAATATTTATATCTAGTCTTCAATTACACATTTCATAACGAGTTAAATAGGTCATAAATAAATATTCGCCTAATTACATAAAACAGTAAATTGTGAACATAAACTGTCGTCAGATCGTAAATATCCGCGACAGACGACACAGCGAGCCATTACTCATTTTAATTAGAAACTCGTCAGCGAGCGTGAACTCAAAACTGATTTATTCACATTAAAATATAATTTACTAATCCCCTCTTTAAGATAAGTGGATAAACAACATAACAGAACCAGTCATGGTTACCATCTTTAAATTAATCCGCCTTGTTACGTGTTATTATTTAATACCTTCTAGCCCGCAACTTCGTTCACAAATTATTATTCTATAAGTCAATTTTTATCCAAATTTGTTCAGCGCTTTAGGCATGAACAGGTGACAGACAGACATTGCAAAATATACTTACTTTCTGTACGATTATATTACCTGTACGTTGATATAAGCGCCGGACGATATGAGTGCAAGTGCGATATCATAGAACCCCTCCTTGCACGCAATCGCGAGCGCAGTACAGCCGTCCTTGTCTAACGCGTTCACGTTGGGCTTGTGCTCCAACAGCATCTGAACTATTTCAACGTGGTTACCTGAAAAGAGAACAATCATAATCATCACAAGTAATCTGCGTACACAGCTTGCTAATTGGGGGGGCGGGGATGTCTTTATTTAATCCCCAACTGGAAGCGGTAAAGCTCGTTACTGCACTATTACAGGTTTGTGGTGTCACTATATTGTATCTAAAGGTTGTTTAGAGTACGTGGCTTACGCAACAGCACACTTACTTGAGCGCGGAAGTGCCGTACTAAGACTTATTAGTTATTACTACTGAGCTGCGACGTCACGGTATATTATCTGTCTTACCGTGCGTGGCCTGCAGTACCCGCACGCGCGGACGTGCCGTACTTATTACTACTGAGTTGTGACGTCACTGTATATATGTCTCACCGTGCGTGGCCTGCAGCAGCGGCGTCCAGCAGTACATGCCGGTGGCGTGCGGGTCGGCGCCCGCCCGCAGCAGCGCCGCGCACGCAGCCACGTCGCCCGCACGCGCCGCCCACGTGAGCGCGGACGTGCCGTACTTGTCGCACGAGTTAGGCCGCGCGCCCGCCGCTAGCAGCCGCAGAACGACCGCGCTGTGACGCCGACCGGATGCCCATACTAGCGAGCTGGAACAAATAGATATTGTATTGCAATTTGAGCCATAGTAAAAATACTGCAATATACATTATATGTATTAATAATTGTAAGGCCAGCGAATAAGTATTATTATAGATTGTGCGTTTTAAGATGATATGGGTGACAGATCTCATATTCCTTGCTACGGATTTTTTTTACAACAAAAAAAAATGTAATAAATTATATTCCATCTACAAAAACAAATGTTTCCTAAAATTGTAAATGAATAAAAATTAAAAAGTTGCTAAATGCTAACTTTTTAATATAAAATTATAAATATTAACTCTGAAATAGAAGTATAAAATTATTGTTACGAAAATATTTGAAAAATGTCAGATGCATGAAACGGAACTTATTTCAATAGAGATTGACACAGTGAATCGAAATCAAATCGATAAAAAAGGGCGGCCATCTTAAATCGCCGGAGCCACTCTGAAACATCAGTACGAAATCGATAATTTCGATTGCAATTCCTTTACGAAGTGATTCGATATTTTTAAATTATCGATTATTTTTTTAGGTTACTTCCCTACTATTGTCAATTATTATGTGTCACGCATATCATCTTAAAACGCACAAACTATAGATTAATTTTTAGCAAAGATTTGTTAAAAACTTTTAGCTGAAGCCTGCAAGCAAATGAAACTACGGGTTTATTTACGGGAAAAAGATTATAAGTGCTTTACACAGCACACAGTGCTGACTTAGTAAGAAAGAAACAACATCCCTAAGATTTTTTTTTACACAGAGGTTAAATATATAGTTGGCTTTTTGATACATTGCAATAACTTCTTCAAATAAAAAGGTTCTAAACTCTAGAGTCTAGACTTTATGGGCTCCCGCACAAAACTGCGAATTCTTTTCGCATCGCAATGTCATTTTTATGAATTTTGTCGCAGATATTTGCGAATTGCGATGCTATGCGAATTCGCAGATATGTGTGGGAGCCCTATCTAATATCTATACTAATATTATAAAGCGGAAGAGTTTGTTAGTTTGTTTGTTTGAACGCGCTAATCTCATGAACTACTGGTCCGATTTGAAAAATTCTTTCAGCGTTAGATAGCCCATTTATCGAGGAAGGCTATAGGCTATATTTTATCACGCTAAGACTAATAGAAGCGAAGAAATAGAGGAAAATGTGAAAAAAACGGGGAAAATTATATGAAATGCTTATTTAGTAATAGTTTGAACGCGCTAATCTCATGAACTACTGGTCCGATTTGAAAAATTCTTTCAGCGTTAGATAGCCCATTTATCGAGGAAGGCTATAGGCTATATTTTATCACGCTAAAACTAATAGAAGCGAAGAAATAGAAGAAAATGTGAAAAAAACGGGGAAAATTATATGAAATGCTTATTTAGTAATAGTTTGAACGCGCTAATCTCAGGAACTACTAGTAGTATAATAGTTTTAAGATTTTTATCAATAAGGAATAAAGGCTGTGTCCTAACTTTATGTTATAGTTTCCATGCGCGTGCACATCGGCTCCTTTCTCCAGGAGCAGGGCGACGATATCTTCGTGCCCTTTGTACGCCGCCCACATCAGAGGCGTCCATCCTCCCTGCAAAGAAAAACATTTTTATAAAATCGTCACTGCGCGTGCGATACCGCGTATGAGCAGTTGGTAAATACCGCGTATCTGCTTTTTGATGATTTTACAGGAGGAAGAAAAAACTGAATATCTCAGCTATTTTGACTCCTATTACCGACTGAACTTAACAGCTAGTTCTTTGTACTTTCCTTTAGTGGTTAGTAACGTAGATTTGTTCGCAATTGGCTTAGGTTTTGTGTAAAGTCACTTACGCGTTTTTGTATTAAGTACTTAAATATTTAATATTTTTAATCTATATTGAATCGTAACATTATGAAGGTTTTCTGTCTACAAAAGGATATAATTGATAAAAGAAATCTTCAACTTTGTATCTAAAATGTGTCAGTTTTTTATTTAACAATCTTTTGTGGGATAGGACCTTCGAATGAATCAACGCATTTACAATTACTGTAAATAATCGGCCAAGTGCGAGTCGGACTCGGCACTCGCGCACGAAGGGTTCCGTACCGTTATAGAGCAAAAATAGACCAAAAATTGTGTTTTTTGTATGGGAGCCCCCCTTAAATTTTTATTTTATTTTAAATAATATTATTATACATTATTGAAGTAGACATATAATCAAGGCCTTCGTGAAAATATCATGTGCCTACTTGTTGCCATTACTGATATAGAGCAAAAAAGGCCGAAAAAATCACGTTTGTTGTATGGGAGCCACCCTTAAATATTAATTTTATTTTGTTTTTAGTATTTGTTGTTATAGCGGCAACCGAAATACATAATCTGTGAAAATTTCTGAAGTCTAGCTATAGCGGTTCTTGAGTTACAGCCTGGAGACGGACGGACGGACGGACAGACGGACAGACATTGAAGTCTTAGTAATAGGGTCCCGTTTTTACCCTTTGGGTACGGAACCCTAAAAACAAGATTTTAACATTGTTTTATGAGCTTCAAAAGACATTAAAATATTATTAAATTTAGTAAAATTAATGAGAAGTATAACTCAGAAAAACATGTCCCTAAAATAGACCTGACTGGACATGACTACAGCATTTCAATGATATTATAATGCGGCCAAGCCTAAACCGGCTAGACTCTAGAGTCTAGACTCTAGAGAGTACTAACCCATCCACTATAATTACATGATATGGGTATGGTAATTAATAATTACATCTTACTGCGCTACGCTGAGCTATAAAACGGTATTCTATTTATAGTCTGTTTATGAAAGAAAACGTTAGTGTACGTATATTTAATTTAGATTTAAGAATGTCGGTTGTCACTGATTTCTTGGCAGTATTCCATCTCATGTATAAATACACAAATTTTGGGAGCGCAGTCTAGAATACACTTGGTCATTGCTCTATTATAACTATTTGGGTCAAAATATTCATATTACATTTGAGATGATTTATTTTGTGAATTTAATAATTTGTCATACTTGTTATCAGTTTATTAGGACATTTATTATTTTATGTTTAGATCATATTGATAGAGCATTTACATTGAGTCGGTAATGGTTGGAGTGAGCCCAAATCAACCGATTAGGCTTTAAAGTCTAAACAGAAAAGAGTTAGTGTACAGTGAAATTCATATTCGTCATATTTCTGTTTTTTTTTTAGGGTTCCGTATTTTAATCTTGTAGACTGAAATGTAAGATCTACAAAAGCTTTGACAACTTTGCAATTCTGAGCTTAAACTTAAGGTTGCTCTAAACAGAGCAGAGTTGGTAAAAATATATAGAGCTGTATTCTTTAAGTAACACTTCATATTAGTTTTTTTCTTAGTTTTGAAAATATGTGTCTACAAAAACTTTGGCAACTCTACTCATCTGATTTCACACATTGAGCCATCTGTCAGCTCTCTCATCTCAGACTACTGTAAGTCTGGAAGCATGATTCACATTTTGAAAGTCAAAAGTAGTTTCAGTATTGTTTACTTTCATAAATTCTGGCTTCGCTGCCAAAAGAGTGAACTAGCGAGCATTACGACAGTAATCTACATAAAACCGAGCATAATTTGATGCGGTCATAATGTAATAGTTCAATAAATAAACACATAAATAAATTTCTCAAGGAAACCGCGAGTGCAACCGTGAAAGAGTTGTAAAATACTTGGCAGACGTCTGTGTGCGGTTATAATAAAATCAATACCTAAGGTAATAAAGCAATAATAAGCTGTTACACGTGGCTGTGACTGCCAAAATAGTAAATACCTTTTTTTTTTTTCGCATAAATGGTAGCCTGTATGAGGCTGTATGTTATTCCAGATTGTCAAATTTCGTCAAAGGAAAATAATACTTTAATTCAACCTCTTAAAATTTATAATAGTAAGTTGTGTGTATATGTAAATATGAAATAGTCGTTTCAAATTTTAAAAGCTTGGCGGTTAAGAACTGGCAGGAACTATCGTGCAATATAATTTTTTATCTAATTTAATATTCCTTCCTAATCGTCATAGACTTTTTTGCGATATTTACAAACAAGTTATTGAAATAAAACGTGTTTCATGTATTTTAATATCAAAACAAAAGTCAAGTGTCGCGGACTTGTTGTACTATACATACTAATATGATAAAAGTGTGTCTGTATGTCCGTCTATTTGTTACCTTTTCACGCTTATGTCGCTAACCCGACTAAGTGTCGCCGCACACGGGCCACACGCGACAGCCACAAACGCCGCTTTAAACTAGTCTATTGGTCGTAAAGTGAATCGTTGTAGGCGGCCACCGCCGTCAAAAAAATGTATGAAAACTATAACAGGAAATATGCCGGTGGCGGCGTTTTGTGGTTGTGGCCGGTGGCCCGTGTGCGGGAGCCCTTAGATTAAAATTGCTTAAAAAATTTTAATCTAAGGGTGTTTGTTGGTTGGACTTTGAGTCCTGTGAAAGGGCATACTAGTTATTTTTTATTCTATAAAATACCGTTCCTGTGAGATAAAAGGAAATTCCTTTGGAGGAAAGAAGTTGCAGGCAGCATACTACCTCAAGAGCAAAATATATACTTGTCGCATCCGGTCAAAAACGGAAACGGAACTTAAGCGCGCCATCTTTATGAAACTAGTGGCGCGCTTTGACAGAGTCGGGGCGTGTCGGAGTGGGAGAGTTGGAGAGGGAAATTTCCCCTCCTGTGCCAGTCGCCAGAAGATGCGATCAGTCTCGTCTGGGCTTCCAACTAGCCAACACGTTCCGGAACTGTCCCTAGTTTCGTTTACTTGTGCTGAGTGAAGTGATTAAAGTGTGTTAGGAAGTGATAATTATTGTGAAGCGTTTAGTAAAGTGTAAAAGTGTTCCTGAGAAGTTTATTTGTGAAAGTGTTTGGTGAATGAGTGTGATTCTGTGAATTGTAACAAAAACCAATTCTGATTATTGTTATTAGTTCTTGTTCATTGCGCGATACCCACACAAGGCCCACAAAATGTCTGATCGTAGTCCAATTTTACCGAGAGACTCGTTATCAGAAGTGGGATCTAATCGCGCAAATGAACAAAATAACGGCAACAACGGTGGAGATCAATGGCATATTTTGCTAGAAATGCAAAATCAACAAATACAAGCGTTGATTCAAACTTTGAAGACTCCAGTGACCGATAACGCTGTGGTGTTGCCAGATTTTAATCCAGATGTGCAGGAATCTGATGCTGCCTCTTGGTGTACTACTGCAGAGCTATGCTTTGGTGAACACGTGATGGAAGGTAGTCAATTAGTTATGACACTTAGCAAATCCGTTAAGGGTTCTGCTTCCACATGGTTGTCTCAGATAGCCTATCCTGGGATGACATGGGCACAATTTAAAGAGTTGTTTAAAGCCAGATTTTTGAGTACTGAAACGCCTGCGGCAACTCTTATCAAAATAAATTCCGAAAGACCAAAGGAAGATGAAAATTATGCTGCGCATTCAAGTCGGCTGGTTACTTCATTATTGAATCAGTGGAAAGATTTAAATTTAGAAGAAATTGTAGTTCACAGCCCCAATTAAAACGTGCCATCATCTACAGCAGGAACTCCAAGCGTTTTCTTATCTGAAGCGAAATATACCTGTGGATGATTCAAATACTATTGGGAATGGAAAACGACAAAAGTTCTACACCCAATCAACGTCACCAAATCAGCCCAGTCATTTGCTACAAGTGTGGCACTGCTGGTCACGTCGCAAGTCGCTGTACTGACTCCACGCCTGGACCATTAGCCCCTGTGGAGAAACGGATAGACGTGTGTGCCGTCCAGCCTCCGTCCGGTACATTAGAACATTTCGGTGAGCGTTTTAACTTTCAATTTGATTCTGGAGCCGAGTGTACATTAATTAAAGAAAATATTGCTAGTAAATTTAGAGGTAAAAGGTGGGTAAAAGAATAAATAATGTGATTTCTTTAGTTGGTATTGGCAATAGTAACATTCATAGTATTCAATTATTGTGTCCAGTTCAAATCAACGATTTCACCATGGAAATATTATTCCACGCTGTGCCTGAGAAATTTATACGCAGTGATATTTTGTTAGGACGAGAAATATTAAACAATGGTTTTCGAGTAAACATGACTGAAACTTACTTTGTTTTGACGCGAGACAAAATTGTTAACACATATTCCTTGACTGACCTATTGAGTGTGAATGATTTAAATTTAAGTGCGCCATCTTTATGAAACTAGTGGCGCGCTTTGACAGAGTCGGGGCGTGTCGGAGTGGGAGAGTTGGAGAGGGAAATTTCCCCTCCTGTGCCAGTCGCCAGAAGATGCGATCAGTCTCGTCTGGGCTTCCAACTAGCCAACACGTTCCGGAACTGTCCCTAGTTTCGTTTACTTGTGCTGAGTGAAGTGATTAAAGTGTGTTAGGAAGTGATAATTATTGTGAAGCGTTTAGTAAAGTGTAAAAGTGTTCCTGAGAAGTTTAATTGTGAAAGTGTTTGGTGAATGAGTGTGATTCTGTGAATTGTAATAAAAACTATTTCTGATTATTGTTATTAGTTCTTGTTCATTGCGCGATACCCACACAAGGCCCACAAAATGTCTGATCGTAGTCCAATTTTACCGAGAGACTCGTTATACTACTTTTTTCTATACCGAAATAGCTATTTAAAATTTTAATAATTGGTGTATCGTTTTAAACCTGCCTTTAATGGCGGAAAAATACACATACCACATAATTTATTTTAAGCACTTTATTTATTTTGGTCTAAAAGTGGTTATGGATTTTCTTTATAGATCCTAGATGGGTGGCTCTAATCATGAACATTATTAAAATTTAAAACGTAACCACCAACCATTAAAAGGTGTGTCACATTTAGATGTATCTTTAAAACTATAGTTTCATATTAATACTTAGGCTGGCTACACACTAGCGTTTGTCCAGCGTAGGCGTACGATGAATGTATGCGCAGCGCAGACGCCGCGACAACGCGACGCGTGCGTCGCGTTGTCGTAACTTTTCCTCTGCAGAATTAAATAAATGCTAGCGCGGCGCAGACGTTACACAATTTCTTTAGGAACAATCAGTACGCGGCGCTAGCGCAGCGTACTGATTATTCCAGTAGAGAAGCGGTGACAACTGACACGACGCGCGGGACGTGACGCGTCGCGTACGCACGCGCCGCGTTGTCGCGGCGTCTGCGCTGCGCATACGTTCATCGAACGCCTACGCTGGACAAACGCTAGTGTGAAGGCAGCCTTAAGGGCCGTACTCAAGAAAATTCATTGATTACTTAAGGGCGTATTTTCACTGGTCGATAGGGCCCGCATGCGGGGTGCGGGAGATTTCTGAAACGCATGCCTCGACCAATCAAAATGCGCCATTAGTTGTCATAGACTCCCCCTATGTTGTATACCGCACGAGTTAACGACTAATGAAAATGCGCCCTAACTTTAATAAACATTTTGACATAACTACATTCTCTGTAAAATTTTAAAATTAATAATCATTAAATGTCTCTGATTGCGGCCTATATTTAACTAAGCCTCCATAAAGGTATACTCACACAGTCCCTAGAGTCCACTACCGCCCCAGCGTCTAGCAGCTCCTTCACCGCAGCGACGTGTCCGCCGCGCGCCGCAAACGCGAGCGGCGTCCAGCCATCGTTGTCGGCCGCGTTGGCGTCCGCGCCCGCACCTAGCAGCAACTCGACGGCACTCGCGCGACCGCACTCGCTCGCGCACATGAGCGCTGTCGTGCCGTTCTGAAATTAATGGATGAATCTGTGGTTGTCTTATACAAACTTTTTGGTAGAAGTTTAGGGTACAATTTTTTTACCTTATGGTTTATACCAAGGAATGAACGAAAATATTTATACAATAAGAAAGATGAAGACAATGAATCGTATACTTTGATGTCATACTGTTATGACATTTTATTTATACTGATTGCAATAGCATAACGGACTACTCAGGGTAATATTATTAAGAATAGGCACATTACATGGATAGTATGGCTCACTAAGTTTACTTTTCTTAAAAATCTGCTGTTTCAAGCAAAAGTTTTGGAGCTAATTTAAGCACTTTTGTACAAAACAGCAGTTCTTGTACCCAATAAATATTCTTGTACCCTGAGTGAGCCATACTATTATGGCTCATTAAGTTTACTTTTCTTTAAAAATCTGGTGTTTCAAGCAAAAGTTTTGGAGCATCTTTTAGCACTTTTGTAGGAACAGCAGTTCTTGTACCCAATAAATATTCTTGTACCCTGAGTGAACCACACTATGGCTAAGTTTACTTTTCTTAAAAAATCTGCTGTTTCAAACAAAAGTTTTGGAGCATCTTTTAGCACTCTTTTATGAAACAGCAGTTCTTATACCCCGTAAATATTCTTGTATAGTATGGCTCTCTCACTAAGTTTACTTTTCTTAAAAATCTGCTGTTTCAAGCAAAAGTTTTGAAGCATCTTTTAGCACTTTTTTATGAAACAGCAGTTCTTGTACCCAGTAAATATTCTTGTATAGTATGGCTCACTAAGTTTACTTTTCTTAAAAAATCTGCTGTTTCAAGCAAAAGTTTTGAAGCATCTTTTAGCACTTTTTTATGAAACAGCTGTTCTTGTACCCAGTAAATATTCTTGTATAGTATGGCTCACTAAGTTTACTTTTCTTAAAAAATCTGCTGTTTCAAGCAAAAGTTTTGCAGCATCTTTTAGCACTTTTTTATGAAACAGCAGTTCTTGTACCCAGTAAATATTCGTGTATAGAATGGCTCACTAAGTTTACTTTTCTTAAAAAATCTGCTGTTTCAAGCAAAAGTTTTGGAGCATCTTTTAGCACTTTTGTATGAAACAACAGTTCTTGTACCCAATACGAACTATGTCCAAGTTTACCTCATCCCTATCGTCGACATTGATGTTCTTGTTGGCGGAGAGGTAGTTCTGGAGCTCGTTGCTATCATTGTTGATTAACTGGGTGAGCGTCTTGAAGCACGCCAGCGACACCATCGACTCGCTGCGGTGAAGGCTCTACAGATAGAATACTATTTATGAATAACGGAAGTGAAAAAAATCTTTTATTTCTAAATCGGTTAAAAATTAATACTTTTAGAACAACTTTACATGAGGCCTACCACCGGTTCGGGGACTAACCGGTCACCTATTAGTTATTTCACTTATTACCAATAAGATTTGAAAATTGTTCTTTACAATTATTGTACATGGATGACGCGACGAAAGTAAGGATATGGGATAGAAGTATGGTATTTTGAAAAACATTAAGTTTAAGGCAACATTAAATAATGAAGACAGTCAGTCAAAACTTTCTGCTTTGATAAGAGCGTGTCGGGAAAAAATACCAAAAATTGATGTTACTGTATAACCCTAAAAGTAACCTTAATATGCTGGAAAGTTAAAAAAAATTGGAACCTGGTATCACAATCGTAGTAGCTTCGGTAAACAGTAGTTCCGTCAGATAAAGGTAAACAAACACAGATAACATTTGAAAACTAAATTAAAAGAAACAGAAATTTTGACAGACAAAATTAGATCAATTAAATATGTTTTAGAATTTGGACAAACAAAATTATCACTGTAAAATTATTATCGTTTAGTGTGTCACAATGTATCATGCATATTAGTCAGCAAACAAAAACAACAGTCAAAGAATATACTCAAAAAAGGCAGAATTAATTTAATTTTAATTAAAAATCTGAGCAGTAAGTTCACCTCATTGGCTTGCAAACTCCAGCGCAACATGGTTCCGATGGAAATATGATAATTTCCAAGCACATAACACGACAAACGTTTACACACCACTCTGTACAGTCTACAATGTACTTATACAATGAACTCAATTATGGACATAATGATAAGAGGCGATACGAAGGACTCAATAAATTATTACAATATTGTAATAACTAATACGTTAGCGGCATTATTTGTTACGAGTATATTACCTGATACCGCTTATTCTCGCCACTAGAGGCCATGGTCGTGCTTATTGAAAATTTCATATAATAATTCGAATTTAGATTCTGAGAAAATAATAATTTCATTAACCAAAATGTTCAATTGGAGCAAAAATTAAATTACTGAAAGCATTGCTTCAAAAATTAAGTTAGCTCTCAAATAGAAATAAACATTTCACGCAATTTGTAATAGATTTAAGATTTTAATTAAAACCATAAAAATAATAGGAGCAGCTTCTTCAAACCTGACCGCCATCAGTTTCACGTTTTAAGCAGTCCTACCAAATTCTTCTTGGCCATCGTGCTTAAGAAATGAGAGGAAATACCATGCATTAGTATCTATTAAGTACACAATCAGGTCCGTCGTGTGCGGTGTGGGTGCATCACCACAAGTCACGTGCTCAGTCGCCGACCGTGTTGGAGTGCCGGCGCAGGGCGAACCCGTGGAACGGGAACCCGTGGCTGTGGCGGCGCTGCTCCCCCGGCGGCGCCGTCACCGTGAACCGCGGCACGCTCAGGTGCGGCCCCGCCGACAGCGGCCCCGTGTGGATGCCGTGGCCCCCGATCTTCAGCTGCAGCAGCGACGGCCGCCGCCGCTTGGCCGACAGCGACGGCAGCACCAGCGTCGGCCCCGCGTAGCTGTTGCTCTTCGCCCGCTTCGGCGGCGCGTCCTCGTCCCGCGGCATCCGCTCGAGGCTCTCCGTCCTCTCCGGCCCGTCCGATCGGTCGGACTCCGCGCGGCTGACGTCGGTGTCCGAGGAGTACGGCGACTCGGGGACCACGTCGAGGGTGGACCCCGGCGAGTCCGGCGGCCTACACACATTTTTCGGCTTGTGAATGTTCGCGATCAGGCAGCGGATGTGCACGTACTCGTTCTCGCCCGACCTCGGCGTCGGCACGTCCGGCGGGAGCATAGCGCGTCCCGACGAAAAACATAATACGAGTGCACCGTCAAAAGCCACGGAGGTGATTAGCGCGAGCGTGACGGGCGTGCGGCCGGGCCGTCTCGCGGCGCGTTGGGCGGCGCCCACGTGGGGCGGGGCGGGCGGGGCGGGCGGGGCGGGCGGAGGTGGCACGATGAATGAACGGGATACGTACTAGGGAATACGTGCTGTAGGCGCGGAGCGAGAAACGCTTGAGGAGAGACGCGGAGGTGTGCGCGACGCGCTCGGTGGGCAACATGACTGTCTGTGGTGTCCGGCCTGGCTGCGCTTGCGACTGTGCGCGAGCGCCACCCGCCGCGGCGCAGATGCCGCCGAACCCCTCCCTACTCAAACCACTAAGGATTCTATTATTTCGGTCAGACATTCAGATAAACGAACCTATCTAATGTGAACGATTTTTTCCCATAATACATATTTTATATTATATGCGAGCGAATGCACGATGGAACAGGTTTATATGAGACAACACTCTAGCATGAATGAGTGTAACAGGTAACTAAGTAGTATTTAAAACCTAAATGAATGGAACATTCAGAAACTTGGCTCAAATGTCGTTAGTCGTTACAGATTCATCAGTCGATGAAATCAGTTTCGAAACAGGCAAGTGTAACTGTGCAGAACCAATATACGTATAAAAGTGTCTTAAATAAAAGGTTTTTAAAATAAACTTTTATACAAGTTTTTTATACAGTAATGCATTCTGGGCCAATCAGTCTTGAGTCTTGACGATATTTTAAATTTTAATAGAGAGTAATAAAATAAAATGTCCAGAATGGGCGGGCAATGTAAGGCTTTTTGGGCAAGGACAAGGGCAGGGCAAGCTGCTTTCAGTCGAGCACGGCTGCTGATGTTTAGTTAAAGATAGACGAATTATAAAAGTTTGTAAGGGCATATTCAAATATTTAGTCCCAATTGGCCTTTGGAACATAAAACCTATAAAAGGACAAACAGGCAACTGCAGGAAGAACGGAGAGATGCCTAGCATCTATTTTTCTAGGAGTAGACAATATTAAATTTTCTTAAATATTTTATATAAGACACTCAAGGTCATTTTGGACGAAACCAAAAACTAGTCTATAAAATATATGCAAGTATGCGGATATTCAAAGTTTATAGCTAGTGGGACTTTTAAGTCAAGAGATCTGTGCATATTGCGTTTGTTGCATAAGTTGGGTTCAATTCAACGACTTTAGGTCTTCTTATCCGATCGAAACCTGTTCGATGGATCTAGAAATAAAATTACAAAGCAATAAAGGTGAAAATCCGCAATACCAGCGAGGCAAAAAGAGTAACGGAGCCAGGTAACGATATGCTACTTAGCTGAGGCACAACTATACAAGACGATCTGCAGGCTTTCCGCTTTAAAATTCAACAGGTAAAGCCGCGCACTTAGTGTGTCTTCCTGCAAATCGAATGAGAATAAACTGGATACTGGTATGAAAGCTATTTATAAACGAGTATTACGAATATATTGAATTCATAAGGTCGATATTAAAGCTATAAATAAAGTGTTATTCGCTTATTGTAATAATCTTAAATACAAATAGAATTAGATTTATATTATAGAATTTGGCATATATAAACGTCTCTAAGAAGAGAATAATTAAATAACTATAGGACTTCCACAAACATATAATAACTCAGTGGCGTGCAGAGCTTTTTGACATGGGGTAAGCAGCGGTATCGGTTTAGTAGTTTTGGCGTAAAGCAAAACAGACAGACAAACGGACAAAAAGAGATATTTTCGCATAAATTGTAATATTAGTGTGGATATAAATTAAAAACTATGTTTTCTAAACTATTATAATATATGAGTACGTTCTGTTATGAAGAAACAAAAAACGCCATTTGTTGTCACGTGTTGGAACTACAATGATAGTTCATTTGCGTTCACATGTGTGCTAAGCTAAAATAAATAAAAACGCCATAGATGGCGTATGGCGTAATATAGATTGTTATATATTAGAAATGCAATGTGAATTCATTTTCATCGATATTTCCATGGAAATTAGATACATAGTATATTTTTGTCTTATAAAAATGTAGCCTATGTCCTTTCTCAGGCTCTAGACTAACTGTGTACAAAATTTTATTACAATCGGTTCATTAGTTTTGGCGTGAAAGCGAGACAGACAGACAGAGATAATTTCGCATTTAATATAAAGTATATAATATTATAAAATGATAAAATAAATAAGTACATGAATATGAATTACATGAAACTTTCGAGTTACTTACATTTCATTTTTGTTGCTGGTTTAATTGTTGTAACTCAGGTACACGTACCTACCTTTCGACACAAATCACAATTAGAATCTTTTCACTGAATGACAATTGTGAAAACTTGTTTTTTTTAATTTTTAATAAACACACATTTTCAACACAAACCTCACAGTCAAATAACATTTTTAAGAAATCAAAAAACGCACTTAATATAGAAATTAGAAACTCAGTAATAACTAATATCTAATAAACTGTTAAATGTACAAACTTTTAAATGTTAAAATAATAAAAATCTTCTAAGAAAACTATAAATATACTGGCGCAAACAAAAATAATATGTTACAGTGCTCATCACATGAAAAAATGGCCTCCCAAAATACAAAACACTTCTGTAATGTAAACAAATATAAACCGTACTAAACAAAAATGCATTATGTGCATATGTGATTAATTAGATTTCCGTCTATTATTTTTACTCGGATTATAGGCAACGAACATATCCGATTACTTCCGAACGCGCCGGCGCTCGGCTAAGCTCGGAAACCATGCGGCAGGTCCTGGCCAAGTAAATCGCACACGCACACACGTTTGCGAACAGTGTACGAATACGAAAATCTTAACTCACACATATAGGCGGGGTCTGCGAGACATCGAGTGCCTGTAACCACAGATATGTAGTATAATTTTGGTGCGTACCTTCGCGCGGCGCGCCTAGTTACCACTTACCGACTTATGTTTATGTAGTTTTGCAAATCAATTGGTGCTATTTTATAAAAGTAGGCGTTAATGTGTATTCATATTTTTACTATTAATAATAATTAAAGTCATCTAAAACGTACGAAAGTTAAATTAAAATATGTGTATAGCAAGTATTTATCATTAGGTAAGCAGTGCTTTTTTGCCTTTATGGTACGCACGTCCATGTAATAACTTATACATGTGGAGGCTAGTAATTAGCTATTTGTTTATCTAAATTGTTGTATTAGCTATTTAAGTTATAAATAATAAGTTAATTAAATAAAATAAAACTACTACTTATTATAATTTATCTTGGAGACATCAAGCCCCATAAGCTCAGCGGTGAGACACAATAGATTTCCAAGAATCCACGATAGAGGGTTTAATTTGTCTGATAGGCAATAGGTGCTGTAAGGCGTACAAAAGTAATTAAAGCTAACTCGTAGTTTGTCTTTATTGGAAGTTAATAGAACATAAATTCTCTTTAACACCTACAAGCTGGAAGTTTCTGTAGTCGCCCACTGAAACAACTTTATAACAAAGTGCTTTTAAGTAGTAAAGTCTATAATAGACTACGTTCCTCCACCTGGTGCTATTTCAATTTGCCAATGCCCGAAATAAGTGGAATAACAGCGAAAATAGTTCTCGATTTTATCAGAAGTGGGATTTGTAGGTCCCAATTTTTTGGGTATATCCCGCTTCTGCTCAAGTATTTGGAATTAATTGATATTGTTGCAAGGTTTACATTTAAAATTATGTCAATTTGGTGTAAAATTAAAATTAGCAATTATTATATAAAATTTTTAAACATTACTGTTAAATGGAATTAAAAGCCGATAATATTTCAATCAAACACAATAAAATACCTGATTGAGTCGTTTGAAGTAGGAAGCTCGAAGCATTTTGCGTTTTCATCTACGACTTTGGGTAGACGAACGAAATAAAATCGTATTTTTGGACTAATTTTTTCATCACGCATACACGCTATTAGGTCGTTACAAACTGCTCCTTGAGGCTTGAGGCCAGCACGGTATAAGTAGGAAATTTTTGTGTACAGAGCTTAGCCGCGCTTGTAATAGGATTACCGTGTTTTTCCATAAACATTAATTTTACTGCTATCGCGTTTCGATTTCTATGATAAGGTTTGTGGTGGACTTTAAATTTTGCTGGGCAGCAATTTATCGAGGCCGTAGGAAGTAAAATAGGCCTGGAGACACTGACACAAAATTCTTGGTCATTTGTACCAGTATGGCGGTTTTACAGGGGTATAATTACGTAAAGGTAAAAAGGAAAATGATGGTCATAGCGCTCGCACTGGCAGCCCAAACGCGTGGGCGTTAATCGAACGTGTCGGATAAATAACGAGTGTCGAACGATTTGTTCCACAAAAATGCTTGTATTTTCAGATAGTCCAAAAAAATAAAATAAGTAGGCGAAAGCGTAATGCCATACTTGTCGGGTGCGTTTAAATATTATTATGAATTATTAAATAACACATATATTTAAGGCCTTTGTGAAAATTTCAAGTGCCTGCCTGTTGCCATTATTGATATCGAGCAAAAAAGGCTAAAAAAATCATATTTGTGGTATGGGAGCCCCCCTTAAATATTAATATTATTTTGTTTTTAGTATTTGTTGTTATAGCGGTAACAGATATACACAATCTGTAAAAATTTCAGAAGTCTAGCTATAGCGGTTCTTGAGATACAGCCTGGCGACAGACAGACAGACAGACAGACAGACAGACAGACAGACAGACAGACAGACAGACAGACGGACAGACGGACAGACGGACGGACAGACGGACAGACAACGAAGTCTTAGTAGTAGGGTTCCTTTTTTACCCTTTGGGTACGGAACCCTAAAAACCGTTTGAAATTACGAATAAAATCTTAGGATTTTGAAATAATATTGTTCATATTCGCCGCCTCAAACAGGTATGGCATTATCAGACTCCTATTTATGATCATACAGGGAACTGTTAAAAAAAGTTTCAGGGTGGTACAAATCGTTTGGCGAAAAAAAAAAATACACCTTTGCATTGGTATGGCGGCCATTGGGACCTGTCGGAAAAGTATGGCAAGGTGATTTTCGTGAATGGCTACTCGACGATGATTAGCTATGCAAAAATTAGCCTGGTACAAATGGTTCAATTTTTTTATTAAAATTAACGTAGTCGCGTCGGTATGGCGGGCTGTAAGCCGCACCCGACAAGTATGGCATTACGCTCTCGCCTACTTATTTTTTTTCGACTATATGAAAATACAAGCATTTTTGTGGAACAAATCGTTCGACACTCGTTATTTATCCGACACGTTCGATTAACGCCCACGCGTTTGGGCTGCCAGTGCGAGCGCTATGACCATCATTAATTTCCTTTTTGCCTTTACGTAATTATACCCCTGTAAAACCGCCATACTGGTACAAATGACCAAGAATTTTGTGTCAGTATCTCCAGGCCTAAAAGATTTATAACTTCAAAAGTGCCTACGAGACATACTACCGCTTCTTCAAGAAAAGCCATCTTAGAAGAACAAAGGGTAGTCTTTAGATACTCAGTAGATAAGCGTTCCTCATGTCACATGAGACTACAAAACGGTCAAATTAACTAGACGCACGGTTTGATGACGTCATTATGGAGCTCGCATGTTAATTTGACATTTCGATGCGTCAAGTTAATTTGACGTGTTGTAGTCGTCTCACCCTTAGGGCTCACACACATAACGTGCGAATTCGCATCGCATAGCAAATAACTGCGACAAAATGACATAACGATGCGTTGCGAATTCGCAGTTTTGTGTGGGAGCCCTTAACCCTCGATCAGATCCTTTGCTTTCCATAATATAGTAATGTGACAAGTTATAGTACCCACAAGTTCCATGTTAGAAAAAAACGTCAGGCAACTGCTTGAAACATTAGGTTCTCAGATTAGGTTCTCTAACCTAGACACTCCAGAAGTGGCTTAGGACACATCGGGAGTCACAAAATGAAGTCCCCAACGACACAAACAACCTTTGCCTTCCAAGTTCATACAGATAACAGGTACGAGCAGCTTACACCATCATTTGCTTTGGTTATAAATACACGATAACGTTCCTACATACCGTTACCCGTGGTTATGCGCTAACTGCAGATTCTTGGCTAGATATTATTACAAAATAGCAGCACATGATACATCTAATGCAACCGGAAGTTCATCGGATTTTACAAACATATTCAATTTAATGGCTTTATTTTCAGATCTCAAGTAGGTACTATATTATGTTATTACTTATTATTATTATCTTACCAGCTGTTGCCCGCGACTTCGTCCGCGTTAGCATAGTATAATAACAAAGATGGATAGTTTTCCCCCTTTTGTGGTTCCTTATACAAAGGGTAAAAACGGGACCCTATTTTAGCAAACGTCAAACGCAAACGTCAATAAAGTTTCATGTTTCTAACTCAAGAAATGGCGGACTTTCATTCAAACTTTCAAACCCAATTTAACCCCGTGGGGGGTAGAATTTCCAAAAACGCTTAAATACCTATCCATTCATTTTTTTAATCAGCAGTCCAAAAATAAACTTTCATGTTTCTAACTTAAGAAATGACGGACTTTCATTTAAATTTTCAAACCCTATTTCACCCCCTTCGGGGTAGAATTTCCAAAAACGCTTAAACACATATCCAATCATTTTTAGTCAGTAGCCCAAACAAAAAAATTCATGTTTCTAACTCGCGAAATAACGGACTTTCATTCAAACTTTCAACCCTAATTTCACCCCCATGGGGGTAAAATTTCCAAAAACGCTTAAATATGTATCCATTCATTTTTAATCAGTGACCCAAAAATAAAGTTTCATGTTTCTAACTCAAGAAATAACGGACTTTCATTCAAACTTTCAACCCCTATTTCACCCCCTTCGGGGTAAAATTTTCAAAATTCCTTCCTTAGTGGGTGTCTACTTAATAAAACAACCCTACTCACCAAATTTCGTGGCTGTAACTTTAACAGTTTTTGCTCAGCGATGATGAATCAGTCAGTCAGTCAGGACATGTAATTTTATAAGTATAGAAGATCACCTTTTCAGATCATAATAGGTAATATGTATAAACATAATTCTTCGTTTTTTTACTAAGGAAATCCCTGTTCACAACAAATCTATAATTTAGTTATTGTTGTGGTTATTTAAACCACACCCATTACTTTATTTACAAAGACACATTTATCATTAGAACTCAACTTTAAAATGTTATAACTTATAGTCCACACCTTACAGTCTACAGTTATCAATAATAATTCTAGATATTATATTATTGGCTAATAGATTTCCTTTTCGTACAAGATAGAATTTAATTTTCTAGCCGTGTAATTATAGTATAACACGGTTACACCTTAAAGGTTAAAATATGTACTTATGCAAACACTAAAGAGATTACTATAATACGATTTGTTGTGTACCGTACACACTTACACAGCTTATTAATTAAATAATTAATATGAAATTGAGTCTACATAGAATAACAACCTCGTCCTTCATCGGCTCCTTGAAGGTGTCCCTAACGAATTTGTAGTAGGGGAACACACTGCCATAACTCCTTGGTACTCTCAGAGGCAGCATCAGAGGACGCCTCTCCGGAGGTTCAGATGATGTACCGGCTCCATACATCCAACTCATTTCACTACACTTTCCAAACACTCACTGTTGCTAGTCTCGACACAATTCGACATACGAACTCGAATAAAAGCCCGATTGAGGGTAGCCGAATACATAAATAGTTTTAGTTCAATATCGAATCAAGGATTACGCTTTCCACAAGCATCCTGGGACTACTGACGATAAGGAATTATTGATGTTACTATGTATTTACTTTAAGACTCGCTTATCATTATTATCAGTTTACGACAGACTATCATTAGGTGTGTCAGTAATTGTACTTGAATTACTGTATCCTTTATGTTTATAAGATTTGATCACACTGCCTATTTAGTAATTTCTACTCCCTTATAGTTATGGAGTTCAAACAATAGCTTTTATTCACTAAAATTCACATTAAAATATTATATTCCATACAAGTAGCGCCATCTCTTATGCGCGCCTTGTACTATCAAGTCAACTGACAACGCAACGCTGCGCGCGCGCCGTTTTCTGTACGACGATCTGTAGTTCTGTTTTAGTTCACAAGATTATGGTAGATGGCGCTAGTATTTAGTATGTTATCAAACGTCATAGCGGAAATATAATATGTAATCGCATTACAAATAACATACATAATAATGTAGTTTATAGGTACTCGTATAAGGCAACAGCCATAAATTACATTGCCAAGGGCCTTGTTACCAGAAGACTTTGATCTGTTAAATTTTCCCTCTATAATAAAAAAACTTAAGATAATATGTATTCACTGTGAGATATGAAAATTATTATTGTAGATAATTATACCGTTTTGAAAGCTCCGTTATAGTTTTAAAGTTCACTTGATGTTTTCAATGTTAAAACAAATAAAAATATTATGTAGTGTTTTGAAAATGCCTCAGATGTTGAGCTTGAAAACATCTGTTTTAACACCTTCGAATCATACTCGTGAATAAGCTAATAAAAATCCCTTGGCAACAAATATCAAATTAGTGATGCTACTTATTATTACGAAGGTAGAAAAGCCATTAATTCTGGGCCGAGGCCAAGGATAGCAAACCATTAAATATTGGTCAACAATTTCAATGACAAGTGACAAGGAAAATCCCTTTTTTTTTTTTTTTTTTTTTTTTTTTACGCAGAGAAATGCATTACGCATTCGACGCAGGGGATGGGGACTCCCGCTGCGGATATGTGGGGCTCATCGCGGCGAAGATGGTATGTGCCGCGATCCTACCCACTAAAACTCTGCGACGCTCCTCTCGCCAACCAAGACGAAGCCACGGGCACGACACACCCACCGCAACTCCGTCAGTGGCCGTCCGACCTTTGTCAGACCACACTCATTTGGGGGCGCTTCTCGCCCCGCAGGCCGACAGAGGCCCCACTTGGGGCTTGCTTGGGCCCGCCTTCTCTGGTGTCACGATGCACGGAGCGTTTTGTGCATCGTGACTCACTCTGGGACTCGAATTTGATGACGGCGTCCCCACGCCGCCACCACGAGTACCCCGGCTAGGGTGGATCATTGTGCTGGCGTCGCACACGTCTCCGCCTTAGCCGTCTCGAGGGGTCGACCGCCTCCCTTTCCCTGATGCGTTCGGCCTCCTCCTTAGCAGCCATAACCTCCTGGGCAAAGGTGTCAACTGCCGTCCACGCGGTCTCGCTACTCAGCATTGCACGAATGATAGCTGGTAGCGAGAGATCCCGTCCAATTGCGGCTACGAGGGCCGCACGCTGTTCTGTCCATGAGGGACAGACCATCACAGTATGTTCGGCCGTGTCCCTTTCGTCTCCACAATGATGACACCTAGTGTCATTCTCTCTCCTCACTATCTCACACAGGTACCGACCAAAACAGCCGTGCCCGGTCAGCACCTGTGTAAGACGGAAGGAGAGTGCGCCGTATGTCCGGGTGATCCACTCTTTCAGGAGCGGGCGTATGGCCGTTATTAGGGCAACGCTCACCTGCGGCTCTTGAAGCCGCTCCTCCCACAGGATCAATGTCCTTTCCTTCGCCGCTTCCCTCCACCGACGTACGGCGTCCGGTAGGGGGTTGCCGCCCCCGGCGCGGACCTCTGCGCAGCGCCAGTAAACGTCGGAGAGGGCTCTCGCTTGTAAGTCCCAAGGGACGCTTCCAGCAAGTAGGCAGGCCGCATCCCTTGAGATCGTCCGGTATCCTCGAACCGCTCTTGTGGCCATTACGCGCTGAAGCCTCCCAAGACTTAGCGCATTTTTAGGTGACAAGTTTCCAGCCCATATCGGCGCTCCGTACATGGACATTGAGCGGATAACACCCATGTACAAGCGCCGACAGCCCAGGCTCGGGCCCCCGAGATTCGGGAGTAGAGTCGCCAAGGCCCCCGCAGATCTCGTGACCTTTTCGGAGAGCCGACGGAAATGCTCCCCGAAAGTCCAACGCCCGTCCAATACAAGGCCCAGGTACGTCATCGACGGCGAAATGGCAATCCTCGTTCCGCCCACGACAATCTCCAAACCCAGTGGTGGCGCATTCCTGGGCCCATAGAACATAACGGCCTCGGTTTTGTTCAATGCAACTGTGAGGCCCAACGCTCTAATTCGGTGAACTGTCTGTGCGATAGCTGCTGTCGCCCGAATCACCGCCTCTCTATGCGTTCGTGCGCGAACAACCACACATGTATCGTCTGCGTAACAAACCAACTCAGCTCCAAGTATGAGTACAACACGGAGAACCCAATCGTATCCGATGTCCCACAGGGTCGGTCCCAGAGCCGATCCCTGTGGGACACCGCAATCGACTTCCAGCTCCTCCCATCCGTCCTGCGTCGGGTACTGAACCGACCTTTCGGAGAGGTAATTTTTGATGGTCCGGCGTAAATAACGCGGCACTCCGTGGTACTCTAATCCGGCTTCGATGACGCTCCAGGGCATGGAGTTAAATGCGTTGGAGATGTCTAAGGACACTGCCAACACAACTCCACCCCGGGACGTCTCCTCCTCAACTAAGTCACGCAGACGAGCCACTGCGTCAATTGTGGACCGGCCGCTCCTGAACCCGTACTGGGAAGGACTAAGGTTTGGCCCGGTGCACTCCAAATGGCGATTAATTCGCGCCACCATTACCCTCTCCAACATCTTGCCCGCTTCGTCCAAGAGCACGATGGGACGATAGGCCGATGGCTGATCCTCTGGCCGCCCGTCCTTGCGCAGAAGAACCAGCTTGCCTGTTTTCCAGCGCCGCGGTACTCGACCCTGGACCAAACAATTGGTCAAAGCGGTGAGTACCTGTGGCTCCATGTGCTTCATTGCTGCACTCCAGACACGACCCGGCACGCCATCCAGGCCTGGGGCCGTGTTCTTCGAGCCCATTTTGTGCACCACCACGGCCAACTCAGCTGACGTGACAGGTGGTATCTCCTCCTCTACAACTTCAGCCCCGGAGTTCTCCATTCGCGGAGCTACGAGGGGAGGACAGTTAGCCCCACGTGGAAACAAGGTCGACAGGACCCGACCTCGGATCTCCGGCTCTATTGTCTGCGTGATTGGGGCGGCTGCAGGACGCAGCTTTTGGCGTACCCACTTGTACGGTCTGCCCCACGGATCCTCCTCGAGTGTCCGTAGCCAATCCAGCCAGGCGTCTGCCTTTGCCTGCAGTATGGCATTGCGAAGGGTGAGGCAGGCCGTACGATACGCAGTGTACAAGTCCTCCTCCTCTTGCTGATCCCTTGTTCGGCGTCTGCGATACCTCTTATAACGGCGACGGGCCGCCGTGCACTCTTGCTGTATGCGTAGTAGCTCAGGGCGCCACCAGTACATCTGGCGCCGCGGCCTAAAAGTCCCTACACGTGGCATAGAGGCGTCGCAGACGCCTTGCATTGCCTTCCTTAACCACTCCTCACAGTCGTCAACATTCTCGGACGGCAGAGGCACCCAGGATGCGACAATCGCAGCCTCGTCGAGAAGCTCCCGGTCCATCTTCTTCAGAGACCATCTAGGTCCGCCACTGGTCGGCCTGGGACTGTCTGACCCTGAGCTGGAGGCGACGACGTCAAACCTTATATATAGATGGTCTGAGAGCGTCTCGACCTCCTCCAAAACTCTCCAATCCACAATGCGGCGAGCAATAGCTGGGCTGACAAAAGTCAAATCAACTATTGACTCGCCCTGCCATCGGACACAAGTGCTAACCGCACCTTTGTTAGCCACCACTAGGCCCGTTGTCACTAGCCATTCGGCAACCGCCCTGCCTCTGGCATTCGTCGCCGGGGAACCCCACAGCGTGGACTTCGCGTTGAAGTCCCCGGCAACGACTACTGGGTTGGCAGCCCTGCTCACATAGGTGGTGAGCCGCAGGAGAAAGGACTCATACTCCACGATAGGCCGGTTTGGGGAAAAATAGACCCCCACCACGGTGAGGGGTCCCAAATCGGCGACGACGAAGCCGTGCCCCTTAGTCACGCTCCTGATAGAAGGAGGCATGATTCCGGGGCCCAGGACTAACGCCACCGTTGAGTCCTCGTCCCCGATCCAATCGCTCCTGGGCAGGACACGATACGGCTCAGCCATCACTGCAACGTCGATCATCCGTTGCGCCATCTCATGCAACCAGAGATCTTGCGCCCGGGCGCAATGATTAAGGTTGCCCTGCAGAAACTTAAAGGACGCCGTTATGAGGCGTCCATCGGTGCCGCTTCAGCAACGGTAGTCGCCGTGGATGTTGTGGCGACTGCCTTAGGTGCCTTGCCCTTCTCTGGACCGTCCCTCTTTTTCTTAGGCGCCGTTTTCCCGCAGGATTTAGCTCCCACGATGTGGTCCGCCGGCCTACCATGGGCCTCACATAGTGCACAATGAGGCGCGTTTTGGCACCCCGCAGACGTGTGGCCCGACTGACCACAACGGAGGCAAAGCTCACTGCGGTCTACCTCGCTCTTGCATATTGCCCGGGTATGCCCGGCCTCCTGGCATCGGTAACATATCATGGGGCGTGTGGCCAGAAGTACCACACGCACGATGGTCCACCCAACGCAAACTTTTACGTTTGGGGCTGTTACCTTCTTTGCCGCCTCGACCGGGCACTTAACCCAGACTGATCCACGGCCTCTGCGGTCTCGCCTGATCTCTCCAACCTTAATGTCGCCAACTGCGCAACCACCGGGAATTGAAATGGCCCGCGCCACTTCTGCCGGGGTGGCGGAGTCATCCAGACCCTGTAGGCGCAGCTCCGCGCACTTTTGAGGTCGGTGGATGCGGACAACGTCCTCCTCCATCACCTCCTTGAGCTTTTCAGCAAGTTTGTCCGCCTTTTCCTTGTTAGCAACCCCTGGAATCTCGAGCAATCGAGCCCCAGTGACTGCCACCTTAAACCTTACAGCCGGGATCTCCAGGCTGA
Source organism: Polyommatus iphigenia (assembly GCA_963422495.1). Classification (NCBI taxonomy): domain Eukaryota; kingdom Metazoa; phylum Arthropoda; class Insecta; order Lepidoptera; family Lycaenidae; genus Polyommatus; species Polyommatus iphigenia. The sequence goes on from OY730189.1 coordinate 15,428,330, forward strand.
CTAGATCGACCCGTTGTTTGGCTTTTTCTAGTACATCTTTGTACGAGATGCCTCTTTTCTCCGCCTCTGACTGCAACGTTAGAACCACGGCTGCAGTTTTCGGAGTGCGGAGACCTCCATTTTTCTTTTTCTTCCTCTTCTTAGGTACCTTCTTTCCTTCCTCTCTTCTTTGTACCTGTCCTTTTTTCCTTTTGACAACCTGCGACCACTCCTCGGTCACATGTTGTCCCGCCGCAGCTGTGGCAGGGACAGCATCGCGCCTAGCCGCCGCCGCCTCCACAGCTGCAGCAGATTTCTTTATCCTCTTCTTTTTCTGTTTCGCTGCTGGACCTGGATTGAGTGGGGGTAACAGCGTCGTCACCATCGGCTCCAGCTCCGAAGCCTTCTCTTTGCCCTTCGACGTAGACGCCATTGGGACACTTGTGTTCTCCTTCTCCTTTTTCTTATCCGCAGCGAGGGGGGGTCGCAGGCGCGGCTCCGGCAGCAGCCGAGCCTCCAATCCCTCTAACCGCGCGTCCATTCTAGCACTCGCTATGGACACCGCCTCACGCACCGCTCGCTGGACAAGCTCCTCCACATTCAGCTCCTTGTTTACGGGAGTGATTTGTGGCTGAGCTTCGGCCATCCTACGCTTGATGGCCCCCAGTTCCTTTTTCAGGTCTTCGAGCTCCTTGGATAGGCGTTTATTATCGGCTTCCAGTGCTCTTGTCTCCGCCGACGCTGAGTGCTCGAGCAGAATCGCACAGGTTTCCCGTATGGCAAGGGTCGCCTTGTTGAGAGCCGCCACAGACGTTCCCTTGAGGTTCTTTTTCTGGGCTACGCTGCTGATGGCTCTCAGGCTCTCTGTGATGATTGCACCCAGTCTAGCTGAAGTAACCTCCTTGGGTTCTTCCAGCATAGTCACGTCAGAGGAGGATTCCGACACCCGAGAGTGTGACCTCACCGATGGGATCCTCTTTGTTGCCTCCAAAATCTCGCGCTCCATTTCGGTTTGCAGCGCTCTATCTTCCTGGTCTAGTTGACTTTTTCTGGCCTTGGCCTGGCCAACGTAGCGTCCAGTTGTGGGTGGCCGGCCCCTACCACGCTTGGCAGTGGGTTTCCGGGCACCCTCTTCGTCCTTTTCAGGACTGCGTTCACCGGGCCTCTTACGAAGGAACCTTTCTCGTTCCTTCTCCTTGTCCGTATCCTTATTTCGAGAGGATGCAGTTTCACTGCCACTCTCCGTGTCATATCCTAGTCCATCCCTACAGAAAAACTTACTAGGGATTGGACTGCCGGGCGTAGGCGTCGCTGTTCGCGATCCTTCGCCTTCGCTCGCTGTCAACATTGCAGCCGTAACAATATGCCTATCAATGTCAGTGTTCGTGCCATAGTCGTCGTTGTCATCTCTCCTCTCCCTCTCCTTCATAGCAACAGGTGCTCCCCCCGTATACGTGGAGCGATCCCCGGCCGAGGCCGGAGTATGGGATTCCCCCTTTCGGAGACCCACCCGGGGATTATTTTTATCCTTATTGCTCTCCATAATTGATCATTAAGGGGTGATTCTGCCCCACATCCTAATTGCGTGGTCACCCACCCGCCATGCACCCCGTCACCGGACGTCACCAGCTTAGGGTTGGGGGCCCACAGGCCCATCCATCTCACAAACACACACTGATTTGCACACACAAACACACACTATTGTAGAGAAGAATTAACTAAACAGGAAAGATAGAGAAGAAAAGTGGTGAAAGATAGAATAACGAAAAACAAAATAACAACGAAGTGTAAACTACTAAAAAGAGAGTGAAAGACAGAGAAAGACCGGCGATCAGCCACCCTGAGTACCTCGCTCCGTGTAAAGGGCGGAGTGGCGTACCCAGGGGCTCAGGGACACCAACGAGAAGGAACCGGTACCACCCCCGACAAGGAAAATCCCTAGGTGCACCGCTATCTAGCATCTATGATGTCATTTGGCTGAATTAAAGTTTAACATTATTACATCCATTATTATTTACAAGAGCACTGAAAATATTATCATATAAAACTAAGGTTATAAATTATGTGGTGTTTATGGTAGTCATTGTGGTTAGTAAGTAATAAGTATTCAAAAGGCTTTATGGCTACTGGCCCTCTTAACTTGAAAATATACTACATAAACTTTATAGAATATACTCGTATTGTATAGACGATAGTGCCTAAGCCAAGTTTAACATTATAACATCCATTAGTAACTATTTTACAAGATCATTGAAATTATCAAAGTATCATAATAATGAATGAAATAAGGTTATATTATGGTGTTCAAGTTTAGAGCCATTTTGGGTCGAGTATTCAAAAGGCTTTAAATGACCATCGCCGTATCAACTAAAACCTATTTATTTCAATCAAAGCGCTATACCAGTCGTTAATCGTTACCTAATACGAGAACTTTAAGAAAATCAATTAGGTCACATCTCAAGTCGTAAATCGTCAAATCGTTAAGAGAATGGATGGGTGGTGTTGCAACTTTTTACCCTACAACGCCTACAACTGATATCCCAACAACGGTTATTTTAGGAGTTAAACTTGGATATTTAAGGAAGAGGCGGCGAGATTAAGTTATTTAGAAGTCATTTAGAAGTGAACAAATGAACGAAATGTGTAAAGCCCAGTTTCTGAGTTTTTTGCATAGGACTTAATCTACCTTAGTAGTTAGTACCCATACAACATCGTTGTTGATGGGTTAATGTTTTGACGATACCCAATTCAAAAAACGCCCGTAAATAAAGTGACGCCGCACACGGGCCACACGCGACAGCCACAATTCCCAAGAAGCAAAAAAGAAGAAGCGTATGGCGGTCACCGGCGTCAACCATGTGTGTATAAAATGTATGAAAACTACAGGAAATATGCCGGTAGCGGCGTTTTGTGGTTGTGGCCGGTGGCCGGTGTGCGAAAGCACTAAATTCTCAAAAAATGCCATAAACCTGAGACCTGGGGCTCCGCAAATGCCTTGTAGGGAACTAGGGACTTCGCGAGCGATACATGCATTATTTTTAGAAATATCATCAGACGCAGGGTTAGCATAACAACAGTAGACATGGGAAAGAATCGAAATACTGACAGATTTTATCGACAAAATGGCGAAAGTTTGAGAACTACTGAGATAGAAGATACTTCTACCGTCTACTATGTGGCTTCTAGTATTAAAAAAACAAGCGATCATAAAATCTATTAATACGTGTGATGGATCAGACCATTCATCTTGCAGATACGGATGCATCATGCAGACGACACGGCGATCAATTGTTATCGATGGTGATTGGTGATACATACTTCACTGTTATCTAATGAACACAGTATGACGAATTGACGATAAGTGATTACGCGTTGGTAACACTTCAATTTAATGCTCAGAAATTATTACTTCTTTCCATCTTATTCCGCATTGATCATGTACCACCAAAGAAATTTATTCTCAGGCGAATGGCGTACCTACGTTATTCGGTCGGGGTATAACTATAAGTTATTACAACTAAATGTTACTCTAAAACAGTGTTTCCCAAACTGTGGTCTGCGGACCCCTGGGGGACTGCAAGTATGTGTATGGGGGTCTGCGGTGTCATCTCTGGACCATACATAAAAATTTAAATATGTTAACGTCTTACAAATTGCGCTTAAAATAAATCCGATTTTTTGTTGTTTATTTTAATAACGAGTTCCGTAAAAACTATGCTTGATTTCTAGAACCCGTGGCTGAAAAAGGTTGGGAAATATTGCTCTAAACGTATTTGCTAGGTTTGACATAACTCTACCAAAACACGTAGGATCGCTATCTGCCTAGGAATCAGTTTCTCTGATATTAGTATTTTTTGACCTGACCTTATTTCAACGTTACGTGGGACGGAGGTTACACATGAAACCCTATTATATTATACTTCAGGGCTTGAAGGAAGGAGGTTATGTCTAGTTAAATGTTTAACAGGCTATTTGCTAGGATGTCATACCAAAAAACGACACCCAAACACAGAATATACATATATTAGTTGACCCAAACTCAAAGACTCGAAGTAACAAGTAACTTTACGATAAAGAATAATGTTGCACAGATTGAGACTACATGACACTACTGTAGGCTTAGCTAGCATGGTCACCATAGGGTCTACACAGACGGACCGCATTTCAACTGCAATCCAAGCGCAAATTGCAGTTCAAGTGCAGTTTGAATGCAGTTGACACGACTGCAATAGAACTGCAAACCAAACAGTTCACACGACTGCACGCCAACTGCAACTGAACTGCAATCCGACTGCGCGTTTGGTTTGCAGTTCTATTGCAGTCGTATTGCAGTCGTGTCAACTGCATTCAAACTGCACTTGAACTGCAATTTGCGGTTGGATTGCAGTAGGAATGCGGTCCGTCTGTGTAGACCCATAGAAGCGGTTTCTTCGGAAGAATAGACAAAGCATAAACTTATAATGCTAAAGACCAACAAAGAATGCGAGAGAGAAGAAAATCCTTTATGGAATTATAACAAGATGAAAAGAGAGAGGCAGTCTAATGTAAATTGTAACCACTTTTATTTGACAGGTCGTCAAAAGTCGTCAATCGTTTTTATGCCCTTACGGTATTTGCAATTTATTGTTTAAATCCTTTATTATTTTCATCAAATGCTATTACATATAAAAATGGTAACTTGTTCTGTGATTGCAGTGTAAATAATAAGAATAATCCTGAAAAATATACATTTCACAGGTAATTAATCTTCATGTCCTAATTGCTACGATGTGTTTATTTTTGCTATATTCTGTCTTTAGTTCTATATTTCAAATAAAATATTGTGAATCCTCCCTTTTACTTTCATATTTTGCGTAACTAAAGGTATTATTGTTCTTATATTACACAAATTTTGAAGAAAAATTTTTCATAAAATTTTTTTACATATACGCTAGTGCTTGAATCAAATTTATCGATATGCTTATCGATATTTTACAATAACATAAAACTAAAATAAAACTCATTTACCTTTATATTTATCACCTTAAAAAGGACATATTATCTTATTTTAACGATTATTTTTAAATAATAATAATCTTTTGACATACCTAGTATAAAATCAAGGTTTCACAGATCAGTCACTTGTATCTGATACTCATTGGGTGTTTTCACACTGCGACGGTAACGACACGACACGATACCACAGAATAGATAAGGGCCACCGCACATATAATACAATATCAGGTTGGCCGACTATCGTACAAACTAAATTACGTAGTGTCACAATTTAATTGGACAACTTCATCGTGTACGCTGCCAGCCGCAGACTTTTAGATTTATTTGGTAACGGTGATGCTAGCCTAGCGACGTGCGTGTTAAAATGCGTAAAAAGCACGCTTTTATTGTGGCACTAATAAAACGAAGGCGAAAAGAAAGGAGAATATTTTGGGTGCATTCAATACTAAGTGACAGAATATTAGAATTAGTACGATAGTCAGTTTGTACGATAGTCGGCCAACTTGAAATTGTATAATATGTGCGGTGGCCCTCTATTCTGTGGTATCGTGTCGTGTCGTTATCGTGCAGTGTGCAAACACCCATTGAATGCAGCTTTCAATAATATAATAGACAGTTCTCTGACAGAATAGGTATAACTGCAACTTATATACTTATTAATAGGACTGGTACCGACTTCAAAATTATGAAGACTGAGAACAGAAATACTGCGTACAGAATAAGGATTATTTAATACTTTTTAGTTCATTTAAGTATAATATTAGCCTATAGTATAATATAAGTCTTTACCTTGGAAGTCGGTTTTAATTTTTTGTTTAAAAATAATAATTTTACTCTTTTTAGCTGTCCTTAAGGTTTTCTAAACTTACAGTTGGCGTTTTAAAAAATCTAAATCAAAATTGCTTTATTTCTGAATAAATCTAAAATAAAATATATTTTCAGAATACATTGTGCCTACCACCGGTTCGGGAACTAACCCGACGAGAAGAACCGGCGTAAGAAACTCGCACGGGGCCCACTTTTTACCAAAAAAAGTGAGAAATAAATTAATCTTTTAAAATAAAATTTACAATGCTGTAACTAAAAATTATACAATGTAAACATAGATAGGTACATAATAATTATTGTAAGTCATGTAGAAGTAGCCTTGCAAGTAGTCATTCAGCATTCTACTCCCAAGATGTGCCATCGTTTAGGAAATCATTGACCTTATAATAGGCTTTGGCACAAAACGTTCTTTGACTACTTTTTTAAATTTATAAACGAAAGATTTTGAACGTTTTCTGGGATTCTATTGTAAAGGCGTATACATTGACCTTTAAAAGATTTACTGACTTTACTAAGTCTGATCACCGGCAAGACTATGAAAAGTACCAATAATAGGATCATAATGCATGGTGTAGCGATGATGATGGTGATGATTAATGTAATTAGCATAGTAGCTTATGCTTTTCGTTCTTTAAACAACGCTGAAACTCCTAAACATGTATGTATAAGGAATCCGGAGTTCTGTTCAGCAACTTCAGAACCGTGGTATACCATGGGGAAAAACCTTACTTTTTGGTAGCATATAATCAAAATACATCATATAAATCCAAAATAACCATATGTTCCCATTTGAATATCAAGGAGTCACCTCGATTTCTCATGGTTTCCATCACCAGACCACCACTTTTGTGAACATGGTACCTACTCGGAACAATACAATGTACAACAAAAGAAAAATTTTGAAAATCGGTTCACAAACGGCGGAGTAATCGTTAAACATACATAAAAAATATATCCACAGCAGAACGTCTAACCTCCTCCTTTTTGGAAGTCGGTTAAAATAATTGTAATAATAATAATAATAATAATATCTTTATTTCAGGCCACCAAATAGCCCATATTGTAGCCTAACAGTTACAGGTTATAATTAAATATTATGACATGAAAATAAAAATAAAACAGACATTTCTTAAAAAAAAAAAAACAAAAAATAACAAAAAACATAAACAAAAAACATAAAATGTGTTAGTAACTTGGTTAGTATCTTATACGATAATAAAGTGGTTGTAATAATTAAGAGTTAGTATTTGTTAGTAAATTACTTTAACCTACTTCTTATTACTACTTAGGTGTACACTTGTCCAGTATTTTTGAAACGGGCTGTCAATTTTTCCAGCCAACGTTCTGAGGATACTGTTGGTACTATTCCGAAGTCTTACCATTGTGGATGCAGTTCTTTTACGAATTATGGCAAAGAAATCATCAACTCCAGCCAGTGCAAACATCGTGGATGCGCTACAGTACCGCGGCTTTCCCAGCAGTATCCTCAGCGCGTCATTGTACTGGATTCGGAGAGTGTTGTAAGCCCGCCGCGTAAAACTGATCCATAGACTGCACGTGTAAAAAGATTGACAGAAGCTTTTAAATAGGAGCAATTTTATGTCATTTGTACAGCGTGCAAATCTACGGGCCAGCATATTGCAGCGGACTGCCAACGCCCTCCTTTCCCTCTCCAAATCATCATCATCCCGCAATTCGTCTGTCAGTATGTGACCGAGGTATTTAAACTTATACACTCTAGTAAGTGCTACCCCACACAGATTGATCGGCGGAATGCTTGCAGGGGCTTTAGTGCCGGCTTTACACAGCATGACAACACTTTTAGTGGCATTATACTTCAGCCCATAAGTCAGCGTGTACCTTTCACAAATTCCGACCAGTTTCCTTAGCGCAGCTACCGACGGGCTCAACAGAACCATGTCATCTGCATAACTAATATTATTAATTATTCTCCCGTCAATTGAACATCCGACCATGGCTCCGTTCAGCTCCCCGATCAGCTGGTTGACAAACAGATTGAAGAGACCTGGAGAGGTGACCCCGCCCTGTCTCACCCCACACTTTATATGATAGCCTTGACTGTGAGCGTTGACCCATCTGACTGTGTTGACCTGTGTATCGTACCAGTATTTCATAAGAGAGATAAGCTCAGTCGGTAAGTCAGTTTCTGTTATGAGCTTATGCCACAGAACGTCATAGGAAACTAGGTCGAATGCCCTGGATAGGTCTAGAAAACACGCGTATACAGGAGTCCTCCGGTCTGTGTAGTATCTGACTGTTTGCTTTAGGCACAAAACAGCCGATTCTGTTGACAACTTTGGTCTGAAACCAAATTGTGAGTCATTAATGTGAAGGTGTTTCTCCAGACACGCGTTTAAAAGACCATCCAGGACTCTCGCCATTATAGTGGCTAGTGAAATTGGCCTATAGTTGTTCTTGTCAGATGGGTCCCCGTTTTTATTCTTAATTATAGGTATGACTACTGTTTTTGTCATGTCACTCGGTAGATAGGAATGGCCGATACAGAAATTAAAAAACATGCTCAAAACCCTGGACAAGTGCACACCAGCATAACGCAGATGCTCAATTGTTAGCCCATCGTAGCCAGGTGACTTTCCACTTCTCATCCTGTATATCATAAAATATCATAATAAAAACTATTATGATATTTTATGATATACAGGGTGTCAAAAGACCGCTTCCGATAACTTCGTGGGGTTATTATAGGGCATGAGATATATCCATTGGTGCAAGTAATTTTCTTTAAATCGCCAGTTTTTAAAATAGTCAAAATTTTCAACACTCAATGTATAACGCTGATGTAAATGCGCTTAATATATTAATAAAATTATTAATATATTAAGCGCATCACAGACGGTGAAGATAATATAAAATATATATTATCTTAGAGCATATTTTAGAATATCGCTCACCATACAAATCCTATGAACCATCACACACGACGAAGTTAATTTATATTTTATATTTTGTATCTTAAGATACCGAGCGTTATGGAAATATATATTTCGTATCTTAAGATGTTATCTTAAGATACGAAATATATATTCCGTATCTTAATATGTTATCTTAAGATGCGAAATATATACATCTTTATGAATACAGGGTGTTTTGTGTCGGGCAGCGGGCTCATCGCTGATCGGACGCACTAGTGGATATCGTTTTCGGCATCTGCACTGCCCCGGGGCAGGGTGGGCTGACAGGATACGGAAATAAGCGAAGTTTAAATTAAGAACATAAACTATGTATTAACAGAGATAAAATTTAAAAGATTTTATAATAATTTATACATTTTTATTTTTCATTTAGGTTTTAATTTAAGTAAGTTAATTTAAGTTGTAAATATTTTTTTTATTAAAGTTAATTTGAGATTACTTATTTATTAATGCTTTCTATATTTAAACAAGAAATATTATAATCACTAATTAAAAATATATGGTAAATAAAAGTCATATGAAATAAAATATTTTTTTAATACTTTTTTATCCTAATAAAAATAAATTCATTAATTAGTAATTACATCAAGAAAAATAATGTCTAGGAAAATTATTACTAAACTATAAGAACAATTACATGTATAAATTGAGTGATTGTAACAGTAAATGAAATTTCAAGCTAAGTAAATTAATACATTAATTACAAAAACAATGAACAAAACTAAAACTATGATAATAATTTCATTAATTTATTACAAATTCTATATACAAGTAAATTTTATTGTTATGATATTAGTGTTTAAAATTATAAATTAAATTATAAGATGTCAATAAAAAAATAAAGTTCTACCTAACATAGCTAATATAAAATATTATGTAGACGTATTCTGAGGTCTGCATAGAACTTTTTCTACACATTGACTGACTACGCTAGTAATATTTATGTCTATGCTGACAGCATTAGTGAAGCGGTCTAATGCTTCTGCCAGTACTTTTGGACCCTGTGCATTGGCCTCCATTGCCCGAGCCCAAGCGAGCTCCGCCTCGGCACGCCGCTCTTCAATGATACTAATGAGCCATAATAATGGTCATGGTAACAATATGATACTTACTTGTTTAATTTAGATTAATGTTCACTATGGGTTATAGAACAAGTCACGTTCACGATTCTGTTGCAACTAAGTTACCGATTGTATAAAATAACATATTTGTTACACGGTCCCAAGTTTCACAAAATATTTTAAGTGGTTTTCGTGGGTCGCCCCAATCGACCGATAGCCCAATTTGAAGCATACAAGTGTAGCACACGTGTAGCACTTGATTTCTTAACATAATCGATTGGATTTTTTTCATATTTTCTTCGAAGTTTGTTTTTATCAAGATTTAGGATTTTGTTTACCAACAATGCGTATGATTTGACAGTTGACTTTTTTAAAATTAAGCAAAGACCAAATTTTTTCAAACATTTCAACTTTCTTATCATATTTTGCTATTATTTTTAATGAAACGCATACTAATGATTTGTTAATGTCATTTTGTATATAAAAGTATTAATTTATTAATTGTTATCACAGCCAAATGGCTGATATTTACGAAACAAAAACATATCCATAATTTAAATACGACTGCGCCCATCCCTCAAAAACAGCCTTGCGAACAGCCGTGCGCTCACGCAGCCGAGACATCGTCAACGAGCTAATAGAGCTTACAGAATACGAATTCTACAGCCGTGGTAACAGCGAACGATGTCACGGCTGCGACATCCGTGATAACAGCGGAGAGCACAGCCTTAACGTGTTCCTTAGAGAATAGCCTAGCTGTTTATGGATTGTATTGACGTCTTAACGGTATGAAAAAAATACAATGTACGGTTGAGAAAGTCGTCTATACAATGTTGGAATTACTTTTTACCACTTTAATATGAAATAGTTGAGTAAAAAAATATGTAACTCGGGCAAATTTTCGAGAAAATGGGCAAAGAATTGCTGTTAATTTCGGCAACTTGGAGCTGTAATTCATAAAAAGAAAACGACAGAAATAATCTACAGATAAAATTATATCCAATTCGAGAAAAAAGAAAAAAAAACAAATTGTGCCAAAAACACGATTCAAAACAACCTAAATCTCACAATAAATTACTCGCCGCAAGGCTCGAGTCGGCAGTCTGCGCTTAAATATATTTTTAAATCTAATAATTAATATATATATTTTTAAATCTAATAAGGGGAAAAAACCAAATAATATGCGAACCTTGACAATTTCATATTCATCGGCAAAATTTCGTATACGGACTCATAAAGGAAAGCAAGACTCGTAAAGATTCGTATAGCTTAGTTCATTATAATATTTAAAAATAGTAAATTAAACTGCAAAAGTTTTACATACTTAAACATTTTCAAGGTTAATAATTTCTCTTGCATTCAGTATTTTTCTCTACATTGGCAGGTAGGTATATTTTTAACCGACTTAAAAAAAAGGGTTATCAATTCGAATTTCGAACCGTATGTATGTAAAATTTCCAGAATTGCCTCGTTTTCGTATATAATATCAGCGTCTGAATTTTGAAACCGGTTTTATCTTTGAAATAAAAAAAAAAACAAATATCGTTCTGTGTAGCCCTCTTTACGCCGAACGCGCCTTAAGGAACTTCGTTCCAATATATATATATATAAAAGAAAGTCGTGTTAGTTACACTATTTATAACTCAAGAACGGCTTTACCGATATGGTTGAAAATTGGTGAGGAGGTAGCTCAGAGCCAGGAAACGGACATAGGATACATTTTGTCCCGGAAAAATGTACGGTTACTGCACAATATACTTTTATGATTTGCGCGTAAACTATTCAATCGATTTTGATGAATTTTGGTATGGAGATACTTTGAGTCTCGGGAAGGACAAAGGATACTTTTTGTTTCGGAAAATGTACGGTTCCCGCACAATAATCTTTTATGATTTTTCGCCTAAACTATTCAGTCTATTTTTATGAAATTTGGTATGGAGATACTTTGAGTCTCGGGAAAGGAATAGGAATAGTTTTTGTTCCGGAAAATGTACGGTTCCTGCACAATAAACTTTCACTTAAACTATTTAATCTATTTTGATGAAATTTGGCATGGAGATACTAATTTTAATCTATTGTTTTCTTCATTATACCAATTAGAATTAATAATCATCGTTAGGACAGGACAACGTCTATCGGGTCAGCTAGTACTATTATAAAAAGATAAAACCAACTTCAAAATTGTATGTAAGTATATTGTATGTATTAAGAATTACAATTCCGTAGATGTCAAAAACACATTAATTATTGCTAATTGTTGAGACGCTGATAACTGATACTGAAAGTGATAACAAACAAAAGCTACAAAAAAAGGGTGCGCTATGGTGCGCCATGACTGCTAGCAGGTACAAAATGAGCAATGGCATGTGTCAGTTTACAGCAAGATGGCGCGTGAAGTTTGTTTGTCAGTGCCTACGTCAGTGCCATTAGAATTTAACGAAATACTCCAAAATCCGAATTTTGCGGATATAAGCTGTTGTCGACTCGAAATCAATATTTTTTTATTTTCTATTATTCACATAAGGTTTCGATCGAGTCTACCGTACCCCTGCACGAAATGATTAATATCTATACTTAATATTATAAAGCGGAAGAGTTTGTTAGTTTGTTTGTTTGAACGCGCTAATCTCAGGAACTACTGGTCCGATTTGAAAAATTCTTTCAGTGTTAGATAGCCCATTCATCGAGGAAGGCTATAGGCTATATTTTATCGCGCTAAGACTTATAAGAGCGAAGAAATAGAGGAAAATGTGGAAAAAACGGTGAAAATTGTATGAAATGCTTAGTTAGTAATAGTTTGAACGCGCTAATCTCAGGAACTGCTGGTCCGATTTGAAAAATTCTTTCAGTGTTAGATAGCCCATTCATCGAGGAAGGCTATAGGCTATATTTTATCGCGCTAAGACTTATAAGAGCGAAGAAATAGAGGAAAATGTGGAAAAAAACAGGGGAAATTATGTGAAAGGGCTTATTTGAACGCGCTAATCTCAGGAACTACTGGTCCAATTTGAAAAATTCTTTCATTGTTAGATAGCCCACTTATCGAGAAAGGCTACAGGCTATATTTTATTGCACTAAAACTAATAGGAGCGAAGAAATAGAGGAAAATGTGGAAAAAACGGGGGGAAATTATTTGAAAGGGCTTATTTGAACGCACTAATCTCAGGAACTACTGGTCCGATTTGAAAAATTCTTTCAGTGTTAGATAGCCCATTTATCGAGGAAGGCTATAAGCTATATTTAATACGCTAAGACTAATAGCAGCGAAGAAATAGAGGAAAATGTGGAAAAAACGGCGGAAATGAAATAAAATTGCTTATTATCTTAAGAACTACTGGAGCAATATTTGTGTTATTTGGCAAACATGAAGAATAGACCACGTGAAGGGACATAGGCTATTTTTTGTGGAAAAATGTACGGTTGCGTGAAATTCCTAAATTACGCGGGGGAAGCCGCGCGTAACATCTACATAATATAATAAAATCGTAGGAAGGTCAATTCTGTACATTGAATATTTTTGTACAATAATACTTGGGACGTGATCTACTATGCTAAAGCGGACGAAGTCGCGGGCAACAGCTAGTAGATTATAATTGGGAAGAGTTTGTTTGAACGCGCTAATCTCAGGAACTATTGGTCCGATTTGAAAAATTATTTCTGTGTTAGATAGCCCATTTATCGAGGAAGGCTATAGGCTATATTTTATCACGCTAAGACTAATAAGATCGAAGAAATTGAGGAAAATGTGGAAGAAACGGGAAAAATTATTTGAAAGGGCTTATCTCACGAACTGCTCGAGAATTTTTCTGTTATTTGGCACAAATAAGAAGTAGACCACGTGAAGGATCATAGGCTATTTTTGTGGACTAATATTTTGTCTGTGAAATATCTAATTTACGCGGGCGAAGACGCACTGAACGTCTAGTACTTTATATTATAGGCAAAGCAACGTTTGCCGGGACAGCTAGTATTAGTAGGTATGAAAGTATCACTGACATATAAATTATAATGTACATATAATAGAAATTATGAATTATTATTGACCTTTATTTATTAGTAAACATTTTACACATTTAAAAAAATACTTAGGATGTTAGGATTTAGAAAAAGTCTCATAATATTATGTCGGCCTTCTAAATAGTAGAAAAATACCCTATCGCTATTCCTAAACGTTATTTACAAAATACTAAACTGTATAAGAAAATAATATTATGATAATACATAATTATTATATTATACTTACTGTGTGATACATCATACATCCCAGCTTTCGGTACTTATCCATTATTATCAAAAGTTCAAGCACCACAAATCAAAATAATTATGTTTTGTTCAAGCAATTTTCTTCAAGTATCACAAAAAACTATCAAAATCAACAACAATAACATTCTCTCGACCGCGGATTCTTGGAAATCTACTGTTATCGCGCGCGCGGTCGCATGCGACCGCTTGGAGCTTGAGGGAACATTGTACTTGAATGCCTTGAATGAATTATTGTCACGTGTACCGGTTACCCCACTCCGCCGCCCGCGCCCCCCGTTGCCGCGCTCTGTTGTGCGAGCGGATCGGCACGATACCCAGGTTGGAAATTATCATAAAGTTAATATACCTATCGGAATAGAGAAACAAAGGCCTGAGCAAGCGAGATGTCACTATCAGTAACACTGCGTGGTAGAAAGAGAAGCGTGATTTGAGGTTGCATAGCTTTTTTTTCATCTGTTTGACAGTCTGTCTGACCCTGAGCCGATCGTTGTCAATTTGGGATCTCAGAAAAATTGTGATTTTAAGTTAAATAATGAATAATTTTTAGAAACACTTCTCTAGAAACATGGTTAAATGTTTGTGGAATGATTGTGGATCCACACATCGAAAAAACCCGGACAAATATTCATTTCACAGGTGAATTATTCTACATCGACAGGACCTAGTTTTAAGTTTATTTTTGCCAATTCCCTACGAGTTATTGGTATTGATTTTGATAATTCACTTCTATTTAAGATTATTTATAAGGAAAACATAACTTGACTAGCCATGGTGCACAATTTAAGGATATTTTGTGTAAACAATTTTCATATATTTTACGCTAGGGCTGCATCAAGTTATCGATAAGTTGTATCGATATGAAAACATTTTTTAGTTAAGTATACTAATATACTAATTAACTAGGAATGTTGAAATGATAACATACTCATCCGTAGTTTATAATTAGTTTAAGTAAGTATATTAATATACTATCATACATAATTTATCGTTTTTAAGGTTCCGCACCCAAAGGGTAAAAAGTCCTAGTAGTGGGGTCCCGCTCTACTACTAAGACTTCGTTGCCTGTCCGTCTGTCCATCCGTCCGTCCGTCTGTCTGTCTCCAGGCTGTATAACAAGAACCGCTATAGTAATAGACTTCTGAAATTTCCACCGATGTAATGTCATTCTACATCCAAGGCTGCTCATCCAAGACAGGGGAATAGTTTTTTTGAAAGCACTTATGCAAGATGGGCATCAAATAAAAGGGCTCATTGAAAGTGAATTGAAAATTAATAGGGTCTAATGAAGTCGTGTCGTATCGTGTACTAATGTGACGTGACGTAACCTGTCGTGTCGAATCGTGTCATGACATATCGTGTCGTATCGTGCCGGGTTTTAGAAAATGCCCGGTTGAAACCGGTCACCCTTCATGCGCGAGTCCGACTCACACTTGGCCAATTTTCCCTGCTGACCTGGATACCATAAATTCATGGCTTACAATAATTAACCGTCCAAACTGGACTCCGAAGAAAAATTCATGCATACTTAATTATGCAGCAAGCATTTTGAAGAAAAGTCACATTTTACATCAAAATTACAATTTTATTATAATATATCTATGCAGTTTTATTTTATCCCATTTTATTATTTTTTCAATCTTACAATTATTATTCTATGATCGATATTTTGTCGAATTACAAGATGTTTGTACATCACTGACACGCACACGTAAACATAATTGTATACACAGATGTAAATCAAATTTTGGTTAAGCTTGACAGCTCGGGATTGTTTCTCTATTCCGATAGGTATATTACCTTTATGGAAATTACAGAGAAATTGCGCCGCGTCAGGCCTGTCCCACTCGCGCAAATAGGCATCGAACTGTAAGTACCACCCGCGGGTGGCAAATCAGTAGGGACTCACAAGCGAGCGGTGACGCACGCGCACGAGTTGTTCGTTGCATACCTGCGTATTGCGTAATTGATTCGATCGCTATCACAGAATTGATATTAATTTCACAATGGACAAAAAAAAGAAAAGGGCAAAGAAATATTGCGCAGTGTTTAACTGTCATAACACGGATTGTAAACCAAATTTAACTTTCTTTACTATTCGAAACCTCATTTGTTTACAAAAATAACTAAGTTATACAAACACTTTAAGTGGGTAATATAAGACCAGTTTCAATAATTAAGATACGGTACCTATCGAATCTAAGTACGCGTAACTAGTTACACGCGAATTTATGATAATTAAATCTACATAGTACTAAGACATAATATCTTAGATTAATTCGAGTTAAATTAAATGTAGTTAATTAAATATAAAGATTATGATATTATTTTTAAAAAGAGACAACCCTGATTTCTTCAGAAAAGGTACGAGTTATGCGATAGAAAGAGAGCGGAGATGTAGGCAAATATAATTGTAGGCACCTAGCACTGCGCGGTCGGAATTTGAACTTTATAGTATCGTAGCATGAGTCGTTAATTCTTTAAACGGGTTTCGTTAGTGGGAATTCTGTTGGTACAACTAATACATATTCTGTGGCCGCGTTCACGAATACCAAAGATGATGAATGAAAATTTATTATATTGCAATTCTTTTGAAGACATTCTGTAACACACACAATATAAGCATAACGATTCGATGAGTTTTTAATATAAAACAAGTGTGCGAAAAGTATGTCGTCAATGGCGTAAAAATGCATGAAATGTAATCGTTTATATTTTTTTGTGTGTAAATATTTTGTAGTAAATTTTTGTGCAGGAACCTAGGTAATTGCTATTTTAAGCTGAAAAATAACTCAAACATGTTAAATATTTTCGTATGAGAAAATGATTTTGGTATTACGTTTGTATAAGAATTTCGATGGTACCCGGCCCCTTAACCCCTGGCCCGCGGTCCACCGTGATGTGGCAACGGGTCCGCGAAAGAATTTTATGTGGACCACGCAAATATTGTTTTTTTTTTAAAATTTAATGGCAGAAATCACATTGATTGGATCAACAAGTAACCTTAGATTCAGATTTGACAATTGAGTTTTTATCCTGAATCAATTGTTTGGCCTGACTCTTCAATAGCTTGAGCAGCCTTTATATGTTTGTCATATGTAAGACTTACGTATGGAATCATTAATAATTAACCTTTAAGTACACGCGTTGTTTTGGGTAACGTTCCGTCACGCCACGCGTGACGGAACGTTACCCAAACGTCTAGAAGTACCCCAATATAAATATACATATAAATTCAGAATTGTTTAATAATTTTTAAAACCCGTTTTATATTATAAGAAAATATATTATTTTATTTATGAAAAGCATTTATAAATAATAAACTAACCATTATTTAGACAGTAAAGAACATTTTTATGAACTTACCAATCTCGTGCATAGAATTTTTAGGGCACATATTTAATGTACAAAAATTCAACAAAAATGTCTGCTTCTGACTAACTTATTATTTTTTTCTTATAAAATAAGACTTAGAAATAAGTAATCGAAAGAAAAATTAACACTAAACATTACAAAAAAAAAATTGACAATCCTTGAAAAGTACTACCCTAAACTTAAATTATTCCTTGAATAGACAAGGTAAGTAATAAATAATTTTACTGAATGAGGCTTGCAAATAGTTTTATAGCAAGGCTTATGGACAGTAATAATTAGTTCTGGGACAAAAATAGCATCTTCGCTTCATTTTTGGTGCACTAGGTCTAGACCTATAGACGGAGATCTGATCGGGGATCTGATCGCGCAAATAATACAAATGTGGACGCACCCTAACTCTTCCAAAATGTTTCCAAAAACTTTCAGAGTCATTAAAATTGTATATGATTTGTTCAATTTGATTTTCTTTCAGTCGACAACACATTTTTCCATTTATACATAGCCAATTCAAAAAACAAACAAATAAACACATAAGGGTTTGAGCCAAAATAAATGTATCTTTCTCACATGACTCTTGTGAGAAACATTTCTCACGTTTCTCACAAAAATCAAAAACGTTTCTCACATTTCTCACAAAGATGCGTTCACATAGGTAACTTTTTACTGCTGAACAAATAGGTACCTATGACATATTATGAATTATGATTTAGATGTACAGGAATAAACATAGGATTCAAATATGTACATGATATTTTGTGTTTAGTCTAAGGAAGATATTTAGGCCAATATAATGTGTATACGTATACGCATATAGATATTATGTTGTTGTTGTACCCTAACTCCTAACTTCTTAGGAATTGGACCTTCCATCATCAGCTGAGCTCCATGACATGATAGCTATCAGACTTAAATACCAGAACAACTTAATCAAATACTTGAAAACACGGGGTGCGTGCCTATAAAATTTGAGGGTCGCCCTCGATATCTCTAGGTTTCCATCATCAGAGACTTGGTGACAACGGGACCATCTGTAAAGTATATCTGAAGGTATACCCTTTCAAACAAAAAAGGATTTTTCAAATCGGTTCAGGCGTCTTCCAATAATCGAGGAACATACTTTTAAAAATCCGACAAATTGAGAACCACCTCCTTTTTGGAAGTCGGCTAAAAATAAAACCACCTTCAAAAAACAATCAACCTTTTGACTGACTTTTTGAACCTTCTTCGATATGTAACAAATACTTTTTTTAAAAACACATTAAAATCGGTTCAGCCTAAACGCGAGATAATCACAGCCAAACATACACACATACATACATACAAACTGAGAATCTCCTTTTTTTGAAGTCCGGTAATTTTTATGTAAGACAAAAAAGTACGTAAATAGGATTAAATACTTTGAGAAACGGTCATGTGAGAAATATGACCAGTATAAACGTGCCTTAGTTTTACATTTTTGTTCGACCGTTTCTCACAGGCATACGTAACATGATGCCAACATGCAACTTTTAAATCACTTTATTTGATTATACGCTAAAAATCGGATGCTACGAAAGCGTGACCCTGTTGTATCGGGATCACTTTACTATCAAAATGCTTTGCACTAATAATAAACAAAAATATTAATTATTTTCTTGATGTTAAGTGCGTTTCTCACACGAATTTTTCACAAAAAACATGGACGACCAAAATAAAATCAACAACACAACAGGACACAGAGGGAAACTGACACTTTTTCTTTTTAATAAATGATGTCACATGTTGTTATCTTTAAAAAATGTAGAGAAGTGGTAGTTTCTATAATTCTACAGGGGTGTAAATAGCGTTTCTCACAAATTGTTTCTCACAGGGCGAAATCTAGGATGCTCTCATAAACAATTTTTATTTTTATTATTTGATAAGCTAGGCGGTAAAATATCAACAAAAAAAAAGGCCAGGTACTACATGAACCTTTTATAAAATTCTAATTCTAAGCTTCCTAAGAAATTTTGGAAATTTTGAGCTATTATCGTAACGAGGTAGTGAAATGGACATGTTTCATTTTTATGGACAAAAAAATTAAAAATATTATAAATTACTATGTAAAAAAACTATGCATGTTGGTTTAAAAAGGACATCTAATTTTTAATATACATGGTCCAGTGTAATTAAAAAATAAAAATAAACATGTTTAATTCAATGAACATAGCCACAATTATGGGTTGAAGGCGGAGGACACGATATTTTTTACTAAGGTACATTTATTTTGGCTCAAACCCATAACCAATGTGAAAAAAGTATATACGTTAAATCACGGGTGGGGTCTGCAGATATCCCCACATAAGCGAAAATGTAACTTCTCTTAACAGAGGAGCGACGGACTTTTACTTACTGAAAGACCTCGCGTTGTATTGAGATTAGCCGAAAACGTGCGATCGTAACTTGTCAATTTAAAAAAATACCGTCAAAAAACAGCGCGTGGGGTCTGCGTAGACCCCGCCCGTGACGTTAAAGGTTAATGTCAATGCATGATGAGCTTATTTATAAAAGGCGCCATTAAAACGCATCGAAAACGTTACATAAAGATTAGTCACTTCGTACAAGTCATGATAGTAGAATCTTGGCTACTACATGGCACATGCTACTATATTCAGCATCAGTGCACCGCCTTAAACATTTTATTTTATTTGTGTATTTAATTGGACATTTTCTGTAGATATTTGCATAAACAGGGTCATTTATCATAGTAAATTAGTTGTTATTAATATGTTTTCCCATTACCTTTAAAATATTCTCTTCAGAGCTGAGTAATGCTCTAAACTTAAAGATTTTCGTTCAGTTTAGTAATACAACACAGTTCCAATAATTTTTTTTAATAGTTTTTAATAGTAGTAGGAGTTGTTTTTTAATAAATATTTAAAATTAAAGCAGGAGAAAGAAAAATTACTTAACGGAATATTAACATTCGTCAAACAAACCAAACCACGCACAAGGTAAAACTCCATGGATATTCACTGCGTAAACAATCATTAAAATATTTTAGTTATAGCATAGCTGTGTTTACGAGCATTTAGGATTCAAGTTTGGTGCGATAAACAGCCGTCAATAATATTCTAAACTGCACCTATTAAAAACTTTGTAGCAGCTACATCATAATAACATAATAATTAAACTTATTAAAAAACGTAAAAAAACTAGATGACCCTATGATCTTTGTATCACTTCCCTCCTAATATAAACATCTCTGGACTTCCACGAATATTTCAAGACTGAGTTTATCAAATCGGTCCAGCCGTTCTCGGGTTTTGGCGAGGCTAACAAAATTAAAAAATATTTTTTATTTATTTTTATAGATAGATAACATTACAAGAATGTGTTGCACGATCGCACGATAGATATTCCTGATCCCTTCCATGCACAGAATTATGTATGACATGGATTTTTCGGGAAGAATTTGTGCTAAGCCCGCCAATATTTTCGGATCAAATGAAATTATGTCAAATATTTTAAGCGTGCGTGGTGCGTCGTTAGTGCACAATGCACGTACAAAAAAAGCTTTTCACAAATAACGGTAGAAATACGAAGCGAGGTGGAAAGCAGCACAGAGTAAGAACAACAATATCCTAATATTTACTAATACACGCCTAAAATGTTTTGAAATTCTACGTGCCAGAAGTTAGTAGGAATTTCTGAATGATGATGAATTTTTGATTGAGCTGTTTCCTGCTTCACTTGGGGGAGAGAATTGGAATCTTTCCCTCACCTCTCTAGTTTTTAGACTTTTTCATTTCTCTTTGCGGGTTCCTAGACAGATTGAGCATGTTACATAGCGTCCTCAAGGTTTTCGAAAGGTAAAAACTGTTAAAATAAGGTGGTGTAAAGGTGTTGGCGACACAGGCGAAGCAGAGGTGGGGGAATACTTGTAAGCATTAACGGCACCCATACAAAAAATTATTAATGCGAAAATGTGTCTGTCTGTCTGTCTGTCTGTTACCTCTTCACGCCCAAACCGTGATTTTGCTGCAATTTGCTATGGAGATACTTTGAGTCCCGGGAAAGGACATAGGATACTTTTTATCCCGGAAAATGTATTGTTCCCACGCACTAAGCGAATTTTAGCATCTAGTAGCGATAAAAACGTCAATAACTTAAGGTTCTTGGGACAAATTAGCTAAGCCCTCGCACTTAGAATTGATTAGCGAGCAAAACCGTTGACCTAACCTTGGCACGACCTATCTATTAGTTTATCATCCACGCAAACTTTACCTTGGTCAGATACTTGGTGATATCGGCCCTGCTCTCACGGAACAAAGGTCTTTTGTTCGGAGATCGTAAATAATAATATGAATATAGACGCCAGGCGACAGTGTAGAGACAAGAGCATCATGTGAGCAAAACGCTTTAAAGTCATCAAAAAATTATACTCCTTATACGAGGGCGACTAACGCAAAAAATCAAACATCGTCCTTCTCTCTTCACACTCACGCCCGTCTTTCATATGCCAGGTGAAAAAGGACGACGCGGATTCATCGCCAAATTAGTTTTTTCTCAATAACTCGATAAATAATAAATATACAACATTTTAAAAATCCGCTAGGTCGATTTCTGAATGATTTATAATATATTATGTTAAAATATTAACTTAGTTCAATGCACGGTTATGGAAATAAATGAAAAATTCGTGGAAACTAGATGCATATCTTTGTGATTTTTTTCTATCGAGAAAATTTTAGGATATCGTGTTTTTCAGATCAAATTCTTGGAAATATAATGTAGTATCTAATTTTAGAAAATGAAACAATTCGGGGCTTATTTTCAAGTAAGTAAGTATAAATATGAATTATAAAATCGAAAATGTTGGGTTAGTCGCCCCCTTAATTTGAATTTATAGCATGTCTTCGCAAATATTAAGAGACAGACTTGAGTATTGAGCTGGCGATACTGAATTTTCGCTCTAAGAGCAGGATAAGAAACAGCAATAGCAGTGCACTTGTAGAGTCTAGTAAGTACTACTTTAGTCTTTAGTATTATAGTAGGTACTAGATCAAAATACGAGACATACGTACGCACAGTATTACATATTATATATTATATTGTAATACTGTGTACGTTCGCGAGCAAAAACTACAAAGAATGCCTAAGCATTTTCTATTTTACTAAGCGAAATATGACACGGATGGAAAAGTACGCAAAAACAACCCTGTAGGTAAACGACATGCATATTGCGTAGGTGCACTTTTAAGTGCAAAAATAAGTCGAATACGATATCTGTTTTAACAAGGAAACCGGCTCTACTTTCGAGAGGAGGGAAGGAGATCGTTTGGGGGATTGATGACGTCATTGCTAGTATTGACGTGACTAAGGTCACAAGTTGGTGTTGTCATGGACCCAACATTAGAACTAAAATCCTTAGCAGAAACCTTTTTATAAGAAAAACATTCAATGAAGCTATGTCTAGAATCTACGTCTAAGAATGTTAGCTAAAATTGTTTCTTGCAAGAAAATATGTTTTCTATCATAAGTTAAATTCTTATACATATGGCTTGGAGCACAGAATATATATTAGTAGTACCACTTGGAGGAAATACGATCGTGTTTTTTTTTTCTCTCCTCATAAAGGACATTTAGCATTACGTAATAGAGACACGCACTTTATTCCTCCATTTAGTCCGTCGCTTTGTATACATAATATAATAGATATCACGTTTCCCAATTTGCTAAGAACGAAAACAAAGTTTACATAACAATAAAGTCATTTATTATGTTTGTATACCTAGTCTATTACTCATTCCGCCGCCCTATAATGAGAACTATTTTAGGATAGGTCACACCACCAATTTAATTACTAATTAACTCAACTATTTTGGTATTAATTCTATTAATTAAACTCAAACTAATTAATTTTGATGCCAGCAATAATACTGCACTAACTCTACTCATTTTTAGCATAGTAAAAAAATGCTACAAAGGACAGAGAGAGTGTCGAAATATTTTTTTTTCAGTAAGCTTTTCGTTACTTCGAATTTTAGTAGACTAGATGATGCCCGCAACTTTGTTGCGCCAAATCTCATTTATCGCGCGCAAACCGTACATTTTCCGGGACAAAAAGTATCCTATGTCCTTTCCCGGGACTCGAAGTATCTCCATACCAAATTTCAGCTAAATCGGTTCAGCGGCTTGGGCGTGAAGAGGTAACAGACAGACAGGCAGACACACTTTCGCATTTATAATATTAGTAAGTATGGAAGTATGGATTCAAGATGATAGAAAACGATGAAAAAGGAGATCAATGGAAAGATAGACTTTGAATAAAGAGAAATATAAGAGTAAAAAATTCTACGAAGTAAGTATCGAATTACTTTATTTTCAGTTAGCCTTGCTTGGCCTGCCGATTTCGAATTATATAGTAGAGTGATAGAGTCAATATGATAGAAAACGGGGAAAAAGGAGATCAATGTAAAGATAGACTTTGAATGTAGATTGTAGGTATCGAAATATTTTATTTTCAGTTAGCCTTGCTTGGCCTGCCGATTTCGAATTATAGCAGATTCAATATGATAGAAAACTAGGAAAAAGGAGATCAATGTAAAGATAGACTTCGAATGTAGAGTTAAGACTCTACATACAAAATCTATCTTGTTAACGTAAATGGTACTAAAACTAGGTAGATGTGTGTGGCGTCAACTAGTTTTATGCCTGAATGTTACGTCACAAGTTAGTTTCTTGGCTAAATCCTACATTTTCAACGACACAAACACGAAAGCGGCTACGGCAAACAATGGAAAGGACTTTTCGCATCTAGGTTCTTCCTAATAAGGGCAAAGACGAACTTTATCCATACTATATCCATACTTACATAATACATGATAATATTATGTGAAAGTGTGTCTGTCTCTTTGTCTGTTACCTCTTCGCGCCTAAATTGCTGAACTGATTTAGTTGAAATTTGGCATGGAGATACTTTGAGTCCCGGGTATTAGGACATAGTATACTTTATATCCCGGTAAAATGTACGGTTCCCACGCGATAAACTAGCGAGTTGCGGGCATTACCTATCTAGTACAGGGCCTACAGGGGTTCCCAATCTTTTTCAGCCTGCGGCGCACTTACAAGTTACAAGTCAATATTTTGCGCCCTACTCTACCTATTACAAAAATAATAAATATATACATAAATAAACACCTTTAATGATTATAGCTAGGTTAAGCAAGTAAATAATAATAAACAAATATTTGATCATCTGCCTGCTTTGTATAATTCATATTATAATTTTATTTTATAATATTTGTGGTTATGGATAATGAATAATGATGGAGGATCGACTCACGGCGCCCCTCTTGCCTTTCCACGGCGCACTAGGGCGCCGCGGCGCACAGTTTGGGAACCTCTGAATTCTAGTACATTTATAAATAAATCTTCGAACTAAAAAGTCAAATAAAATCAATACTCTCCACTCTCCAGAGAGTTTGGTTTGACAGGTCTGCTGGGGACGTTCGAACCCGGGTTTCAGTTACAAAGGTTCAAAGTATATTTTATAAGTAACATTATCCATTACAAAATTACTGAGAACATTTTCAAAGAGGGATAAATATTAATAACAAACGGTTCATGTCCACGAATAATAAATATTTTTCATTATTCGTAGGTCCATGTACTCTTTTCCAATTCGACAAGGTAGGTACATTGCAAATTACCTACTTGAAATAAACTATAAATAATAAACAGAATGTAAGAAATTTCTAATTAGTAGTTACTAGTTACCTTATTACTTAGAAAGACAAAACGTTAATATTATAATTAAGACGACGCCTTGATAATTTGGCTGTAGCGATGCCGATTTTTCTCAGCAATGACTAAAGCTAAGAAATTGAAGTTCATTGTCAGTATTCATCATGTCTTTGTCTTTGAATTGCCCATAGCATAACACGATTGGACAACTTTTATAGCACAGAATAATCAATCGAAAAGACCTCTGTAAAAAAAGGGATTCCTATTTTTCCAACGGAGGAGAGTGATTTAAGCTTCCAAAATTTGTACATAAATTGGTTCAAGCATGCACTTTAATTTGTGCATAGCTTATATGAAATGTATTTATGGTTTTTAAATTAAGTGACAAAAACCATTTTGTCGCTTACGCCCTTTCCATTTTTTGCTGTTCCATTGCTTGTTTTCTATGAGAGGCCGGGCCGGCCTCTCATAGAAAACAAGCAATCTAAAACATATCCAACACGGTTTCTTACTTTAACGCTGCGTCACCTTAAACCCTTGTAATTATTAATCACATACTAAGTACGTATTTGTTTTCAAAAACAGACTTATTTTACTTATCTCTTAGACTCTTACGTACTGTCAGAAGCAATTTGCAAAACTACATAATATCTTATATCTTTAAACGAGCAATTCTTGTATAATACGTATATTAGCTCATCTGTCAAGCGCCCAAAATGGGCGCCTTACCCTAACTATTCAAAAGTTCTTCTTCTACTTTGCAGACCACCGATTTAGTATTTTGTTTCAAACATAAAACTTTGTGTAGTTCGCGACTAATAGCTTATTTATTAAAATTTCTAATTATATAAAAATTATATACAGTGTGTTTGTGTAAACACCGTTATCCTTGAAACCATCAAATGAGCCCGTCAAAATGAACAACTTTTTCTATGAGAACAATGCTGGGAACTCAAAAAAAAAATGCCGTCTTCATACCCGTACGGATGCCCGGATCGGCAATTTGTATGGGTATGAAGACAGTTTTTTTTTAATTCCCAGCATTGTTCTCATAGAAAAAGTTGTACATTTTGACGGGCTCATTTGATGGTTTCATGGACAACGGTGTTTACACAAACATCTTGTATAGCTTTCATGGTAATTTCTTTATATAATTTGATCAGTTGAATGAGATTAATTGGAAATTGAAAAATTTTCGAAAAACGAACTGTCAAATCTGACAGTTCTTGACAGATGAGAGGATATATATTGGAATCTCGGAATCGGCTCCAACGATTTTCATGAAATTTAGTTTGAGGGGGGTTTCGGGGGCGATAAATCGATCTAGCTAGGAATCATTTTTAGAAAATGTAATTTTGTTCGTGTTTTATCGAATACCGAGCAAAGCTCGGTCAAATAGCTAGTTATCTTAAATAGACTACAAAGTACTAACTACTAAAAAATACAATGATGTTTTGATTGAATTTTGGTAATATTTTGGTTAAATGTTAAAAATATTTAAATGATGAGTTAATTACAAATTACATTCCAAAGTAAGTCATATAACTCATATTATATTATGAATACGGAGACTAGATCCGTCATATTATCAACAATTGATCAAGGATTTTACATTACCATGCGATTTGAATTTCAAACACGTGCTGCATATTGTGCATAAAGACGTATGAACATACAACACGCGGCTAGAGTCTAGACCATTGATTCCCAAAGTGGTCCAGGTGGACCCCATGGGATCCACGGGAGCCCGATAGGGGTCTACGCTTGCGTGGAAAAAAAATGGGGGTCCACGAGTCGTTAACGGGGGTCTATGAAAATTAGGTGACCCGACTTGACTTCTCCTATGAATATAGGCAGACAATATTATATTCAATATTACAGAGCGAGGAGATTTAGAAATAAGTGAAAGTGTGGTAATTTTTGTGTTAAATAGCTACAAAACAAGAAAATATTTGCGTTTACTTTTTACCACTTCGAAGTGAAGGTTATTGGTTCCTTCATCCTTGTACTGTGACTTGTAACTTGTAAGTCAAACTTAGAATACAAAAAAGTAAACTGGAGGGGGGGGGGGGGTAGCTGTGGGGTCCACCGGATCCAGCAAAATGTTAAAAGTGGTCTATGAGAAAAAAAAAGTTTGGGAACCTCTGGTCTAGACCATAAGTTTTGTGCCTCGTCTCAAGACTAGAACTTTTGACTAGAGAAATATTATTTTTAAAACTGTTTTTTGAACCTCTTATATTATTATCTCTAAAATATTGGTATTTTCGTTCAAAATACCAATGCTAATATTTTTTACAGATTATAAAGAAAAATAGCCACAATCAGGGAACATTATCGACAGACGACAACATTATCTATTTCCTTTTAATAATTGACTTTCATTTCTGATAAAAATTTTAAAAATAATATAATAATTAATAAGTTTAGATAATTATACAAGTCAAGTCACTCAATGTTTCGTAGTGGGTATTATCTGTTTTCTTGTTATTATTTTATTTTTAGAAACAACCTAATAATATTTTTTATTATGAACTACTTTTAGGTTGCTGTCTAGTGGAACAAGAGCCTGCGATGGCCAGACCTTCCTCGGTTTCGTAAAGCTGAAGGTAACCTGTTTGTAAACTTTACCGAGCAGCAAATATGGAGTTTCGGTCGCGGTATCTTTAGAGTTTAGAACTTTAGAAGGTATCCAGTTTTGAAGGTCTACCTGACCTTCGAGAAATAGTAAAGCTTAACTTCATAGCTAATATTCTTTGCGGTAAGTGAAGGAATTTCGTCTTCCAGTGCCGGAAATTTTTGACCGTTGCTTCCCACTGCTAGACACCCTCAAAGTCTAATAAGAAAGTTTAAAGTTGTCTGACAACCGTCAAAAATGTCCGGCACTGGAAGACGAGATTCCTCCACTTACCGCGAAGAATATAAGCTATAAAATTGAGCTTTACTCTTTCTGTAAGGTCAGATAGACCTTCAGGATACCTCCTAAAGTAACCGCGACCGAAACTTCATAGTTGCGGGTCGTTCTTACCTCTGTAAAGGTCACAAACATGTCAACTTTCAGCTTTGCGAAACTGAGGAAGGTCTGGCCGTCGCAGGCTCTTACTCTATAGCCTAGAACTTGAGATTATATAATATTTTGTACTACCATATAGGTACATAATGCTTGCACCTCATCCCACCAAAGAGACCTAAGTTAAAAACACTGTGCTTTCCTGCCAGTTTCGCCTAGCGATCATTATGTTGTGACTTGTAGGCGGTCTATAGCCTCAGAATACAGAACGAACAACAGAACAAACAATTCTGTATTCTTCTATAGCATAAGTTTGTTGAGTAACTTCAGTATGACTGTTAGAACATTAAACTAAGTATTTAAACCTAGGCAAAGGCATCTAAGTTCCACATACACCGACCTTGTGAGTAACACTTTTGAAACAGTTTAAAATACTCGCACTATATAGGACCATAAAGATAAGACAGACGCATACGTGCAAATAAAACGAACATAAAACTACAATAATTTTACTAACGACATACAAATGGGTTTATCGTTAGCCACCCATTACTATGTTAGTTGTTACTAAATAAATGTACTCGTACATTGAAAATATTTACTTGAGTTTCTTGGTACAGTTAGAGTCGACATCCTTACTAATATTATAAATGCGAAAATGTCTGTCAGAGAGACAGATTATTAGTATTTCTGTCTATCTGTTACCTCTTCACGCCTAAACCACTGAATAATTTTTGCTATTTGGTATGGAGATACTTTGAGTGCCGGGAAAGGACATAGGATACTTTAATGCTTTTCATCCCGGAAAAATGTTCGCACGAATAACACGATAAACGAATTTTGCGGAGTTTTGGCCACCAACTAGTAGTAACTATTTATTAATCTGTGGTACTTGGTATTGCTAAACGATGATTTTGATCTACTTAAACAAAGGGAAGATTCAAGATAGAGACTAGTTGGAGAGAAGTTTTAAAAAGTTGCAAGGAATATTTAGGGCCCGAATCGATACTTCATAGTTCATAGTCCGTACTCCAAAGAATTAAACCGAAGGGGTTTAAATTCTGTATTCTAATAAAAAGATGCACAGTGCCTATACATACTTATAGATAAACGATATTTTGTCTCTGTTACGTTACGTTTATAACGTTAGATAAGTCGCTTTCTAGACAAAGACCAAACAAATGGATATTTAATTATAAGTAAGAGACAAAATATAACATACAGTACAAATAAAGGATGGAAACCACCATCTAATTTTAGGGGATTCTGTCAGCCAGCCTTGACTTTACTAGGTCAATGTGAAATCTACTGGAGCCAACCAAATTGTGACCTTTTACGAGGATTATGCGTATAACATGTAATTTATACTTCTAATATGTTATTTGGGTGGCCTTCATTTATTAAGGGAAGAAAATGTAGTCGATCGAATAGGCATATAGACTTGACAAGGTTTACTGTTTTCTTTTTTAAACATGAATGATTCCAGTGGGATACACAGTCAAAGAGTAACTTGTTTACGAGTTACATTGACATTACATAAACGGCCAAATGTTCTCTGGTACAATCAATATAATTCGCCAGTAAACGAAAAATGCTCTGACATTGCTCATAGAATAAGCACGCTAAAGAGGAAGTAGACATGTCTACAGAAGAACAGACGGTCGATGGAGCGGATAAGTGTTAGAATGGAGACCACGATTAGGCAGACGTAGAGTTGGACACCATGCAGAATAATCGCGAGGAAGCTCGTGACGGCTAGCGTTTGTTGGGCTTGGGGTTGCCAACGTTTATCAGTGGCAGGGCCGGATTTATATTTTTTTATGAGTAAAGGCCACTTTCATTATGTCGCCCCTATGTACGAACTCTGCCGCCATCCTAGGATGCTGCCACCTCCCCTAGGACGCCATAGGACGCTGCCGCCCATAGGCCATGGCCTATACTCCCTATACATAAATCCAGAGCTGCTGAGCAGTGCATAGGCTGATGATAATGAAATCAACACTATTGTACCAAAAAAATAATAGGCTATTGTAATCGGATGTGAAAACGGAGCATACTGTATCAGATGGCTGGTCGCAATATAGTTGAATACAGTGACATGCGTCTGCGACACAATTGCCACAATTAAACTGATTGTGAGCAAGTCGCTGGCAATTTGTGTCGGTACATGACACACTCATATATTGTAGAGGCCAGGCCCGGGGCCAGAGACCTACTACAAAACCGTTTTGAGACACAAACAATTGAATCAGAATGCCGCGTCATACTGTAACAAACCTGAAATTACGTTGTTAGAGTAGGACACGGTATTCTGATTCGATCGTTTTATGTCAAAACGGTTTCGTGGTACGGTCCATGAAGCTAGCCTTGAATAAATCTGTACCCTGACACTTTAGTCCAATATTATTTTATACAGAGTGGTTCAGTGTTAGATCCAGTCCGTTTAGACTTTAAGATCAAACCGATCAACCGATCAAAATTTCCGTATTATACGCAAAATAAACAGATATTTTGATAAATAATTTTACACTTTCCTTGCACTTATTCCACTTTATTAATAAATATATTAAAATAAAGTGGAATAAGTGCAAGGAAAGTGTAAAATTATTTATCTGAACATGAATTTCCACCAAGAAGTGACAGTACATTCAATATCGTATCCAGATATTTTGAGTTTGACCAATCAGAAAGCCTTTGACGCTTCTAAGATTGAGTAAGTATACCATTTTGTAGATTGATAGGAGACGGACTAGATCGAACTAGGATTGAAGCTGTATTACTGTTGCATTAAAAACTTTGAATCGGAGTTCACAGAAAGTTACGCAAAACGACAATGGAATGAAGATTATAATGATTAAAACATATTTTAGCCAAAGGTCCAGTAGCCACAGGCATAATCCTTTGAAGTAACGTAAATTACAAGATTTCATTTAGACCTCATTATTATTTTAATGAGATTTACAAGGGACCGACAAAATATTTTATTATGAAAATAGAGTTTTTAAAACGTGTTTGATTTAAATAAGGTTTAGGACAAAAAATGTAGGTATTTAATACTTTAGAAAACTTTAACCCATCAATCCCCAAGCGGCACCCGGCTGTCGTATAACAATTGAAAATCGATTCCCAAAGACTAGGTTTATATTTCAAGAGCTCCGATAAACAATAATTGTAGAGACAAGATTAAAAACTTTGAATAGTTAAACAGTGCACGCTGTATACTTTTTAAATATTATTTTAAAATGTACATTTTTTGCATTTATTAGCCCCTTTGCCCTAGAGACTGAAAGTCACACCTCGGTGGATATCTAAATTTAGCTGATGTGATTAATAGCCGTTACCTAAGCGATAACCATACTTTGTAGTTGCATGAGCAATGAGTTTTTAGAGGGCACTAGTAATAAATTTTTTTAATTCGTTGGTTGTCGTGGCTTTACATGTTTACGTTGTATCCAATGGAACGTTTGGACTTTGGAGTATACAATCCACAATTTGATGAGGACAAAAAAAGCAAGAGAAATTAAGACAAATAGAGGCTGGATTACTGTTTTTCCAGACATTACTGATTGGTTTAAGTTAAGTTCTTTACATAAGAAGACATTTTGTATAAAAACGAGATAATTTTACGAAATGTCTTTCTCCGAAAAAACTTTTAGGGTGAACATTGAACAACGCAAGGGCTTTACTAAAGTCCTACGATATTTTCATTTCTAAATTTTCAGTCCGATTTCCGAGGAATAAAGAGATAGTACCATCGAGGTAATTGATTCCTAGGCAGTTGACGGACCTACGTCATTTGGTCGGCTTATGTCGGTCGGATGGGTTTGGCTAAACACGACCAAATTATTTAGGTCCGCCCATCTACCTAGGAATCAACTTCTCTGATAGTACATTTAATCTTTTATCTCAAATTATTATCAATTCAACGTTTATTTTTATTAATCTCTCTTATAATAATGATGCAGTCTTTACTTTAAAGGCTATGCAAATTGAAAAATTTGCTAAAGTATCGTGATTAGTCATTCGTATTATAGAGATCCATACTTCCATACTTAATATTATAAATGCGAAAATGTGTGTTTGTCTGTTACCTCTTCACGCCCAAACCGCTGAACCGATTTTGTTGAAATTTGGCATGGAGATACTTTGAGTACCGGGAAAGGACATAATATGATACTTTTTCATCCCGGAAAAACGTACGGTTCCCGCGCGATAAACGAGTTTTGGCGCAACGGAGTTGTACATTATAAAGATACAGCTTCGTTTATCTTTCTGAAATTCCGTTGGCTTAGATTGTAATGGATAACGCACGTTATCTGTTATTTATTTCCATTTCAATTTTAAACTCTTTTGTGTATGTAAATATCGTTATTCTATTTTAAGCTAAATTTATGTAGAGTTTAGGCAATTTTGGGGGGCTGGGATTCGTCCGATAATATCTTGCTTGTTGGAAATTTGTAGTATAATGTATATAAATTAAACAAACCACAGTAACTACAAGAATTAAATATT
Organism: Polyommatus iphigenia; assembly: GCA_963422495.1. Lineage (NCBI taxonomy): Eukaryota > Metazoa > Arthropoda > Insecta > Lepidoptera > Lycaenidae > Polyommatus > Polyommatus iphigenia. The sequence goes on from OY730189.1 coordinate 15,461,008, forward strand.
ATGTGAAATAAAATATGATAGCCTTACTTTATGTATTTCACTCTATTAAGTTTTTAATTATTTTACTCAAGGGATTTAATTAGGTACTTTACTCCTGTAGCAAGTACATTTTACTTTGCTCACAGAATATATTAAGTAGGTATTTATTGGGCTACAATTTGAAACTCTATCGAATTACGAATACAGTGAATTGTTCCAAATAACTAGATGTATAAATTGATTAGAGAATAGAGACGAAACGATAAGAGACTCGTGTAACTCCTGTCAAATGTGTAGTACAATTAACAAGCAGGTAACTCGCAACAATAATTATTATTGTTACCGAAACTAATTCAAGGTTATAACGACAAGGTGTAACGATACAGGAGGCCTACTACGAAATCGTTTTAGACTCAAACAATCGAACGAGAATGCCGCGTCCTGCCCTAACAAACACCATTTCACGTTTGTTAGAGCGGACACGGCATTTTCGTTCGATTGTTTGAGTCTCAAAACGGTTTCGTGGTATGGCCCCTGTAATGATTAAAACGCTGTTTTCAAACTAATTTTATTTCGTTTAGTTTGTTTTATTTGATGTGTGCTTTGGAAACTTCTTTACTTCTTCTCCTCTACTTTTTTAATTTTTAATTAAAATAACGTTTTTAGATAGACTCTACAATCTACATAGAGCGGTGTGAATTGCAAGAATAATGTTACTGTGTACCAAAATTATAGTGATTATTTTGGTTCATGGGAAATAATGCAAAACAATATCCTTTACTTAGTTACTTTAAACAAAAGCAGAGTTTTCGTTATGACACAATGAAATTTCATGCTAAAAGAGGCTTAGCACAATCAATCAACATTTTTAAGTTCCTGGGAAATATTTCGAACGATTTAGTTAAGTAGTTTGAACAATAGAGGAGTTTAGAGGAGTTTTTGTTATGACAACATGGAAATTTCATGCTAAAGAGGATTCACGCCATAGTCCTTCTTACCTCATGGGCTTTGTGTGGTTCCCCACCCCAGATATCCCTCCAGTGGATCAAGTGGTGCAGGTGGTTCCTGTAGTGGGTTCGGTGGTCCCGCTTCTTGCGGGAGTCGGTGGGGGAGGGCGGAGCCGTCAGCGATTGTCGCCGGCCACTAGACACTTTCACTACAGAAGGTTGGTTCGAGTTGAGCAGCCTCTCGGTTTCTGGTTCGTCGGATGATATACTGTCGGTGAGCATTCGAGTCGATTTAGACCCTTCGCGAATCAAATTGTTGTGGCTCCGATCCATGTTTGAATTTGGAACATTAATTTTTTTTAGCGTAACGAACGAAAGCACGCACGTAAAATGCGTGCGTCGTGGCGGGCGGCGGGCGCAGACTGCGGCGCGTCGCCCGCACGTGGGTCGACCACGTCAAAACAAAACCGCAAATCTGGTTCTTATCGTCGACTGAACTTGGGCAATAAACACCCGTGTTTTGATCTGTAGGTTCATTGGCATTAACGGGATACTACATCAATTTTCCGCGAAATTCAAAATGGTTGTTACATATTTACTATATTTTTCAGATTACAAGTCGTTGTAAAAACTTTTAGAAAACTTGAAAGTAGGCCTAATATTATAATAATAATAATATCTATGGACGCTTCACACCACGTCAGTCTGGCCCCGTGCTAAGTACCTAAAGGACTTGTGTCACAGGTACCAGACAACGGAAATATAATATTTAATACTTTTATACTATACATATATTAAAGATTTTTATTATATCATACACATATTTAATACACATCCAGACCCGGGAACATTGAAAACTTTTGTTCCATCGGCGGGATTCGAACCCGCGACCCCCGGCTTGAGCTACCAACGAGCTCACCACTGAGCCACAGAGGTTGTCGTATTATTGTGTATCTAAGATAGTTGATAGTAAAATTGTATTTTATATTATTGTATCGAGTTTATTATACTGAAAGCAATAGCATACTATGTACTACACACATGAAATAGAGTGCCATGGAATACTTAGCTTATTCTTTTCTTTAAAAAATACAAATTTTACTCACAAAAGTATGTGGGTGTCTGTCAATTTGTATGTACAAGCAGAATAAAAAAGTCAGCAAAATTTGTTTTTACATTATTTCACTATCCTATTTTACCAATTTGTGTCCTGAAAGTATAAACTAAGGTGACCAATATCATGGTCAAATATAAATAGATACACTGTATTCACACATCATGACAAGGTCTTTTTTATCAGTTGAGTGTCAATTAACGCTTTCCTTCCCAAACGGTCGCATGCGACCGCGAGAACAAAAGATTTCCAAGAATCGGCGATCAAGGTGTTAATAGCTAAACTAAGACATCACAAAATTTTTGAATACTTTAAAAAAAGTAAAAAGTTCAAAATGATCAATCACACTTTAATCACCTTTCAACTGTTTAGACTTTAGGTTCAAGTGTTTAGTGTTTAGTAGTTTTGATACAGGAATGTACCTTTTTTAAGGTAATATTGAGTAATACATTTTATGGTAATATGGTATGTGGACTGTGGTATGGTAAAGTCAATACAGTACAGAAAACTTTTTGATAGAATTAATACATCTATTCAGAATTTACAATTTTCATTTTAACCTATCAACTCCAAAATGGTTGAATTCAACCGCGTAAACAATAGATTTCCAAGGATCCGCAATCAAAGGATTAATATATACCTATTGTATAAATTTAATTATAATTTTATAGCAGAAATTAATTTATACCCATTTTAAGTGATCATCATAATATTTTAATTGCCATGACGTCTCTTTGCTGAGTCATTTAAGTTCCTGGGACATTCAGTTCTGAATGATGAACTAAGTATAAAGTACATAACCTTTTGCTGTTCAATTATTGTGAAAAAGATAGAGACAGAGAGAGATGTTATTGAATCTTTAAATTGGTAAATTGACTATTGATACATAGAAGTAATAATATAATAAGACTAAATGACACCTAAAATGGCAGCTTGGTGAGAAATTATAGATAATTTTAAGTTACAACTATGCAATGCAATTAAATATCCTAACAAATGCTTAAGACAATGACCAACTGTGTCGTTCTTTGTTATATTATTATAACTTTTCAGAACTTTTTTGTCCTGGGTGGTCACTGGTCACACTTTTGCCGCAAATTTAGAATAAAAAAGATTATTCTTATTTATAAAATAAAATAACGCTATTACATAAGTACTTATAATGATTTTGTAATAAAAACCAGGGATTTATTGTGAATATAATATTATAACAGTGATCAACGAACTTACTTGACTAAAAACTGAAGAGAAGGTCTACGTAGCCGGATAGCACAGAACACTGTAATTATCGTTATACTTTCAAGCTTTTTAGCATGGTAACTACATAATTTATATTATAATTATTTTGTTTTAGTTAAAAAATATCAGAAATTCAACATCGTCGAGAAAAGCAAATTTAAACTGACTTTGACATTTCTGATTTCACATTACAAGATTGTATTGACATTTGACATTGATTACCATTTTTTTATTTGAATCTGTGCTCACCGCTGTGACCATAAAGGTAATATACCTTGAGAGTTTTGGCGGGCATGTGAAAGAGTGCTGTTGTGTTTTTGTATTATTTTCCTAAAATTGTGTTAGCTGGGTTTTTAATGTGTAATATTGGTAGAATATTAACCATTAGATATTCGTGTTCATGCACAATTGTAGGAAAGTGATGTTATATCCAGAAACGTGCTATTTTGTGTTCCCTCCAAAACTCCATCGAAAGTTTCAGTAAAGCGTCTACCACTTTACTGAATCGACCGACTTGACTCCTGTGACTGTATTGACTTTTACTTAGACTTTGACTAGACTTTAGACCTGACGATACATGAAAACGATGATGAAAATTATAATAGGAGGAATATGGTTTTCCCGCCAAATTCCTTACCTTTTTACCTTGTCTGTGGCACAACATACACATCCTTTGTGTCAAGTTGCCAAAAAAGAAGAAAAAGAAAGAAAGAAAGAAGATATACCTTAGGAAGCGCGGGAAACTTCGGAGTAGGCGGAAGTGTTTTCTGGAAAAATTTTTTGCAAAATTATAAAAAATAGGATAAGGAGGGTTAAATTTGTAAATTATTGAGTATTTTAATTATTTATTACTTTTATAAATAAATTTAGTGTAGTTAGCAGTATATATTGGTAAGTTTTTTTTCGTGTATATATTAGTAGGTCCTGTTGTATAAATTGTAAAAATTAAACTATTTTGGGTGGTTCAATGAATGAGCCGCCCGACCCTGCGTCGGGGCCGGGCCCGGGGCCCGGTCCTGATGTAGGCATGAATGTAACTATTACAACTGATATGGACTATGAACATGAGATGTGTGGGAGCCGCAAACGGCCGAAAACAACTTTCAAACAAGACTTTCTAACAGATAATATAATATCGAATACGCCAACAAAACCATCAGAATCTACTGACTCACAAATTATTAAACCTCGTATGTACACTACTACTGATAGTTACCCGTATGTTGTACATGTTCAAAGGATTACATCATCTTTACAGGATGGTACCACTCTGCATCCCCTTATCTTAGGCAAATTTTTTAAAACGCATAATGTAAATAATATAGTACCAGGTAGCATTAAGAAAATAGGTAGGAACCGTTGTACAGTAGCTTTTAAGTCATACATAGATGCCAATAATTTTGTGACTAATAAAAAGTTGGAGTCTTTTAAGTTAAAGGCATTTATTCCTAATTTTAATGTAACTAGAATGGGTGTAGTTAAAAATATCCCAACAGAATGGACTGATGCTGAAATATTAGAAAATTTAGAAACACCAGTAGGTTTTGGTTTGCCAAAACCAAGTTTAGGTTTTGGCAAAGTATTAAAAATTAGGAGGATTAATTATTATAAGGTCAAAGTAGAAAACATTGTCGAATGGAAACCTTCTCGTTCTGTGGTTGTTACTTTTGATGGACAAATCTTGCCTCCTAAAGTTTATATTTGCTACAATTCATTACCTGTAGATTTGAATATATATCTGACTATTCAGTGTTGCAATTGTTGTAGATTTGGCCATACAAAAACAATTTGTTGATCAACACCACAATGCTTCAAATGTGGCCAAGAGCATTCAGCAGATTCATGAGTGAATCAGAAAACTGCATAAATTGTTTAGGTAATCATTATGCTACAAATAAAAACTGTTCCGAATTTTCTAGACAGAAAGCAATAAAAACTTGTATGGCTGAAAAAAATATATCATATGGTGAAGCTAATAAATTGCAGCCTCCTATTCTAACCGGCAGAAGGTCTTATGGTGATGTTTTGACATCCAATGCACAGTTTTCTGATTCTTTTATGACAACTCAGGATAATAATGTTAGATCTTATAAAAAAACTTTTTATTCAAAGCGTACTCCACAAATTCCAGCTGGTAAGGGGTATGATAAAAATTTTCATAACAGTATTATCAAAGAATATCAAATTCCTTCATCTGAAAACGGCTGTGCATATGTTGACTCTGAAACAAGAAAGGAATTATCAGACAAAAAGATTGACACAAACACAATTCTAAACGTATTATCTGCTCTTGTTAGTGCTTTGCAACAAAATAATACTCTAAAACCGTCCAACGTTGCTTCTATAAACAAATTGATTAAATCTGTTGATAACAACAACAACAATGGATTCCAACATAATACAATGGAATTGTAGAAGTATACTTAATAAAAAAACTGATTTGATTTACCTAATAAATAAATATAACCCAATAGTTATTGTCCTTTCCGAAACTTGGTTACGACCATATTTTGCGTTTCGTATTCCAGGTTATTATTGTCACAGACTATTAAGAGATACTACGTATATTATTGTGTACGAGATGACAGATCTGACGGGTATGGTGGGGCTGCCATGTTGATAAAAAATACCATACCTTTTAAAGTATTGACATTGCCACATGTAAATAGTACTAATTTCAATAGAGTCGGTGTACAGTTATTAAATCCTAATATGTATATTTTCTCATTGTATATAGCACAAAATTCTTCCTCCACATTTCTAGATTTAAATGATTTGATTAATTCATTTTCTGGCCTAAAGTTAGTAATGGGCGACTTTAATGCTCATCATCAGTGTTGGGGAAGCGATGTGTCCAATAGAGATGGTGAGGATTTATTGGAGATCATAGATAAATTTAATTTATGTGTGCTTAACACGGGGGATCCTACACGGGTCGTGAATATTAATGAAAACAAAAGTGCAGTTGATATTTCCATTTGTTCTCCATCATTAGCACCGAATATATCTTGGCATACTTTAACTTCTTCATATGGTAGTGATCACTACCCTATACGTTTATCTTTAGCTTACAAGAGTAATAGCATAAATAACAAAAGAATAAGAAATATATATAAATTGGATAAATTTGATTGGAGTAAATTTAAAAATGAAATAGATTGCAAAATTAAAAATCTTCCTGAAATTCGAATAGGAAACGAAGTAACTGCTTCTGAATTGTTAGCTAAAACAATTATTGAAGTTGCTGATAAGCAATTCCCTACGAAGAAACCAATGGGAACCAAAGTTCCATTCCCCCCGTGGTGGGACTCCGAATGTTCGGAAGCAGTTAAAAAAAGAAAAATCATTGAAAAGGAATATGCTAATAATATGTCCAATGAAAATTTTGATAAATTAGTGCAAATTAATAAATCGACTCGGATTTTTTTAAAACAAAAGAAGCAACAGGGTTGGAAAAAATTCTGTTCATCTCTATCCCCATCCACATGTCCTTTTGAAGTGTGGAAAAATATAAAAAGATTTAGATCTGTATTCAAAGAACAGACCATGGTACTTCCTAAAGACTTTTTAAGTAATTACGTTGATCAATTAGCTCCATCTTCAGTAGTAGAATATTTTCCGGTACCTTTTCCATCTTGTTACATAAGAGAACATTCGTATTCTGCGCTAGATTCTCCATTCACAATGATTGAGCTCAAAGGTGTTTTATTAAGTGTCAATGATTCTACTCCAGGCATGGACGGTATTCCGTATTCTTTTTTGGCTAACTTAGGGGATAAAGCATCAGGCTACTACTTACATCTTATTAATACGGTCATGATTTCTGGAAACATTCCTGACTCTTGGAAATCTCAGGAAGTAATACCAATTTTAAAACCTAATAAACCTGCAGACGAAATTACTTCATATAGACCAATAGCCCTATCATCAGTTTTAATTAAAGTTGCTGTAAACCTAATTAAGAATAGATTAGAATGGTTCCTGGAGCATCATAAATTATTGTCAAACAGTCAGTTCGGTTTTAGAAAAGGTAAATCTACTATGGACAGTTTAAGTATATTTACTACAGATATTCGAATAGCTTTTGTAAATAAACAATACGTTGTGGCTGCCTTTTTAGATATTAAGTCTGCCTATGATAATGTTATAATATCAATTCTAGCGGAAAAAATGTTGAAATTAAATATTCCTCCCATTCTTATTAGGTTTATAATTAATTTAATTAAAGAAAGGTTAATTTCTGTATTTTTCAACGATATTGAATGTCTTATTCGTACCATATTTAAAGGATTGCCACAAGGGTCGGTTTTAAGTCCAATACTTTATAACATTTATACGTACGATTTGGCCTCAGTAATTGTGAAATTTGTGAAAAAATTGCAATATGCAGATGATTTAACTATTTATGCCATCAGTGCAGACATTCATGCCGCTTGCAGTTCATTAAACCAAAGTCTTGTTGCCCTCAAACAGTGGCTTTTTGATAATGGACTAGATTTAACTGTAGAGAAAAGTAGTGTAGTAGTATTTACCAAAAAACTTTCTATTCCAAAAGTAAACATCTCCTATGATAATAAACCAATTCCGGTTAAGAAAAGTGCAAAATTCTTAGGCGTTCATATTGATAATAAATTAAATGGTAACACACATATTGATTATGTGATTTCTAAATGTGAACGTAATTTGAATATGTTAAGATGTCTTGCGGGAGTTTGGTGGAGAGCTCATCCGTTCTGTTTAAAACTCATTTATAATGCAGTTATTAGAAGTGTCTTAGACTACGGTATATTTTTATTAGTAGGTGATAATTTGTGTGTCATGAATAAATTAGATAAAATTCAATCTAAAGCTCTCCGGATAATAAGTGGAGCTATGAAGTCAAGTCCCATTAATGCCTTACAGGTAGAATGCACTGAGCCACCTTTGAGTCTAAGAAGACAATATTTATGTGACAGATTTGTTTTTCGTTTAAAACAGTACAAATTCCATCCATTGTTAGAAAAAGTAGCTCAACTGAATACTGTTTTAGAGTCACATCCCTTTTATAAAAGGTCTCTGCCATGCCTTATTGTAAGTTATCGTAAACTTCTTTCAATATCTGCTCCTATTTATCAATTTGATGTACTTCCTTTGTTCTCATATAATTTTGAAAGTCTGTTGGTTGAACCTGATGTAAAATATGATTTAGGTGTGATTAAAGATAATAATATAAATAATTTTATAAACGCCCAATATAGTGATTGGCATCATATTTTTACTGATGCTTCCAAGTTTCAAGAAACAGGAAATGTAGGAGTTAGTGTATATCATAGTCAATATAAAATACATCAAAAAGTTAAAATGCCTATAGAAAGTTCAGTATATTCCGGAGAATGTTTTGCCATTTTTAAAGCTATAGAATACGTATTAATGTTTAAATTAACAAAGACCATTATCTTTTCAGACTCAAAAAGTGCATTACAGGGTATTGAAAAATTTCCGTTTCGCAGCAAACCCTATCACCATATTATTTTTGATATCAGATATAAACTTTATAAATGCATTGAGAAAGGATATACAGTAGCATTTTCTTGGGTTCCTAGCCACTCAGGAATTTTAGGCAACGAAAAAGCAGATGAAATAGCTAAGGATGCAGTACAGAGTGGTGACATGTATCCATTTAAAAGTTATCCCAGTGACCTTTTGAGTTTACCGGAAATTGTTTTATGCTAGTCGCCATTAAAAAAAAAAAAAAAAAAAAAATATATATATATATATATATATATATATATATATATATATATATATATATATATATATATATATATATATATATATATATATATATATATATATATATATATATACCTTAGAAAAAGAAACCCAGTAGAATCATTCTCAGCGTGCCACTGAAAGGGACAACAAGAAAAGTAGTTAGTGTTACCAGTAATAAGAGATATGAAAAAATTACCCACGGATCTAATATTATATTAATGCCAAGTTAAAAACTTTCAGTAAATATAAATGTAAATAGTCTTTTACATTTATATTATATATATATTATGTACTTACTGAAATTTTTATATTATTATTCGACACCAAAAATATAATATTATTGTGACATTTTTTCGGTCGTAACTCGTAAACTACTTTACTTCAAAGTTCAAACTATTTATTTAGATATAATCTATATATATATAAAAATGAATTTCCAATTGTGTTAGTAACGCTATAACTCGATAACGGCTGAACCGATTCTGCTAATTTTAGCCTTCAAATAATCCTTGAAGTCCAGGGAAGGTTTCTCAGTGACACGAAGTTCACCGGAACAGCTAGTATATTGTATTAGTCATGATTTATTGCATTAAAGACCACCAATCTATTAGAATTATACGCGGGCGAACCCGCGGGTAAAATCTGGCATTAGCCATTAGTGTATTAAAAAAACACAATTCAATCATCAACATATTTATTTCACATAAGTAGTACATTAATTGATATGCTCTAAGCCCCATACAATATCTGTCAAACTCTTTATTTATTTGAAGTTTAATAATCATTAAATATTTCTGAGTACGGCAGTAATTATTTAAATTTTAAAGAAGTATTTTATATCGGGCTTTGGCCCACCACACTTTCCCACCACTGTGTCTCCTGTGTCACCAGAATCGACAGCGGTATCCAACCACAAAAACCCTTTGATATGATCTCAAGGAGCCCGAGAGACATGCTAAAGCTGTCTTGGGACCCGCATCGAAATTAATCAAAAGAAGATAGGAGGAGCAGGAAATATTCCCATTTTCCCTCCCCATACAAAGCGGGAGGTCTCACTCGATGGGTTAGGTACCTGATGCTTCGCTCTTAGAATCTAGGAGCTGTAATAAAAAATATTAATTTAATTTCTGTACACACTACACAGATAAGAAGTACCTAATTAATTATAAATAAATTACCTTGACAGGCACAGAAAAAGAAATGTTTTCTTTCCAACATTTAAGTAATACATCTTCTTTATTAAAATGTCTACTGTATATTCTTGAACCACGTGGTGGGTCCCATTAATTCAGTCTATTTGTTGCAGTTCTCCATAATTTACGGATTTCAGGGTCATTAGGAAGTCTGAAAAAAAAAATTGGATACATAATAATTGTATTGAAATAGTACTTTAATCCATCAAGCCCCGGTGATTGCGACAACAATTATATAATACAATAGCATTTCCAAGAATCCGCGATCGAAGGATTAAAAATATAAAACCGACTTCAAAATAATTGTACTTAATTGAGAATTAAAATTACGTTATCTCAAAACTACTAGACCGATTTTGATTAAACTTGCAGTATTCCTTAAGTTGAACAATTATACCAAACTGCACAACAAAAAAAGAATTACTCAAATCAGACTTATAGTTCCGGAGATATGCAAACAAACATAAAAACATACATAAATACATACACTTTTGAAATTTGTTTCATTTGTTCAGACACTGGTCTAGACTAACATATTATACAAAAACTGGGCAGTTCTAGAAATATTACATACATACCTACGTTTCGAATTGATAACATCCTTTTTTGAAGTCGGTTAAAAAACAACAAAATGTTGAAAAAAACATATTTACTTAAATTTTCCCATTAGCAGGGTAATTAATGTAAGCAACATCTGGCAACACTGGCATTTTAAGTTATAAAAACAAAATACATAAAATACAATTTAATAGATGCTAATTTTAGTAAAATATATGTTTAATGTGAACAATATTAATAATTGAAGAAAGATAATTTATAAAAACTGTGATGCTAATAAAATAAAACGAAATTTTTGAAAACTTACGTGTGAAAAGATATTCCCTCAATTTTCCATAAAGTATTGCTTTTACAGCCCATAACACTACATCCCAACATTATTTTAATATAGTGCACATACACATCTTATAAGAAAAACACAAACCACTACTTCTACGTTACAATAATTAGTTAAATCAAACAAAATTTGTAAATCACAGCTGTTTGTTTACGAAACGTCAAACTTTGGTTTGCTCCTACAGGAGTATCACATTGGAAAAAATGGCCATGCGGTGAGGGACAGAAAATAATTATTTTATCTCTTTTCTCCACAAGCAATATGTAATTAACTATCTCTTTCTTTGTGTGAGTGAAAAAGAAATATCCAGCTGTCTATACTTTTTCTCTGTCTACGTAATATACCTACCTATCGGAATAGAGAAACAATCCCGAGCTGTCAAGCTTAACCAAAATTTGATTTACATCTGTGTATACAATTATGTTTACGTGTGCGTGTCAGTGATGTACAAACATCTTGTAATTCGACAAAATATCGATCATGGAATAATAATTGTAAGATTGTAAAAACAGAATGGGATAAAATAAAACTGCATAGATAGGTATAATAAAAATTGTAATTTTGAAGTAAAATATGACTTTTTTTCAAAATGCTTGCTGCACAATTAAGTATATGCATGAATTTTTCTTCGGAGTCCAATTTGGACGGTTAATTATTGTAAGCCATGAATTTCTGGTATCCAGGTCAGCAGGAAATCTGAAAAATTGGCCAAGTGTGAGTCGGACTCGCGCATGAAGGGTGACCGGTTTCAACCGGGCATTTTCTAAAACCCGGCACGATACGACACGACATGTCATGACACGATTCGACACGACAGGTTACGTCACGTCACGTCACATCAGTATACGACACGACACGACTTCACTAGACCCTATTAATTTTCAATTCACTCTCAATGAGCCCTTTTATTTGATGCCCATCTTGCAGAAGTGCTTTTTTAAACTATTCCCCTATCTTGGATGAGCAGCCATATTGGATGTAGAATGACATTACATATGTGCAAATTTCAGAAGTCTATTACTATAGCGGTTCTTGTTATACAGCCTGGAGACAGACAGACGGACGGATGGACAGACGGACAGGCAACGAAGTCTTAGTAGTAGAGCGGGACCCGACTACTAGGAAGTTTTACCCTTTGGGTGCGGACCCTTAAAAACGATAAATTATGTATGATAGTATATTAATATACTTAAACTAATTATAAACTACGGATGAGTATGTTATCATTTCAACATTCGTAGATAATTAGTATACTTAACTAAAAAATATTTTCATATCGATACTACTTATCGGTAACTTGATGCAGCTCTAGTGTAAAATATATGAAAATTGTTTACACAAAATATCCTTAAATTGTGCACCATGGCTAGTCAAGTTATGTTTTCCTTATAAATAATCTTAAATAGAAGTGAATTATCAAAATCAATACCAATAACTCGTAGGGAATTGGCAAAAATAAACTTAAAACTAGGTCCTGTCGATGTAGAATAATTCACCTGTGAAATGAATATTTGTCCGGGTTTTTTCGATGTGTGGATCCACAATCATTCCACAAACATTTAACCATGTTTCTAGAGCAGTATTTCTAAAAATTATTCATTATTTAACTTAAAATCACAATTTTTCTGAGAGCCCAAATTGACAACGATCGGCTCAGGGGCAGACAGACTGTCAAACAGATGAAAAAAAAGCTATGCAACCTCAAATCACGCTTCTCTTTCTACCACGCAGTGTTACTGATAGTGACATCTCGCTTACTCAGGCCTTTGTTTCTCTATTCCGATAGGTATATTAACTTTATGGCTGTGACTGAGCTGTCCGCTAGAGACTAGAGCAATGGTCCCCAACCTTTTTTTCATGCGGGCCACAAACATGTTTTGGTCTTGGTGTCGCGGGCCGCAACAAAAATTTTTTAGGGTTAAAAAATAACATTCTTCAAAATTAACGATTTTAAAGTGAAAAAAATTTAACGACTATCACGTAGACTACGTTATTTTGCCGATGAGCGTGAATTTCAAAATTTTTTAACATCACGCGGGCCACAAATAAAGTCCCGGCGCACAGTGGATCGAAAATCGAGTTTCATGGACATAGGAACTTGAGTTTCCAGATGTCATTTTTTTGGGCTGAAATATGTTCTCCTAATTGTTATTACACAACAAAATGTATAATAAGATGAAAATAGCTTATTTTCGTAGCTCTCCCCAATATTGCCCGATTAGAATGTCACACGTGTGACTTTAGAGGAGGGGGCCTGGCCCCCTCATTGTTTATCTCCAAACCAACTAGCAACAGACTAGTTATAGCCACGATTAAACTACCACGGTCTTAACCAGACCAGTAGCTTAGACCCTTTCGAAAAAAAAAAACAAAATGTAAAAAGACTCAGCTACGTGTGATAAGGGAGTTATAATTTTTTTAAGAAGCTATTGTATGGAGCCGACAGGAAAAATGAGCATATCTCTGGAATCGCATGGTTGGCCGTTATATCCTCCCACACTATTATAGTACTAATTATTACTCACATTTTGGCATATTTTGTATTACGGTACCATTTGCGATTTTTTTTTCTAAAATTCATCAAAGTTAAAAATATTTATTCTATTTGTATTTGTTACAAAAGTTTATGTTGTGGTTAAATGAGGTCTCTTTCATAATATTTTAATACCATAGGATCACATAATTGGCCAAGTGCGAGTCGGACTCGCGCACGAAGGGTTCCGTACCAGTATAAAGCAAAATTAGGCCATAAATTGTGTTTTTTCTATGAGAGTCCCACTTAATTGTATATTTTAGTGTACTATTATAATTAAATATTAAAGTACACACATAACTAAGCATTGTGTAAAAAATTCAAGGATCTATCTGTTGCCATTATTGATATCTAAGAGCAAAAAAGCCCAAAAAATCACGTTTGTTGTATGGGAGCCTCCCTTTATTAATTTTATTTTGTTTTTAGGATTCCGTACTCAACAAGGAACCCTTATAGTTTCGGTCTGTCCGTCCGTCTGTCTGTCCGTCTGTCTGTCTGTCTGTCCGCGGTTTTGCTCAGAGACTATAAGACCTACAATGCTGTAATGGGGGCTACCGTTTTTTTAGTTACCGCTAAGTAAAGCTATTAAAGTCGACTTTAGAATAATCTAGAATCCCATTTATTGATTCAATTCAATTTAAATAATATATCTTTTATTTTGCTTTTTTTTAATAATCGAATATTTTTTATAAGATTATTATTTCTTTTCTTAATTTCACTCTCAAAGCATTTACATTGATCGCTAAATAATACTTTTTAGGATAATTTTACGAAGGAGATCGCTTTTCAACAGGCAAATTGCGTAAATAATAATAATTGATGACACAAAAACCGCTAAAACGAGTACAAAATAGACGTTTTTGGACCTCGCGCGACACTAGCGCCTCTAGTGGAAAATTCACACGCGGTAGCCCCCATTTGGCATGAATGCACATATTATTAATGATGCCGACAAAATTGTACATGAAATCTTAAAAAAAAAAAAATATGATACCTTCCCTACACATCAAGCGGGGATGTTTTTTTTTGCGTCCACTCCATCGTGTGGAGTGTCGTTGGATAGGTTTTTTGACAATAATATAATGAATATTCAATTATTTATAGATCATTATCCGATTTAGGGTTCCGTTTGTGAAATATTAAGTTTTAAAGTAGAAAAAAAAAACGTCAGGGTCTTGTGTCCCCCCTTCTACCAGCTAAACGGTTGCTTCTGAAAAAGTGAAAAAATCCACGGGAGTAGCAAATATGCTGAATTTAAAAGTAAAACTATCACGGCTAAAAAGACTTCATATAAGTTATTGAGTAATAGTCAATTAACTAAGAAAAATGTATTCGGCGAAGTATAAATGAACTTTTCGTTCAAACTCCTTTGAAAGTAACTGAGATGATGTCGTTAGTAGTGTAAAACACGTTATAAATGTACGTTCATTGACTATAGAATATTTTTCAAAAACTAGCGGTACTCGTACTACGGAATCTTATATTGCGCGTGGCCCGACATGCACTTGGCCGGTTTTTTAGTATTTGTTGTTGTAACGGAAATAGAAATTACATAATCTGCGTCCTGCGAAAATTCTTGAGTTACAGAGACAGACAGACGGACAGACAACGAAGTCTTAGTAATAGGGTCCCGTTGTTACCCTTTGGGTACGGAACCCTAATAAGTGGTTTAAGCGATCAATAACACTGTACTTAGCTTTCTTAATCATCTACTCTTTGAGTGTAATATAGCTATTAGATAGTTGAAATTTTCGCAGGACGCAGATTTTGTAATATCTATTTCCGCTACAACAACAATTATTACTGAGACAAAATAAAATTAATATTTAAGGGAGGCTCCCATACAACAAACGTGATTTTTTGGCCTTTTTTGCTCTTAGATATCAATAATGGCAAAAGATAGGTTTTGAATTTTTTACACAATCCTTAGTTATATGTGTACTTTAATATTTAATTATAATATTACACTAAAATATAAAATTAAGTGGGACTCTCATAGAAAAAACACAATTTATGGCCTAATTTTGCTTTATACTGGTACGGAACCCTTCGTGCGCAAGTCCGACTCGCACTTGGCCAATTATGTGATCCTATGGTATTAAAATATTATGAAAGAGACCTCATTTAACCACAACATGAAGCCCCAAGCGGCCACATCCGGCCGCGATAACAATGAAAAAGCTATTGTGTCTCGTTTTGCCACGACTGATGGGTTAAAGTACACATACAAATAAGGATTTTGTGAAAAAGTTAAGTACCTATCTATTGCCATTATTGACATAGAGCAAAAAAGGCCAAAAAAAATCACGTTTATTGTATGGGAGCCCCCCTTAATTATTTATTTTATTTTGTTTTTAGTATTTGTTGTCATAGCGGCAACAGATATACACATTACACATTCTGTGAAAATTTCAACTCTCTAGCTATTACCGTTCTCGAGTTACAGCCTGGTGACAGACAGACGGACAGACAACGAAGTCTTAGTAATAGGGTCCCGTTTTTGCCCTTTGGGTATGGAACCCTAAAAATGAATTAACTTTCTAAATAATATGTAAGAATGTATTTTTGTGTAATATCAATAGAGGTTTTAGAGAGGTTCATAAGATATTGAGTAAAGGAAGTATAGAATTTATATTTTAAAGAACGTAAAAAAACCTAAGTAAAGTAACCATGTGAAAAAGTACTATTAAAAGTTTGAGAAAATGTTCAATGTTCAATACTTTTGTTTGTTGAAAAATTCCATCGTCAACCACCCATCACTGAATTTAAAAAAATGTAATTTTAGTTAAAAAAAACAGCACAGATATAATATACAGATTTGTATTTATTGTAATATATATATATATATATATATATATATATATATATATATATATATATATATATATATATATATATATATATATATATATATATATATATATATATATATATATATATATATATATATATATTAGTAAGTTGTTTACGTATTAAAAGTTTAATTTATCATGTTTAGTTATTGATATCGTAATTATTTAATAATGATTTATATTGTAATGACTAATGATTAACCGATTCAGTGTGGATGACACGGCAGCCGTGTCATATATGTTTTTAACGTGTGGCGTATGACACGTGAGCCGTGTCATTTAGAAAACGATTGTATCTCCCTCCAATTACACTTTAGAAGGTTCAACAAAACCGTCTTAATTTTCCACGTAAAACAAGCCTATAGGCTATAGTATAATTTCTGAATATTCTTATATATAGATTAGAATAAGCACAAATTAGATATACCAATAACCAGGCTGAGCAAAGTAAGCAAATCTTTCAAAGGTCAATGTATATGTCTATACAATAAAATCCCAGAAAACGTCCAAAATCTTTCAATAATTAATAAAGGATAAGGTCCAAATTGGGCTAATTTTAAAAGTGCCGGCTAACGCAAATAAACTCATTATTTAGATAAAACATAATCTAAGGAATAATTTTTATTATTACACCAAAGTTCTAAGTCAAGTCTCCGAGCTGTTATTCAAGGTCAAACTTTTTTATAACGTATGTAATAAAAAATATTTTATTACTTAATTAAAAGCAATAAGTAATCGATCCCAACGTCATTATCCGAGTCATAGAACAGATTAGAGGCCAAATACCTACAAATGATTTGGAAAAACTCAAAGGAAGAGGGGACCTCTATGGGGCTTGCAGGGCACAACTCATTGCTTACTTGCAATACTAGGCAAATGCCGTGCGTACCCCAAGCACGTCGTAGTGTATCCCCCTTCCTTTGAATTTTTCAAAATCATTTGTAGGTATTTGACCTCTAATCTGTTCTATGGCTCCGATAGGGACGTTGGGATCGATTACTTATTGCTTTTAATTAATAAAATAAGTTTTATTACATAAGTTATAAAAAAAGTTTGACCTTGAATAACAACTCGGAGACTTGACTTAGAACTTTGGTTTGGTGTGATAATAAAAATTATTCCTTAGATTATGTTCTATTTAAATAGTGGGTTTATTTGCGTTGGCCGGCACTTTTAAAATTAGCCTAAGATTGTATGGACGTTGGATCTTGTCCTTTAAAAAAGTTGTGTGCTAGGGCTTATTATAAGGTAACTGATTTTCTCAATTATAGCACTCCTTGGGTAAAATAGGCTGAGTGACTGTGAGCTGCTTCTATAAAAATATTACACATTTTTACATGCTTTTTGTAAATTAGTTTAAGTTACTTTTGTAATTTTCTATATTTTTAGTAAAAGATGGCCCCGTGCGAGTTTCTTACGCCGGTTCTTCTCGCCGGGTTAGTTCCCGAACCGGTGGTAGGCCTCATGTAGACGCGACGTTCCAAAAGTGTTAACTTTGTTAACCTATTTAGAAATAAATATTTTGATTTTGATTTTTGAATATACTCCCGAAGCCTGCACATTGCATGGTGATCTATCAACGCACAGCCCAAACCACTGGACGGATCGGGCTGAAATTTGACATGCAGGTAGATGTAATGACGTAGGCATCCGCTAAGAAATCATTTTTTGATCAATTCTACCCCCAAAAGGCTATGAAACTTTGTCAATTTTAAACCGATCGGGCTGATACTTTGCATGCATAAAGATACTATGACGTATGCATCCGCTAAGAAAGGGTTTTGATAAATTCTACCTCTAAGGGGATAAATAGGGGATGAAAGATTGTATACAGTGTGTAACAAAAATAAGTGATAATACTTTAGAGCCGCTATCCCCAACCCGCGGGCTGCACGTGGCCCGCCGGGACTTTATTTGTGGCCCGCGTGATGTTAAACCATTTTGAAATTCACGCCCACCGGCAAAATAACGTAGTCTACGTGATAGTCGTTAAATTTTTTCCACTTTTAAATCGTTAATTTTGAAGAATGTTATTTTTTAACCCTAAAAAATTTTTGTTGCGGCCCGAGACACCAAGACCAAAACATGTTTGTGGCCCGCATGAAAAAAAGGTTTGGGACCAACCTTTAGAGTTTAGGGTATGTACGTGTTCCTTGTAGAGAGTTCATTGTGAAAGTAGCAGCGCTGAAGGACGAAATTTCTTTTCACTTTTGTATGGGCAAGGGCCCGAGCGTCACGAGTTTCCCCATACAAAAGTGAAAAAAAATTTTGGTCGTACACACCCTAAACTAAAGTATTATCACTTATTTTTGTTACACCCTGTGTAATAACACTTCTTAACCGATTCGTTGCGGATGGCACGTTTCAGTGCCATCACTTTCTTTGAAATAATTTTTCAAATCGGACCAGTAGTTCTTGAGATTAGCGCGTTCAAATAAGCCCTTTCAAATAATTTCCCCCGTTTTTTCCACACTTTCCTCTATTTCTACGCTCCTATTAGTCTTAGCGTGATAAAATATAGCCTATAGCCTTTCTCGATAAATGGGCTAACATTGAAAGAATTTTTCAATTCGGACCAGTAGTTTCTGAGATTAGTGCGTTAAAATAAGCCCTTTCAAATAATATCCCCCGTTTTTTCCACACTTTCCTCTATTTCTTCGCTCCTATTAGTCTTAGCGCGATAAAATATAGCCTATAACCTTCCTCAATAAATGAGATATCTAACACTGAAAGAATTTTTCAAATCGGACCAGTAGTTCCTAAGATTAGTGCGTTCAAATAAGCCCTTTGAAATAATTTCCCCCCGTTTTTTCCACACTTTCCTCTTTTTCTTCGCTCCTATTAGTCTTAGCGTGATAAAATATAGCCTATAGCCTTCCTAGATAAGTTGGCTATCTAACACTGAAAGAATTTTTCAAATCGGACCGGTAGCTCCTGAGATTAGCGCTTTCAAACAAACAAACTAACAAACTTCCGCTTTATAATATTATAGTATAGAAGAATATAGATAAATATCTATCTATACAGATAGATACCTAGTCGTATTTTCAAAATTGTTTTAAGTTGGCGGTAGCGGTCGTTGACCTTACAAGTCTAGGCGCTAAGTATAAATGCCTTCACTACGAGTATATTATTTTGTTAACTTTAACCAAAAATTTAACTCTTATAGAGACACAGGCTAGCTATTATAGATTAGAAAAACCTAATGGTAACTCTTAGAATGATAATCTCCAACTCTCCAAAATAGCCGCTACCGCCTAGATTGACCGTAGGCATTAGGCGAAGCGTTTTTATTATTCCAATAAAATCGCTATCCTAATCCTACAGATAGGAATGGTTACACTAGTTAGAGAGAGACGGACCAAGATGATGATAATGACCTCTCACTCGGCACGTGCTTAGACGCACAGTAAGCTTTCCAGTTATACGTAGTATATATTAATTCCATGAATATTATACATATTAAAAACAACAAATGTCATAATAAAAGAAGGAAAACTAGATAGATAGTAGATTTGTCACAGATTAAGGATATATATGGAGTCATTGGCGGGCATGTGAAACAGTGCTGTTGTGTTTTTGTATTATTTTCCTAAAATTGTGTTAGCTGGGTTTTTAATGTGTAATATTGGTAGAATATTAACCATTAGATATTCGTGTTCATGCACAAGTGTAGGAAAGTGATGTAATATCCAGAAACGTGCTATTTTGTGTTCCCTCCAAAACTCCATCGAAAGTTTCAGTAAAGCGTCTACCACTTTACTGAATCGACCGACTTGACTCCTGTGACTGTATTGACTTTTACTTAGACTTTGACTAGACTTTAGACCTGACGATACATGAAAACGATGATGAAAATTATAATAGGAGGAATATGGTTTTCCCGCCATATTCCTTACCTTTTTACCTTGTCTGTGACATAACATACACATCCTTTGTGTCAAGTTGCCAAAAAAGAAGAAAAAAAAAAAAAAAGGATATATATATAGAAAACAATAATATACTATCTACAAATATATAATAATAATCTGTGATATACTACATAACTGTGTATAGAAAATAACCTCTAAATAGTACAACAGTAACAAGAAATATTTTTTATAATCTAATTAATGGAAAATACTATGCCTAAATATGGCTTTACCACAAAAGAAGTTTTATAGGCAACGAGCACATTCTAATCCTATTGCAGATCATTGTTTTGAATAGTACGTTTTTACTTCTAAGCATAATAATTAGCATGGTATAAAATTTTAAATTACACTGAACTTGCATTAAATCTACTTTATTACATTACAGTCCAGCTCATCCAGATGATTTTGATTGGACAATTTTGTATCCTGTTGTAAAATCTGAAGACCAGAAGAAAGTAGAGTTTTTAGATGTTGGATGTGGTTATGGAGGTCTTCTGGGTAAATTATAAACTGTGGATCACAAATTTTATATACGAATAATAATGTTATAATGTAATAACCAACCCATTTTTTGTAGTAACATTGTCACCTATGTTTCCTGAACAATTAATGCTAGGACTAGAGATACGAGTGAAAGTATCCGATTATGTAAATGACAGGATCCAAGCATTAAGGATACAAAGCCCTGGACAGTATCAGAACATAGCAGTTCTCAGAACTAATGCAATGAAGTATCTACCCAACTTCTTCTACAAAGGACAGGTGATTATAAACATAGATGCAGAAATTTAAACTTTGCCACAAGATATTTTTAACTGATCACATTCTTCTAAATCTTTTTAGTGGTGTAAGCTTGAAGAGGTAACAGATAGACAGCTGTACTTCTGCAATATATCTTGTGTTTATTATTTGTTTGTATGTTTACATTTTAAGTTATTGGTTTCAGTTGAAAAAAATGTTCTTTCTGTATCCAGATCCACATTTTAAGAAAGCAAAACATAAGTGGAGGATTATAAACAAGTGGCTACTTGCAGAATATGCTTACATACTTGCAGAAGGAGTAAGTTTATTGTTATATAGGATTTTTAAAGTTTATGAGATGAAACTCTAATGTTTTTATCTAAAAAATGCTGTTAGTAGAAAATGCAGATAAAATTAATATGAAATTATGATTTCATAGAAAGAAAAAAGGTGCCTTGATGTTGCATTGAAATTATAGAATTGGAGTTATATTTTTCAACAAAATATTTGATATTTCAGGCTACAGTGTACACCATAACAGATGTAAAGGATTTGCATGAATGGATGGTTACCCATTTTGAAGAACACCCCCTGTTTCAAAGAGTTTCTGACAAAGATTTGGTAAAAAAAATCTGCATATTAGAGATACGAAAACATGGTGCCCCCCTCCAAAATTCAAAATGTTTGAAGTGTGTTGTCTTGCGCGGTCGGCTAGTTATGATTAGTTGACCAACAAATCTTGGTAATAAGTGACATTAGGTGACATATTAAGAGTACTGGTTGATTAGTTGAATACTTACTACATACAGACTCTTTCATAAGGATGTGACTACACACATTGAAACAGTAATTTGGAGGGGCGCACCATGTTATCGTAGTTTATCTCTATTTAACACCATTTCATAATAATTAGAAACAAACATTGTTTCTCTGTCGGAAAAGGCTAGTCATATTTTTCATGCATCCTCTGGCTTAGAAAAACAAAGGTTGCCAATGGTACTTATACCAGTATAATTTTACTATTTTCTTTTCAGGAGTCTGATCCAGTTGTCGAGAAGTTGTACGAAAGCACAGAGGAAGGGCAAAAAGTAACAAGAAATAGTGGAGACAAATTTCTAGCAGTGTTCAAGAGAATATCTGACAGCAATAATATAATAAATAAATAAATATTTTCTTAACAAGTATTTCTTATTATTTTTATTTATTTTGATAAACAAAGATCTTAGTAATAAAACACAGGACACATGTTTTAAAATTATATTGAAATTAAATTAAAATACAATTTATTATGATTTTCAAAATACTAATAATACAAAGGCCAAAGCTTTAACTTATACCATTTTTTTAAGTTAAAGCCTAAATCTTTACGCCAAGCATTTTTGTAAGTATAAAAGTATAAAATTACTGTTATGGCTTAAGAGAAAATCAAGCAAACATTATGTATGCAGTACTGCAGTCTCTAGCTCATTTTAATATAAAAAATATGAACAAAAAATTTAAAATTAATAATATTTTACTTATTGCAAAACAATCGTGTTTTTTTTTCAACTGCCTAACTTTACTAATTTCTTCTCTATAAGGTTGATCCACCGGCTGAGGCTTCTTGCCACATGTAAATGCTTCCTCATACGAGTAGTTGTTCTCAAGATCCAAAACTTTTTGTCTGGTGAATTTTTGTCTGTAATAATGGAGAACAATAGTGCAGCCCAAATTTCCGAATGGAAAGGATACATATGGACACCTTTTCTTCCTAATAGGGAGGCTCTATTGATATCTCCACTCATTTGCTCTGCTACACTTGCAGTGGCGAGCATTTTAGCAGAAAGTGTGCAGTCTTCATAATCAGCAGAACATAAAGCTCTTTGGGCACAGGAACTCGCCGTTTTGACTTTGTTTGACATTCTCAAACAGTACTGAGCCATACAAAACCACAGCAAACTGTTACCGGGATGTTCAAGTAAGAAATTGCTTAAGATCTTGATTGCCTGCTCCTGGTCTTCTTCCAGTACTAGGAACGATTTCAAGAAACCAATATCATAACCAAAACTATTCTCCTTTTCGTATTTAGCCAGCTCACCTAATGCCAGCCTCGATAAACTCGTATCTGAATGCATTATTCCAAGAGAACAGATAGCAAATAAACTGTAAGGTGTTGGGTTCTTCTGAGATACTTGAATGCTGTGGAAGAGAAGAGTTTTCGCGTCTTCCATGCCTTTGAATTTATAAACTATTCCTGCCATTGCAACAAGAAGGTCAGATTTCTCTTCTTCCGCATTACATAACCAATGTAATGCTGTATCATAAACAGAGTAAGACTCTTCATACAGACCGTTTTTAAAGAGAGCCAGTGCCAAACCACATGTTGAATTTAAACTGGCTTCTGTAATAGCTTTATAGGTTGTTATGGCTTCATCATAATTTTCAAGTCTTAACAAAACTCTTCCAACATTCAATAGTATTATGTTTTTCTCTTCCGTGTTTTCCGCCAATTCTAAGGCTTTGGTATATGAATCTAAGGAACTACGAAGTAATCCAGTTCTTTCCTGCATGATACCCAACATATTGTTGGCGCAAGCATTGTCGGGCTCGAATTTGAGATACCAAGACAGTAAATCGACAGAATAAGGAATAGCATAGAGACCATCGATTATATATTTAGTATCAGGGTTGTTTTTGTAGTCAATATTTTTCAAAGTTCGACACACCCAATCGGCGTAACCGAGTGCACTTTCAGGGTGGTAGCCCAACCTACATGCGTGTCTTAATAAGTCCATAGCCTCCTCTTCTCTTATTACTTCTGCAATTAGAGCTTGCCCTATCCAACTCTGTGGGTACGAAGGTAGAGTAGATTGCCCTCTCCAAAAGCAGTAGTTGGCTATTTTATACTGCTGCATACGAACATACAATGTTCCTAAATTGCACCAAATTTTTGCTACAGACCATTTGCGAGTTGTTAACAGAGCTTTAATAAAGCAGTGCTGGGCCTTATCATATTTTTTTAAGAATATACAAATTTTACCAAGTAAATTCCAATTTCGCCATGTAGTCGGCTCAGCTTTTATTTCTGCAATAATCAATCTGTATGCTATGTGGCAATTGGCTATGTCTTTTGTGGCATGGTAGTATGAGAGGTAAGCGTGTGCCAAGTCATATGTAGTCAATTGGTTCCTCTGCTTAGCAATCACAGAGTAACATGCAAGAACTTGAGGAAATATCTCTATATTGTCCTTTCTGACAATTTCATCAGTATCATCTCCTATCATTTTAGTGTGAACAAAACTGTATGCTTTGGGCAGTTTTGCAATAAATAATAAGGCTTCAGCTAATAAATTCCAGAAACATTTAAACTTTTTTTCCTTTGATAAAGCCTTTGTGATATATGTTATAGCATTCTGAGCTGCATCTCTAGCTTTCCCATATAACTTTGCTTCCAAGTTCTTTTTAGCTATTCTCATCCATGTCTCTGCAATTCCTTTAAGTGCCAAGATTGAAGATGAATCTATTTCAAAAACTTTTGTGAAAGTTGACAAAGCATCTTCATATTGTGTCAGTAGTGAATGTATAAAACCGATTCTGGTTAAGCAGTGAACACTTCTAGAGGCATCCATTGATATAACTTTATTATAAGCTTTCAATGCTGATGTAAAGGATCCTCGAGAGAAATAGGCATCCGCCAAGCACTCAAATGCAAAAACATGACCCTGATTAATTTTAATAACATCTCTAAATTTAGCAATGGAATTCTCCCATTCTCTTCTATTTAAGTAGTGAAGACCTAGTCTAAAATTATTCCAAGTTTCTCCTTGTATCGATTTTGACGAATTTATAAGCAATTCAAAATCTGCATCCTTCTGGTTAAGTTTATTGTATATATTGCTCAGATCTTTTATAATGTCACTATTGGAACTGTTTAGGCTGTATGCTTTTTCTAAACATTTTTTAGATTTCTCAAGGTCATTTTTAATTTGATGATAATAATTACCCAGGTAATGAAATGTGTCAGCATGTTCTGCATCAAGCTTTGCAGCTCTCAGCAAATAAATGATACTTTTGTCATACTCGTGTATCTCCCAATACGATTTACCTTTATAAAATAAATTAAAACTGTCATCAGGAGCATTTTCTAACAGTTTCAGTATCTCATTATATTTATTTTGTTTAGCAAGGGCTAATACTTCCAATTGAGTGTGATGATCTGATGTTTCCAAATTCTTGAGTACATGTTCGGCATTCTCATTTGTCTCAATGTAACATCTCGCCAAAGCTGCCTGTTCCTTGGTACTGAGGGATTCTGTAGGAATTTTTTTGGCAACAGCTATAGCTTCCTGCCATTTTTGCTGTTCCTTTAATGATAGAAACAAATACTTTTGTAAAGTTATGATAAATTCGGAATTTCTAGCTTTTGTCAAGAAACTAGTTGCTAGCTTTTGTGTGACCGGCCATTTTTTTAACATAACTGTACATCTAATCACAAAAGCTGCTTCTGTGGCATCAGGCTCATGAAAATTTATCAATGGAACACATTCCTTGTATGCATCAATATAGGAGCCTTTCGAATATGAAATAATACTCTTCAGTAGGCCTGGGTATTTAGAATTTTCAATACCAGATATGATCTGATTAAAATTTTCTTCAATATTAAATCCGCTGAAAGAATCATGCTTGACAAAATAGACACACAAGTATTTACAGAGCCAGTCTCTAAAAGTAACACTGGTTTTGAAGAAATCTTGCCCTAGTATTTCTGTTATAGCTTCAGCAAAGCCTTTATTGTTAATAATAACTTTAGCTTGTAAAATATATAAATCATTAGAATCCTCATGATTTTCAATTTCCTGCAGGCATTTTATAACTCTTGGTATATCATTTTCTTTACAAGGAATTTCAGCATTAACTAGCTCTATGAGGTGCTTTTCAGCTATCTTTTGAAGAACGTTATCAGGTTTTCTATCAATAAAATTCAAAGTAACATGAAAAGCTTCATCACATTTCAATGTGCATCCAAGCTGACATAGTTTGTTAAGTATTTCTGTTGATTTGTCTGTATCAATTTGTAGTTTAAGTATTTCATCATAGATAGTAAATAGTTTGTGTTTTATGTCACCTTCCTTACGTTCATAGTAGTTGGCAAGTCCTTGCCATGCTAATAATTGGTCTGGCTTTGTTGCTATAGCCTTTTGGTATGCTAATGGAGCTTGATCTGAATCCTGAAATGACTTTCCGAGCAAAACCAAAGCCAAATAGTTTTGTTTGTCTTTCTTCAATATACCTTTACAAACTTCTTGCGCTTCTTTAAACTTTTTTGCATCAATATGAGTCCTTGCTTCTTTTAATAATGATTTTACATCTGTCATCTGTAATTTTTTACATAAAACATATAAATATTTAACGTAAATTATCTTTTAAAGTTCATATTAGAATCCACACTAATTTATCTGTTACTTAAATGAGAAAGTTTGTGTTTTGTCCATCCTGAGTACCGAGAAAGTTCAAAGGACAGTTTTCATCAAGGAAGAATGTTATGGGTAGTTATGTCGAACGAATTAATTGAACGAAGTAGCAGACAACATTAATTAGTTGTGTTACTATAGGTCTACCAGAATCTGATGGCAATTTTTGACAGCAAATTTTCGAAAAATATCCTAAATCATTGGATAAATTTTTATATTTGCATGTTTAAATGCACAGATTAGCTGCTAAAAGAAAAGGATCAAAATGTTTTATTTCAATTACCCCGGTATTGCTAGAGACTAGAGTCAATTTATTTTCTCACTTTTTGCCATCAGATTCTGGTACACCTATACTTGTGTATAAAAATAGGAACTAACTAAAAACTATATTATTTTACACACGAAATTGAATCAATTTTCAAATCCTTGATATTGTATTTATAAAAGCAATTCCTAACGCTATACTTACACTGATATCCTACAAGAAATATTTAATAAAAAATAAAAATTAACCACGGCAATCATGAAAGAACATTATTTGACGTTTGAAATTTGAATTGACATTTGACAGGTTGACAGTTGTGATCATTGACAATAACGTCGACTTTTTTGTTGGCTTTTGGCACTGACACCGGGCCCCGGGGGTGTATTTTGCCACATACAAATTACAAAGGTATAATAAATAGTCGGTCTTGACTCTTGAGACTTGAGTCAAGGACTCAAGTCTCAAGAGTCAAGAGTGAGTATCAGGATTCAGGATACAATTATCGACCGATATTAACGCGCCTGTGTGGCTGTGTGCGGGAGCTTTTATACTGGCAATAATTTATTTTTCCTATCAAAATTCGAAGGTGACAAAGAACTTGTAGGAGTTTTGGCGGGCATGTGAAAGAGTGCTGTTGTGTTTTTGTATTATTTTCCTAAAATTGTGTTAGCTGGGTTTTTAATGTGTAATATTGGTAGAATATTAACCATTAGATATTCGTGTTCATGCACAAGTGTAGGAAAGTGATGTAATATCCAGAAACGTGCTATTTTGTGTTCCCTCCAAAACTCCATCGAAAGTTTCAGTAAAGCGTCTACCACTTTACTGAATCGACCGACTTGACTCCTGTGACTGTATTGACTTTTACTTAGACTTTGACTAGACTTTAGACCTGACGATACATGAAAACGATGAAAATTATAATAGGAGGAATATGGTTTTCCCGCCATATTCCTTACCTTTTTACCTTGTCTGTGGCACAACATACACATCCTTTGTGTAAAGTTGCCAAAAAAGAAGAAAAAAAAAAAAGAACTTGTAGGAAAAAAAGCGCGGGAACTTGAATAAGGCGGTCGCGGTATTTTTTCTTAAAATTTTAAAATTATTTTTTATATGTAAATAGTTAATTATATAGTTTATTTTTAGTCATATTTTCTCTCATTAGTAGTGTAGTTAAGTTTTATTCAGGTAAGTCTTCTTTAATTTTGTAGTTTATAAGAATACCATGGAGGAGCCCGACCCGGGGGGACCTGGTCCCCCCGTTGGTCATTATGTGACCATTTCTAATGAATCGAGTATGGATACAGATGCTTCATACTCAACAAACCCACGTAAACGTCCAGCTTTATCTAAAAAGCGCTGTAGGAAATGCATGAAAAAAATTAAAAGTGACCCAAGAAAAGCTAAAAAAGATGTTAATTGCATGTGTTCTAGCGATTCTGAAAACAACATAGCTTGTAAAGACAATAATATAATAGCTGAGACACACGACAATTGACAATACCGCGAAAAACCAAGGCTTAGTTGATTCTAGGGTAAGTAGGTTAATATATACAGACACTGACTCGACTCCATATGTAGTTCACATACAGAAAGTAACAAAATCTCCTTATGAAAATGTAAATTTTCATCCTATTGTTTTTGGGCATTATCTAAAGAAAAATAACATACAAAATATAATTAATGGTAGCATAAAAAAGATAGCAAGAAATAGACTATCTATTTCCTTTTCTGTTTATTCGGATGCAAACAACTTTATAAATAGTCAACAATTAAGTGCAGATCAATATAAAGCTTTTATACCTTCCTTCCAAGTCAGCAGAATAGACCTAGTCAGAGGGATTCCTGCTGATTGGTCCGACGAGGACATAATTAATAATATAACAGTTCCCGTTGGTTGTGGGGAGATTTTAAAAATAAGGAGATTAAAGAAAAAAACTGTTATCAATGGAACAACTCAATTTAATAACACTGAGTCCGTTGTTATAACTTTTGATGGACAAGTATTGTCCAAGAGGGTATTTATGTGTTACAATGCCCTGCCTGTAGATCTGTATATATTCCCTACCATACAATGTTATAACTGCTGCAGATATGGTCATGTAAAAAGTCAATGTCGATCCACTCCTAGGTGTTATAGGTGTGGTCAGGGTCATGTTGGAGAAAGCTGCTCAGTGGAGGAGGAATCTGTTTATTGCTGTATTTGTCATGGTTCACATATTGCTACAGACAGAAAGTGTCCGGAATATCAGCGGCAAAAATCTATAAAAGAGTCAATGGCACATAATTGCTTGTCATATTCTGAAGCCTCTAAACACCATCCAACTGTGTCTAAATTATATTCAGATGTACTTTTATCTTCCAATACTTTGTCAGCCCCTGTAAATATTCTAAAATCAAACTCTGTAAATAACAACATTAGAAATAATAGTAGTTTAAGTCAAAAGTCATACAAAAAAACAGTTTTTAAACAAACTAAATCTCCTCGTAGACAGGAGTATGGGTATGATAGACAAGCTCATAATAGTTTAGTAAAGGACTATAATTCTCCATCAGGAAGTAATGGATCAGCCTATCCTACACCTAATTTTGATATTAACTCTATCCAAGACTATTATAGCCTTAAACAAATTAATTACATCCCTATCTACTTTTTCACCGTCCAACGTAGCTTTACTGAATACAGAATTAAATAGTAATAATACATCCAATAATGGACCATATAATACAATGGAATTGCCGAAGCGCAGTTAGTAAAAAACATGAAATCTTATATCTAATTAATAAATATAAACCTTCTATTCTTGCCTTACAAGAGACATGGCTAAAACTGGAATCTCTCTTCAAGATTTCCGGGTATACCTGTCTTAGGGAAGATAGATCAGACGGGCATGGTACAGCCTTGCTCATCAAACATCATCATTTATTTCATCACATCTCTCTCCCTCCACATCACTCAGACTTTTCAATCATTGCTGCATCTGTAAATAACATATGTTTCGTTTCATTGTATATACCTCATCCCTCATATAGCATTTTTTCTGATATTCATAATTTGATTGGCCAACTACCCAAGCCAGTAGTTATACTGGGAGACTTAAATGCACAACATCAATCATGGGGTAGTCATAAAGACAATCCATGGGGACGGGAATTACTAGACCTAGTAGATTATCACCACCTGTGCATCCTTAATTCTGGCCAGCCAACCCGTCATACTGCCCCTCATGAAGGTTGCAGAGCTCCTGATTTATCCATCTGTTCTCCCAATCTTTCATCTATTTTTCACTGGCACGTTTTAGAATCTAGTTACGGAAGTGACCACTTTCCTATCATAATATCATTTCCAGGTAGAAAAACTAATAAACCATCCAATCATAATCAATCATCAATAAAATATCATGTAAACAATAATTCAGATTGGGATAAATTTAAAAATTTACTTTTAGATCAGTTGCCATTTCTGCTATCTGCAGAGGTCTTGGCCTCAGCATTTATTAAGGCAGCAGATGATTGTTTTCCTAAAAAGATCTCTTTATCTAACCATAATATACCATCTCCACCTTGGTGGGATCACGAATGCACAGTTGCTATTAGGAACAGGAAAGTAAGTGAAAAACAATATAACAGAAACCCAAATATAATTAATTATCAACTTTATCTTGACTGTGTTCGTGAAGCAAAGAAATTGTTTAAGAGAAAAAAGGCAGAAAGCTGGAAAAAGTTTTGTTTATCTTTGAGTCCGGATGTACACCCTACCACAGTGTGGAACAATATTAGGCGATATAGGTCAGCATTTAAATCTTCCTTCCATCCTATTCCTGAATCTTTGTCTGATAATTTTCTTGATAACCTAGCTCCCCCTTCAGTTTCCTATCTATCTCCATCTCCACTAGATGATGTAAGTTTCAAGGATTTAAACTCTCTTTAGAACTTAAAGGGGTGGTAAAAAATTTAAAAGACTCATCTCCTGGATTGGATGGCATTCCTTATAGTTTTTTTCAGCATGCAAATGACGACATTTTAGAATATTACCTTAGATTAATTAACCAAATTCTATTAACAGGGAATATACCAACTTCATGGAGGATGCAAAAAGTAATTCCTATATTAAAACCCAACAAACCACCTTCTTCTGCTACATCGTATCGTCCCATAATATTATCTTCAGTATTATTAAAAATTGCCGAACATTTAGCCAAAAATAGGTTGGAGTGGTTTGTTGAAAAACATAACCTCCTGTCAAATTCACAATTTGGATTTCGGAAAGGTAGAGGGACCATAGACAACATTGCCATTCTAACCACAGACATTCGTATTTCATTTACAAAGAATAAATTTGTTCTTGCATGTTTTCTGGACATAAATTCTGCTTATGATAATGTAAATATAAGTATATTAAAGGAAAAGTTAATTCACTTAGGAGTGCCAACAATTTTAGTAAATTTTATTATAAATTTATTGCTAGAAAGGATTATAGTTTTAAATTTAGATGACCGTACACTAACAAGAGTAGTTCGTATAGGAATACCGCAAGGATTTGTTTTAGGTCCTTTAATGTACGACTTATACACTGCTGATATGGAAAAATGTTTGGACTTAAACATAATAAAACTATTACAATACGCAGATGATAAAGTTATTTATATAATTTCTCATTCTATACGTGATGCTTGTAGAGATCTGTCAAATGCTTTAACGAATCTAAAATCCTGGATAGACAGGAATGGCCTGGAGTTGTCAGCCAATAAAAGCTCGGTAGTTTTATTTTCACGTATGCGTATACCACCTCCCGTAAGAATTCTTTATGATGGAACTCCAATTCCTGTAAAAGAGAATGTAAAATTTTTAGGATTATATTTAGATTCAAAATTGAATGGTAACGCACATTTTGACTACATCTATTCAAAATGTGAACGAAACCTAAATATGTCAAAAAGTCTTTCCGGTGTTTGGTGGGGATCCCACCCCTTTACAATGAAACTAGTTTACAATGCGATGATAAGAAGTGTATTAGATTATGGGACTTTTCTTTTAGAACCATGTAACTTGAGTGGATTACAAAAAGTTGATAAAATTCAAGCTAAAGCTTTACGCATAATCTGTGGGGCTATGAAATCATCTCCGATAAACGCTCTTCAGCTGGAGTGTTGTGAACCCCCTCTTCAACTCCGACGACAATATCTGGCAGATAAATTTTTCCTTCGCTGCTATCAATTTCTTAATCATCCTTTAATTCCTAAACTTAAAACTCTATATCAACTTTGTTACAGTAATAGTAAATACTGGCTTCACAAATCTAAACCCCCACTCATTCATAGCTATAGTAAATTTTTGACTTTGGACGCTCCTACTTTTCGCTCCCCATGTTTTCCTTTATTTGAATCATCATACGAAGCTCTAACTCTTACACCCGATGTTCGCTATGATATCGGTATCAAGAAGTCCGATAAATATTTTGCTAGTAATACAGGGTGACCGGTAATAGGTCTGTTTCCTTTTAACATGTAAAAATACATCACTTTTGCAGCCTAAAAAGCTATATCATACCCTGTCCAAAAGCTAACGGTTACCGAGATATTCAAGATTTTGTATTTTTTTCAAAAACACCCGATTTCAAAGGAAAACTTTAAATAAAAAAAAATCTACCTATTAATTTCTTAATCTTTAACATAATTTTAGTTCTTAGGTAGATAAACTACAAATACAAAAGTTATTTATCCATCTAAACAGGAAACAAAAATTAGCAGAGTGTTTCAAAAGTCTTAACAAAAAAAAATGAAAATGATTTTCCCTCATTTCACCCCTTATTGTTTAAAAAATCAATAAGACATTAGTCGTACAAATTACTTAATTAAATTCCTTATTTATTAAGCTATCCAAAAAGGTATAATTTGTAATGCAAAAATCTAAATAACATCTTACTTAGGGAATATTAAGGACCCTACGCCGATTTGTCCAAATGAAGAACCTGCTAACTACCTGAACTAGCAGGTAGTAAAATTCTAATTAGCAAATTGGAAAAGTCTAAATAAACATTTGCTACGTCAGGTTAAGTTAAATAAAAGTCTTTGAATAAAAATTAATATTTTATTTACGTAATAAGTTGATAATTATTACGGTAAATCCTGTTCGAATTGTCGTCCTCGATTTCTGATGCACTTGCGTAATCTTAAGCGAAAATTAGATCGCGTTACTCTACTTGTTAAAGTTTCTCCGATTTCGTTTGCTGCATAAATTATTCTTCTCCTCAGTTCATGTACATCGCTAATAGGTGTTGCGTATACTAAAGACTTCATGTGGCCCCATAAATAATAATCGCAAGGAGTCAAATCTGGAGACCTTGCGGGCCAAGGTATTGGACCGCCGCGGCCAATCCAACGCTGCGGGAAATTTTGATCCAGCCATTGCCTAACTGTCACTCTGTAGTGTGCCGGGCATCCATCATGTTGGTATATCATACCTCTTCGGGTTTCAACTGGTATATCTTGCATGAGCTCGTGAAGATTATTTCTCAGGAAATTTTCATACGACTCCCCGTTTAAATTGTCCGGTAGAAAAAACGGCCCAATGCAATGATTATGCAAAATTCCCATCCAAACATTCAGGGAAAACCTCCTTTGATGAGCACCTTCTTTTGCCAAGTGGGGGTTTCCACCCTGGGGAGCCCAAAAGTGCATGTTGTGGTAGTTTGTTATGCCGTCACGCTCAAACTTCGACTCGTCGGTCCATAAAATCTTTCTTAAGAAGTTATAATCGTTTTCATCGGAGTGCAGCATAAAGCGGCAGAAATCGAGCCTCCTTGCAGGGTCTCCTTCTTCTAATGCTTGTACTGGTGTGTAGTGAAAAGGGTATAACCGAGCGCTATATACGGTGAACCACAATTTCCACTGCGTTAAACCCAGTTGCTTCGCTACAATTCTTGTAGAGGTGGTCGGATCTCTTGTAAAACGTTCCAATATTCTCTCTTCGTCTTCTGCAACATAACGAGGAGGTCTTCCTGCATCACGTCGCCTTTGATGAACAGAGCCACTTTCCCGCACGCGTTGGTACGCCGCGGAAAAAACTCCAGCACTTGGTACATTAATTCGACGGGGAAAACGACGCCGGTACTCTTCCCGTGCAGCGGCTGCGTTGCCATCACAAAAACCGTAGCAGTACAGTATGTCAGCGTACTCTTCATTGCTAAAAGATGCCATTTTTGATAAACAAACTTGATCAAAAGGAATCGCAAATAAAACGTCAGCGCGCTCAGGACGAGAAGCGTTAACTAAACAAAAACTCTACATATTGCTCTTTAGACAGACCCGAACTGTTACGAACCGACGCGAACAGTTACGAAGAAACCGGATTTTTTTAAACCGACCAATAATAGATCGCTTCTTCCTCCGATAACAAAAGAATTTGACTACCTGGCAACCTAACCCTGAACAAATTGTAAGCCAAAAAAATTGTGCTGAGAGTTATTATCTTACCTTACCAGATGTTTGTGAATTTTTTGCACACAAATTATACCTTTTTGGATAGCTTAATAAATAAGGAATTTAATTAAGTAATTTGTACGACTAATGTCTTATTGATTTTTTAAACAATAAGGGGTGAAATGAGGGAAAATCATTTTCATTTTTTTTTGTTAAGACTTTTGAAACACTCTGCTAATTTTTGTTTCCTGTTTAGATGGATAAATAACTTTTGTATTTGTAGTTTATCTACCTAAGAACTAAAATTATGTTAAAGATTAAGAAATTAATAGGTAGATTTTTTTTTATTTAAAGTTTTCCTTTGAAATCGGGTGTTTTTGAAAAAAATACAAAATCTTGAATATCTCGGTAACCGTTAGCTTTTGGACAGGGTATGATATAGCTTTTTAGGCTGCAAAAGTGATGTATTTTTACATGTTAAAAGGAAACAGACCTATTACCGGTCACCCTGTATATTTCAATACATTACAAATAACAATTGGCAGGGATGGCATCATTTATACACTGATGCATCAAAGAATTCTGCAGACAGTCATGTAGGAGTAGGGATCTACCATTTACAATATAATATTGTACAAAAAGTTAAATTTCCTCCTGAATCCTCTGTTTTCACTGGGGAGTGTTATGGTCTTTTCAAGGCTGTTGAGTACATTCTACTCGGTAGGCTTGAGAAGGCTCTAATATTTTCGGATTCCTTAAGCGCTTTGTAAACCCTAAATAAGTTTCCTATTAAAAAACTGTTTTCTTATTATTATTCAGATTCGTAATCTTTTATTTAAATGTAAATTAAAGGGCTACTCTATTACTTTTGTATGGATTCCTAGTCATTGTGGTATTACAGGCAATGAATTAGCTGATAAATTGGCAAAAGATGCTATTTTAAGTGGGGATGTATTCCCCTTTCAAAATTACAGTCACGATTTGGTTGCTCTTGCCAGGAGCTCTCTCGTTGTCTCATGGGATGAGTCATGGAGACTGAGCAGTCAAACAAAAGCAATTATTCATTACCAAAAAATTCAACCCGTGATTCCAACTAAGCCTTGGTTTTCCCGAATTCATCTTTCAAAAAATGCAACAACATCCATTATTCGAATGAGACTGGGTCATTTGTGCATTCCTACGCATCTTATGAGAATCGGCGTACGACGCGATAATTTATGCGAATGTGGTGAAATTGGTGATTTAAACCATATTATTTTATCCTGTCCCCTCCATGATCATTCCCATTTATATCACAGCTTATCATTAATACCTATCCCATTGCCTACTTCTGTAAATATACTTCTAAGTTATGAAAATAAACATGTATATATTTGTTTAAATAATTACTTATCTTTAAATAACATTAATATTTAATTTTTTAGTTTTTAAGTTGTATCTTATATGAATATATATTTACTACTGTTTTATCTTTTATTTATTTATGTAGAATTTTAAATTTTAAACTATATATTAATTAACAGTTTCCAAATTCCGTTCCTGTTATTCCTTCCGCTAGTTCCTTACCTTTTACTCGTCTGTGGCACATCATACGCAAAATTGTGTCAAGTTGCCAAGAAAAAACAAAAAAAAAAAAGAACTTGTATATGACAGTGACATTTGTTTGAATTGTTTACGTTTTTGTGGCGGCTTGCAGTGCAATTTGTAAACAAATATTATACTACTTATATCTGTGGTAAACAAAAATGAAAATTGTTTTTTATCTATAATATCAAATTTAATATTATTAATAAAAAAAAAATAGTTAAAAAGTTTTTAATTATTCCAAAAACCTAAAGGCATTCATGGAGTCTCCTAATATTTACATCAAGAAACTGGGTAAGATAATTTGGTTGAATTGATAATAACAATATAACTTTGGATTTACGAATTCATATAGCCATATATTTTTTAGGTCATCCTATTAAAGAAATTCGTGAAAGGTCGCTTAAATTGCTTTTGACAAAGTTACAATGTGGATGGGAACTACCAGACGAAATTGATAGTATCCGAGAGCTTGTAAACAATTTATTGACTTGGTTGAATGAAAACCATCCTCTTCAAAAGGAAGTTCTTCATTTATTACTGATAACACTAAAAGTAAGTAATTTTTGAAAACAAATTTTGACCCCTGTATCTTTATCCTGTTATCATCATAGTCATTAGCAAGGGCGTCGCCAGCCGATGGCACAGGGGGGGAGGGGCAAGTTGACTTTACCGACTACAATTCATACTTTTCTCATTCTCTATGAATTGGAGTGGAATTGGTGAATTCATTCGAGTTTCGACGTACGGGAATGATTGTTTAAGGCTTGAACACAGGGCAGCTGCCCCTCCCTGCCCTCCCTTGGCGACGCCCTTGATCATTAGTCAAACAATACAACCAGGGGCGCCGACTCTGTGGGTGCTCGGGTGCTCCAGCACCCACGAGAGTTAAATAGTGGGTGCCGCACCCACGATTATGAATATCTAAAAAAATTATCTTTCTCCTCTTTTAACTAAATCTAAATAATATAGAGTACCGAAATAATATTATAAACGCAAAAAAATACGCGCGGATATTTATTAATAGGTGCACATGTCAAACTGCTGTGTAATATAATATATCTTGTATTTTCTTGTGTCTATTAATCCTTCGATCGGGGATTCTTGGAAATGCTATTGTATTCTATTATTGTCGCGATCACCGGTGCTCTTATGGGGCTTGACTCGAAGGATTAAATAACAATAATTGGCCAAGTGCGAGTTGCAGGATTCGCGCACGAAGGTTTCGTACCATTATAGAGCAAATGTGGGTAAAAAAAGGGTTTTTTTATATAGGAGCCCCCCTTAAATATTTATTTTGTTGTTAGTGTATTTAGGCAAAAGATACACACAATCTGTGAGTATTTCAGAAATCTAGCTATAACCGCGGTTTTGAGATACAGCCTGGAAACAGACAGACGGACAGACAGACATCTAAGTCTTAGTAATAGGGTCCCGTTTTTTACCCTTTGGGTACGGAACCCTAAAAATAAGTACATATAAGTAGCTGGGTACCTATGTCATTAAAAAGCTGGAGCACCCACGGGAATTTTGAAAACTCGGCGCCCCTGAAGACAACAGAATATTGTCATACCCTTTTGCTGATTCAAAAATTACTCTAAATGTGCCGTTGGTCACTTTCATACTTAGTTAAAGGTGCCATGCTGGCTTTTTAACTTGTGTTAACCCACCAATCCCCAAGCAGCAGCCGGCTGCCGCATAACAATTGAAAATTTATTGTGTCTGCGATACCCATGATGGAGGTGCTACCACAAATTAAAAAGC
This sequence comes from Polyommatus iphigenia, assembly GCA_963422495.1. NCBI lineage: Eukaryota > Metazoa > Arthropoda > Insecta > Lepidoptera > Lycaenidae > Polyommatus > Polyommatus iphigenia. The sequence goes on from OY730189.1 coordinate 15,498,653, forward strand.
CAGCTCGTTACTCTTAAATTAAGGTTTAATAAACCTTATTATTAATAATTACAGACGAAAAATGGTGCTTATGTTGTAAAGGAGCAAGGTGTTAGTAAAATTCTAACACACCTTAATAGTTTAAAAAGTAGCACAGACGCTATTGATGTATTAGATGATGTTATTGAAACTCTTCGTTTTATAAACACTGTGGATTCTGAATGTTCTTTAAGAATACCTCCCCTGCAACTTAACTCTTCTAGTAGGTAAGTCATTTACATCAATGATATATTATATAAAAAACTCAAAGCAGATATGTTACAACGCGCTTCACAACGCGCGCGGTAGCGCGTTGTGAAGATTCAAATACGACCCAATTGGGTCGTCTTTTATTTAGTCTGTCTCTTTTATGTAAATGGCATTTCATATCTTTTGTTTCACTTATCTGTCAAATTTGTCAATGTGTCCAATTTTGAATTTGAAAATTGTTCGGAAGAGATTTAAGCCGGAAAATAGTATGAACGTAACAGACCTGTATAAGTAGAATATCATTGATTTACATATATTAAATAATTATTGCTCTCTTACTAACCAAAAGCTTCACCACGCATACAGAATACAGATCTTATATTATATTAAACATAATATGTCAAGTCAAGTGGCTTGGGTTCCTTTTGATAAAATTAATGTTTATCATAAAAAAAAAAACAATAAAAAATGTAACATTCACTTTCAGTTCTAAAACGAGTCAAAATGGGAGCAGCTGTAATGGTTTTAACAATGGACGACAAGAAAAAATTGAACGCTTTGTTGGGAATGATGGAGAAACATATAAAAATCAAAAGTATGCATGCTTTTATTATCTTATGTATTTACATTATTTTATAAATGTAAGGAACATATTTATTTCATACTTAAGATAAATTATTCAAAAAGTTTTTAAACATAAAAAGCTGAAGCCTGAAACCAGGATTGTGATTCCTCAAGAATTCTTCAGACTTATTTTTATTCTCATTTCAGAACGGACATAAAAAGCAGTGGCATAAAATGTCTTCTTTTTCCATGGGTGGATTTGGGACCATCAGATATAAAGACGATGAATTTAATCATGGACTCACTGAAAGTGTCAAAATCCACAAGAAGGTGTTGTAGGTTTATACGAGATGTCTTTGTGCGTGACTTTCCAGTTCAAATATTCTTAAACAGGCCAACAATAGTCAAGGTATTATATTGTGATGTACCATAGAGGAAATTGATTCCTAGGCAGTTAATAATGGACTTACGTCATTTGGTCAAACTATGTCAATTCAATGTTAGTTTTGGCTGGGTTTGACATTACGCGACCCAATCTACGTAGGTCGCCATCTGCCTATGAATTAATTTCTCTGGTAAACAGATGATTATTATAAACAGAGGTTCTGTTTGTACTTCTGTATGTCTGATCCTTCACAAAATAATGGACCAATTTTGGCAAATTTCCACCATTGGAATGGCTTTCTATGTTTGTTTCATGTAAATGTTATTTCTTAAGGTGGGTTTACACCAAAAGAACATAGAGCAAGAACAGCACAAGAACATTCTTTCGTATTCGTTTAGTGTAAACTATAATTCGTTACAACATACTTTAGATCGTTTACACCAATCGAATCAACAAGAACATCAAGAATAAGAATTTTTGCTCTATAGATGAGAATCATATAGCTCCGTTTAGACCAAACGAGCGAATGCTCATTACTCATTCGTCAACGATAAGTAGTAGGGTTCACACTACACTCAAAGAATATATAAACTACGTAACAACTACACTATGTCTGACTGTGATAGCGATACTGTGATTTCAAGTGCTGTATTTATTGTTATAACGCAATTAATGAAAAAGAAAAGAAGGAAAAGATGTTGGTGGGTGACGAATTTAATAAAAGAAGAATACTCGATAATTTAAAAAACCCGCCAAAAAGTAAAATATTTCAAGAACACTAGAATCCCTTTGAAAAGACCGCCTCGAAGAGCGAGCACGTCCGAACACGAAAGAACGCTCTAGGCAATTGCTCGAGCGCTCTTGCGTCGTTTACACCAAACGAGCGAGATTCTTAGAGCATTCTACCTATTTACCGCCGAACGCGTGGCGAACACACTAGAACAACGAAAGAATGCTCGTTGTTAGTTTACATCAAAAGAGCTTTACTAGAATGAGCATTCGCTCGTTTGGTCTAAACGGAGCTTTAGGTCCAACATTTATTGGATTAAGTTATTTGATCAATGGGGCACCATTAAAATTTAGAACATCTCATGTTAATAATAATAATAATATCTATAGACGCTTCATACCACGTCAGTCTGGCCCCGTGCTAAGTACCTAAAGGTCTTGTGTTACAGGTACCAGACAATGGAAATATATTTAATACTTTTATACTACACAATATATATTTAAGAACTAACGAATAACTTTTATTTGTTTACATAATGTGACATAATTTTTATGTAAATTAAGATTTTAGATTATTTTTTGTTTTTTTTTTCAGACTTTACTGGCTATATCAAGTGGGCAATGTGGCGGGAACCCTCAAGAGGCACTATGTGTGCTGTTGTGCATAACCAGAGCTCTGCATATGCAGTTTATGCAATTATTTAGCTTGGACTTTGTATGTAAGTCACAGAAGGTATGCCATATGTCCAATGTTAATGCTATTAAATATATTTAGTCCGTCGATCACCAATTCCAGGAAATCTTTTGTTGTCGCGGCCCATATGGGCCTTATGGGGCTTGAGGGATTAAACTCTAGATGACGCCCACAACTGCGTGCCGCCACACTTAGTTTATCGCGCGGGAACCGTACATTTTTCCAGGATGAAAAAGTATCCTATGTCCTTTCCTGGTACTCAAATTATCGCCATACAAAAATTTCAGCAAAATTGGTTCAGCGGTTTGGACGCGAACAGGTAACAGACAGACAGACACTTTAGAATATATAATATTAAGCATGGATTAGATAGCTGTGTAGCTCAAACTAAAAGTTTGCCCTTGACTGATATGTTTGAAAAGTAGAAAAAATAATATTGATAGACAAAATTAACCCATCAAGCCCCCTACGAGCACCGGTGATTGCGATAACAATAGAAAGGCTTATTGTGTCTCGTTTTTCCACGATCAAAGGATTAAAATATTGTATATCCTATTCAGTGTCTAAATATTCTCAGTAGTGAGTAACCTTCCTTGGAGAATTTCTTTTAGGTTTCAGAAAATAAAGAAGATATGGAAGATAATGTCAACCTAGAGCTTCAGAAAGCAATAGACTATAGACAGGAGTCACCACATCAAGACGCGCTTTTAGCGTTGAGGCAACTGCCCGTGCCGATATTCGCACTTGACGCTTTACAGACAATATTCACTGTGATGGCAAGAAGTGTGGTTGATGAATTAACAACTGAAGATCTAGATTTAGTATGTAAACCTGATTTTCTGAAATCTATCTTTCCCCATGTCGATCATGGTAAAAAATTATTTGAAAAGTATCTAAGTAGTCAAGTGCCAGATGCCAATGTTATTTTGTAACAAGAGTGACAAGGACATGGTATTCGGTCATACCCACAGAACAATAAAAACAGTAGAAATGGTAAGTGGGCGGGGCACGCGTGTCACTTTAAACACTTAAAAAATATTTTTTAGTATTTAAATATTTTGTAGTAAATTTACTATTTATTTATATATTTTTTAGTGTTTTACTCTATTTTTTAGTGTTTAAATATTTAGTAGTAAATTTACTAAAAAAAAATTTAAAACAAAAAAAAAAATTTTTTGTTTAAATATTTTGAAGTAAATTTTTGTGTAGGAACCTAGGTAATTACTATCTTAAACTGAAAAATAACTCAAACATGTTAAATATTTTCGTATGAGAAAATGATTTTGGAATTACGTTTATATGAGAAATTCCAAGGGTACAAGGCCCCTTAAGTGTCTGTTTTGTTTATTGCATAACAAACTCTATTATAAAGGGCTGAAGGAGTGTTTTTGTTTTCAGTTTTAATAAATTTAGGCTTATTTGGGTTTAGAATTACGCGTCCAATCAAAACATTTGTTTGTTAATTGTGCAACGGTCTATTCTCTGTTTGTTTGTGTGAGTTTGGCGAGAGTGGTTCTGGTAAACAAATCGTGGTATGTCATTTCTACTATTTTTATTGTTCTGTGGTCATACCGAACGCAAGCGTAACTCCCCGAAAGATCGTAAACAAACGTCCGCAAGTACTGACTGCAAAAAAGTCTATTACAAATTAAGATTTTTTTTTGTTATTAAGTTTATTGTACTACTACTACAACTTACAATTACATAACTGGTATTTAATACTAAGTACCTGTGAAGGGCGTGCGCGGGTGAGATCAGGGTGAAGCGGGAGGGTGGTCGAATGCATGGTATGTATATTATATGCATATACAATGTTACCGTTAGAATGCGGAATACGTTAATGTTCACATTAACTAGGTAATCTGCAGATTTCCTGATACCATCCGGTAAAGTGTGAAATTTAAATCAAAAAAGCTATTTTTTGTACTTTACCTAGTTAGTTTGCATAGTAATGAATGGTACATCGTTGAATTGCGGAAGACAGTGAACTAAACACTTTTGTTACGCTCCTTCGCTGGGACTGCACCCCTCTGTTCTTATGTTCGATGATTTGGTCTGTTAAATTTAATTGTGGAGTAACATCAACAACAACAACGTTGAAGTTAATATTGAATATTTTATCATTTGTTTATTTTTTTTCTTATTATGGCGCTTCGGCTATATAACCATGGCCAGTGTCAAATAAGTGGCGGGAAAACTATGTTCTTATAACAATTTTTAGCTTCGATTTTCTATTTGGTAAAGTCCAAAGTCTAGTCAAAGTCAAAGTAAAAGTCAATGTAGTCAAGGACTCAAGTCGGTCGATTCAGTAAAATGGTAGACGCTTTACTAAAACTTTCGATGGAGTTTAGGAGGGAACACAAAAAGCACGTTTCTGGAAGTTGTATAACTGGCCTCTTACACTTGTGCATGATTACAAATATCTAATGGTTAATATTTTACCAATAAAACACATTAAAAACCCAGAACAATCTTAGCAAATTAATACAAAACACAACGTCTTTCACATTCTCGGCTAAACTCTTCCTTCGTTTATGTCCTAAAATTTTTCGACTTAAGCATGTTAACCTTATGGCTACCACACACGCTACAGTCTACCGGAGAGGTCAACTGCAGGTATGCCTGCGCAGGTGTCACTCGAAAGAAGAGGCTACTTGACCTATATTCAATTTCATTGAACAAATGCATATTTCTAGTAGAACTTGGCATAGGAAACCATATTTCACCCTTATCATCAAATAAAAGCTTATGATCGATAAATAAAGTCGCTTTGAAAATATGATTTTATGAAAATAGGATTTGTACTGACGAAAACGCCTTTGCGGCACTTCCGATTTGGATGTGACGTCATCCTCATAGTAATTTAATATCTTTTATTTATCGCCCTCGTTATATGTAAGTTTATCTGTACATAAATAATAAGAATAAGCCTAGAAAGATTTGTAAAATATATTTTCTTGAATAATTCGCTTAAAACATTAGTTTTATATATTATCTCCATTTATTGTAGACGGGAAATGAAATGGCCAAAACTTTTCTGCAAAAGTTTTCAACATTACAAATGATTTCTAATTTCTTATTTAATTCTTTTATAATTTTTGGGCACTTTTAGACTCGTACATTTAGCACGTAAAAAATGTTCAATAAAGAGAGTTTAAAATACAAAGCGTATGACGTCACACTATGGCGGACAGTGTTTTCGGCGCCATTTAAGAGGCGTATTTTTCAAAAAACATTTTTATGAATGAATGATTAAGAAGCGATTAGCATGAAGAAAAAAAGTAGGTCAAGTAGCCTATTGATTTTCGATTTTGCGCCGGTCGCCTGCGCAGGTCCAAGCAACTTCACAGGTCTATTCCCACACACATTCCGATTTACTTGCGCAGGCATACCTGCACAGGTAGACCTCTCTGGTAGACCGTTGCGTGTATGGCTAACATTAGACTGTTTTTATTTGTTTTTTATTGTTTTTTTTCTAGTTGATTTGATCTGTTATATTTTATCAGTGCCGTAATATTTTATTACTTTACTACAACTAAATAACATGATTTATTCAAACAAGAACCTGTTTTATGCAATTTACCGTATGTATGGTCGGTAGTCTGCAGATTATCTAGTAATGTAAGAATAGAATCAAATTTTTGCACTTTAACTGACTCACCCAGACAATCTGCAGAATACCGAGTTAATCTGCACTCTAACTGGTTTACGCAAATGAACGGTAACATAATATACATACATACATAGCCTGTGAGACACATAACCCTTACTTTTTGCTTTGCTGTAGTCAGGTAAAAATTATTCATCTATTCACTATTGTGAACAACTATGATAGTTATCTGTGAAAGGTAATCCCTGAAGATTTATTATATATATTTACAAAATCTTATAACACAAGATAGCATTTTGCCCATTGATTACATTTAGTATCTGAAAATAAAACAAAGTTTGTTTGAAAAATTTCCTTGCTAACCGTACACACTCGCATGCGACCGTCGCGTACAGCGCGCCAGTGAACACTGACTGCAACGGTGTGAATTAGCTCTTTTGGAACGGCGGAACATTTGGTGCGTATGGCCCGTCTACCTCAGTTTAAAATTAATAGAAGTCTTTGATGATAATGAGATGGGTTATATTTTTCTAAAGTAATCCAACTTCTCAGGCCAAAAGTTTATTTTCTGCATACTTTGCTAGTGAAGTATTCTGACACTTTTATGCTTAACTATGTCTTTTTGAAACGCCTTTAACGGTTTTTTTAATATTTTTCAGAAACAAATAAACACATGTTTGTCTCTTGTTGACTCTTTGCTCAAGTTATTACTGGATTGCGTTACTAAGAAATTCTGGCGAGTAGAACACAATACGAAAACGCACAGAGACATTGCGCATAAGACTTGCATTGTGATGCGTATGCTTGGGGACTTACTAACGAAATACAAGTAAGTATATCTTAAACCCTTTCCTAATAACATAATTAACATTGTTGTCCTCTAATTCTAGGAACAGTATCATTGTTTTCAGTTTTTTAACTGTCCCATATCTGTAAATTTCTAGTTTAGTTTATTACTTTTTCTTGACTTAGATAGTGAAAGATATGTTTGAATGTAAGAAAAATCTTAATTTATATACGACCTGCAAACCTTCAAGAAAAGAGCGTATTCCCTTTTAAAAGGCCGGCAACGCACCTGCAGCTCTTCTGATGTTGCGAGTGTCCATGGGCGACGGTAGTTGCTTACCATCAGGTGACCCGTTTGCTCGTTTGCCCCCGTATTTAATAAAAAAATAAAAAAAATATAAATGTTTTTTACAGTAAAGCATTCGAGAAAAATCCCGAAGGTGTATACTATCGCATAGTTCGGTTGCGTCTTGTGCAATGTGGGGGGCAGCTATTACGTTGGGCCAAAGACTCGCCTCTGCCACCTGCAACCCTTGTTACAGCTTTACAAACGGCTCAGATTGATCCTGTACTAGATCTTCTATATCCAAAAATAAGTAATCAAATTAATAATGTTTTGAGTGTAAGTATATTTTTTGCCTTATATAAAAGTTAGGTTTTATAACATGTTTAAGTTGTTTTTAATGTCGGATACTTGCTTACTTTTTCAGGTGGCAAAATCGTCATTAGATAAAGAGCATAAAAGTAAATATAGTGAGCTAACCAAGCTATATACGAGCATAGAGTGTGCTGTAAAGTTTAAGACAGTAAAGTCATCATCAAGAAATGACGAGGAGCTTCTTATATCAATCCAAAAGACCCTGCCGATATTCCATTTCAATTTAGATAAGAAATATTTTAAAGAAGTAGTGTCGGTTTTATTTGAGAATGCCAAGAACCTTAATCAAAACGACAGGAATTGGTCCTTAGTGTGTGAAATAGCTCTAAAATTGATGGCTCATAGTGTGGAGTGGATAAAAACTACATTCTACATGATGTTAACCGAGTTTATAAGGAACGCTTTTGTTGGCGACGAAAGTAAGCAGACTGAAAACGAAAAATGCTTGAAACTGCTGTGCCATGTGGAAATATTGACAGAAATCTGCTGCCAGGGTCTATCGTCGAATATAGAAGAGGTAATCAACTGTTAAATTACATAAACAATTAAGTATGTAATAATGTTACTTGATTGTTTTCGTAAAATCTGGCAGCTTATATTTTAAGCAATTGAAGACGTGAGTGAAAGAACACGATAAGTAACAGTAAAAAAATAACGTTTTTTGCATAAATGGAGGCTTCAGGGCCGAAAAATGATTTGAAATAAAAAAAACTGTATATTTTATGTGTAATCAGATAATATAATTAGCCAGGTGATGAAGTAGGTAAGTTACAAGGTTTGTTCAAAGTAAAAGGGAAAAAATTAGTGAATGTCCGTATGTTACAAAATGTTAGTTATCGTGTTCATCCACTCACGTCCTTAATTACGATTAAAATTATTATGAACACACATTTATTTTGGACTAGCGACCCGCCCCGGCGTCGCACGGGTATAAAATATATGGGTGCTTTCACAAAAATAGAGCAACTTTTGAAGGTATTTTGTCTTCATCATATTTAATTTGTTATTAAATTCCCTGTTAGCGTACATGATAGGTGATCAATTAATTGTGTCTTATCTAAAAGGGCCAGTCACTTTATGCATTATCTTAGGAAATTTTTAGAGATTTGCTGATTTACGCATCTAGGGACTGACAACTTTAAACCCTTCATGCGCGAGTTGGACTCGCACTTAGCCGATTTTATATTATTTTAGGACTACTTGGTCGAAACTTCTTATAGGATATATAAAGAGTGGAACTGTATCACCAAAGTATATATTTTTCAACATTTGGGCCAAACCAAAGCTGTTTGTTTGACTGCTCTTGATGAGTTTCAGCTTTTGATATAATATTTTCAATAATTGTTTTTCTTAAGTCTATTATATCTTTTCAGTTGCGAAGGCTTAAACAATATATGTATTTCGTTATAGTACTGATGTTTTCATACTAAACGTCAGTCCGAGCGCCTTTAGAATCTAGGGCCTGATGGTCTAGGGACTGATTATTTGGAATAAAATTGAATTTATACGTGGGAGAGCCATGCTTCGGCACAAATGGGCCGGCTCGACCGGAGAAATACCACGTTCTCACAGAAAACCGGCGTGAAACAGCGCTTGCGCTGTGTTTCGCCGAGTGAGTGAGTTTACCGGAGGCCCAATCCCCTACCCTATTCCCTTCCCTACCCTCCCCTATTCCCCTTTTTCCCATCCCTACCCTCCCCATTACCCTATTCCCTCTTAAAAGGCCGGCAACGCACCTGCAGCTCTTCTGATGTTGCGAGTGTCCATGGGCGACGGAAGTTGCTTTCCATCAGGCGACCCGTTTGCTCGTTTGCCCCCTTATTTCATAAAAAAAAAAAACTTAAAATTCTGTTGCAAATAACATTATAAAGTCTAATATGATATTGCGAACAATGCCGACGTATTACTTATAAATATTGATTAATTTATAAGAATTTAATATCATTATACAACAAAATTACTTATCTAGGGATTGAACAAGTGACTGGAATTACCACGTGGTGGCCCACAAACTTTCATTTTTGCTCTGATTTTTAAAATGACCGCCGCAGAGCGAGTGTTGTCAGAGAATAACTTCATGTAATACTCTGAAATTCCCCAACAATATTCAACGCACATGTCGCGAAATTTTAAAATTCGTAAGTGGCTAGGGCCTGGCGAAAAAAGTTGAGGACACTAAACTCATTCGAGAAAAAATAATTATTGTTTATTTTAACTACAAAATATTCACCTAATTAGCTGCGAGTACTTAAACATTTTAAAAAATATTAATAAAAATAAGTATAAACATAGTGCTTTTTTAAATATGGATTCCTAAACACAAAATTTCGGAGAACGGACACGCCTAGGGCCTGACATTTGGGACATATAAAACAGACTTCAAATATATAATATAATGTTAATTTTAACATAATTTGGGGGATACATTAAACACATTGTAAACTATTATTTAGCAATTGTGGTAGTAAATAATTAGTATTGATTTTAACTGAAATGTGCTGCGGAAACGAAGTTTACATATTTTTGTAAAACCACCCATATAGCCACTGAAAAAATGATTAAAATCGATAGCCTATGATCCTTTACGTGGTCTACTTCTTATCTGTACCAAATAACATAGAAATTGCTCCAGTTATAGTTCGCGAGATAAGCCCTTTCAAATAATTTCCCCCGTTTTTTCCACATTCTCCTATTATTCCTCAATAAATGGGCTATGTAACACTGAAAGAATTTTTCAAATCGGGCCAGTAGTTCCTGAGATTAGCGCGTTCAAGTTAGCCCTTTCAAATAATTTTCCCCGTTTTTTCTACATTTTCCTCTATTTCTTCGCTCCTATTAGTCTTAACGTGATAAAATGACAATACATGTTGCGTAATTTATGTTTTTACTATCAAACTTAATAACTTTACATGAATTTACAATGTAATACGCAACGATATGCAGGTAGAAGCCAGTTCGTCTGAAATAATGCTTCTGATACTCCGTGGTCGGCTGGTGCTGAGCGAGGGTTGCTGGTGGCAGCTACTGGCGACCGTGCAGCCGGTCTTCCCCCTACTCCATGTGTATGCCGCACACGACACAGTGCTCGGTATTATGAGTCAATAGTAGTCTTATTAAGGCCGTGTTTCCACTGACGCGGAGCGGAGCGGAGAGGAGCTTAGCGGTGCCCGAATTGACCAATCGTGCTATTTCAGCGGAATGACAGCGAAGCGGAGCGAAGATTTCGAGCATAGTGATTGGTCAATTCGACACCGCTAAGCTTCTCTCCGCTCCGCTCCGCGTCAGTGGAAACGCGGCCTTATATCTGTGCGCCATCGCAGTAAAGAACAAACAGCGGCAAGGTTATTTTGTATCTCGTGACTACAATGGAATAGGCATATGTGTACAATATCTGCTGTCTGTAAAAAATGTTGTCTGGAGTATTTTTTATTGATAGCAGATTATGGTCTGTTCCTGTCGCAAGATATATATTAATCACCTTGCGGATAGACGCTCGGCGCGCACGCGCACATTCAAATCGATCGCGGGGTATTTGCGCAAGGATAGGACAAGCGCGCCACGGCCCCAAAATTATGATGGTACAGACCGAATATTGTATTTGATGAAATTATTTGTCAGATTAAAGATAATTAACACTTTATAAGATGCTTAAATTTATAAGTTACAATCCACTATTTCCACAACAGGTAAAGCGATATGCAAGTCGCTAGAAATGGAAATCAGTATGTGTATGGGCGTGTCGAGGGCGGAGCGGCGGCGGGGGCTGGCGCGCGCGCTGTACGTACACTGCGGCGCCGTGCGGGTCGACGCGGCACGACAGCTGTGTCATGAGCTAGGTAACTGTAGATAATATATTGGATATGCTGATGGTTATGTGTGTAGTGTTGTTGTTAAATCTATATCAAAAGTTATGGGCACATGATTTATTGCAAATGTAAAAAAATTAAAACAGTAAAAAAATACTAAATAGAAAGAAGCTTTGAGGTATCGATGAAGATTTGCGCACGCGCACTATGTCCGTAAAGTTTTGGGAAGCAAAAACAATAATAGTTATTTACAATGAATAATGTATTAAATACATTTTTTTCCAGACGACAAAAAATATTTGCCGCCAAGTGAGTCCATACGAGCCGACGTTTTGTTGAACGCTATGAAACGTGTCGAGCCGCAGGACTTTAATTTAGAAAACTCCGTTTCACCCATGCAAAGCTCACAAGTAAGTCAGGTATATTATGAAAATAAATTATGAGCAAAGGAACCTCCATGACTTGCATATTTCTCCTTTACCTTATATGTTATTCCTTCATTATATAAACATCGAGTTTCACTAATTTCGCTGCAAAAAAAAAAAACACTCTTTATAGCGAAACTCAAGAGACTGAGCATTTTTTGTCGTTATAGAGAGTTATCGTTGTATGGAGTGAACAAAAAAACAACCAAATTAACAAGAATTTTTAATATTATGTGTGTCTTAGATAATAAATGCTTATAAATTATTGTTTACACACATAGTCTGATAACTTTGTCTGACATTTTTTGCTATGCCAGTACTTGTCTTGTATTATTTTATGTATTCTATTCATATCTAGATATGTGGTGGGATCGATCGTCTTGATTAAACAACAAAAAATTTTCTACCAACTTAGCGGCATCTAGGGCTTGTTGAATTGTTGGTGGTGATTCGGCTTTGTCGACTTGATCATCTTCTTCATCTTGATTATCGGGTGTTTCCTGACTTTTTGACACTAAATCAACAATTTGTTCATCTGTAAGTGTACTAGTTGTGGTTACATCCTCATCTATATTTTCGTACGACTGTAGATTTTCGTTAAAATTGTTCGGTATGTCGAACTGGCTTATCCGTTCACTCAGTGGTAGATTGTCTTCACTGTCAAATTGGTTCGTTTCTTGGCTACCACATAATCCAGCACGTCGAAAAGAATGTTGGATAGTGGCTGCTGTTACCTCTTGCCAGGCTTTCGATAAGAAGTTCACTGCTTGTAGCATGTTGATCGAGACCTTGCCGTCAGTTTCGATCATATCCATCAAAATTTTGCGTCTATAGTGGCCCTTTAGGCTTTTAATTACACTCTGATCCATCGGTTGTAAAATACTGGTTGTATTAGCTGGGAAAAATGCTAACTCTATGTTTCGAAGATTAGATATGATCGGGTGAGCAGGACAATTGTCTACTAGAAGCAAGATTTTCCGTGATTTTAATTCAGCATCCCATTTTCTCATTTCCTCTTCAAAAATCTGCGATGTCATCCAAGCTGACTCGTTTGCTTTGTACGTAACTGGCAACTGTTTTATGTTCTTGAAACACCGAGGGTTTTTCGATTTGCCTATAACTAAGAGCTTTCTTTTTTCTGTGCCACTCATATTGGCAGCCACTAGAGCTGTAATACGCTCTCTAGACAGTTTTCCTCCAAGACATTTTTCCCCTTTGAATTTTAAAGTTTTGTCGGGAGTCAACTTGAAAAAAAGGCCAGTTTCATCTGCATTAAAAATGTCTTCTAGTGAGTACTTCTTCTTTAATTTAGGCCACACTGTACTAATCCAATTGTTGCTGTATAATCCAATCATTTTACCGTACGTAATTTGGTGACGGTGCTTAAATTTTCCGAGCCAACCTTCAGATGCTTTAAAGTCAATTATGCCAAGTTGGTTGGCAAACTTTTCAGCCTTAGCTTTTACGATTGGCCCCGAGATGGGTACATTATTCTGGTGCTGATTGTTAAACCAAGACAACATTGCCCGATCTAAGTCTTCGAATTTTGGCTTTCTTAATTTTTTAGAAGAGTTTCCTTCCAGCGCTGCCTGTAGAATTGTTTTTTTGTTTTTCCAAATGGTAGCAACAGTGGATTGACTTAGTTCGAAACGCCTTCCAACGTCACTTTTCTTTTCTCCCTTTTCAATCGCACGTATCACACAAACTTTCTCGTCAACACTAATCGCTTTCCGTTTACTGGCCATGTTAACAGTTTCAAAGTAGGTTTACGACTGATTATGATAGTACGATAGGTACCCACTACCCAGTATGCTCGGTCGAAGACCATCACTTCCGAGAAAATAATGCGTCATACTGCACGTGTTCAAAGCAAATAAGGATAACAAAAGCTAGACCGACCTCGGATGTTTCGGAGCTTCAAAGTCTTTTGTTACCTGCTAGCATAACATAAACAATAATACCGATACTAATTTTTACTGTCTAAAAATATGAACACATTTCTTCGTAATAGAGAATGGCGTATCGCTAGAGCTAAAGAGTGTTTCAATATGTGGGTTTTAACGCAAACCAACCAAGTTGGGCTCATTTCAACGTTAGTTTATCGTTATAAAGGTTAACGTTATAAAGAGTTGACACTGTAAATAAAACAGTTACTAATAAAGTCTTTAAAAATTTCGCAGACTACTGGTCTTGAACAAATTCTGGAAGTACTAAAACAAGACCTAGCCCTAGAGGCGGACGGTTTGACGTACAGCGCTCGAGAGTGCTTGTCTAAGGCCACGCTCGAGCCCGCTCTACGACGAAGCACCCTACAGCAGCTAGCCGTTATGATGAGAAATAGAGGCATGCATGAAGTATTCATGAAAGATAACGGACTCAATCTCATTGTATCACTGTTGAGGTAAATATCCATACTTCCATACTTACTAATATTATAAACTAGCGACCCGCCCCGGCGTCGCACGGGTATAAAATAATAAATATATAGACACTGAAAAAATGATTAAAATCGATAGCCTATGATCCTTCACGTGGTCTACTTCTTATCTGTGCCAAAATAACATAAAAATTGCTCCAGTAGTTCGCAAGATAAGCCCTTTCAAATCATTTCCCGTTTTTTCCACATTCTCCTATTAGTCTTAGCGTCATAAAATATAGCATATAACCTTTCTCAATATATGGGCTATCTAACACTGAAAGAATTTTTAAAATCGGACCAGTAGTTTCTGAGATTAGCGCGATCAAGTTAGCCCTTTCAAATAATTTTCCCCGTTTTTTCCACATTTTCCTCTATTTATTCGCTCCTATTAGTCTTAGCGTGATAAAATATAGCCTATAGCCTTCCTCGATAAATGGGCTATCTAACACTGAAAGAATCATCAAAATCCGTTGCGTAGTTTTAAAGATTAAAGGGAACAAAGGGACATGAGGGAAAAAAGCGACTTTGTTTTATAATATGTATAGATGCGAAAGTGTGTCTTATCTGTCTGTCTGTTCACGCCCAAACCGCTTAACCGATCTTGCTGTTTGGTATGCAGATACTTTGAGTGGACATATGATACTTTTTATCCCGGAAAAGCGTACTGTTTCGTCACTTTTAGCGCACCGAGTTTTGGGCGTCATCTAGTAATTGAATAGTTTTCTCCATAAATAATAATAATCTTATCAGCAAAGTAATTCACAATTCCCGTTTGAATCGTATTCGGACAATAACTACGCCATTATTTGTCAACGTTCAAACGCCGGTGCTAGTGCGGCAAGCCTTCTATTTTTTATAGCAAGCCTTCGAGTATTGTCCAATCGCGCTAAAGTTATTGAATCTTACACCAATTGGGAATCTGGCCCAGAAATATGATTTGCAATAATAAATGAATTTGTTTCAGGATGTCTCTAATGGTTGATGATTTCTTGACGTATCCCGAGTGTGCAATCAGCTGCGTATCAATTTTGAACAGCATTGGATTCGAGAACCGACACACTTTAGCGAGCATACAGGATTTGCCATTGCTTTTGCTGCGAGGTAATTACTCTTATACGGTCTCTCCACATAGGCACGTGTAATTGACCAACATAAAGATTGTCATATTGTATCCTGGTTATTGTATTGTCATACATGATTGACGTTAACTATGTATGCTATAGCTTAGCAATCATGCCAAATCATGAATAACCACCACGGCTGAATATAAAGAAAGGTCTTTATATTCTTAAGAACTCAATTGCATATAATAATAATCCTATTTTAATTTCAGTAATACTAATATTCCCTGCCAACGACAGCTGCGTGCTACTGTGCACGCAAGTGCTCGCTCTGTGTGTATGGGCGGGGTTTGTGCTGCACGAGATAGACGCTCAAGGCCGTCGCGCGCCCGCCGCGCCGCTCAGCGTCGTGCGCCGCGCGCACCTGCCCTTCCCCGCGCTGTCCTACTGGAACACCAGCCCCAACACCGAACATTCTAGAATAGGTGGGTCTACTGGTGCTATATCAGCTAGCTCTGTGTATATATGGGCGGGGTTTGTGCTGCACGCAGCATGAGATAGACGCCCACAGCCGGCGCGCGTGCGTCTGCCCTTCCCCGCGCTGTCCTATTGGAACACCAGCCTTGATACAGAACATTCTAGAATATGTAAATGTCTCTACTTTCTTTCGGACTCTATTTAGAAAAAATATGTATTGTACATAATAATAATATTAATATGTGCTACAGTTGTCTTTTTTGCTAACCTGTGCCTTTCGAGTTTATTGGTTCACAAAGACAATGAAAATCAGTATTATATTAATTATATATCGTAGCCTAAACTCTGAAGTAACACGATGTATCTCAGTTTTTGTAAATGTTATATTTTTTTTGCGTTTACAGATTGGCTGCTTAGTGATGAAACGTGGCGAAACGCAGTGGTCTTTCGCTGGTGGTGGGCTAACGGAGGCGCGGCGGGTGTACGGGCTGGGCTGGTCTCGGGAGCAAGCGAGTAAGTTGCAATGTGTAATTTATATTCACACAGCGGATATATTATGAAGGCTCCACTGCAATAATGATGAACGTCCAAAAAAAATTAAAATCTTAACGAGTAATGCCATTCTGTAACTTGAAATATCGCTTGAAGTTCCGTAATAATTATGTTTTTTTTATATTTCGCCTACACGGCTAAAACCAATGATGTTTTAATAAAGATGGCGTATGTTCATACAAATTGGTCCTCAGATTTTGTTCCTAAACGACATACGTACTTACCTCTGTCATATTTATATAGGTTACCTAGGTTACAACAATGAATGCGACAGATAATACGTAACGAATGATATAGAAAAGGATAGCTATATGTTTTGAGATGGTTTTGAGTTGCGCTTGACAGGCGCATCGGCACGCATGCGCGACAAAGATCAAGAGAATTAATTGTTATTGTTGAACAGAAGAGACATTGAATAAAACTAATTGTTTGTTAGATTATTTTTTATTAATCTATACATATATTATTATAAGCCTTAAGCTAAGGATTTTATTAAACAAAAATCAGAAACAAATGATTTTAATTAGCAAAACAAGTTACACTTAACAACTAAACAAACAATTATAGAAAAAAGTTAACATTCATTACACAAAAGTTATAAAATCTACCCAACTACACTTTTAAACTAAAAATTAGTTATATACAGCACAATTTAACGTTAACATAAGCACAGTGGCTCACTAGCACTAATACAATCCCTAATATCACCTGATCGTTGTTGCACGAGCAAAGAGAGCGAATCACAGCACATAACGTCTTATATAGGTCACGACTTCACGAGCATGTCACTTGTCACAGTACTAGTTTGACAGTTGACAGCTGTCAAGTAATCGAACTTGACAGCTTATAGATGTTGCCAAGATGTTCCGCTAACACGGCCTCTCCTGACGGTGGGTCGTCCACGGCCCAAAATGCGGTGGACTATGGGTCCTAGGGTTCAGCATTGTCTTCCAGTGATGCGTCGGCACTTCCACATGGATCTGGTGGAGGTAAGGCAAGATCAGTTCCAGATCCCGTGCTGCTGGAGGTTGCCTGGTCCTCGTTCTCACAGTTTTCAGGATCATCATCTGCGAACAAGAGCACTGAGCATTAAAAACGTTTGAAGACAACACAAAAACTTTTTTTTTCTTTTTGCATTCCTCTGTCACATATCTTTCAGTCAATTCATACATCTGATCCAAATTTCACTTATAACACACTCGTCATTCACAAACATAATTAAAAATATGTCTCATCTGCCGTCTAAATTCAGACTGGTCAAATACAATTGACCTGAGAAATGCAAAATAGCAATTCCCCTGCCGACGGACATCCTAGTACCGTCTACTTGACATGTCGCATATCAAGTCTGCCAACAGCACCCATTTGCCGTCTACCTGATAAATCGTTTATCAGATCTGCCAACGACAACCATCCGTCGTTTACCCAACTTATGAGTGGGTCTGCCAACCATCTATTTATTTAAATCCACATGTCAGACACAACGCCACCAGCTGCTATTCTTTTGTAACGCAATAGCAACTAGTGGAGATGCGAGTGCTGGGGATGAAAATAAAAGTGGTCAATTACTTACTATGGAAAAATGCAGCACACGTCTCCGGGCACCACTCGCCATTCCAAGGCACCATGAACTGCGCTGCCACCTGGGTCGTTTTTCCGTAGCTGCCGCTAAGTAACTTGAGTTTGTATCGACCCCTCGGCAGCACATCGATAACCTTGTACGGTCCTCGGACACCGGGATCTAATTTTCCTGTAGACTGGGAAAATTTTATTACAAAGACGAGATCATTAACTTTGAACTGGCGAGGTGGGTGCTTGCTACGATTTTCGTGAGCATCTTGACGTGCTTGATTATCATCAAGATGCTGTTTAGCTTTACGTCTTGTAATTTCACGCAATGCTTCTCGATTCGGTCCAGGGCCACTTGCTGCTAAGTCTCTTACCAGCCCTTTAATAACTGGTGTGGTGGCTTCTGTACCTATTAAAAGGTTAAGTGGAGAGGTGCGCGTGGACTTCTGCTTGGTGATATTGAGAACCAGCTGGAGCTTCCAGAGTACGTCCGACCATGAGGCACGTTTATGATTCACTTCTATTCGAATCATATTTAACACTGTTCTCACGTACCTTTCGACTTGACCATTCGCATGGTGCATCTCCGGCGTGATGAAGTGAAGATTACACCCGAGGTCGTTGATTCACGTAGTAAATTCGCTGGACTCAAACATCCTTCCTTTGTCAGTGACCATGAGCGAGGGAACCCCGAACAACGAGATTGATTGGGTTATTACTCGTTTTAGCTCACTCACGTCTTGACGGCGAATCGGGTGTAGCAGACAGAATTTTGTGAATGCGTCGATCATAATAAGAAGAAATTTGTACCCATCAGATACAGGTAATGGACCCAATGCGTCGACATGAATCGTATTGAAGGGAACATCTGGCTTATCCCACGAAGTGATGTGCTGCTGTGGAGCTCGAGGTACACGCTTCTTTGATAAACATACCAAACAGTGAGCCACGTACTTGTTTACAAAATGTTTCAGCCCCGGAAACCAAAAATGTTTTAGAATAAGATCGATGGTCTTGTCCACACCGATATGCTCATGTTCGTCGTGAAACACTCTTAATAAACTAAGTCTATGTCCCTTAGGGACGTAGCAGAGGAGTCTAGACTCCTCTCCCACTGGAGTGTATCGGTAGTACAAAACCTCGTTCTAAGATACGTACCTATTTGGATCTAACTTACCTTCCTGTAGACTTTCCAAAAGTCTCTGTGTGTCTTCGTCAGCCGCCTGAGCTATCTGAGCCCAATTGCGAGGCTTTGAAATTTGGTTAGCTAAATAAGGAGGGTTACGGCTTAAATAGTCGGCATGTGGCATCATTATTCCCTTTCGATATTCAATCGTGAAATCAAAATCTTGGAGATAAATCCACCACCTTGCGACTCGTGGAATTAAATCTTTTTTTCGTTCCGACGACTTCAGCGCATTACAGTCAGAGACGACGACAAATCTCAATCCTACGAGGTAATGGCGAAAATGTTGTAGTGCTTTAACTACCGCCAAAGTTTCAAGCTCGTAAGAATGATACTTGGCTTCGGCTTCCTGTGTTAATCTGCTAAAGTAAGCAATAACGTGCTTCTTACCATCCTGATGCGTCTGAAGAAGTACTGCTCCGTAGCCTACGCTGCTTGCGTCTGTGTGAACTTCAGTACTTAAATCGGGATTGAAAATTGCTAAAATTGGTGCACTTGTTAATTGCTGGATTATATGCTGGCGGGCTGTTTCCTGCTCATTTCCCCAGTGAAACGGAACAGATTTTTTAGTTAAACGACTTATGCAAGAGGTTTTGGTGGCATAATCTTTAATGTAGCGACGGAAATAGCCCGCAAGACCAAGAAATTGTCTTACCTGCTTGACATTCGCTGGTGGAGAAGTATTCACCAGAGCTTCAACCTTTCTAGGGCTCGGCTTAACCTGACCACTGCTGACCAGTCTCCCAAGGTACTCTACCTCGGTAGACATAAATGAACACTTACGTAAATTAATAGAGAACCCAGCCTGGGTTAGGGTGTTGAGCACGCGGTATAATAGCTCCACTCCGTCAGGAATTGTATTGCTCAAGAGCAAAACATCGTCTACGTAAACCAAAACATTACCTTTATCGATGTGTTTTCGCAGTGTATCATTGATGATCCTTTGATATACTATCGGAGAGTTGGCCAACCCGAACGGCATTTTGACGTATTCAAAATGGTCTTCCGGAGTAACGAAACCTGTAAGATGAATACAGTCCTCCCTAATGGGTATCTGGTGGAAACCAGTCGCCATATCCAAGCTGGTGAAAAATTTGAAGCTCCCCAAACGATCAATGTGATCATCAATTAAGGGAAGGGGATACCTGTCTTTGACCGTTATTTTATTGAGGGCTCTAAAGTCTACGCATAGCCGATCTGAACCATCACGCTTCTTCACAAGGATTATTGGGCTGGCATACTCAGATTGAGAGCGTCTAATAATTCCTTTCTCTAACAGATCGGTTGTTATACTGCGAACCTTGAGTTTTTCTTGGTAAGAAAGTCTGTACGGTCGGTATACAATAGGCGTAGAACTAGTAAGTTTAATTTCCATTACTCCCGTAGTAACCGTTGTGGTAGCCGTACCGGAAATCAAAAATTTGGAAAATTTTCGGATTACTGACATCAAAATGTCTCGTTCCTCACCTTGAAGTGGTGAGTTAACTTCTATATCGGCCGACTCAACCGCGTGAACACTGGATTTAATAACATTTGAGTGCGTAAGATATTGATGATCTTTAGTGCGAACGTAAGTAACACCATCTCGATTGAGTACGTCGGTACCAATAACGATAGGAGTATTCATGCACGATTCTGGTACTATTACTAAATCTACTTCTAAAGATATATCGTTAAATTCAAGAGTAACCGTTACGTAAGATGTACACTCGATTTCCTTATCGCTAATTCCTTTTATTACGCATCGACGAGTTTCAGGTTGACACGAGAGATATTTTAGGGCACTAGAGGAAATAAGTGAGATATTAATTGCGCCACTGTCGATTAAGACGTCCATAGGGATGCCATTTACAACGGCTACGGTCACGTCCTTAGTTTTAAGTGGGTATTTGGAAAGATCTGAACATAAATTAACGTTTTGCTGATTACGATTCTCAGAACGAATTTTAGAAAAGCAATTTTCTTCTTTATGGCCAGGTTTTTTTGCAAAAAGTACACGTCATACTTAAGTTCGATTTTATGCGCGGGGCTGTGTACGTATTGGTTTTAATTTTTTTTGGACAATTACTTCGAACATGGCCCTTTTCACCGCAATTAAAACATGATTTCTCACTACTAACGATTGGTTTACTTTGATATGGGCGTTTTTGAGAAGGACGATTTAACGTAGGAAAATTATTATGCTTATGCGGCTTAGAATAAATCGACAGAAACGACACTAGTTTATCAGAAGTCAACTCCGCATTAGCAGCTGCTGCTCTTATTTGAGGGTTATCAATACCGCGAATCACAATAAGCGTTCTTAACTCCTCGCTAAGACCGGTTACTACTCGAAGACGTAACAACGTGCGACGCGCGTATTCAGCATAAGTCGTATATTTATCAGAAGTATTTTTCATGGCTTCAAATAAAATATTAGCGAAATCTAATCTACCGGGACATAGAGGAATAAATTCTTGTTTAAAATTAGACCACGTACGATCATTCGTTACCCACTCGTTTAACCAAATTTTCGCATCCCCTTTAAGACAAGCGGCTACACGAGATAAGCACTCATGGTCACTCCAATTATTCGTATTTTTAGCGAGCTCGACCTCCTTACACCACGTGTCGATATTGTGGATTGAAGGGTCAAAGTTAGAGACAAAGTAATTTTGGGACCTCTCTGGCCGAATAGTAGAGATAGCTTTGATAATAGCTTGTGCCAATGTAGATGATTCGGAAGCTTGAAACGAACCGTAAGATTGACCACAATCATTAGGCGTAGAATTTACTGGACCGGGTACAATCAAAGACGAACGGACGTGTGTATTATCTACCAGAGAATTGTCGTTATCGACCACCTGTAACACTTCAGTATGATCACGGTTTTGATTTGCGATATTTGGCGAGAGAACGGGCGTTTCCGTGCGTCGAACACTACGGTCTATTTCCGTTAGATGCCGGCTTACTCTTTTTGAATTACGATATTCGTTATTTGAAGCACTATTATCGCTGCTATCGCTAGAAGAAATCGAACGTTTACGGTCCCTAGCACGGGAACGCGTTCTATTTTTAGAATTACGCGAATACGAACGACCTGTAAGCGAACGTGAATTTCTTTCAGTGCGGCTACGCTTTTGTCCCGAATTATTCTGCGACTTTTTCTTGGACGAGCTTCCCGAGCGTCGATGCGTTCGTTTTATACGTTTTGATCTATTACGCGACCTACTACGCGACATTGTGTTTTAACTTATCACTTAGTGTAAGTAACGGAACAAATATAAGCACTTAATATTCACACAAAAGAAAATAACCGTTTTAAAAACTAACGAGCGATTGAGGTGGGTAGATTTAAATAACTATTTGTTGTATTGTGGGCTTTATGAGGGCTAATTATCCCGGTTCTGATATAAGCCTTAAGCTAAGGATTTTATTAAACAAAAATCAGAAACAAATGATTTTAATTAGCAAAACAAGTTACACTTAACAACTAAACAAACAATTATAGAAAAAAGTTAACATTCATTACACAAAAGTTATAAAATCTACCCAACTACACTTTTAAACTAAAAATTAGTTATATACAGCACAATTTAACGTTAACATAAGCACAGTGGCTCACTAGCACTAATACAATCCCTAATATCACCTGATCGTTGTTGCACGAGCAAAGAGAGCGAATCACAGCACATAACGTCTTATATAGGTCACGACTTCACGAGCATGTCACTTGTCACAGTACTAGTTTGACAGTTGACAGCTGTCAAGTAATCGAACTTGACAGCTTATAGATGTTGCCAAGATGTTCCGCTAACATTATAATAAAATCATAAGAAGTGTACATTGAATATTTTTTTAAATAATACCTGGACCGTGATCAACAATCGATTTCGAACCCAAAAATACTTATAGTTTTTAGAATTTTTGTCTGTTTGTCTGTATGTATGTCCGGGCTAGACTCGTAAGTCGTAACGTACTGCTACTGCATGGCTTTTTTTTAAATATAAAACTAAATAAACATTGGGTGAAACGAAACATAAACTTGGGCATATCTTACAAAGTGACCAGTTTGTGAAACCACAATTTTTCGTCGGTGAACAAACATGAACGACACGTTTCACATTTTAAACGTTCGCAAAGTTTTTTTGACACCTACTTTTTGTAGGCATCCAGTTATGCTCACCCCTTTCTGCCCGTACTTTGTCGACCTATTTATGGCTTACTAGATGACGCCCGCAACTCCGTTGCGCCGAAACTCGTTTATCGCGCGGGAACCGTACATTTTTACGGGATAAAAAGTATCCTATGTCCTTTCCCGGGACTCAAAGTATTACCATACCAAATTTCAGCAAAATCGGTTCAGCGGTTGGGGCATTTTTTTTATGAAATAAGGGGGCAAACGAGCAAACGGGGATTGGGCCTCCGGTAAACTCACTCACTCGGCGAAACACAGCGCAAGCGCTGTTTCACGCCGGTTTTCTGTGAGAACGTGGTATTTCTCCGGTCGAGCCGGCCCATTCGTGCCGAAGCATGGCTCTCCCACGTATGAAGAGGTAACAGACAGACAGATAGACACACTTTCGCATTTATAATATTAGTATGGATGAGCTCTTCACTCTGAAACCTGCAAATCATCAGCGCGAGCGAAGCGAGCCCTAGTATATCCAACAACTTGAGCACTTTTGTGGTACACTTTACGAAAAAACTATTACGCCTAATGATTTGTGTTTTAACATATTATAGTAATTTTCATATTTTATATACAGGATGCAATTAAACCTTCCTGCCAAATTTTAATATTATAATGATCCTTGTTAAAAATAAAAATACACGTATTTTTTCTCTTATAATCACTCAGTACTAAAATGTTGAATTTCTCAACAGATGTTATGTAGACGTCTTATCATCGGTCATTCAAGGTTTGGTTACTAATAGGGAACATGCAAATACAATATTTATGAAAATTTTGCTATTTAAATGTTAAAAAAATACAAAAGAAAGGCCACTGTAAGGTTACTATTTTATAAAATATTGTTTTTTTACAAAAAATATGAATTAAAAGTAGCTTGAAACGGAACGTATTTCAAAACACCAATCAGCGTTCAGTGACGTCACACCTGCTTTTGACAACCATAGAGAAATATAATATAAACTACTCGACCAATCCAACTAGACGGATGTCAAAGCTTGCTCTCTTGAACTTACGCACGTCACTAGCAATGCATAAGAGCGAGAGAGCATGATTTGACAGTCGTCATCAGTTGGCTTGGTCGAGTAGTACATAATATTGTTTGACAACTTTTTGAGAGGTTAAGGTTCACGTTTAACCCATCAGTCGTGGCAAAACGAGACACAATAGCTTTTTCATTGTTATCGCGGCCCCGTATGTGGCCGCTTGGGGCTTGATGAATTGCATTTTTCCAATAAAAATGGAAGTTGGGTTTATCAAAGCAGACTCTACAAATCCAAAGAGAATGTAATCACTATTTATACTATTTATAAAAATCTTCCAAAGTCACTGTTGACATTGTAGTACTTAACATTTTTTGTCGAAAGTGCAGAGTAAGTATTCCAGTCATGGACGTATAAAAAAAGGCGGACGGAGTCCCACCATACACAAAACTGTGTCGTTCAGAGTCGGCCAGCTCCGCACGCACACATTCTTGCGCTAGTCCATACCATTTGACAGGCGTCAGAATGTGTGCGTGGCCGACTCAGAAGAAAAGTGAAGACACAGTTTTGTATATGACAAGACTCCGTCCGCCTTTTTTTCTACGTTCATGATTCCAGTGTAGAAATGAGAGGGACTAAAATATGTAATATCATTTATTTACCTTCATTCAGCGCGGCGGCTTCTATAAACATATAGCAGTTATTTTATATTTTCAGCTCAACAAGAGAATCTTAAAGCACAATGCCATCTGAATGTTCAACTCAAAAGAGAAGGAAAAACATGTACTTACATACAATAACAAGTCGAGTTACCATTCGAGTTACTCCAGAACACAAAGTACGTAAAGGAGGTTACGGTTTAGGCCTGCAAATGCGAGGTCCTACAAAAGGAGCCTCCGATTACGTCCGTCACATGTTATTGGAAGAAGTCTAAAATATTATGATTTTATCTCTTTACAGTGCCAGTGAACACGCCTAGCGTGCTACGTAATTTCATCCTGCAGTGCCGAGAGCACACCTAGCATGTTTGCGTTTTTTATAGGGCGGCATCGCTGGGAACTATTACAAAATAGTGGTGGTAATGAATGTGTTAATAGACGATACGGCTAGCAACCCATCACTAAATTCTGGTTTCATTTTCCAATTATATAGGTACACCACAAAATGCTAAATGTGGCCTTTGGGTCTTATAAACTTAGGTACTGTCTAACCTGTAAGTGATATAGACATGGTTTATGTACATTATTTTCTAAAATGTTTGATATAATAAAACTATATCGTTTTGTAAATACAGTTTTTTATTTCATTTTAATTAAAGGTGATTGTAAATTGACAAGTGCACAGCAAATGATTCAGAAAAGCAAATTCGTGTAGTTTTCTGATCACTCTTTCAATGTGAATTCGAAGACTTGCAATCTTCTTTGACCTGAGTACATCATCTTTTGAACTTTTCTTAGCCGAAAAATAATGCAAAATTAGGAAAGCCTTTGGGAAAGCCACTGAGGACAAGTACGATCAGGCCGCACAGCACGTAGTGATTATATTCTCTTTGGTGCACAGATTAAGGTATATATTGATCAGATGGGGCCATTAGCCATTGTCAATAATTGTCAAACAGTGGTGACGTCATGCAGACTATAGATCCGTTTTGGCGCCAAAATTTAAATTGACAATTTAAAACCGCATTTTTTGCAGTAAATTCCAGTGTTTAAATTTTTTTAATATGCTTGTGGTCTATTCTACATGGGGCTCTTTAAAATAAACACAACAATAAAAATATCGCATCTTCCTTATTATAAAAAAAAAACTGCCTTAAAGATTAACACCACACAGAAAAACGACGCGAGTCTTCACAAAGCTCAGCTTTTAGCTAGTAATATTTACATGGCTACTTATGGCATTATAAAGGCATACTTCTGTTATAATGTAAAAGAAGCAAACACTCATATCCAAAAAATGGTTTAATTAAGACTGGAGTTTGAAACTAGCAGTCAGCGGGGCGGGAGCGGCGCGGCGCGTGGCTAAATATTATTATTGTATAGATTTATGTTTATTATGGACAGGCCCCGAAAACCGAGCGGCGCGTGGCGTACTACACGGCTTATCAATTTTTTTAATTTATAAAATTAGTATTTGGCTAAGGCTAGAAAGTTAAAAAGGCGCTCGCATGTTTGAAATTAAAAAATATTAAAACGAAAACATGTTTACAATATTATACAATTATTAGTTTATGCCTACGTGTTGATGCCTACGTAATCGCTTCTGAATACTTCAATTGATTATTCTATGGCACGCGACTATCTGTCCTTATCTCGCTACAGTTGTCGTCCGTATTCTCTATCCTTTTTCAGTATAAAATAAAGCATAAAATAATTTTTAAAATATTTTGGAAAATATTCACTTTTAATGTAAATTACTAGATGTTTTCATGTAATTCCGTGTGGTACGGAACTTTTTCATCCTTTTTTACCTTTGTATTATAACTTTTGCATTTTCTGAATACACGATTTGGCATTTTTAATCAAAAACGTCACACGTCGTCACTCGCTCGCAGCCAACATGCAACTAATTCGTAAAGACACTAATTAGGTTCATTTGCCTGCCCCCGATTCTACGCGCTAGTGCGATATCTACCTTTTTTTTGTAATATTATATCATAGGCTAAAACGCTCAACGTCACAGGCGTTTACTTCAAAATAATCTTTAATCCCAAGTTTCGTTATACCGTTCTAAATTTAAAAACCCAATTAACTCAAAACTAACATTTTAGGACATTCATCACTATCCCAGTGGACCCTTCATATTTAATCACACATTTGCTGTCCTTGTCTATCATGTGCCTAAGTATAATAAAGCATTTTTGAATTATAATTACTCTGTGTAAAACGTGTTATAATAATCATAATTATAACAATTTGATGTCACTTGAGGATATACCGAGATCTAGTTCTTAGTATTGACGTGGAATTTTGTTTCACATAATCTGAATATTTTGTGATCCAAGACTTTTAGCGTTTTCTTTTTTCTGTAAAACTATTGCAGTAAGCGTATTGTGGACCACTACATTAATAATGCCCGTTTTCGCCAACCACCTCCTAGCGCTAAATGTCCCCTAGCGGCCATTAAGTGTACCTAACTTTCAAGATATAATTATTGTTTATGTGTTATCTATGTCCTTAGATCCTAAGAATATTGGCAAAACATAAGTGTTTTCAAAAACGTGTCTGTGTTAAGAAATACATGGCCCTAAAAGGCCGCTAGGGGATACTTAGGGTCAATTTATAATAGCGCAGAGTCGAAGCGCAGCGAAGCGCGTCGAAGCGTCAAATTCGCAACAAGTCTAACGAATGCGCATGGATTCGCCCGAGTGCCTACAGTGATGACGCGTAGATTCGCTTGTGCGCACCAAAAAGCGGTGGTCAAGCGAAAGCGCACGTGGACGCGCGCGCCTTTTTAAATTCTCAGAAGTAATATGTGCGTTAACGCTTTGGAGTTAAGGTTGAATTTGTTATGTTCAGTTTTAATAATTCGCTTCGATGCGCTTCGACTGCGCTAGTATAAATTGACCCTTAGTGTTAAGGGTTAGTTAGTAGTGTAAGCAGTTGGTGAAAACGGGTATAAATCTTATACCATTTGTTAAAGGTACTTTGCCCGCGACGTCAGCGCCCCCGGTCCCGCGCTCACGGCGGCGGCGTCTTGTCTCACCGCAGTGTGTACTCAGTCACTGCTGGCGCTAGAAAACGCCACCTCACACCAACAGGTCATACAGGCCCTGTTATTGTTGCAGAGGTAAGTTCTATACGGATCACTTTTACTAAATGTATCCTTTAGGACTTAGGTTATACTTAACTTTATACGATATATCATTATGGATAACTGTTGACTATTGCATAAAACAAAACAAGATGACCTAAATATATAGGTATTATCATTTTCTGAATAATGTAAGAGTGGAAGAGTTTGTCAAAGTAATGGGTTTAAATATTAATCTGCAAATGGTAGAGATCGTTACTAAATTGCAAATTATGCGTTCAGTCGTCACTTAGCGTAATTACTTCTATAATAATAGTTGTTTCTAGATAAATGTTTAGCCATTTGGTATATATGTTCAGTACAAAAGATATGAAGTATACTTGAAACGCAACTGAAAATCAAAACCGTGACACCCCTTTTATTGTCATTATATGACCTTCACCTTTATATTTAACTCTCAACCCGCCCATAGAACTTTCACCTAAAAAAATCTACTTACTCCAGTTGCTTACCTCTGACGTGCGTTTCCCGGGCGCCGCGCGAGCTGTGCGGTCTGCCGTGGCGGCACACGGCGCGGTTTCTGCGAGCGCCCCCCGCCTCCCCCGCTGACGTGCGCCTACTGAATACGCTCCTGCACTGCGTGCTTGCGTACATGACGCACGTGCCGGCTAGAGGTAATGAGATGTTTATATTACAAACTATAACGTAAGGCGTAACAAAGTATTGTAAACAAACGACTTTGAGTTGGAGTTCTTAGTGGAATAGTTGGAAAGTTTATATGGTGTCGTTTCTACAACCTATGTCCCGCTTTTTGGGTCCCTTTACCAATGTACTGATTTTAGTATATCGTACCTTACGTGCAAGTTGTTACGATAACGTTAAGCATTTATGCCCTTATTACATACTAGCTGTTGCCCGCGACTTCGTACGCGTTAACATAGTATAATAACAAAGATGGATAGCTTTCCCCATTTTTGTGATTCCTTATACAAAGGGTAAAAACGGGACCCTATTTAAGCAAACGTCAAACGCAAACGTCAAAAAACTTTCATGTTTCTAACTCAAGAAATGATGGACTTTCATTGAATCTTTCTACCCCAAATTCACCCCCTTGGGGGTAGAATTACCAGAAACGCTTAAATATGTATCCATTCATTTTTAATCAGTAGCACAAAAATAAAGTTTCATGTTTCTAACTCAAGAAATGACGGACTTTCATTCAAACTTTCAACCCCAATTTCACCCCCTTGGGGGTAGAATTTCCAAAAACGCTTAAATACCTTTCCATTCATTTTTAATCAGCAGTCCAAAAATAAACTTTCATGTTCCTAACTTAAGAAGTGACGGACTTTCATTTAAACTTTCAACCCCTATTTCACCCCCTTGGGGGTAGAATTTCCAAAAACGCTTAAGCACGTATCCAATCATTTTTAATCAGTAACCCAAAAATAAAGTTTCTTGTTTCTAACTCAAGAAATGACGGACTTTCATTCAAACTTTCAACCCCGATTTCATCCCCTTGGGGGTAGAGTTTCCAAAAACGCTTAAATACGTATCCATTCATTTTTAATCAGTAACCCAAAAATAAAGTTTCACGTTTCTAACTCAAGAAATGACGGACTTTCATTCAAACTTTCAACCCCTATTTCACCCCCTTCGGGGTGAAATTTTCGAAATTCCTTCCTTAGTGGGTGTCTACTTAATAAAACAACCCTACTCACCAAATTTCGTGGCGGTAACTTTAACAGTTTTTGCTCAGCGATGATGAATCAGTCAGTCAGTCAGTCAGTCAGTCAGTCAGGACATGTAATTTTATAAGTATAGATTACATTATACCGAACGCGAAGGTACCAGAGAGGGTTTATAGCGCCAACCCGGTGCTGTTACGTAATATGTAGATGCTGGTTATGATTACAAAGGACAACTTGATTAAGCAAATATGAAGTTACAAAGATACATAATATTAATAATATTTATTATATCCATACTAATATTATAAATGCGAAAGTGTGTCTGTCTGTCTGTTACCTCTTCACGCTCAAACCGCTGAACCGATTTTGCTGAAATTTGGTATGGAGATACTTGGAGTCCCGGGAAAGGACATAGGATACTTTTTATCCTGGAAAAATGTACGGTTCCGGCGCGATAAACGAGTTTTGGCGCAACGGAGTTGCGGGCGTCATCAAGTAAAACTATAATTTATTTCCCACTAGATGATGCCCGCAACTCCGTTGCGCCAAAACTCGTTTATCGCGTGGGAACCGTACATTTTTTCGGGACAAAAAGTATCCTATGTCCTTTCCCGGGACTCAAAGTATCTCCATACCAAATTTCAGCAAAATCGGTTCAGCGGTTTGGGCGTGAAGAGGTAACAGACAGACAGACACACTTTCACATTTATAATATTAGTATGGATTTAATATTTTAGATAACTCAATGACCTGGATCAAGGAGTCATTTATCGGCAACGACGCTTCGATCATAACTCTGTTGGGCCGAGACCAGATGTACCCGCAGTCTACACAAGACGACATAGAGTTGACACAGCTAAGAATACTCATAGTGAGAGTACTAGTACGCTGCATAGAGACTGTCGAACAAGATGGCGATTATAGTTCTAACAAAATGGAGTCTCTCATCAAAATATTGTTAGCTTCGTTGGAGATGATCGACTTGAAGAATTTTCATATGCTGGGTGAGAAACTTCTTTATTTATTTACCACTAAAACTATGTTATTATGTATTAATGTTATAAAGCCTTAGCAATTGAGTTTCACATGATGGGTTAGAAACTTTATTTACTTACAGCAAGATCATGTATGTAGTTACTGCATCTCAATTCAATGTCTGTATTATCATATCAATATATTCACAAAATGGTAGTTGAAATTGCTGAATGGTGCTAATCATCTCATAACATTAAATTGACGTAACGTGCTATTGCAAGAAATAATAATATTATTTTCCAAGGTCTCTAAAATTATCTTAGATACCTACACTTGATTTTGCAGTCTGTTAGGGTAGTTTTATAAGAAAATGGAAAATTACATAATACACTTGGGTCATGTTAAATATTTGTTCAGTTTCATTGTTGTATGGCACGGACAAATAAATACTTACTCTAAAGTATGAGCAAATGCTTGCTTTGAGTTTATCGCACAACCTGTGCAAATAAAGCCGACGCTTAGTTATTTCGCTTTAAAGGCTAGTAATTGCCGCGGCTCTACCCACGAAAATATCACGTTCCACGGGCCTCGGTAGCAGTGGCGAAGCCTCCATAGAACACGATTCCTACCGGCTTACCTTGGCCAATTTTAATATATACATTTTTTATTATTAATAATTATAGCTTACCCCGCTTCCTACAATTTCATAAAAATAATTCGCCATGTATTTAAAATCACGCAAACGCACACATACCCGTTTTTACGATCGCACTCAGAACGCGTACGTACTGCTCCTCCTGGGGAACTCGCTCAAAACATCGGGAATCCAAACATTTGAAATGTATGAAATTCACGCACACATACACATTACTACTACATGCAAACGACTCGTCGATATTGTCGAACAACAAGCCGATCCCACATAGCCTACCTAGTCTTTATTTGTCATGTGTTAAGGTTTAGTTTCGCATGTTTCGCTTTAAAAGATTTCGTCCAATCACAACAGAGCTAATTGCAGCGCGCGACGCGACCGGCGCGTGCTGTCATTTCAATTCACATAAACAATTATATTACGCGCTAATTTGCACTCATTTTGTACTGTTATTATTGTAATATGCAAAATTTTGTTTATTAAGTTAGTGGGCTAGCTTGATTGTAATATTATATAGTTTAAAAATAATCGAAAGTAGTGAAATTTTACTTGCCAAGTGTTGTGTTGTGTTTTTGTTTGTTACATCGTAAAGGTTGGTTTGTTTTACTTACTTTGTAATTTGTCGTGACACGGTTAGGTGAGAAATGGCAGCATTAGTACAAATTGACTGTTGTCTTACGGATTACCTATTATATTTTATAATAATATTAAATAACGACGACAGACGACAAATAACAAAATTAAACATTTAGGTACGTATTTCTGCTGATATTTCTTTGCTACTAGCTTTTGCCCGCGATTTCGTCTGCGTGGACTTCAGACAGGTAGCCTATGTTCCTTTCCATGTTTGACATGGGATGCATGCAAAATTTCATCTAAATCCAGTTTTTGCATGATTGAGTAACAAACATCTACACTGGCAAGTCAGGATTCACTTATTTTTGGTGTGTGAGTGTGAGTGACGTGTGCTTAAAACGGCTTTTTTTAAAGCCACTTTTATCATACTCGACATGCACTGTTCATATAATACCAGTGATGTCATGTATGGTGAAGGTGGTGAATACTAACAACACTAACACTGCATGCAACGCACACAATGCAAGCAAAGCACCCTAGTAGTTATGGAAAAGGTAAACTAACACACTTAATACAGGTATGTAATTTATTGCACGTTTTTTTTACAAGAATTGAAATTTTGCTTATTCACGAGTTAGCCGTTTTTTGGTCCGGCTTTACCTTTATTTTTTTTCACCCCACGCCACTGCTCGGTAGCACAACTTTTTTGGGATATAGCATATTAAATTCAATTCAATTCATTTATTTCAGATTTTCATTCATAGTGTTAGTAACAATAGGTCCTTACTCTAGTGTTAGTAAAAATATAAATCAAATTAGAATTACATTATCTTAACCTGGTGTCTAAACTTAAAATTACTACCATACAATTTTTTGCTTATTAGTCTAGTGATCGGAATCGTGGGTGTGATTGATATGAATAATATGGACATGACCACAAAAATCCGGGATTTCCCAGAATCAGATTTTTCGGATTCGGATCCAGAACCGTAGTAAAAGAATTAAACACATTACTAGGATCAGGAATATGCATGATTTTACAGTGATTTCACAAAAAAAAAACTGTATAAAATTATTATTTTGTGTTATTTTGTTTGTCATATTTTAACTTTTATACCTACTTAGTAAGTAAAAGGTACGGGCGACGCAGTGTTACCGGAGTGCGCGAGTGGCCAGAGCGAATATTGCGATGTGCTGTGCTGTGACGTCATCGCGTCAAGCGCCGATCCAAAATTGCGCACTTATTTTTGAATTAAATACCTATCTCGGAAACTACACGACGTATCGTAATAATTTTTTCTCTCATATTTTTTATTTTCGACTTAGTTTACGGATAGCTAAAATAATAATAAGTGAACATTCTTCATTTTATTTACCAGCATAAATAATGTACAATATAATATTATGTAATGTATGGTATATGTAGAACAGAATTTTTTTTTTCATTTTATGTTTCCTATTTCATTCCGCCCTAATATTTGGAAATTTCTATTCAAACTATTTTATATAATATGAATCATTTTATAAACAAATTAACATAATTTTGATTCATTTATAAATTTAAAATTACGTACTCGGACATTTTCTGATTTTCCTGGGATTCCCGGGATTCCCGGGATTAAAAGTCTTATCCATATTATTCTTTACATTGAAAACTACACCCAGATTCCCATCTATGTTACATACAATATATTTTATTACTTCACAATTCACACAAAAATAGACAGTAGAAATAAACAAACACATTTGCAAACTTTCGTCATTATAATTTAGTGTGATTTAATGTGATTTTTTATTACTGAAAAAGTGTAAATCTTTGTATATGTTTCAAATACTTTATTTACTTCATTAATGGAAGATAAATAAATAATAAATAATATATTACTTATTAGTTTTTTAATTATTATACAATTTATTGCACCAAGACGTACTCAAGATCTTTTACCCATTATGTCATAGGTTTTATAGTCAAAGTAATTGAAACCGAGTCCTTATCTTAGTTACTATCTTAAATTTTATAGCTTATTGAACTTTATTAGGTATCGCCAAACGATAGATACGAGGGCTGCTATTTATGTATCCGGAAT
Organism: Polyommatus iphigenia; assembly: GCA_963422495.1. NCBI lineage: Eukaryota > Metazoa > Arthropoda > Insecta > Lepidoptera > Lycaenidae > Polyommatus > Polyommatus iphigenia. The sequence continues at coordinate 15,532,690 of OY730189.1, forward strand.
TAAAAAAAGAAACAAACATATATCATTTAATATGGTTTTATTGCTTTTCAAAATATTCGCCGCGATGATCGACACACTTTTGCACACGCTGGAACCAATTTTCATAGCACTTTTTCCATTCTGATTGAGGTATCTCCAAAACGTGCATTTTGAACGCATCAACAGCCTCTTCGCGGCTCGAAAAACGTTGACCACGTAATTTGTTCTTCGCGTATGGAAATAAAAAGAAATCGTTAGGTGCCAAATCAGGGCTGTACGGCGGATGACCAGTCAATTCGATCTTTTGACCCTCCAAAAACTGAGTTGTTTCAGCTGAGGTGTGACAGCTAGCATTGTCGTGATGTAATATGATTCTGCGTTGTCGGTTGTCCTTTCTTATTTCTTCAAAGACTTCTGGTAAACAAATGGTTGTATACCATTCAGAATTAACCGTTTTACGATTCTCTAATGGCACTGTAGCCACATGTCCATTAATTCCAAAAAAACAGGCGACCATTTGCTTCAAAGTACTTTTTGCACGAGTAACTTTTGTTGGTTTCGGCTCATCTTGGAACACCCACACCGTTGACTGTTGTTTAGTTTCGGGGTCATATGCATAGATCCAAGATTCATCACCTGTGTAGATATTATAAACGGCTTTTGACGTACCACGGTTGTATTTTTTTATCATTTTTTTGCACCAATCGACACGAGCCCGTTTTTGATCGATTGTCAAGTTGTGCGGAATCCAACGCGAACATATTTTTTTTACAGCCAAATGTTCGTGTAATATCTTATGTATGCTTGTCATACTTATGCCTAAGGACGCCTCTATCTCGCGATATGTAACATGACGATCACGCATTATTAGTTCCCGCACAGCATCTATATTTTGTGGGACAACAGCTGTTTTTGGGCGACCTTCTTTATTTTCATCCGTGAGCATAGACCGCCCACGATTAAACTCACTGTACCAGTGATAAACAGTGGTTTTTGATGGTGCTTCATCTCCAAAAGTTGCGGTGAGTTGAATAAAGCACTGTTGTTGATTTAGCCCACGCCGAAAATCGTAGTAAATCATTGCACGAAAATGTTCACGCGTTAAATCCATGGCAAATGAAGACACGCAATTTTCAAAATGACGCCACAATGGAAAAATAATTGACAGTCACATGAAACAAAATGTATTCTTCAACCAAAGAGTTCTATTTTCAAATGTTGTAATTACTTTTTAAATATTGTTCTTGTAAGTGGCCAGTTCCGGATACATAAATAGCAGCCCTCGTACTTAAATCTAAGTATGAAACAGAACGTGATTTAATGACAGTACTCTCTTGAAGTAATATTAAAGTTTAAACATAATGTTGTGCATTCAGTATTATCACATAGTGGTATGATATATCACATAGTATCTATTACGAATGATATATTCTGCAAAACGTCTACCAGTGACACACTTACACGAAACTAAAGTCAATATTGAAGTTTGTATAATATTATGTTGGTGGACGAATAAAATTGTCCTAAATTATTTTTACTTTTTGGAGAACCGTTTTGCAAAGTGGGAATACCACTGGGAACAGTGGCGGGGCAAGGCCAAAATTTTATGTGGGCGAGATACATTTTGCGAGGCCCCCTAGGCCCAAATGGATTATTTTTAGACAGTAATTTTTTTATAAAAAGTCTCAAAACGCGTAAATTCCCAAAAAAAAAATCCTCGGGGTCCAAGAGGCGCGAGGCCCCTTGGACCGCGAGGCCGTGGGCGGTCGCCCACATCGCCCACGCCTTGCGCCGCCTCTGACTGGGAAATCCTATCAAGAGACCTGTTTAGTCATTTGCTACTGATACGTGCCAAAAGTCTTGTTTCCTCTTATAAAATTTGGTAATGACTAATGAGTCACTCTACAAATGCTTCAATAATTTTTTTTCGACAATTAGTTAAATAATTTAGTTTCGATTATTCATATTTGTTTTGGTCTTTACAAATAAAGAGAACCGGCCAAAACGTCTCGGACTCGCGCACTGAGGGTACCATTGATTAGGTACTTACATACATTGCGAATTTCCCCGGAATTGCGGATGTCTTGATATCCCGGTGGATCAACCAAATCTTTTCAACCGTTCTTGAGTTATAAATAGTGAAATGTCACAATGTAGCTTTCTAAAATAACATTACTCAAAACGCAACATTAATATTGTTACACTTGCAGGTTATCTCAACGAGCTGTTACGGTGTATACGTTACGCGGTGTATTCCCGGTACTGTGTGCTATCTGAAGACACGCTAATACACGCGTTGCGGGCCATGACGCGTACGCTGGGCGGGTGCGCGAGCGGGTGCGGACGCAAGGGCCATGCGTGCAGGCTCGACGCGACGCTGGCCACGCTCGCGCTTGTCACGCACGCGCATAGACAAAACATACCTGTTCAAGTAAGGAATTGTAATGGAATATATTGTTATATGTTTTTTTGTCCTTTAATTAAGGCAGTTGCGCCAGACTCGGCTAAAGTTATATGTGGTATATGATGGTGTCTCTATCGTTTTTTGTAGAATTGAAAGAGAATAAATGATGAGTTAACACTCGATTAAAAATAACACAGATTGGCGAGAATAGGTTGAGCCCATTTGTGCAGTCTAGTTAATAATTTTTAATTATTATTTTAAAATATGTTATCTCTATTGTTTGTCGTGGAATTGAAAGCAATGACATGATTTTTTTAGGAGTAGGAATAGCAATAACCCAGATTGGAGTGACAAACGTAAAAAAATATAATAATTTGTTTTGTAAGTTTAAGCTTTATTTCAACCGAAAAACTTCAAATTATGAAACATAATATCTTGAAAACTTATTTCGTTGAAACTATGAGATTAATCTTTACATATTATAGAACTGAGAACACATCCAAAATATGTGTAGATTAATAAAGTTAGGGCGAAGACATTGAGATATTTGTAATGTTGTAGCGTTGGAGCGAATGTTTCTGTGCGGCGACGATGCGCGTGCTTGTGGCGGACTGCGGTGCGTCCCGCACGGAGCTGCGGGCGGCCGCGCTGCGTACCGTCGCCGTTATCGCGACGCACGCGCAACTACTGCCGCATTTAGTTCAATGTATGTGTCCATCCATACTTCCATACTTTCATACTAATATTATAAATGCGAAAGTGTGTCTGTCTGTCTGTTACCTCTTCACGCCCAAACCGCTGAACCGATTTTGCTGAAATTTGGCATGGAGATACTTTGAGTCCCGGGAAAGGACATATGATACTTTTTATTCCGAAAAAATGTACGGTCCCCGCGCGATAAACGAGTTTTGGCGCAACGGAGTTGCGGCATCATCATTCATCTAGTGATCTTATATTTTAGTCATCACCAACTGCCGTACTCGGAAACAAAAAAATACTTTAATTGTAATTAAATGCAGATGTTGACATAAGCCCCATACATTATCTGTCAAAGTCTTCATTAAATTGAAGGTTTATTCAACATTAATAATTGTCTCTAAATGCGGCAGCTAGTGTAATCGCGGGTTTAAATATAACGCTACGAAATTAAGAGCTTGGGATGCTAAATTCTTTTTAACCACTTATGATTGGATTTATAGTGTTTTAATCAATCTAACTTCCCTAAAAACTTCCTTAAAAGTTATTTTAATGTGAATCAGTGTTAGTATTGTATACACAATCTTAGCTATATTTACACATTTTTTTTCAAACAAGTAGTTGGAAAAAAAAGTGTTTCATTTGCTAGTTTAATTTTACTTTAGTATACGCCCCATAGAACTAGAACGTATTGACATCGTTGATACGCCCAGATTTAATACATCCATAGATAGATATTATGATACTAAACGCAATCTATACTAATATTATAAATGCGAAAGTATGTCTGTCTGTCTGTCTGTCTGTCTCGCTTTCACGCCAAAACTACTGAACCGACTGTAATGAAATTTTGTACACAGATAGTCTAAAGCCTGAGAAAGGACATAGGCTACTTTATAACTGGAAAAAGGGGTTGTAAAGGGGTGTTTATGCGCAAATTTGTTCAAATTAAGTTAGTTCCAAAAACTCATAACAGATGGCGCCAAGTGTCGCCTAGATCGCGCTATCGCTTGTT